>OX439142.1:121121339-123521339 GCA_949318255.1 Pollenia labialis
TTTATTTCCTTAATTAGAGGTCCTACAGCCAAAAGGATCGAAATCTGTAATCACTACCAAAATTTCATATTTTCCATAGAAAATTGATTTTTTATATGAAAACATAAAATCTCATTTATTTCCTTAATTAGAGGTCCTACAGCCAAAAGGATCGAAATCTGTAATCACTACCAAAATTTCATATTTTCCATAGAAAATTGATTTTTTATATGAAAACATAAAATCTCATTTATTTCCTTAATTAGAGGTCCTACAGCCAAAAGGATCGAAATCTGTAATCACTACCAAAATTTCATATTTTCCATAGAAAATTGATTTTTTATATGAAAACATAAAATCTCATTTATTTCCTTAATTAGAGGTCCTACAGCCAAAAGGATCGAAATCTGTAATCACTACCAAAATTTCATATTTTCCATAGAAAATTGATTTTTTTATATGAAAACATAAAATCTCATTTATTTCCTTAATTAGAGGTCCTACAGCCAAAAGGATCGAAATCTGTAATCACTACCAAAATTTCATATTTTCCATAGAAAATTGATTTTTTTATATGAAAACATAAAATCTCATTTATTTCCTTAATTAGAGGTCCTACAGCCAAAAGGATCGAAATCTGTAATCACTACCAAAATTCCATATTTTCCATAGAAAATTGTTTTTTTGTATGAAAACATAAAATCTCATTTATTTCCTTAATTAGAGGTCCTACAGCCAAAAGGATCGAAATCTGTAATCACTACCAAAATTTCATATTTTCCATAGAAAATTGATTTTTTTATATGAAAACATAAGATCTCATTTATTTCCTTAATTAGAGGTCCTACAGCCAAAAGGATCGAAATCTGTAATCACTACCAAAATTTCATATTTTCCATAGAAAATTGATTTTTTATATGAAAACATAAATCTCATTTATTTCCTTAATTAGAGGTCCTACAGCCAAAAGGATCGAAATCTGTAATCACTACCAAAATTTCATATTTTCCATAGAAAATTGATTTTTTTATATGAAAACATAAAATCTCATTTATTTCCTTAATTAGAGGTCCTACAGCCAAAAGGATCGAAATCTGTAATCACTACCAAAATTCCATATTTTCCATAGAAAATTGATTTTTTTTATATGAAAACATAAGATCTCATTTATTTCCTTAATTAGAGGTCCTACAGCCAAAAGGATCGAAATCTGTAATCACTACCAAAATTTCATATTTTCCATAGAAAATTGATTTTTTTATATGAAAACATAAGATCTCATTTATTTCCTTAATTAGAGGTCCTACAGCCAAAAGGATCGAAATCTGTAATCACTACCAAAATTTCATATTTTCCATAGAAAATTGATTTTTTTATATGAAAACATAAGATCTCATTTATTTCCTTAATTAGAGGTCCTACAGCCAAAAGGATCGAAATCTGTAATCACTACCAAAATTTCATATTTTCCATAGAAAATTGATTTTTTATATGAAAACATAAAATCTCATTTATTTCCTTAATTAGAGGTCCTACAGCCAAAAGGATCGAAATCTGTAATCACTACCAAAATTCATATTTTCCATAGAAAATTGATTTTTTTATATGAAAACATAAGATCTCATTTATTTCCTTAATTAGAGGTCCTACAGCCAAAAGGATCGAAATCTGTAATCACTACCAAAATTCATATTTTCCATAGAAAATTGATTTTTTTATATGAAAACATAAGATCTCATTTATTTCCTTAATTAGAGGTCCTACAGCCAAAAGGATCGAAATCTGTAATCACTACCAAAATTTCATATTTTCCATAGAAAATTGATTTTTTATGTGAAAACATAAAATCTCATTTATTTCCTTAATTAGAGGTCCTACAGCCAAAAGGATCGAAATCTGTAATCACTACCAAAATTCCATATTTTCCATAGAAAATTGATTTTTTTATATGAAAACATAAGATCTCATTTATTTCCTTAATTAGAGGTCCTACAGCCAAAAGGATCGAAATCTGTAATCACTACCAAAATTCCATATTTTCCATAGAAAATTGATTTTTTTATATGAAAACATAAGATCTCATTTATTTCCTTAATTAGAGGTCCTACAGCCAAAAGGATCGAAATCTGTAATCACTACCAAAATTCATATTTTCCATAGAAAATTGATTTTTTTTATATGAAAACATAAGATCTCATTTATTTCCTTAATTAGAGGTCCTACAGCCAAAAGGATCGAAATCTGTAATCACTACCAAAATTCCATATTTTCCATAGAAAATTGATTTTTTTATATGAAAACATAAGATCTCATTTATTTCCTTAATTAGAGGTCCTACAGCCAAAAGGATCGAAATCTGTAATCACTACCAAAATTCCATATTTTCCATAGAAAATTGATTTTTTTATATGAAAACATAAGATCTCATTTATTTCCTTAATTAGAGGTCCTACAGCCAAAAGGATCGAAATCTGTAATCACTACCAAAATTCCATATTTTCCATAGAAAATTGATTTTTTTATATGAAAACATAAGATCTCATTTATTTCCTTAATTAGAGGTCCTACAGCCAAAAGGATCGAAATCTGTAATCACTACCAAAATTCATATTTTCCATAGAAAATTGATTTTTTTATATGAAAACATAAGATCTCATTTATTTCCTTAATTAGAGGTCCTACAGCCAAAAGGATCGAAATCTGTAATCACTACCAAAATTCATATTTTCCATAGAAAATTGATTTTTTTATATGAAAACATAAGATCTCATTTATTTCCTTAATTAGAGGTCCTACAGCCAAAAGGATCGAAATCTGTAATCACTACCAAAATTTCATATTTTCCATAGAAAATTGATTTTTTATATGAAAACATAAAATCTCATTTATTTCCTTAATTAGAGGTCCTACAGCCAAAAGGATCGAAATCTGTAATCACTACCAAAATTTCATATTTTCCATAGAAAATTGATTTTTTATATGAAAACATAAAATCTCATTTATTTCCTTAATTAGAGGTCCTACAGCCAAAAGGATCGAAATCTGTAATCACTACCAAAATTTCATATTTTCCATAGAAAATTGATTTTTTATATGAAAACATAAAATCTCATTTATTTCCTTAATTAGAGGTCCTACAGTCAAAAGGATCGAAATCTGTAATCACTACCAAAATTTCATATTTTCCATAGAAAATTGATTTTTTATATGAAAACATAAAATCTCATTTATTTCCTTAATTAGAGGTCCTACAGTCAAAAGGATCGAAATCTGTAATCACTACCAAAATTTCATATTTTCCATAGAAAATTGATTTTTTATATGAAAACATAAAATCTCATTTATTTCCTTAATTAGAGGTCCTACAGCCAAAAGGATCGAAATCTGTAATCACTACCAAAATTTCATATTTTCCATAGAAAATTGATTTTTTATATGAAAACATAAAATCTCATTTATTTCCTTAATTAGAGGTCCTACAGCCAAAAGGATCGAAATCTGTAATCACTACCAAAATTTCATATTTTCCATAGAAAATTGATTTTTTTATATGAAAACATAAAATCTCATTTATTTCCTTAATTAGAGGTCCTACAGCCAAAAGGATCGAAATCTGTAATCACTACCAAAATTTCATATTTTCCATAGAAAATTGATTTTTTATATGAAAACATAAAATCTCATTTATTTCCTTAATTAGAGGTCCTACAGTCAAAAGGATCGAAATCTGTAATCACTACCAAAATTTCATATTTTCCATAGAAAATTGATTTTTTATATGAAAACATAAAATCTCATTTATTTCCTTAATTAGAGGTCCTACAGCCAAAAGGATCGAAATCTGTAATCACTACCAAAATTTCATATTTTCCATAGAAAATTGATTTTTTTATATGAAAACATAAAATCTCATTTATTTCCTTAATTAGAGGTCCTACAGCCAAAAGGATCGAAATCTGTAATCACTACCAAAATTTCATATTTTCCATAGAAAATTGATTTTTTATATGAAAACATAAAATCTCATTTATTTCCTTAATTAGAGGTCCTACAGCCAAAAGGATCGAAATCTGTAATCACTACCAAAATTTCATATTTTCCATAGAAAATTGATTTTTAATATGAAAACATAAAATCTCATTTATTTCCTTAATTAGAGGTCCTACAGCCAAAAGGATCGAAATCTGTAATCACTACCAAAATTTCATATTTTCCATAGAAAATTGATTTTTTATATGAAAACATAAAATCTCATTTATTTCCTTAATTAGAGGTCCTACAGTCAAAAGGATCGAAATCTGTAATCACTACCAAAATTTCATATTTTCCATAGAAAATTGATTTTTTATATGAAAACATAAAATCTCATTTATTTCCTTAATTAGAGGTCCTACAGTCAAAAGGATCGAAATCTGTAATCACTACCAAAATTTCATATTTTCCATAGAAAATTGATTTTTTATATGAAAACATAAAATCTCATTTATTTCCTTAATTAGAGGTCCTACAGCCAAAAGGATCGAAATCTGTAATCACTACCAAAATTTCATATTTTCCATAGAAAATTGATTTTTTATATGAAAACATAAAATCTCATTTATTTCCTTAATTAGAGGTCCTACAGCCAAAAGGATCGAAATCTGTAATCACTACCAAAATTTCATATTTTCCATAGAAAATTGATTTTTTTATATGAAAACATAAAATCTCATTTATTTCCTTAATTAGAGGTCCTACAGCCAAAAGGATCGAAATCTGTAATCACTACCAAAATTTCATATTTTCCATAGAAAATTGATTTTTTATATGAAAACATAAAATCTCATTTATTTCCTTAATTAGAGGTCCTACAGGCAAAAGGATCGAAATCTGTAATCACTACCAAAATTTCATATTTTCCATAGAAAATTGATTTTTTATATGAAAACATAAAATCTCATTTATTTCCTTAATTAGAGGTCCTACAGCCAAAAGGATCGAAATCTGTAATCACTACCAAAATTTCATATTTTCCATAGAAAATTGATTTTTTATATGAAAACATAAAATCTCATTTATTTCCTTAATTAGAGGTCCTACAGTCAAAAGGATCGAAATCTGTAATCACTACCAAAATTTCATATTTTCCATAGAAAATTGATTTTTTATATGAAAACATAAAATCTCATTTATTTCCTTAATTAGAGGTCCTACAGCCAAAAGGATCGAAATCTGTAATCACTACCAAAATTTCATATTTTCCATAGAAAATTGATTTTTTATATGAAAACATAAAATCTCATTTATTTCCTTAATTAGAGGTCCTACAGCCAAAAGGATCGAAATCTGTAATCACTACCAAAATTTCATATTTTCCATAGAAAATTGATTTTTTTATATGAAAACATAAAATCTCATTTATTTCCTTAATTAGAGGTCCTACAGCCAAAAGGATCGAAATCTGTAATCACTACCAAAATTTCATATTTTCCATAGAAAATTGATTTTTTTATATGAAAACATAAAATCTCATTTATTTCCTTAATTAGAGGTCCTACAGCCAAAAGGATCGAAATCTGTAATCACTACCAAAATTTCATATTTTCCATAGAAAATTGATATTTTTATATGAAAACATAAAATCTCATTTATTTCCTTAATTAGAGGTCCTACAGCCAAAAGGATCGAAATCTGTAAACACTACCAAAATTTCATATTTTCCATAGAAAATTGATTTTTTATGTGAAAAAATAAATCTCATTTATTTCCTTAATTAGAGGTCCTACAGCCAAAAGGATCGAAATCTGTAAACACTACCAAAATTTCATATTTTCCATAGAAAATTGATTTTTTATGTGAAAAAATAAAATCTCATTTATTTCCTTAATTAGAGGTCCTACAGCCAAAAGGATCGAAATCTGTAAACACTACCAAAATTTCATATTTTCCATAGAAAATTGATTTTTTATGTGAAAACATAAAATCTCATTTATTTCCTTAATTAGAGGTCCTACAGCCAAAAGGATCGAAATCTGTAATCACTACCAAAATTTCATATTTTCCATAGAAAATTGATTTTTTATATGAAAACATAAAATCTCATTTATTTCCTTAATTAGAGGTCCTACAGCCAAAAGGATCGAAATCTGTAATCACTACCAAAATTTCATATTTTCCATAGAAAATTGATTTTTTATATGAAAACATAAAATCTCATTTATTTCCTTAATTAGAGGTCCTACAGCCAAAAGGATCGAAATCTGTAATCACTACCAAAATTTCATATTTTCCATAGAAAATTGATTTTTTTATATGAAAACATAAAATCTCATTTATTTCCTTAATTAGAGGTCCTACAGCCAAAAGAATCGAAATCTGTAATCACTACCAAAATTTCATATTTTCCATAGAAAATTGATTTTTTATATGAAAACATAAAATCTCATTTATTTCCTTAATTAGAGGTCCTACAGCCAAAAGGATCGAAATCTGTAATCACTACCAAAATTTCATATTTTCCATAGAAAATTGATTTTTTATATGAAAAAATAAAATCTCATTTATTTCCTTAATTAGAGGTCCTACAGCCAAAAGGATCGAAATCTGTAATCACTACCAAAATTTCATATTTTCCATAGAAAATTGATTTTTTATGTGAAAAAATAAAATCTCATTTATTTCCTTAATTAGAGGTCCTACAGCCAAAAGGATCGAAATCTGTAAACACTACCAAAATTTCATATTTTCCATAGAAAATTGATTTTTTATGTGAAAAAATAAAATCTCATTTATTTCCTTAATTAGAGGTCCTACAGCCAAAAGGATCGAAATCTGTAAACACTACCAAAATTTCATATTTTCCATAGAAAATTGATTTTTTATGTGAAAACATAAAATCTCATTTATTTCCTTAATTAGAGGTCCTACAGCCAAAAGGATCGAAATCTGTAATCACTACCAAAATTTCATATTTTCCATAGAAAATTGATTTTTTATATGAAAACATAAAATCTCATTTATTTCCTTAATTAGAGGTCCTACAGCCAAAAGGATCGAAATCTGTAATCACTACCAAAATTTCATATTTTCCATAGAAAATTGATTTTTTATATGAAAACATAAAATCTCATTTATTTCCTTAATTAGAGGTCCTACAGCCAAAAGGATCGAAATCTGTAATCACTACCAAAATTTCATATTTTCCATAGAAAATTGATTTTTTATATGAAAACATAAAATCTCATTTATTTCCTTAATTAGAGGTCCTACAGCCAAAAGGATCGAAATCTGTAATCACTACCAAAATTTCATATTTTCCATAGAAAATTGATTTTTTATATGAAAACATAAAATCTCATTTATTTCCTTAATTAGAGGTCCTACAGCCAAAAGGATCGAAATCTGTAATCACTACCAAAATTTCATATTTTCCATAGAAAATTGATTTTTTATATGAAAACATAAAATCTCATTTATTTCCTTAATTAGAGGTCCTACAGCCAAAAGGATCGAAATCTGTAATCACTACCAAAATTTCATATTTTCCATAGAAAATTGATTTTTTATATGAAAACATAAAATCTCATTTATTTCCTTAATTAGAGGTCCTACAGCCAAAAGGATCGAAATCTGTAATCACTACCAAAATTTCATATTTTCCATAGAAAATTGATTTTTTATATGAAAACATAAAATCTCATTTATTTCCTTAATTAGAGGTCCTACAGCCAAAAGGATCGAAATCTGTAATCACTACCAAAATTTCATATTTTCCATAGAAAATTGATTTTTTATATGAAAACATAAAATCTCATTTATTTCCTTAATTAGAGGTCCTACAGCCAAAAGGATCGAAATCTGTAATCACTACCAAAATTTCATATTTTCCATAGAAAATTGATTTTTTATATGAAAACATAAAATCTCATTTATTTCCTTAATTAGAGGTCCTACAGCCAAAAGGATCGAAATCTGTAATCACTACCAAAATTTCATATTTTCCATAGAAAATTGATTTTTTATATGAAAACATAAAATCTCATTTATTTCCTTAATTAGAGGTCCTACAGCCAAAAGGATCGAAATCTGTAATCACTACCAAAATTTCATATTTTCCATAGAAAATTGATTTTTTATATGAAAACATAAAATCTCATTTATTTCCTTAATTAGAGGTCCTACAGCCAAAAGGATCGAAATCTGTAATCACTACCAAAATTTCATATTTTCCATAGAAAATTGATTTTTTATATGAAAACATAAAATCTCATTTATTTCCTTAATTAGAGGTCCTACAGCCAAAAGGATCGAAATCTGTAATCACTACCAAAATTTCATATTTTCCATAGAAAATTGATTTTTTATATGAAAACATAAAATCTCATTTAATTCCTTAATTAGAGTTCCTACAGCCAAAAGGATCGAAATCTGTAATCACTACCAAAATTTCATATTTTCCATAGAAAATTGATTTTTTATATGAAAACATAAAATCTCATTTATTTCCTTAATTAGAGGTCCTACAGCCAAAAGGATCGAAATCTGTAATCACTACCAAAATTTCATATTTTCCATAGAAAATTGATTTTTTATATGAAAACATAAAATCTCATTTATTTCCTTAATTAGAGGTCCTACAGCCAAAAGGATCGAAATCTGTAATCACTACCAAAATTTCATATTTTCCATAGAAAATTGATTTTTTTATATGAAAACATAAAATCTCATTTATTTCGTTAATTAGAGGTTTATGAAGGGGACTCATATGGGACCTATGGTTAACTTTGAACCCTCCAGCACAACATTGTGCCATAAAATGTTCAAATATGTAAATACCAACATTTATAAGGAAGGTATGCCAATAACAAATATGAACCGATTCACTCATTAAGATTGCATTAACATAAGTTTGGACCAAATTTAATCTAAATACCAACATAAAAAGTTGTTTATGGGCACAGAGACTCTATTCTATAGGCGCTATGCAAAATATGGACCGATTCTCACGTTTTGTAGGCTTGGTCAGAGTGATAACTGGTACCTATTAACACAATTTTATCAATTATCTGCGATCTGTAATTTGTGCACAAAATTTACATGAACGGACGGATATCGCTAGAACTATTCCAAAAATTTAAGTCGATCGGTATACTAGAAGTTGGTTCTAGGCTTAATATTTAAAGGTGTTACAAACATAAGCACAAACTTATAATACCCTCTCCATTGGTGTGCGTTAAAAAAGAAAACAAGAATTTTATTTACAAAACAATTAAATTCTTCAAATTTCGCTTTTTTCATCCCCTCTATGCCTGTATTTTATATCAGGGGTAGTGCTGCGGTTCAATGAAATTGAAAATATAATATTCACTGTTAAACTAAGCACGTGGCTTTCAGTATGATTTGATTTTTATTTTATTTTATGAAAGCAGTTTTTAATTTTTGTGTGTACCCCATTTTCATCCACATTATGGTGGTTTTGTTAAATTACGGGGTTACTTAAGAAAACAAAACAAGTTTTTTTTTAAATAAAAACAAAAAAATATTTAATTTTCCAATTGTTAAAATTATTTAGTTGCCTCATAATTAAGGTTTATGAAAATGAACGTACCGGTTGTTTGAAAAAACCTTAACAATTTTATTTTATCATGACTTTTCCAAGAGTGATAAGGTTTATTTATAAAGGAATTTTAAAATCTCCTGCCGAGTGTTTAATGCACGATGTGAGTATGTCATTGTGCCTTTTAAAGAGATAAGGGAGATTTTGTTTAATTAGGGTTTGAAACGGCTGGCGCAAGCACCAAGTTTCGGATTAAATGGCTCGTCAGATGTTTTCATTTCATTTTACTTTTAAAAATACTATGAGCCCAATCCTTCTCCCATTTTTGCTATTTAAATTCAATTGTAAAAATGGGAGAAGAGAAAAAAATCCCGGAAATTTTTATTCATAATGCTGTAAATTTTTTTTTTGTTAAAAATAATTTCGGTAGTGGTAGCTTGTCAAATGCTTGTTTTTAAGGTAGTTGTTTAAGGACCTTCCTACATTTTGTTAAAAAGGTACTTATAATATCAATTTTCTAAAAAATTTCTTTTAAAAAGTTGCAAAGCAAAAGGAACTTTTTAGGAGGCTTCTCCTTTCATTAGTAAGAAAATATTAAATATTTTTATAAAAATGTTAATATTATTCGAATGTGTATTCTAAGTGAAATTACAATCCTCAAAAGCTGTTATACTTTAATAGTCTTACGGCCATTTTCTCAATGTACCGTCAAACTAAATTTATTAGACTGATAAACTGTCAAAATACATATAAAAGTTGGGAGTCAGCTGATTGCATTTATCTGTACGGCAAATAAAAGGAAAATAAATAATCGGCAGATGAGTGCTGGTTAGCTTTGCGACAGAATAGAAGCAAATGAGATATTGAGAAAACTAAATATCTTTAATGTGCAGTTTTTCGTTGGGAAAAAAGTTAATCGTGTAATGAGAAAACGGCCATTATTCCTTCAATATTTTCCAGGAATATCAGAATTTTCGCTTGTATATTTCTCTTACAAGGATATTATAAAATACTATCCTTAGGCTAGCAAAGAAGTAAATTGTACATAAAATTTATACAATTATGGCCGTAGCGGGCCAGAACATGCATTACATTCTGCTGGTATAAAAATTAAAGTTTTGAACAAACCCACCACCCGGAACGACCCTGTAAAAAAATTTTATAAGTCTGCTTTTACACTTTTCATCTTTTGATGCTCAACTCTTAGTACGTAGATTCCTGTACTCGGTCAGTACGCTTTGTGTAATTTTTTTCTTTTTCTTTTCCTTTTCTCTTTGATTCGCTATTAATAAAATTGTTGTTGTTTTGTAGCGAAAAAAGTTGAAACCAATTGCTGCGTGTGAATATATTGTCATCTTTAAAAGGGAATTGAAAACAAGTTGAGCATCAAAAGATGAAACGTGTAAACTCAGACTAACTAAAAATTGTAATTTCTCTTCAACGAGTTTAGAATTACATTCTTGTATAATTTGAAATAACTCTAATTTCGTATACACTTTTTCTATTTTACTCGTGAAGGTCCAAATTTTATTATTTAAAAGTATTTAAATTTAATTAATGTGATAATTGAATGAAAATTAAAAATATAATTTTGATTAAATTAACATTTTGTTTGTTTTGAAATAAATTTTGAATCAAAATAATAATTAAATCACAAAAAATTATTTCGTTAAAAATAAAAAATTTTAACGTGTGAAATCGTTGTTGGAAATTGTCAAAATCAATCAACACATTGTTTGAAACGGCAAACTTTTTTGATAATTTTTTTAATTAAAATTTAAAATATCATTTATTGAAAAAAAAAATTAAATTTTTACAATTGTTTGTAATCAATATGATCATTTTAATAATAGGAGCATGTCAACAAATGAGTTGCTTGATTCTATGAATTTAGTATACATTTGGTGATTAGAGACCATTTTTAATTTTTTCTGTGATTGTGCTTTAGCAAATAAGCAACATTTTCTATACAATATTTATTAAATTTTATCGCAATAATACTACATATTGAAATATTTACACAATTCTATGATTGCATGCAAACTTATTTAAATGTTTAAACATTGTGATTTTATCTTTCCATAATTTATAACTCGCTAAAATTAATTTACTTTTTATCAACTTTATATTAAAACAAACAAACAAACACACATTAAGCAGAAATAATTAATGAAATCAACAAACATTATCATTTTATAACTTAAACAATTGAAGGCTTTGTTCCTTCTGCCAGTAACAGAGCTCTACACTTCAAATGCATCACCATGATGCAAGGAAATGCAATTAAAAAGCCACTTCTTGACATTAAACTGAAGAGAGTTATCACGAGTTTTAATACACAATAAACGAACGGTAACTCCCACAATAGTATTCATAGCCAGTTTTCAAATCAACTGCATTTGCTTTGAATATGTTTAAGCCATTTTTTTAAAAAAAAGTTTAATTTACAGTGGCACCAATCAGCTCCCAATATTCTATAAAAAAAACGCACGTTTTAAATTAAATACAAGTTAAGTTTTAATATTTTTTAAAAAAAAAAAAAGTTATGTCAAAAGGAATTTCGTTCCAACATAATTGTTATATATATTGCTTTATATCGTTAGCTTAAATGCAAAAAGGCGTAACTGACAACAAATTCAAAATCGAGTTTTTGTTTGATTATTATCAGGGAAACCATAAATATGCTCTACAAACGAGTTTTTTGCGCATTAAATATTCAGAAAATTGTGAAAATATGCCCTAAAAATTGTTAAAAATATGCCACAAAAAAATTCAAAAATTCATTGGCTCAAAAAAACAAAGTTATGTTAAGCAGTTAAAATTCATATAAGATTTATTTGTGCCGAACACTAGTTCGATATTATCATCCACATGCGATTTGTTGTCTTAAACAGGGTATATGTTAAGTTAAACAGATTCTTACCATTTACACAGACTTCGTTCTTAGTACAATTAAAATGTATTTACCAAATTTGATCAAATTATCTACGAGATTGCAACTCGACTATGCGAACAAAATTCGCATGGACGGGGAACCAGCCAGACGGCCTGATAGTTATCGCTATGTCACTTTAAACTGTAATTCTAAATCTATCGGTACACTAAAGGATTGGTTCAGATTTCTATGTTTTACACACATCGCCAAAAGCATATCTAATGGATTTTTGCTAACGCTTAAAGTAACATTTATCCTAAATCACAACCTGCCTTTGTCTTGAAATTTTCGAGTAAAAATTAAATGTACATAAATGGCAAAATTGAAGCAACACGTTGGGTAAACAGATAAATAGTTAAAACAGAAAAGCCAAAATGTCGCGAAAAAAAATCGTTTTTTATTTGCTGCCTCGAAAAGGCAAAATATGCGCTAACTAAAGTATGCAAAAAAATACTGCAAGTAGTAAAATATGCAAAAATATGCACGAACGAATCGATGCCAAAATTCACAAAAAGCTCTAAAACGTATAAATATATTATTTCTGCCTTCATTGGTTGCACAAGGAAAAATATGCAATTGCATATTTATTGATTCCCTGATTATTATGAATGCCATTAAACTACATGTCTTGACCAAATTTTACACTTTTGCGAACAAAAATGACGCTTTTATTAACAAAGACACGGGGACGTAACTACAAGTGTGTATTCTTTGGTCCTTTTTATCAATTTTGTTTTATTTGATAAATCTAAAAAGACGTAATTACACAATTTTTTTTAATAAAATTTAATGAAATGGTTTTCTTTGAAAATTGTTTAAAGAATTCCACGGACGACTTTTATAGCTTTCATTGTAGAAAGCTTTGTTGCTTCTCCTGTAAAATAATAATTTTATTAGTTTCGCCTCTTTGCATTTTAGCTAACAATATTAAAATTAGTTTTTTTTTCTTACTTTCGAAATGATTTAAGCTGATATCAGAATCAATAGTATCAGGTACACCAAGAAATTTTCTAAATATTTCCAAAATGAATTGCAGTAAAAAGACAAACATTGAAATTTTTTTTGTATCCTCCTTGCAACAACATTTGACCAAAATTTTTGTTTATGCATGCTCTTTTTTGTACAACTATAAAGAAAAAAACCAAATTTAAACTTTTGCTGCATCAACCATAAATATACATGCAACATTGTCTAGTTTTTATAAGGTATAATATAACAGTGTTGTCTTAAAGCGTGACTGTGAGCTGCAGTGTCATGAATTTGTTTCTGTGTGAGACACGCAGCCATAGAAATATCTGAAATATTTACGTAAATTTGCATAGAAAAAGCTTTCATGTAGATGTTTCCATTTCCTCTGTAAATTTGTATGCGGTTACACTCTACAATTTCCTTTTTTAAGGTGGCCAATGTTGCGTGATAAAACATTTTCGCTATTAAGATAGTTTTAACGGTCATTTTTGTATTTTCTTTTTTTTTGTTAGTGGCAAACTGAAAGTTATGTGTTTTATAAAATTAAGGGCTACGTTATACTGATTGTTACTAGTTTTTCTTATTAAAAGGTAATTCTATTTCCTTGTGATAATTTCAATTTAATTTATAATATCATCTTTATTTAATTTTGTTATTTGTGCTAAGAAACAAAAAAAAACTGAAACCATTTTCAGAGTAGCATGAATCCATTAACTTTCTATTATATTTATTGAAATATTAGCGATCAAATTACAGCAGTTAACGGCAACGGCGCAGTAGTTGTACTTTCTTAATTGGTTAAGAAACCACAATCAATTACTATTAAAATCTTTTGTGTATTTTATAAGGCTCGTTTAAGTCGACCTCGAGTAGAAATACTTACATACTTTTATTTATACCCACACCGCAATAGTAGAGTAGGAATTATGCGTGCGGATGTGTGCGATAGCATAAAATATTTTCTTTTTTTCGCTTGTCCGCAGGAAAGAAACCAGAGTCTCTGGCGGGAATCGAACCCGCTACCCCGGCGCTGATAGACTAGCTCGCTACCAGCTAGCCTACCTTGTCCCACCGTTTAATATACCGATCGATTCACTTTTTGACGTCAGATTGCTGGAAGGCCATGTTAAACATGTGAGAAAAGTACAGGTCGGGATTTTGGAGATAAATTGAAAATGGTAACAATTTTTAAATGCAAATAAAAATCAAATTAAGGACCCAAATTTTACACGTAAGTGTTTAAATTTAATAGTAAAATTAGTCCATCGGTAGTTCGTCTTATTTTCTGTATATATTCTTTTGAATTTAATATTATAAATGTTGACTGAACTGTATTTTAAACAAAAAATTAACGACTTTAATTCAGAAACGAATTTTTTTAACTTCTTATCAGCCAATCTTCGCCCCTCTATTGTACTCAATATATACTTGAGACATACCAACAAAGAACTTCACCCAAACTTCAACTTTAGCTGATGATACAGCTTGTCTATGCATACAAGTAACTTACAGGATCATATATTTCAACTAAAAATGCGGTTAAAATAATTGAAGATTAGCAAAAATGTGTATATATATCATTCGCTTTGCGTGGGGAATCATGACCCCCTATTTAAATCATTAACCAAACAACAAATTTTTAGTGCAAACAATTTTAAGTACATTGTAAAAAAATCTTTTAATTTTTGTAAAATATGTCAGTATGCCCTTGTGCAGATCTATTTTAGCACACAGCTGATGAAATTTCTTGAATCAAAATTTTTTGAGTGTGTTTTATAAAAGCCGCGTAAAAAAAGCGAGTAATTCAAAAAAGGTTACTATTATTATATCTAATACTATGTTTCCACTAGGGATGGCAATCCCGAAATCCCGAATACCGAAATCCCGGGATTATTCTAAAAATTTAAATCTCGAATCCCGGGATTTTTTATGTTAAAATCCCGAGATTTTGGATTTAGTAAATATATGGTATTTTTTATTATATACAACTATATTTAAATAAACGTGAGTCACCCTGTTAGAAATAACTTGAAAAATTTATTATTAAATCATAATGGCAATGAATGACAAAAAGAAGTTGCAAGTGAATAAATGTTACATGCAATGTATTTTGCACCACAGAAAATAAAATCAGAATATATGGTCTTTTTTCTAAGTGAATGATAATAGAACTGCGCAAGCACAATGCAAGTTTGGGATTCTACTAAAGGTATTTTGAAAGATATTAGTTTAGCTTATTTAATTAGATTAAGACTTGCATATATATTTGAGATAATAGAAATTA
The DNA here is from genome assembly GCA_949318255.1 of Pollenia labialis. Classification (NCBI taxonomy): domain Eukaryota; kingdom Metazoa; phylum Arthropoda; class Insecta; order Diptera; family Polleniidae; genus Pollenia; species Pollenia labialis. Next base: position 121,137,042 of record OX439142.1, read on the forward strand.
AATATTGTCATATTGCACATATGTAGCCATTTATTAACGATACCACCCAGAAGTATTTAATGCGAACATTGTTTTCGTCGGCAGCATATGTTTGCAATCAAATAAGGTATCGATTATCAGACGCCATTAATTTGTTTTAGAAACTTTGAAAAATATAAGTTTTAATACATAATTCTTCCATATTACTTTAAAAGAATACATTAAACTATTTTATTTTGTAATGAGTTTAATATTCTTAACGAATTAATTTGTTTTAATACTTATACATAAACATTTTATTATAATTATGTACATGAATTTTAAAAATTGGCTTTATATATAAAATCCCGAAAAATCGCGATCCGTCCCGGGATCCCGTTTTTTTGAATAAAAAATCCCGAATCCCGGGTTTCGAAAAACCTGGTCCCATTTGGCATCCCTAGTTTCCACTATGAGCATTACAACTTGTTTTGACCAAAACGTGTCAAAGTGTTTTCATTATGTAAAATTGGTTTTGGTTTTTGAATTTTCGAAATCAACTTAACATTTATGTTGTTAACAACCATAAACCCAAAAAAATATGTGTTGAAAAAAAAATATGTTTGTTTTCATGATTTTCGACATGTTTTGGAGCAAAACTAGTTTTTGTTTAAGTTTTTCGACCATGAAAATTGTATGGGAAAACAAAAAGAAAAACACTTGTTTTGCTGAAAAACTAGTTTTGTGGCCCAATGTAAGTGGGAAACGTACTTTCAATCGCGTAAATGAAGTACCGTATAAATCAAGGGATGGAGGGTATAATAATACCACACCACTTACATGTAAAATACATACGGTATACACCTAGATCGGCGGTTAACGTGAAAATGTCACATAGAGGCAAAATTAACTAAATTTTAAACTAAAAGCAATTCAAACTTATTGGATTATTAAAATAAATTCCGTCCTAAGTCTGGACTGTAAACTTCTACTTAACAGTTTTATCTTAAAGGCAATCTGGTGCCACGGGGCTTAAATTCTACCAAATCTTCAAACTCGAAATATTTGGGGTATTCACAAGGTGTGCTATCATGTTGTATTGTCATAATGTCCTAACATTTTACAATGGTTTAAAAATATTGTTGTTGCTATCCAAACAAAAAAGTGTCTTAAATAAAAAGAACTTTGCTTGCTATGTTTTTTGTGCTGTCGTAATGATTCAGAAGAGACCTGCGCTGGACGGCTGAGCCGAACCAGGTTAGTTTTTCTAAGCCGTCGATGTTGATGGTAAAATTTGATCCAGCTAACATCTGAATTTAACCTGCGGCTAGCAATTTTCGCAACAAAACATTTGCGGCGTCAAATAAGGTCGGCTTAAGACTCTGGTAAACAAACAAAATAAAATTTATTTGTGGTTTGTGTCTGAAGAATGGAAAATAGTCAGAAGAGATTTAGTTGAATTTATTAATTCATGGATAAGAATTAAAATATATTTTAGGAAACTATTTATTTTTTTATACATGTTTCAAATTAGCTGATTTAAATTTAAAATAGCACACTAATTTATAAAGTGTTGTTCACAACAGTCGTATATTTTCATGTTATTATTTTAAGACATATCCTTAGCTCAGAATTGGTTTGGTGCATTTTATTATTTTTTCTCAAGAATGCCCTAGGACATCGTCATATTAAATATACCATGTTTTTTCCATACGTTTGGGTTACTTTTGGACTAGCCCTAGTCCCTTGTGGGCTACATTTTACACGCGTGCTTGAACTAGTCCAATTATTTGCAGGGTATATATCAAGGGCTTAAGTAAAAACCAATGTACAAATAAACTTTAACTTTAAACATCGCATGGCAATTTTGTATGCAAATGTTGTTTAAAGTAATCCGGTTTACAGTGTGACCAATTTAAATGTTGTGTCAAAAAAAAAAAAAAAAAACAGGACAAATAACAAAAGCAAAATAAAATGGAAACCTAAACATTCCAACATCATTTTTGTAAATACAACCTCAGCAACAACTTTAAATTACATTTTTTCTAAGCCAAACACTCCTAAACCCATTTCTACCTTTTGTGCTAAATTTTTGTTAAACATGCCAGCCCTTTCTTCCGAAGTCAGTCAGTGAGCCAGTGAGTTACTCACTTACTGCCACAAATTATTCGTTACTGAATAAAATAACATTCTTTCTTTAATGGACATAAATAAAAGTTTCATTTGAAATTTATTTAGGTAACTCGATAAGAACTTTTGATATTTAGTCAGTTTATGTTTTAATTGTTCCCATTTTACTGCATTTTATATAATTCTTTGTCTTTAGAAAGAAAAATCGAAAATAATATTTTTGAAACTTTGTTATTTTGCTTAAAAAAATTAGTGGGAAGTATGATGCATGCAAAATGGAAAGGTTGTCTTTTTTTTGGCTTCAATCTTACCTCTTACACATAAAAAATTATTAGTAGTTTTGTTTCAATTAAAAAAATTATTTAAAAAGTATTTAAATTTAATTAATGTGATAATTGAATCAATTATTTTTTTAGTTGAACGAAAATTAAAAATATAATTTTGAGATAATTATCATTTTAGTTGTTTTAAAATAAAATTTGAATTAAAATAATAATCAAATAACCAAAAATTATTTCATTTTAAATCAAATAATTCAAACTTGTGAAATTGTTGTTGGAAATTGTCAAAATCAATCAACACATTGTTTGAAACGGCAAAGTTTTTTGATCATTTTTTTAATTAAAATTAAGAATATTAATATGTATATATATATATATATAATTTATTGAAAAAAAAATATTCAAAATACAAAATTTTTACAATTTTAAGTAATCAATATAATCATTTTGGTAATAGGTGCTAAATCAACAAATGGGTTGCTTGATTCTATGAATTTGGAATGAATTTGGTGATTAGAGAAATTTTTTAATTTTTTCTGTGTATAGAGCTTTTATTTTGTTTCGTAACTCTCTACTAAATATAATTTGTTCTTTAATTACAGCTTCTACATTTTTATCTTTTCCTTCGAATAAAATATTTTGTAGAATTAATTATAGGTCTTAATAGAGAAGATTTTTAAAGATTCTTTAAAGATTATTTTTCGTGCTTAAAACCTTAAACATTTTATAGCATACAATGAACCTCTATATACGGAATATTTCTTAGCACAATCGTTGCATACAATGTTTTTTCGTAGCTTTATTAACATCATTTTATCATAAATTCTTGTTCATTATAAAGCATATTACATGCATCAGCAGCATAAGTATTGGCTCTTTATTTAAAATATATTTTAATTTTAGCTTTGTTGTGCACATTTATTAACTCATGGGATTTGAGAAAATGGAACAAGTACAGAAAGAAAGGACTCATGGCCAATGAAAGAAGAACCAATCCCTTAACTGGTTTATAAAGAACAAAAAGGTAGCAAAAGTAATGAATTACAGTACAGTGTTCAACGGTGCTGTGATACATTTTTTGGTACTTTCTAAAATTTGGTTCTTGAATTTAATTCTAGTACTTGTTTTACTGAAATAATACAACATTGTATAGAAATAATACTACACTCACAATATTATTACAGTAACGGACTGTAGATTATTTAAGAAGTATTCCGTTCAGTCATTTTTAAATAAATAAACATTTGAAATTCCAAGCAAATTTATTTTTAACTGATTCCAACAGTTATTTAAAAACTAAGTGCATATTAATACTGATTTTCAGTTCTTCTTTATGTAAAATTAAATAAAAATGTAATTTAAAATAACGAAAAGTTCATTTAATTTTTACTGTCAAAAATTCAACCGCGAATTCCGTAAAAACAAATAAATTTTCAGTTATTTTATGTAATTTAACTACCAAAAAATAAATATTTACTTTTCAAATTATAAGTATTGTGGTTATTTTGTTGAACTGTTCTATGGTTTTTGATCCAAATTTTAATATATAATTAGGCTTAAGTTCATCAAATTTAATTTCCATTAAATTATTTTTATGAAGAAGGAATATTAAAACATGAAAATTAATTAAAATTTATTGAAAATTTTTCATTCTTGCCTGACCTGAGGATCGAACCCAGGCGTTTACGGACAGGTGGCCCTTGCATGCTTCAATCGCAACCACTCGATATCTTCAGATATATTTACCGTTTAACACTCGCAGTCATCGACGACTGCTTGTAGTCAATAGTCAAACATCAATCTTAAAACCAAATTGTATTTTACCTTTGGTAGATCGAAATTTGCTTTGAATGATTATCTATTTTAATTACTTCTGTTTTTTCGTACCTTTTGTCAAGAATTTTTCTTGAAGTCCATAGTACATTTTTTGCTTTTTCATTTTTAATTTACTTTTCTTTAAAGAACGATGTGCTTATTTTGTGTAACAAATTCGTATTTTCTATTTGTTAAAATGATTTAGTTAAACACATCAACTTTTTAAAGTAAAATAATTGCGAAACCATATCGGTCATGCTGCTGGGGTCTTATAATTGAGAGTTCTTCTGTGAACAAACGAGGTCGGTACAACAAAAGTAAAACAAGGATGTGCATTACACTGTATAGCAGGGTTTGTAAACAATTATGTTCTCTCTCTCATTAGAAAAACAAACGGACAGGTGTCTGTCTGGTATTTTTTAGAAATTTTACTCTTTTGTGGAGTAAACGAAAAATTGAGATTTTGATGCCGCGTGCAAGAGAAAGATACGCATCGTCTACCAGCATGTAGGTTTTCTTCAATTTGAGTCTTTATTCGCAGGGACATTCGTTCCAAGTTTCACATTCATACAAAACAATTCATTTTACATTGCATGTAAAAATCGCAATCTTGGTTCGTCTAGAATTATGTTTTGAAATCCAGTGAAAAAACTTTGTGAAATGCATTGCTTATCTCCCATATTTTAGGAAATATCCGACTTTAACTTCAATTGCAAGTCACTTTTAAAAAAAACCTAACAAATAATTTGAGACTCCCTGCCCCTACCAAATTTATTTTCCAAAACTTTCTTTTATACAACCTGCCTATTAAAAAATTTTATCATTTTGCAAAGCACTAATGGTACATTTAAAAATTTATATAAGCGCACAATTATGCGCTACGCAATAAGGCATGCCGAGATACAGTAAAGTAATTGAAGGAGCTCTTAACGAGTTTCATTAAAAAAAATTAATATTTCATGTGCCACGGCATTCCCTTACTACGAAGCAGGTTTGCAATAACTGTAAAGAAATCATTCAGTGTTTAAAGCTGGTAGCTACGTTCACCCGTTTTTATATGCGTTGAATAAAGCGCTTTTTGTTACAAACTTTGCTTCAAAGTGAGAACTCGCCATATAAAATTCATGTCTTCCGTAAGCGGTATGGTAAGCGAAACTCTTACGTTTCTACCTTACAAACCTGCTTCGTTTGAAGCACAATTTTTTATTGGGTGGTTTTTAATATTTTGTACACAAAAACATCTATAAAGTTGACTGACAAAATGAATAAAATATGAAACAAAAAAGCCATATATACAAAAACTAAGTGCGAAATGTTGAAAAAAGCAAACAAACAAAATGTTGTAATGTTTAATTAGGGCTAATTTTTTATGCACTTCTTTAATTTGACAAAAAAAAGTGTACCACCCCTTTATCGAAAAATTCAATTAAGTAAAACAATATTTATTAAAATAATTGTCATGAATGTAATGTAAGACAAAAAGAAGCCACATAAAAATTTGTCATAATTAGACAATTTATTATTATTTCGAGTTCGAGTTTTACACAAAATATACATACTTAACTTAATAAACTAAAAAACTTAGAGTAATGTCATAGGGTATTTCAATAAATAAGTTACAAACTAAAAAGCCGCACTAACAAGCAATATCTGTATGTCTATGAACTTTAGAGTTTTCCAAAAAAACACGCTTAAAATCAACGCACCAGATAAAATGAAAGGAGTCATTTTTGCCAAATTTGTATACCCTTGACCGAAATCAGTTTCTAATTCCGCTTGTAACTTCAAAAATATTGATCCTAGACCCTATAGTATGTATATTCTGGATCGCTATGGGAAGAAGGTCAAATATGCTTAAACCGTCTGTCTTTTGAAATGAATTTTCCGAAGAACCCAGATACGATGGGGACTTGCTTGGTATATATTTGTGTCAGATATGCTCATATAAATTTTAATTTTAAAATTCAGCCATATCGATGAACAAATGACTGAGATATGAGCCCCTGCGATATGAAACCTCTTGTAGCTGTTGTTTTATTTTATTTTCTTTTTTCTGGAAAACGGCAAAAAGCCAAAGTTTTCAAATCAGGAATACGCATTAAAATATGCATTCTTTATTTGCATATTTTGTCGGTGCGGAAAATGACCCCTGGAAATATGGTCCCAAAAGGATAGTGAAGAACGGCCCCAAAATTTTCACATGAGGCACAACAACACGCAATTTTTCATTATTTAGTGAGCGAATAGTGAGTTCGTTATACCAAGCATTATAAATTTTAAAGTGATTTTTGATAATGAAGAATTACCCCAAATTAAGGGTCATATTTAATTTTATTTTAAGGGTTATTTTTCATTTTTTGGGGTAATTTTTCATTAAAAAATGGGGTCATATTGCAATATGAAAAATAGCCCCAAATTTGGGGTCAATTTTTATTTAATTTTTGGGGTCATATTTCCTGGGGCCATATTTCGCAGCGCCGTATATTATATCTTTTCTGAAGTTTTTATTTCGTAAATTACGACTGCCAAACAAACTCGTCTTTTGTTTGATATATGTATGTGCTTACATATATAAAACAAAATGGATAACATATTTTTTGGAAATACTGTGTTACTCCTGTTTATTCAGGAAAATTTTCATACAAAATTTGTTTTGTAAATCTTTATTAAATTAGAAATATTTTTATAAATACGAAATGGACCATGTTTTTTCATACGTTTGGGTTACTTTTGGAGTAGTCCTATTCCTTTGTGGGCTACATTTTACACGCGTGTTTGGACTAGTCCTATTATTTGCAGGGTATTCACATTAAAATTATGTTTACCCAACAGACACCAAGTCAAACCTTTGATATGAAACGACTTGATCATTTGACATCAAACACAATTCATTATTTTATATTTAAGCTATGGTGGCGATGTTTATCTCACAGTTTATTTAAATAAATAATGAATTTAAATTAAAAAAATAAAATATTTGTATTTATGTTCCACATTCTATTATAATCAACATTCGAAAACATTTGAGAATAACGTTTGAAAGCAAGTTGAAAAAAAAGGAATTTTTCAATTTGAAAATAATTTTTCCTTTTTTTTTGAGATTGCTATGACTTACAAATCATTATTAAACGTTTGTCGTTTGAGAAAACGTTTGATTTCAAATCATTTTCATTTTGAAATCAAACCTCTGTGTTTGTTGGGTACTTGCATTCTTATAATACCTCGGACATAAAGCACATATTTGCAAAAGTAATAAAAATGTTTGCCAAATGATTTGAAAATAATTTCATTAAAAAGTACAAAAAATTACTCACTCACACATAATCTCTTAAACACATGCCCACCCAACAAACACGAAGTCAAACCTTGGTGGCTAGTTAAATTTTTACTTCGTGCTTAAATGTGAACGATTTATTTCTTGTGAAAAATAAAAATTATTTGTGAGTTGTAACAATGATAAAGAATACGAATAAAAAAAAATGAAAGTGAAGAAGTTATAAGTGCTACAATCCTCAAAATAAAAAGAAGCCAAGTATTCTGTCTTGCCAAGACTTAGAAAACGCAAAGAACATTCTATTTTCTTTTATATATGGTGCCTAATGTTTATCTAACAGTTTATTTAAATAAATAAAGAATTTAAATTAAACAAGTTAGAGTGCTATATTCGGCTGTGCCGAATCTTTGATACCCTCCATCGACAGCTCAGTGGGCTTTTTATGGGGCCTATAGTAAGTTATGGACCGAGCATTACGAAATTTATTAGTGTGAGTAGTGAAGTATTTAATTTTATTTTGATAGCATTATTTAGAACGGCTTAAGGCGTACTAAACTGTTTTCCGGGAGAAGGGTTTATATGGGGCCTAGGGTAAATTATGGACGGATCATCACGAAATTGCACAGCGTGATTTCCAATCGAATAAAACGAATTTTTTCAAAATCTTATCTCATTCCGTGTCTTGTTCCACCATTTATGTTATTTTTTTGTAACAAAACTATCAATTTTTTAAGGTGGTGGTTCCACATTTTGATTCATAGCTCTGATCCTACTGAACCGATTTTGCTGGATTTCAATTCCAAACTGCTTAGGATAACTATAAGCAATTTGACACCAAGTGTGTTCATTTCATTTGAGTTGTTCGAAAGTGAGCGTGTTTTCAACAGACGGATAGACAGACGGACATGGCTAAATGGACTTAGAATTACTAACGGAGCCAGAATATTGTATATACTTTATGGGATCTGAGATGAATAAAAAAAAAAGTTTCACACGGAATGACAAACTTAGTATACCCTCGTCACAACTAATTGTGGTGGAGGGTATAAAAATAAAATGTTTTTATTTATGATCCACATTGTATTATAATCCATATTTGAACAACATTTGAGAAATACGCTTGAAAGCAAGTTGAAAATAAAGGCATTTTTCAATTTGAAAATAATTTTCCCTTTTTGTTGAGAATTCTATCATTTTCAAATCATTATCAAACGTTTGATTTCAAATCATTTTCATTCTGAAATCAAACCTCCGTGTTTGTTGGGCATACACATACACAAAAGCTCGTTTACTGTCTCTTAAGGCGAATGCATGGAAATACGTTAGTTACAAAGTGTTCGATGTCTGCAACAGATCCCCCAGAAAGTGCATAACATGATGTTGATGACAACAACAAAGGAGTAGTAAAAGTAAAATATTAAATTTCATATTTTTTATGTGTTTGTTCACTATTTTGGAAAACTAAAATCCCCAATAAAAGCAAAGGAAAAATGAAAGATTAAAACTTATAATAAAAACCCTTTCAACAAGCACCATTATGAATGCATATTGCAGTTAAAAGAGGGAAAGTTTTGAAGGGGACATTAAGATTGTGGTTTATACGAATAATTTGGACAAGATGTAAATGGCAGTTAACCAACGAAGACAGCTCACAAAACAAATGATGCAGTAACAATAACCAAAAATAACAACAAACAAAATCGGTTGAGTTTTAATAACCGTCTTTTATAATCATTGCATCATTAAGGTAACATATGAGCTCGGTGGGACTTGTAAAGTCGAGAAATTCTATTATCGAACAACTTTTTAGAGAATATTTTTATTATCTAACTTTTACAAACTTGGTAATTAGTTTGCATACTTCACGCAGCCGTTGATAAAGTAAATCAAAGGTTTTAAATAGTAAGACTTTGGTGTTAAATTTAGTGCAAAATATTTTTAGAAACAGTAGAATGTTGGAAATACCTATTTCTTTATTAAAAACTAAACTTTAGCAAGTAAACTTTTGTTGACATATAAAAGTTCTTCGTAAGTGCCAAAAACTATTAAAATATCAGTTTAATATTTAAAAAAAATCGATTTTTCATTTAAAAAATTCAAACATTTTAAACATCTGTAACTTCTTTATGTATAGTTGTGCAACATTGTTTCACAGTTCACCAGCCATTTGCTTAAAGTGCCAAGTACGAGTCAAACATTCCATGTTCCTATTAAAATATTTGAATAATTATTTAATAAATATTCATAACAATTTCATTAAATATATTTATAATTTTTAAATAACAAAACTTGTTGACGATTTTTGTTAATACACTCACAATATTCTGTACGTAAAATAAATGAAAATTCAGTTAAAAACCGGTCTACTTATTCTTCATTTATTTTAAACAAAAAGTTCTTTTAATTTTTACTGTCAAAAATTCAACCCCATGTTCCGTAAAAACAAATAAATTTTCCGTTGTTTTATTAAATTCAGTAATTTTCGTTTACTCCAGGAAAGAGCAGAATTTTTAAAAAAACACCAGACAGACACATGTCCGCTTGTTTTTCTAATAAAAGAGAGAACATTATTGTCTACTTACCCTGTTACACAGGCTTGTTTTACTTTTGTTGTACTGACCTCATTTGTTTACAGAAGACCTCACAGTCATAAGATACCAGCAGAATGACCGATATGGTTTTGCAATTATTTAACTTTAAAAATTTGATGTATTTAAACAAATAGAATATGGAAGGAAATAATTCCCAGTTTCTAGTAGTTAAATTACATAAAATAAATGAATATTCCTTTGTTTTTTTACGAATTATTCAGTTAATTTTTTGACAGTTAATTTATATAAAATAACTAAAAATTCATTTGTTTTTACTTTAAATTTCATTTTCATTTAATTTTACATAAAGAAGAATTTAACTTAATCAACGGACAATATTAACTGCAACTGAAAATCCGTATAAATATGCACTTAGTTGTTTAAATAAATATTAGAATCAGTTAAAAATAAATTTGCTTGGAATTTTAAATGTTTATTTATTAACCAATGACTGAACGAAATACTTCTTAAATAAACTACAGTCCGTTACTGTAATAATATTGTGAGTGTATGTATATTAGAGCGACTCACCAAAAAAATGGCTGGATGTACCCTCCTAAAAATGATCCTTGGACTTTTTTCAGATGACATTTTAAATATTTCGGCTCCAGCTTTGACCTCTCGTGAGCTGGACCAGTTTGAAAAAGCGTATATTTTTGCATGTATTGTTAATTTGTGAATCTGGATCATTTCTTTTTTCTTTCTTTGATCCTATTTTCATCCATACATGATCTAGAAACTAAATCCGCAATCATATTATATTGCCCTATTTAAAACGAAGGGTTACCACCCCATTGCATTTTTGTCAAAACGCGAACTAGCACGAATTTCAAAAAAAGCTGAGACACGTATTTAATTAAATCGACTAAGGATTAAAATATGTTAATTTGGCATTTTTATTACAAACAACCCCAAACAAAAAATTTAAAAACCGTTTTTTTACAGAAACTGCTTAAAAAAAGGATATGGATGATCGTCCTTGGACAAATTGTATGTACAGTTAGATGCGCCTTAAAAAAACCTTTCATACGATACCCAATTTGTATATGTTGGTAACGAAACAGATTCTATAATTAACAAAACATGCAAAAATATACCCTTTTTCCAACTGGTCCAGATCACGAGAGGTCAAAGCTGGAGCCGTAATATTTAAAAATGTCATCTTAAAAAAGTCCAAGGTTCATTTTTAGGAGGGTACATCTAGCACGTATTTTGCTTCCATACAACTTGAGTCGCTCTAATGTATATACATTGGGGTTACAACTTTTTTTTTAATAATTTCTTCATCGCACACACTATGCTTTGGACAATGTTTTACGGAATTTAAATGTTGTTTTTAAATAAGAGATAAAAAAAGTCAAAATTTTGTTAACAAATCTTCTAGGTATTAAAATTTTCCTATGCCATTTACGTGTCTCAGGCCACTTGAACAAGAAATGTTAATTTATGAAATAGATGATTAAGGGCTAATTTTAACTTAAAATATGCCCGTATTTACTTGTATAAGAGTTTTTTTCTTCGTAGGATACTGCTTTGGTCTTACTGCTGTTCGCAGGTAAGACCAAACAAAAAAGTAACTTACTAACGGCAGTTTTAAAACTCCATTTTCAAATTTTAAAAAATTTTGTTACGCAAATTTCAAAATTTTTTGATCACACATTGAGATTTATTAAGGATATATTCGGTAATAAAAGAATAAAAAAATTACGTCAATACCTCCCATAGTTTTTCCGTACCTGCGATTTTAATTTTGTTATTTTCGGGAAAAGCTAATTTTTTCGCCATATTTTGGCGAGTGTTCCCAATGTTCTTACTGTTGTGAATTTTTGAGCAAAACTTATTTATAATACATACAATAGTTAAAAAAATTTTAAATATACTCTAAAGGTTTTATTTGAATCCGAAAACATTAACCATAATAACCATCATTAACCATCATAAAGGGCAAAGGTAAAATTTCGGCATACATATTTTTGTACCGATTTTTATGAAATTAGAGAAAAATATACCCAAAAGTCATACGAAGACAAAACTGTGTTAAAACGCAGATTAACCCTTAAATGCACTTGGCATCAAAATGACCCCTTACTTTTAAAACTTTAAAAAATCTTTATTGATACGATCAAAACAACCAAGTTAAAAAATAACGAAGACCAAACGAAATATCGATTTTCTTTAGATTTTTTTATATTAAAAAAATTGAAAGAAAATTTAAAATTCTTGATATTAAATGTGATTTTTGATACTTAAAAGAAAACCTCAACTTAATCGCGTTTGGTCTTAAGCTTTTTTTAACGATCGCTCAAGTAACCATATTTTTAAAACTATTTAAACTGACTTCACCCAGAAATTTTTTGTTTTAATGATGACTCAACCCAAATGACAGATTTTTGACATGCATTTTTTTTTACAAATTTTGAAATGTTAATAAGCTTAGGCGCAAGCGCACTCAAGCTTAAAATTAATCGTTTTTATGCATTTATTTACTCCTCTTGCATTTAATGAAGAAAATAAAAAAGCAACCCAACTCTTAAAAATACATAATACAATATTTTATTATTTATATTGTTAAGAACCTTTTTGTAATGAAAACCGTTTTTAATAAATGAAAAATGAAAAAAAAATATATATAAATTTACAGAGACAAATGTTTGCCTAATGATCGAGATTCGGACATAATTTTTTTTAATATGAAGAAAATATAGTTGGGGGATTCACAAGGTGTGCTATCCAGTCATATCGTCATAATGTCCTAAATAATATTTTACAATTGCTTAAAATTAATGTTGTTGTATTTTAAGCAAAATAAAAATGTTAATGCTGTGTTTATTGATTCGTCATAACTGTACAGTAGAAATCTTAATTATAAGCGGGAGCCCATAGCAGTCCTATATATTTCTTGTAATTATTTTAGTATATATGACTTTACAACTTTATGACTACCTTGTGAATCCCCCAAGTGTTTCTAAGTATATATGAATTAACATGTTTCGAGAATTAATTTTTATGTTCAACGTGAGTGGTTGACAAACAAAGAAAGTTATCGTTCTAAACTGGTTTGTTTGCTTTAGCCGATTTATATAGATTTCCAGTGGTTATTTATAGGGCCTTCTGTAAGACTTTCCTAGAGCTTTTTATACCCACACCACAATAGTGGAGAGGGAATAAGGCATTAGTGCTGATGTGTGCAACACCTTAAAATAAATCTTAAAGTATACCAACCGACTCAGAATCACTTTATGAGTTGATCTAACGATGTCTGTCCGGTTGGCTGGCAGTCGCTGATCGCAAGTTTTTAGTTTTATATAAAATTTATAAAAAAATATTATAAAGACAAAAATTTTACTTATGTTTTAATTTATCAGATATCCGGGTATATTACGAAATAAGCCATATATTATGAAAATCGGTGACCAAATGTTAATTATTGTCAAGTTATGATAAAACAAATTAGAATAACATAACCGCCTTATTTCGCACAAAATATTGGTCTGGCCCATAAAAAAAACCTAATGTAATTGAATCAATCTGAGAACAGAATTGGATTCAGTATGCTAAGTAAAATATGAAAATCATAATATAATAATATTAGTAATATTATTCATATTCACCCCTATCGTGAATAACAAATGCAATTTTTGCTCCCATGAAATTTTCTTTCCCCTCGAAAGGAAAAAAGCATTCGTGAATATCATGTCAAAAATTTTTCACGCTATCAGTTCCAGTAAATGTAATAAAGAAGAAAGATTGAAAAAATAATTAAAAATCAATGAAATTTTAGTTCAAAAATATACACGTATATATTTTAAAGAAATGTTAAAATTATAAAGCAAAATATTAAGTATTGAAGGGATAGTTTGATAACAACGTTAGTTTTTTGCACTTTTAAAATTTTATGTAGTAAAATATTTTCCAAAATTCTGCCACCACGTCTTTCGAAGGCCTTACAAATCCTAAATCCGCTGGCAATGGACCTGTTGTTATGCATTGTGTTGACCAATATTTCGGTTGGTGCCATATTAACGGATCAAGCCCTTAACATTCGATTTATAGGAGAAACTACTTACATGTTCTGTTCCCTAGCAAATATGAAGTGAGAAAATCTAAGGGAAATGTGAACAAATTACGAGGGAACAAACTTGTCACGATGAGGGGAGTTTTTTCCCGTGAACTTTTTTTCACGTAATTATTCTCATTTGAATAGCCTTTTTTCATGGGAGTTTTTCATAATCCCAAATATGGCAAAAGAGGAATAATTTCGAGGGAAAAATTATTCACGATAGGGGTGATTATGATGTTTTTTAAATTGGTGAACGTTTGAAGGCCAACATTTCGATACAAAAAAACTTTGGAGAGGGTATTATGCTTTAGAGCTGATGTGTGTAACACCTTTAAATATTGGTCCTAGACCCACCTTAAAGTATACCGATCGACTTAGAATCACTATGTGAGTTGATCTAACGATGTCCGTCCGGCTGGCTGGCTGGCAGAATGGCTGTCCATGTAACCTTGTGCGCAAAGTACAGGTCGCAATTTTAGAGATAATTTAATAAAATTTGGGACATAGGTTCTAATTGGCACAAGCCTACTGAAAATGGGCCGAATCGTAGTGTCACGAGGGGAGATAGGGAACAATTTCTGCCTCTCAAAAACTATCAAACCGATTTTAATGAAATTTAAAACAGAGATAGATCCCTATTCATATAGCCATACACTCGAATATTTGTTTTAAAATACTGTGTTGTTGGGTATCATATGGTCGGACTTGGCCGACTATAGTTTCTTACTTGTATATTCTTAATATTTTGAACTTTTTCGTAATTGTCGTCTATCACGGATAAACTTTGATGTAAAGCACACAAAACGAAACAATCAACTATTAAAATTCTTGGTTTCTCTCTCCCTATACGTGAGAGTGATTTTTATTTTCTTTTGGCATTTAAATTAATCACGTTGAAAAATAAAATAACGAAAATTGCCAAGTAACCCATTTATTTAGAAATACTTAACCCGATGCAATTTCTTTTAGTTCTTGTTAAATATTTCGACATAAGAAAATGAATATGAAAAAAGGAACGATATATTTTTTTTATTTTTTAATTTTTGTTAAAAACGGGTGCCAACCACATTTTGTATTTAACAGAATAACCACTTTTTGATTGTTTAGATAACTACAATTTTTAAGTCAATCTTTTAAACTTTCTTAAGTTTTTCATATTAACTATAATCATTATGAATGCACAGAAAAAATTATTAGTAGTTTTTTATTAATTAAAAAAATTATTTAAAAAGTTTTAAAAATTAATAAGTGTTTATAATTTTTTTAATCAAAATTAAAAATATCATGTATTGAAAAAAAAATTTCAAAATATTAAATTTTTACAATTTTCAGTAATCAATATAATCATTTTGGTAACAGGTGCAAAATCAACAAATGGGTTGCTTGATTCTATGAATTTGGTATAAAATTGGTGATTAAAGAAAATTTTTAATTTTTACTGTGTGGATTTATCACATCAAAGTAACTTTTGGGAATACCAAATTTTCATTTACAAGATTTTGTTTGTTGTGCTTAATTCCCAATTTTTATTCCTGTTAAACACACTGAAATTTATCGTTGATGGGATAAGCTATTCCTATGCGCATTTCACTGGTTGCTTAGCCCAGATCGTCAGGAAGCTTCATCCAAAGATTTTAGAAAAACTAAAGATATTAAACCAAAAACTGTTAAGCGTATAAAAATTATAAGCAACAGTTCTACTTGTAACAATATCAAAGTTTAAACAAAATCATCAACAGTAAATAGTGAGTTTATCGCTCCTTACATTCCCCACTACAATTGATTGGAATTCTTCCAATATTAATTGGAAGAATTCCAATCAATTGTAGCTGTAAGTAGGCTAAGAAAAAACAAAATTACATTTATCACTTAGAAACTCCGCAGCAAATTAAGATATGTTACCCTAATACCATCTTATGAATATACAAGATATTTCAATTAAAAGTGAATATTTCATTATAGAAGCATCACTTTTTTGCTATAGGCACCTTTATTAAAACGCTTTGTACATTAAAAACTTAAAAACTCAATTTATTACACTTCAATCTTCGAGGTTTTTCTCTATATTAAATTTTAAAGATCACGTTATGTGTTCAATGACAAATGAAAGTTGATGTTAATTCAAAAAGGAATAGAAAACAAATATTGGGAAATAATATTTGGGATTTACAAATTAGGCAAAAGTAATCATTATGTGGGAATGTTTAAATTTATATTGTTTACATTGTGTTATTTTTTATTTTTTGCACTTAATCTAACAATTATTTACTATCTAAATATAAGAGATACGAATGGACAAATTTAAAATTGTAACAAATAAGTCGGGGCAGTACTGCGCTACCAACCAAGATTCAATGTTACTCCAAAAAAAGTACAAATGTACCATGATCCCCATCCCTGATGTGTAAAATGCATTCATACGAACATAACTTTACTTATTTAATGCATGCCTGCATTGTTTCAGGCAAAATGTTTCTCTCGCTCCTTTTCAAAACGAACTCATGCATAACTCAATGTCATACATATTTCAAAGTTTTATTGAACAACTTATGGCCCGCGTTTGCTTTTGTTATTAGGGGTTTATTTTTATGTACTTCATACTCATAGAAGTAATAAATTGAATACATTGGTTTTTTTGATCAGTAGTTCCCATTTAAGTAACTGACCTTAAGGCTTAGTTAGCCGGGAGTAACAGTAACGTTGCAAATCAGCTGATTCATTTTGTTGTATGTAAAGCAATTAGAACGATTACAGTTAGCAGTAAGATGTTACGTCTCAAACTATAAGAAATAGATTAGTCTTACTTTTTTACGGTAAGGTTACTGTTACTCCCGGCTAACTGAACCTTTACGATGTTGATCGGCTTGTGGGCATATTTATCTTAAATAAACAAACTACAAATTAAAAGTTGTACAGACAACACACTCACAATATTATTACAGTTACTGACTGTAGTTTATTTAAGCAGTTTTCCGTTCAGTAATTTTTACACAGCGTTTACATTTGACAGTACTGGCAAGACAGTAAGAAAATATATATATGTTGTCAAAAAAACTACTAACTGTCTTCGTGATGTAGGCGTCCAGACAGTAGTTAAGACAGTTCACTTTTAAAAATATGTCAAACGTGAATGTTGCAGTGCAAGTCCAACTAAAGGTGTTTTACATTAACTAAACGAATTTAAAAATAGCTAAAAAACATAACACTTAACTAAACCATTCAAAATCAAAACAGAATATATTTATTTTTTTTACATTTTGATTTTTTGTTTTTCTTTTGCTAACAAAACATTAGATTACTGTTAGCAAATGTCAAATCACTGTCCAATTTTACTGTTTGCAAAATTTTCTAGACAGTAGACAAGACAGTTGGAAAAGTGTGCATGTATTAGTGGAAAAGTTTGCATGTATTGGTACTGTGTTGCCAGTACTGGCAAATGTAAACGCCATGTTAAATAAATAAACATTTAAAATTGCAAGCAACTTTATTTTTAACTGATTATAACATTTATTTAAAAACCTAAGTGCATATTAATACGGATTTTCAGTTGCTAGTTAATATTATCCGTTGATTAAGTTAAATTCTTCTTTATGTAAAATTAAATGAAAATGTAATTTAATAACGAAAAGTTCATTTAATTGTTACTGTCAAAAATTCAACCGCGAATTCCGTAAAAACAAATGAATTTTCAGTTTTATTATATAAATTAAGAATCAAAAAATTAACTGTTTAATCCGTAAAAACAAAGGAATATTCAGTTATTTTATGTAATTTAACTACCAACAATTAGTTTTTACTTATTTTTAAAAAACGAGGTGCTTGTTTTGTGTAACACATTCCCACTTTCTATTTGTTAATATGATTTAGTTATATACACCAAATTTTTAAAGTAAATTAATTGCGAAACCATATCGGTCATGCTACTGGTATCTTATAATTGCGAGTTCTTCTGTAAACAGACGAGGTCAGTACAACAAAAGTAAAACAAGCGTGTGTAACAGGGTAAGTAAACAATAATGTTCTCTCTCTCATTAGAAAAACAATCGGACAGGTGTCTGTCTGGTGTTTTTTAGAAATTCGGTTCTTTAATAGAGTAAACGAAAATTACTGAATTTAATAAAACAACTGAATATTTCTTTGTTTTAACAGAATATTCAGTTAATTTTTTGATAGTAAAAATTAAAGAACTTTTCGTTTAAAATAAATGAAGAATAAGTAGACCGGTTTTTAACTGAATTTTCATTTTTTTATATTACAAATTCGGTTAATATTACGTACAGAATATTGTGAGGGCACATTCAAGGTTAACGATTAATAATAAACCCCTAGCCCTGCATTTAAGACATCTCCATCTTCGCATTTTGGGTTTAAATATCACGAGATCCTCGAAAATCCTCACCAAGGATCAGTCCAAGACCTATATAATCCAAGGTTGCTGCCGTGGTAGCAGATATAAATCTGAACAGCCGCGATCTTGGATGTTTGTCTACTTAAATCTCCGGACACGACTGCACTTTTTTTCGACAATGCAAAGCCAAGACCTATGTGCTCCTTATGACCGTATCAGCACCTCTGCACGTAGAAAAAAAAATTACGGTTGAAGGAACCATATTCTAAGTGCAAAGTACTGTGGTTGGTTTTTAACAATATTTATGTAGGTTACCATATTTTGTTTAAATATGACAATAGTATGTTGAAAATCAACAAAATTTTTCCCTAAATCAACCATAATATGGTCAAAATTAACCATATATTAGTCAATATTAACCTTAATAATGGTCAAAACTAAACATATTATGTTCAAAATTAACCATATTATGGTCAAAATTTAACAGAATTTTTAGAAAACAAACCATATTATGGTCGGGATTAACAATAATATGGTGAATGCTAATCATATTATGGTAAATCCATTTTTTCAATTTGTTTGTTAAGTGTCAAATTATAATTTTATATTCTTGATAGGTGTTACGTTACACTTTTATAAAAAATCCCCTTTGGTTCATTTTCCAGCCTGTGACGACCGTCATATTACCATTTTTTCTGTTCTACTAGTTTTTTCTACGTAAATTTATGTGTTTTAATCAATAACTAAAATAAAATGAATGAGAATTTTAAGCAAACCAAGTAAAATGCAAATGACCAGAATGTTGTTGCTTTTTAAACATGTTATTTTAAATTTAAAATTAATCATACAATGTTTTGAGATATTATAATTTCGAACATATTATTGTTATTAAATATTAACCATAACATGTTTGGAGGCAACCATAATATGGTAACAGCTTTTGGATGGATAAATTTATCAATATAACCATATTATAATAATATGATTACCGTGATAATAATATGGTTACCGTGATAATAATATAGTTAAGGTAACCATAGTATGTTTAAGTGTATGGTTGTAGTTTTATTTTATTTAAACATTATATGTTATTTTAAATTTAAAATTAATCATACAATGTTTTGAGATATTATAATTTCGAACATATTATTGTTATTAAATATTAACCATAACATGTTTGGAGGCAACCATAATATGGTAACAGCTTTTGGATGGATAAATTTATCAATATAACCATATTATAATAATATGATTACCGTGATAATAATATGGTTACCGTGATAATAATATAGTTAAGGTAACCATAGTATGTTTAAGTGTATGGTTGTAGTTTTATTTTATTTAAACATTATATGGTTAAAAGCAACCATATTTGAAGTTTCAAGGGAGGTAAACACTTTATTGTTAAATAGAAACAAAATATTATTAATCGTGAAAAAAGTTTTTTTATAAATAGCAAAAGCAACAAACAAAGTTGCCATTGCAGGGACCATAATATGATTTTTTAACGATTCTTCAACCATGTTTTTTCTCTACGCGTGGATGAGGCAATATCAGGGCTGCCAGAAATTTTCAGCAAAAAATCTTAATTTTACCAAAAAAAATCGCATTTTTGAAGAAAAAATCTTATTTTTGAAGAAAAAATCTTATTTTTGAAAAAAAAATCTTATTTTTGAAAAAAGTAGTTTTTTTTATTATAAATAATAAAAACAATTCATATTTTATTTAATACATAAAATAAACAAAAAAAAAACATTACAAAAAATTTATTTTCTTATACTAAATTGTTTTATTTCGTTTAAAAATTTTTAAATGGGAACAAGGAAGGTTTTTTTTTATTGAACCTAACCTTCGTCTAGACATAACAAAAAGTCTTGTTTTTGGGGAAAAAATCTTAAAATCTTTTTTCGGTTAAAAAATCTTAAAAAATAAGGTAAAATCTTACTTCTGGCAGCGCTGGGCAATATTAATATATCTGTAGTTGCAACGGTGCCTGAAGAAGCCCTTAAATATTTTTCTCACTTTTATTAGATCTCACGCTAAATAGAATTACGTATTTTAATTAACTCTGTCATTAAATTTCGGACAAAATTGAGCACTTATCATATTAGAGTTACCAGATGTAAAACCTTATGCTAGCCCCTGTTGGAATATAATGAATACTCTACTGTAGATTAATTCTTTCGATTTGTAATTTCCCTAAATTCAATACACATGTCTACCATTAATTCTTACAAAGTCCCTTTTTCGAAGAAGTTATCTTCACAATTTTTTTCACTTATTTAATATCACATTCCCCCTAAAGAGAATGATAAGATAAAAAGATGTTCATCCTACCTGGTAGGTTAAAATCAAATTGTAATTATGGAATTATTTTTATTCGGCCGATAAAATCCTACTTTTAGCTATTGATAAGTTGTGAATACGCGGGTTAGTATAATTTGCATTATTTTCTTCAAAGTTTTTCCAACAGTTTTATTTTCTTTACACTTGTCTACCATGTACTCTCCAAAGCCCCCTTTTTCGCAAAGGTTGCCCAAGCCCTCAAATATTTTTATATTTTAAAGTGTTTTTGCACATATTTCGTTTCATAACTTTTGGCGCGTACGGTTTCAATATTTTTTATAATTTTACTAGTCGAGCATGCAATTTTTGCAAAAATAATTCAAAACAAAAAAGAAAAATATGTAAATATGCATGAAAAATGTTTGCAAGAATAAAAAATAATTGAAAGTTGTTGCACAACTTTTAGCTGCAAACATTGTCTTTTTATTGAATTACACATGTTTTGCAATAAAGGTGCTCCATTTTTCCATTACCCTCAATATAGAAAAAAATGTTTACAATCATGGGAATTTTTTGTAAAAAAATACAAGTAAAAAAGGATATCTATAAAGTGAAAGGATTGACTTTACACAGAAAAAATTCTTAGTAGTCTTTTATCAATTAAAAAAATTATTTGAAAAGTATTTAAATTTCATTATGTGATATTGAATCAATAACTTTTTTTTTGTTGAAAGAAAATTAAAAATATAATTTTGAATTAATTAACATTGTAGTTGTTTTTAAATAAATTTTGAATTTAAATAATCACATAAAATTATTTCGATTAAAATAAAATAATTTAAACTTGTGAAATTGTTAACATCAATTAACACATTGTTTGAAACGGCATAGTTTTTTGATCATTTTTTAATTAAAATGAAAAATATCATTCACGAAAAAATATTAAATTTTTAGTAATCAATATAATCTTTTTGGAAATAGTTGCAAATTAAACAAATGGGTTGCTTGATTCTATGAATTTGGTATAAATTTGGTGACAAGAGACTATTTTTAATTTTTTCTGTGTAAGGATTTATTTATACTTTTAATCAGAAAACAAAAAAACAGAATCGTTTGTATTGTTCGTTTCAGCTATTAGACTCAAGCAAAATACCTTTGCTTGTCAAAAAATGATGTAGAATAAAAAAATCTTATCATGTAAATGCAAAATACATTGAGTAGGAGAGAACACGGATACAAAATTTGACAAGCGGTCGGTAAATGTTTATTTTCTAAACCATTTAAGAATCATGTGTATTCTCCTCACCGCAGAGGTGTATCTTAAAGCAAAGATTGGCAGCACTAACAGAATATATTGAATTTTTATACAATTACAAAAAAAAATCAACATGTTGTTTTTGTAAATATTGTAGAACTGCAACTATCAGCTTTTTTGTTATTTACTCAGCTGTTTAATATATTTTCCTTGATTTAACTTATACCATCCGTGTAAACCACAGAATACTAACAGAACTGTAAAAACTGACGTGTGAAAAGGGCCCAAATCAGTTGCGAATGTGTAAAAACAGGCCGCAACAATCAACACAAATGGCGTAATCAAAACAAATATAACAAAACACAAATCAGGTTATAAAAATGCATTCAACAACAAACGTATGTTTTGTGCAGAAAAAATTTATTTAGTTATATTGTTTTGTTTTATAATGTTATTTACTTACTTAAATATTATTTACTCGTGTTGTGGTAAACTTTAAAGTTAATTTTTACAACAGTTTAAAAAATGAATCTCAACTTAATAAATTTGTGTTCATTGTATTGGGGCATAAAAGATGATGCAAAGAGAAATGCAAGAGGGCAGCTTTCTTAGAAAGAGACAAAAAAAACGCAAAATGTTCCGTCTCGTGACAGTTCTGTTAGTCTGCTTTCACACGTTTCATCTTTTGATGTTCAACCTTTATGTTTTTAGGTGAGAGAAGAAAGAAGAAAGGGGGTTAGTACAGAGATGCCTGTACTCGGTCAGTACGCTTTGTGTTTTTATTCGTTGGTATATGCATAACGATGGCTGCATGTAGTTTTTTTCTTTTCTTTTTCTCTTTGATTCGCTGTTAATAAAATTGTTGTTGTTTTGAACCGGAAAAAGTTGAAACCGATTGCTGCGTGTGATTATATTGGCATCTTTAAAAGGGAATTTAAAAGAAGTTGAGCATCAAAAGATGAAACGTGTAAATTTAGACTTAGTATTCTGTGGTGTTAACATAAAATTTTTTTTTTGTTAAACACGGAGAGAGTTTAAAAATATTTTGATTCTACCAAGCCTTTAGTTAACCTTTTGTTTCAAAATGTTCAAATTGATTTCAAAAAACGAATAGTTATAGAAATAGGCAGGAATTTTTTTACATTTTATAAATAATCTGCTAGTCAAGACGTTTTCGGCCAAAAGTCGTTTTAAGATTATTTGCAATGTTAAGGACCTTACTTAAGATTTGTTTATGCTAGGAACACAATTCTAAATTTGTTAAAATTGTTGCTTAATTTTCTTTTACTTTATCTCTTAGTATGCACGTATCGTCATCTAAATACCAAAATGCTATAAGCGACAACAATTCAAAATCGATTTTTTGTACATATATTCTGTATGTTGGTTTGGTTATGACGCTTATCAAGCAACAAATCGATTTTGAATTATTTATTTTTTATTTTAAGAATATAAAATATCACTTTTACATTGGGTTGCCCAGTCACCGATCTATTCTTAATGAACGTGCTTAGTGTCACTTACTAAAATGTAGTATCATTTCAATACAACGTAGTATTAATTCAATAAAACAAGTCCAAGAATTAAATTCAAGAACCAACTTTAGAAAGTACCAGAAACTGTGTCACAGCACCGGTGAAGACTGTACTGTAATTCATTTCCTTTTTGTTCTTCATAAACCATTGGGATTATCTCTGCTTTCACTGGTCATGAGTCCTTTCTTTTTGTACTTGTTCTATTTTCACAAATCCTAGGACCAGTCTGTTGGACCAATTGACACAAAATTCCCGCAGGGTAGTTGCTATGTATTTTTCCACTTGTACAGTTTTTATTGTTGCCGTTGTGTTGTTTTTTTTTTATAAAATATTGAACAAATGGCTTATTGATTAAATACATATTTGAAGGGGTGAAAAAATATGAATTTAACAATCACTAAAAATTGTATCTATTTTTATTTATAAACAATAAATAAATTGCTACAATTTAATGCACTTTATGTTATGTGAGTTGCATGGGGTCATTGAGGTTCAATTCATGGTACAATTCCCAAAAGGTATTTTTAAACAAATAAATATCAAATATGTATTTTACAATAAAAAAATTGTGGTTTTATTAAGTAAACAGATCTGGGGCAATTAAAGGGACGATAGAAAGTTAACATATTTTTATTTCAAAAACATATTTTGACAAATTTAGAAAATAGTGGCAAACGGAAACAACAATTTGATTAAAATTATTTATATTGTAAAATTTTTTTTAATGTATGAATGAAAAAGTTCATCCAATTGCGCTAGCGGCTATTAAATGTTGTTAAATAATTTAAAATTGTTGGTGATTCTAACGTAAATGCCTAGAAGGAGTTAAACTTTTGGCATACGGCCTTGAAAGATTTAAAACTTTTAACAAAAATTTGAATGAAACAATGAAAATGCTTATATTTTCTTGCGATTTTAAAATAAAATAAAATAAAATAAAAAATGACAGATGAGCTTTACAAGCGCATTCGCGAAATGTTTTAAGTATCAGTTTAATTAACCGAACTATTTATAAGGAATACGCAACAAATAAATTAAAGCAAAGCTTTACATGAACATTTGCGAAATTATTTTACTTAAAGTCTAGTTTAACGAATTTCGCAAACTAGTTTTGCCCTCTTTCTCGGCAAACGTTCGCGAGAAATTTTTTATGGTGCTGGGTAAGTGAACAATGTTGTATTTTTTATACATAAAAATGATTTGTTTAAATTTTTATTTATTATTGATTATAAGCAAAAACTAATATTTTATAGTTTTTGTGAATTTGTACCACATAAAAATACTAAATATTGTTTTCTTTATTATGTAGCATTTTATTAAAACCACATTTATTGTGCATTTATTGTTTTAACTTTTTTTATTAAATAATTTGTAGCATTTGCCAGCTCAACCACGAGAATTATGAATAAAATTATAAAATGATAATGACATCATATTTTTGGCAAATTTGGCAAGAATAGTCGATAGTTAATAAAATTAAAGCAGAGTTAACTTGATCGAGTTATGAAGACCAGCTTCGAGTATACTAATTATTTAAGGTCTTAAGCAAGGTTTGTTTTTATACGGGAAGTTTAATAAAGTGAATTACTATTTACTACTTTTGGTGACCGAAGTATCTCAAGAAATATACGTGGCCACTTTGTTCGTGTTATTTCACAAACCTCTGGCTTATGCTGCTAAACCAGCAACAATTGTTTATTCAGAAGTCAAAATTCGACGCAATTTTTAGAATAAAAGACCGGGTATGTTTGAAAAAGTTGTGCAAAAATAGACCAACAGGATGTTGTTCATAAGGCGCAGTCGCAGAGATCAGATGGTAAAAATCATTTGTAAACATTAAATATCATAAAATTCTTCAACTTAAAGAGCCAAAATTATGGTCGAAGAATAGGGTAGGGTCCGTTAAGGGCGATTACACTTTATTAACTTTATTAATAAGACGTTAAATCTTTTTCCTTAATAGGACACGTCCTTTCACCGCACTCTGATGTATGGTCCCGTTAAAGTATGGAGTTATTTTTAGAATACATCCCTATTTTTCTAATAAATGTTTATGGTCTTTTCGGAGTCCGGTTATGAAAGATTCCACTATGTACCCAATTTTCTATAAAAATTTATTCAAAAAGCTTTTGCAAACATAAATATATAAGAATTAGTCGTTTAAAATAATTAAAGTTTATTTTATAAAATAAATTGAAAAAACCTTAACAATCTAAATAAAAGGATTCGCTTGTTCGATTAAAATTTGAAAACATTTTTGCTTAACTATTGTCGACTCGAAACATTGCATACGGAATTTAAATTAAAAACAATTATTTTTCCAAATTTTGAGATTTATTTCTTTAAACTTTAATTTACGTAGAAATAGCTTTAATTACTCACTTTGGTTTTTTTCGAAATTAATACAATATCTAATTTCTGTATGTATTACCAACTATCGATTACCAATTATCCCTTTGACAAAATCTAATATTTTCATAATAAATATTTGTGCAACTAATGAGATTTGAATTTTAGACAAAAATGTGTGTATGAATTGTTATGTGTAGCAACAAATCATGTGGTGTAAAATGTTTTATTGTATTATTTAATGAACTAAATTTTTGGCCGAAATGAAAACTTTGTTTCAAAAAATTTAATTTAAATGTTGCAATTAACTTTAACTTTACAACAAAAACATTACTGCGATTGTTGTAAAAGGTTGGGAGCGGTAGGAGAAAATGAAATGTAACTTTTTAGAACAGAAATAAAAAATATTAAAAAAATATGTTTTGTTTTAAATAAACCCTAGGCACTCTCGAATCTAACAATTGCCTTGATTGTTGCTGTAGTGTTAGGAGTATTTGCAGTTGCTGTTTTAACTTTTCCAATTTTCAAAACTTGTGTCCTGTTCAAATAATTTTGTTCATTTTATTTTCTTAAATGTGGTAAAATAAAACTTTTGTAAAAGTTTTAGTATTTTCTATTTTATTTAATGTTTTGTCATACATAGTCAAACAAATTTTTAACACATAAAATTAAATAATAATTGTAAATGTGTATTCGGTGTGTGTCTGCTTGTATTAATTTAACAATATATTTGACACTACCCTGTAGGAAGTCAAACACATTTTTAAGTAATTTAAAATTTGGTTTTTTATAACCACATCTAGTTGATTAAGTGACTTTTTTCCTTGTCGACGACTCATTATTTTAACATAGGCATGTCATAGGCAGTAGTCAATTGGCCATCTTTGCATGACTTTTTAACCTTCTACTAACTTTTTATTTTTCAACCTATTTGTAGTTAATCAATAGTATAGTCGGTTTATAATAAATTATTTAAATTTGAAATAATTTTTGTCAAAAAAATATATGTTCCTATGAACAAACATGCATATTTTTAAATAGAAATTAATATTTAAGAACATTTTGCATCAAATTGGTTAAAATGATAATGTATAATAGTGCTGAAATAAATACGCTACATACAGGTATGTTCTAGGTTTAGACTCGAATTGAAAACGAAAAATTTTTTGAATCAGCATAATTCATAAATTGGTGTTCTCAAATCAGCATATTTTTGTGCATTCGAAGTTTTTGTTCGAAAAAACTTTTGTTGAACTAATGATCGCTAATTTGCTAACCGAAGTATAATAGCAATGTCTAATATTTTTTAAAAATCGTGAAAGCTGTAAAGAATCACAAAAAAATCGCTAACATGGCTAAAATTCTCGAAAAATTGCAAACTTTTAAACAAACACTAAAATTTATTTCAAATCTTTAAATGGGTTAAAAAAAAAACAAAATGTCGGAAAATAACAAAAAAAAAAAATTGCAAAAATAGCGAAAATTCGCGAAAAATTTTAATATTTCAAACCAGCTATAATATTGATTTAAAGTCCCTAAAGCTATAAGGAATGGCAAAAAATCGGTAAAAATTGCTAAATTCAAGGAAATTGGCAAAAATTTGCAAACAGCGGCATGATAGCAAAGTCAACTATTTATTAAAAATCGTTAAAGCTGTAAAGAATCAGAAAACTTACACGACCAAATCGCTTATATCGCGAACATGGCTAAAATTCGCGAAAAATTGCAAAGTTTAAACAAACCCAAAAACTAAGAGATCGCTAAATCGATTAAAGAAACAAATTGTCTGAAAATAACATAAAAATCGTTCAAAAAAATTTGGTATAATTACATCAATATCAATGAAAACGTCGACTTTAAATTTAGGGTTAGTAAGGGCCTTTTGCGTTTTAGATAACGATATATTTTTGATTAAATTGGATTAAGAAGATTTTAAGCTAAAAGCAATATTAATTTTTTTGTTAAAAATGTTATCACATACATATTACAATAAAAGTCGATTCGGTTTACTTTCACCAACCCATATCTACTCTAATTAAAAACGAATAAAAACATGTGGATGTGAAATGCAGAACAACAATAATGCTAAAGTAATCCACTTTCGAGTGGATTCGGATTCTAGAACACGCCCGATAATTTCTAGTACATAAACAGATTTGAATCGTTTTAATTTTTAATAATTTTAATTTATTTGTATATATTTTTTTCATTTGACTTCATGGCATGCTTGTTTTACTTATTTTGCTTTTATTTGTGTTTTACGTGTGCCTCTATGCAATATGTTTGGTTGATATCTGCATGTGAATTAAGCTAATTTGTAGTCATTTGAAAAATAGTTAACTTATAGTTAGTGTTTTCTGCAACTGACTATTTAATTTACTACAGGGTAGTTGAAAACCACAAAAACAATTTACAATTGAAATACACACACACTTATACAAACGTATTAATATTCTCATTTATTATAACTGAAAGAAAAAGTTTTTACAGTGCAATATCCCTTAAGCTGGCATCATATTTCGAATGACACCGTATACTAGTTCCTGAAATTTCATAAAAAAAACGTTGAGTTCTTTTGAGAGACGTAAGCCTTTTACAGACACATTTTAATGTTCTCACAGAAATATTTTGTAATTAACTTTTTTCGGCATCTTAAAAATTTCTTTAATGTCTAAATAATTTTCGTGGGAATACAAAATTTAATTTAAATGATTTTGTTATTCGTGCTTAATTCCCAATTTTTATTATTTGATAAAAACACTGAAATTAATTGTTGATGGTTCCTATGCGCATTTCACTGGTTGCTTAGGCCAGATCATCAGGAATGTAAGGAGAGATAAACTCACTGTTTATTGTTGATGATTTTGTTACAAATAGAACTGTTTCTGTAATTCTTATACGCTTAACAGTTTTATTTGGTTTAATATTTTTAGTTTTCCAAAAATCTTTATGGATGAAGTTTCCTGATGATCTGGCCTAAGCAACCAGTGAAATGCGCATAGGAACCATCAACAATTAATTTCAGTGTTTTTATCAAATAATAAAAATAGCTTATCCCATCAACGATAAATTTCAGTTGTTTTTATCAAAAATAAATATTGGGAATTAAGCACGAATAACAAAATCATTTATTTCTTTAATGTTGTATTTGTTTGTACATCTAACGAATAATGTTTTTTTTTTAATTAAAAAATCTTTTTATTTAGGTTTGAATTTGTTGAATTTTTTTTAACTTCGAAAACATTAAGAAAATAATTTTTAGATTCAAAATTGTGTAAGTACATTAAATCTACATAAATATGAAAGTAGATAGTTTTTTCGAGCTCGAGGCCAATTATTTGTAAACTATATGTATAATGTTTATTAAATTAAAATACAGATAAACGCTGATCAGGTTATAAAAGTTGATCCTTCGGGGATATATTAAAAAAATTGCTAGTTTGGGTCTGTTTTTTGTGCTGTTCGACCAGCCGGGGCATGCCCTGTGCAGTTGCGGCCAAACAAACGCTGCTCGTGCATTGGATGTCAAATAGTTTCAGAATTTAAACAAGAGTTAAACAAATAATAGTATTGGAAAGTGCAATGTATCCTATTGATGCCAAGAGCAGAGTGAGGGATTAAAAGTAAAAGCCTCACGAAAATAACAGTTTTTAAAATTATTTTCAAATGAAAAAGTTTAAACTAAAAATTATTTTACTAAAATAATTTTAATACCAACTCTTTTCGTGGGAAATACAGTATAAATTTAAAAGATTTTTAGGACTTCCGATATAAGGTATCAGGCATGTTTTGGAAATCGACATTGAGTGAAATTAAAATCGTTTATAAAAATATTTTCTATAATATACTTCTTACTTTATCCTTATCACAATTTCTATTTAAATCAGATACAGTAGTCATTAAAAAAAAATGAACAACTAAATCAATTTTAATTTCACTCGATTTTCAGTTTTGGAACATGACCAAAACATTGACAATTTTTTTTGAAAAAGTTTCACAAAATAAGAACTGAGAAAACTCTTTGCATTTTTTTACGAAAGATTTGTGATTAAAACATACAATTTTGGTAAATTGTTTATTACAATGAATAATTTTACCTTCATTGCTTTAAAGTTTGACCTCTTAAAGTGTTATTTGGCTTAAACAAAAAATATTTTATTAGTAAAAATACCTCATTTATAAGTCCGTAATATTGTTTCTTATTTTTTTGTTTTTACCAGTAAGTTTGGTCCTTTAATTTTTTATAAATTTTTTAAATACAATTGAAGAGTAAAATTACGTTTTTCACTTTTTTCCTGTTTAAATTAAAAATGTCACAAAAATTGAAATCGAAGGTCATTTGTAAACAGTAAAAAAAGTAAAGAAATAATACGATGCATTTAGTTTAAAAAAAAAAATATTTTGTAGAAGTTCTACAACAAGTTTAATTTCAATATAAATTGTTTACCTTTCTTTCTTTTGTTATTCCGATTTATTCTTTATTTCTACGAGTTGTTTGTCCTACTGCTAATCCTTGTCTTCGAGCTGGTTATAATACTAGCCCCTTTATGACTCAAACAGTCCGAATGCTAGCCATATGACTAGCCAATTCAACAAGAGGATGTCCTACGAGGGGGTAAACTGTCACCAAGAAGCCACAAAACGACAGTTCATAAACCGGTGCTTCTTGGCTTACCCTACTCCCGGCTAGCTGAGCCTTAACTGTCTCTGTTAACTGTTGTCATACGTTTTGTTTCTCTCTCTCATAAAATGATCGAAATGCACAATGGCAGACATTTTTTACTATTTTATATAGACAGCTAAGTGCCAGCACAAAGTGACAGTAAAATTTTCCACAGTTTTAGAACCAGTCCTCCGTGTATACACAGAAAAAATATCAAAAGTTATTTAGTAATTAAAGAAAATTTGTTTAAACTTTTCTATTATTTTTAACAATTTTCCATATTAACATGTTTGTAAATTGTCATATTAACAATTTGTTTAATTTGTAAGAAATTATTATGTATGTATATCATAGAAAAAAATAATTTTGTGTCAAAAAATTAAAAATATAAAATAAAAAAAATCTGGATTTTCGATCTAAAATCTTTAAAAGAATCAACGATAGGATGGTTATTGCTAAATTTAATCAATCTATACGGTAAGTAACGTTATTATCTAATGATTTATTAAGACATTTTAACCATTCTTTTATAAATAATAGATTTTGAAATATTACTGATAATGGTGCCAAGATTCCGTTTTGTGCTGATGTTTGATCCTCCCAGTGCATCCAGGTCTTAATTTGTCGCTTAAATATGATACTTTAATGTTATTAGTGAAGTTATTTAATATACGTATGTATTTTGCTAAAAAAAACTAATAAAAACAACTTTTAATAGCATTTTTTTTTAACTTAGTTAGCAATAGGGTGATCGATTATTCGACTTTTTTCAATTTTGGAATATTCCGAATAGTTGCTATTTTAAAAAAACCGGTTAAGCATTTTAAAAATAACCGGTTAACCGGTTTTAATTCGAATACATTAAAAAATCAAAATCAAATTAGATTTTGTAATAAAAAATTAATTAGAATAAAAACAAAACAATTCACGTAGCTAAGGAACCAACAAGCTGACTTAAGGTATGTTCAGGCCACAAATATTTGACGATAAAATCAAAAAAAGCGTGACCAGAAAATTGATTAAACTTAAGCATTATTTTAAACAATTTCTAGTTACATATTTGCTAAACTTTATGTCTAAGATGATAATTGCATTTATGTATAATGTAGCTACGATACCCTTAAATAATGTTTGCTCTAGCCAAACGTTTTGCAAAAGCAAACAATTCTTTAAGAAAACTAGTGGTTAAGTTAGGAGTCAAATATAAAATAGGTGTTAACATAGCTTTAGAATTTATGGAAAACTTTGGTTTTAAAAATATAGGAATTTAATAAATTTATTATTTGACATATTTTCCCAAATTTATTGTAAATGAGTTTTAATTTGTTGCTGGTTAAGCATGTCTATATGAAGCAGTAAACTTCACCAATACTTTTGAAAAGTGGCAAACAAAACCTCTTATCCAGGATTATATTTTTAAATTTTTTTGTTCCAGCATTATAGAAACAAAAGTAATATGAACATGCTTTTTGTATGAATTATCTGCCAATTCGTCGATCACAATTTTAACCCTTCCACGAGATTGTTTGATTCCTTCAATTTTGTTTTAAGTTCTTGGTGTTTTAATAAATAAAACTGATGAATTTTCTCATATCGTTGATTCCGCCTGTATGTTCTTGTCTTAAGCCTGGTACTCTGTTTAAATTTGTGAAAAATGTTGAGCAACATTAATTATTTCACACGAAAATTTTGACATGCATCAATGTTACCTTTCATGCGAGTTTGTACAATTTGACGTTTTTAGTCCTGCAAGGTATGCGACATTGTTTTGCGTATGTTAACAAACCGCACATGTATTTAACTAAAAATTATTTTTTTATTAAAAAATTTAATAAAAAAGAATATAAATATGGATAAAAAACTGTTACCGGTTGTGTTATTTAAATTTTTTATTTCTTATTTAACAATCACTTGTTACTTTTTTGCTTTTGCTTTAAATTCCACGTAAAATAAGTGCAGCTTACATTATTTCGCAGTTGTAAAAAAAATGTTGCCAGAAACATTTCCTAACTTTTTCACAAAATGAACAGAGTACAACTCTATCAACATTATTTCATAGATATTCCGCACAAGTTTTTTTCATATGCGTTTTGACAGCATTTCACGTGAAATGTTGAACACAGTACCAGGTTTTAAGCATGAAAATATGCTAGAACTACTTAACAGTTTTTCTTTCATTATTGTCAGCATATTTTAGAAAAGTATTATTTGCAGTGTCTTAAAAACTACTTGGGACAGGGTCAAGTTTTACTTGGCGTATATTTATGTCAAGCTTGTAGACTAATTAAAAATGATTAATAAGTCGTGACGTTAAAGAACCATTGCAACTTATCATTTTAGGGCCGTTTAAGCACAATTTTCTTTTCAGTCACTTCGAAATATCACCAGAGATGACATCTTTATAAAGATATAACTATATAGTATTTATAATACTGTCAAATTACTAATTACTTTTTAAGCTGAACTTTTTTGGTAGTACTTTAAATTGTTTTTAATTTTTGTTACAAGAACACACGCTTATATAAGCGATTTGTATTTACATTGCTCATAATGTTTTTTTGACTTTTGTTTCATTTTGTTTTGGCATTTTTTTAAAAAGTTTAAGTTTGCCAAATATTCAATTAGAAAAATACTTAAATTACAGGCACATTTACAACAAAAGTAAGGAAAACGTATATAAATTACACATTTCTCAAATAACCGGGTTATTTTATTAAAATAACCGGTTTATTCGATATTCGAAAAATGGACATTTTAAAATATTCGACTTGGGCAAAACTAAAATAACCGGTTAAAACCGGTCGAATACTATTCGATCGATCACCCTAGTTAGCAACAAAATAGTTTGTTAATATGGCAAACTCACAATAAAAAATTATATTTAATTTTTAACAAATATTTTATTCAATATTACAAACTTTTTGTTAAAAGTATTTGTTGAGTTTTAACAATTTTAATTAACAAAATAATTTTTTGTATTTACAAATTTAGTTGTTGGTGCCTTTTCAATTAAAAAGTTAATTGTTTTGACGAATGTGGTATTCAATATGACAATTTATTTGTCGTAATTTTTTTCTGTGTACTATAGTCTTATTCCTCGTACATGTTTCCTTAAGTTTCTGCTTATGTCGGGTGAATGTGGGTGCTATGGTACGGTAGGGGGTGGGTATAAGTCATAAACCACTCCCATTTTATTATTTTATAGTTCTGACATATTTATAAAGCCGTGACCGAAGTTTCACGATTATACCTACACTAAAAGTATTTATGGCCGCCGACTCCATACAGCTAAGACCAGTGCGTAACGGCAGCAGGCAACATTAAAAAAAACAGACAGCCAGACTGTTTTCAAAAGACCAACAAAAAACGGAAAGAAAGTAACAGCCCTGCAGTTATTTCGTGACAATTTACCCCAAAAGTGGCAGTACTATACACTGTAGACTGGTTATAAAACTATCCACATTGAACCTATACTCTGAAGACTGGTTCTAAAACTGTGGAAAGTTTTACTTTCACTTTGTGCTGGCACTTAGCTGTCTATATAAAATAGTAAAAAATTTCTGTCATTGTGCATTTCGATCATTTTATGAGAGAGAGAGAGAAACAGAACGTATAACAACAGTTAACAGAGATGCCAAATTTTGTGATGCCACATTTGATGACAAACTTTGACTTTGATTTTTTTATTTTTGGCCAATGGGATCAGCCACAGTGCGTTGTGTCATTCTTTTGTTTTAAAAATTGGTTTTAATTTTTTTCTTGTATTATACATTAATTATCAATTTTGTATTGCTTTTACTGTAAGACTCATAAAATGGTTTTGTTTAGTTTTTTTTCTATTTTGTAAATATTCCCAGTAGTTTTAAAGTGACAGTTTTTTTTTCCTTTTTTTAATTCCCTAAGCTAATCCCGCGAAGCTCTTCGCTTGTCTGCAGGAAAGAAACCAGAGTCTCTGGCGGGACTTGAACCCGCAACCCCGGCGCAAACTACCAGCTAGACTCCGGGGAACCCGGTACCAGCGAGAAGAACAAGGGTTGCAAAGTTAACATCCTTGGTCGGTGTTCGTTAAACTCCGAGTCGTTCCAAAGCGTAGAACCGGTTCTCGTGGTATATGCTTTACGTAAAGTGTTTTAAACTCATTCTCAATGCTGCGTTTTCATACCCTTGTTAATTTTTGAGCATATTTTTTTGTTAAGCATTTGGTTTTTATTCTACATGCTCACACGCGTTCATTAAGTTTTCGTCTACACATCTGTTCAGTATTTGTTTGTGACAGCCACACTATTGAAAAGATTTTAAAAATTGTACAATGATTTGAATGTGTGTTCGAATAGAATTGTGCAGACCTCTTCTATCCATAATTTATTTGGCAGCCAGTCTCCACCAATCGAGCAATCCACTCCTTGACCACGAATATACAAATGGGTAACCTTGCTATAAGAAGTTTTTATATTTATGTATGACAAACATGTCTGCATTTAAGTAGAGTTAATAAGTTTATGTATTCTTTTCTTACTTATCTTGCACATTAACTTTTAGTTTTTAATATTTAAACTTTTCATTTATATATCGGTTAAATGAAGTTTATACTTTTACTTTAAAAAGTGAAAACAAACACCTTTTTTCTTATTGCTGCTGATGCCTCATCCAGTGTTGTTGTACAAATTACTAATTCTACTTAAGGGATTTTTTAAGTGGTTAGTTAATCAAATTTC
Source organism: Pollenia labialis (assembly GCA_949318255.1). NCBI lineage: Eukaryota > Metazoa > Arthropoda > Insecta > Diptera > Polleniidae > Pollenia > Pollenia labialis. Next base: position 121,172,302 of record OX439142.1, read on the forward strand.
CGAGAAACAAATTACAAGAAAAAAAAACAGCAAAAGCTTACTTTAAGTGGCAAAGTAAAGAATAAAATAGCAACAACAAGAAACCTAAAAGTTAACACAATCTTACCTTGAAGTGATTTTAGATTTTCCTTAATCTTTGTGGGAAAAATTATACATAAAACAATAATGTTGAAATAAATTTCTTCTTTCACTTTGGAAATACAGCAACATTTTTAAATAATGATATTGTTATTACCACTTAGAGAAAGATATTTAAGGTACATTTAGTGGTTCTAAGAATTGGCAATTTATTTAAATACAACAACAATTTGCAATTAAATAATGCTTATTTTTATTAATACATATAATTAATTTTTTAGTGTACATAACAGTTATCCGCAATTTCGTAATTACAAGTTTACTCTTTATAAAAATAACGGGTACGTTGTTTTAAACACTAATTTTACTTTTAACGTATTTATAAAAAATAAAAAGTCGATATTGAACAAAAGTTTCGTTCGTTTAACTTAAACTTTAAACAAGAACAACATTTAAACTTATTGTTTTTAAGTATGAGCTTTGACAACGATGTCGACCGCAATCGTTTTCAACGACAAACAGCTGATTTGCGCCCCACTTACAATTTTCAGCACGACAAGTCGATCGACAATCCAAGCGAGGGTTAACGTAACAGGTTTCATTCAAATTTGCACCCATTATGAGATATTATGCGACCGCATTTTTCAAAATCAGTCACTTGTGTTGTAATTATCGACAAAGGCAACAAAATGCAATATTAAACGAAATTTGTCCTTCAATATAACTTGAAACGCCAACACTAAATATTTTTTGATAGTAAAATTTCTTTAAAAGAACACCCCTAATTAAATTTTATTGTTTTATAAAAAATTTTTACAACATTTTTCGTAAATAAAACAACGCAGTACCACGACTATTCGAAATATTTGGTTATGCAAAATTAAATTTGTTATTCTCTTCTCTCAAACAAAATCCCAAGTTTGGGGAAAATTCTTCTTATCTGACAACACTTTTTGCAAGTAAATTCCCAATAACTGTCGATAAGTAACGTTGCTATCATGTGCTGTCGATACATCGGGCACTTGCAGTTCTTAAGGCTTAACCATAATATGCTTAGCCTTGCCTAACCTACTGTCAGAAATTAACAAAAAGTCTCCCAAATGTATTTCAAAAAACAAAAACAAATTGTAGGGGAATGTAAGAAAAGATAAACTCACTGTTTATTGTTGGTGTTTTGTTTTGGCTTTGATATTGTTACAAGTAAGACTGAGTGCTTATAATTCTTATTCGCTTTAGGGTTTTATTTGTATAATATTTTTGGCCTTTCTAAAATCTTTGGAAAAGGTTTCCTGATGAGCTGGCCTAAGCAACCAGTGAAATGCGCATAGAAGCTAGCTTTTCCTCAACAATAAATTTCAGTGTATTTATCAAATATGAAAAACTGGGAAATCAGCACGTCATACGAAACTCGTATTAATTCAAAATAAAAAACATTTGATTCCGTACGGAATGTGCGATTAGATTCGCACCTTGCTTAAGCAAATGACAGTTTTATTAAACTTAGCAAAAAGTTTCCTTATGTTCAATATGGTTTGCCTCATATATATTTAACATGCATTCGCTCATTTGCTTAAGCCGACTTAAGCACATTGTGGTTGGGCCTTTAGTCCTGTTCGAGTTGACATCTCCTACATGCATACAATATTCGTACAAAATTATCCGATGTTATTAAATGTGAATTTAATTGATCACAAACTGACTGACTTGGACTGACTGAAGAAAGTCCAAAAAAAAAACACACACACATCGTTTTAATATGTAACCAGTGCTGCCACAACCAATACAATTTTTACAACCAAGATTTTTGAAAAAGTTACCAAATGTAAAAAAATATAACCAAATTTAAAATGCATTTTATTAATTGCGAAAATCATCAAAATTTATTTTAAGTTTCATTCTAATACAACGGTTGTTTGCACTTTATAGTAGAATAATAATTATAAATCAAGAAAACAAAACAAACGAACGAGAAACTTAATTATTTATTTGAGACTTTTTTCGTAAAAAATAGTTTTATTTTAAAGGAGTTAAACCCGTAAAATTTCCATACAAAATTCAGTATATTGAAAGAAAATAAATTAAATATATTTTAAAATAACCAAAAACGGCAGCTCTGCATGTAACGTTCCTTTTGTTTATTTAATTCGGTAACTGTGGTGTTCTGGAGTCTGACACAAATGTTTCTGCTTTTATCAAGCAAATAATTTAACATGAAATGAACATATAACAACGACAGCAACAACAACGATTACGATTTTACAATAGGCGAAAACAATTTTAATTTATAGTATAATTACATTGTGTATTAACACAGTTAAATAATATTAATTAAATGCAATAATAGTGTTGTTTTTTTAACTTAATGCCAACATCAACAAAAACAACAACAACAGATATAAAACCACTCCATAAACAGAGGCATTAAATTCCATTAAAGTTACCAATAATTGAAAAAATAAAATAAAAAAATCAGTAACAAATACTTGATGATGATGCTGCTGCGGACAACCATAATGATGATCAATGATAATGGAAAGCACATTCATTATCAATATACAGATACATTAAAAGTAATTTCTATAATTAAATCTTATTAAATCAATGTGCCATTTAAAGATAAATTCTGTTCTGATTTTTATTCTTTTTTTTTATTTCATAGATTCTGACCATATTAAAACGTTTTAAATTTGATCCATTTTGTAGTGTTATTTTAAACTACATTGTTTTAATAAACCTTATGGATATTGCAGAGAGTTCAAAAAGATTAGATATCTTAATTAAAGACTAAAGTTTTTAGGGATATAGGTATATCCATTTTTTTTCTAAAGAACACAAAGTTTCATTTGACCCTTTTAAAAATTATCTAGACATAAGTGAATTGTTTTTGCATGCATGAACTACCATCTATCCCTTTATATCCGTTAACGTTTGTACAAAAACCAAGCAGGAGTTTGTGCAAAAATATTCTGTTACTCATGTAATATCATGCAAAGTAAAATGCAACAGCAACATAAAAAAAAACTTAATACTTAAAAATTACAATGCATTTGAAATCTATGAAAAGCAATTTTAATTGCTGTTGCATTGTTGTTCTTTGGTTTATTGTGCAGCAAAAAAAATGTGGCAACTTATTAAAAATGTTTTTCTATTCAAAATCTGCTTGAATTCGTCTTTCGCTATTGTCATTGTTCGATTTAAGCGTTTGCTTGAGTATTTATGCCGGCAACATATTTTTCCATTGATAGCAACAATATAAAAAACACATCATATTTTAAAAACTACAACTTGTTATTTTTCTGTTTTAAAGCACCGGCAGCTAGTTTTAGAAGGGCCTTAAAAATATGTAAAGAACTCATATTAATTGTTTCTTTTCAGTAATATTTTTCACGCAAAACATAATCAATTGTCTTTGTCATAAAACCTGAGGATCGACTGACTGACGTATATAATACAACATAATATCTGTGGCCGTATGAAAAAACTAGATAACTCCAATTTTTTTTAAAACACGAGAAAAACACACTTAAAGTTTTAAGCATATTTCGCTAATTATTTCATATGAATTTATGTTATTATGCACGCGCATTTAACAAAACATAATTTAAAATTATGTTAAAGATTTCTGGTTCCATTGAACTATTTTTTGGACATTTAAACCGGAAATCAATGTCAGTTATCATGTTTCTTCGAAATATGGAGTTATCTAGTTTTTCCGAAAAAACTTTTTTTTTTAATTTATTTAAAAATTTTATGGAATTAAAGCAATTCAAGTAATGATTTGTGGAAAAACGTTAACTATTTTACTCAGCACGTTTATTAATCCGTTTTTTTTAACGAAAAAGTAGAGTTACCCAGTTTTTTCAAAAAAATTTTTTTCCTTTTATAAAAAATAAGCCGAGCTTTTGTCTGTTTTTATGCATACACTTACAGAGTAAATAATTTGGGGTTTTTGAAGCACTTAAGAGAAAAAGCGCATAATCGAGTGTTTAAAAAAGAGAGCTCTTATACAGCAGTAAATGATAAAGAATAAAATATACAAAAAAAAACTGCTATTTTAGTGCTGACAACGATGAAGGCTTAAAAGCGTAAAAAATAAAAATATATTATGGTTATAAGCTATATTATTAGCAGAGATGGGGGTAGTGCACTCATTTTGCAGTTACAACTCACACTTAGTGATTTTGAATTAAGTGATGAATTGAAAATGTTAAGCCTCACTAAACATGAGTGATAGTGATGTTAAAAAATTTTGAATCAAAAAAAATAGCTTGATTTAAAAAAAAAGCAATCATCAGTTTATTGCAACTTGATTTTTCTTCATTCATTTGGGTGCAACCAAAATTGTTGCACTAAAATTAAAAATAAAAACTTGTTTTTTCATGATTAAAGCCAATTGTTATACCGTTATTGACAAAATTTCATTTTGTTTAATGTTCTCTGATTATGCCTGTCCTCCAAAAAATCAAAAACCGTGCACATACAGTTTTATTTAGTAACAGTGCACTGCTGATTTAAATTAATATTTAGCACTACCCCCAACTATGCTTATTGGTTAGAAAATATATTATGGTATAGAAGGTTAAATAAGCGCTTATTGTCAGCAGAAAATAGTCCTCTAAACCAGGAACACCCCATACAAAAATCTAGTATCGCTGATTTGACGTATGAATACATACACGAAACCTGCTCCTTTTGGAGCACATTTTTTACTGGTTAATTAAAAGAGTTTACAGTTTATGGTTTACTCTTCTTGATTTTATGATTTTTGATTCATATGCCAGTTTTTAGGACGTGGATTAACGTTATACTCAGTTTAGCAAGGTTGAAACTGAAAAATATCTATTGACTCTGCAGTTCATTTTATTTCAATAAATATCAAACTTTTAAACAAAAGGTGTTCGCTAAATTTGTATACTAAACTTGGTAATAAAATAGTTTTTTAGTTTAGGTGTCCAAAAACACTGTCCTATCTTTGCAACAGGAACAAAAAAAAAATATTATTGGGTAGGTAGAAAGATTTTTTAAAGTTACTGTACCACATAGAGTACGGTAGATCTATATAGGTTAAAAACTATTACTCGGAGAGATTTCGGGTGTTTGGCAGTCGTATTCTATAAATCAAGAACTTCAGAAATTATATAATTTGCATATAAAGAATGCATATATTCTTTGCATTCTCGGTAGTTGCAATTTGTATGTTTATTTATGTTTATTTTTATTTTGACCCAAAGAACTTGTGTCCCGAATACATTCTGTTTCGTTCTTTATCTCTTAGTTTTCGAAACAACGTCGATTTAAACTTCTAATTTTTCTGTTTTTTATGACACTTGTTTTTTCAAAAAATGTATGGAATTATCTAGCTTTTACATAAAAATTGGTATTTTTCTGATTTTTGTTTTTCAAATCACTTTTAAATTAAAAACTATATCAAAATTTCGATCTGACAGAGTGATAGTAAATGAAACACGCTTTCTATTTTTGATGTTATCTCAATTTACGGAAAAAGTGGAGTTAACTAGTTTTTCCATACGTCCACAGATATATTGTTTATAAGCCTGAACCCACATCAGCAAAAGGCAAAACGTTTTTCTCTTTTAAGTCAAAGACACTTGTGTTTGATGCTAACTACGGTTGTTTTGTTTGTTGTGGGTGTCTCATAGCACAGATTTTCTATTATTTACTCAATTATAGATCACCTGGAAATTTGTACGAAGGTGGGTCAATAAGTGTGTGACTTTGTAACCTTCCTTTACTCAGGTATACAGTCTGTAATGATGACTTATCGAATTTTAATTGTTAGCTTTATCATTTTCAATAAACTCTGTAATTGATTTTTATGTTTTTTTTATCTTTTAAGAATTTAGCCATATTACAAAGACTGAAATTAATCGTAAATAAAAAAAGTTACAACAAAAACAAATCTAAGAACTTGGTTTTTATTTTCAATATAATTTTCTATGCGAACGTTGACGTTTGAAATCCATGAAGAGGCTGATACATTTCTAAAAGTAATTGGGGTTTTATAAATTTTTTTTTTAACTATTTAATAAAAATTGTATAGGCTCTTAAAACATCGCCTTGACAGACCAAGAGCGAGTATACGTATTTCATATTTTGAGGAAGGTAAATTGAAACCCAGTTTTTTGGATGAATCATTGTTATTTTTTAAAACAGTCTGTTTTAACTCTTTACGCTTTCTCCAAAGCCTCTGCATTTTGTGTATCGCTTTTTAAAATTAAACGATCTTTCAGATCATCAAAATAAGTTTTTGTTTGTGAGATGAGTCGTTCTCAGTCTTGGAAACAAGAAATAGTTATTCGGGGCCATATCTAGAGAATATGGCTAACGAGGAAGCAATTCGTTGCCAAATTCATGCATATTTCCATTTACTTCTTAATGTTTACATAAAGTTCGCTTTTTTCCATTTTCTTTTCAAATCGTTAGGTGGTTTGCTAAAAAAAAGCCGTCAAACACAAAGTAAATGACAAGGTCTATTAAAATTTTTGGCAAAAGTAAACTGGCATATGACTGTTAGAAGCAGAAGTTGGCGTTTCAGCTTAGAAGCGGTAACTTCAAAAAGTTACAGACTTATTTCCCCGCCATTGCAAAGAATGTTATTAAATGCTTCGGACCGCTAGTAGCCGATGTATATAATCTATAGATGTCATGTAATTAAGTGTCAATTTATACAATTTTGGTTCAGGTATGTGGACCACGCAATTTAAATTTAGTTTTTTCAACTTAAATCAAGGCTTAGCCTTCCAATCACTCTCTCATAGATGGATAAAAATACTTATAAACTTCTTCAGTTGTACTGCTTGGCCTAGCAAACAATCTCTTTATAAAAAGGTTTAGTTATTAATTGAAATTATTATTTAGATCATTTCATTGTATTTTACCGCAAATTACCGGAAAAATTTTAAGATTTCTTATACTACTCTTTTTGCATAAATATATCCTGGTTTGTTATTCATGTTGTTTTCTACTCTCCATATTTTTTACAATTGAATTATTTCTTATTGTTGCAAGGATTTTGTGAAAATTGGATGGCATACATTTACCAACGAACATACCTTTTTTCTATTCTCTATATCTTTTCTACCGATTTTGTACTTCTATTTAGTATGCGAACACAAGTACAATAAACTGTGAAAGAAATAAAACAATTTTACTTAGTTGTGCTCGTGCTTATTTATTTTTTTTATTTTTGGTTTACTTTTCATTCATAACAAATAAAAGAAAGAAAATGCTTTACTAGGAAAATAACTGGAGAAATAGGGACACTCATACATTTGGTTGAATTTAAAGAGAGCGAAAAAATAATAATATTGTTTGCTGTCAGGGTTGTCAGATTTTTTTCACCTTCATCACCAAATAGCATTTTAAAAATCGCCAGAAATTTATTTACCTAGATTTTTGGTAAAAATTATTCGCCAAAAATCGCCAAATAAAAGTTTTATTTCAAAAAGATTATACAAGTGCAGTTAACCTTTATTTAAATTTTCTATATTTAGCCTTATTCTTGTAGAGTGTTTATATTATAATAGACAATTTAAATACGCATAACATTTGCGTTTCTGACTTGAAATCGCAAGCAGTTTGGCGATTTAAATTGCAATACTATTCTGAAGAAAAAAAGAATTTTTTAATAATCTATGGGAGTACGCAAGCAAAAGGCACGAGTTTCGGAACACCTTAACAGGTCTGGCTTTTGCAATTTTTAATATGTAGTGCAATTGTCATAAGAAGGCTGATTATCTTACAAATCAAGTATGCAAAATGAGTTGAGTTTGATGCAAAAAAATCCTTTTTTTAAGAGTGATTTTCTATGTGAATATAAGTCAGCATATGGAACATTTTTGTATTTATTTAAAGCAAATGTCTTAAAAGATGTATTTCAATTTTTGGAATAGAACTGGAATACTTAAAGTCAACTCAGTCTTCTAAACGAATAATTTTTAAAAATTACCTTGTAACCCAGATTCGTTTTCGATTCTATATAAAAGCAGGGTTTTTAAAAATTTTAAGTGAATATATAATTATGTCTGCATAAAAATATTTTAATGAAAATTAAAGTTGATGAACTAAAGCCTGATTACAAATATTGAAATTTTGGATTAACTGTCTGTTTAACGATTTCGAACGTCAACGTTCGCATACAAAACTACATTAAAAACAAAAACAAATTTTCGAATATTGATTTTGTTTTACATATAATTTTCTATGCGAACGTTAACGTTCGAAATCGATGAACAGGCTGTAAAACCCATAAATAGTTCAACAAAATTACCACAATACAAATTATTGTTAAAGCTAAGGCACGAGCTCTATGTGTACATTTGTCCTTCAAGTTGTGCTGGAAAAGGTCAACAAGAAAAAGAAAGACAAACATGAAAAAACAAGAAAATGTACTTTGGACTTCAATAAGAATTAGAGTTAGAAATTAGAGAAACAGAGGTAAAGGAAAAACATGTAAAATCAATTAAAAATGGATAATCATTCAAAAAAGCAAATTTCGATCTACCAAAGGGTTAAAATACAATTGGGTTTAAGGATTGATGTTTGACTATTGACATCAGCAGTCGTCGATGGCTGCGAGTGTAAGACGGCGAATCCCTCTGAGGAGATCGTGTTGTAGCGATCGAAACATGTCAGGGTAACCAGCCGCCTGGGTCCGAAAATCAGGCCAGTCAAGAATGAATGATTATCAATAACAATTTTAATTAATTTTGATGTTGTCAAAATTCCTTTCTGCATAAAAATGATTTAATGAAAATTAATTTGGATTAAAAAAATTTTTTTTTAATATTCTAAGTAAGGCTTAAAAGAAAATGTTGATTTTATTTCGTAAAAAAGTCAAAATGTATAAAAAAAATTGCGCTTTGCACTCTACTTTGAAAAGTAATAATAGTAACAATTATAAAGAACCTTATAAGTATCTATGCAACTTTTTTTTTTTTAAATTTCTGATATTCTTTCTCTATTAATGCCACTTTTTTGCATGCTACCCAGTAGGAATGGGCAAAAAATATCGATAAATCAAAATATCGATATTTAAAAAAAATATAATCGATATATATCGCCGATATTTTAAATACCGATATATCGATGTATCGATATTGAAATACGACTATCGAATTCGATATTTTTTAAAGTCAGTCTTCATTAAGAACTCAAAATTTTAGCCGTTTTTCAAACAATATGTTTTTAAGAATTGGAATCATTGCATGCATCATATGTTTTTTTAAACAAATATGAAGATCTAAAATAATTGGCATTTATAAGAAGCAGTGCCGGATACAAGAAGCAGATTATCTGGAGTGCACATAAATAGAGAGTGCTCCTGATATCCATATCTGATGATTACTGGTTTGACTAAAACTAAAACGAAAATCTAAGATTTCTTTGAAAACAATTTGGTAATATTATCAATTTATCACCTAAAAAAATTCCAAGAAAAATCTTAGCCATACTCATAAATTTGTTCATATAAATATAAAAAAAAAGATAAAACGCGTTTTAGAAATCGCAAAAAATAATCGCCAATTTTTTTTAATTTCGCCAAAAAATCGCCATGTCGCCAAACATAAAAAAGCTTCGCCAATTAGGTCGAAAAATCGCCACATCTGACAGCCCTGTTTGCGGTTGCTGCTGTTTCTGTTAAATGTACTCAACACTTCCCTGCAAATAATAGGACCAGTCCAAACACGCGTGTAAAGAGTAGCCCACAAAGTAAAGTAACCCAAACGTATAGAAAAAACATGATCTATTTAACATTACGCTGTCCTAGGGCAGGACCATATAACCCAGCTTTGGACTACAAAGGAGTAGTTTTAAAACTACTCCATGGTATACTCAAGAGGATTAATTTTGAAGTCGTTTACAAACGAAAGTACGTCGTTAAAAAACAAAGACATGTCGTCTCACTACAAACACTTTTTAACAATGACATGATTCATGCTTGCATTACATCGGACCAATCCATGGAGAAGTCCATTTTATCAAAATGGTTCAGGTGGTCCAATATTATTTGCAGGGTTATTTCCCTATATTAAGAAAGGGAAAAATAAGCAAAAGAAATGGAAAAAAATTAACTAAAAAAAAAAGAAAACAATAAGAAATATACAAAATTAAAGTGAAACGCCAGTGTTTTTTCTCATTTTAGGGTTTTCGGTACGCAGTTGCTCTTGTTTTTTTTTCACTTTTGTTAAGCGTTGTTTATGTGTTTAAAAATATTTACTACCTACATTTCTTGAAATATGTATATTGTTTTAAATGCAAAAATGCATTTAAAGTTCTATATAAACATGCCTTCATAAGTCTAAAAGTACACCATATAACAAAAGCCTACAAATGATAATTTCTAATGTTTTATTGCATTAGAATATGCTTTTTGGCGTTTTAAAGGTAAACAGTTATAACATTGTATTCATATTTGCAAATACTGAAATAGTAGATTTAGATAATTGCGTATGAAATTATGTATTTTATAAACTTTAAATAAATGCCTAATATTGGTGTCGTATGTAGATTTTTATTATAAAGTGTACTTGTCGGTTTTTTTTGTTCTGTGTTTTGGTTTCTTCTCTATAAAAATTTGTGTAAATTTTTACCCTATTTTAACTCCAATACTTTTCAAAATAGATTTCGAATTTAATTTGGTTAAATTTTAAAAACATAGGCGCATATTCATAAATTATCACTAAGTGTTAACTATTTTAAGTTATTCACAGTTGGTTACTTTCAGCAGAAAAAGTTTACACTTAATAATGGGTAAAGCTGTAACTAAATGTTAACTAACTAATACATACAAAGAACAGCTGATAAATATTATCTTATAATTTATTTGAATAACAAAACAATTTTTGCACCAAATTTGTGTCACTTTAAAATACAGAAAACTCTAAATACTCTTACAATTTTGTAAATAATAAACTTGCTTTATTACATTTGCCACTTGCATCCATTTATACTGCGTCCAAAAACATCCATAAAAAATAAAAAAAACTAGAGATGTGTTTTTAGTCACCAAATTTAATTGAACAATTCTGTTTTTACAAACCCCTATTTTAATTGATTTATGTAAAAACTATGACCAAAAAATTACTTTTTTAAAATGTATATGCATTTTTTTAAAAACAATAACTGTTTTTTAATAGCTTAATAAGCTTTTAAATTAACTACAGTATTTATCGTTGAAAATATTATCGACATTTTGTTTTCTCTACATGCCAAATGCATGGTTGCATTTGTTCAATCAGCTGAAAGCAGTTGCTAAGCTAGTTATGAATTATGAATAAGATCTATAACTATCTATGAACTATTTTTTAGTTTATATTTTGGTAGATGCGACTTTGGCTATGATTTCTAAATATGCGCCATAGACTATGAATAGACTAGACACGGAAATAAAAAGTGCTGCCAAATAACCATCATTACATGAATAGAAAAGTGTTTCGTATTTTTTTTTATTGCCATCTCTTTTCTATAATCGTGGTAAATATCAAAAAAAAATTAACTAGTTTTGTAAAAAATTAAAGAAATTTTGTGCAAAAAGTTGAAAATTGCGCCAAATAAATTAAATACCAAAAAAAAAAAAAATTGCGCAAATTTTAGTTTGAACAAATAAGTCCGAACGATTTAACACCATCAGAAAGTGATCTGGTTAAAAATTATGATGAAGTGCCCTAGGGGGAAAGAAACTAACTCTAAACTTGTCGCGTGACGGTTCAAAAGTGGTAGGGACCGGTTTTAGTTCGAATACTTTATATGAACCTTAACATGGCGATGTCTTAGGAAGGGTTTAATTGGCCTATTTTTGACACATCGTAACGGGTCACTGAAATAACATAAATTTGCATTGACGACCTGGCCTAAGCAACCTGTGAAATGCGTATAGGAATTGCATCAAATGGACAGCCACTGCCCGCACAAAATTATGTCACATGACACTCACAATATTATTACAGTAACGGTCTGTAGTTTATTTTAGAAGTAAATTTATTTTTAACTGATTCCAACAGTTATTTAAAAATCTAAGTGCATATTAATACGGATTTTCAGTTCCTAGTTAATATTATCCGTTGATTAAGTTAAATTCTTCTTTATGTAAAATTAATTAAAAATGTAATTTAAAATATCGAAAAGTTCATTTAATTTTTACTGTCAAAAATTCAACCGCGAATTCCGTAAAAACAAATGAATTTTCAGTTATTTTATATATGTAAATTAACTATCAAAAAATTTACTGAATAATCCGTAAAAACCCAAAGAAATATTCAGTTATTTTATATAAATTAAATGTCAAAAAATATTCTTATTTTCTATTTGTTAAAATGATTTAGTTAAATACATCAAATTTTTAAAGTAAAATAATTGCGAAGTTCTTCAGGAAACAAACGCGGTCAGTATAACAAAAGTAAAACAAACGTGTGTAACGGGGTAAGTAAAATCTCTCTCTCATTAGAAAAACAAGCGGACAGGTGTCTGTCTGGTGTTTTTTAGAAATTCGGCTCTTTTGTACTAAACGAAATTTACTGAATTTAATAAAACATCTGAGAATATTCCTTTGTTTTTACGGAATATTCAGTTCATTTTATGATTGTTAATTTATATAAAATAACCGAAAATTTATTTGTTTTTACGGAACATGGGGTTGAATTTTTGACAGTAAAAATTAAAAGAACTTTTCGTAAAAAATAAATGAAAAATAAGAAGACCTGGTTTTAACTGAATTTTCATTAATTTTAAATTTTAAATTCAGTTAATTTTACGTACAGAATATTGTGAGTGTACCTTTCCTCTGGAGTCCCTACACTTTAAACGCTTTATCACTAGTTAGGTGATATGTCTTGTTTTCATCTATCAAAATTATTTCCTTTTTGTTATGATTTTGTATTCACTGGTCACGGGATAATTTCTTTTAGAACAATTGACACAAATTTTCCGCAGATTGTTTTGAATGTTACAAACTGCAAATATACGAAAAACAAATAACTTTCAAATTATATAAAATTCTATTTTTGGATTTTAATTTCAGATACTTGGGAAGTTTGATAAAATATGCTTTTATAATTGAACTGTTCGAAAAATTAAAGATTAAAGATGCAAATTTATTCTGAAAATGCTTTACATTTTAAGGTGAGTATTTTATAGATCAAATATTTTAACTGACTGGCTGTTCAGTTCGCAATTTTTAAGACGATTTGATTAAATTTTTATACGAAGGTTCTTATTGCCACAAGCCTAATGAAAATGGTTTAAATGGTCCAATATTCAAACGTTCTTTTAATAACGATAAACTAATTAAAAAACAGGTGAAATTTTTTTTGTATTAATCTTAACATTCAACTAAAACACAACAATTAATATAAAAGAGTTATATTAGCCTGAGATAGTGAGCCGCTTAATGTCACTCCGACTAGAATCCTTCAATTAAACATAACATAAAAAATAAAAAGTTGAACTAATGATAACTTTTAGCTCTTATTTGTTATCATAATCTTAGTTAGAATCTATTGGAAATTCCATCAACACATAACACCTAAAGGACACACTGAAAAGACAAAAAAACAAAACAACATTAAAAACAAAAAAAATGTTAATTTTGTTTTTATATACTCAGGCACTTGCCAATGATCCGGAAATAATTTGGCCAATATGCACTATTTTTACAGTTAAGTATGCCAAACAAAATCCATCCAACACATTTGACACAAGCGACAGACTCAAAATACAAAAAACCATTTAAAACTCTTAATTTTTGATATTGCTTTTATATTTTCAGACGTTTAACAGGAAAATTTCCTAAATCTTTGACTGAAAAGCCATTGTTCGGTGCATTTTAAGAAATTTGCGTGGGTAGATGCAAAAGTATCCATTATTAATTTCTGCCTGGAAGAATAAAAAAACAAAAAGTTAAAAACAACCAACTTCAACATTTTTCTATCTTTTCAGGTTATACTAACCCATACAGCATTAAAAATGTGTACACTTGTTTGTATGGTTTTAATCAATTTAAATTGAATATATTAACAAAATGATACAAATTTTATCAAAACTTTCATTTAAAATGTTTTTTTTTTTTTGTTTACATCAAAGGCAGCGTACAACTTAATCTTCTTTCTCATTGCCTGAACCGTGTTGTGTTTTTCTCCCTCTCGCTTAGAAAATCACATGATAATTCGATTTTCTTTCGTCAAAGTTGATATATCTAGTTACATTTGTATTTAAAGAGATTCCTTCATTAAAATTCATTATTACAAAAGTCTTTAAAAAAAGCATTAAGCACGAATAACAATATCATTTAAATTAAATTTTGTATTCCCACGAAAATTATTTTGATCTTTAAAAAAAGTTTACATTATTTATTTTGATTTTTGATCTGTATATAAAGTTTTTTTCTGTGTCAAAAAGGATATTTTACATTTATTTAAGACAATTATCAAAATGTTTTAACAAAGTGGCCTCAGTACTACAACAATGAGACAATAAAAGAAACAACAGGCATTTTTGTTGCTAGAATTGAGATGGCAAATGTCAAAATGCCTTTATTAAAAATATAAACAAACAAAAAAAATGACGTCACACACGAAGAAAATCACTACAAACAGCTGCGCTTGTGAGGTCACTTTATTAGTACATTCTGGACAATTATCTATTGAAATAAAAATAGGAGAAATATTTTGAAAAACAATTAAAAACTTAACTTCTAGACAAGTGTAGAACTTAACGAAAACGTGTGCACGTGACGTGAAATATTAATAAACATTTTAATCATGCGACCTACTGGCCATTTTTTCAAACATCTGCACACATGTTTAAACAAATAATTTTCCATCTTATGACTATTAATACTGCTAACTGAACATGTTTTAAAACTAAAAACCAGGATTTTTTTAAATTTGGGATCAGCTGATCGTCGAGCAATGATGTTTTGAGCACTTTCTTTTAATTCATTTAGTTGCAAATGTCCAACCGGCTGCACCTGCAATATCAGTGTTCGAAAATAAACCCTAAATATCGCTCCTTAGTGTTCGGTACGGAAGATTTGTGTTACACACAAACGCTTATAGTGTTTGTGTAGAAAAGCATTAAAAAAATAACGTTTCCCTGTTTGCCACCATTCGAGCACAAAAATAATACTGTTTTCATCAAACTCAACAAAAGATGAGACCATTTAATTCCGTTCGGTTTTCTTTTTAAATCCACAAACTTCATTGAGTTCGGTTCGGCTCATTAATGTTCGCTGCTTTTGGCTGGTAAGAAAAACCAAATATTTTTTATAAAACCAAAATACACATACGAAAAAAGAACAAAAAGCCAGCAATATAATTTTACACAAACAAAAGATATACAAAATACTCACACAAGCTGTTTGTTTGATCATTTCTTTATCAATGTAAAAAAAGAAACACTATAGAACATTAAAATATAAAGTTTGTCTACAGTATCACCACAATTGTTCTGTTTTTAAACGAGAAACAGAAAATGATATAATGTGCGGCTCTTTCTTGAAAATACTTACAAAACGGTATAAAGGGATATGTTCGTCTACACAATCACTAAAAAAAATAGATATCGTTGTTCTGTTATTTCTTTCAGGAGCATGAAAAATACCGACTGAGGAATTTACACCAACTTATAACTTGCAGCGTACCCATTTGTTTTAAATGATTTTGTTATTCGTGCTTAGTTCCCAATTTTTATTATTTGATAAAAACACTGAAATTTATCGTTGATGGAATAAGCTATTCCTATGCGCATTTCACTGGTTGCTTAGGCCAGATCATCAGGAAACTTCATCCATAAAGATTTTAGAAAAACTAAAGATATTAAACCAAATAAAACTGTTAAGCGTATAAGAATTACAGAAACAGTTCTATTTGTAACAATATCAATGTTTAAACAAAATCATCAACAATAAACATTGAATTTATCTCTCCTTACATTCCCCACTACAATTGATTGGAATTCTTCCAACATTAATTGTAGTTGTAAGTAGGTTAAGAAAAAACAAAAACAACTCGCTTTATTGTTTTCGCAAACAAAATAAAAAGCAGGTAGCCAGTCAGTTGTTTTGTTTTGTTGTTACTGTCCAACGATGGTTATGCTATTGTAGTTGTTTACAAGAAGCTCCGAGAAGGGTGTACAGCAGTGTTGCCAATTTAGCCATTTAGTGGCTAGATTTAGCCATTTTTCACCCTCTTTAGCCATTAAAAAAATGCGTTTAGCCATTAGCCATTTTTTTAGCCATTTTTCAACTTGTTTAGCCATAAAATTTTTCTTGCCGTTTTGCTTTTAAAAGAATAATTTTTATTTTATTATAAAAATTTATAAAAGCAAAATAAACATTTTTAACAATTAAAATGTCTTTAATTTAAATTAAAGACCTGCACAGATACATCTGTTTATATCTGTTTCTGTGTGTTTTCTAAAGTGGATGCGTATGGATGAGTGCTCTTGTGTTTCTGATATAAGTTGATATTGATATGATTTACAAAAGAGTGGATGTAAGTTGATACAAAAGCGAAAGAGAGTATCATATCTGTTAATATCTGCTTCGCAAAAGCAGATACTAGTGGATACTGATGGAATACAATAAGTTACTTATTGTACGATGCCGTTATTTTCAATTATTTTTCAACGAAAAAGAGCGTGAATGTATTACGAGCGAAAAAAAAAGCCAAACAAAAAATTTTACAAAAACAAAACACACAGGCTGCTTGTACTATGGTCGCACAAATTGCCAAGCAACAACAACACTACTAGTTACGTATTAAACCTACGACGAAAATACAAGTGGAAGCACTTGCAATTTTTCTTGATGAGCAGCACGATTAGCTTTTGTGTCTGCTGCGTACATGATTTGTTCTTGTAAAAATGTGTATGCTGCTTTTTTTTAAAGCAAACATTTTTGAAAATTTTAGAAACGGTAATATTTTTTTTCTTAAATTCTTAGATGCCTGTGTATGGTTGTTTTTGTTAAAAAGACATGTAGACAAAAATTATTGTAAAAAAAAAATTACTGAAAGAACTGAACACATGTAATTTGTTCTTGTAAAAAAAACTTGGGTTTTTACCAGCCAAAACTATTTTTTTCGTTTAAAGCACTTTTCTAAAATATGTTGGTAAACACTTTTGAAAACATTAAAAAAGAAGTATGCTACATTTTATGTGGAAATAACCTACATACATAAATGCAAATGTTACAGTAAGTATAACTGTTGGGTTAGAGAAATTAAAAAACGCACCGAAATTTAAAAAAAAAATAGCAAACAATCAAGAAAAAAACCCCGAAGAAGACACTCAAAGGAATGCTGAAATATTGATTTAAATAAATTTTCTATCAAAAACAAGACCTCAAGCTCGAAAATTTAATAAGTTATACTTTAGGTTTTTTTATTTAATATAACCGAAAAAAAATAGAAAATTCATATTAACGTTTTGAAATATTTTTATTTTGAAAAGAATTGTTTGACTAATAGTTGAATTTGAGCCCTAACCGCGAAAATAACGTAAGCGGCATCATTTTAAATTTTTGTTTTTTTCTAAATAAATGGCTTTAACGATTTTATAGCAAACACAATTTTATCCAGGGACCCTATAAAGGAAACGACAAAAAATCATATAAATATAACCATTAATATTGATGAATTATAGGTAAAGGTTAAAAATTACAATTATCATTTAATATATATATATTTTATTCTGGTTATCGTAACCAATTAACGTAAAAAATATTTTTTTTGGTTATACCTTCATAAATAACCATTAATTCACCTAAAAAAATTTTTGGTTACAAACAACTATTAAACCAAATAATTAATTTTTTAGTTACAAATAAGCATTTTAACAAATAATAAATTAATTTGGTTACAAATAACCATTAAAACAAGTAATTTATTTTTTGGTTACAAATATAAATTATACATAAGTAAGAAAGTATAGTCGGTTACTATTTGGGACCCTTGGGCAATAATTTTTCCGGCAAAAGCAAAAAAACTGTTTTTAAGTACAGACGGTGATTCTAGCGGTTTAGACGTTCACTCCTTCTTCTTAGTCATCGAAATAATAAAATAATCATACATATAAATACATATGCACAGAAAAAAATATCTGAAGAAAATGTTTAACCTGTGTCGTTGTTAAAAAAAATTGCTTGTTTTAATGGTTATTTGAAACCAAAAAAATATTTTTTACTTTAATTGGTTACGATAACCAGTATAAAATATATGTAACGATAATGGTTAAAAATAACCAAATGAAAATAAAAGGAATTTTCCAGTAAACTCAAATAAAATACAATAACCATTATGTTTGGTCCCTGATTTTATCGTGAGCAACAAATTTAATACAAAATTTATATAAAATAGAATAAAAAAAACTCTCACCTATAAAATTTATTTTGGTGCTTACGTTATTTTCGCGGTTAAGGCTCGAATAATAAAAATGTTTCACACGAAATGACAAACTAAGTATACCCAGCTAGTTGTGGCGGAGGGTATACATAACAAAAAGCCAATAAAAAACCAGACATGTCACACACACACACACACTGTGTGTTGTGCTGTGGCAGTACAAATTGCAGAGCAACAACAGCAACACAAGCGAGAATCGTTGTTATCAGGCCATATTTCACGATTTTTAGGCATTTTGGCGATATTTTCCTCTAAATTATCAAAGTGCCTATTTTTTGAGAAATACTTACAACAGGGTAATTTTTGGTTTGTTTTATATACATATATTACACTACGCTAGTTGGAAAAACAGACAAGCTGGGCACCTGGCGTTTTAACCTAATTCGGATACGCTGAATCCAGTGGTGCTCGCCGTTTTTAAGATTGGCTCTGGTTTTCGAGATATACCGTTATTTTGAAAATGGAGGAGGTTGCACAACATACACCTATTAGCGTAACTCAAAAACGGTTTAGTTTACTAAAATTACTAAATAAAAACCGAAACTCCGCAATTTTTTTTTGTTTTGTTTGCAGCTTCGTTTTTTATATGTCTGCAAAAAATTAGAAGCCTTGCTGCATTTTTTAATTTTTTATGAATTTTTAAAAAACAAAAATTTCGAAATTTTAATAAAAAAATTAATTTTTTTTCAATAACGACTGCTCACATTAGAAATAAGATTTACTTTTCTTAAAGAAAATTTTATCGCAAAAGCGTGTTTGAGTTACGCGAACATATGTTATGCAACCTCCTCCATTTTCGAAATAACGGTATATCTCGAAAACCATAGCCAATCTTATAAGCGGCGAGCACCACTGGATTCAACGTATCCGAATTAGGTTAAAACGCCAGGTGCCCAGCTTGTCTCAAAAAAGTGTAAATTTCTTGCACAGTGTTATTAATTTTGGGTAACTTGTTACATTACAAAGATACAACTGTTATTAATTCAGCGCTTATATCTACTTAGGGAAAAAATGGTTATATGTATTCCATATATGCAGTATTTGTATTGTATGTCTAACCAAGCAAACACATTTTGAGAAATATACCACTACATATGAGGGGCTTAAGGCACAAGGGGAATCGATCTAAAGAAATCCACCCGTCCGGCTGGCTGTCCGTGTAAACCTTGTAGGCAAAGTTCAAGTCGCAATTTTGAAGATAAATTGCTGAAATTCGGTACATAGGTTCTTATTGTCCTAAGAATTAAGCCTACGATAAATGGTAATAACATTGACCTGAATCTTAACTTTATAATATAATTTGTTTTCCTGGGTCCATGATTGCCCATTGTTCCCAAATAAGGTACACTCTTGAAAAGTTGTCTAAATGATATGGTGTGGAGTATCATAGGGTCGGGATTGAAGAACTTTACTTTCTTATATGTTTAAATTGGATATTTGTACCCAAAAAATAAAAAAATTTAACCAGGAAAAAATATATTTTTTCCAATAGATATTTGTAACAAATTTGGTTATCATTAACCAAAAAAAATAAATTTTACTTTCATTGGTTACTACCAACAAAATAAAATATATATAACGATAATGGTTAAATATTCCCAATTGAAAATAAAGGAATATTTCTCGTAACCTTTACAAAAAATAATAATATACAGAAATTATTTTCAGTCCCTGAGTTATTTTTTTAATTTAAAAACAAACAAGTCCATATAAAACAGTCATTTTTCAACGTAAAAATAAAAGGTAAAATTTAACTCTTAAAAAGAGAGTTTTATTAAGCCGTCATAAATTAAAACTCAGTTGAGGAATAAAATATCGAATAAAACTGTTAAAACGAGAATTTTATTCAGCCGTCAAAAAATAAAACTCATTTCAGGAGTTTGATTTAAACCAGCATTTTATTCAACTAATTTTTTGTACATTAACAACCAAAGCTTGTCGCTGGTCAGATCACTACAATTTCAACGTAAAAATAAAAAAAAGAAGAAAAACATAATGAGTATTGTAGACGTAAAAATTAAAAGCCTTAAAAGAGTTGTATTTGTTGATGTTGTGAGTTCTATTTTAGGGCGAATATGTATTGATTGCGCAAAAAAAACTCTCTTTTTAAGAGTTCATCCAAACTTTTATTTTTTCGTTGAAAAATGATTTTTAACTGTGGAGTTGAGATCTTTTTTTCTAGATCACCATAGGTTCTTAAAGAGAACTTTAGAACAAACCTATTGGTTGACTCCGTTTTTAAGCTAACATTTTATGGATAACTCTTATGTACGGTCCTTGCGATTTTTTAATTAACTAAAATGTATTTCTAAAAAGTTTATTTTTTTTAATTTTTTTAAAGCATTAGGTAATGGTTAATTGTTTTGCTTTTTTATTTTTGTCAATGTTTTATTGTGTTTAAAATCGTAATAGTAATTTGCCGATTTTTTATTTAATTTAATTTCTGATTTGTTTTTGAAAATATGCCGATTTCTTACCAAAACCATCTGGCACCCCTGGTTGAGATCGTATACAAGTTTTTATAAACTTTCTTATTTTCATCAACTCGCCAACAATATTTTAAAATACAACAGAACACCACAGATATTGTAGAAATACTCATGGTGACAACAGATATTTGGAAGAAAAAAAAAAGTTATGTCATACTCAATACAAAACCATAAGCAACTGTTTTTGTTTTTAAGATATGGTGAGTGGACAAAAGCAAAACCATACAATATCAGTTACACTCATTCTCTCATTTATATCAGTAGTAACAGATAAATATCTGGTGTATCTGTTTCAACAATACTTACTGATACACTCGTGCAGGTCTTTAATTTAAATCACAACTTTTACAAATGTTGAAAATTGCTATAAACGATGATGATGAAACATCTTTCAAAAAAAAGGAACAGTAGTCCAATATTAAATTTAAAAAATGGATCAACACAAACATCGGTGTTTCTTTCTGGCTGCAAATATTTTAATAAAGAGACGTAGGCGGCAATAATTTTTTTTTTTTTGAAATTTCAGAATTTACTATAAAGTTGCTCTCTCTTCCATGGTCTAATGCTGAAGAAGAGAGGGTATTTCGCCAAGTTAACATCGTTAAAAGTAATTTGAATAATAGGTTAAATTTAGCAACCAACACCACAATAGTGGAGAGGGTACTATGCGTTTGTGCTGATGTTTGTAACACCTTAAAATATTGGCACTAAGCCCACCTTTTCCTATACCGATTGACTCAGAACCACTTTCTGAGTCGAATAAACGATGTTTGTCCGGCTGGCTGGCCGCCCATGCAAACCTTGTGCGTAAAGTACAGATCGCAAATTTGCAGATATTTTAATAAAATTTGGTACACAGGTACTAATGAGGTGTAGGGTATCATATAGTCGGGGTTGACTATATTTTCTTACTTGTTTTTTATTGTAGATCTGGAATCAAAAGGTTGGGTAAATGTTGTCGTGATTTATCTTCAAATTAATTAAAACTAATACGCACGAGTGATTTTTATGAGCTGAACAATAACGACATAAAGTGTATCGATGATTTAATTTTTTAAATATCTTTCAAAATATTAAATAACGTTTATTCTTGTTTAAGAAATTGATCTTAACTTACAATTTCATCGTAAACAACTTTATATGAATTTTTCTGTTTTGTTATTGAATGTGAATGTGTTTTTATTCAAAAAAACTTTTAGCCATTTTTTAGCCATTTTTTCTCGTAAATTTAGCCATTTTTGGTCTCCAAGTTTTGGCAACGCTGGTGTACAGTATAATATAATGAATAATATATTTTTAATATTTTTTTTCAACTTTTTTCTTAAACCATATTTTTGTGGCATATGATGATATCATAAATATCAAATAGTGTATGTATTGTGTATTGCCCATCAATTCTAAAGACAATTTTATAAATACAATCTGCGGCAGCATGCTACTATTAAGTCCGGAACAGGGCAATAAAATATCATGCATTCCGCTCAAATCAAACAATAGCAATCATTTAAAAAAAGTCTAAATCAAGAAAAGAATATCTAAAATTGCACCTCGAATTAAATGCAATTTTTCTAAATATTGACGAATAATGTTTAAAGTTTTCTTGCTTGTGTTAAATGTAGTTACGTCCTACAATAGGCCTACATCAAGAGTCCTAAAAATAGCCGATTATTTTCATAGCTAGAATTTATATTATTTGACCTGCATCTGTTTTTTTTTTAGCTTTTGAAGGAAAGAATTGAACTTATGTCGATATTGCACCGGAGGTGCGATATGTCTGTGCAATTTTTGGAGAACAATCAAATCACCGATTGAATTGGTTCGTCGTGCCCATATGAACTTAGAAAAATGGTAAGTTACATCATAATTATAGTAGCATTTATCACATTTCTTCGGTATAAAATTTAAGAAAACTTGAGAAAATATTTTATATTAAAAATGTCTCAATTTATAAAAATATTTTTGCAAAATAATATAAAAAAAAATATTTCTAAAATCTTTTTTTTTTTTTGTACTTACAAAACAACAAAAAAACCCACTAATCCAAGATGATTTTAAGTTTTCCATTAAATTGTCACATGCATATTTAATCAAACAAGATTATTTCTCTAGAAATTCTTTAAAAAATAACTTCAAACCTTCACAAGAGTGATAACATTTGCAAAAACTCACGTTGGTGACTTAAAGAAATTCTTAAACAAGGAAAAAAAATAATCTAAAGTCAAATCAAACGTTGCATATCAAAAGATTATGAAAATGTTCTACACTTTGTTTTGCCTTTCACGCAGATCATAATGTGTTTTGTTATATTTCGAACAACAACAACTTGGGTATTTTCATGGAAATAATACGAATAATTTTTTTTTTTTTTTTTGAATTTCAAACAGAACCAAAATTCCAAACCCAAAACAAAACACACGATTTACTACTACGAACGAAGCACTCAAGTAACTTGAAAACATCTAAAAGTAAATAAAAAAAGTAAAAGAAGTGACATAAATCACTTGTGAATTTCAACGAATGGATGGAAAGAAATACATTTCAAGGAGAAATACTTCACAGTTTTTCTGAAGAAACAAAAATAAAAGTGCACACATATGCAATTTTCTTTTTTTGCATGTTTTCTATTGAAATGTTCTTGTACTTGTTCTACCACGATTTGCATTAAATAAAAACTGAAAATAAAAAACAAAACAAAAAATAAGAAAACAAATATCTAAAAAAATCCTACAAAGATGCAATTGCCAAAGAATGATTTTTTTCTAATTCAAATTGTATTCTATGTGCAATTTTTTTTATTCATTTCCAATTTTATTTCTTTTTTTTTTTTGCTTTGGGTCTTTTAACTTTGAAACAAAGAATACAGCCAAAATAAAATAATAATAAAAAAAATACTTTGATTTCTCGCAATAAACTTTTACTCTAGAGAACATTTTGCATCTAAATTTTATAAATCGTAAAAAAAACACCCAAACGCACAGACACACATACGAATGGTTAAGATTTGCAGCATTTACTGTTATATGCAGCATAATTGTTGTACAACATTATATGTTGTTCTTACTCCCTGGGGAGAAAGTTTTAAGCAACTTTTAAAACTGTACGAGTACAGCGAAAAACAAAAATGAAAAGTTTGTTTTAATAAAAAAAAAACTTACAAAACTGAAATATACATATAAGTAGGTAGTTTATTCGTGCGTTTCGGGTGACTTTTAAGAAATTTAAAATGTCCAACCTGTAAGAAAAGTGCATACTTATACATTAATTCTTTTTATTCCTGTTAGGAAAATAGGGCCTTCACCATTGAGCTCCATTCATTTTTATCTTTTGATTCACTATCTGCGCCAAGTGTGGATTGAGCGTCATTTCCGTTGGCTGCCTTTTGAATTCCAGTCAGTTGCATTTCTGGTTTTATGGATTGTGGTCAGCGCAAATCATTCTAGATCCATCTCCATTTCCGCTTTCGGTTTCAATAGGGGTCTGCCCGGTTTGCGCCCAGAGTTGGACATTGCTAATGGCTGTTGGCAAGGAAATATTTTGCAATGCGTCGTAGGAATCGGTGTGTTTATCATCTATATATGTATATAAAATAGGATGTGTGTATGTGTGTGTGTATGTAACGTATGGACTCCAAAACGGCTGGGCTGATTTTGATGAAATTTTCAGGGAATCTTCAGAATATTCAGGCGGGTAACACTGTGAAGTCTGATTTTTGATTTTAGGTCTGGGGGTGGAGGGGCGTGGCAAAATCCATTACTTGAGAACGGTTTGACCGATTTGGACGATTTTTTCTTTAAAATGATCGCCATGGTCCAACTTAGCTTTTTACGGAAAGAAAAGTATGCACCGCCCGCTTTTTTCAATTTACTTAAAATCAGAAAACGGCTCTATCGATTTGACTAATTTTTTGTTGGTTACATCATTTTTGCTATTAGGGCTCAATATTAATCGTCTGGGAATACAACGCTAGTGTTTGCTAAGGGCCAGCAACGCGGACCGGAATTTACCACGTCATACAGAAATCTTATTAATAATATATTTTGTATTCCCGAAAATAACTTTAATAAAACCTGTATTGTTCTGAGGTTACCACTAACTGCATTCCATGATTCGTATACGTACAAGGCAACTTACTTCATGCAACTGTTGGAATTTTTTAGTTTGGTGCGCCGCACTGGGGATGTAGTTGACCACATAGGACTGTCGAACTTTATTCCCGCGGTTCGCAACGTCCTCTTTGGACCCTCCGTTTTATGTTGTTATGCTTCCCAGGAAGCAAAAAGACTGGACGCTATTAATCTGCTAATGCTGCATTGCGAAATTATCTATACTTGCCGTGATAATCCGCATATCCTTGGTATTAGGTATGTTTATCCTATGACCACAAAGTAGTACGAAGCATTTTATTTTTCTTAGTTTCAACTGCATGTCATCGAATTTTTGTGACAGCAAACACGTATCGTCCGCGTTATCCAGATGTCTGAGATGGCCATTTAAATGCCAAATTATACAACTTGCGCTCGATGTTACCTTCGCCATGACGTTGGCAATGACCAAGTTGGAGAGGAAAAGGACTTGCTTTGGTTAAATTTTAATCGATTATGAAACTTAAAACTTATTTTTTGTTTTTATTCTTCAAGAACTATTGAAAAATGTGGTTACAGTTTGAACGTGTTCTGAAAGAGAAAAGAGAAATCCATGCAAAATATTTAATCTTGTACAATTCAGTTGAACAATTCTCGATATTTTTCGAAATACCTAAACAAAACTGCAGAAAAACACGATTTTCGCGTATATCTCGAAAACGCTTCTTGAGAAAAATAAATGAATGCCATATTCGTGATCAGCAACTATCCAATTATTCTTAGAAAACATCTCATTCTTGAGGTGATGGCAAAAAGTTAAAAATTTGTGAACCAGTGTTATTTGATAAAACTTATTTTTTCACCGAGTTTTTTTTTTAAACTTTCTTGCTATCTTATCTCGACTTAAGATGTTTTGTCAAAATGCCACAGATATATTTTTATCAAGGATTTTTTTTATTTTATTCACTCAATATGAAACTTACAATTTCTTTCTGTTATTAATGTTTTATTTCAAATTCAAAACCGCTTAGAAAAGTAAATAGTTTGAAAAAGATAACAACCTTTGGGACATTTCAGTAAACCTTTTCGCGATTCTACTGCACATGAATAAACCAAAAAACAGTGTTAAATAACATTAAAGGGATCTAAACGACTTAGATGACACATTTTTTACTTGGTGGCAATTATCAAAAGCAGTTTTCACTTTGTGGGTAACTTCATACCCGAATTTGGAATAATTTTTACTGTCGTGGGTAGAGAATGGGTAATTTCTCTTAGGTGTAATTCAGGTGTTATTTAAAATTCTAACTTCAGATACCCAAATAAAATCAAGATTCGATTTCAGTGATGGCATTTATTTCTTTTTAGATATTGTTGATAAAAAAATACACAGTCTTCTGAACCAAAATCTCGGTTTCTTTTAAGGAAAAGACTTCAATCATTAAATATATAACTATTTTCAAATGTTTGGTAATAAATATCGCAAGATGGACTTTTAGATTTGGATAAATATGACTTTCACAGTGATTTAGAACCTGAAGTTTATTGAAAAAAGTTATTCAAACTACAAACTAGCCTGGGGGTAGAAATGTTTCCAACATTCCAACATAAAATTAATTTTGTTTGTATCTGGGAACTTGTAAATGCTTTAGTTTGAAGAATATTTAACGCCCTTAACAGTTGTAAAACTGAATTACGAAAGGGGCAGTTGAATAAAACCCTGCAGGCATTTTGTTTACTTAATATGGTATAAAGAGTATTTTTTAAGACCATGAAACTTAAAACGATAGGAAACACAAAACAAATGAATTTCATTTGCAGATTAATACACAGCATTACTATTTGAATTCATTGTAGACGTCCAATTTTGTTCCACTTTTCGAGCATTTCTGGCTGCATGTCACGAATAAAATGAACAATGTCCACCTCCAAGACGTCAATTGTTGCTGGTTTAACAGCATAAACCAGTGACTTCACATGCCTACGGAAAACAATTAAGTGGTGTCACATCGCACCGCCTTGAACTCTAATTGCCAGTTTATTTTCACTAAATCAACACTCATTAAAATCATGAAGTCGCCTATACGTTGCGAAAATCTATGGCTAATTTTCAAAGTAAATTTGGATAACTTGGTCGGGTTGAGCAAGCATTAATCTATCTAACTAAGATGATGTGCCTGAGGAGAAAGTGAATGCAGTAGGACAGTTCGTTTGACAGCTAACCTCTCGTTAGCTGTTTCGGGCTTAAAAAAATACCCATTATAAAGGAATGGCAATCAGCATTTTATAACCATCTCTAGATATATGCAACTAATGGTGGAAGTTAAACTCATTATTTTTGGATTTTTATTTTATGTTTTATTTATTGTTTTTAGGTCTTTAATGTCATATATTTTAATGTTAATTTATTTAAAAATGTAATAAGAATGTTAGCAGTTCGACTAATATTGATCTTCTTTTAATGAGTTGTGTTGTGTTTGTGCTTCTTCTTTGTAAATGTATTTTATTTAATAAGACTTAAATTTTATATCTGGTGTAATTTCATTAAAATCGGGTAATTTTTCTTCATTTCAAGTGCAATTCAGAATTGGTAACACTGCTCAGATGTCAAATGAACTGAAGTTGTGTTGCCAGCACGCCGCTGCTGTTAAAATAAAAGAAATTTTGTTTTTATTTTATATTTTACCATCAACGGCGTTGCCTAATTCTGACCCATTAATTTTATATTAATATTTTAGAAAGTTCATTTTTGAACACAGGCGTATGATTAATATTAATTTTATATTTTGTATTTGAAATTTCGTATGAATTTGTTAACGTGTGGAGTTTGGTACTTACTTAGGCGTATGATAACTAACAATTGTTAGAAATGCAGTATACGTAATGCTGTGACTATAGAAAAACTTGTAAAACAAAATAAACTATGTAATCGTTAATAAAATATTTCTCGAAAATTGTATAGGATTAAAATTTTTAAAATAAAATAAACTGATTTGTTTTTAAAATGGAATTTTTTAAGTTAAAATATTAAATTTACTTTAACCCAAAGGTTTCTCATATCTCTACTTAAAAAATATTGGCCATTAACTAACTCCCATTTCGAAGAACGTAAGAACTTGTGTTGTACAATTACATCTTTAAATGCATTTTAACTATGCCGATTGGGAACCATTCAAATCAATACGTAACGCTTTCATTTATACATGCATTCATCCATCTATTTGCTACTCCAATGCAAATATATTCATTTTAATATATACACAAATACATGCATAAAATCTTATAAATTGGCTGACCTTATATCATGTACTTAACATTCACTCGATATATAACATGTGTTAGAGTTACATACATATACTTATATGTAAAGAACAAAATTAAGCTTGACATCTTATTTATAACAATATTGTTAGCAACTTTTTCTATATTTATTCAATGTTTTTCATGTCACAAATATAATATTAATATTGATATGATAAGAAAACATGACAAATTACAAGATGTGTTGTTTTTTTTAAAGAAGAAAAGGGTTAGTTTTTTGTAGATGAGTTTAAGTTTTTTTATTCAATCATGCGAATGACAAACTATTTTGTAAACCATATTTGCATATATTTATAATGTCATCATCATGTGAAACCATTCGTAAAGCATTTCTGGGGATTTTAGGATTTTTTTTAAATCCTTAAACTTTGTTGAAAAAAAAATCATTTGTATGTTTGTTGAAATTTTTAAGCCATTATATCTTTTTCTATTCGAAATAAATTAATTTATTTGTTGTATTTTCAACAATTTCTACATATTCGTTTTGCTTTTGTCGTTGTTGAAAGTGGTATTACTTTTTGTACTTCATTGATGTAATGACATTTTTTTTTAAATATTTTATAATATTTTTGGCTGTGAAGTAATAAAACGTTTCTGCACTGGGAATAGTCATTAGGTGCACAAATAAGTTTCTGCCGCTTGACATAAGTTACTTTTAAAAGTATGTAAATCGCCATATTGTATCATTACCCAAACAAATAAAACTTTTCTTGATTAATAGTAGCTTTTTCTCTTTCGTAATTATAATAAGCGTTTTTAGATTAGGGTCTTTTAACATTCAAATTGTTTAAATAAGAAAAAACGTCGGATTCCCGAAAATTTCTAAATTAACGTAAAATCTTACTGACCAAAAAGCTCTTAATGTTCAGTTGATGATTGGCGTTCGGTTTAATTTTCACTGAGCTATGAAGTTTGTAAAAAAAAAATATCCTATATAAACGTTCTTTTAAATAAAGTTATACGATTTTCCATATCTTTCGGTGTTCTAATTTAGATAAAGATGTGCTATGCAGCACTCCAGTTCAATAACCCAGGGGTCTAATCACCGCATACGATATCGAGCAAAATTTATCGAAATTATTTATTTTGGTATCATGAATCTCGATATAGAATGAAATTTATTGAATTTGAAATAATACCATACGATATCGAGTAACTCGACATTACATTTCTCGAGTTTTCATTCGATACGTCAGTGTCTATCGTATGCAAAAACATTCAATAGCTTATTCGATACGATAGTATCGAATGCGGTAATTAGACCCCTGGGTTATTGAACTGGAGTGCTGCATAGCACATCTTTATCTAAATTAGAACACCGAAAGAGATGGAAAATCGTATAACTTTATTAAAAAGAACGTTTATATTAACCATAATAGGAAGATCTAGTAGAAAATAGAATTTATCTGACTGGGACTTTAAGTTTTAGCAATTTAAATATACATGAATGGTGGAATTCTAGTCAAATAAGCAGCATCGCCGACGAGCGTTTTTTGTGATCAGCTATTTAGTGCTGCTGCACAAATTCCGATCGTTGAATTAAATTACTTGGGGTAATTGGGTTCAGCAAATTTAGTAATTATTGAAGTTCAATAAAATTAAGTTACATCAATTTTACTTTACGCAGAGTAAAAAAATAAAAAAAAAACGCAAAATTAAGAGAAAATCATTAAATTCTAAAAAAAACTGCTACTGCCTTAAGAAATCGCCGAATTAAAAAAAAACAATTTTTTAAGCTCATATTCGGAAATACAAAAAAATGTTTTCGAAAAAACCATTGAAATTTGAAAACAAAAATTGTAATTTTTTATAATAAAAATACCAAAAGAATCGTCTAATTAAAAAAAAACAGAAAACAATGATTTCCAAACTGAAAATGTTTTGTTTAATTTATTACACCATGCGACAACTAAAAACTTTCAATATCGATAGATTCGATTGTATTATTCCATCCACAAATTTTGAAAATCGGTGGGCCCTCAAAAAAGGGTGTCATTAGTTTTCGTTTTTTTTTTTTGGAACAACTTACAAGCAATTCCCAATTTTTCACCAACAATATTGAGCAAAGTTTTGGCTAACGGTAAAGCTGAACAACCTTTGTGATCATATCTGTGCAATCCTAACGTGTCTAGGCACTCTAAATAACTCATAAAGAGCACTTTGTACCTTTTTTGACTAATTTTTTACGCTAAACCCAAGATTTTTTTTGTTAAAACAGTATGATATGCTGCACACTTCTCTGTTGTGATATAATAGTTACTCGGTATATTTAAAATATCTTTAAGACTTCATTTTCATTAGAAAAATCACTGCATTTTTTTGTTTTTTTCTGGAGTGCTGTCATTTCAAAAGTTGCTAGTAGGCATTAAAAGCTCTCGTACAAGATCAGCTCAATACTTTAATTTTACGCGACGCTCAACGACTTTCAGTTTTCCAAATTGTATTTTGCAAGTAAAAGTCCTAAGGAATTTTTTTACAAAAGCCCTCTTGAATCCTTTTTTTCGTAAACTTAACTTTTGTGGAAAATTAGGAATTGCCTAAAGGTTGTTCCAAAAAAAGCGAAAACTAATGACGGATTTTTTTGAGGGCCCAACGATTTTCAGAATTTGTGGATGCCCAAACGAAATTGGTCACCAAAATCGCCAAACTGATTATAAGGTTTTACTAACGGTTATGTTAGTATGTAAGTACATACGTATATTTATTTATTCTAAGTGTCAAGCTTAGGTTATATTGAGGCTGGTGCGAAGTGTGATCTGCAGGGACCATAGTGTTGCATTGTAATAAGCTTATAAAAAAAGACATAGAAAAAAAAGAAAAAAAAGTGAAAGCATAAGAAATAGTGGAAGATAATGTCTTAAATGGACTAAAGAAAAATCCCTACTTAACATAAAAGTCGTTCATACACCCAGCCACCTG
The DNA here is from genome assembly GCA_949318255.1 of Pollenia labialis. Taxonomy (NCBI): domain Eukaryota; kingdom Metazoa; phylum Arthropoda; class Insecta; order Diptera; family Polleniidae; genus Pollenia; species Pollenia labialis. The sequence continues at coordinate 121,203,610 of OX439142.1, forward strand.
TTATACAGCCAGGTGAAGCACATTACTAATCCCACAAGTTCTTGAGCCCAAAGCCCAAGACATCGCCACCTGCTGTTCGGTAATCTCTATATTCACTGTGTCATGGCATATCCTACATGCATCAGATCCCATTACCATGGCCATCCTGCATATTATGCATTGGCTCGTACTAATACTTTTCCATTTCCTAATATTCCCAAAATATAATCCTTTTTGAGTACAGACTATCTTGACACCTTAAGAATCCTCAATTTCCGAGGCCAGTCTCACCAACTTATTGGACATTTCATTACAGGTGATGTTGCAGTGACCGGGTTCGTCACTACGCTCATCCGCTTGTCTGGACTTACCACTGTTAATTGGTTTTCAGTAAATTGTATTTTTTATATCTAACGATAGATGTTATGTTGTACCCCCAATAAAAAAAAAAAACGCATTTTAGCTTAAATTCAACTAACATCTTTTTAAATAAGTCTTTAAATATTTCCTGCTGTTACTTTACCGTTCATTTTTGGTTTTTCATATTTCTGCAAATCTATAAAATTTTTCTTAAAATTACCTTAAATCAATGTGTGTTAAAAAATGTACATGTTTAAAGTGCAAAGTAACAAATATTTTCTATTTACTAAGTCAACGTTATTATACCCTTCACCGAAGGTAAGAGGGTATATATAACTTTGTCATTCCGTTTGTAAGTTCAACAATATTGATCCTACACCCCATAAAGTATATATATTCTGAGTCCTTATGAAAAGCGAAGTTCAAATCCAGTTGTCCGTCTGTCCGGATGTCCGTGTGTATGTTGAAATTGGGTTTCCGAAGACCATAGAAATTATGGGGACTTGGTTGGCATATTTTTATGTCACATGTATTCCGTTTAAGTTTGCTATGGAAATTCAGCCAGAGCGGTCCAAAAATGACGGACATATGAGCAAAAAACCACGACTGCCTCTAATTTTACCCAAAAATCCCTTGTTTTTGTTGTTTTTTTATTTCCTTTTTCTGTATATTTGGAGAACGGCAAGAGCCAAAGTTCCAAATTAGGTACAAACATTAAGGTTACCAATACACACCCTCCCACAAAATGTGGGCGGGATTGGACAAGAGGGCGTGGTACCACCCTCAAAAAAAATTCCAAAATTGTATAAAAACCTGAATTTTTGGACTGACATATGACCTTAAGTTACGCCTTATATATCAAAAGATCGGAAATCTTTAGCAAAAAATATTTTCTGAAAAACTTATGACCAAAATAATAATTTTTTTTTAAATTCGCATTATCCGGAACCATAGATTTTCCCGATTCCAAGTTTTATAGTCCAAGGTAATGAAAAATTTGTTCTTTAACACGTCGGTATATAAATCTGTCAAATCGGTTAAAAAATAGGCAAGTTATAAGTGAAATACTCTAAAAATGGGCTAATAAACATAATTTTAGGGCTATCATATGTCCTATGGATACGCCTTATTTATCAAAAGATCCGAAATTTTTAGTAGAAAAGATTTTCTGAAAAACTCGGAAAAATCGGTTCGGATACAAAAAAAGTTTTGACCAAAACATATTTTTTGAAAAATACCCATTTTCGGGAACCATAGATCTTCCCGAGTTTAAGTTTCATAACCAAAGTTACAAAAAGTAACGATTTATATAACTTTTGCGTTTTGTAACACATAACAAATACATGCATGAAGTAAATTTAACGTTGTCCGTCCTTTTTTCTGCATATATGGAATGACAAAAAGTTTCCAAATTAGCTACAAGCATCTTGGTTATTAAAACACAACATCCGACATAATGTGGGCGGTTTGGAAAAGTGGGCGTGGAACAAAATCTATTTATTTATATCTTAAGAATGGTGTTTACATAACTTTTTGTTCATATTGAACCATTGTGAAGGGTATATAAGAATCGGCATAGCCGAATTAGTACTCTTACTTGTTTTTTTCTCAATTTGCCACCAAAAAATGTTTATTTTTATTCAAAAAAAAAAAAAAAAACAAACTCTGAAATCATTCGATTTTAAGTCGTAAATATAATAGAATATAAAGTGTTACGAAATCTGAGATTTTAAGGACTTATTACTTTAGTGAAAATATTTGTAAAAAACTGCATATTTTTGCTTTATATCAATTTCTGAACTTTTCTTTTTTGGCACATTTATCGGTAAGCAGATGAAAAAATAAATAAAAGCAAACGAATGAGTGAACAGAAAAGCTGTCAATTCTTTTCAATATTTTCTACACTAGAATTTATAAAACATAAAAGTGGTTGACAAATATTGACTTTATTCTTGAATGCACTTGTCACGACGTCATCCAACCAACCAGCCAAACAAAAAACACAGCTACTAACACTAATACTTTATACTTGTTAATATTTTTTTTATCCATCTGACTATTTTATACTTTTAAAATTTTTTTTCAAAAATAACTTTCAACGGCTGGCTCTATGGCAAAGCATTTTTGTGTGAATGTATGTATGTGTATTAAAATTTAACAGCAAATAGCATAAAAAAACTCACACTCAATAACACATATTCATACTCGAACTCATTCTCAATGACACACATACATTGTAAAGTAGTTTTAGCAACTTTAAGTTAAAATTGCTACGATTGAAAAAAAAATCGCAGGAGAGTAAAAAAAGTATTAAATATGTTTAATGCGAACACATCAACTTACACATAGATGTATGTATATTTGTATAAAAATACTTGTGTAAAATTTGTACAAACATTCGTAAGTAACCAGTTCGTAAGTTTGGGTCAAATGCGATTAGAATTACAATTTACTCGATAGAAAACGAATGAAATAATAAAGACTGCTAAACAAATTATTATTGATTACATAAGCTGTTAGGTTTTTTTTTTGTTGTATTGATATTTCGCGCCACATGAAGTTTTCACAATTAAACTTAAACTTAATTAAAATTGCCTGAAAATAGAGTATCGGTCAAAGTAATGTACAAAAGGAATACATATCAAAGGCAATTTTGATTAAAAAAACAGCCTTATTAAAATATAGAAGCCTCACTTTTTTTGTTATAGACACCTTTATTAAAACTCTTTGTACATTAGAAAGTTAAAGGCTCAATTTTTTATATGTACTTCAATCTTCGAGGTTTTTCTCTATATTAAATTTCACAAGATCACGTTATGTGTTCAATGACAAATAAAAGTTAATGTTAATTCAAAAAGGAATTGAAAAATATTGGGAAATAATATTTAGGTTTACAAATTAGGCAAAAATAATCATTATGTGGGAACGTTCATATACTTATATGACTATAATATATGGCAATGTTTAAGAAAAGAATAAAATAGACTAACAAAAGTTTTATGAAATGGTTTTTTTTAATTAGTTTAATAAAGCTTTTATAAACCTGTTTTATTTTTTTTAACTGAGGTCGTTAATGTTTTTGGTTTAAAAAACTAACTTTTTCTCAAAAAACACAATAGAGACAACAGATAGAAGAAGACAATTGATATTTTTTGTCCAACTAGATTCGAATGGTTCTCTGAGACCAAACAAATAGTTTTGCTTTCTAAACTTTTTGTTAGGGAACAATAGAAAAAACAATGCGGACGAAACTAAGCGATTACAAGTTTTTTCTTTGCATTATCACATATTTCGTGTCCCGTGCGATATTGCAAAACGTTTAAGAAGCTCATTTATTATATAAACAAAGAATTTTTATAATAAAAACATCCTTCTTTAAAATAAGAAGACTTGTAAAAATTTATACAAAATTTGTCACGTGCGACAGACATCGTAGTGTCCCTGCAGATAACGAGACTATCCATATATGCATGTAAATAATAGTCCATAAAGGAGTAAAAGTACCCCAAATATATGGTTAAAAGGAGGTCTATTTAACATTACGATGTCCTAGGAGTGGACCATATAACCCAGCTTTGCATTTCAACGGAGTAGTGTTAAAACTACTCCATATTCATACATACTCTAGTGGACCAGTTTTTAAACTACTCCATGGTATACTCCAGAGGATTAAAAACGAAGACATTTCACTACAAAATGTTTTTAACAATGACACGTTCCATGCTTGCATAACATTGGACCAGTCCAGGGAGTAGTCCATTTCATCAAAATGGATCACGTAGTCCAATATTGTCTGCAGGGGTGAAATTTTATATTTTTACCTAATTTATTTATGTTTTTATTATTGTATCTACTCAGTCCCAAGGACAAACTAAGCGTCGAAAGTCTACAAAAAAACATGTTTTCTGCTCCTAAAAGAAACAATAGAATAAAAGTTTATTCCAGGACTGAAAGGATAGAGGAAGGATTCTAAGACATTGCAGGTCCAGCTGGCTGGACATTTGCAACTCAATATATAAAAACGGAACAGCAAAATTTTTTAGAGTGGCCAGATTTCAAACATGGTTTATAAATCAAAAAACATGTACAATTAGCTGTATAAATGGTAATAAGACGAAGAATTATTTTTTAAGAACATTTGCAGTCATTGGAAAAATGTCCAGTAGGCGGCACATGGGGAAGAGGTGAGCTACACAACATTTTAAGTCGAGATAAGATAGTAAAGAAGTTTTTAAAAAAGCTCGGTGAAGCAATAATTTTTATTAAATAATAAAATAAAGAAAAATTTCGTTTATAATACAAAATTTTAAAAATGTTAACAAAAATGTTTTTTCGTATGATTAACAGCATGTTTTTCCAATTTTTAAATTCGACTTAAGATGTTTTGTCAAAATTCCACAGATATATTTTATAAAGTTTGTTAATTTTTAGCTAAATTGTAAAAATGCATATATTAAATACTTTTTCTGTGTATTTTCAAAAAACTTTTCTAAGGGATGCGAAATGGGATCAGGTTTTTTGAAACCCAGAATTCGGGATTTTTAATTTAAAAAAACGGGGTCCCGGGACAGATCGGGATTTTTCGGGATTTCATATATAAAAGCCAATTTGTAAAATTCATATAATTAAAGCAAATTAATTCATGGATTGGCCTAATTACAAAATAAAACAGTTGAATGTATTCTTTTTATGGAAGTATTATGCATTAAAACTTATATTTAAGAAAGCTTCTAAAATAAATAAATGACGTCTGATAATCGATACCTCAATTTATTACAAACATATGCTGCCGAAGAAACCAATATTCGCATTCAACACTTCTGGATGGTATCGTAAATAAATAGCTACTTATATGCTATATGACATTATTTAATTTATTTTATCTCAAATATGTATGCAAGTATTAATCTAACAAAATAAACTTAAACAAATATGTGTCAAAAGACCTTTGGCAGAACCCCCCAAAGTATGTAACACCTTTTTGCACAACTTGCATTTTGCGTGCGCATTTCTATTATGATTCACTTAGAAAACAGACCACACCGAACTTTATCTTCTGATTTTGTTTTCTGTGGTACAAAATTCGTTGCATGTAACATTTATTTATTTGCGACTTATTTTTGTTACCAGTTAAAAATTATATTCATTGCCAGTATGATTTAATATTAAATTTTTAAAGTTGTTTTTAACAGTGTTGCTCACGTTTATTTAAATATAGTTGCATTTAATAAACAAAATTAGCACATTTTTACTTAACCCAAAATCTTGCGATTTTTATGTAAAAATCCCGGGGTTCGGGACTCAAATTTTAAGAATAATCCCAGGATTTCGGTATTCGGGATTTCGAGGTTGGCATCCCTAATGTTTGTATATAATATCGCAAACAGAACAACAAAAAAAACATTAATATCATGATAGAAAAAATGTCCCGTGTGACGATGAAAATATTTATTAATATAAATCAATTTTAAGTAGCTTGAATTCTTTGAAATTCTTTTGAAAACAATAAATTATCCAAATAAGCACCAATTATTGGGCTTAATTAAAGTGTAAGCTTATTGCATTGTAAAGCTAAAATTTTGACTTTTTTATGACTTAAAAGAAATGCTCATATAAATTGTTTTTTAAGAAACAATACCTTTTTTTGAAATAGTATTTATTGTTTAAATTTGTACTATGAAAAAACATAATTGTGGGACATAAAAGCAAAGGAGTACAAGTGCAAACAATAAGAGTCTGAAAAATTAAGCTTTGAAGTTAGTTGTTCGCTTGCATTTCATACATAATAATTTTGGTTTCTAGTACATATCGTCTTGTGAGTGCATCCTACAGGTCTGAATGTTTGTGGAGTGATAGATATTAGTGTAAAGTGTTGAATGCCGTATCTAACTCGATTTTTTATGTTGTGTCACTTTGCTTTTAAGCTCCACATTTAAAATACATTTAATTGGGCCCACAGTACGTATACTTTAATTTTAAGTATTACGTAATTACGTGTTATCCATACGTCATGTATGACAATAATTTGGTAATCTTAAAAATTACACGGAAAGATTTATTTAACTAAATATGGCTTGGACCAAGAAAATTGTCCATGATTCTCGTCCAAGCCAAAAATTACTTATTATAAATATATGTATGGCTTGGTTTAAGCAAAATACTTTTTTATTAATGAAATTTTGCTAAATATCATCGAACTAAGTTAAAATCAAGAAATTATTATTGTATTTTGTATTTTCTGGTTTTTAGAAACGAAATTGACTACTTTAGAAAATACACTTCTTTCCGTGTAAATTACATTTTTATGTCGACACATTTACACACACACAAACAGAAATCCAAACTGAATTATCAACATTTTAATTCAATCGTTTTGTAGTTAAAATGAGATATAAAAAACCTCTTCAAAAATATTGTTATTAATTTTATCTCAAACTGAATTTTTTATTTATTGTTGTAGATGTAAAACGCAAACATAGTCTCATAGTTTTGCTTTTATTTCCACTCACTTAAGCACCACTATCAGAGTTATAAAATTACAACGAGTGATACAAACATACAAATATTCTGCACTAGTTACACACATGCATGACATGTTTGAGTGCTTGTTTGTCATGTACTGTAGTGAAGTGAAGTGAAGTAAATGAAAAGCCCATACATCAATGTTACTCATGTCAGCTGTCAATCGGTAAGAATGGCAAAATTAAGTTATAAGTATAAAAATAAACTAACAACGTCAACAATAACAATAACATTGAAAATAAAAATGTAATATAACACTTAACAAATAAAAAAAAAACATTTCGTGTAAATGTAATGTTTAATAAAATAAACGGAATTTTTTTAAAAAAAGACTGCTTCATTTAATTTCATTGATTATTGCTAAAGCTTTCCATTCTTTCAACGTATTGCAAATTTCGTAGTGCAAAGAGTAAGTTATCTGTCACTGTTGTCACTTTAACATTATAAAAGAACACACTTTAGCATGAAAGAGCAATGCAAGTAAACTGTCAATTAAGAAATTAATAAAAAATAAAGAAAAATTGGAGAAAGATTACATATATCGTTGAAACTTTATTTCGGAGTAAAAATGTACGAGTTGATAAACATTTGTATAAATATATATGGTTTTCTTAAGGAAATTTTATCTGGTATTATTATTAAAGTATTCCAGGAAGCGAAAAACAATAATTGCAAATGCATTCAACATACAAACATAAATAATATGAAGTCCTTTTAGTATGATTGACAATTATTTGACTTTTATTATGTTAAAAAAATGTCATACAATTGTTACTTTTTCTCCGTGAACATTTTATTTAATTATTTTATTTTGAATTTTATTATTTAAATAATTTTAAGATAAATAAAGGTCATATTAATACATACATATATATATGTTTAGAATCATTAGAGTCATTTGTATTTTCATTTAATTTTTTCTCAGAACTAACGAAATTTCTTCAATTCTACACACAGAAAAAAATCAATTCAAAAACGTCGAAAACAAGGTTGATTTAAAATTTTTCTTTGCTGATTTTGCTTCATACGTTTTTCATGTTAATTCAACCTGATTTTACAATTACTTGCGAACAACATTTTTTTCTTTTAAAATAACTATAATTCCTGTTAATTTAACATTGCAAGTTAGAGCAAAATGTCATCTATATTGAAATAACAATCCGAATCACGTTGAATGAAAGTTATTTCATGTTGAAACAACGTGAATTTCATGTAGAAACTAATTGGTTTGTGAAGTGTGAAGAAGCTTCAGAGACAACATATGCATTTATTTAAGAATAATTAAAAACACTTTCCCCTGTAACACATGCTGCACTTATTTGGTAGTCGCCTTTGTTAACAGATCAATCAGCATGGTTTTCGGTATGGTTTTCGTCATCATTCTACTTTGAAAACTTGATGTACTATTTAACTAAATAATATTAATTAAAAGAATACGGGAATTGTTTTCTTTTAACAACATATTTAAAGAATGAAAATAAAAAAATGACCATACTTAACTATGTATGCATGTTAATTTAACAAGATAAACTTTTGATTTTAATATAAAACAGGTTTTTATGGATTCAATATTGAATCCATACTTATTTATATTTTAATATTTTTTTTTTCAACAGTGAATAATATTAAATAAACGTGATTTGCAAAAATTTACTATGATTCTCAATCAACATTTTCCCATGTTAATTTTACATTGGTATTTTTTTCTGTGTGTACATACCTCTATGCAATTTAGATTCCGTTAGTCATTTTGCAGAATTCAATTCGAGTATACTAAAACAAATATATAAAATTTTAGCGAAATTTCTTCAGCTTTATACCCATTAAGTTAAAATAAAAACATTTAAAAAAAATGTTACACTTTCTCAATGTTACTAAAATAAATTCTTAGGAATTAAATTAACAAAGATAAGTTAAATTAACGGATAAGGTATTCAAATTAACTTCCTTTAAGGAAGCCAAAACATTGTGGTACCACCATTAACAAAATTTTTGTGTATAACATAATTTTACCCAGTCTTTTAACAAAATTTTATTCGTATACACAAATTTCAATTAAAAAATTATTTAACGAAAACTATTCGAGTCCAGTTGTTCCTTTTAGGAGCATAGGGCCTCCATATGAATTGCCAAACGTATTACATAGATGAAAAATATTATTGAGTCAATAATCGATTTCGTATTGCGGAAGATACTTCCCAGTAAAAAATGTGCTCTAACAGGTGCAGGTTTTATGTATGAATTCATACCTCAAATCGCTTCAAACCTGCTGATGGGATGCTTGATTTTTGTATGGAGTCTTCCCGGTTTGGAGGACTATTCTCTGCTGATTATAAGCGCTTTTTTAACATGCGAACAAAGCACTCCTAAAGCGCTTTTTTAAGGGCTAACTATATTAACATATTCATTGATGTTTAGCTTTAAATTGCTTAAATGCATTGCTTCAATAATTCTCGTAAACCATTATATATTTTTTTTTCGCTTGAAAAGATCATCGTTGTATGCACTAAAATAGCAGCATTTTTCTATATTTTATTCTTTATCATTTACAGCTGTATAAGAGCTCTCTTATTGAAGCGCTCGATTATGCTCGATTATATTTTCTTTTAAGTGCTTAAAAAACCCAATTTTTTTACTGGGTTCCTTCGGGTAGAAACGTGTCTCGATAGCAATACTCCTAAGCAATACGAAAGCAATTCTGCTAGAGTATAAACTAGCAGTATTGCCAATAAGAAAACAGAAAGATTTTGCCAAAATATCATAAGGATGATAGAAAAAGAAGATTTTGCATTTTAAAAATATTCTTTTTTAATTGTATATTATTACAAATAATATAATTTACTTATAATTAATATTTTTTTTTTATTTATTTATTTAAGAATTTCTTGCTTATCCTACACAACAAGATATAAATCTTATAGTTAAAGTGCAGGAATTAAATTAGTTTAAAACATAAATAGGTTATCACAATTCAACGATTAAGTTTGAAAAGAAGAAAAAAAAAACAAAAAAAAAAAAAAAAGGGTACAATATATCAAAATGGCAAGGAATTAAACATTTACTTTAAAGAATGATTACTTTTAAATTAATTGATGTAACATATAAATTATTAATTAAAAATAAACTAAATAAATAGATAGCTTTGATGGCAAACATTAATTGTATTAGTTTTATAGGTTTTAGCTTATGAAATAATTGACTAATTGATTACTAAAATTGTACTCATTGTTGTTTGTTTGGACATGATTGGGCAGTAGGTTCCAAAGACGGACAGAATGAATAAAAAATTGATATTCAGATATCAGGCTGCGGTGTGTAAAGGGAATTATTTTATTACCCCTGTTAGACCTCGCAAAGGTTAATCTGTTGTACAGATATGGAGGATTCTTCGTATAAATTATTTTATGTAGCATTTTAAATACCCTCATATCTAAAAGGTTTTTAAGTGTCATGCCATAAAGTTTATTTGTGAACTGGGATATACTATCGTATTTTCCTAAGCCAAAAACATATCTGATTATATTGTTATATGTTTTCTGTAACACGTTTTTGCTACGAAAGACGCAACTTGAGAACAACTCGCAACCATATAAAAGTCGTGGCATTAAGTATGTTTTGGCAATAAGTATTTTAATTTTTAAAGGCGTAAAGTATTGGGTAGGCCAAAGTTCACGTAATCTTAGGTAAATATTCGATGCAGTTTTATTAATATGGTCAGTCCAATCTAAATTATTATTGAATATAACACCAAGATTTTTTGCCGAGCGTACACATTCAATTTTTTCATTATTAAGCATAATGTCAATGTTGATATTAAAACGGATTGTTTTACGGTGAATAATAATACATTTGGATTTGTGGGGATTAATTAGAAGTCTATTAGCGGTTGCCCATCTATAAACACTATCTAAGTCCTTATTTAATTTACGTACGTTATCTGCAATATCTTCGACAGAACTGCCAATGTAAATTTGTACATCATCGGCATATAAGTGTAACTTAGAATATGATAAGGTTTGAGAAAGATCATTAACATACAGTGAAAACAAAAGTGGCCCCAAAATTGATCCCTGTGGAACACCTTTGGTGACAGGGAGTGCAGACGAGTAGCGTCCGTTAATAAATACTGATTGGTAACGATTACCAAGGTATGATTGAAGTAGATTATTCGAGGTCCCTGATAGAAAGTTGGTATAAAAATAAGTTGTCCTATGTTCGTCATTTTATAACTCGAAAACCGATTTTCAAACGAATACATGCGTTGTTAAATTCTATTTTCACTTATGGTTTATACAAAAAACATCGAAAAATTTCTACGAATATGCGTTTTACGGGCACTTTAATGATTGTGAGTTTTCCCTATATAAAATGTATTTTTTTCATTATGAGAATTACATTTTGTCGGTATAAGGCTCTGCTTGCTCGCGTCATTTGACTTATTTAATTTCTGTGTGTTTATTAAATGTCATTTAAGTTTACAGTGCGAGCTTTGACTTTTTTAATTATTGATTTGTAATCTTTCAATTAAAATTTAAATCTTTTGCATCAAAAAAAAATTTTAAAAATTATTCAACAATGTCGCGACGAAGACGTTCACAAATTGGCCGACGAACACTTTACAGCAGTCAAATACGTTTAAATAGATCTAATTAGGATGAAGAAGAGCGATTAGAATGTAATTAATTAGCAAGGCAACGAATGGCACGACCAGTCTTTGCAAGTTTGCGGAATAAATTTAGAATTTCCTGCATTTTCACACGGTCAACTGTATGTTGCTTGTTCACGTGTTGGGAAGCCGTCGTCTTTATTAATTTTTTGTGCAAACGGCAAAAATTTCGTTTACCACCAAGCTCTGCAATAATTTTTATTTTTTTGATGTTCTTACTTTAAAAAATTTATATTATTTTGCACTTCTTTTTCAGAAAAAATTCTATTCTTTCTAAGTCTTTTTAATACAAAGACTTATACGTATGATATTGTATTGTCCAGCAACGCGGGCAGGGTTACTCTAGTACAATTATAATTATTATTATAATATAAATATTAAAAAATTAGGTTAGAGAACAAGAAAGTATAACATTGTTACAGGAACGAACAAACATCCACGCATGCAAAGAATAACGATCATTATCAAAAGGATAGCTTTTAGCAGGTGTGATGAACTACGACCGATTTTTAAATCAATTATTGAATAAAAATTTTAATTTTTTGCTCAAAATAGAGTTCAATTATCATATAAATCTTGATAAGAATATAGACAGTAAAAAAGAGGAAAATATACTAGAAATCAATTTTTAAAGATACTGAAAATGACATTATTGATTACAAATTGTTTTGCTTTTAAACTCGTGTTCCATCACATACCTGATTATTTTTATTTGTCCCATGTACGACACTGGAGTTGCATAAATATTTCTTCGTTTTCCGTAGAAATTTTATCGATAAATTTTGTAGTGTGTCTTTTGCTTAGTCTGGGTTCACATTATGAAAGTTTTCTTTCAGAAAGTCTAAGCTTATTGGTGAGTGTGGAGAGGGGAGAGAAGAATATACAGTTTTCTTCCCCTCTTGCCTGTATAGCAAGACTTTATTAAAGTAAACTTTCACAGTGTACACCTAGACTTAAGGCTTAGTTAGCCGGGAGTAACAGTAACCTTAGCGTAAAAAAGTTAGGCCAATATATTTCTTGCAGATTGAGACGTAACATCTTACTGCTAACTTTAATCATTCTAATTGTTTTACATACAACAAAATGAATCAGCTGATATGCAACGTTACTGTTACTGTGGTGTGCGTAGCTAATAAGAACCGGAGAAACGCGGCTCAAGCCGTAGCACAATTTTCCAATCATTTAATTGTTTCGGAGATCAATAACTTTAGCTGAAAAAATCGATATTCAATAAAAAAAAAATTACCCTGCACTAGTAGATTCTCCTTTTAATTCAATCGGTTAAATCAACCTAAACTTTTTTCGAATTTTCCACACTTTCGGCACTTGATAACAGATAATTTTCTTTCAGATCTTTAAACTAAGTTAAAACTTTCTTTTAAATAACTATTTAACTTAATGATATTCTTCAAAATGTGACTCCATTTATTCCATTAAAGGACTTCTCATTTTTGTAATCACTTAATGTTGTAACGATGTTTCAGCAATTTTTTTAAATTTTCAACGTTTTTTGAATAAATCGATTTTATTGTAAAAGAGGAAAATGTCCAGTTTTTGCTCTAGGCTTATTTACTTTTTGCCTCATTGTTGCAAAATATTAAGATTAAACTTTACTTCAGGAAATGTAAATTGTATCTACTTACGACCTTCAACTGGCAGCCTGCAGGCAACCTTCACATACAAAGATACTTGTTTGCCTTTGGCTTAAATTAAAACCCCCCTTTTTCAGTTTAAGCTTCATACAAACACTGACGACGCAAATCGAAGCACTAACGATACAACTTCGAAGTCACGCGACGCGAACTGAAATTATTATGACGCAATTTCGAAACTACAGAAATTTTTAAAAGATGCAACTTTTAAACGACGAAACCCGGGGTATTGGTGTATCTGTAATATTTATTATCGTGGATATTACGCCCTTTTTTATATATATATTTTTTATACATATATGTACATATGGATGTATGTCTTAATATTCTCTTAATAAATTGTTTAAATTTTTGTCTGTCTATATTTTGTAAGTTTTTAAAAAAACTATAAAAGAAAGAAAATAAAAAATGATTTTGAATATTTTCTTCTAGATGAAAATATTGCATATTAAACCGTTGATATACATATTTAAAAAATAATGTGGCAAAATTAAGAAAAACAACATATTAAAATACTTAAAGTCATGGCGAAAATTTTAAATTTATTATCATCTTATTTACAAAATCGTTTACATTAATACTACATTTTTAAACTCACGAAAGATATAAAATTATTACCTTATTTTTGCTTTAAAAAACGTAAGAAAGACGTAGAAGAAAAAAAGAAGAAAATCAGAAATCCAGCTATTAAATGCTTTTCCTTTAATAATAATTCAATTTAAATGATTTATTAAACAGAGAACTGGTAACATGCATCATCAAGCCATCGAGAAAATAATGGTCAAAGCGTTTTCTGCTGTTCAGTTCAGTTCATGCAACCAACAAAAAAATAAAAACCAATGAAGGAATGAATAAATGATATAAAGAACAGAGTAAGTAAATCATCACCATCAACTACATCGTTAGATAGAAAAGCACCAAGATCATTATTATCATCATTGTAGTAATCATGAAAATCATTAACATTGTGGGTTAAAATACTCACACAAAATTATTACAATAACGCTGATGAATATGAGAAGGCAAGGGGAAATAAGCAAGCGGCAAAAGAGACAACTTGAGTCAAAACTTCAACTGACATTTATACTGTGATAAAGATGAAAAAAAAGACATAAAGACAGACAGCCTGATTGACAGGGTGTTGATAAGCCGGCAATAACGTACCAGACAAATTTTACAATTTTTCAGGTGCCACTTGTGGTGGACGCACTTAGGACAAAAGGAAATTGCAACAACTGAGTTTTATTACCATAACAGTACGTTGACGCCGCATTGCTTTAAACGTAAAACATGAAGAAGTTGAGATGACGCGGAGAGGGAATTGGAAATTTAAAAAAACGTATTTTGTTGAAATGTTTGCAACATTGTTAAGTTTATGTTAGTAATTTGTATTGACTAAACACCTAAAGCATGAAACAAAAAATCAAGTAAAAACAAAACATTAAGGGTCCTCATGATATCGTTTATAAGTCTCGTATTCTGTGCAAACTGTTCATTTTTACGCCCTCGTAAATGAACTGTCAAATATTGTATGAGAATTCATTTACACAAACTTGGTAAATTTGCCCAACAATTTTGTCCCGTAAACTTGCGCTGTTCAATTGTGCATTTATACAAACAGATCTTTTAATGATTTTAACGTCGTTTTCAATGAAAAATCCAAGTGTCTATAAATCACAAACAATAAATTCTAGCAATAATTTCAGTAAATTGGTCTTTTGGCTTTCTTTGAGCATTTTTAAAATCAAATTTCTCATACATATTAATCACAAATTTAAACACAAATTTTTATATTTTTGAATTTTAATTTTATTTTTGTATTGACGTTTCTTACAAACTGACATTAATTGTTTAAAATTACACAAAAGTAAAAGAAGGGGCTTCATGAAACAAGACTCGTAAGTTTGCGCATTTGCACAAATGGCAATTTAAAGCGACATCATGAGGACCCTTATTATTTCAAAAGCAAACACAAAAACATTGAAACAAAAAAAAATGGAATGCTAAATATTACGCACTTCCCCGGTGTATTGATGTGTTTAAGCGTCTGTTTGAGTGAAAATTTCTCCTCCAATTGTGCGAGGGATCAACAGAGTGTTGTTATTAATTTGGACACCGTAACATTACGTTTGGTTCATCCCACAGGCAATACTGCAAGCCAACAACATTTGTTCAATTTTTATTGCATTTTTTTACAACGCTTTAAGTGACGCATGTTGTATTGTTTTGTTACAAACGTTATACTTCTGCCAAATACTTGCCCTAGAGATTACTTTTGCCATAATGCAGACTATTTACCACTTACTACCACAACTACAACCAATTCCAGTGTCATTGCTCCTGCTGACATTAACAATTAGCAACCAGAATTTAAGGAATATGACAATTACAAAAAAGCTTTATAAAATACATAACTGAAATTTAGCTCATAGAATAAATTCGAAAAAATAAAAAAAAATTTGATTTAAAAATATAAAATATATAAAAAGTAGTGCGATAAAAAATTACTATAAAAAAAGTGACACCACCAAAAGAATGCTATTGGTAAGAGAGGGCGTACTGATGGCGGCTTTAGAGGACGTGGCGGTGGATTATCAGGAAACAACAGAGGTCATGTGCGAAAAGGGCGTTTTGAAAGGAGTGCTCGTTCAACAGGTAGCGGTCATTCGGGTGGTGGCTTTGGCCAGGATAATCGTTTAAGATTTGCTGGTGATAATAAAGGAACAAAAAGAATTATTAAAAATCATGATGGCTTTTCAAGTATGTTTTTAATTTTTTGCACACAAATTGTTAACAAAATGAAATATCTTTTTAAGATCTACGATTTATTGTTTGGTCACATGTATGTTTACCTACATTTCCAGACTCATGTAAGGAGTGGAACGTTGAAGAGCAACCACAGAAATAATGGCACGTGGTATTTACTTTACTTAAATCTAATTTCCTGTCTGTAATGTATTAATGAAATTCGATTATAATTTTTTAATAAAAACAGAAGTATTATTTTATAATGGTTAGAAGTAACTAATTTTTACGTTATGAATAACTAGTTAGTGCTAACCAATATTTACGTTATGACAAATTAGTTAGCATTAACCATTATTTTGGTTAGCATTGACTAATCAGAGTAAGCAGTACAGATATAAGTATATTCCGTAGGCGAGTGGAATTCATTAGTTAGAAAAAGAAGTAAAATCACATGTACACAAGAGTTTCGGTTAGTTTTTTTTAATTTTGCTCTTAATAAACTAATAGAAGTTTTGACCAATATATCGGTCAACGCTGCTGGTCATATAACTAGTAAAATGGCCGGAAGTCTTCTTGTAGGTTATTTATACCAACAAATTAGCTATAATTTTTTTTAGGACCACGAGGGGTACATAAGCTATGCAATTTTTAAAAAATAGGACCACGAGGGGAGTTAAGGGGAAATTTCTGCATTTCCGAAACAATCCAAACTATTTGAAAGAAATTTAAAGCATTGATAGATCCCTATTTTGTTAGACACATAAGCTATGCATTTTTTCAAAAATGGGATTACGAGAAGGAAGATTGTAGTATCACACTGCGCTTGTTTTCTATAAAAAGCAAATTTTTAAAAGGAAAATATTTAAAAATTTTCTATAAAAAGTAAATTTATATTATATTCCTTAAAACAAATTTGTACGAAAATATCCATTATGTTAAGCTGCGTTCACAATCAAAAAAAAATATTTTCACTTGGTGTTCATAATAGAGCAACAATTTCTTTTGTAACTTCACACATTTTGCATCAAGAAACCGTTTGCAAATTTTAGCCACAACAATATTAAGCATTTATTTTTATTTTTGTAAACATTTTGTTAAAATTTTCATTCAAAACTAAATAAAATTATT
Source organism: Pollenia labialis (assembly GCA_949318255.1). Classification (NCBI taxonomy): domain Eukaryota; kingdom Metazoa; phylum Arthropoda; class Insecta; order Diptera; family Polleniidae; genus Pollenia; species Pollenia labialis. The sequence goes on from OX439142.1 coordinate 121,220,665, forward strand.
TTAAACGTCAGAAACAATTTAATATTAATTGTTGCTAAAGTTCTATTTGACTCAACTTTAGTTACATTTTTAAAAAAAATTAACATAATAAGGGTCCTCATGATATCGTTTATAAGTCTCGTAATCTGTGCAAACTGTGCATTTTTACGCCCTCGTAAATGAACTATCAAAAATTGTATGAGAATTCATTTACACAAACTTGGTAAATTTGCCCAACAATTTTGTCCCGTAAACTTGCGCTGTTCAATTGTGCATTTACACAAACAGATCTTTTAATGATTTTAACGTCGTTTTCAATGAAAAATCCAAGTGTCTATAAATCACAAACAATAAATTCTAGCAATAATTTCAGTAAATTGGTCTTTTTGCTTTCTTTGAGCATTTTTAAAAGCAAATTTCTCATACATATTAATCACAAATTTAAACACAAATTTTTATATTTTTGAATTTTAATTTTTAATTTATTTTTGTATTGACGTTTCTTACAAACTGACATTAATTGTTTAAAATTACACAAAAGTAAAAAAGGGGCTTCATGAAACAAGACTCGTAAGTTTGTGCATTTGCACAAATGGCAATTTTAAGCGACATCATGAGGACCCTTAATGTTTAAAAAAATAATAATATATGCGTAATATTGTTGTGGCTAAAATTTGCCTACGGTTTCTTAACGCAAAATGTGTGTGGTTGCAAAAGAACACCAAGTGAAAGTGTAACTGTGATTGTGAACGAAGCTTAAAGTTTTTAAAGTCATATGCAAAACAAAAAATTTCACTTTATTTAACCAGTTACTTAAAACGCATTTAAGAAATTTAAGGTTTACGTGCTGATTTCAAAACACAAGTGATTGAACTTGTAGTAAAATTGATATAAAACACTAAAAAAGACCGAGTGCTTTTCATATAAATTCATATTGTTAAGAAAGTAAATTATCGAAGAATTATTTATAGTTATAAGTTATCTTGTAAGTTATAGTTTTATGCCACAATAGTTACTTAAAATTGTCATGTATAATTTTCAACACAACTGTTATTTTAAAATAAGTCCTACATGAAATACCAAGTCATTTCTAGAAATGGTTTTAGAACATAATAAATTGTTATTACAGGGAGGTACGCGAAAAATCTAGAAATAATTATGAAATATAAAAAGGGGTGACTCATGAATAATTTGTTTAGTTTGTTTGGAGATATTAAACGGTTCTGTTCGTAACTAACAATTGTGAACAAAATATTTAATTCTAATAAAGTTTGTTAAGTTGAATAAGTGCGTGTATTTGTTTGGATTTGCAATTTAAAGAACTCAATTGCGCTAAATAAAGGAAAAACGGCACATTAACTTTTTAAATTTAATTGATTTTTTTTTTATTTTTTTTTCTAACACTTATGTGGGTAATTCCATGTCAAATCGACCAAGAGTGGGACACGACCTCTTCCGATTGTAATGAAATTTGGTGAGAAGGTTCCTTTTATCTTATAAGGAACATATGTGAACGAAAAAAAATTTTAAAATTTTTTTTTCAAAAGTTATGTCACATTCAAAATGTCATAATTTCGCAGATTTAGCCGAATGTGTTGAGCTTATTTCTTCAATATCTCGAAAACTACTTGACATACGAAGATGATTTAAATGTCATTTTAAAGAGAATACATTTGGCCCATCTAGGAGCATCCTACACGCGCTGCAGGGGCCAAATTAAATAATTTTATTAAACCGCAATATTTCCATGGTGGCGCGTAGGATGCTTCTAGATGGGTCAAATGTATGACCAACCGCACTTTATTATTTATTGCCGAATTTCGGTTTTTTTAGTTATTTCAATAAACTAAACCGTTTTTGATTTACGCAAATATATGCTGTGCAGCCTCTTACATTTTCGAAATAACGGTAATTCTTGAAAACAAGAGCCAATCTAAAAAAACGGTTAATCCCACTGGATTCAACGTGCCCCAATTAGGGCAAAATGCAAGCTGCGCGGCTGGTCTGTTTTTTGCAACTAGCACAGTGTACTTATTGCTCAAAATTACAATATTAAAATTCTATTTTAAGATTATTTTTTCAAAGGTTGCGAAAGAAAAAAAATCATATCTTAAAAAAGAAAAAAAAACACCTCCTTCAAAGTTTCAGGATTTTTTAAGAACAGTTTGGGGAATTTTATAAAAAAAAATCAGCCAAATAAAAAAATAGGTTTTTGACTTAGTCCGTTTTTAAAATTTAATATTTTGCAGATATTACATTTTTCAAAAAAAATATTTCTTTTCAGTATAGGGTTTGTAGTCCCAAGTATTCTCTTTAAAATGATATTTAAATCATCTTCGTATGTCAAGTAGCTTTCGAGATATTGAAGAAATAAGCTCAACACATTCGGCTAAATCTGCGAAATTATGACATTTTGAATGTGACATAACTTTTGAAAACAAATTTTAAAATTTTTTTTCGTTCATATATGTTCCTTATAAGATAAAAGGAACCTTCTCACCAAATTTCATTACAATCGGAAGAGGTCGTGTCCCACTCTTGGTCGTTTTGACATGGAATTACCCATGTGTTTTCAGGTGACAAGCAATTGATTTTAGAGTAAAATTTATATGAAAAGCAATAAAAAAACTGAGTCATTTTCATATAAATTTTTCTACACAATCAATTATTTCGCACCTGCAAACAGCACATTAAACTCTTGACCAACTTTTTAAATAAGGAAATCAAAACTGGCAGATGATGTTCTATTGAAAATATTTTAAAAAATCGTATTTAAATTCACTTTAACTCTTTAACATCATTTGTATGCTGTTTTCACAACATAAGTGATTGAACGTGTATTAAAATTTATATGAGAAGCAATCAGTTTTTTGAGCGTTTTTCATATAAGTTTTACTACACGTTCTATCACTTGTGTTGTGAAAACAGCACATTAAATGTCGATGAAGAATTTTCACACTCAAGTGAATTTCCTTATTAAAGCAAAGGAGAATAACTCTAAACGGCTAGTGTAGAAATGAAAAATAACCAAACAGAAAATACCAAATCTAAACGGAAATTATTTCAAATATGCACGAAAAAGTGTGCAATTTTCACACTCCCACACCTTTTTAAAAGCAACCATAAACCAAAATAACTGACATTTTCGTATTAGAAAATTTAACCGAAGAGCTTAAAAAAGAAGTAAATATTGTGGTTATTTTATTGAACTATTTATGGTTTTTAATCCAAATTTTTAATATTTTCAATTAGGCTTAAGTTCATTAAATTTAATTTTCATTAAATTATTTTTATGAAGAAAGGAATTTTACAACATGAAAATTAATTAAAATTTTTATTGATAATTTTTCATTCTTGACTCAATCTGGGCTCGAACCCAGGTGTTTACGGACAGGTTACCCTGACATGTTTCGATTGCAACCACTCAATCTCTTCAGAGGGCTTGCCGTTTAACACTCGCAGCCATCGACGACTGCTGACGTCATTAGTCAAACATCAATCCTTAAACCAAATTGTATTCAACCCTTTGGTAGATCGAAATTTGCTTTTGAATGATTATCTATTTTAATTTATTTTAACATGTTATTCCTTTACTTCTCTTTTTTCGTACTTTTGTCAAGAATTCTTCTTGAAGTTCAAAGTACATATATTTTTTGTTTTTTCATTTTTTTTTGTCTTTCCTTCTCTTGTTGACCTTTTCAGCACAACTTGAAGGACAAATGCAAACATAGAGCTCGTGCCTTAGCTTTAACAATTATTAGTATTGTGGTTATTTTATTGAACTATTTATGGTTTTTAATCCAAATTTTTAATATTTTCAATTAGGCTTAAGTTCATTAAATTTAATTTTCATTAAATTATTTTTATGAAGAAAGGAATTTTACAACATGAAAATTAATTAAAATTTTTATTGATAATTTTTCATTCTTGACTCAATCTGGGCTCGAACCCAGGTGTTTACGGACAGGTTACCCTGACATGTTTCGATTGCAACCACTCAATCTCTTCAGAGGGCTTGCCGTTTAACACTCGCAGCCATCGACGACTGCTGACGTCATTAGTCAAACATCAATCCTTAAACCAAATTGTATTCAACCCTTTGGTAGATCGAAATTTGCTTTTGAATGATTATCTATTTTAATTTATTTTAACATGTTATTCCTTTACTTCTCTTTTTTCGTACTTTTGTCAAGAATTCTTCTTGAAGTTCAAAGTACATATATTTTTTGTTTTTTCAAAAAAAAAAAAAAAAAAAAAAAAAAAAAAAAAAAAAAAAATATATGTACTTTGAACTTCAAGAAGAATTCTTGACAAAAGTACGAAAAAAGAGAAGTAAAGGAATAACATGTTAAAATAAATTAAAATAGATAATCATTCAAAAGCAAATTTCGATCTACCAAAGGGTTGAATACAATTTGGTTTAAGGATTGATGTTTGACTAATGACGTCAGCAGTCGTCGATGGCTGCGAGTGTTAAACGGCAAGCCCTCTGAAGAGATTGAGTGGTTGCAATCGAAACATGTCAGGGTAACCTGTCCGTAAACACCTGGGTTCGAGCCCAGATTGAGTCAAGAATGAAAAATTATCAATAAAAATTTTAATTAATTTTCATGTTGTAAAATTCCTTTCTTCATAAAAATAATTTAATGAAAATTAAATTTAATGAACTTAAGCCTAATTGAAAATATTAAAAATTTGGATTAAAAACCATAAATAGTTCAATAAAATAACCACAATACTAATAATTGTTAAAGCTAAGGCACGAGCTCTATGTTTGCATTTGTCCTTCAAGTTGTGCTGAAAAGGTCAACAAGAGAAGGAAAGAAAAAAAAAAAAAAAAAAAAAAAAAAAAAAAAAAAATGAAAAAACAAAAAATATATGTACTTTGAACTTCAAGAAGAATTCTTGACAAAAGTACGAAAAAAGAGAAGTAAAGGAATAACATGTTAAAATAAATTAAAATAGATAATCATTCAAAAGCAAATTTCGATCTACCAAAGGGTTGAATACAATTTGGTTTAAGGATTGATGTTTGACTAATGACGTCAGCAGTCGTCGATGGCTGCGAGTGTTAAACGGCAAGCCCTCTGAAGAGATTGAGTGGTTGCAATCGAAACATGTCAGGGTAACCTGTCCGTAAACACCTGGGTTCGAGCCCAGATTGAGTCAAGAATGAAAAATTATCAATAAAAATTTTAATTAATTTTCATGTTGTAAAATTCCTTTCTTCATAAAAATAATTTAATGAAAATTAAATTTAATGAACTTAAGCCTAATTGAAAATATTAAAAATTTGGATTAAAAACCATAAATAGTTCAATAAAATAACCACAATACTAATAATTGTTAAAGCTAAGGCACGAGCTCTATGTTTGCATTTGTCCTTCAAGTTGTGCTGAAAAGGTCAACAAGAGAAGGAAAGAAAAAAAAAAAAAAAAAAAAAAAAAAATGAAAAAACAAAAAATATATGTACTTTGAACTTCAAGAAGAATTCTTGACAAAAGTACGAAAAAAGAGAAGTAAAGGAATAACATGTTAAAATAAATTAAAATAGATAATCATTCAAAAGCAAATTTCGATCTACCAAAGGGTTGAATACAATTTGGTTTAAGGATTGATGTTTGACTAATGACGTCAGCAGTCGTCGATGGCTGCGAGTGTTAAACGGCAAGCCCTCTGAAGAGATTGAGTGGTTGCAATCGAAACATGTCAGGGTAACCTGTCCGTAAACACCTGGGTTCGAGCCCAGATTGAGTCAAGAATGAAAAATTATCAATAAAAATTTTAATTAATTTTCATGTTGTAAAATTCCTTTCTTCATAAAAATAATTTAATGAAAATTAAATTTAATGAACTTAAGCCTAATTGAAAATAAGTAAATATTTTTTAATTTTCTGGGGAAAAACTGCAGGCACTAGTAGGTTAGCGGCACGAAAGAAGTATCACTCATTTATAAATCATTTCTCCATTCATTCAGTGTGTCATTCAGTACCAGTGTTGCCAACACTTATTTAGAAAAAATGCTAGATTTTGTTAAAAAAACATTTGTTAAAAAAAAAAATAGAAAAATCTTCGTTTAAGTAAGGGCCAAGTACGTTTTTTATAATATGTGATATTTTGTCCTTCAGCTTTTGCGAAGAGGTGTCAAATTGCCTTTAACAAAGGTTTGTCAGATGATCGACAGGTGCAACTGAACTGCGCACAGCTCATAAACATAATACCGCCTCTGCTGGTTTTTAGTTATACTGATAAACTTTTTGTGCTTTCTTGTTTCTGCATGTTGCTCCAGGCCACTAATAACAATATAGCATTTCCAGTGATTTCAAAAAGGGTTTTCATCTGTTTCTTTCATCCATTCTTTTAACTTTAAGTGCTTTAGCCATTCTTTGTTAATCTTTTTTGGTTTTACTAATTTTTGAAAATTTTTTTTCTGTTTTAATTTTTATTTCAGTTTATTTATATCCACATTAATGAGCATTTAAATTGTTGCATTCTTTAGATCTAGTTCAATGTAAGTATATTTCGTTTTTTCTTTAATATTTGTATTAAACATTATCTAATGGAAAATATTGAAATGCCACAAAAACTAAAAACTGCTAGAAATTTGTAAATAATGCTAGAAAAAATGCTAGATGCTAAATATTTTTTTTTTCATTCCAAATGACTTTAAAAAATGCTAGATCTAGCATGAAAAATGCTAAATTGGCAACACTGGTCAGTACTAAAATGTTACGAATCATATTCAACCTAGTTGTTTATCTATTTATCACGTTCATATGTATGTGGTTTTTTTTAACATTTTATCAAAATTGTATACAATTTTATTGGAACTTGAATTGAATTTGAAGATTTTAATCATCTTTTTATGATTTATAATGTACAGCAATAAGATTGGGAAGTCAAGAAAAAACTCGATATCTCATATATATTTGACGATAATTTATTAAAGTTTTCTTGGCTTTTTTAAAAATGTTTTAATTCGTTTAGTTTTCTGTTAAGCTACCTGCATCTATGCATTTCTATACGTTCATCGTTATACAGTGATATAAAGGAAACCCAGTTAGCTACATAAAAACAGTCATACATTTATATATTTTTGTTTATAGACACATTTAAGTGTGTATTCTGCAAAAGCTGAACTATATTCCAAAGTACTTCAAACGTTGCAAATAAAAAAATTCCCATTCACATGTTGTAACTTGTAGGAGTTAATAAGGGTATTCATTTAATCGGCCTTTTGCTTTAATCGGTTAATCGCTCGATTAATTAACCGAGGTTAATCGGTTAATATTACTATTGATCGGTTAACCGATTAATAAAGTTAAGTTATATATTAAGTTATTTCCATAAATAAAAATGCAAAAATTATTTATTATTTGGAGTTACTTATGGTGTTTTCTTTTCTACAAAAAATGTGCATTTTTTTAAAAAAAAATGCAAATTGATTTTTTTTTTAAAAAAGACACATTTTTTTTGTAGAAAAGAAAACACCATTAGTAAAAAAACAACAATAACATAACAAACAAAACAATTCTTGAACTAAAACGAGCAAACAATAAAAAATTCAATACATATTAATATCTATGTATTAGTACATATTAATATGTATTAATTCATATTCTATAATGTATACTTATTACCCAGTAAAAAATGTGCAGGTTTTATGCATGAATTCATACCTCAAATCGCTTCAAACCTGCTGATGGGATGCCTGATTTTTGTATGGGGTGTTTCCGGTTTGGAGAACTGTTTTCTGCTGACAATAAGCGCTTTTTTAACATGCAAACAAAGCACTCCTGAAGTGCATTTTTAAGAACTAACTATATAAACAAACTCATTTATGTTTTGCTTTTTCTTGTTTGAATTAATTTTTTTAATTATTTTCGTAAACCATAATATATTTTTATTTTTTGCGCTTTAATACCTTCTTCGTTGTCAGCACTAAAATAGCAGCTTTTTTATATTTTATTCTTTGTCATTTACTGCTGTATAAGAGGTCTCTTATTGAAGCGCTGGATTATGCGATTTTTCTCTTAAGTGCTTCAGAAAACCCTAGTTTGTTTTACTGTGTAGGTATTTATAAAAAAAGGAACTCAAACATCATTTTATTAATTATTTCAATAGTTATAAGAGATCTTATAAAAAAATCTTTTAGATAAAAATAATTTGGTTTAAATGTTAAGCATTTAAGCGAATATTTTCTTTAGTTGTGTTAAAACTTGACTTGGAAAAAAATCTTTAACTTATCGAAGATGTTGGAGAAATCCATAGCAACCCAAAATATACAATATCTTGTTTTTTATCCTTTTTCCTGGATTTCTCTAAACATCTAACATCTTCCACGATGTCATTATGGTACTGTTTTAATATTTTAAAATTTTAAACATTTCTAATTGTTTCGGTTGTCATCTGTCATAGCTCAGCACTGGACATTTTGCAAAAAATTGTATTTCCGAATCCCTTATTTTCTGTTTTTTGTACTGTATTTTTGTTATATTGGTTAATCGGTCTTATCGACTGAAATTAACCGGTTTAATCGTTAATTGAAAAAACCCAAATTAAACTAACCGATCAGTTAATCGGGTAGTAATTAATCGCTTAACGGTTAACCGAATGAATACCCTAGAGTTAACACTCGTTCCTGCATCTAGTCGATTTAAGGATTCTGGTATCAAGCAAAGATTTTCACACGATAAGATTAATATTTTTTTTTATTATTTATACTCATATACATATTTAAGGCTCATACATTCTTAACTACCGCTCAATCTATTTTCCTGTTCTTCTTACTCTGCCTTTTATTTGTGTAGCCATTTAACCTTTTTCGTAAAGGATACGGGGGTATGTTCTCTTTTCGGTCGTTCATTTTTGAGCGACTAATGAAGATATGAATAAAATATGTGAATTGCTTAACTTGAATAGTGTCATTGTATAAGATATGTAGGTGTGCATATTTTTTGTAGAATTAAAAAAAAACTAAGTATGTATGTGTTAAGGAAAAAGTTCTCGTTTTCTTTATACCCCCTTTGCTAGTTAGTGACTTCTACTTCAATTTTGCTGAAACTGAATGCTGCAACAACTAAACGGTCGCATCAGTGTTAAGCTTGCACGCAGTGCTCTGCTGAATAGTGTTACTTTCCTATTTAAGTTTTGCATAAAGATCATGAATGTGATTGCATGAAAAACTGTTAAAAGGAAAAAAAAACTATTCAAGATAAAGTTTGCTTAAAAATGAAAATGAATTTTTTACGTTCTTCCTTAACATTATGGTTCATGGAACAATTTTCTATACGGGCTTAAAAAAATATAGTGCCTTTAGAAAAAGCACATATAGGCATTGAATTATATTACGGAAAATCATAGGCAGAGCAGGGAATAGCTAATCAATGCCTTTTTTAGTACATGCCGTGTAAAGATCGAGAGAAATTTTCCTTAGCATAATTTGTATAACTAAGAAAATCCAGTTAACACAATAGCTTGGTGCTCGGCCACGTTCTGGTTGTCGCATGATTTTCAATCGCAAAACGCCAAATTTATGTTATGGTGGTCTGAAACTCGTGCGTTTTGCCAACGCTCCGCCGTTGATTCTTAAAAATACTCTGGTTCCTTTGGGCATACCTTTGCAGTTTGAAGTCGCCGAACTTCTTGCGATTGCGATTTACAGAACACCAACTATGCGATTGCAATTCAGAATCGCAAATGTTAAGCGAGTTAAGAGAACAGTTTGATTAGAAATGAAGTCTATTCTTAATCATTAGAAAATTGTTTAATTTCCTTTTCGGATTATAAGTAGTACTTACAACTTCTTCTCAAATTTTAAATGGTATTTAATAAAGATTATTAAGCAGCATTTAATATAAAAAAAATATATTTGCCATTTTGCGAACGTTTAAAGGAAAGCTTTACATTTTGCGCACTTGTTAGTTCTCAGTATGCAAGCTGACAGTGTAATAATGACATAGATTAATAACAGTTAACGTTTTCTTTTCCCTGCCCTGACTTTAGTTCAAAACTAAGCTAAATATGTACCGGCAAATCCATATCAATCTTAAAAGTCTTAAAGGGAGTAAGTGTCGTGAAAAGTACACAAACCCACATGCAAATACACCCATATTTACGTAAACTTTGTACATAAAAAATTTTGGGAAAATTTAATGTATAAAATTTATTACCTTAGAGCCTCAGGAAGAATCATAGTTTTCACTGAAATCAACTAACTGACCTTCATGCAAATATTCAAACATATATCGTAAAGGACAGATCGAGTAAATGCCTGACTGACTTCATGCATGTGCATCAATAACTGCATAAGTTGGCTTTCCTTTTGTACGTTTCACAAAAAAAAAGTTACGTTATTGCTGGCTGAAAAGATTTTCGTGCCAATAAATAACCCAATAGAATTGACACAGGGTTGGACGGACAATCCTCTTATTTGACAGACTATCAGACGAGTAGTCAAATAACAAAATGGTTGACAAGAAGACATTCAAACCAACCAGGCAACGAAGTAAATGGTTGTTTATGACAATTTATAGCTGCACTTTATTATAAACACACACACAAGCAATAACCATATAAATTACGGCAACGGAACAAACCCAAAATGTATGCTAGAGAAAACATGAGTTAATGAATGCTTGGATAAATGGTTGGTGGGTTGCATCTTATTCAATTAGAAGTGTACGATGCACATTTTTTTGTTTCATGGCTACAGATATTAAATCAAACTCAATATTATTGTTTCTCTCATTCATTCGTTAATTTTTCAGCAAATGGATATATATAAATAACCAAAAATCTGTTTGCCATAAATAAAGGGTGGTTAAATTTTAAAATTTGAATGTGGCCCACACCTAAACGTCAAGTTCTTTTCTGCATTTCATTTCACATTTCTCAATTGTAGATTAACTCAATTTCAACCATGGAAAGATACACAATCGAGCAACGCGTTAAGGTTATTCAGGCTTATTACGAAAATGGGCGTTCAAATCAAAATGCATATCGTGCCCTTCGTGATTTTCTCGGTCAATTTTATCGTCCAAAGGTGCGTACAATCGGAAAAATCGTGCAAACATTTAAGCAAACCGGGTCTGTAGGAGATGTGAAAAAACCAATGCATGCTCGTACAGCTCGTACTGCGGAAAATATTGCTGCTGTTCGCGATAGTGTTACTGAAGAGGCGTCCACCTCAACTCGTCGTCGTGCCCAAAAATTATACCTCTCACGCTCGTCGTTGATCAACATTATGCATAAAGACTTGATTTTTACACGCTTACAAGATGCAATTGACCCAAGAACTAAAGCGTATTGACCATTCCAAACGCCGTCAATGGTCAGAATGGTGGCAAGAAATGGCAACAGTGGATGATCAATTTTCGAAAAAAATCATCTTCACTGATGAGGCACATTTCAACTCAGTGGATTCGTAAATAAGCAGAATTGCCGCATTTGGGCGAATGATAAGCCAAGAGTCATTGTCGATAACCGATGGGCTGGCGGCATTATCGGGCCGTATTTTTTCTAAAATGAGGCCGGTCAGTCAGTAAGTGTGAATGGCGTTCTCTATCGTGAGATGATAACGAACTTTTTATGGCCCGAATAGGAAGATATGAATGCGGACGATATTTGGTTTCAACAGGGAGGTACCACTTGCCACACAGCTAACAAAACAATGGCTCTTTTGCGCGACAATTCAATGGACGTGTTATCTGACGTGGTGGCAATGTCAAATGGCCGCCAATAGCATGTGATTTGACACCGTTGGACTTCTTTCCTTGGGGTAATTTGAAAGAAAAGATTTACGTCGATAAGACAGCAATAATTCAAGAGCTAAAGGATGAGATAATTCGGCATATTAACGGCATAGAACCTCAATTATGCCTCAGCGTCATCGAAAATTTGGACTGTCGGATGGAGGTGTGCCGCCGAGATCGCGGCGTCAGTAGCAAAAGTTATAAGGAAGCTTTTGCCAAGAGTAGTATTTGTAGAAGCTATGGCCAAATATGGACCAATAAAATGAATTTAATTGTTACCAGATAAGTTTGGACCAAGTAAATTCTAAATGCCAACATTGTAAGATTGTTTATGAGAAGTTTGTACGGTGGCTATGTGAAATTATGGCCCGATTCTCACCATTTTAAATAGTTATGGTCATTGTGATAATTAGAACTTGGGGACCATTTTAATCGAACTGTCTCTAAAATTGTAGCTTGTACTTTGCGGACAAGGTAAACATGAACTGCTAGCTTGCCAGATGGACGGACATCGTTAGATCGACTCAGAAATGGATTTTGAGTCGTTCGAAATACTTCAAGGTGGATCTAGGAACAATACTTTAGGTATTACAAAACATCAGCACAAACGCAAAATACCCTCTGCACAATTGTGGCTTAAGTATAAAACAACAATGGGAAAGGGTTAAGAAACAAGGGTAAAATTAGAGGCAGTCGTGGTGTTTGAAGATTTAACAGTTTGAATCTTTCGCCAAACGTTATAACATTTCGTATAAATTTATTTGTTGTGCAACGACCGTAACATCCCTACACTCAATTTAGATGCGGTGTTTATGAGCTGGTTGTCAATTTTCAATTCCAATATATAGAGGAAGTTTTATATTTAATTTTTTTTGTAGTTTTATAAAGTTAGCAAAAGATTTTCGAAAAAAATAAACAATATATTTTGATGGGATTTAGAGAAGAAAGTAAAGAGTGCAAACAATATTTTAATATCAACACCTAAGCAAGAATTCGGTATACGGTATATAAAATGGAAGAAAAGACACAGAATTCACTACCTGAACATTTTTAAAGAACTCTCTTTTAGAAATACCTCCGTGAACATCCGTCTAGTTTTAATACAAGTGCAATTACAAGTATAAATGGCACTGGTTTACAGCCAAAAAATACCAAGAACGCCACATGCCTAGATAAGTTAATTGGGACCTCCTAAACACGAAAAACGCTGTAATTTTTTTTGCTAAGTACTGTTTTTTAGGAGCAGGTTTTATGTATGAATTCATAACTCATATCGCTTCAAAGCTGCTGATGGGATGCCTGATTTTTGTATGGGGTGTTCCCTGTTTGGAGGACTATTTTCTACTGACAATAAGCGCTTTTTGGACATGCAAACAAACACTCCTAAAGTGCTTTTTTTGTCGGCTAACTAACTATATTAACATATTCATTAATATTTTTCTTTAACTGCTTTAAATGACTTTTACAATCATTTTCGTAAACCATAATATGTGTTAATTTTTTTTCCTTTAAAACCTGCTTCGTTGTCAGCACTAAAATGCTATATTGGCTAACCACTCTAGAGTTATTTTTTTTTCTTTAAAGCTATTAAGCAATAGTAGAAATTCCAGCCCTAGTTCAGATCAAAACGCAATATTTGCATACAGCTCAAAACACAATTATATAAATCATATGATTCGGACCAAAACGCAATAATTCCAAATTTGTTATCTAAATAACTTTTAAACAAACTGTCAGATAAAATAATTAATTTGTGATTAATATTATTTTTTGTAGACAATAATACCTCAATAATTGGTTTTTAAAAAAATTATGTGCTACTTACTTAAATTAAATTTTGTCGTTTATCCAAAAAAATGTTATGGTATAATTAATTATTGCGTTTTGTTATGGACCTTCTCATTTATAAAAGAAATATGAAAGAACTAACTAGAACACCTTGCTAACAACTCTCTTAAGATTTTCGATTAAACAAATATTTAATAAATGAAAGATATTGTAGTAGGTATAAAACAGCTAAAGATTAATCTTTTTCGATTAACTTTATTATCATATTGATAATTTTGGGGCCCTATGCTCCTTATAGGATCTTCGGGAACAAATATATATATATAAATATATATATATATTGATAATGATAAGAAGTAGAATTTTATACCTTGAATAAGTCATTATGATATAATTTTTTGTATACCCTCCACCACAATTAGTTTTAAAGAGGGTATACTAAGTTTGTCATTCCGAGTGAAACTTTTTTATTATTCATCTTAGACCCCATAAAGTATAAATATTCTGGCTCCTGGAGTAATTCTAAGTCGATTTAGCCATGTCCATCTGTCTGTCCGTCTGTTGAAAACACGCTCACTTTCGAGCAACTCAAAAGAAATGAACAAACTTGATGGCTTGTAGTTTTCCTGAGCAGTTTACGATTGAAATCCCGCAAAATCGGTTCAGTAGGACCAGAGCTTTGAATCAAAATGTGGAACCACCACCTTAAAAAATTGATAATTTTGTCACAAAAAATAACATAAATGGTGGAACAAGGCACGGAATGAGATAAGATTTTGCAAAAATTTGTTTTGTTCGACTAGAAATCACGCTGTAAAATTTCGTGATGATCCGTCCATAATTTACCTCAGGCCCCATATAAACTCTACTCCCGGAAAACAGTTTAGCACGCCTAACAACGTAAAAAAAATTGCTATCATAACAAATTTTGGCTCGTCACAGTTTTATAGGACTAGAAATAACACAGTGAAATTTCGTGACGATCGGTCCATAATTTACCTTAGGCCCCATATAAACCCTACTACCAGATAACAGTTTAGTACGCCTAAAACCGTAAAAAATAATGCCATCATAACAAAATCTGGTACGTCGCAGTTTTTTAGAACTAGAAATAAGACTGTGAAATTTCGTGATGATCGGTCCTTAATTTACCTTCCTTTGGCTGCATTTTGTAGCAGCCGTTGTATTGTAAAAAAGGTTCGTGATTGATAATTAAAAATAAATAATATTACTTTGTTTCTTGGTGGTGGGTATCAAGGATTCGGCACAGCCGAATATAGTACTCTAACTTGTTTTGCTTTCGTTTAAATTAATTGGTTTCGCTTAAATTAGTTGAGTTTTTAGTCGTTTTACTAATCTCCTTTTTACCCATTTCATTGCCAGTTGTTGCATTTTATTAATTGAAACACTATTTTTTCCAAGCTCTGGTGATTATTTTTTTGCAGATTGTATTTACTTCATTAAAAAGTTAATGATGGGTTTCTTGTAGAGTATGGATTTATTTTCTTTGTCCAGCGGATTTTCTCTGATTTTTTTCATTTAGTTTTTGTTTTTCATTTTGTATTGCTATATTGTGAATAGGGCCTTCACAATAAAGGATATTATTTTGTGTCAAAACAGACGCCTTTTGTTTGCTTAAGCTTCCGTTTGCTTTTAACAAATAAATAAAGGGCAATACATAAAGATGAATAAATTTTTTATAAAAAAACGATGGTTGTAAGGAAAGTCTGTGAGAACAAAAAGCTTGAAAGATTAATGCCCGTAATATCTACAAAATGAAATCTAGCTGTCCATAGAAATCTATGGTGTTAAAGCTGCCATATTATTGAAAGCAAACTGACTTTATTCTTTGATTAAAATTTTGAAGTCTTGTCAAAATCGCAAAACATCGGAATTGTAATCATTTTAAAACGTTAATTAAATTCCAACGAAATAATATACTTTCGGAATCTTGCGGTTTTGAACAAAAATTTACGTTGTTGTCAATTAAAAATTATCAGAATCAGCTTTGTATCTTACAAGAAAGAGTTTCATTTGAACGGATCGAAGGTTTTTATTCTGATTTAATTTTGATTTCAAGACATTGATTAAAAACATTTTATCATATTGATTTCAAGTTAAAATTAATAATACTGACTACGGTCAAAAAATAATATGATTGAAGCAAAATTGATTGCAATATTTTCAGCTCTGATTCATAAATTTTGAATAAACTTAAAAACAAAATTTATATTCTCTTTCTTTTTTATTTATATATTCCGCTGTTAATAAAATTATTGTGCAAAAAGATTTACATATGAGTTGTTATTTACATAAGTCTAAAAAAGTCATAAGCTTTAAAATTTGTAAAATTTAAAAATATTCCGGCCGTATCAATAACACAAGAGAACAAAGTTTAACTTTTTTGTGCGGCCTGGAACTTTGATGCAAATTTTTACTAAATTGAGGTCCATGGAACATAACTAAAACAAGAATTAAAAAAGCTAAAGAAAATGCAAAACTCTAAAGATTAAAATTTGCAAAAATATATGCTAAAAATCATGCATTAAGTAGTCAGTGTATGTTAATCCTAAACAGACTTGAGGTGGGTATGTTGAACTACAATAGCACGGAAATACTATAAATTAAATTGCGGCGTGGCACGTGTATTTAAAGCTAGAAAACTAGACATTCGAGGGGAAGGATCCGAGATATCTTTAAAGCCATATAGAATTTTATTTTATTTTTATTTATTTATTTATTAATATATGTCTATGGAATTTTATTCCTTACAGACAATTTGAAAAATAATTGATTACAAAATGATACACATAAGAATATTATACATAATTAACAATAAAATTACTAAGTGTTGAGAAATGTGAGTATTGCCCTTTTTACAGCATTAGGATTTGATGAAAAGTCGATAAATCTATATAAGTTGGTAAATGCATTGCTCATTCTCCTGAGAGGGTCAGCATTAGCATAATTAGCTCTAACAAATGCAACTGATAAAGGTATGTAATTCCGAGATGGACGCTGAGGAATGTTAAGAGAAATATCATTAATCAAAAAACCACAGCAGATGTCACCATTAATAACATTGAATAAAAATGACACATTAAGCATAGTTCTACGACTTTTTAATGTAGGAAGTTTAATAAGAGCAAGTCGAGCAGCATATGAAGGCAAGTTTAAGGGGTTAAAACGTAATCCACGAAGACAAAACAACAGAAATTGTTTTTGAACCGACTCAATGGCATTGGAATGGACTTCGTAAATAGGGTCCCATATTATCGATCCATATTCAAGAATAGGTCGAACTAGTGCCATGAATAATGTTTTACCAATATACGGATCATTAAACTCTTTAGCCCAACGTTTTATATAACCCAGTGAGCCCCTTGCTCTATTTATTATAGATGTTATATGCAGAGTAAAACTCAATTTAGGATCAAATAATATACCAAGATCTTGGAAGCTGTCAACTTATTCCACTTTATAATCACCCAGAAAAAAATCAGCAACAATCGGGTTATTTCTTACAAAGCGCATTGTTTTACATTTCTTTAAATTCAGCTCCATAAAGTTGATGTTGCGCCATTCATAAAATGAGTTTAGGTCCTTTTGAAGTCGATGGTGGTCTAAAAGTTGGTTATAGGTTAGATAAACTTTGACATCATCAGCATACATTAAAATATTCGAGAATTTTATTACGTTAGGCAAGTCATTAATAAACAATGAGAAAAGCCGCGGTCCAAGGTGGCTTCCTTGAGGTACTCCAGAAAGAACATTAATATTTTTAGAATAACTGCTTTTAAAGCAAACGGTTTGCGTCCTATCTGACAAATATGAGTATATCCATTTTATGCAATGCTTCGTAAAACCAATTAATTGTAGTTTCTTTACAAGAAGCAAATGATTTACTTTATCGAATGCTTTGCTAAAATCAGTGTAAATGACATCGGTTTGATTTTTTTGAAGAAATCCGCGGTTAACAGCGATAGTAAATTGTAAGAGATTTGTAATCATAGAACTTCCTTTACGAAATCCATGCTGATAAGGAGATATTATATTTGCAACTTGATAACTCAAATGTTCTGAAATAATTTTCTCAAAAAACTTACACTCAAAATATTATGTAGGTAAAATCAACGGAAAATGAAATATAAAACAAATGAAAATTCATTTAAAACCCGGTCAAATCATTTTTCCTTTTAATCAAACTAAAATGGGTTTATTTTTAAATGTTATAAAATAACTCACTAATTACAGTAAAAGTTACTGATTTTAACTTTTGTTTCAAAATTTTTACTATCAAAAAACAAATTACAACAATATTTTTAAAACATAAAATTCTCATGAATTTTTTTTTAAGGAAAAAAGAAAACAAATTCATATTTTAAATGTACGGAAATTCATTCTTTTTTTGTAGTTTGTTTTTTAAACAACGTGCCTAATAAGTTAAAAAGTAATTTTCATTCTAAAATTACTATATTTTGGTTTATTTTCAACATAACGGAAAACTTGTAAAATAAAGTACAAACAGTAAATGTAAAACTTTTTTGAGTGTAGGTATAGCACTCAGCTTTGCAATTCCTCTGTAATTTTCAATAAGAGACTTATTACCCGACTTAAACAAAGGAACAATATACGACTCTTTCCACAATTTAGGCAGATAAGCATATTTAAAAAGCATTGTACACAAAAATTAAGCCATATTCTAGACATCTGCAATGATATACGATACAATGGAATTGGACTTTAAATGGCGATGCTAAAAATATAAAATAAAAAGCTCTGTTTTTAAGGCCGTGGCAAAAGCATTTATTTTAAAGTTTTTCAAACTTGGAATCTCAATAGAAATAAATAATCAAGCTCGATTTATTTCTATTGAGATTCCATTAAGAAAAGGTCGAATTAAAAAACCAACTTTTATTATGTTCTTCAAACTTAATAAATGTTTCCTTTATTCTAGGGCGTGACTGATTTAATTTGGAAGCGTTGCATAAAAGTGGTCATATTAAAAGTCGGATCAAAAAGTCACCTAAGGCAGATATAAAGCCACTGTCAAGCCATGAACAACATTATGCGATACGATGAGATCGGACTTTAAATGGCAGCGGTACATATAAAAGCCAAAAGTGCATTATTTGGGGGCGTTTGTTCCTGTTTTTTGAAACTTCATTGGCATACCCTTCACTCTAGGAGGTGAGTGGCGCAACCTTTTATTCGACCCACCTTAACGTTATTAAATTATTACTACTACGGTGGCCAAAATTCGACCACTTGACATTAACTTTCGAGAGAACCTGTGCGTTAAACAATAAAAACGTACACAAAATGCACCATTCACCCATCTTTGTAAGTGTGTCTGCAAGATAAATTAAAACGCTGTTTAAACGCGTTAATCCCGAAAATTTAGAAACAAAATGTATCTTGTGCATATCTACAAAAAAAAAAAAACCTAATTAACGATTTATGTTTCTTTAAAATCGGTGAACGATAAGATACTTAAAAATCAACTACAAAAATTTGTTTCCGCATTTATACATAAGATTATTATTATTATTGCGCTCTAGCCATACGAACTACGTACATATGCATGTATGAAAGACAATGCGTTAAGGAAGTTGGGGTATAGGAAGGGGTTGTTAAAATTATTCGTAACACTTAAGATGACCAACTAGATTGTCTTAAATCCGACAGCCTTAAGTGTAATATATCTTTTCAATTTAATAAATTAAATGAAAGAATTTGTATCTGTTACATCTCATTTTCTTCAATATAAAAATGTTGATAAAAAAATTACTATTTTCTCTTCGAAAAGTAGTACATCCATTTATAATTTTGATAATGTTATAAATGTTTATACTTTTCTCATTTTTTTTATCTGCAAAAATAAACCAATTAAATCCATGCTGGTTTTTAAGCATAATTTGTTTGGATTAGAAGATAGAGATAAAAAAAATATGGAAAAATCAACCCGAACACGTAACAAACAACATAATGTCTAATAAATTTAGATCTTTTCGTTTTCTTGTTATTTTACCTTCCGGATATAAATATTTTGTTCTCTATCGAAAACATAAAAATGCATATGAACGTTTTGCTAAAAACTATTGCAGATATTTTGTTTGCCTTGTAAAAAATGTAGCACACAGTTCCATATTCCACTTAATATGTACAACCATAGAGATTTTCTATTGAAATTCTATTCATTGAAATCTAAAAAAGAAAAAGAACTGTACATGTATTGTATATTGTTGCCATATCAATTATAGGAAAATATGTGAAAAAAATACTTAGCAACTGTCTAAAGTTAGTTATTGTTATTAAAAAAAAGTCCAGTCAGTGACTTTTCACTTGAACACAACCGAACATAAATAATGGAAAAAACATTGTTGGGTAAACAATTCTTGAACTTAAGGAAAACATGGTACGAATTTCATCCTTCTGTACTAAGTACTTAAAATTTTGTTTCTTCTGCTTTTTATTTATTTTTTTTTTATTTTTTATTTTGTATATTTAATTTTTTTCCAATTTTTCTTTTTATGCAGGTTTTCCGCAACATCAATATCGCTGGTTAAAGAATATTTTATCCGTTGGTGATTTTTTCATTCAGTCAATATCTACGAATATTGAACACACAACGGGAGGATGCCGACAGTTATAAATGCATTGCAAAAAATGATGCCTGTTCAATATTTAGTGAAAAAATTGATGTTGTCATTGCCCATAAGTATGATTTTTTATGGTTGTTGTTGTTATTGTTATAATTTCAAATTCATACGTTTAAAAAATTTATATTTATATTCGGGATATGTTTGCATAAAGTTAAGGGATTAAATGAATATGTATTTTAAAGTTTTACAAGTTATAGGTACGTAAAGCTTTGACAAATTTGAAAACCTGTTTTTATAACATTCAATTGTTGTTTGTTTAAAAAAATGCTATTTTAAAAACTATTTTTAGAAATTTAATTTATCAAGCTTTAATACAATTAATGACTTTTTTAATGCTTCTTAAATAAAGTGTAATTGAATTAACCCAATTTTGTCAAGTAAACTTTTTAAAAAAAAAAAGTGTATTTCTCATAACTTGACTTTTTTGGAAAAATTAAACTTTTTCGAAATGTTACTAATACAGTGGAATCCCGATAATTCGTAATCACAAGGGCGGTCCCATTTCTTACGAATTATAGGGGGTTTCGATTTAACGGGGTTCAAATAAAATAAATACGAATTAACGGGGGTTTTCAATTAATTTACTAAAATGATAAAAAAAAAAAAAAAAAAAACAATTGTAAAAAATAAAATACAAAATAAATGCATAAAATAAAATAGCAAATTCATTTACTAAGCGCAATATTGAAAAAGGATTGAAGTAAGAGTTGATGGAGCAATTTCAAATCGCTTAGCAACGTCTATTTTTTTCTCTATTGTCAATGGCTGCAAAAATTTGTTGTTTTTGTAAAACCGACAGTGTTTTATGTATGCGCTTTAACATTTTTCTTTATTATTCATGTAACATACTGAGCTTAAGAAAATAAAGACACACACAAGCAAAAACCCACGCCAAAAAAAAAAAATAGCGGTGAACAAAAAATTAATCTTTCCATCTTTCAGTTGTTTTTATTACGAATAATAAGTGGTAGTTAGCAAACAATTACGATTTATAAGAGATAAAGAAGGTTTTATTTGAAAAAAAAATTACGAATTAGCAAGGGGACCAAAATGTATGGAAATTTTACGAATTCACGAGATTTTTTCAAGGGACCGACAGTTTATTACGAATTATCGGGAATTACGATTTAAAGGTGTACGAATTATCGGGAGTTGACCGTAATACACACTACCTTAAAAATGAAAGATTCCATTTTCGATGTGCAAAATTAGCATTCCACGTTTATCTGCTGTGTTTTTTAACGGTTTGAAATATTTTTTTGTTTTTGACAACAACCTTCTAATTGGTGGCTAAATTTTTTAAGTTTCAAACACACAAAATCAACAATTGCTTCCACAAAGAGAGAATGCATTCCTCCAGAATATGTTATTTTTTCTGCAGCACTTTTATTATTACAAAAATTTTGAACAGAAACACTGTATCGATCCAATTTTCTTTTTTTTAATGCAATGTAAAAGACCTTTCGCCTTATTTATAAAAGATAAATATTTTGAATTTCACAAAGGCTTACAAAACATATTTTCCATGAAAAGTTTACTTAAAAAACCTGCGTTTAGGAAAAGCATATTTAAAATTTTTTTTAACATGTTTATGCGCAAATTTTTCAATAATAAATGCATAAAATTCCACGCCCTATTTCATTTAAGTTTAGTACATGATAAAATAAATAGGCTATAATTTCTTGTTTTCTTCTGTTAAAAACGTTGTTTAGATATACAAAAAGTATACGCTCTTAAAGTATTTTATCGTGATAAATACACTGAAATTTATTGTTGGAGGATAAGCTAGTTTCTATGTGCATTCCATTGGTTCCTTAGGTCAGGTCATTAAGAAACATTCTCCGAAAAAATTTTAGAAAATACAAATTTAACAAACAAAACTGCAGAGTGAATGAGAATTTTAAACACTCAAAAAGTCTTATTAGCATTAATATCAAAGCTTAAACAAAATACCAACAATAAAGAGTCAGCTATATTTTCTTACAGTCCGCACAACAATTGGCTAGAATTCTATCAACATTTATTGTAGTTAAATTGGGTCAAGTCTGCCAGTTTTGGGGGTTCGAACCCAAATTAGGAGGTTTCTTGTTGCCAAAGGGAAGACAAATATTTATTCGGCGTTTGGTCTTAACGTTTGTTCATTTAATTTAAAAAAGATTTTGATTATAATAAAAAATGTATTCGCACAAAATTTATTTATTAAATCAAGTGCAGCGTTAAAAAAATTTAACGAATTCGAAGACAAATTTCCTTTTTTTTTTATTGTACTTGTTTGTTATTTCTGCAAACAGATAAGGACCCTAGGTCCTTATGAGTAGCCAAGTTTTAACAGTAACAAATTTTCCAGGGTGATTTGCAAGAAAATTATTCCTAGATTTTTTTTTTTTGAAGGATTTTCTAGAAAAGTACCCACGTTTGAAATGGTTGTTACATAAAAATTTATTTTTTTAAAGTACTTTATAAAAATAAAGAGGTATTTTATATATTCTAAAAATGATGACTTACAGCCTTAAGCCTTTAGTACACGGAATGTAAAAAGCTACATGCACATGAGATTCTGACGTAATTTTTTCGTCATCACACAACACGAACTTGCTTTTGTGGCTTTGTAGTGTCGTCAAAATTACGTCAGAGCCACATGCGCATGTAGCTTTTTACATTCCGTGTACTATAGGCTTTAGTAAAAGCAAATAGAACAGGCATATAAAAGATTTATGAAACGGATTTTTTATGAACAGTTGTATAATAAAAATAAAATAAGATTTAACCAAAGTAATTTTCAAAGTAATTTTTGGGAATATAAAATTTACAAGATTTTGTTAGTCGTGCTTAATTCCCAATTTTATCTTTAGCTTTTCCAAAATCTTTGGATGAAGTTTCCTGACGATCTGGCCTAAGCAACCATTGAAATGCGCATAGGAATAGCTTATCCCTTCAACAATAAATTTCAGTGTTTTTATCAATAATAAAAATTGGCAATTAAGCACGACTAACAAATTCTTGTAAATAAGAGTTTTCGCTTAGAAATTCATGTTGAAACTACAATAAAAAACCTCAAATTTGTTTTTTTCCAATATAAATTTCTAATAAATAAAAATTTTTAATTTTTGTTTGAAAGACAGGCATTAAATTTATGAAAATATTTTTTAGAATTTCAATATTTACCCCGTAGTTATAAACGATTATTAAAAGTTTATTAAGGCAAATTTTCATACAAAATTTGTTTCGTAAACCTTTATTATATTGAAAAATTTTTTATAAATACGGGCGTTGTTGAACTTTATAATATGGTAACTACTCATTAATATAAGAAAATATATGGCTTTATTATTTTTGCACCAATCTGGGTTTTAAAATCGCCAAATTTTCGTATTGAAATAAACTAATGCCCCATGTAATAAATCGATACAATTTTTAATTGTTTGGCATAAAAAAATAACTTGAAAAGAGTAACATTGCAAAAAATCTTAAAATTTTCTATGAGGTTTGAACTTTTGTCCCCTGTAACTCTGTCATTTCTTGACCAATCTTCACTAGCAATCTTTTCTTATTTTAGTAATTTTATTATCTTTCATTAATAAAAAGAAAAACATAATCCGCTTGAATTTAAGTTTTTAAAAACAAAAGTAATGGTTATTTGGAATATAGTGGCATATCTCGAAAACTGTTCTACTTTTGAGCATTCTGACTTTATATTCGTACTCAGTAGGACATTTTACATAAAGATTAGGTGTCAAATACATTTGGTCAAAAAACTGTCGCAAAGTGCAATTATTGTTTGGAATTTTCTTTGTAAAGTACATAAACGAACAAGTAAACAAATTTTATTCATTTTGTAATTGGACTAAGTAGCAAAAAATCTCAAATTGTTTGATAATTAAGTTTTATTAAAGAAATGATAAAAAAAACAAAACAAAACATAGGTTTAATTATATCATGGTTCTTAATATCGTGTTTTTCAACAAGAACTTTGTTTTTCAAACAAAATGAATGAATTGAGCGAATATACTGCTTCAAGGACAATTCCTTACGCAAAATTCGCCATGTGGTGGTTCTGGATACCCCCAATTGTTGAGAACGTCGAGGAATTGACAATATCTCGAATTTTACGAAATGTAACTTAAACAAAACTACCATTTTCATAGTGGATTTTAATTATATGAATGCAATTTTCGAGCGAAGCTGATTTCATTGTAAGAATTGCCAATTCATCTGCAACACATACGTAAAAAAACTAAATGTCATAGCAATCATGTTGTTGTTGCCACAATTAAAAAATAAAGTTCTTGTTTAAAAAAACGTTAATATGCTTTTAACAAACAGTATGTAAATTAATAAAAAAACGCACTCGATATGACATACCCAGAAATTTTAATTTCGGTACTTTTTTCAAATATCCTATAAAAATCGCCCACCCCCAGGAATCAAACTACATAAAATAATTTGTAACATTTATGGCCGTTTTCTCATTACGCGATTATCTTTTTCCCCAACGAAAAACTGCACATTAAAGAAATTTAGTTTTCTCAATGTCTCATTTGCTTCTATTCTGTCGTAAAGCTAACCAGCACTCATTTGCCAATTATTAATTTTCTTTTATTTGCCGAACAGATAAATTCAATCAACTGACTTCCAGCTTTTACATGTATTTTTAGAGGTGTTGCCAACTGAGCACAATGTTTTTTTTCGGTAAATTGAGAAACCCAAAATCGTTAACGTTAAATTTATGTTGACATTAAGTAACAGACACTTTGTCGATACATTGAGAAAATGGCCATTATTGTTACATAATTAAACAAAATTCCACTGGCAGTGCAGCGAAATTTAGCAAAAAGGAAAAGAAAACTGATGGCGAGACAGACGACTTCTTGGGGTACTTAATTTTTATTTAAACAACTGAATGTCTTTTAATTAAGAAGTCTGAAGAAAATAAAAATATAATGTGATGAAGCAAAAACTTTTACCTACAAAAAAAAAACTGAAAGAATGAGAATCATTCCTATTACCAATTTACAGGCAATTAGTAACTTAAATTAATAAGGACACTTGCCATCATCAAAACTACTTTATGCATTAAAGTACAAACAGCGATGATGTTTAGGAAATAAAATAGATTTTGATTGTGTTTGTTTATTTCTGTGACAATAAATAATAATAGCTTAAGTGGAAATTTCGTGTTTTGAGATATTAAGGGGTTTGTCTAAAATAATTTTAGGGGACTCAAAAGGTGTCATAAAGTCATATGTCTTAAAATAATAACATGCAAAAATACGACTGTTGTGAACAACCCCTCATAATTTAGTGTGCTATTTTGAGTTTTAGTCAGATGATTTAAAAAATAAATATTTCCAAAAAAAAACATATTTTTAAATTCTAATCCATGAATTTTTAAATTAAATAAGACCTTACCTGACTATTTTTCATTTTTCAGACTTAAATCAGAAATAAATTTTATTTTGTTTGTTTACCAAACAGCATAGTCCTAAGCCGATCTATTTTGACGCCGCAAGTGATTTGTTACAAAAATTGCTAGCCGAGGTTAAATACGGACATTAGCCGGATAAAACTATACATTTAACTGGGACGGCTACAAAACCTAATGCGGCACGGCTTAGCCGCTCAGCGCTGGTCTCTTCTGATTTTGTTTACAAAGCCACAACAATATTTTTAAACTATTGTTAAATGTTAGAACATTATTTGTATTAAATTTTAACAGTACGGAAAACAATATTTAATAACCTACAATCAGTTACTGTAATAATTTAATAAGTCTATACTTTTAAGATTTTGCAGACATGTTGGATATTTGCCAAACATTTTGTCGTGCCTACTGCTAAATGTAATAATTTTAGAAGAAGAAGTAAAAGGAGAATCATTGAAATAATTTTCAGCCGTTAACTCTCATTTTTTTATCAGAACTGTTTGCCCCAAATCAGCACGTTGTTTAAACCAATATTTACTCAAAATTCTTTTTGCATTTTTATATATCTCCTCTGTTCTAAATAAATAGCGAGCAAAGTTGCTGCAGCGTCGTCTGCATTTATTAAAAACAAAATGAAAATGCAAAATAAATGTTTGTACGAATATGTTTGCGTTGTTTATTTGTAAACAGAAATAGGAAACCAAGTGTGCCAAGCAATTTGTTTGGTTTATTTTGCTCTTTAATCTACAATTGATTTTCGTACCAATATGAGCTTATTTCATGCAAGTGGTTTAAGAACTTTTGATCGTTTTTCTTTTCAGACTTAGATGTATGTTGATGGTCAAAATAAGTTACTAATTGCAGAAAAATTTTACTTATTCAATTGGCAAGATTTTTATATATTGTAAACAGTTAAGAAAATGTAATCATTTTCTTTTTCTAAGTTCGCTAAGTTTCTACGGACTGGATACAAAGAGAGTAGAGTGGCAATATAAGCCCTTAGGTTTCCTAATATGAAAACACTGATTATATTACTTTCAAGTCCATTATTTTTCCATGAGCTTTGTTTAAGAATTCTTAAGTTTAACCTAAAACAGATTTAACTTATCATCCAAATTAATGAATTAATTCCTTGAAATCTTGATAGTGCAGAAATTAATTGTACAATTACTTAAGTACACTGTGTGAGTGGAGGCAATTTCAAAATTAGTTAAACAAACTCACACACAGCACAATTCCTTTAATAGTTGGTAAAATGAAAAGTCTCCGAGGCAGGAGGGATTTGACTTTTGTACGGTTACAAAATGTTTTTTTTTTAACTTAAACATGACTCTATTTAGGAATATATCGTTAGCTAAAATGCAAAAAGGCGTATCTAACTAAAAATTCAAAATCGAGTTTTGATTAATTATAATGAAAGCCATTAAACTTCATGTCTTGACAAAATTTTTCACTTCTGTGATCAAAAATGAAGCTTTTATTGAGAAAAACAAAGGGACGTATCAATAAGATATATGTAAGTATGCAAAACGACGTAATTACACATTTTTTTCTAACAAAACATTATGAAATGGGGTTCCTTGAAAATTGTGTGAAAAATTCCATGGCCAACTTATCAATGCATGTTTTTCTGACATGTTTATAGTTTTCACTTTTCAAAGTTTTTTGCTTCACTTGTAAAATTATATTTTTGTTAGTTACGCCTTTTTGCATTTTAGCTAACGATATATAAAGACCAATAAAAACAATAATTTCTCTTCAATCAAATACAAATTTGGTAAATAAAAGAAGCGACGGAAAGTAATCAAATAAATAGAGTGATGTAACTGTAAAATTTTTAAACCTGTAGTAATAAATGCCAGTAATTTCTTAAAATACTTTTTTTACATATGTACATTAGGGTGGGTCGAAAAAAAAGTTGTGCCAGTCACCCCCTAGAATGAAAGATATGTTAATAAAGTTTCTAAAACAGAAAAAATTTTTTTTCCACGCCCCAAAATACAGCACTTTTGGTTTTTTATATGTAGCGCTGCCATTTAAAGTCCGATCTTATTATCACATATCGTTGTTCATGGGTTGACAGTGGCTTCATTTTTGCCTTTGGTGACTTTTCAATCCGACATCAAACTCTGGGCGCCACTAATGGCATCTCGGATACTTCCCCCAAATTTAAATTTTTTTTAACGTGCCAAGAAAGTCCTTGAAAAACTAAGTATGTCTAGCTTTTATTATACTCCCTTTTATGGCACGCCTCAAAATTGAGCCCCTTTTTTCTTTTTCACAAAGATATTACATTAAACCAGGTAGAAGCCAATAAAAAAATATCCACCATCGACATCATACAATAAAAGTCATAAATATTAAATTTCAAGAGCTTACAAAATTTGTTTACCACGCCCTAAAATGCAGCCATTTGTGTTTTAGTCACATATATTGCATCACCAATCTCATCGTATTGTATATCATTGCTTGAATATGGGTTAATTTTTGTATTAAGTGCTTTTCTATGATAATTATTATAACTGAGATCATTCCGTTCTTATGTTAAATTTTTATAAATAGAAGAAAAACCCTCGTAATTATTTGTAAGTAAAGTATTTTTAAACACTCACTTTTTACACACGCACTTTAATTATGTCCCTTTATAATTTCCTCACATAGCAATTACATCGCCTCTTGTAATATAATCAAAAAATATCGCGTATATTTGCATGACTTGTATCGTAGAAGAAATTTTTTTAATTTCGGTGTTTGTACTGTGAAAGTTGTCTGAAACTGCTTCATAGTATTTCACTTTTTAATACTCAATACAACAAATTATAATATTTATTTCAAAATCTAAATAAAGACATTTCTAAAAGAACACATAATGAAAATTATGAAACCTTGGCGCATAGTTAAAACAAGAACTTAAAAAAAAGAAAGAAATTGCATTATTCTGGAAACAAAAAAGTACAAAACTAATTACATACATACAAATGAATGCTTAACAAAATACATATATGAAAATTATAAATTAGATAGCTGGTGTACGTAAATCTTTACGAGACTCAAGGTGGCTGTACTTCTCTCGACTTCTAATCTTATCAAAAATATAGCCCATTCGCTTTTCATCAGTTACTTTGCTTGCGGATTCACTTACTACACGAACAAAATGTTCCGTATTTTGAGAATGACATGGAAATTCTAAGATGGAAATTTTAAAGTTAATATTTAAATTTTACATTGTATATTTAATATTTATTCATATTCTATCCGTTAACAATGATATACAATACGATGAGATTGGACTGTAAATAACGATGCTATATATATAAAACAAAAAGGGCTGTAATTTAGGGCGTGGCAAAAACCACTTTTTTAAAGTTTTTCAAACTAAACCTTTTATTCTAGAGCATGAATTATGAAAATGTTTTTGTTTTTTGTATTGGCTTCTACCTGGTTTAATGTAATATGTTTGGGAAAAAGAAAAAAGGGGCTCAATTTGGAGGCGTGGCATAAAAGTGAGTATAATAAAAGCTAGACATACTTAGTTTTTCAAGGACTTTCTTGGCACGTTTAAAAAAATTTACATTTGGGGGAAGTATCCGAGATGCCATAAGTGCCGCCCAGAGTTTGAGGTCGGATTGAAAAGTCACAAAAGGCAAAAATTAAGCCACTGTCAACCCATGAACAACGATATGTGATATAATAAGATCGGACTTTAAATGGCAAAAAAAATTTTTTTTCTGTTTTAGAAACTTCATTGACATATCTTTCATTCTAGGGGGTGACTGGCACAACTTTTTTTTTTGTATGGAGGTCGACCCGGTCTAATGTACATACATAAGCTTGTGTTCACTATATAAAATATTGCGGAATAATGTTATCATTCTTTTCTCTCCAGTTTTTTTTTTTTTTTTGTTGCAGATATGGATACATTAAATTATATAACAGAAGTCCGTTTGACTGTTGTTTCTGGCCATTTTTGATTTGCCTGCCATTGACTCGACACCGATGCCATTTGTGATATGGCAAACCATTGATGGTTCATTAAATTATGACATTAAATATGCCTTTACAAAAGCCAGCCAATTGATAATACTGAGTGAAGATGAAGTAAGTTTATCGCCAAGCATATCGTGCACGTGCCATAAACACCCAATTTGGCAAAGAGGAGAATAGTGCCTTTTCACATTTGAATGTATGTTGTAAACCATATATTGAGGTGCCTCCGAAAATAATCGCAGGATATGAAAATTAAACGTGGCGAGTAAGTTGCCGAATTGTAATCGTTCGTTGGCTTTGTTGTTAGTAAATTTAACACATTCCGGTGAATATTCATGTCAAGTGCGTTTACGTAGTGGAGGCTATACAACTATAAGGACAAAAGCAAAAATGGAAATCTTAGGACCACCTTTGGTCTTTACAAAGATGTGACAGGAAACTTTTGGTTACTTAGGTACCTTAGTGGCATTGCCTTAGTTATAGGAGATCCAGAACCCACAGTAACAGGGCTAAGAATTAACTTATTAACTGATTACTCAAATTATTAGAAAATTTTGATTAAATAAAAATTTAAATTTTCTCAATGTTTATTAATAAAATTAATTTTTTTTAAATTTTCCTTACCCGATGATAACTCCCTTCACATAACGCACCTTGCTATCTATTATTCTGCCATTTTTCAATGTGTGGCTGTTTAAGGGGCTAGTAAGAAATCAGCCTCCATCTGGTTAAGAGTGAACAGTAAGTACATTTAATCCAAATTTTTATAACATGCATAAATAAGTAAAGACTATTCGTTTTTATTTTTATCTAACCAGACATTTTAACCGCTTTAATAATGTATACTCTTGTATTACCACCAACATCCTCATTTATTACCATCTATTCTATGTATGTATTAATTTTAATATTTAATAAAAAATAAAACTCCAAAACCAGAAAAGCTAAGAGCTACAAACATGTTGTATGCTTATTATATTACAAATAATCTTCATATATCGTCTACTAATTGCAACCAAAAAATGGCAAAAAAAAAATTTTACGTTACTCCAGCAAGAATACCAACAAAAACAGCAACAACAAAATCTCATAAATTTAACACACATTATGCGACATTGTATACAAAAGCTTAAATTAAAACATCATCGTCATCTTCATCCGCATCTACAGCTTCTTCAAGTGGAATAATTAGGGATTTTGTTGCTGTTGATAAAAGTAACAACCACAACGTTAACAACAACAACAACAACAAGAGTGATAATGACGTAATTATAATATGCTAAACGCTTGGCCCAACCAAGTATTAAACGTGTCAGATCTTAACATCCTGGTAGCATGGGCTAAGGACATAATAGACGCAACAAGGAATTTCGCCTTAGTAAATGTTTCACTATGAATTAATTCCCTAAAATGTTTTTTAGTTAAGAGTTTAGTTTCGCACTGTACTTATTTTTTTTAAGTTGACAGTTTTGTTTTTAAAAGAAAATTCAGTTTACTTGATGGCCACACGAACAAGTTTTGCCTTTCAATTCCATTCAATTTGCAATACACTCTCACTTTTTTACTAACACACTCACACTTTTTAAATTGACCACGAGGTTGCTTTCAATTTCACCTTTCCATTTGCTTGGCAATTTTACTTTTTATAAATTGTTTTCTTGATGACATCTTAAAAGAAAATTGCTTACAAATTGGGTGCAGCCTACGGCACAGCTTTCAATTTATGTAAATTTTGACAATCAGTTTATCGACACCCCTTTGCACGAAATTATCGTATATGCCAATTTTTTTGAAATTAAGTTTTTTATGCAATCTTGTTCTTCAATCAAAGAGACGTCACCTGGAAAAATATTGTAGGCGAATTCCACATCGTTGCTCCAAAAATTGAATGTATATTTTAATTTTGATATTGCAAGCGAAAGCAGAGATACGATAATTTCGCGCGCCGGGGTCGATTTGTTAAAGACTATCAAGAACAACTTGATCGTGTGGCCGCTTAAGTTTCAAAGTTATACCTACTTTGGTTTTAACTGTCACTTTAATTTATATTTGTTTAAACTCATAAGTTTAAAATATGTATGTATGATAGTTTTAAAACTTGGTTAACTATTTTTTTATTCGCTCTTACATTACACTATTATACTTTGTATTAATACATATAAAAAATTTAAGTAATAAGTAAAAGTGTGATCATGTGAATAAGGGAGATCGAACGGATATTTTGGTAAAATAAACTGGTTGTTTTGGAAAAGCGTAGTTTATATTGGTTTTCCTTACTTTTTATAAAACATGTCAAAACAAAATGTAACAAAAGTCAAAAAACATTATGAGCAATGTAAATACCAAGGCCCATTGAAAAGGTCTGTGCAAGAAGCCCGATGATCATTGTTTATGTTCTTTTTAGTTGTCAAAAGTTGTTTACATTTTGCTTACATGTGCATGTATACGTTTATGGTATGCCACACATACACGTTTTTTTCTTTTGCTTTGTATATGCGGTAGTAAATTTTTGACAACTAAAAAGAATTGTATTTTGTTTTTGTACAAGTAAGCAGACCTGATAGATGGGCCTTGGTAAATACAAATCGCTGCCTTATTAAAATATCAATATTTTACCTAAGTTTTCTTAATTTAATTAAATTTTACACCTACACGCATTAATCAGTCAGCACAAAAAGAACCCTAAAGATTTTTAATTTTATTCAGACTTATTTTATGTAACATTTTCAGTTACTTACCATGCACAAAAGTCTTAAGGCTAAAGTTATTTAACATAAATTAAATATAGTTAGTCTATATAAAACGAAAAATAGAAACTGGGAATTATTTCCTTCCGAAGGTTACTTTATTTTATATTCAACATTTTTTTTTATTTTTCGAATCTATTCTATGAGCTAAATTTCAGTTATGTATTTTATAAAGTTATTTTTGTAATAGTCATATTCCTTCAATTTTTCAGAATTCCTAACTTTCGGAAGGAAATAATTCCCAGTTTCTATTTGTTAAAATTATTGAGTTAAATACATTCAATTTATAAAGTATCACTATCCAGTGTGACACAAAGAATGCTGACGAAGGCCGTAGCGGGCCAGAAAATGCATTACATTCTGCTGGTGTCTAGTAATTGTAAATTTTTCTGTACATACAATATATCTCATTGCTTTCCAAAGGAAAGCTAAGATAAAATGTAACAAGAAAATACAATCAGGTATGTGATGAAAAACGATCGTTTTCAAAATTATTGTTTTTAGCAGGTGTGATGAATTTCGACCGATTTTAAAATCCATTTCTGGAGTAAAGCCTTAACTTTTTGTTTCAAATACAGTTCATTTAACATAAGTAATAAGAAATTTAAATGAATATATACAGGAAAACAGAGAAAAATGTATTATAATTACATTTTTAACGATACCAAAAACAATAGTATCGTTATCAAATTGTATTGTTTTCAAAATCGTTTTTCATCACACACCTGAATATAATAGTCTGGTATTGTATAAAGTCATTTCTGAAAAATTGAAGGAATATGACAATATGACTATTACAAAAAAGCTTTATAAAATACATAACTGAAATTTAGCTCATAAAATAAATTCGAAAAATAATAATAATCAAGGCCCATCTATCAGGTCTGCTTACTTGTACAAAAACAAAAAAACGATTCTTTTTAGCTGTCAAAAATTTACTACAAAATATACAAAGCAAAAGGAAAAAACGTGTATGTGTGGCATACCATAAACGTATACATGCACATGTAAGCAAAATGTAAGCAACTTTTGACAACTAAAAAGAACATAAACAATGATCATCAGGCTTCTTGCGCAGACCTTTTCAATGGGCCTTGCTAATAATAATAATAATTTTTTAATATTTTGATGTTATGAATGTTATTGTTGATTGTTTGAAAATTTTTAAATTTTATTTTAATTTTTATTAATTGTCAATTTTTGTTATTTTTTTATTAAATTTTATAAATATATGTATCCTGAAGAAGATTTCCAAAGAAAATCGAAATATTGATAAAAATAAATAAACTATTTTAAATAAAGGTGACCTTAAGCTCAAAAATTAATAAGGAATAATAAAAAATAAAAAAAAAATAAACGAAAAATGTTTGTTTGTTTATTTGTCTGTTTGTTTGTTTGCATGTTGGCTTATAGACTCCTTAACTACTGAACCGATTTTCCTGAAATTTGTACAGTAACATCACGTGAGCCCTTAAAATTAAATAGGCAAATATTGCATATCTTAAAAGCCGCTGCACGAATTTTGTTGAGCTTTTGGTAGTAGGATCGATCTTCTGAGCCCCAAAATTTAAATAAAATAGCAGCGGAGGAAGTGGTACCCCCATAGTACGCCAATGCTTAATATCGCATATCTTAAGAACTGTAATAGTGAGAATGTTCAAACCTTGCAGAAGTCACTTTAATAGTATACTACACTTTTGAAAATAAAAATAAAGCGGATGGGGGGACAATACCTCCCATAGGATGCATACATAAAATATCACTCAACTGATGGGGAAGTGGTACCCCCTAGGACGCTAATGTTAAATATCGCATTTTTTAAGAACTGTTATAGTGAGAGTGTTCGAAGTTGGTAGGAGTTGGTAGGAGTCACCCTTATAGTAAACTACACAATTGAAAATAAAAATTAAGGGGGAAGGCGCAGCTGCAGCAATACCCCCATAGGATGCATATATTAAATATCGAGTAACTGACGAACTATCTTAGCTAGCGTCTTCAAACGTGGTTAAAGCCACTTTTATAGTGAACTATACATTTTTAAATAATAATGGGCGGGGTAGAAGAGCAGTACCTCCCATAGAACGAAATTAATTCATTCCGAATATCTGAAGACTTTTCAAAATAAAAATTAAGGGGTTAGGTGCAGGAGGAGCAATCAATACTTAAAAAGTAAAAAAGCGTATCATATTTTGTTCCCTATAGACTTCTAAACTACAGAGCCGATTTTCTCAAAATTTTTACAGTAATTTTCTGATAACCCGACTCTTAACATAAGCAAATTATATTTTATGTTTTTTAAGTGGGGGTGGTACCTGTCAAACAATGACAATAAAGATTTCTTCAAAGTTGAACTACTGTTACAGTGAAGGTGTTCCAATTTTTTACAAATATTTTAGATACAACACAACATCTTCCAAAAGTAGGTTACCAAATTTGGTTATATTTTTTTTTTCTATGTGGAGATGTGAATATTTTTTCAGTTTGGTTACTTTTTTTTTAAATAATAATACGTACGAATATGTTTTTCTTGATACAATTATTAACGAGCTCGAATAATTTGTACTGTATACTACGATTTTTTCATTATTTGTTACCAATTAACGAAAGTTTTTTATAATTTATCGAAAACAAAAAATCCCTTTCAAAACAGCAACCAAAAAATTTTTTTTAAGATTTTTGCTAAGAAACAATTGCCATTTGTGATTTTTATATTAAAAACGCCATGTTCTGAAATCGAAAAAATTGAAAAATTAATCAATAGAGATTTTCAATTATTTTTTTTTTCTTGATTTTAAGTGTAGTAAAGATAAGTAGTGCTTAAAATAGGAATCGATTTCAGAAAATTACTGAAAAATTACACAGAAGTCGTTTTAGTGTTTCTTAAAACTTGAAAATAATTTTAATGTTCTAAATTTAGGTTATTTCCAGAAGTATATTGAAATACATATTTGAAAATACACATAGGAGTGTAATAATTTTAAAATTTATGGAATTTTCTTTAAGAAATGCATTTAAAATTTAAGAAATTTTAAATTTTACTGTTAATAACTTGTCGGTATGTATATTTATTGAATGTTTTAAGATAATTATTTGGTAAAAAAAAAACTTTTGACTTTTTCGCCATTGAACGTACATTATGAAAGGCGAATTTGTTTGTATTCGCCATAATATTTTAAAATGATTCACTAAATATTTCAAATAGAACAATTTTTAAAAAGTTATTAATAATAAGAATTATAAATTTGAAATAAAATTTACAAACAAGAGAAAAAAGTTATTATAATATTTTAGATATATGAAAATTAGAAAATATTTACATAAGATGCATTTCGCATATCGCCAATCGCCAAACGTAAACTTTCATCGACAAAAGGATAAAGAAATCACCACATTTGGCAGTCCTGCCCAAAACAGACAAAAAGCGGATAACAATTTTCTATTTTTGTTATTTATAACTGGTATATGAAAATATATTTAATTTATTTTCTTTCAATATACTGAATTTTTTATGGAAATTTTACGGGTTTAACTCCTTTAAAATAAAACTATTTTTTACGAAAAGAGTCTCAAATAAATAATTAAGTTTCTCGTTATTTTTTTTTAATATGTAAGAAAATTACATTTCTTGTTATGTATTCTTGAGCCATAATTATAATTTTACCATAAAGTGCAAATAACCATTGTATTAAAATGCAACTTAAAATAAATTTTAATGATTTTCTCAATTAATAAAATGCATTTTAAATTCGGTTATATTTTTTTTATATGTGGTAACCTTTTCAAAAAATTGTAAAAATTGTA
The DNA here is from genome assembly GCA_949318255.1 of Pollenia labialis. NCBI lineage: Eukaryota > Metazoa > Arthropoda > Insecta > Diptera > Polleniidae > Pollenia > Pollenia labialis. Next base: position 121,256,807 of record OX439142.1, read on the forward strand.
CATATTGGTTGTGGCAGCACTAGGGCATTACCTTAAAGCGGAGAAAGTACAAAAGATATAAAGATGATTCTTATACATAATAAAAAGAAAAACACACAATACTGGATAACCCAAAAATATAATTTTTATATACTATGTGACAATATACATATGTATGTACATACATGCTTCATATATATGGAGTTAACTACAGTTAAAAACTTGAGGTAAAGTTGTGGCATAGTTTATTTTATAATAAGGAAAATAAACCAAACTTTTGTATTCGTTGTTATTAAGGTGAAATATTAACATTTCTTTTGGCTACAGGGCTTTTAAAGTATTTTATTCTAAAAAATTTAAATTTATATTCTCAGTAGGCAAAAGGGTTAATGAATATTTGAAACTTTTAAACTTTAAATATGAAAATTAAGAACTTCAACTCTACATGTATGTACACATATATTTTTAATAATAATGTAAAGGAGAATAGTTACAATCATACTCACCCAGCAAACATAAGGGTTTGATATCTTATTTAGAATTTAACGTTTGGCCATCAACCATATCGTGAATAAAATGTAAACGTTTTATGCCGTCACATTTTTTTTTCCCCGTACAAAATTCTTTCCAAATCAAACAAATATAAAATCCTTAATTATTCCAAATGAGTCTTTAAAACTATAATTTGGCAAGCAGTTAGAAAAGAGTATATTCATAATACACTTACCAAACTCTGGCCAAAGATTTGCTAAACTTTTGTAAATAAGCTTCCAAACGTTTGCCAACTTGGGAAAACCAGCCGTCATTTTTAAATTTTATTTTAATTTAAAAACTTTTTTAAAGTTTTTATATGTAAAGGGAAAAACAAAAAATAAATAAAGTGACAAAACCATGAATACTAAATGATTGATGCAAAACGTGTTGCATTGTTGAGCAATATAATGTGGCATCATTTGTTATGAATTAAATTTGTGCTTAGAAGCTGCTAAGCTCAAACGACATTCTAGTTAGCAGCCTGTTGTACGCAGTGTGCAAAATGTGGCTAAATTTTTGTTATGCATCTAACTTTATTATTGTACAACTGTTTCCAAATAGATTTTCATAACCAATCTTTTGGGTGTCCGCGAAAGAGAATACAAGGACGCGCAGCGAAAACTTTACTTACACGGTAAGTTAGCAGGTAATGTTGGAGGGAAATAAACACTACTTATTATTCGGACGAATAACTACTTATTTTTGGTCGAGGTGTCCAATACACTTACTAGAAGTCTTACAATATCTAGTTATTATACAACTTACTAGTAGAATTGTAAGTACTTTCAATATAGTTACTAGAAGCCAAAAAATTACTAGTTAATAGACCTAATAAGTAAGACCAGTAAGTAAATATTCAGTACTGATAGCAACACAACTAATAAGTAGTTATTGAGGTGATTATTAGTAAGCAAATATTCAGTAGTGAAAATAATAGAAGTAATAAGTAGTTGCTGAGGTCATTACTAGTAAGTTCTTATTGAAGTTTTCACAATAATGACAATTGTAATGACAACTACTTACCAGCTAAAAAAGCTTTTCGTAGGCTGTTCTTATTGTTTACATTTAAAAAAAATGGAAATTTTAAATTTGGATATATTTTTACGCCTTTACTTAAATTAGTGATTATGTTTTTTTGTGTAGAATAATTCTTCCTTCTTTCCGTAATCAAATTTCCTTCTTTCTGAAATAAAATGCGAATCAAAAATTGGTAGAAATTTTTATTCTCTCGAAGTAAAGTTTTTGCAATAAAGGTTTTGTAGGATAAAAGATTGTTTTAACAAAAAAGTCATAATAATAAAAAAAAACGCAAACTATAAAAATTTGTTCAGTCTTAGAAAATTTTCAGATTTAAATTGTTTTGCTTCATGTTTGCTGGTGGTGCCCCGGTAGACTGGTAGGCAGTCAGGTACTCCATCAGTGCGAGGATTGCAGGTTCAATTCCCGCCAGAGACGCTGGTCTGATTTATTACAATTGGCTGAAGGTCTAACCCTGCAGGGTTGAGATTTGTGAAAATAGAACAAGTACAACAAGGAACGACTTACGACAAGTGAAAGTAGAACTAATCCCTTAATTGGTTTATGAAGAACAAAAAGTAGAAGAAGTAATGAATTACAGTACAGTCTTCTACGGTGCTGTGACACATTTTTTGGTGCTTTCTAAAATTTGGTTCTAGAATTTAATTCTAGGACTTTTTTAATTGAAATAATACTACATTCTATTGAAATAAGGGCGGGTGCCGAGGGAAGCTTGTTGGTATTAAGCTGGTCTATAAATGCGAGGGTTGCGGGTTTGATTCCCACCAGAGACTGGTATGTTCCAACGAACTGAGAGTCTAAGTTATTATTGCTTGGTTAATTAAGTCAGAACATAATTTGTAATTGTATTTGTTACTCTTAAAATTAAACAATAAAAATAAAGTAAATGTTTGCTGGGTATACTTTTCCTCGTATTAACTAAATTAAGTTTATGTTGTTAATCTTGAAAATTTAGTTCGAGTTTGATGCGCGCTGTATATTTAAAAGTTTATTAAACTTTTTTGAATAATTATTTTTAAGGCAATTTACTAAAATTTTGCTTAACAGATATGCAAGAAAAGGCCAAGAAGACTTTGTTGATCCTACTTTTTTATTTTATATGAAATAATAAGGATATCATAATGGTTAAACTTTTTTACAAAATAAAGTAATTTTTAACTATTGACTGCTTAAATCTTGTACTTCTTTTTAAAAAGCGTAAAGCTATGGGCACATTTGAGAAACATTTGATGGGGTACAAGTAAACACAATTTTTCTTAAACATTTGTTTGATTTTGTTTAAAGTTTGCGAGATCAAACGGCATTTAATGGAATAATAATTATATTTTACTGAGATTTTTTCTTAAATACAGTTTGGCAAGTCAATTAAAATTTTAAAAATAGACTTAACAATTTATCAACTTTATTTTGTCCCACTTTTTGTGAACATAACTTAAGACTGACTTTTTGGTTAACCCTCGCGTTTTTTTTAAACATTTTACTTTGGGGTATTATTATTATTATTATTATTTAAATAATAATCATTCATACTCTCACTTTTTTAATTTTTTTCATTCATTCTTCTGTTCTTGTGTTGGCGGTTGGTATTTCTTCTTACTAACTGCTTTTTATACTTTATTTTATTTATAAAAGAAACAAATTAAATTGCCATAGTTGGCTATGTGAGTGAGTATGTACGTGTATTTGTGTAAAAACATTACCAACAATCAGCAGGTCTTTAAATTATGCATATGTTACTTATTTTCATACACACATCACAAACATTTTTATTTATTCATGTGTTTTTTATATTAGGCAGGTTCATAATTAGAGTTTTTAAATTAAGGAATATACATATAAAGAATGGCAATACTGGCAATAAAATTCAAAGACGGAGCTGAATGACAGTAATTAAATGTCAAAACAATGCAAATTCACTAGAAGGTGAGGTCAACTCTACAATGTTGTTCTAAAAACACGGCTAGAAAAAAATTTTTGTTTACATAAAAAACTGCAGTTTGTATACAAACTTTGACAACTCGAGCACCGCAGAAAAAACACAAATGTTGACTTCACCCCACCTTTTAGTGAATTCTCTTTGTGTCAAAATATGGAAAAAAAATTGAAGTTTAAAAATTTTAATAAAATAAATAGTGATTATTTGCGAAAAGAAAAAAATCAAAAGATGCGAAAGACAAATGCACAAACGCATTAGACAGTACCAATCACTAGATTTGGTACTATTTTTCTTCAAATCGCAGTTGAGGTTAGCTAAGGTGACCATACGTACTCTTTTTTAGAGGACAATCATCTATTTTAACTGGCTGTCATCTATAAAATTTGTGTCCTCTTTTATCATCTTTTTTTCATAATCTGTCATCTTTGTCCTCTTTATTTTTAAATGAATAATCAATATTTGCTTTTATTTTTATAAACTAAAATAAATTTTATTTCACGGCGATTGCCGGTTTTTTCCTGTCAAATCGTATGGAAAATGTCGTGCCGTGCTTATTCTTTTCATACTTCTACTGAACTCTTATTCACTTGCAGTATACAATTTTGAATAAGTTAGTGCAATGCATTTTAATTTTCGTTATTTTTTTTTAGTAATTTTACTTATTTATAAGTAAACGTAAATGTGTATATATCGCTGGCTGAATATGCAAGCAAACCTACTAAGTCCCTTTCAACAAATTTTACAGGAAAACTTTTTTTCCCAATTTGCTGCTTGAAAGGAAAACCAGAAATATAGTTGATTTGACACACTTCAAGACTCAAATTAAAGGAAAACTACATGCTGGTCGACGAGGAATATCTTTCTCTACCACACGGAATCAAAATCTCCATTTACTTAAAAATTGGATTTAACAGGTTTGCATTTTAAGCGATATGTTATTTTTTTTTTAATTTACTTAACATATGTGAATGTGGGAATGTAAATTTGTCAGTAAAATATGTAAAAAAAATCTTAAATTTTTAACTTTTTTTCTTTTTGTCCTCTATTTTTATTTTCAAAATCTGGTCGCCTTAGGTTAGCCCCTCTGATATTAAAAGAAAACGTGAAAGACTTAGAAATTCCCTAAAAAAAAGCTGTCAATAAAGGATTTTAAATAGATGAATACGAGTTTGCTTGCATTTCAAAGCTTTCTAGATACAGTTGGCAAATCTACTATTTTTACGATGACCATTTTTTATAACCACAATAAAGAACATAAGTTTAAGTCCAGCAGAAAAGGCACACAAGAAAAAATATTCAAATATTTACCCACCACGGTTTCAGTTCAAATATGTTCATATATGTAGGTGCTTAGCGCTCTAATAATCGGTTAAGTCCTGCTGTATATCTTCACCTTAAGCGAGTGTAGCCGCCATCATTTCAAAATATTTCGAGCTATTAGACTCGGTCGCAATGATTTTTAATGGTTTACCGAATATTTCGTGATCATAGTTTTTAGGTTAGGTTAGGTTCAGAAGGGTTATGTGCCCAAGGGCACACTTCCACTCGGAGACCAGTACGGTCCATTGTGAATCCCTTCAACATGATGAAGAATAGATAAAGAAGATAGAAAAAGAGAAAGGTTAAGAAAAGAAGTATGAGGTTGATAGAGTATAGAATGAAGGAAAGTTAGTAGGTGATGTGAAGAACAAATTCCCTCTCTACTGTCCCCTCAACAGAAACAACCGCACTATTTCCCTGACAAACCCCAGTAGATCAGCTGGACTACATCCAGCGATGCACCCCAGTTCGTCGTGAAACCTATTTCCTAGCCACTTCTGTCTGAGACCCTGCACCCGGGGACAATGGCAAAGTACATGCTCGATCGTCTCCAGCTCCTCCGAATCCTCGCACAAATAAATCCAGTTTACCATATCCGGCCTTAGACCCCAGTTCTTACCAATGGAGTTCCTACATGTGAAGTATGCATTGAGTCCCCTTCTCATCCTTTCCTGAGTATTTCTCTTCCGAGACAGTTTGTAGTCCAGAAAGTTACCCAAATACTTTGCTCCGTCCGATAGAGGTAACTCGACGCCATCTAGCACTGGCCTCCATAGTTTCATAGTTTTTACTACCAGCCACTTTTTGCCAACATGTCGGACTTCAAAACCAATGGAAACCGCTAAATATTGAATTTAACGGGAATTTTCTTAAAAATACCGCAAAAACCTAAACATTTTTAAACGTTTTATATAAATATAGATGTATGTAGGTTGGTTTTTAAGGGAATACGTTTATAATATTTACGCTATGAAGCAATTAGATAAAATTTGTTAGATGAAAGAGACTGAATTATATTGCTTGGGATCTATCGAGACAATTAAGATCAATTCCTTACCTTTTACTTCAAAATTAAATTTTTTATCAAGCTTAAAGTGGTTAATTGTTCCATACAACACTAACAAAATACTAACTGAAAATAGAATAAAATGTCACATACAATCTTCAGTTTACTAAAACTACAAAACTTAGTAAAACCGTAAACATAAACAAGTACTTTTTAGGCAGAAAAACAAAAACACTTAATTAGAAAAAGTATTAAATCTGTAAATTTCAAATTCGGGAAAGATTTTTTTTGCAAAAATGAGCAGCTGATAATATTTGAAAATCGATAGATTTCCCGCTAAAACGCATTTTCACTGCGATTGACATTTTAAAAACGCTAGATTCCTAATTTTTCTGAATTATTAACTGAAGTTTTATTTGATTGCTACAAAATGTTTACCTAAAAAACAAAAATCAATATGCTTTTAGAATTGTGGTTATTTTGTTGAACTATTTATGGTTTTTAATCCAAATTTTTAATATTTTAATCAGGCTTAAGTTCATCAAATTTTATTTTCATTACATTATTTTTTATGAAGAAAATTAATTAAAATTGTTATTGATAATCATTCATTCTTGACTGACCTGAGATTCGAACCCAGGCGGCTGGTTACCATAACAAGTTTCGATCGCAACCACTCGATCTCCTCAGATGGATTTGCCGTCTTACACTCGCAGCCATCGACGACTGCTGACGTCAATAGTCAAACATCAATCCTTAAACCAACTTGTATTTTAACCTTTGAATTTTAATTGATTTTACATGTTTTTCCTTACTTCTGTTTTTTCCATACTTATGTATGTCAAGAATTCTTCTTGAAGTCCAAAGTACATTTTTTTGTTTTTTCATTTTGTCTTTCTTTTTCTTGTTGACCTTTTTCAGCACAACTTGAAGGACAAATGTACACATAGAGCTCGTTCCTTAGCTTTAACAAAAATTAGAATTGTGGTTATTTTGTTGAACTATTTATGGTTTTTAATACAAATTTTTACCACCATTTTCATAAAAAATATTGTTGATATATGGGCTACTTCAAATTTTTTGAGCACCTGCTGAAACCGACATACTATGGCTCTTATTTCGTTAAGTTTAATGAATTGAAAAAAACGTTGTACAGGGTTTGGGTGACTATACTTAAAGGATATGACGTGCAAAGTTTTACCTTAAGAATTGGTGGTCATCTAAAATTCGAAAAATTAAAAAAACGACTTGAAACTTGCAAGAGTGTTTTCATTCATTCCGTTTGCTTTGTAATAGTTTTAAGCTTTCAGATCCAAACCCATACAAAATATAGTCACTAGACTTGGAGGATAAATCCACTAAAAAAAAAATTTGATATCGCTGCTTGGTGAAAAGTTGCATGGTGTTTTAAAGTGAAACCAAAATTTTCCGAATTTTGAAATTTTTGAAGATTTTACATAGAGTTTTTGCGCCGTTTAATAAAAATGAGTTTTAAGCGCAGAATTAAAAAAACTGCGTAATTTCACAAAGTTTGAGGTGTATCAAGTTGGTGTCAGCGCACCAATAACGTATCACGGACATCACAAACTTAAAAGAAATTAGCGTACATTTTTTAAAAATGTATCTTTTTTGCGTCTGACAATCTGAATTGCCTTTTAAGTTGGCTAGTGTATTGCGTGATGTGAGTAACTTCGTAAAGGGCACCTCCGAGACGAAAACGCACTTTAAAATTTTTAAACGCAAAAATTTTATGAACTTTTGAAAATTTTTCCAAAAAAACAATTTATTTTTAAGCTTTTTTTGTATCAAAACATGTCATGACAACATGTTTAGGTATCTAAGAAGATTCTTCGCGACGGACTAAACTAATAAAGTGCAAAATAATTTTTTTCAACCCTGGCGCGTGCAGCGGCAGTTTTTTCCAAACACATTTCGCTTTGTGGCAACTGAAGCGCTGTATCAATTCCGCTCAAACGTACATCGAATAGAAGACTTTACTGAGCTTGATACTAAAATTGAAAACGCACCAAAAAATTTTAAGGATTTAAAATTTTATGGAGGAAACATTTTCTAACCTCAAAAAGCATTCTTGTATGAAAAAAAAATTTGCGCCGTGTGATAAAAATGATTAACGCGGACTGATTTCACATGCTCAAATATCGGTTTATACACACGCAAATCAACATTGACGTCAGACAAAAAAAAAAATTAAAAAAAAATGTCTAGGTGTCGTAAATTTTTGAAGTTGCTCATATAAAAGATTTATTGAACAAATTTGCTATGAAAATATGTTCAATAAGCCTTCTATAAATTAAAAATATTTTTTATGAATATAGGGGTAGATATTTTAATTAATTTTCATGTTGTAAAATTCATTTCTTCATAAAAAAAAAAAAAAATAGTTTAATGAAAATTAAATTTGATGAACTTAAACAACGCAAATATTGTTTCTAGTAAAAACATTCATTTGAGCTCCCTCGTCCAAGTTATTGTTATTTCCGTTTTTTATTGTGATCCACGTTAATGTAAAGATATTTCGTTTTCGGCTACACTTTACTCGACTTACGTGACTTGCTTACAATTATTTATTTTTAGAAGTGACAACAAGCCCTTAGGGCAAAATTGATGTGAAGAATCCAAGATGTTACCAATTTGTTAATTCCTTTAAAAATTTTTGGCACACTTTCAAGGGAATAATTTAATTTTAAATACGATTATAATAGCTGCATTCGTTTACCCTAAAATTTGCAAAGAAAAAATTAACAAATTTGTAGTGGATTTTACTAAAATGCGTTCGCGTACGCATAAATTTGCATAAAGAGGCCCATATACTTGCAATATTATTGTATATGATATTCGCCATATTATTTTAATATTGTCCTATATTATGCAATAAGTCGCACAATGGTTTCATTCATAAACTATAGGAATAGCATAAACAGCATTGTACAATGTTGCCAACAAATTTCACTTTCATTTCGCTGTCCAATAAAATCAAAAATCTTTCGATTGCTGCCAATATATTGTGCCACCTTCGAATATCACATTCAAATTGGCGATATAATTGTACAATACGTAAAATTTAACAATTTTATTGCAAGTGTATGAGCCGCTTAAGAGAGCATCTATTGAGAGAGTAAAGTGACAATTGTCAGCAAAGAGCCTGCAAATTTTCACTGAACAAATTTTTGTCTGTAAAATCCAGTAGAAAACAAAAACCTATGATTCAGTATAGGAAACAAGCAAATTAAAATGCAATGCATCAAGTGCCAAAAACAATATATTCTGGGTAGTGTAAATAACACATAATTTACAACACTAAGGCCCGTTTTCACAACTTACCGATAGCTAAAAGTAGACTTTAACCGGCCTTATAAATAGTGTTCCACTATTAAAACTTTACTTTAACCTAAAGTGAGCGATAATGTAAATTAGGGTTCATCCTACCTGGTTGGTTAAAGTAAAGTTGTAATAATGCAACACTTTTTATACGGCCGATTAAATCCTACCTTTAGCTATCGGTAAGTTGTGAAAGCGGGCCTAAGCTTTTTAGCGGTCATATGTTTGAATTTACCTGTAAGATTTTGCAATTTTTCAGTTGGTTTACTTTTTTGTGCAAGAGCCAGTTTTGGGAGTATCATTTTCATTTTGTCCAAAATTTACTCACCTACTGGATTTTACTGGAAAAGTAAACAAGCGCATCTATTATTACAAAGTCGTAATTCTTTAAATTAAATTTTAACAATTTAACAGAAATAAAAACAATAATAAGTTGGCGAAAGAAGAAATTTCTACAAAAAATTAATTACCATTTGAATTTATAAATTTAAGTAGTACTGAATACAAATTTAAGAAAAACTTTTCAAATAAGTTTTATAAAATTGTCGAATAAAGCACACAAGTTTTTATTTTTGCTATTGCTATTGAAGTTTTTATAATTAGCCAATGTTTTGCTTTTAGTTTGTGCAAAAACGCCAACGCCTTATTTTGTATATATTTTTTGCATTTTCCCCCTAAAAGGCATAAGTTAAAATTATTAATTGGGCTCTTGCTCTTTTACCTTAAAGAAGATAACTATCTCTTCTTTTAGGTAAAGAAAGCAAAAATAAAATATCTAAAAATTGCTACTTCAAAAAAAAAGCGGATAACGAATTCTCTTCCCTGGCCTAGAAATAACAAAAATACTGATTTAAGAAAACGAAGAGCCCAAAATAGCTGAACGAATAAGTGCTTACCCTTAATTCTTATGATGTGTGGACAATAAACACAAATATTTCTTGTTTTTGCTTTTCGTGAAAATTATCACTTGTCTTCATTTTTAATTTTCCTCCAAGCTAATGGTCGAGTATCTTATAGCAAACATTCACGCAGAGAAAAACTTGCTTAAATATGGTCACCTCCAACAAGACTATGTTTAAAGGAAATGTTAAACATATTACGTTTAATTTATCCACATTTTTGTCACCGACAATCATATTATTGTTAAATTAGTCCCCTACCATATTTTGATTGTCTCTAATCATATTATGGTTAAATTATTCGGCTGTTTGTTTCTTTATTTGTCCTAAAGTATAGAAATGATTGCCCCAGTTTTTTAAGTTTTTTCGATTAAAAAATCTGCTATTGTCAAAACAAAAAAAAAGTCGACTGGGGATAGTGCTCTAAAAAAATTAAGTTTCAAAATCACTGTGTAAATTTTGCTAAAGATTTTGAAAGTTTGTGCTATTAGAGTTTTGGCTCCTGTTAGCAGGGCTGCCAGACTTAGGGATTAATCCCCCAAGTTGGGGATTTCATGTGGGGCAAAGCAAGTCATTTTGCGATTGGAGATTTTTTTGGGATAAAAAAAATTCGAGGATTTTTTTAAGAGATTTTACACAATTTTTAATATATTCAACATTTTTTATTTTTCGAATTTATTCTATGGGCGTGGGTAAAACGGTAGCAAAGTTTTATGATAAAAATATTTTTTCCTGTGGGGAAAATATTTCTTATTTCTGCTGTGTGAAATGATATTTGTTTTGACGATATAAAATTTTGAAGTTTGTAAAAAATAAAAATACAAACCGACTTTAAAATTATTAGAAACAATTTCCACGAATCCAGCTGAAACTACTTCGCTGAGAACATCAAAAGAACAATGGACATTACAAAATCGATGATACCTGAAAATAGAATTGAAGTAGAAATACTACTCCAAGTTAAACTTTAATTAAAACTGCAACAATGGATAGAAATGAAAGCAGCGGTACAACTACAAAGATACCGAAAGAAAAAAACTAAAGTAAAGACGACAGAAGCAACCATAAAAAATCTAAAGAAACGAATACTCTTGCAACAAGTTTATTAACAAAAACACATAGCGAAATTGAAAAAACCTTACCTCCAACACTACAACTTGTATAACTAGTGAACCTGAAAAACCCACCTCTGTTCCCATGGAAGACATGAAAGCTTCAAGTAACAAGTCATGCAAACATCTTTATGTATCTCTACAGAAACTATTCCTAAAGAATGTGTAATTTCTTTTGAGAAAAAATACAAATTTTCAATTTCAGACACTTTTAAAACAACTTCAAGAAAGAAACTGTAACAAAAACTCAAGGCTTTCCAGAAAAAGTCAAAAGTGGATGGCAAGCCGCATCATATATTACAAAATTTCCAAAAACTCAACCAACTATTTTAATTACTTTAAAAGAAGGCACTACTAAAGGATTTACAAAAGATACTCTTCAAAATACATTAAAGGTTTTACACTTGGAGAAAAACCAACGAAAAAAACTACTTTATCAAAACAAACCACAGAAAGTTCAAACACTTTAAACAACTTCCGCAAACAAAGTAATCAATAATAAATAAATAAAGGAATATAAATCTTAAAAAATATTTATAAAATAATGAACAATTTACGAAAGTATATAGCATATTAAAATTTTATTGTGGTTATTTTCGTTGAACTGTTTTATGGTTTTGAATAAAAATTTTTATATTTTAATTAGGCTTAAGTTCATCAAATTTAATTTTCATTTCTTTCATAATCGCAACACTTTCCGTGAAAAAAAGTATTTAGAAATAGATTGCTCAAAAGTTGTAGATTTTTATAACAAATATATGGGAGGTGTGGATCCTCTAGATTCCATGCTTGGTCTATATAGAACATAAATAAGATCTACGAAATGGTACAAGAAAATTTGTTTTCATTTCTTGGATTTATGCGTAGTTAATGCATGGATATTGTAAGCTGGCAGTGGCAGAACATCTGAACAAGGTTGGAAAAACCATACCTAAAAGAAAATGTCGAGCTGCTTCCACCCCAACTACTCTAGTTAATAGAAAAAGAGGTTCAGATTCTTGTGGTTCAAACCCGAGTTCCTGTAACGCGCCAAAGAAATACACAAAAAACAAAGCTCGCCGCCAAGACTTTTCACTAAGTGCTGTCAGACTGGATTCTACAGACCATCTTCCAGAATGGAAAAAGTACGTCAACTATGTCAAAATGGTTGCAAATTTTGATCATATATAACTTGTACTAAATGCGGGGTCCATCTTTGTTTGAACAAAGACAGAAATTGCTTTGCTTTATTCCACGCATAAGTAGATCAATCTGTTTTCGATTTTGCAATACTCATTTTCTTTACTCTGCTTTTAATTACTTTTAATCCTTATTAATATACAGCCATTGAAGTGTTATTTTCGTATTTTTTACTTATGTTCCTTACGCTATTTTTTAATTACTTTTAATTGCTTAAATAAAATATAAATATAAAAATTAATAAAAAATTATATTATCTTTGTTGCATGAAACGCCATATATGGCAATAAATTTTAAGGGTGATACAGACAGGAGTGCATATGAAGCCATATATGGCATGCTTTTCTGAAAAAATTTTGTTTGCATATCTTAATTATGCCATTAAAAATAATAATTAAAAAAAAAAAATTAATTTGTAGCTGGATCATAATGCATGCAGTAGAGGGTTAAGCATTTTAAAAATAACCGGTTTACCGGTTTTAATTCGAATACATAAAAATACAAAAATCAAATTATTTTTTGTAATTAAAAGTTAATTAGAATAAAAACAACATAATACACGAAGGTGATGAACCAACAAACTACCTAGATATGACTTAAGGTATGTTCAGACCAGTGTTGCCAATTTAGCCATTTAGTGGCTAGATTTAGCCATTTTTCACCCTGTTTAGCCATTAAAAATGCATTTAGCCATTGGCCTTTTTTTTTGCCATTTTTCAACTTGTTTAGCCATAAAATTTTTCTTGCCATTTTTTCTTTTAAAAGAATAATTTTTATTTTATTATAAAAATTTATAAAAGCAAAATAAACATTTTTTACAATTAAAAAGCCTTTAATTTAAATCACAACTTTTACAAATGTTGAAAATCGCTATCAACCATGATGATGGAACATCTTTCAAAATAAAGGATCAACACAAACATCGGTGTTTCTTTCTGGTTGCAAGTAGTTCAATGAAGAGATGCAAGCGGCAAAAAATTTTTTTTAGAAATTTCAGAATTTACTATAAAGTTGCTTTCACTTCCACGGTCTTATGCTGAAGTAGAGAGGGTGTTTCGCTAAGTAAACATCGTTAAAAGTAATTTGAAAAATATGTTACATTTAGCATGCGTTAATTCGATTTTATCAATGAAATATTTATACCAACACCACAATAGTGGAGAGGATACTATGCGTTTGTGCTGATGTTTGTAACACCTTAAAATATTGGTCCTAAGCCAACCTTTTCGTATACCGATTGACTCAGAACCACTTTCTAGGTTTTTGGTCCTAATTTTTTCGTGCTTTTACTTAAATGATGATCGATTTTAAGCGATGTTAAAAACATTTGATATTCATGTTGACATCTTGTTGTTATCAAACTGTTTGTATCGCTTATTAGGCCCTGAAGCAATTACAATTAACTCAAATTTTCTGCAGTAGACCATCGTTATTAGTTTTGTATATAAATATGTATGTACTTCTTTATGTGTACTTAAAGCTTTTATTACCAATTTTTCATTATCTTGATAGTTTTTTCATTTAAAATAAACTTGTTCTTTCATTTTGTGTTGAAACATTTCACTTTGTTTCTTTTAGAATCAAAAGTAGAAGTCAATTTTTATGATTTTGTTTTTTATTTTCCATATTATTTATTACAGTTTTTAGAAGACAGTATTATGTTTTCCATTAGAACAGTAAGCAATTGAGACTTCTAATGAAATGAGCAAAAAGCTATTAAATTAACGATTTTTGGTTTGTCAGCCAACTTGCAAGGCTGACTGATTATTTGGTTGTTAAGAAAGTGAAGTGAGTTGGGAAATCAACAGAAATAGAATTGTCATTTGTAAAACCTTTGAATTGAAACCATTTTATTTAAATTAAAAACAAAGAATAAGTTAACCAAAATTCAAATATAAAAGCAAATAGCCTTGTTCAAAATTGAGAATTGAGGTGAAACTTTTTTTTAGCAGAAATGAAAAGTAATTAATTCTTTATTTCGATGGCTGAATGTAAAAAAGGCGTAACTTAATTTTTTTTAAAAAATGATTTTATGTTTATTCTAGCAGGCAAATACTACATGTATCTTGTTTTAACATTTTTGTGGACTGTTGCATAAACTTTAATGTATCTTTTTTATTAAAAATTGCATTAAAAGTTTTTTTATCTAAAAGTTTACGGAATTTAGTAAGCTTTTTTTTCTTCCCTGTAAAGTGAAAAAATGTCTTCTTTATATTAAGCCATCGATATTAATTATAAAATTTTTATAGTATTCTAAAAAAGTAAATACTTTTAAATTTGTTACTTTTGTGGGCAAAATTATTAAATAAGCTTGAATATGTTTACTTCGTGCTTTGTGTTGCCTCTCCTTAATCTAAATTTATAATTAATCCAGCAATACAAATTTAAATAAATAACACTGGTTTACATTGAAAATGTACATTTGATGAGATGTGATTTTTCTTATGTATTTTCTTCCGCTGAATTCAAAAATCGAGGTTAAATTTTTTTTTATGGAACAGTTTTTGAGATATGGTCATTTTCTCATTTTTTCGACCTTTTTTTACTTGACAAATTATATCTCGAGCTAGATATGGCCTATTGGGTCGTTCTTGGTACCAAATGGAAGGTATTGAGATTACGAACAATTATGTATAACTGGACCTTTGATTGGTAAAGCGGTTCAAAATATATTGATGAAAATATGGCACATTTTCAAAAAAATCATATTTTACAGTGCTTCTGTGCCGATGGAAAAGTACAAATCGTCGAAAAAACATCTGGTTTCTCTTCATGTACGTCAAGATGATACTTCTACGCAAGAACTAACACCAACCAGAAGAAAATCGACCGAAAAATGACAAAGGTATAAGCTATTGAGTGAAACAATCCAAATCCCTATTTTTCGAATATTTTTATTTTTTCTACAATTTATTGGGTTTAAACGATTTTAATACATTGTTGACTTTTTTGTGTGTTAAAAATAGTTGAAGCTCTTGCTTTGACTTCGGTTTATTTTGGGATCCGTTTCTCTAGTGAGAAACCATACATAGTTTTGAACCGCTTTACCAATCAAAGGTCCAGTTATACATATTTGTTCGTCATCTCAATACCTTCCATTTGGTACCAAGAACGACCCAATAGGCCATATCTAGCTCGAGATATAATTTGTCAAGTGAAAAAAGGTCGAAAAAATGAGAAAATTACCATATCTCAAAAACTGTTCCATAAAAAAAAATTTAACATTGATTTTTGAATTCAGCGGAAGAAAATACATAAGAAAAATCACATCTCATCAAATGTACATGAAAAAAATTTCATTTTGTAAACTAGTGTAATTGAATATTTTTGTTAACAAAAAAACCGGTAAGGTCATTATTCGCTGGTTTAAACTAGAATTAAAACTTTTCTAATTTTAATTGGAAGCTTAAATTAAAAATACTCAATCTCAGTGAGAAATTAAAACATCTAACAACATTTTCCATTCTAGAAACGATTAATTTGTAAATAAAAACTTCAACAACTAAACGGCAACAACAAAAAATAAATGCAAAAAAAAATATAATGACAATCCAAAGCCCGGAAAATGAAGAAAGTTATAAAATATTTGTTTGCGTATTTTTTTCAGAACAGTGGTCGTAGTTCTGTAGCTGAAGCTGTTTTCCATTTAAAGTTGTATTTCTTTGTTTTTTAAGTTTTTCCTCAGCGAACCTCTATTGCTCGATTTACTTTTATGCCATGCAATTTTTTAGCATTAGCCTATAAGACAGTAAAGGATTGGTCGATTGGTTAGCTGGTTGGCTGCATGGTTGCTGCAACAAGTGATTGCAATATCAAACAAAGCAATACTCTGAAGTAAAAATTAAGTAATGTACAGTTTTTAGAAAAGTTTATTTTATAATCATGCCTTTTTATTCCACCTCCATCGTTTATGACAGGAACACCAGTTAATTGGGGTTTTTTCAATCTTCTCGATGCCAGCAGAGCTGTTATTGTGAGAAGTTTGCAAATGTTTTAAATCGAAAAAAAATTAATTAGAGGGTTTTTGTTGCTATTAAACATTTGTAATTAAGGCAAGAAAAGGGATTTTAGTTTAAAATAAAAAGTATTCCCAAAAATTGAAATTACTTTTTGATAAAAAGGAAAACTTTTAATTTTGCAGACACCTTAATTAACAGGTTAACTTTTCAGTGTGAAAAGGCAATTAAGAAACGAGTTATTATTTTAATGTCGTTTTAATTCAGTAAAAAGTATTTCAGCGCACAATCTAAAAAATTACTAATGCTTAAAGAAGATTTATTTAGAAAATAAGTAGAACAAAATATTTAACAGAAAAAAATTACAACTATGGGTTTTAAGTAGTGCTGGGAAACTATCGATAGTACATTCGATAATATCGATAGTCTTAAAATATCGAAAATATCGATAGGAAAAATATCGATATCGATATTATTATTATTTAAAATAAAGCTATGAAGACATGTTACAGCAGCTATACTAGGGATGGGCAAATTAAAAAAATACATCGACAAATCGATATTTTTTTAGATTATCGATATTTATTATTTCAAAACTATTGATATATCGAACGTATTTTACGTATTTTTTTGAAATTATAACCAAATTAAAAAATTAAATATACCTTTGTACATACATATGTACATATTTATGAACAAACATATTATATGGAATTAAATTGTTGCTTTTTTATTTTAAAAAATTAATAAAAAAAAAAAATTCAATTATAACAAAAACAAAAGAGATGAATACAAAACAATCATATGAAATCCAAAAAAAGTAAATTACGAAAAATTTAAATGGAAGTAAATAAGTCATGGAAGTCTCAACTAACCTTAAAATTTGAATTGCGCCCCAAAAGTACCAACTTTAACTAGAAATGTTTTTGTCAAACCAGAAATCATCAGATATGGACATCAGGAGCACTGTCTGTTTTATTTGCTATCCTGTCAGTTTGCTTCTTGTATCCGGCACGGCTTCTTATAAATGGCAATTATTTGAGATCTTCATATTTGTTTAAAAAACATATGATGCATGCAATGATGCCAATTCTTAAAAAACCTTATTGTTTGAAAAAAACGGCTAATATTTTAAGTTTTTAATGAAGACTGACTTTGAAAAATAACGAATTCGATAGTCATATTTTAATATCGATGTATTGAAATATCGGTATTTTAAATACCGGTGATATATATCGATGATTTTTTTTAAATATCGATATTTTGATACATCGATATTTTTTGCCCATTCCTTTACAAACACCAAGAATGACAGGTGGTATGGATCGCTTGTTTATTGCTTATTAAAGGCCTTTACGTCGAAATTTGTATAGGGACTAAACATAAGGACTGAAATGTCAAATATTTTTGTAATGTTGTAGAAAAATTGCAAATACAAATGCAATTGCAATTCCGAGTATAGAATAAAACAATGATCGATCATTAGAAGAAAACTCCGCTAGATTGAATACCTTTTGGGTTGAGAATCAAAGCCAATTTAGGACATTATCCAAATTTGGTATAAGCATCATGGGAGTGGCACAAAATTTATTTATTTATATCGGTTAAGCAACACTATTTGATTATTTTTAATTAGATAAAAATGGTAATTGATTAAAAAAAAAATTTAAACAGGAGTTTGATAAGGCTTTAAGTAAGAAGGTCTTCTGAGTTTTGCCGCTGGAAAGCTTTTCTTTTTTCACATACACAAACACATGCCACTCAAATAATACTATATTAAACAATTCATAAATGACTCAAATCTTTATAGCTACAAATATTATGTTAAACAAAAAAATTTACTTTAATTTATTTATTTTTGTTATCATACAAACTGTATCGAAAACTATTAGTAAAGGCGTGCTTACCAACTTTAAAAATGATAGAAATAAACCGATTTTAACCATGAAATAAAATTTGTACTATTAAAGTCCAAAACACACATACATTTGCGCACACTTGTTAACATGTATGTGTATGTTTTTATTTTTCCTTTAAAAAACGAACACTAGTAATGAATAAATGGGCGTTTAATGTTTTAACATTTTATAAAGCGAAACAACAAAGCAGGTAAAAACAATAACAAAATAGTTTTATTTTATAAAAAAGAACAACAAACAACGATTATCCTTTTGAAGTTGTAATAAAAAAAAATACAAACAAGTATTTTAAGAGCGCTGGTACAGGACAAGTATGTAAATATATTTAAACACATCGCTTCTTTTATTGCAACATAGTCATATCTCAAAAAAATCAAACTTGGCAAAATGCGATTAAAGTTGTAAAACTGCACCTTTATATACAGATTTAATAAAATATATTCAGCTTGAGATATACACATAAAAGATACACATATGTTTTTGTGTGATGGTGGTATGTACCAGTTAACACATACTGTATATATTGTATGTAAATATTTTTTCGCTTGTTCTCAGTTCATAGTTGGTATAAAAAGTATTGAATACATCATACATGCATATTTAAGATTTATACTTTTACAGACACACATAAATACTAGGCTATGCTCGTATATACACTTGCACCAATGTTCTTATACTCTACATTCATTTTACATGGAAAAGTAAAATTGCACGTTAGAAAGCCATTAATGAACATTGTTCTCTAAATGTTTCAGGAGAAAAAACATGCATGTATTTCTTCCACTTCTATACCTGTGTTAATTTTTACTTATATCTTGTTCATTGGTGTTGTGTTGGTGTGTGGTAAATATGTAATTGTTTCGACAGCAAACAAAAAGTTAACTCAACAAAAAATGCACCAAAAAAGCTAAAAATTATAATGCATGCAATATCCTGTACGTATTATTATGGGTCATTCAATTCACTGGCCTTTGCTCATGAATTGTAACAACTAGGGTGATCGATCGAATAGTATTCGACCGGTTTTAACCGGTTATTTTAGTTTTGCCCAAGTCGAATATTTTAAAATGTCCGGTTACTTTATTAATGTGTATTTTTCTAATTAAACTTAAACTTTTTATAAAAAATGTCAAAACAAAAGTCAAAAAAACATTATGAGCTTATATAAGCATGTGTTCTTGAAACAAAAACCAAAAACAATTTAAAGTACTACAAAAAAAGTTCAGCTTTAAAAGTAATTAGCAATTTGATAGTATTAT
This sequence comes from Pollenia labialis, assembly GCA_949318255.1. Taxonomy (NCBI): domain Eukaryota; kingdom Metazoa; phylum Arthropoda; class Insecta; order Diptera; family Polleniidae; genus Pollenia; species Pollenia labialis. The sequence goes on from OX439142.1 coordinate 121,276,283, forward strand.
AAATACTATATATATTTTTATAAAGATGCTATCTCTGGTGATTTTTCGAACTGACTTAAATGAAAATTGTGCTTAAATGGCCCTAAAATGATAAGTTGCAAAGGTTCTTTAACGTCACGACTTATTAATCACTTTTAATTAGTCTACAAGCTTGACATAAATATACGCCAAGTAAAACTTTACCCTGTTCCAAGTAGTTTTTAAGAGACTGCAAATAATACTTTCCGAAAATATGCTGCCAATAATGAATGAAAAACTCTTAAGTAGTTCTAGCATATCTTCATGCTTAAAACAAGAACATATTGGCGGAATCAACGATATGGGAAAATTCATCAGTTTTATTTATTAAAACACCAAGAACATAAAATAAAATTTAAGGAATCAAAAATGTCATGGAAGGGTTTAAATTGTGTGATCGACGAATTGACAGATATTTCACATAAAAAGCATGTTCGTATTACTATTGTTTCTATAATGCTGAAACAAAAAAAAAAATTTAAATATATAATCCTGGATAAGAGGTTTTGTTTGCCACTTTTCAAAAATATGGCCGAAGTTTACTGCTTCATATAGACATGCTTAACCAGCAACAAATTAAAACTCACTTACAATAAATTTGGGAGAATTTCTCAAATAATAAATTTATTAAATTCCTATATTTTTAAAACAAAAGTTTTCAAAAATACTAAAGCAATGTTCACACCTATTAAATATTTGACTCCTAACGTAACCACCAGTTTTCTTAAAGAATTGTTTGCTTTTGCAAAACGTTTGGCTAGAGCAAACATTATTTAACGGTTTCTTAACTACATTATACATAAATGCAATTATCATCTGAGATATACATAAAGTTTAGCAAATAACTAGAAATTGCTTAAAATAATGCTTAAGTTTAATCAATTAACTGGTCACGCTTTTTTTTGATTTTATCGTCAAATATTTGTGGTCTGAACATACCTTAAGTCAAATCAATGTATTGTGGCTCTATGCTCCTTATGGGATCGACGGGAACATATATGTATTTTGTTGGTTCCTTACCTTTAATTGTTTTGTTTTTATTCTAATTAACTTTTTATTTCAAAAACTAATTTGATTTTTGTATTGTTATGTATTCGAATTAAAACCGGTTAACCGGTTATTTTTAAAATGCTTAACCGAAAACCGGGTTTTTTAAAATAGCAACTATTCGGAATATTCGAAAACCGGTTATTGAAAACTGTCGAATAATCGATCACCCTAGTAACAACGCATTTGCAAAGAAAATGACAACAACAACAAAATACTTTAAGTCATAATTCAGGTCATTTAAGACAACAAAAGTGTAAAACGAGGAACATGTAACAACACAGCAGCTAATTAAAGTAGTTAGAAAGTAAAGTCGGTTCAACACCAGATCACCTTTTACCTCAGTATTTAGAGACAAATTTTTGCGAAATGTATTTTGACCACAAGTTTTAAATAGATAGTCAACCAGCTGGACGGATGGACATCGTTAGATCGATTCAAAATTGATTCTGAGGTGTACAACGACTCATGAATGATGCAAAACCGTAATTATAACAACTGAAAGTGTATGCATACAGTCCACATATGTAAATTCTTATAATAGGCACAAAATGATCTCCGGCTAAGACGATGAACATTAATTTTTTACCACAAATACTTATTTACATTTAAGGAAAAAAAATATTTATATGTATATCTGACTGTATTTTTGGTCGTTCCGGTACATTTTGTACCTCTCAGTGAGCTAAAATTTTTTTATGTACTAAATTTTACCAAAAATGAAAAAACATAAACCTAGTGCACTGCGTGATGTTTGGTTATACTAACGCAACTGCAACGAAACCTTTTATCGGTTTGAAAAAAGTTTCAATCTTGTTCCATACACCCCGCAACTTAAATTGTACAACAATGTGATGAATTTATCATAATGATTTTCTTTGATAACCGTTGAAATACAAGCCAACGATATGTAGTCATTTTGAAGATGTTGGCACAAACATTTTCCATTGACGATTTAAACTCAAAATTTTACGATTTTTCATTTGACAAATTTTGTACGTAGTGCTGCCACATGTTATTTTTTTAACAACATATAATAGATGGGACACTTATTTATAGTTGTTGACTTTAAACTACATATAAATTCAAGTTTAGTTCAACTAAACCAGCGTTTAAACCATCATTGATTTATTAGCCATAATTGTCCCATCTAAGCAGTTCATTATACAAATATGTATAAATATAATAGTTTTCACTTGGGAAAATGGTGTTCGTAACCTCGAAGTTCACGTGGCACACAATTTTCGAAATATTTTTATGTATGATTTAATTTCTCATTCGGCTCACGTCTGTTATTCTAGATTCTCAAACTTTTGTAGCGAATTCGGATATATGACATCCCACACAACACAACGTTAGCTTCGAAGACTATCTGAAATTAAAAAACCTTTTGTTCTTACACAAAATTATAACGACAATGAAACCAAAATATCTATTTGACCGTCTACAGTTCATGAGGTCCTCGAGAGTAAACAGCCTAGTCCAACTTCGACATCGTGATGCAGCGTCTGAGAAACAATTGTTTATATATTCAATACGTCTCTGGAACCAACTTCCTGTATCTCTACAACATTCAACCAACGCAACTAGATTTAAAAATAACTTCATTAACATTTATAGCATTCGAAATAATTAACTTAATTGTAAAATTCAAATATTTATATACTCTAATTAAGTTTTCTATCAATTGTAATTATTGATCTAATTATCTATTATTACTATATCTGCTAAATTATTTTTATATATTAGCACAGAAAAAAATTACGATAAATCAATTGTCATACTGAATACCATATTCGTCAATATAATTAACTTATTAATTGAAAAGGCACCAACAACTAAATTTGTAAATACAAAAAACTATTTTGTTACTGAAAATTGTTAAAATCCAACAAATATTTTTAACAATGAGTTTGTTATATTGAAAAAAATATTTGTTAACAATTAAATATAAATTTTATTACTAAATTGTCATATTAACAAAATATTTTGTTACTAACTAATTTAAAATGAAAGATGAATTTAAAAATTGTTTTATTAACTTTTGAGTAAAATTTATAAAAAATCACATCACAAAAACCATCATAACTTATTTAGGGAGCAAAATGCATTGAATGCACTCTGATTTTCTGACATCAACACAAAACGGAACCTTGCCATCGTTAACAGTATTATTTGGAAAACTGGAATTATTAAAGACTCTTTAAATGTCTTTATGAAAAATTGAATAATAAATAAACTGACCGTATAGATTGGTAAAATTTCAGAATTATCACCACATCGTTCATTCTCTTAAAGATTAAAAATTTAAAATACAGTATTTTTGTATTTTTTTCTACTTTCTGACATAAAATATTTTTTCTATGATACAAAACAATTTGTTAATATGACAATTTACAAGCATGTTAATTAAAAAAAATTGTTAAACATATAAAAATGGTTTAACAAATTTTCTTTAATTACTAAATAACATTTGTTATATTTTTCTGTGTATGACACCTACATATATTAAAACTAACTTCTCTGATTGATCTTGTTGTATTAGAAAATCACTTAATAAATAAATAAATAATTTATTAATGGCGAAAATACCATGAATATAGCGAAGCACAGTTTTTTTTTAAACTTTAGGCAAGATAGTTCAGAGAATGAACAAGATATTATAGAGGTAAAACACTAATTTTAAAGGTTGTATATACATAGGTGAATTCGCACAGGGATATATAACTTTAACCTTCGCCTTACCAAATGTTCTTATGTATATCGTTTACCAATACCCTCCTGGGTGTAACTGCACGTCTATAAGCGATAAGACCAAGTTTTCGTCATACAATTTTTTCCAGTTTTTGCTCAGTGAGTACAAATTTCCCTTTAACATGACCAAATTGAAGATAGTTATTTGAGAAATAAAACAGAAATGTTCACCCCGGTGGGTATTGGCAAGGCTAAAGCCTAGTACTCTATTCAAATCTGTAAAAAATGTTGAGCTACATTAATTATTTCACACGAAAATTTTGACATGTATCAATGTTACCTATCGTGCGAGTTTGTACAATTTTACGTTTTTATTCCTGCAAAGTATGCGACATTGTTTTGCGTATATAAACAAACCCTACATATATTTAACTAAAACTAATTTTTTTTTAAAAAAAAGAAAGTAAAAATGGATAAAAAAAACTGTAACCGGTTGTGTTATTTTAATTTTTTATTTCTTATTTAATAATCAGTTCATAATTTTTTGCTTAAAATTGCATGTAAAAAAAGTGCAGCTTACATTATTTCGCAGTTGTTAAAAAATGTTGCCAAAAATATATCGGAACTTTTTCACAAAATGAACTGAGTACAACTCTTTCAACATAATTTCATTGATATTCCGCACAAGACTTTTTTATATGCGTTTTGACAGAATTTTACGTGAAATATTGAACAGAGGCTTTAGGTTAAGATAAATCAGTTACCTGTGTTGTGGTTGTCGACAGAGGTATTTTGTTGAAATATTAAACGACATTTTTCTTTAAACACCAACAATTAAGAAAATTTGATAGTTTTATAAAAAAAATGTTCACAAAATTCTAGTCCATATTTTTTGTTAACTGCTTTGTTTGTTTTCTATTAACTCCTTTGTTTTGTATTTTGCTTTGTTTGTAGAAAGTTGTATTTGCATCGCTTAATTGAAATGTTTTGCCGATTTTTATTCTCAAACTAGCGTTTAATATTTGGAATTTTTGATGTTTTTGATTTGAAAATAAATTATGGATTACGTTATAAACGTTAAACCTCTCGACCGACAAGTCGATAGTTAGTGAGACGCTTAAGGGAACGATAATGAGTGAGTTGTTGTCGCTCGCTCAAGTTGTCGATCGACATCGTGGGCCAGGCTGTTAATATATATGTATTTTTAAATTTTATATGTTTATAAATATATTTATAAATACAGCCTAGCCTGTGCATGTATGTATGTACGTATATGGGATTGTATGTTAACAAAACAGCAGCTGTTAAACACTGGTAAGAAGGCTATAGTTTCTGTAAATCTGTCTATGCTACAAAAATCTTTTGCCTCCAATTAATAAACATAACTTTTTAAAAACGTTTTTGTGTGTATTAAAAGAATCGAATGCATGTATAGCAAACTGTTATAAGTTTTGTGCTTTAGGTTTGGTGCTTTATTGCAGCCAGTATTGCCAAAACATATTGGGGAAAAATGCAAGATTTTGTTAAAAAAAATGCTAAAAATGCTAAAAAATTTTATGTAAAATATGGATAGATCTTCATTAAAGTAAGGGCCAATAATTTTGTTATAATATGTGGAATATTGTTCTTCAAGTACAACGACGATTTGTCAAATTGCCTTAAATAAATGTTTATCAGATACTCGACAGGTGCAATCGAAATACGCCTAGCACTTATAGTAAATGTCGACTTTGCTGAAGTTTTTAAAAAATTCTTTAGAACTGGATGGGATTGTTTTTAGTTATGCCCGTTTCTGCTTGTTGTTCCGGGCCACTAATTTTAAACAATATCGCCTTTGCATTAATTGCAAAGGGTTTTTTCTACTTATAAATCATCTGTTTCTTTCACACATTCTTTTAACTTCAGATGCTTGTCCCAATCTTTGCGAAACTTTTGTGAATGGGTTTTTACTAATTTTTAAAAATTTTCTCATTTTTTGATTTTTATTTTGTATTTGTATTTGTATTTATTAATTTGATTTTCTAATACAACAAGACACAATATCTTATAAATTACAGCATTAGAATCAGACAAGTTAAAGTATACATTGATAACAAATATTTTTTAAGAACTACTAGATTATATTTAAATTTAAATAGAGTAAAATAAATAAAGTAAAGATTATATTTAAATTTAAATAGAGTAAAATAAATAAAGTAAAGGTTTATAAAAATAAAAAAAGTTTACATTTAAAACATAAAAAAAATTTAACAAAAATTTACGAAAAATATTCCCTTAGTAATTTTCTAAATCTTACAGCGTTGCTAGTGATTTGCAAATCATTTGGAAGTTGATTCCAGAGACGTATGCTTAATATAAAGTATTGGCATTCAGAAGCATGGTCACGATGACGAAATTGTATTAAATTTTTACCTCTACACGATCTAGAAAACTGCAGACGTTCATAAAGATATTTTGGCTCCCTTGTCGTTATTATTTTGTGAAGTAATATTAAGTTTTTGAATTGAAGATAGTTTGAAAATGACATATTAAATAAACGACAAGAGTGCTGCGATATATGATCAAATCTTTTTAAAGAGAAAATGTAACGGATGATATTGTTGTATGTAACAGTCAGCTTTCTCATATCATTCGAGTTACAACCAGTAAATATTTCGGATGAGTATAAAAGTGTCGGAAGAAGATATGTTCTTGCAAGTAATATTCTTACTTGCAGAGGTGTAAAGTGCTGAGTAGCCCATAAACTTCGCAACATGCCATATACTTTACCACAAACTTGTGTAATGTGATTCGACCATGTTAAAGTTTTGTTAAATAGTACTCCTAAGTTTCTTGCTGAATCTACAACATCGATTCTCGAATCACCAAGAAATAAATTTACCTCAAAATTAATATGAGAGGCTCTTTTACATATTAATATGCATTTGGATTTATTAGGATTAAGTCGCAAACCGTTAGCTGCCCATATAAGTATTTTCTGAAGATCATGATTTAACTCCCGTATTTTCATATTAGCTGATTCTTTAGGACTACTGAGATACAGCTGAACGTCATCAGCATACATTTGTATACTAGAATACGATAGTTGGTTTTGGAGGTCGTTCGCATATAAGGAGTATAGCAGGGGTCCAAGGATGGATCCCTGTGGGACACCTCTAGTTACTTGTAAAGAACGCGATAAAGTTTCGGCATTTGCAACTGATTGGCATCTACTTGAGAGGTATGATGACAACAGTTTCACCGCAAACGTGGAAAATTTAAATAATTTGGACAATTTCATGCACAAGATTGAATGGTGCACTGTATCAAAAGCCTTTGAGTGGTCCAATAATACCAAAAACGTTATTTTTTTCTCATCTAGGTTACTACGAATTTCCTCTATTACATCGGTATGAGCTAAAGTACAGCCACGTTGAGGCCTGAATCCAGATTGACGATCGGTTAACAGGTTGTTGTTATTTAGTGAAACATTAATGAGCATTTATGTTGTTGCATTTTTTAGATCTAATTCAATGATAGAATTTTCCGTTTTTTCTTTTATATTTGTATTAAACGTTATAAAAATGGAAAATATTAAGAATATTACAAGAACTAAAAAATACTACGAATTTTTAAATATTGCTAGAAAAAAATGCTACATGCTAAATCAGTTTTTTCATGGCAAATGAAAAATGATAAATTGGCAACACTGATCACAACACACATTTTACACCAACACAACCGTATAGATATTGGCCCCTTTTAACACTATTCACTTTTTAAAACGCAGAAAATTTTATACATCATTGTATTGCGTAACGTCCTGGTAATATAATTCTCTTGGATTATTAAGACTTTTCACTTGTTATGTTGCTTCTCTTATTAATATTTTCATTATTCATGATTCTTTAGCAAGAGTAATAATAGTTGGTTTGTGCGTGATTCGAAGGCAGATTTAAAAGTGTTTAAGAAATTATGAAAATATAAAACGATATTTCTTTTAAGCGATATAGATATAATTGGGTTTTAATGCGCATAATACACTTTTTTAAAACATATTTCCGGTTAACCTGTTTCTAAGGTTTTCAAGATACATAATTATATACAAATCGATTTAGTAGTTAATTTTTTGATAACACGAAACAGAATTTCCGGACTATACTTTCTTACTTACAAATTTATATTTTTCATACTCACACAAATATAAATATTAACAAATTAATTTTACATACTCATGGAATGAAAAAGGTCCGGCTTATTCCCTGAAAGACGATTCTTATAAAATGCGTATGAATTTTTTTTAAATGCACACTGCCAAAATAACTTACACACAGTCATAAAAAATATAATGCTGATTACCGTGCAAATCTAAAATTGGCCTTTAAGGAATTCAACATCCAAAACAGATGAAATAAATATGAATTTTTATTGTAACCTGTATTAGGTTAGTTGGTTAGTCCCTGGCTAAATTTGCAACAAAATGTTGTAATGTCCCTGCAAGTAATAGGAATAGTCTAGCGTGTAAAATGTAGCCAACTAGGAATTACGACTAGTCCAAACGTATGGAAAAAATGGTCTATTTAACATAACGATGTCCTAGGGCAGGACCATATACCCAACTTTATATTACAAAGGAGTAGTCTTAAAACTTCTCCATGATATATTTAAGAGGTTTAGTTTTGAAGTCGTTTAAAAGCGATAACATGCCGTTAAAAAACGAAGACATGTCGTCCTACTACAAACAATTTTTAACACTGACATGGTCCATGCTTGCATTACTATACTGGTCTATAGGGAGTAGCCCATTTGATCAAAATGGATCAGGTAGTCCAATATTATTTGCAGGGGTGCATGTAGATTGCATTTGTTTTGGTGTTGAACTCAAAACAAAAATAAAACAATAATTTAACACGAAACATGAACTAAATAGACAATTGTGCAATGAATGCCATAATTGTGCATTTGGAAATATTGGCAATGAATTGACAATTCCGCGTATTACCTACCACTGATTTCAACGGCCCCATCTTTAACGACATCAACATTTGTTATTGCTTGAAATTACAAAAACAATAAAACATCAAATAACCACCCACCTGCACCTGTTTGTAAGTTATCTTTATCCTGTTATGGGTGTGTGTAATGTGCATGTTGTTGAGGATGAAAACAAAAAAAAATTCTCACTAAACTAACCAACGAACTGGAATCGCAATTGCAATGTTTGGTTTATGTTCCAACAATAACTGTCTATGTCACAATCCTCGTCGTCGTCATCGCAATCATTGTTACCATTGGTTACACCAACAACATCATAACACAGTCAATGTTGTTACAGATACTTGGTATTGCTTAACTAAACCAACATCGTCCTTGCATTATCATTAATAATGCTGTGACAAAAAGGAAAAAGTGTTTAAGTCGACTTAAGCAAAATTTAATTTTATGATACATTTTTAATCTAAATGCATGTTTAATAGTACCCATGGACAAAGTTTCAAATGTTGTGTAAGATTTTTTAGGAAGTTGTAGCAAAATAAAGTTTTGCTTTGGTTTTTAATGTTTAATAACTTTTCGCAAAAATCTTAAATTTATCTGTGACGTTAGGAGTATTTAGGTATAAAAACTTTCAAATACGTTTAACCGAGGAGAAGTGGTGATTTAATTAAAATAAAAATATATTTTCAAAAATAACCTTTAAAGATTAAAATTGCATTTCTAGAAAACAAAAATATAGGCTTAATCACTTTTGGTGGATGGTAGATACCGGGGTATTCATTCGGTTAACCGATTAATTACAATCCGATTCACTGATCGGTTAATTTAAAAATGGCGGTTAACGATTAAACCAGTTAATTTTAGTCGATTAACCGATGTAAAAAAATTTAACATATTTTTTGTGTTTTTAATTATTTGTTTCGTCTCATATACAAAAGGTATGTTGTTAGAAAATATTTTTTCATACAATATATCGAGCCCTTATAGCAAAAATTATGTAACCAACAACATTTTGGATTTTGGTTTTTTGATGAAAATCGATCATTTTTGATCATTTGCATCATCTCTAAAAATCTCATATCTCTGGGAAGTACCGTTACGAAATAAGAGCAAAATCAATTTCAAACGAAAAACTAGACTTGAAGGAAAAATATTTAAAAAAAACCTTCTCCTGTAAAATTTTATTTTTGTTGGTTACGTCATTTTTGCTATAAGGGCTCGATATATGAATTTCTTTTCAGCAATATATTCTTTAAAAACAGTACAAAAACAAAAATAAAGGAATTCGGAAATGAACTTTTTTGCAGAATGTTTGGTGCTCAGCTTTGCCAGGTTCAGTCAGATAATATCCTGACAACAGAAGAAACTCTCGACAGCAACACAAACAATCTTCAGAATTAACCGATACAAAAATTTAAAAAAATTAAAACAGGACTCCAATGACATAATGGAAGGTTTTATATGTTTAGAGAAATCCCGGAAAAGGACTGAGAAATTAGATATGCTGTACTATGGGTTGCTTTCGACTTCTCCAAACCCTACGATAAGTGAAAGAAAATGTTTGCAAGTAAAGTTTTATCAAATAATAAATAATTTATGCATTTTTAATTATTGAAATTACGTTAACAGATTATAAAACAAGATAAACCGATTAAATAATAATTTCGGTTAATTAATCGAGTGATTAACCAATTGAGTGCCCCGGTAGACTAGCTGGTAGCGAGCTAGTCTATCATCGCCGGGGTTGCGGGTTTGATTCCCGCCTGAGTCTCTGGTTTCTTTCCTGCAGACAAGCATAAAAGCTTCGCGGGATAAGCGTAGGAAATTAAAAAAAAAATTAAAGCATTAAATGAATACCCTAGTGGATACTAATACACAAACAAAAAAATACTACAACAATATTTACATTCGAATTGACTATATGCAAAATGTTGAACCATCCCTTCAATTTAGTACCACATCGCACTTTACTAACTTTTGGCTGAAACGAAATTATCGTATGTTACAAATACCAAATTTTACAGGACAGCCATTTTTCTACTTTTCTCTGCTTTCACTTGCAATATCAAAATGAAATTATACATGTGCTTAGATAAGGTAAGATAAGACGATGTTGAATTCGCCTGAAATATTTTGCCAGGTGGCGTCTCTTTGAATGTAGAACAAGATTGCATCATTATCAAATTGAATTAAAATGTTAAAACAATTGAAAAACGCTTGAGAATTGTGTTTGATTTCAAATGATAAAGTCATTTTATATCAAAGGTTTGACTTCGTGTTTGTTGGGTTATCAAACCAAAACTACCACTAACATTGCTACTACTCCTACTGCCAACATCATAATGAACAACCAAAAATTACAAATAAAACAGAAACAAAACTTGTTGAGATTTCGAGTCGTGTAAAAATACTGAAATCTAGAGATTTATTAATGTCAAACGTACGCGAATCTGATGCTGGTCTTTGCACTTGTGTTCGCTCAAAAAAAGCCGGTACTGTTAATAGTGAAGCTTATTAGGTTTCTTGGGTAAGTACAAATTTGCCATTTTAATAAAAATAAACAGATACGGATACCCATACGTGTGTATATGCAAATGCACCAATAAATTTTTACATTGTATGGTACTTGTATAGTACTCCTTCATACATATTTATGTGCATTAGGAAATGCGTGTAAAGTTGTAAAATTTAAAAATTCTTTTCTTTTTTTGGGACATCCTTATGTATGTAAGTATGTATATATGAACGTATCTACATATGTTCATGAACTACTTATTTATGTTATTGAGAATGCAAATTAACAAGTTTATGCTAATATTTTTTTGCATATATTTTGTTTTTGTGTTTCCTTATAGTTTAATGCTAAAATAACCAAAAGCTTATTATAATTATTTTTAAGCTGTTACTTTCACACTTGTTTGTAATAATAGGCATACTTCACAAAGAATTATTTGTTTGGAATTTTAATACTTTTATTTTTTTTTAAAAAAGGTGGTAAAAAATATACTTCCTCTTATTCTTGTCGAAAGTTTTATACTTTTATTCTATTACGAATGACAATATTTAAATTAGAGAAAGTTGAATTTTATAAATACGTATACTTTTCAGACCAACCTAAATCAGCGCAGAAGGCTTATGATTTTTTAGCGCCTAGCTTTAACGCTGCAATGACAAACTTATATTAGAGGGACAAAGCTGTATCATTAACTGAAATGTGAATTTATGATGTTTACTGAACAAAATAAAATTAAAATCGGAGAAAACCCCATTAGATTGACGAAGAATAGCTTAGTTGCTATTACCTTTTGACAATATCAGCCAACTTCACTTTTTATCGCGCTGTCTACTTAACTTCATAGATTTTCTTGGAGCATGAGAATTTTGGACAGATACAAAAAATTAAAACATATGAAATATGTACTACTGAAGTGACCACGAAAAAAGCAGCATGTGAGCAAAATTTTTGAGCGGCTAAGCGGCACCACTTAGGAAAAAATCTTGTTCTAATGTTGAGTTGTCTTCTGAACGGCAAAGAATAAACATGGAAAAAGTGGAACTTATAATTTCATCTGTACAAAGACGACCGCTATTATGGCAAGACAGATTACCAAATTGTCTGTTAACTTTTAACAAAATCTGCTGTTATATTTTTGCAACAGTAAATCAAAGGATTTCACAGAAAATCCTTCCTAAAAATTCTTTTAGCAAACAAACAAAATTTTGCCATTTGCTATTCTGCCGCTACCTGACAATTCCAGTATATCATGCGAATTTCAATTCGCAGAATTTTTTTGTCATTGGAGTATACTAAGGGCCATTATTACAACTTGCCAATAGTTAAAAGTCGGATTTTGTTGGACCGATAAATAGCTTTGCATTATTACAACTTCCATTTTTTATTGCTGTTATTTTCAATAATAATAATATTTAATAGATGAAAACATAATAAATGAAGATTTTATAATGCAAAGCTATTTATCGGTCCGACAAAATGAAACATAATAAATGAAGATTTTATAATGCAAAGCTATTTATCGGTCCGACAAAATCCGACTCTTAACTATTGGCAAGTTGTAATAATGGCCCTAAGTGATATACAAACGAGTGTAATGCTCGCTGTCTTTTACATAAAAAATTAGTTGAATTACAAAATGGCAATGGTGCTTTCTTTTGAATTACTTAAAAAATCCATTCAAATTTGAATCGATTGTTAATTCTTTTTTCCAATTCATTTGGATTAATTCAAAATCAATTCAATTCAAACGAATTGGAATTTAAATGCAATTCACTTTGACCCAAGTTTCATTCAATTCATTTTTTGTGTGAAAAGAATTTATTCAAAATTTTCTAATTCAGTGCATGAATGATTCGCTAATTAATTTAAAAAAATGAATGATTCATTTACGGCTCTGGCTTGGACCTCCAGCTTAAATTATTTTTCATGTTTTTTACGTTTACTTTTTTGTTGCACCAGGAAAACTTATAGTGGTTTGGAATGTGTTAGCAATATTTGGCGTAGTAAGTAGTGCAACGATTTTTATCTCTAATGATTGTTGTCACATCTCTCTACATGTGACAATTTTTAATTGTAGTTTTTGGCATATTATTTTTAAGGCATTTTCTATGGTTGTTTTTCGGTGTCCTGCAAAATTTTATAATTGGAATTCGACCATGTGATTATGGAATTTAATTTGAGTTTTGGCATAATGTATAGTCTAAAAATCAGATTATTAGTATTCAAATCTGGCAACAAAAAAAGCAATTCAGAAACTAAATTGAAATTGTACAAAAGTTGATATTTGCATGCACAGGTTTTGGAAAAATAAAACTAAATTACAAAACTAGATTACATGGTAAAACAGAAAATTACAATATTTGTTGAACCATTAAAAGGATTTACGAAAATTATATTTTTATATAAAAGGAATAAGACTTTAATAAAAATTTCTATAGAGTCTAATTTACAATTCAAAGTTTAAAAACATATAAGACTGGTTAATAATTTCTAATGACTTTTAACTAATTTTTATAATAATTATAATAAAACATTAACACTTGAATTTTATTCTAACTTCTTTTTTTGAGTTTCCTATATTGATTAAACAATTGCAAAGGTTTCCAATTATAACATAAATTCATAAACTGTCACATTTGTGAATAAATCAAACCATGTAAAGCTTAAAGAATATTGTTTTATTAGTATTATAAACTTGTAGTTTTAGTTTTCTTTCACAGTATTATCAATACATTCGCTGATGGCAAACAAGAAAACTCAAATCTTTTTAAATACTTTTTAATTCCCTAAAGTGCCATACATCAGTGAATACAACAAAATATGATATAAATCCTTTTTTCTATACCCAATAGTTACATAACAAGCTTTTTTCATCTTAAAAAAAAAATACAATGGTTCGCTCACAAATCATACAACTACCGGTTGATGCTACTGTTCTTTTAGGCCTAACTGCATCGTTGCATTGTATAGTTTCTAGTGACCCAACAGTACCATATAATATTTGTATCGCGAAGGTCATCTGACAGCCATTAGATATTCACCACAAATTGGGAAACAATACGATGGCTCCTTAGAGATTCAAGCTTTAAGAGCTTCTGATGTTGGCACCTGTTCATGTGTTGTAACTTCACCGGGTGGCAATAAAACGTGGTTGGCACGTTTAAGTGGCATTGAACTACCATTTCCACAAGCAAACCTAAAGGCAACACATCAAGAGACATCCAAACAGCGGGCAACAGTCCACCATTAAAGTTTATTATACAGAGGCGTGAAGTGTCGGCTTTAGGTAAGTCCCAATTCACATTATACGATTTTTGTCGTTGCGATTATTGTCGTTTCCTCTTTGGAGTCGGTCTAATGTTTACATTGTACGATTTTTGTCGTTACGACTTTTTCTTTGGCAACCGAACTTCAATACATTTTTCGTCAAATGAGAGAACAATGAGAGAACGAATGAGCGAACAAAATGAATCGAAGAGTACACTCGCTTGTGTACCCAGTGTTACCGTTATGCGACTATAGTCGCATTTTTGCCCCTTTTTGACTGCCTTGCCACTTTTTTGACCCCTTTGTTTTAAATCCCCTTTTGTATCATTTTGTAGTTTTTTATGCCCCTTTTGCCCCTTTTTGAACCAAATTTTTTTTATACTATCAATCAATGAATCCGAGCTCAATTTGAAGAGAAAATAGCATCCAATTTGGAAAAAATTAAAATAATTCAGGAAGGGCTATCTATTAACAATAAAATTTACCTCAAATTTCTAGTATATGTATTAAATATTATGAATAAATTAAACCTTAATTTTCAAAACGAATCATCACAAATTATATAGGTATTTAGTTTCATCCACGAAAGATATTGTATTAGAAATTTTTAAAAATTTTTTAAAAAAAGAGTATGTTATGCAAACAAATATAGAACAAATTGATTTTGTTGATGTTCTGCATATAAAAGAAACTCTTAATATATGTATATATCGGCCACGAAGCCGAGCTAGAAATATGTACTAACAACATCTTAAGTAGTGATATTGTAGAAATTAAAAACAACATTTTACTTTTTTACCAAAAGCTGTGCAAAGAAATTTTATCAAGAATTAGTATTAGCGATAAGAGGCTGGATCATTTAAGGTTTTAGATCCAGTATTTATTAAGTCAGCTGAAGACATAAATTACTTTGAAATTGTTACCGTTTTTATTGATATAATTAATAACCCAGATTATTTTGTAAAAGAGTTCAAAGTTTTAGAAACCAGATCAAACGATAAAAGCTATGAAGTAATTTTTAAAATATCTAAGCCTGAAACATTTTGGTACGAAATTGGCAATTTAAAAAACTGTTTGGGTGACAATTTATATCCAAACTTGTATAAATTTGCTTCGTATGTTTTTACTTTACCACATAGTAGTGCATCCGCTGAGCGGATTTTTTCTAAGTTAGCATATTTAAAAAATAAAGTGACAAATAGACTGAAAGTAGATACCTGTCAGTCTATGTTATTCGCTTTAAATTTGTATCAAAATGACTTGGAAGATTGGATTCCAAGTAGGGATGGACACTGTAAAAAAACATCGATGTTTTTTCGATGCGATGCATCGCAAACATACATCGATGTTGCATCGATATTTCATGAAATACATCGATGTTGTTATACATCGATTTTTTTTTAATTATTTATTATTATTATTATTATATTTTCGAAAAATCTTTAGTTTATTTTACATCTCCCAATACTTTTTTTCAATACTGTAAACAATAAACAAACAGCAAAATATTTTCCTTTGTTGAACTTGTGCATAATTTGTTAGCTTTTATTTTAATTACGCGTGGTTATCAAGCTGTTTGTTGGGAGTAAAGATGCCAAACCCAAACTTATTCGCCGCATATAATAGTGTTGACAGTTGTTCGCATGATATTTACCACGTTTACATATACAAACTGGAGTCATGCCAAGACATATAGATGGGTCGTTCTTAAAAAACATAACCATTCTGAATTTTGTAATTTAAAAAAATTAAGTTGGCCAAATATGTTTATAATTGGCCTCATGTGGTTACGGATCTTATCAACAATAGGAATCCATAACCAGCAGTATTTTTTTAAATTTTTGGAGTTTTTACTGATAATAAGTCACAGAGTGGACCGGTAACAGAGGGGACAAATTAACTCAAAAATACCATATTTTAGCTTTTTATTAGAATTTTGTAAAATTTATTTGTCCAAAATATTTATAAAAAAAATTATAAAATAAATAAAAAATCACTTTACTCACCGTTTTTCAACAGTAACAGAGTAGACACTGAATAAGGGTACGCACCCGGCCTACAATTTAGTTACTTACTCAACCACGCACTAAACAAGACTGAACAGTTATAAACACATTTTGTTGATTTTAGCTAAGTTTTGATGGAGAAGCATAAGAGAAATATACGCGTTATAACGTTTAACAAAAATTTTTCAATAAAATGTGTGGACGTAACAGAGGGGACCAAAACCTGGGGACAAGATTTTTCTTCAAAAAAATTATACAAACAAATTATTTTTCATCATTCTTTTCTATATATGGTATTAATATATACAAACTGAATAACAAAAATTGTAAATATTATTTTTTTTCAATTTTATTTTAACTGAAAATAACTATTAAATTTTAATAAATTGGCTCGGGACACAAGTTTTTGCTAAACCTTTGACATTAAAAATATTTTTTAAGTTATTTTCAGATAACTAATTATTTTTGTTTTATAATATAGTTACGTAGAATCGATAATAATTTATAAAAATGCATATATTTTTCTATTTTCTTTTTGGAGAAACAAAATATAAAATAGTAAAGTCTGGGGACACCAATTGGTCATGTTTTTTAAGAATGACCCAGATATGTATACACATCTATATACCAATCTACACGTTCTGTATACAATTTGTCATTTCGATGCATCGAAAGAAAACATCGATGTTTTCCGATTGTTTAGGAGCAATAAAACATCGGATTATATCGATGTTTCGGCGCAATACATCGAGTGTTTTGAAAACATCGATGTTTTTTGTCCATCACTAATTCCAAGTGATGAATTGATTAATAAATATAGATTTACATTTTCAAAAAAATAGATATTTAATAGTTGACGAAACAACATAACACTGCAATTTATAAAAAAAATGGATCTGTACCTGATATTAACTATCTTCTTTTCAATACTTTTATATGCTTTTTCCTCGAGGTTTTTTCGTAAACTAATTTTTTTGGTAAAAAAGTAAAATAATCCAAGTGCCAAATATTTATGAACATATATGCACTTACATATATACATATCTCTATCTATTTAAATGTAAAGTTTTTTTGTATCAAATCATATTATGAACTATTTTTTGTTTTTGTAAGTATGTATTGTTATTACACTATTTTAAGCTCGTTTTATTTACAAGTAATTAGTAACTGTTTTTGTATAAATAATTGAAATAAAAATTTTATGCAACAGTTCATTATCGTTTACTTGCAAACAAGACATGTATATATACATATATGTATATGTATATATGTGTGTTTTTCCCAAACAATTTGTATTATATACCTATAATGTATTTTTTTATAAATATGAAGTTTATTTTTTTTTGTTATGTTTAGTTTTCGATGAAAATAATTTAATAAATACATACGTTTTTTTTTAAATTTTCCTGTTTTTAAAGTTGCCCCTTTTTTTCTCAGAATTCCCCTTTTTGTGACACTTTTTTTTTGAAAATCCCCTTTTTGTGCCCCTTTTTGAAAATTTTGAACGGTAACACTGTGTGTACCCCTCTTAATTCCTCTCTCTCCTCTCGACCATAAGGTAAGAATCGCAACGACAAAAATAGTATAATGTGAATGGGCACTAAGTTAGTATTCATGTTATTTTCGTTTTATTAATTTTTTTTTTTTTGCAATTCATGATTTTTTTGTTTGCATAAGTGTGCGTAAATATATAATATACCAGTGATGGAAAATTTAAAAATCGAGATGGTACTAACCACCAAGCAAATTAGTACTTTTTTCAAAATTTTGGTACTTTTTTCAAACATATTTTTTATTGAAAAACAAACTTAAAAATAATAAACAAAAAACATAAAATTAAAAAACTAATTAATTTTAACAAAGAAATATAAAATATTTTGGTTAAGAAATTTAAAATTATCTAATTTTTGATACAACCCACCTAGCATAGGCTGTTTGTTAGACGGTGATGTTTAATATACAACTCCTGGAGGAATCTTCTGGGGATTATCTTTTTTTTTCTTATTCGATCTTAATTTTTTTTTAATTTCCTAAGCTAATCCCGCGAAGATCTACGCTTGTCTGCAGGAATGAAACCAGAGTCTCTTGCGGGATACGAACTCGCATCCCCAGCTAGCCTAGTAACAAAAACATCTAAATAGTTTTTATTTCTTCTTATGTATTTTTAAATCAAGCTCAAGGTCAGGTTATGCAAAATATATTAAAAATAAGAAGAAATAAAATAATTAAAAGGTCGAAGAATATAGACTAAAGAGTTTTTATTTATTCTTTTTTTAATTCATTTTTTGACACCCTCGTCTTTTAATCTTAAAATGAAACTTTGCGACTCTCTGTAAGAGTCTTATAACACTTACTAAGCTACCTAAATAATAGCGTTTTTGAAATATGAAAATTCTATTGCCAATACAATTTCTATAAAACAAACCGGCCTAAGGATCTGTAAAAATGGATTATGCGATGGTGCTGATTTCGCGACCTTAAGGTTTGTTTTATTAAAATTGTATGAAAATTAGAAGTTTTGGCACCGATCTTTCCGGTCGGCATTGTATGTTCCAGTCCTACAAAACTTTAATAGACAACAAATCGTGAATATGATTTAAGTGACCACCGGATTTGAACTTCGCTTTTCATTAGGACCCAGAATATATACATACATATACTTTATAGGTTGTAGGATCAATAAATGAAAATGTGTTTCATTCCACAATTTCAAAAAAAGTTCTGGGAAATAATGGGTTAGTGCTAATTATTTTTCGGAAAATAGCCAAAATGTATTTAGTATTTCAAAAACATAACATTAAAAATTTTATAAATTAGCAAATTGACAGCAAATTATTTAAATTATCATAAGATGCATGGTAATTTTGAGTGATTGCAGACTTCTATATTTTAATCCTTCTATTAACCGTTTCTAAGTACACCCAGAGCAATATGAGGTGCAATATGGTCACCTTCAACAAAATTATTACCAACTAAAAATGTTAAACATTTTGTGAATTATTAACCATAATATAGTCAACGGCAACGATACTATGGTTAAAGTAGTTATCCATCTAGAAGCCACAACCATATGGTTCCCCCCGAAAAAAACCACTGAATGAAGTTTGTTATGTGGTGTTGTAAGTGATGAATATCGAAAAATAGTTTTTCATTATTTTTGGATTTTATCCTCATGCTAAAGAAGCGTACACAAACGGTTTGGTTGGTCAATAGATTGTTGGTATATTATTAATTTACTAAGAGTTGCTAATACAATTGCAAATATTGTTCAAACTTAATTAACCGAGCAATAGTAACGAAGACCTTCAGCCCGTTGTTGTAAAACAGACCAGATACTCTGGCGGACCTCAAACCCGCAGCCATCGCACTGATAAAACAGCTTACTACCAGCAAGCCTACCGGGGCACCCTTTTTTGACATAAAATAACTGAAATACTAGTTAAAATCTATATGTTGTGGAAAACAGTTAAGTGAATTTTTACACATAGCGGTTTTTGTACGAACATTCTGTATATGGGTTACACTTAGCTACTTTTGTTACCTTCTGAACCAGTAAAGATATCATTAAACGGTTTGGTGGGTAGATGTATCATTTACAAAGCTTTCTAAGGGTCTAATGAAAAAAAAATCAACATTTGGCAGTTTATGGAAGCCTTAGGTTGAGCGCCTCTCTCTTTTTGAATAAATAAAAATGATAACATTTCTCACCAATTTTTTTTTTGTCTATTTTTCATTTTTTCTCTCGCTTTATAATTTTTTTTTTTGTTCCAATATTCAGTTTACTGCAACATAAAAACTAAAGCAAAAAGCTTAAACAAAAATGCACAACACATAAATCAAACAAACACTTTTGTATTATCATCACGAACCAACTAAACAACAACTGGGAACGGCTGCTTCTGGTTATTCAACTCTTTCTAAACTGACCCACAATATACAAATCACTACTGCCTCCATACCTCTGAGACGCGTTATCAATGACCTTTTCAACGAAAATTTTATTTTACAACAATTAATTTTTATTGTTTCAAATTTGATTGCCTTCCTGTAAACAACAACAAATTGTGCATATAATTTTTTTTCACTTTGATTTATTATTCTGCTGTTCAATTAAATTACACTTTTATTTAGAATTGTAAATTTATGTTGTTTTACGAATGAAAATTTTTGAATTTTCCCGTTGTCATGATTTTATTGTTGTGTAATTCCTTTTTTTTCTTTATTTTCCTTTAACTTGCTTTAATTTTTCGTAGGCCGTGCCAGATCCTTTACTAAATTGAATTATAACACTGTAATAGTTGAAAAAACAGACAAGCAGGGCACCTGGCGTTTTAAGTTAATTCCGGTACGCTGAATCCAATAGTGCCAGCCGTTTTTTTAGGTTAGCTCTAAGTTTAGAGATATACAGTTATTTCGAAAATGGAGAAGGTTGCACAACATATGTTCGCGTAACTCAAAAACGGTTGAGTTTATTGAAATTACTAAAAAAAAGCCGAAATTCCGCAATAAAATTTCTTTTAAGAAGAGTAAAACTTTTTCTACGATTCGCAGTCGTTTTAGAAACATAACAATATAAAAAAACGAAGCTTCACAAAAGAATTTCATAAAACTCAATATTTGTATGGGAGCCCTCTAAAAAGTGGAGATAAAGGGCAAGCATGTCTCGAGGAAATGTTAAGGACAAAAAATTAATTAAGGTCGGTCATACATTATATCCCACTAGAAGCTATCAAAGCTACTCGGGACAAATTTTGCTTACACCGATAGGTAATAAGTTACATGGATGAGAAAGAACACTGCATACACCAAAAATTGAAAAACTCTCGTCTAGAGTTATATATTATTTTTTTTTATACAAAAGCCGCTCGCATCCCAAAAAGCTACCAAAACTTCCTTAAATGAAAAGACATGAACTTCCTTTTGAGCAAAAAAAAAAAACATTCCCGCTACAAAAAATAAAAAAAAAAATTTTAATTAAAAAAAAAAATTTCAAAAGACTTTTTGACCGAACTTGTTGAACATTTGTGTTTAAACTACTATCCAATAGGACTATCCTTGGTGCAAATTTCATCCAAATCGGAAGACATCGATTTCAAAATTGGGTCACTTGACTTGAAATTCGCCATATGTATTTACAACCGTTTCGTTTCCAAAATGTGGACAAAATAGCACGATACAGTGGGTACATATGGATATGTATTTCCAAGAAGTGAAAGAATAAAAATTTTTAGTTAATATCCTTTTTAAGGTTAATTGCGATTTGTGAAGGTTTATTTTTTGAT
The DNA here is from genome assembly GCA_949318255.1 of Pollenia labialis. Classification (NCBI taxonomy): domain Eukaryota; kingdom Metazoa; phylum Arthropoda; class Insecta; order Diptera; family Polleniidae; genus Pollenia; species Pollenia labialis. The sequence goes on from OX439142.1 coordinate 121,298,086, forward strand.
TACAGGCCTTGCCGTATTACTTCTTTTCTTTGTCAGTGGGGATTTCTATAGGTCGTAGGAGTATCTGTCGCGAATTTCACGCCAAAGTGCTCGATGCTATTATTGAAGCGCTAAAACATGCCACCTTAAGGTAGTTTATTGATATTCAATCATATACATTTATTTAATTAATATTGTATTTCATATGTACATATGTATATAATCTTTTTACACAGCAAGTTTGGAAGGCCATTGCGAAATTCTTTCAGAATTTCTCGTAGTGACTACAAACTTAAGGTGCCACAGAAGGGAAGCATATCCGCGTCAAAAGCTCTGGCGGGAATCGATCCCGCACAACCTCGGCGCTGATAGACTAGCTCACTACCAGCTAGCCTACCGGGGCAGTGTAGTTTTTGAATAAAAAACTATGTTTTATGCCATTACTCAACTATATGTAGGTTCGTATGTACATATTAAAGAAAACTTAAAACATACATACATATTTATTGAAAGTTTTTGTTTCATTCCTATAATGACATTTTTATTGTCATAATGAAAATTTAAATTTATGAAGGCATGCTTTTTCGAAATATTTCTATACTCTTAATTATTGAGACTATAGAGTTATTTGAATGTTAAAAACATTTTTTTTTTCAATTATTAAAATATGTTGCTTTTATAAAAAAATTTTTGATTTCATATATTTAATGGCATATTACATTAGATGTATGAAATTATTAAATCTTACATTTTTTAATTACCAATTAAACATTTTTTTAAGGAAACTATAATTTTGTATTAATTTATGAAAAAAGTTATGTTTGTATATTGTTTTTTTAATGTTAGTTTTCATATATCCAATGGAAATTTTTAACGTAATTACGAAATCCCATGAAGCGATTTTAACGAAAATACTTCATTATAACTATGAAATTCCATTTAGACAAAGAAAATTTTTTTTATGAAAATGATTCCTTAAATATATGAAGCGTTTTTCTTTCAGTGTATGAACTGGTTATTAAATAAGAAATCAAAAATCAATTTTTACTTTATTTTTATTACATTCCTTATTTTTAGTAAAATACATTGTGGGGTTTGTTTACATACGCAAAACAATGTCGCATGCTTTGCAGGAATAAAAACGTCAAATTGTACAAACTCGCAAGATAGGTAACATTGATACATGTCAATATTTTCTTATAAAATAATCAATGTTGCTCAAGATTTTTCACAAATTTGAACAGTACTAGTACTTTATTGTGAACACCAAGTGAAAATGTTGCTGCTATTGTGAACGAAGCTTAAGAGCTTCTATTTTTAATATTATTATTTACATATTTCTTTCCAATTTGCTATATCAACAATTAAAAAAAACTTATCAACTAAAGCACTAGCAAATAATAGCTATTGGCCTAATATTAAGTATATTTAACGGGTTTTTTTTTTGACAATCGAAGGTCATTTCCATTTGAAAACTTAAAAAAAACATTTAATTAATTTTTTAGTATAAACATTTGTTTGAATAAAACTAAAAAAAATTTATTTGCTAAAAATAAAAAATTCTTGTCAGAAGTGGGATTCGAACCCACGCCCTCAGAGAGGACCAGAACGCTCAACGCCTTTTTTAAAGGCAAGATTGCTCTTGAGTCTGGCGCCTTAGACCGCTCGGCCATCCTGACATGTGATATTTTTACAACTTAAAACCCATTTGTAATTTGCTTATTTTTATTTATATACTTCACACTACAGTGTATGTTAAATATAGCACGAAACAACATGTAAAGAATTGAAAATCAATTTAAGAAGAAAAAAAAAAAGAAAAATTAGTCACTCATAAAAATTTAAACCTTTTTTTCTACTTTTTTTTTGTCTTGCAGAATTTTGTGATAGTTTTTTTTGCTTTGGAGAAGTGTTGCCTAGTTTATTTACTACATAAGTAAATATTTTCTAAATAAAATTAATTATTTTTGTTTCATATTGTTTGAGTTTTTTAATATAGCTAATGTTATTTAATGTTTATTTAAAGTATTATTAAATAGATTTAACTTTTGTCCAATCATTAGCGACCGACTCTAAAAATAAATTAATAAAATTTATATTTTGTTTACCCTACCCAATATTTTTTTTTAATGTACAAGAATAAAACAATTTAGCAAAATGTCGAAATTTTTGTTTGTTAAAAATTCATAAAAAGTTGGAAAATGCAGCAACGCTTCTAGTTTTTTCTAGCGTACAAAAATCGAATTTGTAAAACAAAAAACAAACCTATAAATGATTTAAACCTGTTTACAACTATTGATTTTATTTACAAAAGACGAAAAGTTCAAAAATTTCATATAAAGCAATATTTATATGGTAGCCCCCTAAGGGGTGAAAATAAGGGGCAAGTATGTTTGAGAAAATCTATAAAACGAAGTACTAAATTAAGGTCGATCATACATTTTAAATCATAAAAAGCTTGTTTGTATTTTATATAAGCAATGACTTTGTAAAACATATGTACATTGCATGCAGTTCGCAACAATATCAAACATATTCAGACTTGCCGACAGAAAATTTTGTCACTAGTGCAAATTACATCGAAACTACATATGTGTGGAAAGCCACACACGAAGGTAACTAACGTAAGTATTGATATATTTCGTTACTGAGAAATCTGTTTTTTATTAAAAAAAAAGTTTTTTGCTGAACTTAATTAATATTGCTAACAAAGTCAAGAAGTTTCTTTAGGGTACCTCAACAATTTTTTTGTTTATCTTGTAAAAATGATTCCTTTTGTTTTTCACACAAGGGTGATTTAAAATTTAAAATGGTGTTTGTATCATAAAAATTTAGAGTTGATTTATTAAAAGTTGGTAGATGAAGAAAAGTTCGTTATGAATTAACTCTGTGCCAACAAGCTGCTAAGTTTAATCAGCTCGTTGTACGTAGTGTACAAACATTGGCTAACTTTTTGTTATGAATACGGCTGATTATGATTTAAAAATATATTGAAAAATTTTAAGTTTTGTAGAAAAATCTTCAAGAAATATTTTTTTTTAAAGCTGGCTCTTAACGGGCTAATAAATCGGAATTTGTAATACATCATGTGAATGATATTTCGAAGTAATTTCTTATAATAACAATACTTCTTGGATCCACTTTTTATCTAAAAAGTTATTGATAGTTCTGCAGTTAACTGGCAATTATTGTTTCAGTTAATCAGTCTGAAGCAATACCTTTTGACAAAAAAGAAATCGTTTAATTTTTCTTTTGCGATGCTTTTTCTTGTCATTTATAAGAAAACTGTTACTTTTTGGTTCAATATGTTCTATTTAATTTGTCATCGTTTTTGTAAAAAACATTTTTATTATTATTTGTGGCAGTTTTACATTTGAGGAACCTATGGGCAAAAAATGAGTTTAGGAGAAAAACGATTTTGAATTTCGAAAGTCTATTTTAATGCTTACTTATGACAAAAATAATGCAGTTAGCAAACTGCGGTTTGGTGCATTATAAAGGGCGTATTGTCTATTTCAAGAATCACCAAAAAAGTAAAAATTGATATTTTCATCCATAGGTCCCCTTTAACTTAAACTGACACACTTAATGTTTGCTTATTAAACTTTTGAAATTTCAAAAATTCAAACTTTGCACAGCTGTTGCGCAAAGTATCAGCAACACAACTGCAACAACATTTTGCATCACTGCAGCAGCGATACATAATTTTTATGCATTTACGTACGTACCCAAAATGTTCTGAAACTTTTACGACCTTTTTAAAAGCAGTTTATAAGTATTTTTTGTTTAATCTGCCGTTAAAATTATATTGCGTATTAGTAACAAAAACAACAAAATTAAAATATTTTTAATGTTTTTTAATAAATTCATTTGTTTTTACGTTATAAAATGTATTAAAAGTAAGTATTATTTATTTATAATCTTAAATAAAGTTTGTATAAGAGTCTGAATTTAGGCAAGTTTTGCCATTTTATAAAAGTAAAAAAAAAGATGATAGTGGCACCACTGAAATATAAAAGCATAGTAAACAAAAACAGTTGTTTATTTGTTTTCAATTGTAGTTGCCGTCTTCAACATAATTCAGTAGCTGACTACACGACTAAAATTTCCGCAAGCAGCATTTGTAGTATTGTGTTCGTGTAGCCTTCTGTCTCGAATGTGTTTTATGCATTATGTTCTTATTAAACAAATATTTTAAAAACAATTGTATCAACTGTTTTCTTTTTAAATCAAACGTTAAAAAAAATTTCAAGAAAGCGCATTTTTCAATTTCGGGTTTATTTTTAAGCAAAAGGCTTGAAATAAAGAATTGTTTTACATTTATATTATTAAAATTAAATAAATTATTTTTACTGAAGGAAGGAATATTACAACTTGGAATTTTAATTAAAATTTATTGATAATTTTCTTTGCTGAGATTGGGCTCGAACCTGGGTTGAATTTACATGTTTCAAGAATCAAGACATTCTTTCATCAGAATTCTTTGAGTTCTAACCTCTGCACCACTGCGGTGCCTGCCAGCCAACAGTCAAACATCAATATTTAACGAGTGGTACTGGTGGTTCGAAATTTGATGTTATTATCATTTTCAATTTTGTATTACATGTTGCCTCCTTTCCTCTGTTTTTTCGTATTCTTTTTCTCAAGACTTTGTCTCGACAACCTGAATACATTTGTTTATTATGTTTATTGTCCACTTTCGTCGATATTTTATTTGTACACCTCGAAGTACAAATGTAAACATTGGAGCTTGTGCCATAGCCATTTTAAGAACAATTGTGATTTTTAGTTGAACTGTTAATTTTGATATCTTTTAGTTAGGCTTGAGTTCATCAAGGTTAATTTTCATTAAATTATTTTTTTACTGAAGAACCGGATGTTGGTCTCTTGCCAAATCGCTCCACTAAGACGGCCCAATAAAAAATTGAGCTTAAAACGAAGCAGGTTTGTATGGGAGGGATGTAAAATGCCGGTTACGGAAGACGTGAATTTTATATGGCGAGTTCTTACTTTGAAGCAATACATTTTTGACACAAAAAGCGCTTTATTCAACGCATACACAAACTGGTGCACGTAACAATCAGCATTAAACACTGAATGATTTTTTTACAATTATTTTTTTATGCTGATCGAATAATTGAAAAAGTCAATTAGAAATAACGTATAACTCGAACAATTTATGCCAATTAATTGATTAAAATTAATTTCTTAGAATCTTCTACTTTTTTTATACAAAAACATTTGTTTTAGATTTCTAACTTATTAAAACTAAATTACTAACATGTTATTACGTTCTGCATTTATTGTGAACTTGTGTGTGCCTTTAAGGTACTGCCACTTTTAACAATGTATTTTTAAATTATTTATTGTAGTTTTATTTTTGCTTATTAGTTTTGGTTTTTTTTTAATTAAAGAATAATGCTGCCAATACATCAGCATGCGGTGGCTGTCATTTTAAAACTATCGCAATCTCTAATATTTTCTATTTTCTTTTTTGAATTGCTACAATGAAGTCTTTTGTTAAACTGTTGTTGACAGTTTGATGTTTGTTTCAATTACATTTAATGTCAAAACTATCAAATTTGACAACGTGATATAGAAATTTCAATAAGACCAACAACTACAGAATACAAAATAAACGTAAGATTTGGTGCATATATATGAACAAGGACTACATTGCTTTGTCATCGTCCAGACTTGCAACTTTTGTTGCTGCATTTTTTTTATTGTGCTTTAAAATTGTATTAGCGTCCAGCTTATGAAATTATAGTTTTTTAATTTTTGAATTTTTATGTTGTCTTTCCTCTTCTCCTTTTCATAGTTTATATTTAAATACAAACACACCTACAATCACCTTTTGAGTCTTTTGAGAATTACAAAACAAGGAAGAATTGAAACTGAGTACCCCTCCCCAATCTTCTCATTAATAAACTTGAGAATTTCTGGAACAAAAATTGCAAGTCTGGACGTGACTATTTTTAAGTATTTAAGTACTCGTACGAGGGGTGATTAATTTGATTTTCAAAATTATACTTAATTCAGATATATATTTTACTTTTTTAAAGTCGATTATATCAAACGCAGCCTTTTCAGCTTATTTTTTTAGAGTTGAGCAAAACCTTTTCCCTAGACAATTTTTGGGCAATACCAAAATTTCGAGGAAAAAACTGGCCACTTATTATTCACGATAGGAGTAATTGTTTTAGAAAGTAAATGGGCTAGACGCCTTTGAAACCCTTTTAACCAAACTTAAAAAAAAAATCAAGATTAAAAGTCTTCGTGCAAGTCCTGTATACAGCCATTTATATTAAAAGAAGTGTACACTTTGATGTCACCACTTACTGCGTAAACGGGTTGAATAATTTCAATCAAAATTGAAAGGTACGTTGGGGAAAGTTAGATGGTTTAGGTGAAGCTTGTACGAAATCGGCTCATTGGTTCCGGAGATATGGCATTTAGATTTTCCTATATATTGTTCCCATACAAATATCAACAAAATGCCTTCCATTTTCCATATTATAATTTTTTATTGTCACTTGAAAAGTTACCAAGCCATGTATCGTATGTATACAATGACATTCGGAATAGGTCGTAAAGTATATTTCATATCGCTAGAAAGCGTAAAATAGGGCAAAACGTTTAAAAGCTCCCCCTCCCAATGTCTTCTTAACTAATCAACCGATTTTCTTGAAATTTGGCAGACAAATAGTTTATCATCTGAAAGGAGCTATAGCCTATAATTATTGCGTTAAATAAGGCTAGATGAGCAAATGCTCCCCCTCCCTACACCTTCTTAACTAATCAACCGGTTTCCTTAAAATTTGTCATATAATAACTAAAGGAATTTAAAAATATTAATTTTTTGGAAATTCCACCAATGATGGCTTGAAAATGAGCAAACGGGGTAAAAACTCCTCCCATACCTTATTAATCAATTAACCGATTTTTTTGAAAAGTTTAACCTTTATGTCAACAGTAACATACCCAGGTATGTTTTGAATTTTAAAAACTCTGTATTTCTGAAAGTGGCTATCAGAGCGCTCTGAAATTTTTTGATATTGTCACTAGAAGTGTTTTCTAACATATTGTTTGAATTAAATTGGACAAATCAGATCATAGATGTGGTAATTTGTTCATTCCTACCTCTTACGTCAACCGCAGTTCAAGTAACGACGAGCAACTAACAAGTTTTTGCTAAAAAGTCACTTATTGTAAATATTCACACATGAAAGCAAAGAAAAATGCACAAGTATTTGCTTAAACACCCGTTATTTTAAGTATTCATGCATAAAAACAATTTGAAATGGGAAAAAAGCGCAAATAAAATACAAATAAAACGAAAAAACACTAACAACAATATGTACTTGTATACCCGGTTAAGTTTGCTGTTGACGTAAGTATAATTTTTCAACTGTTGACATGAAGGTTAAGTATTTATTTGACAAATTTTTTCTCCGCTTATCTGCTGCGGAATAGCACACGAATTGTCGTTAGCAAATTGATGACAAACGTTATCGAAGCTACCATTTTGAATGGTAAATTCCCAGACGAAAATATTTTGCTGCCACGAACTCCGATGACTGCCCAAATGAATTCAAACGCGCTTAATTTCCTATTAGATTGGCATTTGCAATGACAATCAATAAGTCGCAATCCCAAGCGATGTCTGTTTGCGGCTTAACGGCCAAATACACTTGTCAAATGCTTGTCCAGCCGGCGAATTCAACGTGTACGTGCTGGAAGTAATATTCGCCGTCATATCTAAATGTTTTGATTTTTCATCGAGCGTTTTCGGTGTCACACATACAAACACATTGTCACTAATACTACCACTATGCTTGATGAGTACTTTGATCAGTGTATTTGGGCCTTTAGATTTGGGCACACCATGTTTTTCACACGGGCATGTTTTCGCGTCGGCAAGTCATCGAGTTTATTTGTCTGCGCTTAAGACAGACTGACCAGAAATTTCGTACACGCAATTGCTCTTAGTAATAAAAAACAGATTATCTCTGCTTAGTGCTGGTCCACACACGTCAAGTTTAACTCGTCAAGTCTTGAGCATTTAGGAGAGAAGGGAAAAGAGAAGGCCCTTTCTTTCCCCCTCTCTCCTAAAAACTCAAGACTTGACGAGACAAACTTGACGTGTGTGAACCGGCACTTAATTCTTATACTTTTAACTTTTGAATATGTACCGAACAGAAGTAAAGGAATAAATAGCTATTGTTTCTTTTTTCATCGCCGCGCCGATCATGATATAATGCGCTTCATTTCTCTTTCTTTCTCTTGCAAAACAACGTTTGCCGGGTCAGCTAGTATATTATAAATTTTAATAAACATACAAATTTATGTTAGAAACGTACAAAAATCAGGTATGGTAAGGAAGATAAAATGGTGGTTATTCAAGAAGGTTAAAGTTCGATTGATGTAGGATATTAGTATTTTGACAAATTAGTTTGACATACGTTTTTGTTTAATTTAAAACTATAACAACAAGGTTCATTAGACTCTAATAACTCTAATGAAATTCGATACAGTATTTACACATAGGCGAATGCTTTGTTTATATCTATTTAATTATGAAACAAATCTCTTCCAGATTCGCCGACTAATGTGGTATATACACATGTAAATGACAGTTCTACTAATAGATGAAAACTTGAGTCAATTAATTTATTTTTTCAATTCTTAAACTCTAGAATAAAAAATTCCATTGCTAAAGCGCTTAAAATTTTAAGTTTGTACTAAACATATAATTAGAGCACTTCAGTACATACTTTTGCAATGCTAATAGTTAAATAGTTAAAAAATTTACAAATGTATTGACTTTATCATCCCTGACTCGCACCTATGTATGTGCGTATATGTGAAAGGAGATGGAATCCTAGCTGGCAAAATGGTCATTGCTTCAATGGTGCTTCAATTGTAAAATTAGACATACGAGAATTGATTGGCACAGCAAGAATATTTATGTTTATGCCCGCTGCATGGCGAACTGGAACATTGTACAAGTGAAAAAATGGTCTCCCATAAACATTTTTCAGTTTATTAATTAATGCAAATATTTCTTTAGTTAAATTTAATTTTATTAAGTATTTGCAACATATTTAACAAAAAATATCAGCAATTCTACTGCACAAAAAAATTATTATATGGTATACCACATTTAATACTTTGTTGACAAACCTTTTTGCTTTATAACTGCATCTAAACGTTTTGGCATGGAATGCACTAACTTTTCGTTATTTCCTCGCCAATTTTTCGCCATTTTTCTTTCAATGCCTTCTTTATGTCAGATTTATTAGAAATTGGCTTCTTTCAACTCTTCAGCGATTTTTTAAAATGTTGCTTTAAAAAATATTTAAATAAACCGTTTTGCCCATAATGCCATCTATCATTCATTCATTTTTTCGTCCATCAGAGCGGAAAATATTAAATTTACTCTCATCCAGTAGCTGGTAGGCTTGCTTATGTATCATTTTGCGTAGGCTAAACGCTTCGTTTGGTAAATATTAGAAATAAGTCGCTTACGTCTAGCAACTCGAGCATTGTAATTTGCCTCGTACAGCATTCTACTGACCGTCATGGGGTGAATGTCTTTCCCGAAGTCCTCCTTAGCTTCAGCGGCAATCTCTGTGGATATTTTTGGGGTTTATTTTAATTTTTCGCACTATTCTGTTGCGCTCGCGATCACTTAATATTCTGGGACGGATTGTTCTTTTTTACATTTTCCAAGTTTGACTGCCCTTTAAAACGATTTACAATACTTCAAATTGTGAATCGGCTTCTGTCCATTAATTCATCAATCTCACCGTACGATTTGCTTTGACTGTGCAGGTGCAGTGTTTTTTACTCTGAGATGTGCTAGTTTTTATGCAAACTGTCACATTAACTGCAAAAGCTGCTAGATTACGGTTAATGACTTAATTTAACAAGTTTTTTCTTTACTAAGTTGGCAAACCATTAACAAAATACGGAATAAATCAAATAACAGTTTGAGTGTGCCAATACTTTTGCGCTGCCTAATTGTGCATTTTTTTGGCAAATTCCTTCCAAAAATTTATTTTATGCATAATATGAACTAATAATATTAAATATTTGTTCAACAATATAATATTTAGAATGCTCCTAAAATGACCGTAAAATGAAAACAGCTCGTTTTGCCAATATTTTTGTGAGGCACGTATGTTAAGTTCAGATCCCATTTTCTTATTAACCAAAAGCCTATTGGAGGTCTGACTGTCTCCACACAGCCATTATCCCATATTTACTAGATACACTCCTAATATTTTCCTAAGAGCTCTTCTACAATAATTTAATAGTTTGGAATTCACAACCTATCAAATATCTAAGAGCAGTCTAAATATAAAGTCACGGTCGAGCCCCAACAATGTTACCTCTTACCAATTCTACGGCCTAGAACATCCGCCAAAAATATACTGCAGTCGTCAGTGAGCCTATTTGATCACTTACCTATCGGAGACTAAATTGTAGATTGTGTCCACAGTGTCAACGACATTATTAAGGTAATGTCGCTAATCGGGCGTTTACGACTTTATGAGAAAAAAGTGGTTTATATATTCGCCAATGACAACTTTAATCACATTGTTACCCATATTATCATTAACGACAAGGTTCATGATAATATCGCTTACATTGTCGTGTACGACTTAAGTGCCCTTTGTTCGAAAAAGTCGTTGACGATTTGCATGGGCTGTCGCCAACATATCGTCAGCGATTGTCTTGAAGACATGGCCAACTGGGATAGTACATGCCTAAAAAATAACATAAACATACAACGTACAAGTGGTTCGTGTCAAGAATAATATACTTGTTGATTTCATATAATTTTATTTGTAATGGTCTTTTCTTTCCTAAAAATTGAGTAAATAAATTAAACATATTATTTTTGAATTTTTAACTCAAATCAAAGTTAAAAACAATCGAAATAAGCACTCAACTTGTTGCATGTGTTTTAAACTGCGCATAATCCCACAATTATTGAGATTGAGTGTGTGAGTGCGGATAAAGTACTCTCACATCTGCATACATCCTTTGTCCTTTGCACAGAAACACAAGAACAAACAGCAATAAATTGTTAACTCAATGAATGTTACTGTGTTAGAATAAGCAAAACACGTGCATTTAATAATGTTTTACCACACTTTCAGTTTAATTAGTTTTGATGTCGGTTGTTGGATGACTGACCTCTTATTATCCGAGTTTTTCAAATGCAGTAAACAACTGATTGTTGGTCCATTGTTGTTTTTCTATTTTGTGATTATAAAAACATCTGTGTGTATTACTCGTGAATGTCCAGAACGAAAAGTTATTACGTTCTAAACTTTTTGCAGTTGTACAGTTGAACTAAAATATTTTATTTTATAATACTACAACTACATGAAGTACTTTTATTATCTGAATCGGGGAAGAAAATTGTGGTACAATAAATTTTAATTTGGCCTCTGCAGCGTCTATGATGGGTCAAATGTATGTCCAAACCCACTTAATTTTCATCACAATCATTTATTTCAAACATACCTAACCGCTATCTCCATTCCTTAAGGAATACAGACTAGAAAAAAGTCCCATAACTGCCAAGTAGTCGCCCCTAGACACATATAAAGTGTGACTGACCTCAATTAGTTATTTGTCCCTAGCAAAACTCGAGACATACTTTTCCTTTATCACCACTCCTTTGGGGGTATCCCATACAAATATTGAGTTTTATAAAATTCTTGATCTTTATTAAACTTTTTCGTCTTTTGGGAATAAAATGAAAAGCTTTTTACAGATTTTTATCATTAATGGCTTATTTTATTCGCAACTTTGTTTTTTATATGTCTACAAAAAAAATTAGAAGCATATTCAAAATAAGTGGATATCTTGAAAACAGGAGTCAACATAAAAAGAAACGGTTAGCACCCCTGGATTCAGCGTACCCGAATTAAGTGTTTTTTTTTAATTTACTAAGCTAATCCCGAGAAGCTCTACGCTTGTCTGCAGGAAAGGAACCGGAGTCTCTGGCGGGTATCAACCCACCTCAAACTCAGCGCTGATAGACTTGCTCACTACCAACTAGCCTACTGGGGCACTTAGAACGCCAGGTGCCCGGTTTGTCTGCTTTTTCAACAAGCACACTGCAACTAATCAATTCCTATTTTTTATATCCTAACAGTGTCGAAAGAACATTTTCCCATCACAGTAATTACAAAAGAATTAAACATAAATACTTCAACAAAAAATCTTAATAAAAGTTTCTGATCCATATCCACAAATATATGTATGACGTTAATGGTTCCATCGTTGAATGTTAGCAGTATGAAGCTCTTTTGACTTAATTTTTCAAAAAATGCTGCAAAGGTTAAAATATGTTCTTACAAATCGATGCCATATTCACAAAAATTTCTAAAACTCTAAAATATATTCAGCCCAATTATGAATAAAAATTCCCCGGGAGTTTTTTTCCTTTCCTTAATTTTCCTATGAAAATTTAATTGTAATAATGGTAAAAGGGAAAAACTCCCGGGAAATTTTTTTGTATTCATAATTGGGCTGATTGTTTCTGCCTTCATTGGTCACACCATGAAAACATGAAACGGCATATTTACGTTATCACTAAATATAACAAGTCTTTAATTTCGCAACATTTAATAATGTTTGAAGGTTTACATATCTTTCAGCAAATCTTACACGGAAAAAAATTACGACAAATCAATTGTCATATTAAATACCATATTCGTCAATACAATTAACTTTTTAATTGAAAAGGCACCAACAACTAAATTTGTAAATACAAAAAATTATTTTGTTAATTAAAATTGTTAAAACTCAACAAATATTTTTAACAATGCGTTTGTAATATTGAATGAAATATTTGTTAACAGTTAAATATCATTTTTTATTGTGAGTTTGTCATATTAACAAAATAATTTGTTGCTAGCTAAGTAAAAAAAAGATGCAATTAAAATTTGTTTTAATTATTTTTTTTAGTAAAATACATATGTATGTATATTAAATAACATCACTGACAACATTATAATTTATTTAAGTTACAAATGCACTGGGAGGATCATACATCATCACAAAACGGAATCTTGGCACCATTATCAGTAATATTCCAGAATCTATAATTTATAAAAGAATGGTTACAATTTATTTATAAATCATTAGATTATAACGTTACTTACCGTATATGTAGATTGATTAAATTTCGCAATAATCATCATATCGTTGAATTAAAGATTTTAGATCGAAATTCCAGATTTTTTTTATTTTTTATTTTTAATTTTTTGACACAAAATTATTTTTTTTTCTTATTAATTTTCTACATATGAAAGAAATTGTTAATATGACAATTTACAAACATGTTAATTAAGAAAATTGTTAAAAATATATGAAAATTTATAACAAATTTTCTTTAATTACTAAATAACTTTTGATATTTTTTTCTGTGTCAGTAACGTTACAATTTTATAGATATAGATAATACAAAATTTCCCAAGGCCGCATTCTTCTAAGAACACATACAAACTTTAATAATAAAATACGTACTTGTATGTCTTTATGGCCCTTTCAAAAATCAACAAACAATTTAATACTACCTGTTCTAATGAACATAATATGAAAAAGCATGTGGCACAACACTACACTGTCCGTAGTCTGAGTTTAAGCAATTTTTCGTTTAAGGACATTGTACATCATCATTAAGTGCAACGTCAAGAATCACACATCCAGGTGGAAGTTGAAGTGAAAAGTGTTTTAATATTTCCCTTTAATATAATTTAAAATGATACCACTGTGTATCCGGTTTACATCATACGTTAAATTAACAAGGATATTGTTGGGGAACTGTGTGCATGAACGCAAACACGTGTGCACTATAAGTGTGAGTTTGTTAGACCCCTGCAAATAATAGGACTAGTCCAAACACGCATGTAAAATGTACCCCACAAGGGACTAGGACTAGTCCAAAAGTAACCCAAATGTATGGAAAAACATGGTCTATTTAACATTACGATGTTCTAGGGCAGGACCATATAACCCACCTTTGGATTACAAAGAAGTAGTTTTAAAAGTACTCCATTGTATACACAAGAGGATTAGTTTTAACGTCGTTTAAAAACGAAAACATGTCGTTAAAAAACGAAGACATGACGTCTCACTACAAACACTTTTTAACAATGACATGGTCGATGCTTGCATTACATCGGAATAGTCCATGGAGTAGTTCATTTAATCAAAATGGAGCAGGTGGTCCAATATTATTTGCAGGGAATAACATCAACTGGTGTTTAAATTAAAACAAATAGATCTTGTTTTATTTATTATTATTATCCTTTTTTAATCCACTTCAGTTTATGCCAAAAGTTTTTTACGCATATCACAAGTTAAAAATGTTGGCTAAATTATATTTTCTGGCGGTAAAATTATGATGAACATAATTTTACATTGATGTAACACAAACACAGTTATGCCCAAAAGTCAGATTTACATTTGTATGTTACAAAGTTTTAATTGGATAACTTTTCTACTTGCATACTTATGCTTTTTTTTCGTTGGATATTTCGATCTTTGTTATCTTTTTTATTATAAAATTATTTAAGCCCCTTATTTTAGTTAGAAGCTCACAGAAAATTAACTGCCTGTTCATATATTTCTGACAAAGACTTCGTTCGCTTAACTTACGTTTGAAACTAATTATAAAATATTATTTTTTTACATGTGAGTTAAGAGAACGATGAATAGGCTGTTATGGCATGATTTTTAATATTCGCTTAAGAATGTATATATATTTTGGGTCCTTGAGTAATTCATATTAGATTTAGTCATGTCCATCTGAAAAAAACCCGCTCACTTTTGATAAACTCAACAGAAAAAAACAAAAACATAACAAAATCTGTGATAATAATTTTAAGTTGTGCTTCAGTGTTTTTGTGCAATTTTATTTTATTTAAAATCTGATTTTTTTAATGTAAAATAACATATACTTTTTACGACCCTTGAAAAAAAAGTGATGAAACGTCGGATGAAATGTAATAAATTTGTTTTTATTTACATCAACTTCATTAGGTCTTATTAGCTTAAAAAGAAAAATAACTGAAAATTAATAATTAATTAGCCAAAAAAATAAATACGACAAAAAAACATTATTGATATAAAATTTTTTCTTGTTCTCCTATGAAGTTTGGGATTGAAATCCAGTATCATCGGTTCATTAGGAAAAGAGCGATGAACCCATCTGTGGAACAACCTCCATAAAAATATCCAATTTTTCGTTTTATATCACTGGAAATTATACTACAAAATTTTGATAAAATTGGTTCATTCAAAGAAATCTGTAACAATAATAAATAATGCAATTTTAGTTAAATATGTACTTTTAATTCAAGTCCCCATATAAAGCCCATTCTTGCAAATCATTTAAATACAACTAAGACCGTAACAAATATAGATACTATTGTAGTACAGTAGAGTCCCGATAATTCGTTATCGCAAGGGACCGGCCATTTCTTACGAATTATAGGGGTTTTCGATTTAAAATAATACGAATTAACGGGGTATTTTAATTTATTTACTAAAACGATAAAAAAAACATAAAAAACAATTGTTAAAAATAAAATATATAAAAATTATTCATGTAACAAACTGATCTTGAGAAAATAAACACACACAAGCAAAAACAAAAACCCACGCAAAAAATAGATGTTTTGTTACGAATTTGAGTGGAAGTTAGCAAACAATTACGATTTATAAGTGGTAAGGCAGATTTAATTTGAAAAAAAAAATGTACGAATAAGCGAGGGGACCAAAATGTATGGAAATTTTACGAATTAACGATATTTTTTCAAGGGAACGACAGTTTATTACGAATTATCGGGATTTACGATTTATCGGGGGTATGAGCTATCGGGATTTGACTGTATGTGGTCAAATTTGGCATTTTATGTATCTAAAACGCCAACAAACCATCAAAAAACACTTTTTATCAATTAAGAAATATGTTTTCTTTGATTCCGAACGGAATTGTACTCTGTGACATGGCTGATTGTGATATTTTACGAATATTGGGACTATTTGTTTTAAATGTTTATTCGATTACAAAGCAATTCACATTATCTACCGAACCATTAGACAATGGTGGTGCTGGTGTAGTGGACTTGGATGATTTACCGTCGACTTCGAAAGTTTTAAAACAAGGAACACAGTCGTTTTTCAAAGAAGGTTTCTGCTTTGAATAAATGCATGATGTCAGACAGAAATTCAGTGCATTTAATGGCTGTATGATGTGGCTGAAGGTTAAATAATTTTTTGGTTTTACGATGCGTTCCAAATTAATAGCTCTTATGCTTGGTGAAATTTCAATGCTTTTTATTTTAATATATATTTGTGAAAGTTCAGTTTGTTTTGTTTGGCGGCCCCCGGAGGGTATGTTTATTTTAGAGAAATATTGGAGACACAAAAATAGTGGAGTTTCAAATGAATTTCACCTTCCTAGGCGCAACTGCTGAGTAGTTATGAGCTTCTTTCTATTCATTTTCCCCAATTCCGTTCTTAAGAACTTTAACTCTCGAACGGAACGCCAATTTAAAAATTTTTTTTTGTAAAATTTGGAATAAGAAGTAGAAAACTTTCCGCCTTCCGCTCTTGTCAAGGTACGACTGTTAGAAGATAAATCTGAAATAATAAGCAGAAAACTTTTCGCCTTTCGCTCTTGTCTAGTTACGACTGTTAGAAGATAAATAAGAAAAAGTACCAAAAATTAAATGTTTACCCGTTTCACCCTTTAAAAGTACAATTATCCTTTTAAAGTAATCAACACGCCACAGCTTTTTTTAAGACAGAACTCATATCCTTTTAAAATTTTTGACTCCATCTGTCCTTATTTCGAAGCTATTAAGTTACAGATTTTAGTCGTTTCACTTCTTAGTGAATCTGCTTTTCCAAAGAGGAACCGGTATACCGAATTTCAAGTGTCTTGCTTTAACCGTTTGGGCTACGCGTTGATGAGTAGTCTGTGGGTGAATAAGTCAGGCCTTTTTTATTTGGGTATATACATAGATTTGAATTTAAAATCTACCGATTTTTTCTCTTTTTTATTAATTTAAGCGTTTAATTGAAATTTTTTTGAATTGTTCTATTTTTGGGTTAAGTATTTTTTTATTATTAAAAACATATAACCCTTAGAAGTGTACGTGTTTAGTAATAATTGGCAACCCTATTATCAAAAAAACACTCTACCAAAATTCCTCCTGTTTCACTCAACTAATAACAAAAGCACTCAATTAACTAGTAACGCACTCATTGGTACAACACACTGCTACTCAGTTGAAATTTGTTCATCGTCGTGAAAATGTCGTAGACGGGTAAATGACGGCTGACAGTTAACGATAATAATTTCATGTTTTCTTCCACAACACATTTCTCAACAAAAGTGTTAAGAAAATTAGCATATGTACACTCTAATAAGTAATAGTATTTTAATAAAAGTCAAGAAATAATTCAGTTTAAAACTTAATAATAACAGTGTTTAAAATGTCTTCTTTAATAAGCAAAATATGTAAATAAAAAGAAGAAAAAAAAGAGGAATGTTGTGCATTAGTTTTTTTAATGTTTTGTGTCACTACACTAGAAACAACCACAGCAGAAAATTTGTTAAACCACTTTTAGCCACAACAGCCATTTCATACAAAAAATATTGGATAGGAAAAAATTTAGGCAAAACTTTAAAAAATAAAAATATAATTTACTTGAGTGTTGCAATGTAAAGTTACGCATAAAATGAATTAAACATTTGTGGAAACTGGTGAGAAAATTAAATTTAAACAAATTTTAACAAAGAAAACAACAACAACAAAAAATAAAAAGCCGAAGCCTCTCCAATAATTGCTATAGGTATGTCTGATACTTGATGTTGTATTCTTCTATACATTGTTGCCAACTTTTTTTGAAGACTTCCCGTCAAATCGCACTTCAAAAACCGCAAAATTTTTTTTTTAGCTTAAAATGTTTTAAAATTATCGCTAAAATCTAAATATTATGTAAAATTAATTAGAATTGTGGTTATTTTGTTGAACTATTTATGGTTTTTAATCCAAATTTTCAATATTTTAATCAGGCTTAAGTTCATTAAATTTAATGTTAATTAAATTTTTTTTATGCAGAAAGGAATTTTACAACATGAAAATTAATTAAAATTGTTATTGATGATCTTTCATTCTTGACCGTGGCCGGGGATCGAACCCTGCCGGCAGGTACCATGGCATGTTTCGATCGCAACCACTCGATCTCCTCAGATGGATTTGCCGTCTTACACACGCAGCCATCGACGACTGCTGACGTCAATAGTCAAACATCAATCCTTAAACCAAATTGCATGTTAACCTTTTGGTAGATCGAAATTTGCTTTTTTTGAATGGTTATACATTTAAATTGATTTTACATGTTTTTCCTTACTTCTGTTTTTTCCGTACTTATGTCAAGAATTCTTCTTGAAGTCCAAAGTACATTTTTTGTTTTTTCATTTTGTCTTTCTTTTTCTTGTTGACCTTTTTCAGCACAACTTGAAGGACAAATGTACACATAGAGCTCGTGCCTTAGCTTTAACAATAATCAGAATTGTGGTTATTTCGTTGAACTATTTATGGTTTTTAATCCGAATTAAAATATTAAAAATTTGGATTAAAACCCATAAATAGTTCAACAAAATAACCACAATTCTAATTATTATTATGTAAAATGTTTATACAAATCTAGATATGAGTGATTTGTTAAATTATATTGTAAGGTTTTGAATTTCACTGACTCTTTTAGTCCCACGGACAAAATGTGTATAGGTATTCATATAAAATTCAGGGACTTGTATTGCTTGAAATCAATCCAGACATTGGAGTTAAGTGCACTTAATCTAGTTTTGGTAATGATGCTAAAAATTTTAGACCTTACACCAAGAATAAAAAAAAAGTAAAAGAAAAGAAAGATGTAAATGCAAGACAATCGATTTGAAATTTTAATTCAAAAAGGTTGATTAAACATACGTATAAATGGATAACATGGCCACTACTGCTTTATAACGTTTTTAATTTTTAAAAGTTTTTGCTGGCCATTATTTCAAACAATCATGCTTGAAAACTGTTTACAATCCTAACAAACGAATAGATAATTTTTGTTTAGCTCCGTAGTCTTCGCTTAGATTTATACAAATTATTTTTACTTTTTTAGGAAAACTAGATATAAGGTTTGTATCCGTTAACTTAAATAAAAATATAGAAGAATTTTGGCATACAAGCTTGCTTATACTAAACAACAAACTTAAATAAACCTAGGCAGACGTTAAATTGAGCTTTCTTGTTGTTTTTAAAGCATCACAAACAGTATTTCTTGAATTCTCGAATTACAGTAAAGAAGTTGTATCCGAGGGATAATAAAAAATACTTTTAATTTTTGGTTGCTTTAATATAAACATTGATTTGCTGTGGACAACACCCTTTTAACTTTAGCTTTGACTATAGATTATATTTTGATCGATAAAAGTTGATAACACTGGTCTGCCGTAAAAATTGTTTTAAATAAATTCAAGTCCGTTCTCAGTTTTTCCTCTATCACGTCTAGTTTTTTTTTTGCTGGACAAATATTTCGCTCGAAATAAGGCGGTTTTGTTAATACATTTCAATTTAACTTCCTAATAAGAAAATTTGTAAAATATTCTTTAAACGTTGTAAATTTTTTTATTGCGGAAACAAATTTATTTTCCACAAAAACAATTTTTTATTATCATTTAATTACTTTAATAGAAAACAAATATTTTAAATCTCTTATTTTGAGATAAAAATTGTAATTTTAAAATGCTTAGAACAAAAATTGTATTTTCTAATGATATTAAAACCCGCTAGATTTCCCGCTAACCGCCAAAACGGAAATTTTACGCCGATGGACACGTAAAAACCGCTAGAATCGCTGTAAAACCGTCAAATTGGCAACAATGCTTCTTTGTTTTTGTTCTAAGAAAACAAAAAAAAAAATGTTTTGAGCGCCAGGCATAGAATGTACTACATAATAAAATTTATTTAATATAGTCCCAAGCGTAGCTGTTTGCAGAGATTTTCTTCTTGCTGAGACGTTTGGTGTTTTTTTTTTGTTTATTTACATTTTTTAATAAGGCATTTTGACATTTGCCGCCTCAATTCTAGCAACAAAAGGCCTGTTGTTATTTCTTTTGTTGGATAGTTGTAGTACTGAGGTCACTATATTAACACATTTTGGCCAGGCAGGTGTGTTTATAAATTATTAAAATACAAGGCGAATTTACTCCAGGTGACCTTATCTTCTTAAGTAAGCAACAGCTGTTTACTAACCTTGTGTCAAAATTATTTACCGTTCATGTGCTTCTGGGGAATATTTACTAAGTTTTATAAGTTTCGCTTAAAATTATGAAATTAAAAGTATTTTTAATTAATTATTTTAAATTTATTAAGCAAAAGGAGTCGGAATCGAAGTACCAACAAAATATTCGCGACTCCTTCTCCAAAATTTTTCGGCATGAAAAATTGAAAAAATTATTCTAGTAATTTCCAAAATAAAAATTCTTCGAAATTGGCGATGCAATAATTAAAATATTGATTCGAAATTTTTACTGAATCCTTTTCTTGCTATGTTTAACCATTTAAAAGTTACTTCATTAAAAAAGAGTTTAAAGTCAAATAAGGACCAGTCTCATATACATTTATCATTAATGTTAGATTAGGAGTCAGAGTAGGAACTTCAGCGGTTGAAGTCGGAATTAGTTCCCTAGCTCTAGTTGTTAATATTAAATAAAATATCAACTCTAAATTTCTAACCAATGAAGCATAACCAGAAAAGAGTACTAAAACGGACGTGGGTGTACGGTGTTTTTTTTTGAAGAAAGTACTGAATTTTTTATCACTGGATCAATTTTAAACCCTTTTAGTCATCTGTGAAATGTTGTGTAGTTGCCTGATCAAATTGTAAATCGACCGAAAAATAGGCTTAATATAACAAACTTTTGCTAGCACATAAAGTAGGTACACATAACAAATAATATTGTGCTGTTGTGTGTATTTAATTAAATTAATATAAATTCTCAACAAATAATGGAGGAATTTGAGAGGTGATTTATTAAAAAATTCTTAAAAAGCTGCCATAATTGCAAATTTAAAATTTTTTTAAAAATAGTAAGAACAATTTTAATAAGACATCTCCAAAAATCCCCAAATAAAAATTTTTAGTAAAAAAATCATTTTATTTTGTTTGTAGCGACTGGTTTCGGCATGCGATTCCAAGAAGAGCAATATGCTATTTTTGAAGACATATGAACCAATTTATTAGAATTTAAAGCTTGTTCTGTCGGTTTTGGCCTTCCTTAAAATCAACAATAAAAATACATATATCCGTCATTTTTTTACTACTTCGATGCATAAAAAGTACTTACCAATAGCGCAGTATTCTTTTTTTCCAAACTTTATTACATATATTGCCTTTTATATTTCGTCACCTAATACGCAAAAGGCATTATCTTACATTTTGAAAATTTCACAGCAGAAGCAAAAACTATTCCAAATGATAAATTAATAAATCGCCTTAAACTGTTTTTAATTAAATTTTATTTTATTTTTCTTGTAAAACCTTCCAGTTATTTTGGCCCATGTTGCATAATATTACCATATTATCTTTTGTAGATATGGCCTTTTGTTTTTTGAAAATAAAATCGGAAATTTTAGTCGATAGATTCCAAAATTTTTTTGTGAACATTTGTGTTAATGCAATACATCAGAATCAATGAAAACGTTGATTTTTAATTTTTCGTTAGTTAGGACCTTTTGCGTTTCAGGTAACGATATAGTTATTTTTGGGATATACATATTTGCTTGTATATGTTGTCAACGGTTTTAGATTTCTTTTTTTATTTCTTCACTTTTAAAACACTCACTCAAAAATAATAACACTTAACAAAAAAATGCCAATCTTAATTAAGACCCTTGCACTGTATTATTTGTTGTTAAAGTTAAAAGTTTTGCTGCTTTTTACATATTTTATATACGAAATAAAGAAAACTAAGCGTAAATAATAAAAGAAAGCAAAATTATGTATAAAATGTATAAAATCCCCAATTTTTTTTTAAAATTCCCGAAAAAATCCTTAATCCCAAAATGACTGTTTGTTCTGAAAAATGTGACTATGTGACTCGCTCATTCATTTCTTGTAGGGTAGTTTCCCCATTTAGCAAAAATCTTTCGCATTGGCTTTTCAATTCTTATTGAAGTAGTAACATCGTTCGGGAAGAAGTGTCCCTCTCAGGGTTGCCATTTGAAAAATCTTTATCCGACCACATTTTTGAAATATTTTTTTTTTTTTTTTGTTATTTTAATTGCAATCTATCAGTACAAAATAATAATAAGCAAATTTGATAAAACATAAAAATTACACTTGTAATTGTACTTTAACATTAAGTACAACTATAAAAATAGAAAAAGAATTCTGTGCTTTACAAAATTTCAATAAACAAGTAAAAACTAGATAATTAAATCAATATTGGTGGCATGTGTTTTTATATGATTTTGGTGTAGAATCGACCATAACATCATCATTAGTTTTTTCATCATCATTCAGAGCCTGTAGTGCAGGGTTGCCGTTTGAAAAATTTTTATCCGACCAAAATTGTCTGCAAAACCTACCGAAATCCTTTGAAACCGACCAAATTTTTGAAATATTTAAAAACAATTGTATCGTCGTAAAAATGCAAAAGGGCATATCATAATTTTAATGCATTTTATGTGACGATATGAATGCATATGTATTTTTGATATAAAGTATAACTTTTATTGGATAAAGCTATAAATCTACATATTTTTTTTGTAATATGCAATTATAGTAAAAACAAAAAAGTAAGGCTATGTTCACACCTATTAAATATTTGACGTCCTACATAAATTATTTTATTAAAAATGTATTTGCTGTTCACGTAATTTTTTTTTTTTAATAAAATCTTCTTAACCTCTTATAAATCGTAATTGTTTGCTAACTACCACTTATAATTCATAATAAAAACAAAAGAAACATGGAAAGAATGATTTTTTGTTTACCGCTATGTCCAATGCAATTCTCGTACAGTAAACTTATGTCGGTTTTTATTTTTTTTAGTAAAAAATATTGTTTTTTTAAATATCACAAGATTTTAACTATTTGCACTAAAAAACTTAAACAATTTATTGAATGCGTCTTATTATTGTTTTAAATGTATGGATGTATGTGTATTTTTGACAGTTCATCTTATAAGATAGTTGTTATAAGATTTCTCATAACAACTGTCTCAATTTATTAATTATAATATTAATATTAACACTACATTGAGAGTCCACACGTAAGATAATACTCTCTGCGATTGAATTTGACGTTTGCTGATATAAAAATCTAATATCTTATCTCAGGTGGAGACCCTGTGTAATAAGAAGTCGGCCATTTTGCTGTTTATCTTTCTTTGTTTTTGTAAGACGAGTTTGAGTGACATAAAAAATAACTGGGCTGACATTTTTTCCCAGCGCTGCTACAAATAATCATAAATCTGCAGTACATTTAGTTAAAACAATTGTTATGGCCAATTTCACCAATTCTTTTTAAATATAAATTGAGTTTTACATAGTTTTTCACATAATTTTGTTTAATTTGACATGAAAAAACAATTTTTAACATAAATTGATATATAAATAAATTGGTGAAATTGGCCATTAAAGTTTAACCCCCGTATTTATAAAGGATTATTAAATTTAACAAACGTTTTTTAAGGCAAATTATTATACAAAATATTTCTTTTCATAAGTTACTTTTGTTAAATTCAACATTTTCTATTTTTCGAATTAATTCTATGAGCTTAATTTCAGTTATGTATTTTATAAATTTCAGTTATGTATTCTATAAAATACATAACTGAAAGTATGCTCATAGAATAAATTCGAAAAATAAAAAATGTTGGACATTTTGAAAAATAAAATTTGTTTATAAATTTTCAAGTTTTAAAGTAAACTATTTGACTAAAAAATCCAAAATAAACTTAACCAATAAATTGAACAAACTTAGCTTTATTTTCAAAAATTTCTATTGATTTTCTAAACATTATTTTTATTCAAATGAAGTGGGATCTAGCCAAACGTTTTGCAAAAGCAAATAATTTTAAATAAAACTTGTGGTTACGTGTAGGACGTCAAATATTTAATAGGTGTTAACATAATCTTTCATTAACTTTTCGTTAATCTAGAACACACACATATTTGTAATAAAATTAGTAATTTATTGAAGTTTTAAACAAGTAAGAAACCATAGTAGGTCAAGTCCGGTCATTTGATAACTATCCTAAACAACAGTATTTACAGAGTCTTTTAGGGAGTGTACCCTGAAAACAAAATTATGTTATAAGGCCTATTAGGTTCATAGAAGAATTATTTTTGCGAATTATATCTAGATACCGACATTTATGTATATCAGGGGCCTAATTCTGGCAGTCGTGATCGAGTACTTTCTCGATTCGAAAGCAATTTTATTTCAGTTGATACTTAACGAATCGAAATTATTTTTTCAGTATTGTGAGACTCAAATTATAGCTTTAAAACACTGAAAAAATAATTTCGATAGTTAGATAATAAAATGCTTTCGAATCGTGAAATTACTCGATCACGACTGCCAGAATTAGGCCCCATAATTTTTCGTCTTAATGTGATTTAAGGGAGGGTTTTATAGTCAAACAGGCACAAAACTTTGCCGTCACATAAAAGTTGCAGTAAAAGTTAGGACATAAAAAGTTATTTTCGGGAATGGTATTTGTATGGCATCTGCGGGTTTATATACTGGTTCCGATAAAATTTGGTAAGATGATTTGTATTGCAATAAAATTAGTTTGAACTAAATTTAATCTCAATACCAACAGTAAAAGATAGTTTATGCGCATAAGTACTCTATTCCTAAAGGAAGTTTTAATGGGGACTATGTGAGGTAGTGGACAGTTTCGCACCATTTTCAATTGTGGCAAAAATAACCTATGTACCAACTTTAATTAAAGTTTTTAAAAAATTGCAACCTGTCCTTTGCGCACAAGGTACACATGGACAGCCAGCCGGACATCGTTAGATCGACTCAGGAAGTGATACTGTTACGATAGGTATACTAAAAGGTGGGTCAAGAGCCAATATTTCAAGTAAGCGTGCGGGATTACATTTCTGTTCCTTCTGCACGTGCGTAAACGTGATTCAAAAACAACCGACGTTTTAACATATTATGTACAAACTTATTTTTTGTGTTGCTATTTATGAATTAATCATGTACATATGTAGATATGTTCGGTAAAAAAAGCCTAAACTATTAAAAATCAATTGCAAACCTTAATAAAATATCAACTAAGTACTTTTTGAAGTTGTCATAGTTTTAACTAAAAAAAGTCTGGAAAATTCCGCATTTAATTCCCTGGACGAGAATATCTAAAAAAAACTCTAATACTAATTATACATAATTCTATAAAATCTATAAAAATAATTATCTTCTAAAGGACTTTAACCTATTGCGTTTTCAGTTTGATATTTATTTAAAGCAAACATACATTTTTTACTTAAACAACCAGTTACACTTAATAAAATGTGACGTGACTGACCATCATCATTTAGCCAAAACAATTAAAAATAATATTCTTTTCCATATAAAAAATTTAAATAAAATCACGTGAATTGTCAATTGATTTAACTTTTTTTATATTGTTGCTTATTCATTCATTTATTTGTTATTTTCCAATTTAATTTATTCGTTCAGCGATTCTTTTTATTGGATGTCACCAATTTTGTAAAATTCAATTTGTACCAGTGATGCAAAAATTGCACTTCTGAATGTTGAATGGCCTTGTGAACGATGGAGAATAGTATTGTCCACAAATCCTAATCATTTTTTTATCGCCCACGTTGACTCCTTTTCCAGAAATCTGGACTCATCACCTAGAGACTTCAAAAGAGTAAATTGGCCATAAGTAACTCCAACTCGCTCCGTTAAAAATTCTGGGGATAGAGAACGATGGAGAATAGTATTGTCCACAAATCCTAATCATTTTTTATCGCCCACGTTGACTCCTTTTCCAGAAATCTGGACTCATCCCCTAGAGACTTCAAAAGAGTAAATTGGCCATAAGTAACTCCAACTCGCTCTGTTAAAAATTCTGGGGATAGAGAACGATGGAGAATAGTATTGTCCACAAATCCTAATCATTTTTTATCGCCCACGTTGACTCCTTTTCCAGAAATCTGGACTCATCCCCTAGAGACTTCAAAAGAGTAAATTGGCCATAAGTAACTCCAACTCGCTCTGTTAAAAATTCTGGGGATAGAGAACGATGGAGAATAGTATTGTCCACAAATCCTAATCATTTTTTATCGCCCACGTTGACTCCTTTTCCAGAAATCTGGACTCATCCCCTAGAGACTTCAAAAGAGTAAATTGGCCATAAGTCACTCCAACTCGCTCTGTTACAAATTCTGGGGATGGAGAACGATGGAGAATAGTATTGTCCACAAATCCTAATCATTTTTTTATCGCCCACGTTGACTCCTTTTCCAGAAATCTGGAATCATGCATCATAACAGCGTTAACATAAGTTCTGTTGAGTGGTTAACATTGCTCTGTAAACATAACAGAATGTGTCTAGGGTTATAAATTTTAAAATTTAACTTCACACACATATAAGAATTTAATTTTAAGAAATACTGAAAACGATATTATCGTTTTTAAATCCTTTTCTTTTTAAAATCTATTTCCGTCTCCTGAATAATTAAGAATGTGGTATATTTGGTATTCGAAAACAATCAAATTTACAAATATTTATATTTTTTAACAAGTTTTTTAAATATATTTGCACCATCGTAAAAAATTGTTTTCGTTTAACAAATCCATTTTTTAATGAAAATTACCGGGGGAAAAAATTTAAAATAGCCCTAAAAGCAAAATGAAACATGACCCTAAATTTGGGGTAATTCTTTATTATGGTGCCAAAAGTTTACTTGCAAGCAAATTCTCCTGCTCGTTGAGCTGCAAATACGAAAAATGTGATGGTGTTAGTAAAAGAGTGCACGCAGAGAAAAAGAAAAAAACTAATGCACAATGTTTTGGTCTAAATATGTATATTAAAAACTTAAAGAAAGATGGCTTAATAAAAATGGCTGAAAAAATTATCAATGGCTAAATTGATTTTTTCATGGCTAAACGAGATAACAAATGGCCAAATCTAGCCACTAAACGGCTAAATTGGCAACACTGATTTACACCCAAGATAATAATTGTTGAATATCTTCATAAGAATGTTTTACATTGCATTAACGATATTGCGACTTTTGACATATAACGTTGTTGCGGCAAATAGGCGATACAAACCTTAAAATCAAGTACATCTATTCCAATAAGATTTTTTCCCTATCAAAAGTATTTTGGCTCTTTTTAATCGTCAATTTGGCCTTAAACAAAATAACTCAAAATGCATCACTGATTTGTATACAATTTGGTTTGGAACTCATTGGTTTGTTTTGCTTTTCCTTTTTGTTAATTTAATTTTTATTGCTACTGTTGATGATTTTCTGTTGTTCTTTAACAGAGTAATTCTCTATCTATTAAGAGGGTATTCCGTGATTGCTTTCTGTCAGATACTTTTATCACCATTTTGCTCATCAATTGTTGATAAAAAATTGGCAAATTGGTATGGACGAATTGGTATGTTATAATTTGAAAGCATTTTATATTTTTTTTTTTGTTATTTTCAGTATAAAATAAGCATTAAAAAAGATTTTACTTGTTCAATAGTATGATTTTTAAGAAATTTATCATTAAACAAATTTTTATTCTTAACAAACGCACTTTAATATTGAATGAAAAGTAGTTGATTTGTAGACAACTATGAATTTTTTTTTATTAAAATACAAACATTTAAATTTTTAATGCGACTTTTAATGGTATGCAATATATTTTTATACCCACACCACAATAGTTGAGAGGGTATTATGCATTTGTGCTGATGTGTGTAACATCTTTAAATATGGGTCCTGGACCCACTTTAAAGTATACTGTTTGACTTAGAATAACTTTCTGAATCGATCTAACGATATCCGTCCGGCTGGCTGGCTGGCTGGCTGGCTGTCCATGTAACCTTGTGCGCAAAGTACAGGTCGCAATTTTGGATATAATTTGATAAAATTTGGCTGAAAGGTTATTTTTGCCACAAGGACCAAGCCTATTGAAAAAGGGCCTGATTGTAGCGCCACGAGGGGAAATAGGGGAAATTCTGCCTCTCAAAAACTATCAAACCTATTTTAATGAAATATCAAAGATATATCGATCCATATTTATATGGACACATAAACATGATTCTGCATGGGTCCTGAATAGGGTGCACTTTCGTTAATGAGTTTTTAAATACTGTGGTGTAGGGTATCACATAGTCGGGCTTGACCGACTTTACTTTCTTACGTGTTATTTAGCCTTAACTGAGCATAATTTAAAAAAAAATTTAAATCATTCATTACAAAAAGTTACAGTAGTATTGTTAATTGGTATTTGGGAATCTTATAAGCTTCCGGATTACTGCAGTATGTTTCAAGCGGAAACATTTGCGGAACTCATATATAAACATCTTCATAGATAGTCGGGCGGCGATCAAGGCGATATCCGAAAAATGTACACACTCTTCGATCGTCCATAAGTGTAAGGACTCAATAGATAGACTTGGTGCCAACAGAAAGTACCACATCTACTGGGTTCGTTGCCCAGTATCTTCAGGCTATAGAACTCCAATTTCCTTCAGTCTGTCTTCTAAATATTGAATGCAGTTTACAGCAGTGCCAGACTTTTTTATCCTTACCAAACCAATATTAAAAAGTTTTCGATCTGGGGAAGTTTGGGGAAAGATCGAAGCATGCGGGGTTCCCAGAAATATGTGGGGATCCTATGATCCAAAATCGACTAAAATTCTTCTATTACTACCGAGAACGGACTGTGCGCTTCTGATAGGCTTTATAACGGGTCACTGTTGGACGGCAGTATACACCAAGGGGGTTGGGCAACTGAATAGTGACAATTGGGAATTCTGTAGGGTACCAGGGGAAACAGAGACGGTTTAGCAGATACTCTGCCACTGTCTGGCACTGGTACTCTCCAGAGCGAACTCTCTAGGAGAGAGTAAAAAATTGGAAAATGCAGCTAGGCTTCTAATTTTTTCAGACGTATAAAAACGAAATTCGTAAAATTTTATCCCACTAGGGGCAACTCCTGGGCATTTATATTTCTAGCGTGCATTGAACATTTTGTATCGGAGCCCCCTTCATGAATGGAGATAGCGGGTTGGTATGCTAGAAATAATTGATTGAGATGAAAAATAAAGTTGGGTTGGTCATACATTTGACCCATCTATGAGCGAAATTTCAGGTTTTTTAGTTTTTTCAATAAGCTTAAGTGTTTTTGAGTTACGTTAACATATGTTGTGCAACCTCCTCCATTTTCAAAATAACGGTATATCTTGTCTTAAAACTTTATAAAATTTATAAATGTTTACCATGTGTGCGAGAATATTGGTAGGTGTATTGAATAATTTATATTCGATTCTACGCAATAGTACTAAACGCACAAATGTTTCGCATAAAACAATATTTATTGAATACCAGACTTGGGCGTTGTCAATTACATGTTGTAATTGATTGCCGGTCCAAAAAATTATTTCTTGTGATTTGTAAGATTGCCTATTATTTATTTCATGTAATGAAATGAAAAGAAAAGAAAGTTTAAAGTTTAAGTTTTAAAGTATAACCCCAGTATTTATAAACGATTGTTAAATTTAACACACGTTTTTTAAGGCAAATTTTCATAAAAAATTTGTTATAAATACGGGCGTAAGTATTTTAAACTAACGATGTAATTATTACAAAACTCGAACATTACACAAAACATAGAAAAAGTTCTAAAAGAATCCGAATAAAGGAATTTTCATAGAAATGTTACAACAGCTTAAAGTTTGCTTCAGCAACTGTGCGATGTTATTCATATGCATGTGTCAAACATATTGTTTTCATACGGGACTTCCCGGGACAAAAATTCCGGGATCCCGCACATTTTTCTGAAACATTTTTTAATTTAATTCTGGCAACTTAACTGCTGATATGTATGTATAATTGTAAAAAAGTTGTGTCATGAAATAGATCTTAGCCGTTAGGCAAAAAGTTCTTAAGTATAAAATGGGCATTTTGAGTTTCTGATTGGCTTTAATTCAATTTGTTCTCTCTTTAGTTTGGTCTTAATAACTTAAGTCTAGCACAAGTGCTTCTAATCGTTATAATTTGATCTGAGGAAAAAAGTCTAGTAAATACACCAAATAAATATTTTTCAATTCAACATAACGAAAAACTACAGTTTCTGCCTAAAGAAATTTTTGCCAAACACCAATTCATATGAGATAAGTAAGGCAATGTGCTCTGAAATTTCGAAAGTCGTGTAAACCATAGACATTTCTTGCCGGACAAAAAAGTTTGTGGGTAAGGGGGCACTGTATGCTTGACACACTTTACTTCGTGCCTCTCTCGCCAACAAACATTTTCTGTCCAGCAAAAAAAGTTTATAGTGTAAATTGCGACAAAGAAAAAGAGTTTAAATGTACAGGATTTTTAATTTACTTACAGACCCAGATTTATTTCATAAAAACGAAAAAAGTTGTGGACATTTGTTTAAAAAAATTTATGGATTTTTTTAAATCCTCTTTTAAAAGAAATATTTTGTAATAATTTATTTTTATATAATCTTTAGTTCTCTGCGGTTATTGTTTTTTAAATTTTTATTCCTAAAGCAAGAATGGTAGAATAGAAGATTACGCCATCCCGAAAACAAAATTGATATCTTCTGCGCATGTCGCACATATGACGTCACGCAAACTACAAACTTACTAAAAATAGTTGTTGTAACATTACAGTGTGGCAATTTATTATTTTGTTCTTCAAATTATTTCGTAGTGAAATATTGTTTTTTTGTTTTATTTATTAAGTTGTTATTTTGCTAAATTTCCTCTAACGTATAAAAATATTTTGAGAAATTTATGTGTTAACACTATTAAAAACACACAAAGTTTTATTACAACTTTCCACTTGATTTTTTTACTGCTATTTTGCTTGCATTTTCCACTGGGCACTTTATGTTAATGTTTTATTGTTATATTTTTTCTTTGGGCTAAAATTCTGTAACGCTATTTTTATGATATAATATTTTTTTTCTTAAAAAGTTAGCTTAAATCCGTAATTTAAACACAATAAATAAAATATATTTTCTAGAAACTTTAAATTATTTTTAATTGCCATCTCTTACAAAATGCATGGATATTTTATAAGAAATTTGAAAACCTTAGGGTCTATAAGACTTGGCGGCCCTTGCCAGGGACAAACTACGCCATCTAACAAAAAACATGCGAATGGCGTAATCTTGTATTCTATCATTCTTGTCCTAAACCCTCTTAATGTCACAGATCGGAAGTTTTTATTATTGCACATTGAAAAAAATAAACAAAAAATCATTTTGGTATAACTTTCTCAAAAATTTTACAAAATAATTGTAATTTTGCCCAAGTGTACTTTTGAACATGCATTTCTTAAGGTGCCATAAATCACATTTTCCTTTTTGCCACAGAAATAAAAAAGTTGAATGAATTTATAAAATTGTTTAATTGCTCTCAGAAAATGTTACTTGTTCAAATAAAATAAATTAAACAATATTTTCTATCGATTTGTAGTGAGCGGGAATTCTCGGGATCCCGGGAAATTGCGAAATTAATCCCGTTTTCCGGGCAAATGATAAAGTTCGGGAAAAGAAAAACTCTAGTCATTTTTGTTAAATTATATGAAACTGTGCTTACGAAAAGTGCGTCATTAATCGCACATTCCGTAAGGAATCAAATGCCTTTTGATTTTGTATTGGTTGGTTTAAATGCATTTAAGAGGCTTTTTGTAAATTCGTGAGAGTAGCTCATGCATATTATAGCCTTAAGGTGTGCATATTTTTCTGTTTATTAATAAAAAAATTTCCAGTATTAAAAATAGGTCAAATCGATTTAACAGTGGTTTACGTGTGGTTTATAATAAGCATTTACCAGATACTAATAACACTAATAGGTAAATGACAAATAAAATAAAAACATATATGTAGCGTATAATTAGGGAAATTATATGCCCATTTAATAAAACTATGTAACAATTTCGTGGATCTGACTTGACGAAAGCGCGAGGTGCTCAGCTGACTTTATGCAAAGCATTGCTAGCCGATTTTTAATGCTCGTGGAGAATGTGGCTTCTCAGTCCAAGTTTGCAAAATCGGTAAACATTTCTTAAGGTCATCAGGCGTTAGTCGAAAAGCATTATTGCTACGATTTCCAGCGCGTGCTTGCTGAATTTTAAAATATGATTGTTATAGTTTCTTCAAATCAATCGATATTTTTGCTTCAGAAATTTGTGAAAAATAAAATTGCCACAATCTTGAAAATGTCCCTAAGGGCTCATAAATCAGTACAAGTTAAACTCTCATTTTGGCTTAAAATGTGTTTAAGTCATCATATCCATAAATTAGTAAACATAGAAACCATCGATAAACGCATACAATTGGTTGTTTAAACTACAAATTCAGACCATATGAATTATTTTTACATTACAAATAAATTATGGGTCACTGATTTAGAGCTGTTGAGTTTAAACTTCATATAAATTAAAGTTTAGTTCAACATAAGCAGCGTTTCAATATTCACTGATTAATTAGCCATAAGTACGACTTCTGGACTTTATAGTGGGGTCACCTTAAGAATACAATGCAGATATCTTAAAAACAGGTAGTTCCAAAACGGCTTGGATGCTGATTGAATATCCAAATATGAACTATGCCGAGCCTGGCATCCAATACCGCCGCTAAAACAAATACCGATTAACTATCGTTTAAATATATTCATTTCAAAACCAAAACATAAGTTTCCAAAAATTATCAATTCAAAATATTCATAGTGGTTTTTAAAGTTGTTCTTATCCAAATTATTTTATTAGAAATTTGCTTTGCGAAACTTAGTACAACTACAAAATCTGCTATCTTGCACAAGCGATGTTAGCAAGTAAATTTATAGGAATTTTGTAGTTTAAAACATAAATAAAATTGTGGGTGTGTATATACATGTTCGTGTGCATCTTTTTAATGAAAAACAAGCTTGTGTTGGCTGAGAGAAAATGTATGGTATCAAAGAACTTAAAGCAAATACAGCATCAAACAGCCGGCCAACGTTCTCAGCCACTGACAATTCCCAGCCCAACAGCCAAACAACGCGGTTTACATATTTGATTGTAAATGACTTTAGAAAATAATAATAGAAAAAAATCAATACTGAACAACAGAACAAGGAAAGGAAAAAAAGGAAAAGAGAGAGAGAGAGAAGAGCACAAATTATGGTGGCAAAACCCAACAGACCAAAACAGAACAAATGTGTTGTAGAATAAGCTTATCGTAAGAGATTTCTTACAACATGACAACCAAGATGATTGCAAATGACTTACTCTCGCAATAGTTTTGTAAGTGTTTTTGAGAATGGCGTCCAGTTTTTTGACGCGTTCCTAAATTTTGTATTATTAGCTAAAGTTTTCAGTCTTTATGTTTTGTTCGAAGAGTGAAGTGTTTTAAAGAGTTTTAAACAGTGCATAATTTAAAAAATGTAATTATAAATATTATACATATATTTAACTTAAATAGAATAGGATATATGGAATAGGATATTAACAGATTGGTATCAAAAGCCAACATCTTCTGGTAGAATTATTAATTTTTTCTCGAAACATCCGAGGAGAATAATAATTAATACAGCTTAAAAATTTATAGAAAGAGTTCTAAGGATAAGTGATTCAGAATTTCATAGAGATAATAAAAGAAAGATTTCAAATAGTTTAACAGATAATAGCTTTCCTAAACAATTAATATCAGATTTATTAATACAGTATAATAATTGTAGAATATACATATAACCGAAATAGTATAACAGAACAGAGAATTTATAAATCTGTAACATATATACCAAAATTTTCAGAAAGATTAGAAAAATCAAATATATATGATAGTAAAATATATAAAATAGCTCATAAATCTTTTAACACAGTAGGTAAACTATTTGCTAAAATGAAAGACAAAATAAAGAAGATGGAAATGTCAAATATTGTTTATAAAATACCTTGTAAGGGTAATGATAGTGGACAGTGTAATATGGTATATATAGGTACAACAAAAAATAAACTAAAAACTAGGATAGCAGGACATAAGTCAGATCAAAAATATAGACATATGTCATCACAAAAAACAGCTTTATCATCCCATTGTGCTAATCTAAACCATTATCCAGATTTTGAAAATTCAACTGTTTTAAACACAGAAAATAATTTTAAACGTAGATTTATGTTAGAAATGTTACAAATCATAAATGTACCGACAATGTCGAGAATTAATTTTAAGTCTGACACTGAGAATGTAGCACAAAATTATAGACATTTAATTTATAAAAATAGAAACGGAAGGTAAAAAATTTTTTGTATATTGTAATAGCTAGGGTGATCGATCGAATAGTATTCGACCGGTTTTTACCGGTTATTTTAGATTTGCCCAAGTCGAATATTTTAAAATGCCCATTTTTCGAATATCGAATAAACCGGTTATTTTCGTAAAATAAACCGGTTACTTTATTAATGTGTAATTTATATACGTTTTCCTTACTTTTGTTATAAATGTACCCGTAATTTAAGTAGTTTTCTAATTGAATATTTGGCAAACTTAAACTTTTTATAAAAAATGTCAAAACAAAATGAAACAAAAGTCAAAAAAACATTATGAGCTTATATAAGCGTGTGTTCTTGTAACAAAAACCAAAAACAATTTAAAGTACTACAAAAAAATTTCAGCTTTAAAAGTAATTAGCAATTTGGCAGTATTATAAATACTATATGTATTTTTATAAAGATGCCATCTCTGGTGATATTCCGAACTGAGTTAAATGAAAATTGTGCTTAAATGGCCCTAAAATGATAAGTTGCAAAGGTTCTTTAACGTCACGACTTATTAATCACTTTTAATTAGACTACAAGCTTGACATAATTATACGCCAAGTAAAACTTGACCCTGTTCCAAGTAGTTTTTAAGAGACTGCAAATATTACTTTACGAAAATATGTTGCCAATAAAGCTTAAAATATGCTTAAAATAAGAATCAACTATATGGGAAAATTCATCAGTTTAATTTATTAAAACACCAAGAACTTAAAATAAAATTGAAGGAATCAAAAATGTCCTGGAGGGGTTTAAATTGTGTGATCGACGAATTGACATATATTTCACATAAAAAGCATGTTCGTTTTACTATTGTTTCTATAATGCTGAAACAAAAAAAATTTAAATATATAATCCTGGATAAGAGGTTTTGTTTGCCACTTTTCAAAAATATGGCTGAAGTTTACTGCTTTATATAGACATGCTTAACCAGCAACAAATTAAAACTCACTTACAATAAATTTGGGAGAATTTCTCAAATAATAAATTTATTAAATTCCTATATTTTTAAAACCAAAGTTTTTCAAAAATGCTTAACCCATATCGTCCCAATGTTCGATTTTTCGAACAGTAAATTTTTCGTGTTTTTGAATTTTTTTTACACTTTTTAGGAAAGACAAAGAACAAATTTTTTTAAACAATTAAATATTGTAAGTGGTTCGCTACAAATATAAAAATAATTGTTCTTACCCACTTTGCTACTTCCTTTTATAACAAGGGGAAAGAAAAAATATTAATTTTAGCATGATTTTAAAAACTGAAAATTTTGTAAAAATTATAAAAAAATAAAAAAAGTGAAAATGTAGTTCTATTGAAAAACGATTAAGCTTTCAACAACAGCAAAAAAATTTCCGTGTTTTTCAATTGTGTTTTTGTTATTTGACTTTAAAAAGCAGTGTTCGATTTGTCGAACACTGGGCACTATAAATCACTTTGGGTTTTTTCTTTGAGAGGCTAACTGAATCATCGGATGTTACCATAATATATATTTTTCACGCATTTGAATTAACGGATATAAATTTATTTTGTTTTTGCTGATTAATAAAATGTTTATGCACAATCAGCGTTATGTGAGAAATGTTTTTCGTCCGATTCGAGGAAGTTAGGGTACGCTTAATCGACGTACTGAAACCACAATTGCCAACATCATTCGCAAATTTGAGTCCAGTATGCATGATACTCGACCCTTTAGACAACATCCAGCACGTAGTAAAGTGAATATAGCAGCTGTAGCTAAAAGTGCAGTCACTGGCCCATTTTTCTTCAAAATTAAGGAAAACCAGAACAATACCGTCAATGGTAACCTCGCACCTTGTTGTTTTACATTGCATTGCATTGTGATGGAACTATGTTACGGAAAGGTGGAAAGAGAGAGTAGTGCTTGTGAATATTCGACTTGAACTTATTGAAAGTAAAAGGGTTATTCCACATACGAACAGTCCGGCCAACAAAACGAATTTCTTGTAATGCGTTGTACGATTTACCGGTCAATCGACCACAAAAGGATGGCCTCTTGAGGAAAAACGTGAATTACGAACAAGCGTACGGGTATCGGTGTCGGCCAAGCGTATCATTCATGTTCTGCCTAATAGCACCAACATCGGATACGCTTCGCCCATAATCAAGTGAATACTAATGGCATAGGCTTGTAAAAGAGTAGATAGGGTTGAAAGTTTGACATATGTAGGAGGTCATTTAGAAAAATAATAAATACAGTAAGAGAAAGAACGGAGCCTTGCGGCACCCCTGAATGAATTTTGAACTCGTTTGACGAAAACCTACTATAACAAATCGTGTAGTGCGATCTCTGTGAAAACTCGATATAAAACGAGACAAATTATCACCGACACCAAATGCAATAAGTTTCTTGTCAAAACGTGCACAATGCCAGACTCTGTCAAACGCGTTGGAAATATCTAAAGAAATTACAAACCTTACTTTCGCCAAAATGGTAAATGGACCGGCACCATTTTTTTGATAACAGGGTCAGTAGGTCTCCAGTAGAGCGACCTGAAAATCAAGCGCATGGTCTCTGTGAGCTCTGGTTTCAATAACACGGCGCTACGAGCCATACAGCGCGTGAAACAATGACCTTATTCAGGAATCATTTTGGTGAGCACTTAATATCTCGTTTTGCTATGGTAAATTGGCCCCTAGATCATTCGATATCACACCTTTGGACTATTTTCTCTGGCGATATGCAATGTATTGGGTCTTCAGGAATAACATGCCCAACATTTGCCTGATATCATTTCCAAACAGTAAATGCCATAAATTGTTCTTTTAACCGATAATAAAAATTTTAGGTTCACTTTTAAATTTATGTGCTTTATTTTACATTATAATTCAAACCTACCGATGAATCACCCTTATTATTCACTCCCAGCCCGGTCCTGTGCTGGCCGGATAATCGAGGATCAACTGTATATTTTTTATTTAAATAAATGCCTTCTTCCATTTTACCATATTTAAATAAAATGAATTAGTTTAAGTTCATAAAAAACATAGGTTTTCCATATTTACAATCTATAGGAGCAATAAAACAAAAATGCTAAATAGCGCCCAACGTTCGATTTATCGAACACCATTTTTCTCAGAAACAAAAAATCCAAAAAAAATTTTGACTTCAGATTCGTGTTTTCTAGTCTCAAATTATCTATCAACCACAAAGTTTTTTAAAATTACTCGAAAAAAAAAATCGCTGGGACGATATGGGTTAAGCTATGTTCACACCTATTAAATATTTGACTCCTAACGTAACCACCAGTTTTCTTAAAGAATTGTTTGCTTTTGCAAAACGTTTGGCAAGAGCAAACATTATTTAACGGTTTCTTAACTACATTATACATAAATACAATTATCATCTTAGATATACATAAATTATAATTTGCTAAATAACTTTTAAAATAATGCTTAAGTTTAATCAATTTACTGGTCACGCTTTTTTTTTTGATTTTATCGTCAAATATTTGTGGTCTGGCCATACCTTAAGTCAAATCAATGTATTGTGGCTCTATGCTCCTTATGGGATCGACGGGAACATACATATGTATTTTGTTGGTTCCTTACCTTCGTGAATTGTTTTGTTTTTATTATAATTAACTTTTTATTACAAAAACTAATTTGATTTTGGTATTGTTATATATTCGAATTAAAACCGGTTAACCGGTTATTTTTAAAATTCTTAACCGAAAACCGGTTTTTTTAAAATAGCAACTATTCGGAATATTCGAAAACCGGTTATTGAAAAATGTCAAATAATCGATCACCCTAGTAATAGCTCAAGTTTGTATTGAAAAATATTTTTTATTCAAATCCAAAAAATTTTTTTTAAGTTTGTCAATTTTTGTTAAATTTGTTTTATATTAAAAAAATTGTTAATTTTTGTTAAAAAGAAAAAGAACCATGAAGAAGGCACTCAAAGAAGTGCAGAAATATTGGTTAAAATAAACGTTTAAGTTTTTTATATAAAATTAAAAAAAACCTCAAGCTTGAAAATTTAGTTATGTATATTACATATAAGCCTTTTATAATAGTAATCACAATACTTTTCTAAGCTTAATGCTAATGTTACGTATCTACTCGTTTTGGTTTGTTGGGAAGATGGACCACCAAATTCTCATTATTATTATGGGTTTTTTGGTATATTGAGAGCTTTTGGGCGCTATAAGTGAATTTCTAAACAGGAAATGCCAGGCATGGTAAATTTGGTACAACTTTACTCTTCTTGGTACTATTTAACCATTAAAAGTACAATTGTACACCAACGACAAAAATAGTACTATCGCAAAGAAATTCCTTAATTATACGGGATATTCTAGCACAATATCAGATATTTTTTAAAATCGTACTGACTTTTGGTCTGTCATCGTAATATAAATTCAATCACTAAATGATAAACTTGAGCTTTTTTGAATAATAAACTCTGCTTCTGTAATTATGAAGCAGTATCTTGTTACTACAGATGCTTTTTCGACTACTTTGTTATATTTGCTTGGAATTGTTACAAAAGGTAAATGGAAACCAACCTTAATCTAAAAAGCCTACACAGCCATGCAGTGTTATCCAGTCAAAATTCATTTAAGAATATTACGTGGATTAAAGGTTGCTTATAAGGACACCATTAATTAAAAATGTCTGTTTAATACAATTAATGACAAACATGTACAATTTAAGAAGCAATTTTGTACAATTTATAAACTCATTGTCATCCCTGGGAAATACACATGCAGAATAACACCTTTTTGGGTATAATAAGAGGTTAAACTGAAAAGTTGTTTTCTAGTTGAGTAGTGCTGTGCTGCAAAAATGTTAGATAAATATAATAAATGAATAACTTTTAAAATGTGGGTGGTGAGAAATTTGTCGCATTAAATATGTATCGACGTTACAGCTTGCTCCGCTTTATATTTCACTCTTGATTAAATGCCATATTTAAGTATCACGTATTTCAAAAATGGGCTTTAGTATAAGATGTGTTTGTTTTAATAAAACATAAGATATATTATATCTTAAAAATTCAGAAAAAGATCAATTATATATCAATTATTAAATAATTAGCACATATTTCCTTAAAATTTCTAACGCATAAATTGCTTCTGAAAAATATCGACCCCTTTGCGCGGAATTATCGTATGTTACAAAAACCAAATTTTACAGAACAGCCATTTTTCTCATTTTCTCTGCTTTCGCTTGCAATATCAAAATGAAAATATACATTAAATTTTTGGAGCAACGAAGTGGAATTCGCCTACAATATTTTGTCAGGTGACGTCTCTTTGAATGTAGAACAAGATTGCATCAAAAGCTCAATTTCAAAAAAATTGGCATACACGATAATTTCGCGCAAATGTTAAACTTATTAGTTTAAATCGACTCAAAAGTTCTTTTTATCCTGTCTCCGTTTTAAAGAGGTTTAACGTTTTAAAAACATTTTTTGTTTTGTCATATTCTTATTTTTCTTTTTCGTTAATTTAGTTTTTGCTAGAAGGGGTGCTATGGTTGTTGGTATGTAATTTTTTTTTGTTGTCCACATGTTAGTTTTAAAAATGGTTGGGTTTTTAAAAAGCATTACAGATTCAGAATTTCCTGCTGGAAATAAACTCGCAAACACAAGTTTGCATTCACACAGTTTAGCATTAATAGCACAAGTTTTTACATCAAGTGGTTTATGTGCATCCAACGAATATTCTTGCTACAAACATGTGTTATATGAAATTTTATAGTAATTTATTTAGGATCATACATTTGTTGTGGGTTTTAAATTTTTTTTTTACTTTGTGTTTTAGGTTTGCGGTCTTTTGATGTTGAGCTCCCTTAAATTTATAATACATTATCAATAATTTTAGAATTTTTATTTGGTTTTGTCTTTTACGTAAAATTCAGGAAGCGAGCACACTAATCTAAGCTAAACTATAAACCAGCAGATATAAGTTGTTCATATAGAAGTTTTTGAATACTTTAAACATTATTGTTTAACGGATTTTTGACATAAATAACTTAAACTCGTGTCTAATAGGGTTTTTTTTTGTTATCCCATACAAGCTTTTTTGTTAAAATCATGTGCAGGACAAATGGGATTTAGTGCTTGCAAAAACAACGAGTGTCAATTGAGTTAAACGAATTTACGATTCGAACTTAGGCCGCGGCCACGCCCGGCCGTGGCCACGCAATGAGCGGCTGAGCGGTGAGCGGCAAAAAATTAAAACATATGAAATACTACTGAAGTGGCCACGCAATGAGCGGCTTAGCGGCGCTGCTCAGAAATAAAACTTGTTTTAATTTGTATTTGTTTTCTCAGCGGCAAAGAATAAACATGGAAAAAGTGATAATCAGGGGTGTGCTGGAAATCGCAAACGCAAAACGCAAGAATTTGGAAGTTGTTTTTAATAAACTTTAAACCTAATTCTTATAATTTTTTCGTTTAAAACCTGATTAATAGGGAAATATTTGTTTAGTATTTGTCATAAAATTCATTTATTACAGAAATCTTATTTAAAAACGACTTTTAAAATTCTTGCGTTTTACGTTTGCGATTTCCAGCACACCACTGTATGGCAAGACAAATTTTAAAAAAATAAAAAAAAACCGAGAAATATTTTTTTTGTTTTGTCAAACTAGTGTTAACTTTTTGAAATAGCAAATTAAACGATTTCACAGACATTTGGCAGTATTGCCAAAATCAGTCTGGAAATTTGGGTAGATTTGTATAAAAATGGTTAAATTCGCCCAAATGGCGCTTTGCTTGATTTATAGGATGAACACAAAGCCCTGTTTGTCGATTTCGAAATATATACATACATATATTTTATATTTTTTTTCGCTCGAAATCGACGAACAGGCCGCAAATTTTTTTTACCGTGGCGGTTAAAATATTATTTTATTTTTTTTAATTAAACTTGTTTAGAGCTCCTTCATTTACTTTACTGCATCTCTGTATGTCTTATTGCGTAGCGCATAATTGTGCGCTTATATTTTTAAATGTACCCATTAGTGCTTCGCAAAATGATACCAATTTTTATTGGGAACATTCACACAATTTTTATACTTTCAGCCAATCGGCTGTTTTCTCCATTTTTCGTTGATAATACGTATACACCACTTGCGAGTAATTATTTGCTTGTGGCAACGTGCTGTCAACTATAAATACAAAATTCACATTCGATAGTCATTTTCTAAACGAAAATCGTGTGTCGAATGAAACTCATCATAGGGGCCTTTGACATATAAAAAAAGCTTGCAAATTTCATAGTGAGTCCACTCAACTAAAACTAATGATGCCATCGTAATCAGCATCCCTCAATTTAATCAAAAACGATGGACAGAAGCAGTCTGAAAAATTTTGATGTTTCGCCTTGTGTAATCTTATTATCTTGGTTATAACCAATATAATTTTTATATATATTTTTTGGACTTTTTGTAAAATAAAACGGTAGAGAGAGAGAGACATGAAATTTTTAACGAAAAAATCTGTTAAAATCTATATTTTTATTAACATATTCTTTTGGCGAAACCCCTAATTTTAATTTATTGTGCGAAAAAACATTCTGGTGCAAAAAACTAATGGTGTTTTCTTTTCTACAAAAAAATGTGCTTTTTTTAAAAAAAAAAAATCAATTTGGTGTCTTTTTCTTAAAAATTTTGCTCCCGAAAAGGGTGGCTTGTTTTATTCTAAAAAACTCATGCTTTTCGGGAGCAAAATTTTTAAGAAACAGACACCAAATTGCATTTTTTTAAAAAAAGACACATTTCTTTTGTAGAAAAGAAAACACCATAATTTTTAATGAAAATTTGAAAACATTATCGGGCATGTTCTAGAAATTGAAATGAAGTGGATTTGAAATCGAGCAAATTTTAAAACCGACCCTGTACTGAAAGTTCATACAAATATTCCATTTTATCAATTTCATTTTGTGAGTACCAATTAGCTTTACAAAAATAACTCTTAAAACCAGGAAAAACTACGGTCATTTTGTAAATAGTTGATCTTAAAATACCGTTCCATTTCAATTTCACTTCATTTCAATTTCTAAAACATGCCCGTATATCTATAATTTTCTAATATTTACAATATTTTTGTTTAGCGGAAGTATTGTAGAAACATCTGACAAGCAAAATTCATATAAAACAACATTTGACAGTTCATAAAATCTGTGCTATAATTGCACCAGCCTTAAACTGTCCATCTGCCAAGTTCACCAAGTTTAGTTAAAACTAACTTTCATTTAAAGTTCCAGTTACCAATATGTTTTGACAGTTTTGATAACCGATAGTTAATTATAACCGAACATGGTGAAATTGGCCGCATATATGGTCCAAATATTTACAAACTTCGCACAAACAGCTTGATAAATATCATAATCATAAATTCCGCTTTTGAAATGTTTGCAATGTTTCAGTGCTGGTACTGAAGTTTTTTTTGTTATTAGAATTTTAAAATTTTTATTCTTTACTGCATGATCGAAAATCTTGTTCGTTGGTAGGTTCATCTTTTGTTTGGCCATTTGAAAATTACCACAAATTCTAATTAAAAATCATTTTCATGAAAAATCCATGGTGTTTTAATGAGTATTTAAAATTAATGCACAGGTATAAGGGTGATACTACACAAATATTTACATATGTACATATATGCATTGATTGTTTGTGTGCATTAGAGTATTTTGTTAAAGGATTTTATTCAATTATATTTTAATTTGAATAGTAAATTTCATAACGATATAAACTCTTAATCTATTGGGAATGGTTTTGTCGTCTGTCTGTTTTGTTGATTTTTTTTACCTCGTAATGGCAATAGCACCATTATAAAAGTAGTAGAAGTAATGAAAGTGCTGTTCCATGACTTCATGCCTGGCTGACTATGTTGTGGGTATTTGTGTGATAATTATACCTAAAACGCTCGTCATGGCAATATCACGACATGACATAGTCATTGTCGTCCTTTTTTCAATCTCAACTTTTCTGGTACTAGTTTTCTTATTGTTAGTTTTCTTAAAAGTATTGCTGTTGTTCTTCGTGTTCTTCTTCAATTGTCTGTGAGTGAAGAATATGTTTTGTATTGCACTTGTAAGTTCACCTTTTCCTATTTCACTTCATCGCGATCCTACTTGTAAACGCACTTACATATGTTCTTAATTTCTGTTTTTATTTTCTTTTTAATGACAGTGGGTAACAAAATTGTTCACAATTGGGATTTTGAACATTATCTCAATGCAAGCAAATATCTTATGGAAACCGTAAGTAATTTGTATAATAAGAACGTGCATAATCTGTGTGTCTTGAGAAGGAGAAAGAAATCGATAATTTCAATTAATTGGAAATTTGCCTGTAATTTTTCTTTACTGCCCTTCTATACGGTCTATAAATATTGCGACATATAATGCAGTGCATGTCAAAATTATGTTAT
Source organism: Pollenia labialis (assembly GCA_949318255.1). Taxonomy (NCBI): domain Eukaryota; kingdom Metazoa; phylum Arthropoda; class Insecta; order Diptera; family Polleniidae; genus Pollenia; species Pollenia labialis. The sequence continues at coordinate 121,342,087 of OX439142.1, forward strand.
CTTTAATGTATACAGAAAATTTTTGTGCATATTTATAGCCGGCAATTTATGTTGCAATAATTGTTAGTCCATTTTCGTTGACAATTATTGCAATCATTAAACGTCAAACTTGGTTGTCAATTGAAAAAAATAAGCAAAAAGAAAAAAATAGAAGCAAATTATGTGGGAAAGAAATTAAGTTTGTGAAATGGTAGCAAATTAAAATGAAAGTAAAAGAACTAAATAATACTTGAAATATTATGAAATATTATTAGAAATAGCTATGGCACAAGCTCTTATGTTTACATTTGTACTTTAATTTGTACAAATAAAAATGTCGACGAAAGTGGACAAAAAAAAAACAGAATAAACGAATGTATTCAGGTTTTCAAGACAAAGTCTTGACAGAAAGAATACGATAAACAGAGGAAAAAGGAGGCAACATGTAATTTGAAATTTAAGTGATAATAACAGCAAATTTCGAACCACCAGTACTACTGGTTAAAGATTGATGTTTGACTGTTGGCTAACGGGCACCGCAGTGGTGCAGTGGGTAGAACACAAAGATCTTCTGACGATAGAAAGTGGTGTTTCTTGAAACATGTAAAGATCAACCCGGGTTCAAATCCCAGCTCAGCCAAGAAAAATTATCAATAAATTTTAATAAAAATTCCAAGTTGTAAAATTCCTTCCCTCAGTGAAAATAATTTAATGAAAATTAAATTTGATGAACTCAAGCCTAATTAAAGAATATCAAAAATTAAAAATTAACAGTTCAACTAAAAATCAAAATTGAACTAAATAATTATAATAATAAATAAACACTAAAATTATTTTTTCTAAATAAACACTAAAATGAAATTGCAAAAAATTATTTTTGTAATATAATTTTTTCTTATTCGATCTTTATAATTTAGATATATATAAATTTGTTTAAGCTTGAGTTCTTTTTTATATAAAAACATTAATTATACTTTAACAAAAAAAAAATTTATTTAATAATATTAATATTTTATATTAAAAAAGACCTCAAGCTTAAAAAAATTAATATACATTTAATTAATAAAGTCGAATAAGAAAGAATTTATATTAATAAAAATGATTTTTGCAGGATAGCGTCAGTTTTTACACTGCACCAGTGTTGACAAATTCAGTACTTTGGTACTTTTTTCAGTACTTTTTCATATTAAAAATACCACAGTAGCCCCGCGTTGATTTCTGTACTTTTGTATCCTTTGAGCTTTTTAACTGTGATGTGATAATTTGGAGAGCAGGCTTTGGTTATCATGTGTTTGTTGCACAATTTATGGCACCGATGGGAGCTAGTGGGGTAACCATGGCCTTAGATGAAAAACCCCGGTTCGTAACAGAAATGGCATATTAAAATGCAAAGCGTGGACGCCAGGATTCATATTTTGCTTTCCAGATTGGGATATATGTTCTTACAAGTGGCACGAAAATTTATAAAAATGGATGCATTGGATAATATGTTAGTGAAAACTTTAAATTTAAATGAAACCCATATATATAGAATATATATATATATATATATATATGCAATTTTAACGAAATGGTTATAAACTGGGAAAGCGTTTTATTCGACAATTTGCGTAACATTAAGAACTAAATTTTGTTTTGAAAATAAAACCTTAAAAGGGATAATCAACATCCCTCCAGAAAATATAGTTTCCGGAAAAACCAAAAGCATGATACTGTTGTTATTAATGTTATTTACAAACGAAAACTATGAAAATATCAATTCTCAAATCCGTGTTCTAGAGGATCTTTCAAAAATAAAGCATTTCAGAACTGAAGATAATTAAATTAAATTAAAATGCTTGTTTTGCTTGTTTACATACCCGCCAAGATCCAAATGAGCTTCATCTGAAAAGATGATTTTTTTTGTGGCAAAATCGGCATCTTCTGTAAGTCGATTGCAGGCCCACTTAGCCTAGCGAAAACGCATATTTCCTTAGATGGCGGACCCGTTATTATGTCCTGGGGTTCTGAAGAGGAACAATGATCCACAAATTAGGTGATAGGCATAGTGGAACAATCGCTGAAACTTAGCTGTGCTTTTGCCGTATTACGGTTACCCTGTCTAGAGCCTATTGACAGCGTCAAAACTAGGAGGGGACAAGGTGGCATGAAAATAATTTTTGTCTTAAACCATTTTTATAACGGAAACGGAAATGTATATATATATATATATATTAATTTTTTTAATTTGGTAATATTTTCAGCAAAATACGTTCGATATATCGATATTTTTGAAATAATAAATATGAATACTCTTAAAAATTTCGATTCTATATATTTTTTTAATTTGCCCATCCCTACTAGGCGCATGTAACACCGGCAAAGAATCCATTATAGAGTCCTTTTCACGGAAATATACTGCAACAACAACCTCGTTGAGGGACCGGAAGAACCCTATTTCCTCAAGTATCTGTAATAAGTCACATTGGTGTCACCGGACAAAATTACAGTGAAGCAGCAAATCGACCAATTAGGTATAAGTAGGTCTTGCGTGAAATCGTGAAATCCTATACAACTACGAGGAAAAACTATTAAGTGGGCTCTTAACACAACGTGAGCACCCAGTACTCGCAGAACAACGACAAATAACCAACAAGAAATCTTAATAGAGTAAAACAGTAATTTCAATTTCCAGAGAATAAAAGAAGTTATTGATTTTTTTTAAAGGCCTTATTCATAAAAAATATTTCATGTTTTTAACAGGCTTAGAAGACGAATTTTATATGAAAATTTGTTAAGTTAACCTTGTATATAACTGAAATATTTTTCATGAATAAGGGGGTAAATATTAAAGTTAATAATAAAGTGAATTAAAAAGTTTTCGATCACTTTTTATGGAATACAAAATTTCTATGGAATAATAAATTTAACAATAACTTTTCCATGAAATACTGAAGTTATCGATGACTATTTCATAGAATAATAAGTTTGTCTATAACCTTCTCTATAATACAAAATATATCGAGAAATGTTTATTAGAATGAAAAATTTAGCGATAACTTTTTCATATAATCATACAGTTATTGATTTTTTATTAGACTAACAAAGATCTCAATAATTTGTTGTGCAGAGATGGATAAAGTTATCAACATCCGGTTAAGAGAAGTAAAATTTTTTTGATAACTTTTTTTTTTAAAAAATATTATTTTAACTTTATTTAAGTTTTAGTTTAATACCAAAGTTATCGATTACTTTTCTATAGATATAAAATTGTTTTATTTTTCGAATAAGAAATCAAACTTTTCTGGTGAAAGTTGTCAAACAAAGTTTTCGATAACCTTTCTAAAGAATTATATAAAAATGTATGGATTATTTAAAGAACTAGAACAGATACATACATAAGTTTCGAATTTCACATTTTTTCATAAAACATCATTTATCTTTATTTATTTTCACATCTTTTTCAATTGCCACAACTGCAATTATTTTCACACATTTTCCATTCTATCCTTGCCACAGCAAACAAATTCATTAACAGTTTAACGCCATTATATTTTTAACACCCTGTTCGCAAACAATCACCTACATTTATAATTCTTGGCAATTTGAAGGTTAAAACAGAATAAACACAACAAAACACATTTTCATATTTGAAATAAAATGCAATTGCTGAGCTGAACTGAATTGTAATGTGCATAAGACATTTTCTAAAAGAAAACAATCACACTGTCGTTACAAAGATTGTGAAACGTAGCCATTTGCTGCAGCCAAAAGATATTCTTCAGTTTTTTCTTCTGTCAATTGTTTACCTGTTTTGTTCTCGCAGTCCACTTTTGCTCTAGTTAAAAATGTGCAAAATATTAACCAGTTGGTTGGTGGTGTAGCTGGTCGGTCGTATGTATCTTGGATCGTCGGTGTCTTTCAAGCCATCATTAGATATTTCCGGTGGATGTAGAGTACTTTGTGTATATTTTATTCACAATACCCTTAACTTCAAGAGAAGCTTTTGTTGGGTTTGTTTATTGTGTGCATATATCTTCGTAACTAGTTAAAGGTAATTTAGCTTTGAGTCTCTTTTAAAATGAAACTCAACATGAACACAGATATAAAAATAGGAAAAAAATATTGCAAAAAGTACCTGAAAAATTTACAGGTGCAGCTCGTAAGTAGTGTCTTGATTTGGTACGTTTTCAAGTAATTTTTTGCCTGATGACTAACAAAGTCTTGATACTTGCAAGAGAGTACTTTTTTAGATGTGATATTTGCCTTCTTGTTTTTAAAGTACATATTTGCAAAGGTTTATTTATGTGACGTTTAATTTTTTGTTTGTGTCTTGTTTTGTTTTTAATTGTTAGACATTCATTAATTTGTGTATAAAAACACGAATCTCTTACCATTTATATTCTGCTTTTAAACTTAAAACGAACCTTTTACATGCTGATAAAATATTTATTTATGTGTTTTTATGTGAAACGTGTCGTTCTTTTATTTAAGGAATAACTTATATTTCTCTTATGCAAAGGTGCAAATGTTGGGGTTGCATGCCTGGTAGTATGAGTTGAAATAAATAGCTATTGTCTGAGAATTACGAGTATATTAAGAATTCTAAAAGCTGAAGTTGATAAAGTGCCATCACACTGTACTTCGTTAGCTGCAAAAAGCAACCAACCCTTTTAACTTTTGGGTTAATATACATAAAAAGGCTGAAAGAGTCATGGGCGACAAGCAAGAGATATAAATAAATTACGTAAACACTCCCGATAGGATCAAAAGTTTTAAAGCAACTTTACTGGAAAAATCTAGTATTCTATAAATTTTCTGTTTTGTTGAATACGACAGTTATCGATTACTTTTGTATGGCATGAGAAAGTTATTGAAAAAATTAGAACAGAACTAGAAAATTAATGTTTACTTTGTTTTCTATAACTTAACTCTTCAAAATAAAAAGATTATCGATAACTTGTATTTGAATTTGGATAAATGTCGATAACGCTTTTATGTAATTTTATGGAAAGAGAAAGCTATCAATAACAATATATCTTAAACGAAAATTATCAATAAAATTTCTATTAAACAAGCAATTTTATTTTGATAATTTTTGTGTTAGAAGATAGTTATCGATAACTCTTCTATGGTATTTGAAAATTATTGATAATTTTTTTTAAAGAAGACTTTTCTATGTAAATACAAACTTATCGGTTTAATTACAAAGTTGTGCTTAATTTTCTTGTATCATTGTGAAGTTATCGACAGTGTTTTCAATTTAGCAATTTAGTGGCAAGTTTTAGCCTTTTTTTCATCTCATTAAGCCATGAAAATAATCAATTTTGCCGTTTATTTAGCATATTTTGCTACTAACATTGTTTTTAGTGTTTTTCTTTGCATTTTTCTTTAGTTGTTAACGGAAATGACATTTTTAAGAAAAAATATGAATCTGGGAATTTATTTCTCTTGGTGGGTAATATTTTAATAGAATACACATTCGAATAATATGAAAATTAATATAAAAAGTATAAATGTTATCAATAATAAGTATTGTGGTTATCGATAATTTGAGTTTTTCGTTAATTAAAGGTTTTCTTATGTTTGTTTTATGTTAAAGTAGTTATAAATTTGAAATAATCTCTTATGTGCAATTTCAATGTAATAAATAAATTCTGTAATTTTTTTTGTTAATATTGTTGCATTTTTTTAGTAATGAAATCTTGCTTAGCTGGAAGGTTATTTTGGTAAATAATAAATAAATTTCAAAACGGAGTTACTGTCGACTCTACTTGCAGCACGCCTGGATCTCTGCGTGCTAACACGTTAACCAAATAATAAATTTAAATTAAAAATCAAATTTTTCAATTATGTTTGACATTACAATCCACATTTGAAAAACATTTGAGAATATCGTTTGAAATCAAATTAAGAATAAATAAGTGTCTCAATTCGATATTAATATTTCCTTTTTGTTGAGAATGCTGTTTTTGAAATTATGTTTAAATTAGCTTCAAACGTTAGTCATTTGAGAAAGGGTTTGATTTGAATTAATTTTCAATTTGAAATCAAACGGCGTACATCCTTCTCTATTATTAAAGACCATAAATTGTATAAAATTCGTGAACAAATTCCCGGATGATCGTAAAAGAAAGAACAATTTGAGGAGTTCAACATGATTTGACAGTGTAAACGTGTTTTGCATTGCTGTAGCGTTAACATCACTGTAAAAATTGCACCTAGTGAAGGCCTGCACTATTTGAAAATCAAACACATAAAAAAAATAAAAAGTGCGGGAAAAACGTTTGTGCACAACCACAAAGACAAATGGTAGGCGATTCTGTTCATAGCATTAAAAAAGTGAAGTGAGGCTAAAAACAAATTCAAAGAACTACACTCCAGGCAATACTTGTTTCTTTCAACACCTTTCAATGCGGTAAAACAAATTTTGCATCAGTTAAATTGGAGGAAACATTAAAAAAACAATAATAAAATATTTCCAAAAAGGTTAGCACTAGTATTTTAACAGTTATATCAAAACCCGCAATGTTTTTCATTAAGCTTGATTTATATGTATTAACTGCTTTTTATTTGAAATTTTTTATTAAGAAAAAACTTCATAGAACATGTGTTTGTAAACATTTAATTAAGTTAATTAAAAACATAAAATGGTTAAATTGTTGAGGGATTTGGAAAATCAAATACAATATATTCATATTACAAATTAAGTTCAGTGTTTATTTTAATTGCACGTTATTTTCTCATAAGTTCCTATGCACTCTCGTTCAATCATCAGGTGACATTTTATAACATTTATTATGCGCACTATTTTTTATGCGTTTTAAAATGAGATACAATGACAACAGGGAAAAAAAACAAACAAATTAAACTAATTTAATAGCCAAAGAAAAGTTGGGAATAAAAAATTTAATATAAAAAACCCGACCATATTTGCAGTGCTCTGACGATTATTAAATAGATTAGTAAAACACAAATTTAAGAAATAAGCGGTTAACCATGAAAACCACAGAAATATGCCAAAAATGCATTAAAAATTAAATTCCATTGCATTTCTAGGGAAAGACTGTGATTCAAAAAAATTACTTTGTATTTTAATATTTGGTAAAAAGCATGTTTTTAATATAATTCCTCCGCATTATGGCTGAGTTTTAAAACACCATAATATTTTTTGCTTAAGAATGTAGCATTAAGTTTAACGATGCAATGTTTGATTATTGTGTACGCATAGATACATTTTTTGGTGAACTTTGGAACAGATAACACTGTAAAAATCTACACGGTTGCATTGTAAAATGCATTTAAAAAAGTGATTCGCTTTGCCACAGACGTTTTGGAATTCAGCCAAAGTTGTCCTTTATTTGATGTTCTTAAGTTTCATAAAATTTTGATATTGTTACAAGTAGAACTGTTGCTGTAATTCTTACACGCTTAACAGTTTTATTTGGTTTAATGTCCTTAGTTTTTCTAAAATCTTTATGGATAAGTTTCCTGGTGATCTAGCCTAAGCAACCAGTGAAATGCGCATAGGAATAGCTTATCCCATCAACAATAAATTTCAGTGTTTTTATCATATAATAAAAATTGGGAATTAAGCACCAATAACAAAATCATTTAAATTAAATTTTGTATTCCCACGAAAATTATTTTGATAATTATATTCTCTCTCTCTGGTTCCGCGGGTAAGTGTCTAAAATTATTCTTAAAAAAAATCATGTTGTCTCTGAAGCTGCTTCTCACTGTTATTTCACACTCAAACCAGTCCGATTCTACATGAAATTCACGTTGTTTCAACTTGAAATAACTTTCATTCAACGTGATTCGGAGAATTTTTCAATACGAATTTAATTTGGTTCTAACCAGTGCTGCCAGTGAAATTTCGAGAAAGATACATTTTGGTTTCCAAAAAGATACACTTTGAAAAAAAAATTAAAATTAATTTTTAACGCATTTTTATTTCATATTTAATGAATATTGTAAAAAAAATATTGTAAATAAAAATGAGGTTTATTCTAGGTTTCGACTCGAATTGATAACGAAAATTTTTTTGAATCCTCATAATTCATAATTTGGTGTCCTCAAATCCACATGTTTTTGTGTATTTGAAGTTTTTGTTCAAAAAAACCTTTAGAAATTAAAAATTTACTAACAGCAGCAAGTTAACAAAGTCTACTTTTTATTAAAAATCGTTAAAGCTGTAAAGAATCAGAAAACTTACAGGAAAAAATCGCTTTTATCTCGAATATGGCTAAAACTCGCGAAAAATTGTAAAATTTTAAACAAACTCTAAAACAAATTGTCGGAAAATAACATAAAAAGCGTAAAAAATTAGTTATAATTACATCAAAATCAATAGAAAAAAGTCCATTTTAAATTTTAGGTTAGTTGAGGCCTTTTGCGTTTTATGTAACTATATACATATTTTGATTCAATTAAAAATAGAGAATTTTAAACTAAAAACTAAATTTTTTTTCTTGTTAAAAATATTAGAAAAAAGTCGATTCGTTTTAATTTCACCAAATTAAAATATTTAAAAACATGTGGGAGTGAAGCGCAGAACACCCAAAATGCTGAAGTAATCCACTTTCGAGTGGATTCGTATTCTAGAAAATATGTCATATAACTTCATATTTATAATTGTTTAAGTCGTAAATAAAGTAAATAAAGTAAGCAAACTTTAAAATTAATTATATGTACGTAACTATCTTTGGAACTTATCAAAAAAATTCATCTTTGTATAAACTAATAAATGAGTTAAGGCGTTTATACTGAGGCGATTATATCAACAAATTCATATTAATTTCCTGAAAATAAAAAAGATGTTTATATATCTTCAAAACAACTTCGCAATAAGTAATCTTCGATTAAGGTGGATCGTATGTTAAAACACTCTCTATGCTTTTTTTCTTTATTAACTATTAAAGCTGCTATTGTAATAATATTGAGTCGGCAACGATTATCAGTCTTAATAAGTTTTAGTTGGCTAAAGAAACTCTAATATTTTATTTATGTACATTTTATTTATCTTTCGTATATAAGCGGCAACACTGGTTCTAACCTAACTGGAATATTAAATTAACATGAATTATAGTTGTATTCAAATGAAATAATGTTGTTCGCAAGTTATGGTAAAACCATGTTAAACTAAGACCATATTTACACCATGCAATTAACGCCGAAACTTTCGCATTCATCTTTTTGTTTGTTAGCAAGAGGTGTAGGGAAGAAAACGGAATTGAAAAAGTTGAAAAAAATGCTTGAAAAAAATTTAAATATAAATATGAAAAGAGTTTCGTAGCAACTGCTTTAAAAGAAAATTGAAAAAAAACTCGGCGTTAATTGCATAGTCTAAATGTTGTATGTATAACACTTCCGAAAAATGTAAAATCGACCTTGTTTTACAGGATTTTACATTGGTTTTTTTGTGTATGGTATATAGTTGTGATATTTTACCACACATACAACATTTTTTTTTTAACATTTTATTACAACATGACATTAATGACTTGATTGGTAAAGGGAACATTGTACAGTTTCCTACACATTTAAATTTTTTTCGCACATTTTGCTTGTTTACAAATTAATAGAGTCCGGCCGAACGCTCAATGTGGAAGTTCGGCAGAAGCTGTGTTCAGCTGTTGTTCGGCGTTTAGTCAATTTTTTGCCAAACAATAAACGTTACCCGAATAATTTTCTTGTGATAACTTAATTTTTATGAAAACAATCAAAGATAAAGAAAATCGCACAAACAAATCCAAAAGTCCATTAAAGTTTCATCCATATTTATTGAAACAATATGACTCAGCACCATATTTGGAAGAACCAGAAGGGCATGAGAATTTTGCTTAGCAAGAAGTTACAATGTGTTTGAATGAGAATTTAATAGATAAATGCCTGACAACTGACAACTGAAAACTGTTTCTATTCAATAAAAAAAGTTTGGTTTTGGATATGGTTTTAATTCGAGTTCGGCCTATAAAATCTACGAAGTTGGTATTCGGCTTCGGTTTGAAAAAATGCGTTCGGTCGGACACTACTACTTACGTTAATTTGGCTTTTCACTGGTCACTTTTTCCGCATTTAACTATAGAAAGAACACAATAAAAGTATGAAACACAAACACAGAAAACGTGTAGTTTTTTTTAATTTTTTTTGCAAATCATTAAAATATTTGTGTTAATTGAAAAACATAATTATCCTATTGAGACCATATGAGACCATGGTTGGGTCGTTAAAAGTTGTAAAGTGTACAAATAAAGGCGATTAGTAATTGTTTATTACTTGTTTTTTGTATTCTTTTCCCCCATTTTGACTCAACTCCTTTCGTTTTTTTCTTTACCTAGATTAAAGTACATAATAATTTTGTTGTTGTGATTAAATTATTTAGTAAAACTAACATTGAATGTTGTATTTAGCTGATGTTGGTTGGTGACAACATGGAAAAAGTACCAACAGCAATAGTTAAAATAAAATGTTTTCCAAAAGATACCACGAGTCATACTTGTTGTTAATACAATATTTTTGTTAACAAGTATTTTTTTGTGTCTTTTCCCCTTTTGTGTACTTCCATGTGCGTCTTTTGAAAGCGACTTTTTTGAAACAAGTTTGTTATAAACAGGTCAAGTTTTTATAAACACTAAACAATTTAAAGTATAAAAATTAAACAAGATATCTGTATCATTTTGTTAACACATCTTAAGTCGAGATAAAATAATAAAAAAGTTTTTAAAAACAAATAAGCCAAAATTAAAGAAAAATTTCGTTTATAATACAAAAAAATAATGCTTTTCGAATGAAAATTCGTATGATTTACAACATTTTTTTCAAGTTTTTAAATTTTACTTAAGATGTTTTGTCAAAATATCACAGATATGTATTATGTTACATTTAGAGACTTAAGCAGAAAAAACTCTTCGCTGAAAATACCCATAAGTGCTACATTTGCGGCTTTGTAAAAAGTGGCACTCAAGCTAGACTTGCAACAAATGCTAGACTTGCAAGAATTGTTGCCAAAAAAGATTGATTTTCGCTCATGTAAATTACAGTGGCCTTACGAGTTTTACAATCCACCTGTATTTAGACATGCCTGTCAAAATTGACAATTTACAGGCGGCTTTTAATTTTTGCTATTACACTGTTTTTTTACACTCAAAAGTACTGAAATAATAAAATAAAAGAATTGCAGTGATTATTTTGTACAATTACTCGTAGAGTCCTTTCTGTTAGATTTCTATGGTTTATATCTTAAAAAAATAAAATAAATACTAACTTGTGTTTAATGTTTTTGTATGAAAATTCCCGTTAGAATAAAATGGACGCTTGTTAGTCAGCGTTTCATTTCATTCGCTTTAATTAAAAGCCTATTTATTAAGAAAGATGGGGGCTCAAGGTCACCTTTCAATTAAAATTAGGTATTGTAGTTTTATGCCCTGAGTCATGAATATGATACAATATGTAGACATCTATATTTAACACATAAACTTAGACAAAAATGTCTTCTGATAAAATTACTTAAATTTTTGTTTAAATATAAAATCACTACGATGTAAAAAATTGTCTTTTATTTGTCGAGGAACAAATCTAGTTTACCGATGCATCTCCAAATTAAAAACAGTGCCTACGGTGATAGAAAGTTGAAAAATAAGAAGAACAAATTAAAAAAAAAATGGCGCTTAAATAAAAATAAAATAAAAAACGTCCATAGTTTTTTATTTTATTATAAACGTCCATAGTTTTTTATTTTATTTTTATTTAATTTTTTTTTTCTTTTTTGTCAATTTACTATCACCGTAGGTACTTTTTTTAATTTGGAGATGCGTCGGTAAACTAGATTTAAGCCTTTGTCGATATGTCGTGTTACATTATTAAACTCCAATCAAATTATGATAGAGTGCTATCCGCCTTTTATTACCAGAATTAAAGCTTAATTGGCTTTTTTTTACACTGCAACCAAACAACGAATAAAAATAAAGAAATGCTCCTAAAGTGAACTTGATGAAGAAATGCTTCTGTTATAAAATTTTAACATGTTTCATTAGTTATATGCCAAGATACGAGATAACAAAGATTTTAATAGACAAAAAATTAAATACATAATTACGTCTAGGGACCTAAAAACGGCTTAAAGTTTTAAAATCTTTGATTTTGGAATTATTTCAAAATTTATAGAAAAATGTTTTGAACTACTTTATATTAAGTTTACTGAACAAAATTTTTATTTATTTAACAAATTTCATAATCAAATATTTACTAATTAAAATTTTTTTATTGCTTTTATTTTCAGGTAAGTGAATCTCTATAATTCTTATTTAATCAGGTAAATTATTAGTAAAAACGAATTAAATGAACAATACGATAAGATTAATTTAGTATTAATATCCCGAACCGCAATATGTAGAAGACTACAACAGAAAGAAATTAAACAAGCCAAACTAAAAAATGTGTAAATATATTTCGTTTTGTTCCTTAAGATTTACACTGAGAAAATTATGCTTCAAATAACTTATGAATCAAGTTTATTAAATTGTTTCATTAATCTAACGAAACTTCTTATTACGAGAACGAACTTTTACATATTTAATGAAAACATTTTTCATTGGATTAATATACACAATACTCAGCCATGTCACAGAGTACAATTCCGTTCAGAAACGAAATTCATTGCGTAATTTGGTGCTTTATAAATTAAGAACAAATTTTTTGGAATGAAGCCATTTTTGTTTTCATGAACGGAATGGTAGTTTTCTGTATCTGAAAGGCCAAAAAACTATCAAAATACATTTTCTATCAATAAAAAAAATATGTTTTTTTCGGTTCCGAACTGAATTGTACATGGCCCAATGGATGCCGTTGAAAATTTCGAAAATGTGTCATAAAAAGGGTATTTAAGTTTATTTGTATGTATTAATTAAATAAATTAGACTAAAATAAAATATAATTAAACATACTTGAAAACTTATAAATCCATGTTAAACCTAAGAAATAATTCACAGGTTCATTCCAGTATTAGTCATATTATTAAAAAAGAAGTTACTTTTACAAAAACCTTTGTTATGGTTTATCACTTTAAAAAATACTTATTCTATATTTTGTAATTATTTCTTAACTTGGAGTCCATTCTTCCAGCTCCGATTCGAGCAAATTGAGAGAAGAAAGCATGGACTCACAAGTTTCTATTTTAAATTTGTTTTTAAATAGTGTCCGTGAACACTATTACACTGGACGGTATGACATGCTACCAATTTTTTATATGTATGTTAAGAAAAGTCATGAGAGCTTTTGTAAGGAATATGGAAACTTGTAGTTATTTTCAAAACGGTTCAAAAAGTGTCATAAATTTTGTTAAAATGATACAAAGGGATAAATAAAAAAGGGTCACAAAAAAAGTCATTTGCATGAAAAGTGTCACAACGGCAACGCTGCCCAATATCTCATTTAAAAGAAAACTCCAACTTATTGTTATGTATATTATAACTAAAACACATTTTTAATTCAATGTTAAAACGCATTTTCAATAAATTTTTGCAATAGACATGAAAATTTGTGAAAAAATCGTAAATTTGCATGTTTCATAATATCAATGAAAAAAAACCATTAAGATAATAGTTTGACAGAAACAAAAACAAAAAATTATCACATTCTTTTTCTTTTAATTTTTAATTAAAGTGCACAAAATTTACTTAATAGAACAAACCAGTAAAATGAAAAGAATGCCGATGAAGGAACATGATTATATTACAATTTTTCTAAAGGTAAGCTTATGAAAGAAGTACATAACATGATGTTACAGGAATATAAATAATTATACATTCATACCTTGAATCAGAATCGAACAAATAAACAAAATAAAATTTACAGCAAATTACAACCCACATTAAAAAATTACTGAAATAATTAACCACAACAATCTCTTAAATAATTAGGACTGTTATAAAAATTACGAAGTTTAGTAATTAATTTAATGAATTTATATGAACAAATTAAAAATTTCATTGAAAACAAATTATGTGATTGAAATACAAGTTATATTAATGAAATGTTTCATTAATGTGATGAAAATAGTTACAGTCGTAATAAAATTTTTTGCGATAGGTTAATGCAACATTTTCATCGATTTTATGAAATATAACATTCGCTGGTGGCTACTGAAACATTCTTCATTATTCCAATTAGTTGTTACATAGGTTGAATTTTAATAGAATTGGATTAATGTCAAAATCCATTTGATCTATGTAGACATTCTTTCTTTTAATGAAAATGTTTAATTTTTTTCTTCTCTCTTTCTGTTCTAGTCGTCTTCTATGCCCTGATTTTGATCGGCAACTAACTTTGACCCACAAATTTTCAAAAGACTCGACTTTTAGAACTAAAAGAAAATTTTTCGATCGGAATTGCATTGTGTAACATGGCTGCAAAATTTTATACTGAAATCAATTGGTTATTTTGCTCTTTTCTTAAATATTAGAAACTATTACGAAAAATAAATAAAGCAGCAGAATATAAAAAACTGATCTTGATTAAAAAACTCTATTACTTTTTCAATATCGATTAACTTCAAGCTTAACAAAAAAATCGTCAACTTTTGAGTATGATTCGAAATTCAAGAATAAAAGTTTATTTTTAAATCGAAAATCAACTTTGCGATTTGCGAAGATGTTGGCATTTTCCAATAAGAAATACATTGGGCTAAAAATCCAAAATTTTCAACATCTTTACAAAATGTTCCTATGTCATTGTATTGCATTCTACATCTTCCGATTATTTTAGTGTAATCACTAGAAAAGTGGCAATAAATTCTATTATTATTGTGGCATCACTGGCAAAATGGCATTTGGTTTGAAAGCAGCGTTACCATTTATCAAGTTTTTTCTTTTTTACAAGCCTTGTGTTTTTTTATATAATTAAACAAAATGAGTTCTTAATACATTTTGGTGTAATCTTTTACAAATTTGGTTCTGTTGTAGAAACAAAGGATTTTAAAAAATAAAAGTTTTTTTCAGAAATGGTGACATTTTTTGTTGATCGTAGATGTTAGATGTTTCAAGTGTGAACGCGTATTTCACACTTTCAACATATTCAATGCGTTCCTCCGAAATGAATGCAAGTGTACAAAGGGTATAAAGCCCAAATACTTAAAAATTTATAGACGCAATTATTAGATTTTATCCTATTTGGAACGATGAGCAGTAATGGGCTTACAAAAACAAACATTGCTTTGTAAGAGGTTAAAATTCATAAAACAGTTATTTGTGCCGAATATTATCTAGATATTATCATTCACATGAGATTTTTTGTCTTAAAGGGATTTTAGGGACGGTCGCTAAATTGTTTATTAATGTTAACATTTTAAATGAAGTTAAAGCTTTTTAAAGATGGGAGTTTTATGCAAATGTAAGCTGATTCGAAAATAATTTCGCAAACAATTTTTTTTTGCTGCGAAAGCTCTTGCAGGCATCTAAAATATTAACATGTATCATAATATGCTTAAAAAAGGCAAAATATGCGCTAAAAACTTAAAAAATGCTGCAAACAGTAAAATCTGCAAAAATATGCACTAATGCCAAAATTCATAAAAAGCTCTAAAACGGATAAATATATTGTTTCTGCCTTCGCACAAGGAAAAACATGCAATTGCTTATTTATGGTTTCCTTGATTGTCATAAATTGCAAATTTCATTTATTGTTATATGTTTATCTGTCATATATACTGTAAACTTAATTTTGACCTATTTGACGAAATAACTTTAAGAAAATTCTATATGTGTATATATATTTTTTTTTTTACGACCAATTGAACATCAATTAAACAAGATTTAAAAAAAATTTTACATACATTTGAGCTAAAGGCAACAACTAACAAGAAAATGAAAAATTAAAAAAAAAACAGATATGTAGATGCACGAACAACAACAATTATTAAATATTTTCATGACTTTCTAAAATGTGTTGACTTTTAGGAAAAATTATAAAAGAATATTTCTTGAGTGAAAAAAAAAATAAATATTAAATGAATAACTATGAGAGTAACATACAGACAAACTTCTGGGGATGCATCATTTATAAAGCTCTATTTCTTTTGAAATCGTATGAGAGTTTGTGTGCGTGTGTGACTGAAGCCCAATGGCTCTAAGGCTTATGCACCAGGCTGGCATGGAATCTCTATAAAAGAACATAAATCATTTTCTTGCAAGTAAAAAATTTAATAATATTGTGCATATGAAAATGCAAAAGAGACCTGAAAATACACATACGAATTTTTTTTATGCAAAATAATAAAAAATTGAAGTAAAATATAAAAAAAAAGTTTAATATTTTAATTGAACAGGGGCAATAAGTTGAATGACAAATTTACAATACGGACACACAAGTGCACACAAGCCTAAGTGCTTATTCAATCAGCCAGATGGAAAGAAAAACAGAAACACAAACAGACAAGCAGTCAATACAACAATTCGTTAATAAGTATATGAAATAAAAAATTAAAAAGAAAAAAAACTTTTTGTTTAAATTTTCCATTTAAATATTTTGATGCTCGACTTGTTTAATGTTACACTGAAAATAATCTGTAAATTAAAGTTGTTTATGAAGTTATTTTTTTTTTAGATAAAAATTTCAATATTGTAATTAAGTATTTATGCCACAATGGGGAAAAACTTTTTCTCATTTTTTGTTGTACCGTGTCCGTGTGTGTTTGATTTAATGTTAGTACAAAATTGTTTACTTGTGTTATCAACTAAACCAAGGTTTACTTTCACTGCATTTCAAAAATAAACGCTTACAAACACGCATTCTCACACTTACTCATGTGTAAAACCCAGAGGGAACAAGAATGAATATTGATGCCTTCTAGAAGGCCTCTGTACTCCTTATTTTAGGCGTTGCCAGAAGATTTGGAAGGAACATTTTCATTTAGCGAAAAATATCTTATTTTGAAGAGACAAATCTTCAAATTTGTATATTACAAGAACATTCTTCTTACTATGAAAACAAAAATTAAATTGTAGGCTTAAATTGTGTTTTTAGTTATATATTCCGTAAAAAATTTTCTAAAAATACATTTTAAATCCATTTATTTTTCTAAAAAATAACGTAGAAAATAAGTTTCATTGAAAGTAATTAAAATATTAAATAAGAGATTAGCGTTTAAAAAACTGCAGTCAAAGTAGAAAAACTGTAAAAAAATGCATTTAAAAAAAAAACAAAATAAAAAAACATTTGATTCCGTACGGAATGTGCGATCAGTTTTGCACTTTGCTTAAGCAAATTAGTTTCATAAAATTTAACAAAATGTTTCATTAAGTTCAATATGGTTTGACATATATAATTTTCATGTATTCGCTTAGTTGCTTCAGCCATGTTATTCACATGCTGGTTGGGCCTTTAAGTTCCATTAGTTTGATTTGTTGGTGCTAAATACATGAACTCTTTTGTTGTCTAATGTATGAAACTTTATAAAAATACGTTTTTTTCTTTTACAAATAATTTTTTTTCATAAATATTCCCAAATGAGCAACCGCTTAAGATGCTGTTTTAATATTTTATATGCCCAGAAAAAATCATGCACTTTTGTGTACAAAAGTGTGCAAATCTGAAAAAACAACAAGCTGATACAAAACCTCATTATTTTAAAAATGACTGTCAAAAAACTGTAATAAATTATGTATGTTGTACGAACTTAACGTTAAAATTATTAATTTCTAAAAATAGAAAATCTTCATTTGCGAAAAAAATCTTCAAATCTTGTTTCGGTGAAAAAATAAAATAACATCTAAATTCTGGCAACGCTGTGTACAAGGCCTGCTCGCTTCTTTCCATACTCATATCTGTTTTAAGGGCCTGTTAGCCAACCGTAAATGTAGAAATGTAAATGTAATGAAAAAGCTGATCGTTTCTGTTATATGGAAAGCAAAGCAAGTCCTTAACTGACTGTAATTTAACCTAACCGTAACGTGCCAACCTGTAGAAAATAGAATTTCGTTACGAGGTTACGTTATAGTTGTAGATAGTGATGGGCTGCTATTATTTCAAATGGACTGGGGTCAAAATCACTCTTTTTCTGTGGTACTTTTGTCAGTAATAATGTCTGTGGACTTTTATTATTTATGACTTTATACATACAAGAAATATAGTTTTAATAATATTTAAATCACTTGGTACTTTTTCTGCAAAGCGGTCACTATTTTAACATTTTAAATTCTCATCTAATTTTGTTAATGTTTTTGTAAAACAGCTGATATATTCTTACATGTTCTATAAGAATGCAAACGAGCCGTTACGGTACGTTACATTGCATTTCATTACGTTTACGGTCGGCTAAAGCGGCCTTTCAAACGTTGTCATTGTGGGGTAGGCCTTCTGCTCTCGCTTTTTTCGCAGTTACATAAAAATGGTAATTGGAGAAAAAATAATACTTTGGCTTTTGCTTTTTCAAAAAAAAAAATAAAACAAAAAATGTTACCCTTTCTCTTCTCCCTTCTTATGGAAGTGAATGTAAATTGAGTATCTTATCTTTTATACGAAAGAGGCGAAGCCATCTATGAGGCATTCGTTGGCAGTTAGGTAAGAATGGTAATTGAATCAACAACATTTTGGATCAGGCCTCTAATAAGGCCTGAAGTTAAAAGGTCTTCTTAATTATTCCCGCTGAGTACACTCATACAAATAAATATTATATTCACACGTACTTGCAACATTTGAAGAAAAAAACACGCATAGATTAAAAAAATTAAATCGGCTACAACCGACTTGTATTAATCCTCTATCCATTCTATGGAATTTATTGACAATGTATTATTAATATTCAGATTGAAACTAAAAGAAATTTACTTATCATGCAATAACGAGGGTTGCAGTAGACATAATTTAAAAGAATGACAGATAATATATCGAATTTTGTTGTGATATTTTCTTCAATATCATGTACGATGCGAGCAATCGAAATTTGAAGACGATAAATACAATTAAAACTTTGGAAGAGGAACGACTGTGATGTCCGGAAAAAATAAAGAGAGACACTGCCAAAGACTGCTATTATTATTTAATTTTACTGGTCCCCAACCGAACGCATTTTTTCAGACCGAACCAAAAACGAAATCACTTTTGTGAAATCCTAATTTATTGTTCTGACAATATTTCGCTATTATTTATTTTTAAGAACATTTTTTTTCTATTTTTCAAAAACATTTTTTCCTTAACTTAAATGAATATGTAGTTTTTTTTTTTTGTAAAAAAAATGTTTTCTCGAAATTTATTTTATTTATATGCAAAGTCCAAGCAAACAAAAATGTTGCGAAAAAAATTAGCTTCAAATAAAAACTAAAATTTCTAATCGCGAATTAGCTTTTCCAGTAGGGTGCCCAGCTTTTAACAATTTGCGACTAATACAGTGTAATTAAAAGAGTTAAGTAAAAAATTTATTAAAACAAAAGTTGTATTAAAATTAAACTGAACAGTACCAAAAGTATAAAAACGTCATTTTATGGTACATTGGTATTTAAATCTCTAATCGTGAACATGCCCACTATGGAGTAACACTGCAATAACTAAAGCCGTCAGGAGGGATACTTATCTTAACTGTTTTCACTTTAAGTTTTCCAAAAACAAACTGTAAGGAAAGATAAACTCACAATAAACATTGGTTTTAGCTTTGATATTGTTACAAGTAAAACTTCGAGTGTTTATAATTCTTATTCGCTTTAAAGTTTTATTTGTATAGCATTTTATGCTTTTCTAAGACCTTTGGAAAAAGGGTTTCTGATGATCTGGTCTAAGCAACCAGTGAAATGCGCATAAAAATTAGCTTGTCCCTCAACAATAAATTTCAGTGTATTAATAAAAAAAAATGGGAATTTAGCACGTCATAGAGAAATTTTATTAATAATAAACAACATTTTTTATTCTTTCGAATTTATTCTATGAGCTAAATTTCAGTTATGTATTTTATAAAGCTTTTTTGTAATTGTCCTATTCCTTCAATTTTTCAGAAATGACTTTATACACTACCAGACTATTATAAAAAAAATAAAAAATGTTGAATATAATATAAAGTAACCTTCGGAAGAAAATAATTCCTAGTTTCTATTTATTAATAATAAACCTTTTTGTTTAATAAGCTACTTTAAGTTAATTGAGATGGAGATTCCTGCCGTGTGATAGAAAAAGAGACGCCTCTTCGACCATCATGTTGTTTTTCTTCAATTTGAATCGTGAAGTGTGTAAAAACAAATATATTTTTGGTTTTGCTTTTCAAGCTGCAAATATGAAATATAAAAAGTTGTTTTTTTCTCCTGTAAATTGTGCTGAAAGATTGTACAGGTTTGCATACTGAGCCGACGATATTTTTATTTCATTTATTTTAATTTAAAAATACAAACACTTAACGTCAAAAGAAAAAAATAGTTACAGATCGACACAATATTTTTAAAAAATGTCAAATTAACGTCGAAGCGATGTCGAAGCGATGACCTTGACATAGACAACGACAACGACTTATAAAAGGGGTGAATAGCTCTTCAATAGATTCGCTCGGCGATGGTACTTATTGGCTACAGGCTTAAGGTTTATAAAATATCATGTTTCTAAAACATTAATGCTCAGTCAAATAAATTCTAATTTCTTGATCAACAATATTTTCTTCAAACATGATGTTACATCGTGTTCTCGCTATTGAGATGACTTTTTATGTACATACATTCTTTTTCATTTTTTTGTACGATATTCTATCTCTTTGGATGTTTCCAAATCAATTAAGTTATTAAAAGGTTTAATTTCCAATTAATACAAAAATGTGCCGTGCCGCAAATCGGTTACCACCCCCGACAGCTACAAATTTTTTTTTATACAAAGTTCCGTGTTTGGCGAAATTTTACCACATGTCTAACGTTCGATCGAACTCTACGTTTTACTATAAATCTATTTTTTAATTACAAAAGTAAAGTGCGACATATCATGCCGTCGTAATCGAGTGTAGAGTATTTCAACCGAAAAACGCCAGTTGCTACATTTGAGTGATTAACAGCCAACCTTATTTTAATTCTTAGCTTTTTTTTGAGCATGAAATTTCAAAAGCAATTTTTAGTTTATCTTTACAGTTCTTCTAGTGCAATGTCTAGTTGAGTGAATCCAAGTGAATCCAATATAATTACAATTAGCCATTAGAATTTACCAACATTAAAAAAACCTTGACTTTCTTTTTCTATTTTACAATATGTTCTAATCTTTTACTATTTTATTTACAACAGTATTCAACAATATATCTTTTTAAACAACTTTGTTGCTTTTGAAATCAAACATTTAGCCATTTATTATTGTTGGTTTAACGTCTAAAAAAAGATTTACTAATTTTATGTCATTTAAGTTCGTTTACCTTAAACATATTCTTGGCTCTACCTCCTGCATAGTAATTAATTTTTTAATTAATATTGTTTGCATAATAATAACATTTTGTGTGATTGTTAATATTTATTGCAATTTCCAGCAATTGACCTCAATTATTTGAAGTGTCATTTGTACTTCTACTCGAAAGTTAATAATGATTGTTAGAATGGGGTTGGTGTGTGTATAAGTTTGTGTAAAATAGTACCTAACACTTACTAACGCCTAAATTGGTTTCACACAAAAGTTATTTATGTAAACAAACTTATTAACTGAAATATTTAGGCATTATAAAGCTATTCAAGGAAATTTCAATATAACTAGTTGCAGTTTATAGAAATGAAGTGTTTAGTGCTTAAAGTATTAAGGATTTATTGAAATGTAAATACATTCTTTGATATTGATTGACATAACTTAACAGTTTTCATTCACAAATCTCTAAACGATTTCAATGTTTGTTATTCTTAACTCCTTTCAAATTTCAATCAAAACTTATTTTAAGCCTTAACACTCTTATTAACTTTAACTAAGAACGCATTTGCATATATTAAATATTTTACTAAATTTTAAAGATTTAAAAGCTTTATAAATATTGAAGAGCTTAAACATTAATTTATGTGAAATTAAAAAAAGAATCTTTTTCGTTCTGCAGCAAACTATTAAATGCTTTTAGGCGATAGTAATTAATTTTTATTAAATGTGATGAAAATTAAGTAAAATGAATAAGTCAAACTCTATTTAATTTTAAAATAAATTATTAAACTTCATTCTTATTATTAGTATTATGGATGAGAGTTACAATGATCATCATATACAGAAATCAACTATGTATGCGTAAATGTGTGTGTGGAATTTTTATTAATGGGAGGGAATAAAATTAGTTTAATTTACATTCAATATTTATTAAGTGTTTCATATGTTTAATGAAATAGTTTGTAGATGTTTAAATATATATGTGACCTTCTCCGTGAAAAGGGACCTAGTGAGTGAAAATGAAGTTTTGCGAAAAACGCATTTCATCTTATTCTCCACCATTTTAGGTACCAGAGGCCACTCTTAAGTCCAAACCCGTTTTTTTGACACACTAGGTCCCTTTTCTCGGAGAAGGTCACATATATTTTTTTTTTTTTTTGATAAAAACTGTGAAAAGAGCATTAACTTCTTTGGCCTTTAATATTGATTGATATAATGTCAAATTAGATTAAGTAAATTAAATATCGCATTTAGCAATTTAATTCAATTTTGAAACTCTAACAAAATAATATTCTATTTGAACTTTGTTGTAAATGTAAAATATTGTTTTTTATTTAAAATACTCATTTAATACTCGACTTAATGAATGGTACTATAATTTTAAGTATTGACTTAAATAAAGTCATAATTTTCATTAAAAGAGAGATGTTCTTTCGGTGGTATTTAGAGTGAATCACTGAAGTCTACATGCAACCATCTATTTTACGATATTTAGGAATTGGTAACGATATTAAAAAGCCTGTATGCCAATATTTAACGCATTAATAAATACTATGATTAAATACAAGATATAATTCATAAATGTAACAAAAGCAATAGAAAAAAAACAAGAAACCTTCAAAGAACAATGTACACTTACAGAAAAAAATCAAGTTAAAAACGTAGAAAACAAGGTTGACTTAAAAATTTTCGGTGGTGATTTTGCTTCATACGTTTTTTTCATGTTAATTCAACCAGATTTTACAATTACTTCCGAACAACATTTTTTTCTTTTAAAATAACTATAATTCATGTTTATTTAGAATTGCAGTAAAGTTAGAGCAAAATGTAATTTATATTGAAATAACAACAATATGTTGAATGAAAGTTATTTCAAGTTGAACCAATGGGAATTTCATGTAGAATTAAATTGATTTGAGTGTGATTTAAGGGCTCCACGAAAAGCCCTCCAATGAAATAACGCCCAGGAAATAACCCCCAATGAAATAAATCCCAAAAAATAGGAAGTAACACCCAAAAACAGTGAATGAAATAACATCGAAAAATAAATGAAATAAACCCCAAAGCGAAAACGAAACAACCCCCAATATTTGGGAGTTATTTTATATGAAATAACACCCAATGGTGAAAATAAAATAACCCCAATGAAATCAACCCCATCAGCAACAAAAATGAAATTATGCCCAAAATTCATAAAAGAGTCAGTTTCACCAAGGATAGCCCCCAAAAACCAACAGCTTTAAAAATGAAATAACCCCCGAATAAAAAATGAAATAACACCCAAATTATACACGCTGTGAAACAAGCCCCGAATTTAAAAAATTTGTTGGGTGTTATTTCATTGGAGATTATTTCATAATTTGAAAACCCCATATGAGGAATGAAATAATTCCCAAAAAAAATGTAAAAGGGCCCAAAAAAATTGTTGTTGTTTCATATGAAATAACACCCAAAAATGTATGAAAAAAATTTTTGGAATATTTCATTTCTCGTTTGGGAGTTATTTCATTGGGGGGCTTTTCGTGGAGCCGATTTAAGAATAATTCAGAACACTTACCCCTGTAACACATGTTTCACTTATTTGGTATTCTTCTTTGTTAACAGAAGCATCAGCCGATATGGTTTTTGTCATCATTCTACTTTGAAAACTTGATGTACTATTTAACTAAATAATTTTAATTAAAAGAATATGGGAATTGTCTTCTTTTTATTACATATTTTAAAAATGAAAATAAAAAAATTAAGATACTTAACTATGTTTGCATGTTAATTTAACAAGATAAACATTTGATTTTAATATAAAACAGGTTTTTATGGCTTCAATATTGAATCCATATTTAATTATATTTTATTATTTTTTTTTTTATTTTAACAGTGAATAATATTAAATAAACGTGATATAAGATTATTTTAATATTAAGGGTTTTTTCGAACTCTGGTCTTGCAGTTGGTATTTTTAATTGTAACGAAACCTTAAATAGAAGTACATATTATAATTCCTCCAAAATTGTTCTTGAATAGAACTCAATCGTAACTAAGAGTTTTTTTGCTTTCTGTTGGTTCTGAATGCCTCACGTCCTGTTGCCAATTCAATTTAAAATTTTGATCATTGAAATATTTTTTCTTAACTGCCCGTCTATACCAGAGATAATTATTGCGACATAGATTGCAGTAAATGTCAAAATTATGTTATCTTTAATGTAGACAGCAAATTTTTGTACATATTTATTGCTAACAATTTATGTTGCAATAATTGTTAGTCCATTTTCGTAGACAATTGTTGCTTACATAAAAAAAATAATTCTTTCAAGATTCCGCCAGTTTTTACACTGCACCTTCTTCCTTGATTTTTTTCAAACTATGAGTTAACAGAAATACGTTTTCCCATGCCTTTAATATAAGCTGAGCAATAAGAAATATTACTCTGTTATTCTGCCGACGTTATTGCCAACTTGTTGAGATAATTATCTTTAGTGTAGACCTAGGGTAAAGTGCAAAAAGGCCTAAAAATTGAGACTATATTGTCCATAATTAAATGACCTACATTTATTAGCTTCTTTTTTTTTAAATGTCGCTTAGCAAAAGTACCAAATAAAAAACTACTCTTAACATTTTACAATTCTTCCGCACAAAAAAAAAAAAAATATTTTCTTACCCGCAGAATGTCAAATTTAGTGACCATCAATTCATAATTAAACAAACAGGGCAGCTACGGGTTCAAATTAATTTTTGTAATACAACAAATAGCAAAAAATTGTTGAATTAAAAAATCCTTTTAAACAGGTATTTTTTTAACGCATAAATAAAAGTTCGGATGAAAATTTAAATTTTCATATTTATTATCTTAAGCTGTAGTTTAGCTGTTCTATGATTTCACTAATTTTTATGAAATTTTCTGTGATTTTTTTTAGTATTTAAGTATTAGTGATTTTTTAAAATTAAATTAGCAGTTTTTCAGAGCAAATAAAATTATTATTTTTGTGACTCTTGGCTTTGGCATCTTAAATTCTGACCACATTTTAAGTAAAAAAAGCAGAAGTGTAAGTTCCAGTTTTAACCAACACTGTTGAAAATATCTATATGATATTTGAATGGATGGAAATACTACTTTAACATCTTTTGATTATATCAAGTTTTTGTCTGTTGTATTTCTTTATTATTTATTACTAAATTCTTTTTCTGTTTATCCTTTTATTCTACATGGTTTTCTCTTCATTTTCTTTAACCATCATCAACGGCTTTATTTATGGTTTAAAAAACCATTATAACTACGACAACAAATGCAGCAGCAACAACCTTAAGAAATATTAAATATTCTCAAAGCGTTGATTGAAGTTTTCATTTTTAAAATTTCAAAAATCCTTTGGGTATTGTCTACTAAAGGGCTGCATGAACAACTTCATTCATAAACATACTGAAATGTTTATTCATTGAAAGTCGTGTTCGAATAAAATTGAGATTACCGAACAAACTCTTGTTTTATTAATGCTGCTATGAACACATTTCGTTTCATGTCGTAAACACACAGAGGTTGTTCAATGAAACCGGCTTTGTTTCATAGTTTTCATTCTCTCTCATTTATTTTTATTAATACTCCGTAGCAACGTTGCCACTTCAATAAATTCAAGTATTTATTTGCATGCGTTGCCCATGTGTAATTTAAATTTTAAAACATATGTAGATATACCTATGCACATACATGTATAGTATACATATTTGGAATATAAACAATAAATAATATGCAAAATATGTTTTTTTTTGTTTGCCATTTGCATTTTGGAATAATACAAAATGGCAAGATTTTATTGTCTTGTAATGTACTGTACACGGCCCTGAAATGAAACGAACTCATAAAAAACACACATTTTTAGGTGAAAGATGAAAATCAAAAGGAGGAATGAGTTTATGCAAAATTTAATTGTTAGTTTTGTAAGTGTCTTAGGAGTTTAACCACGTGGTTGTTTTTTTTCGAAAGATATTAAAAACTTGAAAATGAATGTAAGCAAATATTTTTCTGTTTAAGATTATTAATTAAATTATAATTAAATATATTTAATTTTATTGAAAATTTACATTGAAAACAAAAATAAATTTGAGTTTTTATTTCCATATTAATGTATCTCTTAAACTTGTTGCATTTACCCCTCATGGTTATTTCTATTTTTTTTTTTAACTTTCCTATGTTTTTATTTTTCTGCAACTGGCAACACTGACATTTAAATCATACAGTTTTTCCATGAACTTATTCGAGATTTGTTCAATGGTTGTTCTGTTTCATGGTTGTTAATGTTCATATTCTCTTGTATAAGCAAATAAACTTATTTTTTCTTATTCGTCTTTTAAATATCGAGTGTTCATTGCTTTCATTTCATAGTGTTTCATCTTACTGAATACGAATGAAGCGAACACAAAATTATAATGAAGGTTTCATGAACATCATTATTAAGTTTCATGCAGATGTTTATTGTCTACTTTATTATAAAAAAATACATATAAATTATAATAGACAAGAAATATTTTATATATAAAAAACACATGTGCACATTGACACATCAAGCCTATTAAGTAGGGCAAGAGTGGAACTGTCTGTGTTTGCATTAATGTCCACCCGTGTGACTGCCAGTGTTTTAAATATTTCTGCTTGATTTAAATCTGAAACAGGAAACAGGTTGCATGTTTTGCACTTTGTCTGTTTGTATTTTCTCGTTGGTCTCTGGTTGCTTTTAAATTTTTTTTAAAACATTGTCAATCAGACAATTTTGTTTATTTTTGTATCTCATGAAAGTGTGTGATATTTTGCTCGTATATTAAAGTTTACTAATCTTTTGCGCGAGTAACAGTTTGCTTAAGTGTCTGCCACTTATTATTCTACTTGTTTTTTTTAATTTTTCACCTTTTTGTACATTATCTCATCATCATCAATTGGAAGTAAATAACATTTTTTCTTTGTAACAAGAATTTTACTACTACTTTGTGGAATAAAGTTACTTTCCATTTTTCTTTATGTGTGGCTACTGTCAATCCTTTGCATTATTAGTTTATTGCTTGTTTAACTATTGAAGTCACATTTGAAATGTGTAAAAGAACAAATCATTTTAAGTTTAAACTTTATTTTTCACTTTTTAATACACGATTTTTTTTTGTTGTTCTGATGTTTGCTGTTGTTGCAGCAAGTAATAATAAATCTGGGACTTAACTTTAATTCATATCAACACTAATTCATGAGAGTAGTAAAAGATTTAAAACGAGTCATTGTTTCACAAGCTGTCAAATTTATATCTTGCCATTATATGCAACCAGATATAAAATATTTTTTGAAAGCACAGACTACTTATTATATTAAGGCCCGTTTTCACAACTAACCGATAGCTAAAAGTGGACTTTAACCAGCCTTATAAAAAGTGTTTCATTTTTAAAACTTTACTTTAACCTTACGTGAGCGATCAAGTAAATTAAGGTTCATCCTGCCTGGTAGGTTAAGGAAAAGTTGTTATAATGGAACACTTTTTATGCGGCCGATAAAATCCTACCTTGAGCTATCGGTAATTTGTGAAAACGGGCCTAAGGATGAGAAGATAAATTCGCCAGTTAAACTTTATGTGCTCGGCAGTCTACATTTGTAGTATTTTTGCAGAAAATTTTAAATAAAAACAATTTCTACAACAACTGGGTCTGAAATTTTCAGTAGCTTCCTAAAAATAAATCCTAAGCAGTTTTGCCCATTAATAAGTTATAAAAATAATTTACATCAACCCCCAGACTCTACTTTTCAAAATAAACATCTCCTGGTCGGTAGTCTACAATGTAGACACCATAGAAAATGTATGGAAATTCACATCACTCTTTTTCTAATCTCAAATTTTGTTGAATGCGAACATTTAGTATTAAAGAAAAAAAAAATGTTTACTCTTTGCTTGCATGCTTGTACTTGCATATTTGACTTTACAGTTATTTTAAATTTATTTTATAAATATGCATTAAATTATAACACTCTTCTTACTAGCGTTTTTTCTTACGTGGACAAAAGAAGACTTCCGACCGCCAACGTAAGTTTCCCATCCCGAGCTCATAATGGTTAAATACATCATACAGTTATTTTAAATTTACATACATATTTTAAACGAATTGCCGAAACCAACTAATTTTCTTTTTGGTAATTTTTTTCGTTACAAAAATAGTTTTATAGAAATTCACATTATAAAAATATCAAACATTGGTTGTTCCAAAGAAAATTTCGAGAAGACATAAAGGTATAAGTTATGCGTTCAGGTTCAACCAAATATCGGAGATATGTATGTATATAATTTTAAAAAATGTTTTTCCATTGAATTAGTATGAAAATATGGAAGTCCACACAACTCACTTTCGCGTCAATACGTTGCATGCTTTTCATATCCCACTAGCGGTCTTCGAACTTTGCTTAGGCAAATGACAGTTTCATAAAACTTAACAAAAAGATTTTGTTAATTCAATATGATTTGACTCATATGATTATGCACATTCTGGTTGAGCCTCAACAATCAATTATCGATTTAAAAAACAGCCATAGCCATAACACTTATTTTGAAATGATACCTAAGGATAACTTTTAACAAGAATCTGTGCTAGAAAAGAGTGAAATTATGTTGGGTTGTAACGTTTGGAACTCCCTTCTTTTTTAACCTGTTTCATGTCCTGTGTGCGTAACTATTTTTTGTAAAGGGTCAAACTACAACATTGTTAAATGATAATAATGATGATGGTCTTGCCGATGATAATAATGATTACGTCGGTAATTATTATGACGACAAACGACTGCTACCAAAAAAAACCGCCATCCACCAGCAGTTCTCTACACTTCTACTCTTGTGTCTATTTTGCCTTCGACTCTTTGGGGAGTTTGAAAGCCACCGTGCTGTGACTTGGTATGTCTGCGCTTTTTGCTTTAAAGCTGGTTGATATTAAGTAATGGTTAACTGGTTTTTTTCTTTTGTATATTTTGTCTATGATGTGTGCAGATAGAAGATGATGATTCCATGAGATCGTTGTACTTTTTTGTTTATTTTTTCTGTATGAATATATATGTATTATATCCTTACAGCGTTGAGAGCTTTAAGCTTATCGTTTAGAAGCTAGAATAAACTATTTAAAGGAAATTATAAAAACAGTAAAAACTTGATAAAAATGATTAAGGTTCGAAGGATTCAAATAACATGAAGAATCAATTTAACCCAACATGGGTTAAATCAAAGCAATAACAAAACACGAAATCTATAACAATATTGCCTTGGTCAGTTTGCTCTTACAAAGATGGCCTTTGTGTACAAAAAAAAAAACTAACAATGTTGGCTGTTGACGTTAAAGTCAAGTCATAGAACTCATGTCGTCTCTCATTATGTTCGTGTGTTTCATCAACACAAGTATTTTTTTTCCACATAAAAAACAACAATAAAATAACAAATACAAAATATAACATATTCTCTTTGTCTGTTGAAATGTGCGTTGCAACTTTCCTGAGGTATAGGCTGCAAATTAAAAAAGACCCTGCTAGTCGGCCCATTATTCCGGTTGTCTGACTCGTTCGTTCATTTGTTTTATACTCTTGGTTATTTAATTTTTCCTCTTTTTTTATTTTTTTCATAAAGTCAACTATTTTACAAAAGGTATTTGTAATTGTTAGTAAGTTTTTTTTTTTTTGCTTTAATGGCGATTTTCTGCAAACCAGTTTAATATTTCTTTCCCCATTTTTATTCTGTTTTATCTTTTTTTTTTGTTTATTTATCTTCTTTACGAATTTTCATGATATCTCATCTTTAACTTCGTTATGATGTTGTGTATTTCATAATGACATTGCTGACGAATATGATTATCATCATGAGAGGCATGCTTCCATAATTGGTATAAACAATGCACCATTTAGGGCATAATTCCTTATTGTAACAAGTTGAAAAATGTTAAATAACAAAACAAGAACGAGAAAAAATATTTTGAGAAATTTTTATTTAAAATCTTCTTAAAGAGACCCAGTAAAAACAAGTTAAATCAAAAGAAAATTTATGAGGTATTTTACTAGGAACACAACCGGGACGAACGACGAATTATTGGCAACGAGTATTGGTCGACCGTCGCGCGTAGCAAACTCTGCGATAAGTTTATTTCTATTTCTAACGCAAACGAACGACGAATATATTCTGACAGGGTGACTGATTTTTATTAGGATTTTCTTCTTAATTTTTCGTTATACACTGTTTTTATTTTATACGTACTTATACCAAATAAATTTAATTAGCCTTTTTTTAATTATATATCGTCGGCTTAATATGCAAACCTACTAACTCCCTTTCAATAAATTTTACAGGAGAGACACAAATTTGGTTCAATATCTTTAGTTTTTCTAAAATCTTTATGGATGAAGTTTCCTAACGATCTGGCCTAAGAAACCAGTGAAATGCGCATAGGAATAGCTTTTCCCATCAACAATAAATTTCAGTGTTTTTATCAAAGAAAAAAAATTGGGAATTAAGCACGAATAGAAAAATCATTTAAAAATGGAGACAAAAAACTTTTTAAAATTCATATGTGCAGCTTGAGAGAAAAAACCAAAACATAGATGCTTTTACACACTTCAAGACTTAAATTGCAGAAAAACTACATGCTGGTCGACGAGGCGTATATTTCTCTAATAGACGGCATCAAAATCTCAATTTACAAAAAAAATAAATTTAGCAGGTTTGCATATTAACGTAGTTATGCGGAATAAAATATGGACTGATACATTACAGTTATAAAAAATTGATATCAGGTATTAAAAAAAAACAAAGTTAATACGCAATTGTTAAAATACATAACTTAAACTTATTTTACAAAAAGATATCTAGCCACATCGTTGGTACTTTTTCATATTTTGAGCACCCTACGGATAGCCTTTTGTGCATTTTCTATAACATCCATTTGATTTGAGTGATGAAACTGTCGATGTTTTTGATTCCTATCCCCATTCATAGAAATTTCTTTTCAAATTCCCTTTAAAAGTCCATTCATGAGCGTCCATTATTTAGAAGCTCTCATCATCCATGATACGATTCATGGCCAGCCTGGAGCCAAAAAATTTTGTAACAAAGCCCGTATTAGATGTTTGATGATAACTGACTTTTTTTTGAGACTGCTGGAACGGGGTTCTTCGCATATTTGACTGCTTTATGAGGATTATTTTCAAAAAATTAACAAATCAACTTTCGACCTTCTAATTCGTTTTATGATATTTTTTCTACTTATTATCAATTTATTGAACTGATCTCCAGCCAAATATTTATAGGGATAGAGCCGTTTATTTTTCCATAGCTTGTTTTTATATAACGTTTTGTTTTACTTTTGCACTGATGGTCCATATTTAATTCCCCATAGATCATTTTATATGGTTTTAAACTATTTTTTCTAATATTTCTTTATTTTATAAGTAATTTTGTTTGTTGAAATATGGTTTGATAAATGTAAATAAAGAAAAAAGAAAAATTAGTTTACAAAAAACTTTTTAAAGAAAAAAATAGATACATAACAGGGATATAACTTTGTTCGAATAAATCAAATAATTGTTTCTGTTCGTTCGATCAAACGATTAAATCCATAAAATTATTCGATTAATCGATGAGAATAAAGATTGAAAAAAAATTATTTTTACAAAAAAATTACGTATTTTCTTCTTTATTTTTACTAAAATCTGCTATGAATTTTTCTTTTTTTAAATGTAAAACTTTTCATCATAACTCCATATGGTTGTATTACTTAAAGGCATTGTAAAATAATTAATTCTATAATAATCCGATATGACTTTGGCGTTGGCAGAACTGCCATCTTCAGCTAAACTTTTGCATTGTGCATCGTTTTCAACGGTTATATTGTGACACTTACGCAAATGGTAACAATATATATATATATATACAATTTAAAAAAAGGATAACTCAATAACAACATTCTCTACTTTCATTATATGATTTAAATATGTAAATCCATTCTTTATTTTTTTAGATTTTTGTTTATTTCTAAGTTTTTTACCCAAAATTGAAAACCCCCCTTTTTGACATTTTGGTAACGTTTGAATTAAAAAGAAAACAGTTAATACAATTTTTTGTCAAAGATTTGTTCAATAAGAATATAAAATACATTTTGAAATATTATGAGGATTTTTGCTTAATAAAAATTGAGACTAATTACAGTCAGGGCTATGGCTACAATATTTTTTAACTTTCCTACATTTTGTATAAAATTAGTAGAAACGTATGGGAATAATTTAAATTCTTAGCTTTTATTTAATTTATTTTTTAACAAAAAAATTTTTCGATTAATCGACATTAATTAATCGATTTATTCGTTATCCGAAAATCGCAATTTTACAATTATTCGAACAAGAGTTTGGCTTTGTTTGGTCGATAAATCGAGTTATTCTTAATCGGCTGACAATTCTATTATATACCCAATCTGGCGTCCAAGATATTAATTTTTACTAGGTTCGCCCGGTAGCCGAAATTCGACCACTTGACATTTACTTTCCAGAGAACCAGTGCCTTGTACAATAAAAAAAACGTACACATTTTAAGAGAATGGCAAAATGCACTATTCACCCATCTTTGTACGTATTTCAGCAAGATACATTTCAACGCGTTTTAAACACTTTAATTCCAAAAATTTAGAAAAAAAAAATATTTTGTGAATTAATTAATTAATTTATATGGTTTTCATGAAATGTTATTGAAGTACTTAATTGAAACACATATCTTCGTTAAAAGTCATTAAAAAGTGTCCGACTTTTATTTTCTTAAACAACGTTCTTGCGCGACTTTATTTTTCAAAATGTCTTACGGTAACCCTGTCATAATACGTGTAAACATGTGTGTTTCCAAGTGCAAAATGAAAACAAAAACATTTTTGGAAAACAACATCCCTGCAAATAATAGGACAAGCCACAACACGCGTGTAAAATGTAGCCAACAAGGGACTAGGACTACTCAATCGTATCGAAAGACATGGTCTAAGAAACCACGCATTTATGGGCATTATGTTTTGTGCGTATGCCAGTTGGATGTATGTATGTTCTTCATAATCACCCATGGATCTCAAATAGGATGCACTCTCAAAAATTTGTCTGTAAATACGGTGGAATAGAGTTTTATATGGGCAGAGTTGACCGATTATGTTACTTTCTTACCCAGGATTGTGAACTATTTATAATCAAAAAGTGCCGTGCCCCAATCAAAAAGCGTAAAATAAAATTTAAATAAAAGACTTAATTATCAAAGTAATTTTTCGAAATACAAATTTTTTAATTAACAAGATTTTGTTTGTCGTGCTTAATTCCCAACTTGTATTCTTGATAAAAACACTGAAAGGATTTGCTATTCCTATGCGCATTTCACGGGTTACTTAGGCCAGATCATCAGTAAACTTCATCCAAAGATTATAGAAAAACAAAAGATATTTTACAAATAAGGCCAATTAAAATCATATAATAATAAATTAGACATGAAATCATGAACTTTAATTTAAGGCAATTTATTTAACTAAAATTTAATTAAAGGCAATTAAATTAAACTGAAGGCAATTTAAATCACGTAATAAAGTTCTCTACCCCGACTTTTTTTTTGTTTTTTTGACGACCAGTGTTAATAAAAGATTAACATTTTTACAAAGCCCTTTCTAATATTTCAGGAAAAGTTAAGTAATATGATATCAAATATACACGGAAAGACTTATTTACAAAATCTTCAGAAAATATGGCTTTGACAAAGAAAATGTTGCACGATTCTCGCCCAAGCCAAAAATTTCTTTGTGTTAACATATGTGTGGCTTGGTTTAAGGCACGAACTTAAATTTACTTAAATACAGCTAAAAAAATTCATTTTAATTCTTTAGTTACTTAAATCAAGTTTTCGTTGCTTAAGGCCAATTTCACCAATTTTATTTAAATATCAATTCATATTTCAATGTAGTTTTTCCTATAATTTTTTTTTATTTGACATGAAAAACTAATTTTAAAGATAATTTTGTAAATAAATGTGTAAAAAGAGGGTTACATAAACACGTGTAGCATTACAAAGTTTAAGAAAAATTAATATAAAAAAAAAAAAAAATTGCTATTGATATGCTTCACGTGTCGATCCAAATAAAAATTAATTCAATTAAACCAAGTTTTCTTGGTAATTTTCTGAAAAATTTAAAG
Source organism: Pollenia labialis (assembly GCA_949318255.1). NCBI lineage: Eukaryota > Metazoa > Arthropoda > Insecta > Diptera > Polleniidae > Pollenia > Pollenia labialis. The sequence goes on from OX439142.1 coordinate 121,376,582, forward strand.
AAATTCCTAGCATTTCGATTCTGTTTAAAAATCAAGATTGTTACAAAATTATTAAGAAAATTTTGTTAATGAAAATCATGTAAAAATATTAATTGCAAACATGTTTGCTTAATGTGACTCTTGTAAGTATTTTTTTTTGTTTGCTTGCCTTATTCCTTTTAATCTCTGTCACTTGTAAGATACAACGAAAGTTTAAAAATCTTTTAACGAAATTCGATAAATTTCTTTAAAAGTTGCTCCTCCAGCTCCATATTTTAATACCTAAAGAAGATAAACGCAAAGCTGCTCATAAAAAGTGAACAAATGGTAGAAAATTCGAAGACAGCAGCATTAACTTCATATCATATTTCAATATCACTTTAACAATAATAATGACTACATTTTTTTCCATTTTTGGTAAAACTGACAACATGTGCTCTGCTCAGCCTTTCTACCTCCTACGAATTTAAACATGATTTGAAATGTAACATGAGATTTATCTAAACTCGGATTTTTTGTTAAGATTTTTTTTATTTTTTGGCATTGTGAAAGGAAGCAAATAAAATCGGTCAAAAAATAAAGAGTATTCATTTTTTATTTTCCGCTTGCTAAAAATACATGAAGATCCGATTTGCTGACAAAATCACACACTGACTCATTTTCAACAATTTAGTCACTCACAACAATTCAAAAAACAGTAACAATGACAACGACAACGACACCCATTCATACATGACAAGGATATGAATATTAAGGAAGCATAACAGCAACAATAATAGCAAAAAATAAATTTTAGAAACAGAAAAACTCTCTTAGGGATTTTTTCCGGACTTTTTCACATCCCGGAAAAGCAGGATTTTTAAATTTCTCGGGAATGCTCGCTCTTTTAAATTTAGACAATATAATATTAATATTTTTGAAAATGTTAAAGTTTATTAATATGAATACACAGAAATCTTCCTTAAGCGGACACAGTTTTTCAACGGACAACTGATCCTTGTGGCATTATAAAGGAAATTATTGAGTTCATTGGAGAGGACATTCCCCTAATTCTGACACATTCAAACGGTCCTATTGGTGTCCGGGCATGAGCGATTCCCCTGTATGTTCCTTTTATGCAATCTTTTAAGTAAAAAATACATAAAATATGCAAAATCAATAATTCAAAGGGTTATTTTACTGATCCCTTTTTGGTTAACATTTTTTGAATTTTCAATAATTTGTCTGAATATATTATTTAAGTGAGGTGAAGTGTTTTACAAAATAAGGGTTTAAATGTCATCTAATTACTTTTTATCTGAAAATAAAAGTGAAATATACTTGTTTCTTTCTCATATTTCTTATTTTAATTAAAAAGGTAATTTCCCGAAAAAAAACCGCAACAAGAATTTTAGGAAAAAAACTCTGGTATAAATAATTTTTTTTTATTTCGGGTTTGATTAGGTTTAACTTCCCTTCTCTGTTTGTCTGCAGAAAGATATAAAAATTTTTATTTGAATATGAAAAAATAACTAAACAAAGGAGCATTGTTTGCAAAAAAAAAAACTGGAACTCAAGAACGCATTTCAACAGGAACATGCAAATAAAACTTAATTCTTTCCACCATTTTCCATGCTTCCGGTTAGACAAAAAAACAGTTTTTATTGTTATTGTTTTACTTTATTTTATTTGCTTTTTTCTGTTAAATACTCATATTCATAATTTTTTTGTTTTCTTTTTTTTTGTAACAATATATTGTTATTCTACAAAAAAAAAGGGGAAAAATATGATAAAAAAGAATCTTAAAAAATGTAGATGATGCCAGCAGTAAAATCTTCATTAAAAATTTCATTTCATTTAAAGCAATTTTTTTCAATTTGATTTTTTTTTTAATGGATGTGAGTAATTTTCAAGGTGCAGAGGCCTTTATACCAGCACAAACAAGCCAAAAATTAAACAGGGTGTCTAAATGTAATTTGTACTTAAATTAAATTTCTTTTGTAGTTCTTCGAACCAGTCAGAAACTTTTGTAAAATGTTTGTCGATGTGTCGCTTATTTCATCTAGTTTTTTGAATAAAAGTAAATATCTAAACATCCTGTACAAATAATCGATAAATTAGAATTACATAAACACATCCTATATAAGTATGATTTTCCCTACACAGAATTTAACTAAAACGAAATTTAAATCTGCACTGTCGCTAGTATAATTATTTAATTTAATTGAGATCTCTCAATAAAAGTATGAATGTGAAATCTGGCATAGCTTGCCGGTGGAAAAGAAGTAAGAAGAGAAGTAAAACCCAACAATTAAAGTTCCTTTAAACTACAGAAATAAAACAACTTTACATGATTACAAATTCCATATTGTTGCTAACAAACTTTTTGCAATACCTCTGTTTATCATTATTTCATTGCTACAAAAAAAATAAAAAATTTTAATACACACGTCCTCACGTATGTACATTCATGTATGGAAAATCCTTGTAAAAACAAATTATTTTCAGGAAGACAATAAGAAAAGCATATTAAAGAATCCTAGGAAAATTATCTGAATAACATAAGAACGAAATAAAACGAGAGAACAAAGCGGCAGGCACTTATATCTACTTTATGTGAACAGAAACAAACGTGACATTGCAACACACTTTATCAATGGCAACCAGCAGCAGTTCTTTGTCATTCAGCATATTTTAGGACTATTTCTGTTGTAGAATTTCAAGTGACTGCCATAGTTAAGAAATAAAAGTATTAAAATGGGGTTTTTAGAATGAGGTGTTGTTCCTATCCAATCGCAATGACTATTTTTTATAACCGTTATGGTCTTATATGGATTTACAAGTTTTTTATCCCACGAAAAACTTAGGGTTTTTGGGTATAATGTTTTTAAAAATCAGCAACATAATTTTAACCTATTTCCGCTATTACTACAGGGACCATATTTTCAAATTCAATGTACAAAATATATTTTAAAATTTTGTGTTATTCAAATATATCAAATCGTGATAGATACATTGGCTTTGTCGTAATGCGCCAACCAAAAATTAATTTTTCAAATTTACACAGTTTTATAACCAAAATTAAATCAATTTCGGATTTAAAAAAAGCAACCATATGAAATTAAACTTAGAAAAGTTTAAAAAAATTTACAAAATGTTCAATGGGAAGGATTTCTGCTTAAAACTTTTTTGAAAACTCATAATCTCAGTATTTTGTTAATTTGTTGCATTTTGTTAGTGTCGAAAATATTGATTTGAGCCTAAAGTGTTCCTTAGAATAAATTAGGAATACAGTAGATTTGTTTCACTTTTTAAAGGTTACACTGTGCTAGTTGAAAAAATGGACAAGGCGGGCACATGGCGTTTTAACATAATTCGGGTACGCTGAAACCAATGGTGCTTACCGTTTTTTTTAGGTTAGATCTTGTTTTCGAGATATACGGTTATTTCGAAAATAGAGGAGGTTGCACAACATGGTTAGGTTTGGTAAGGTTCCATGGGCAGCCATCTAGAGACAGCTCACTTGGGTCCTCTATTGGTCCCTTTGTGATACCCAGCGTTAATGCCCATCCTTTAAACTATTTCGAAAAATATTAGCGTAACTCAAAAACGGTTTAGATTATTAAAATTAATAAAAAAGACCAAAATTCCGCAATAAAATATTTTTTTTTATCAAAATTTCGAAATTTTTGTTTATAAAAAATTCATAAAAAATTGAAAAATGAAAAATGAAAATGAAGATGTATGTATAAAAAACGAAATTGCAATCCATCTGATCTCCTTACTAACTGGTGCTTTAAAGTATGTTTTGCCTGTTTTATCGTTTCTACAATGGGATGTGATCTGATGAAATTAGGGATCTGGTTCCCGAAACCCGTACGTTTGGTCGCAATACACGTTTTTTCTCAAGAGCCCATCCTTTTGTTGTCGATTGGCAGATGAATCTTTCAACGCATTACAGGGAAAATTCGGTGTTTGGCCATATCTAGTAAAACCTTTCTGCTGAAGTCTTCCCCTCATTTTTAACATGAATTAGTTCAAGTCGAATATTCACAAACACTACTTTCTCTATCCTCCTTCCCATAACCTGTTTTCCTAGTTCCAACACAATGCAATGCATAAGTAGGGGTCATCCCCTGAGTGCTGGTCCTACGTATGGCCAACGTAGCTGTAACAATCTTCTTTATTTCAACTTTTGTACAAATATATGCCGTTAATCAAATTGTGAGCCTATTATTTCAAGTCCAAGCTCTCTCACTTTTCCCGGATATTGACCTTAAGCTATTGACTTGTTCACCCTTTGTCTACACATACTTTAGCCTTTATGTAGCTCATCTTCCATAAGAGGACATTTTTGCCTGGTCACTTTAACATTCTAAAAAAAATCATTCAGTTGTTTTGGGGGAGAATTCCTCTTGTATTAACACATATAAATGGTCTCTTCTGTGTCCGGTCTTGCGAGATTCCACTATACATGTTGTCACATAACTATTCATAACTTTTATACAGTTTCAACCGCCTGAAATGAACTTAGCTGTTTTTAAAAGCTGCATTTGTTAACCTTTTTTAAGAGAGAAGAGAAAAAATTATTTATATATTTGGCTAACGATTAAATTAGGGCTTATTTCTGTTAGTCATCGTCTAGACTTGCAATTTTTGTTGCCGCAATTCTTGAGTTTATTGGTGAGAGAGCTACTCTGTAATTCTGTTTTGTGGTTCCCACACTTCTTAACTTCGCGTTGGCTGTAGGTGTATTTGTTATTAAATATAAAAAGGAGAAGAGGAAAGACAAGATAAAAATACAAAAATTGCAAGATTTAAATATCATAATCTAAATACTAATGCAATTTAAATGAGAACTTAAAAAAATTTCAGCAAAAAAAATTGCATGTCTGGACGGCTAAAAAGTAGCCATTTTTCAATTCAATATTAATTTAATTTTATAATTACTGTTATTCGCCTAAACGCGGACTTAGCGTTGTGATCGTAAAACATTATTGTTAGTTCCGTAATTAACTGACTTGAACAAAGCAGAATTGCTTTATGAAAACTTCTGTACATTGCACAGGATCGTTATTTAAAAAATATTCCAAAAAAAGCTTTTAGAATCCTTTCAATTCTCATTAAATTTACTAAAAGTCTTGGCAACCATTTATTCAAAACTCGTATGTGCAATTTTTTTGGTCCTTATTGTAAGAAATATATATGTATTGTATATAAAAAAAAGGATAGAAGTAGCAACAACATCTACATTTATATGTACATATCTATGTACTTATACAACCTGGAATGCAATGGCACAGCACCTCTACTACTTTTATATTTTAATTTAAATCATCCAGCATTATTAAAAGAAGAGATGCAGGCATCAACTAATAGATACATATGTATATACAATTACTCATATGTGCAGAAGAATCTGTACTCCTAAGAAAAATTTCAAGTACACTTTAAACACAGAACTCGCGTTTTGCATACGGGATTTCCCGGGACAAAAATCGCGGTATCGCGCACATTTAGCAACTTCACTGCTAATATAATTATAAATACATTATACCAAGAAAAATATATAAATTTATACGACCCTGTTTATAAAAACTAAAACAGGTTAATAAAGGAGTTACGAAACAGATTTTGTATAAAAATATGTTTAACACGTTCGCTGCCATGTGACCCACCGGTGGTTCACAAGAATTTTTTCCGTAAGGCGATGTGTACCACCTGTGGGCCTGTGAAGCAAACACTTTTTTCTCTTCATTGACACCAACCTTAAAGCTTTATCTTTGTTATACAAAAACAAATAATTGATTCGAGACAATATTTTAGAAGTTATTTAAATTTTATTTTATTAAAAAAAGTATAAGAAAAATTATTTCATGGCTTTAAAAATTTAAAAACACTTCATTTTCATGGAAAAATAAAACAATATTATTTTTACTGATGTTTGGTAAAACATTCTAAGCAAAATGCAGGACTGCCTTCACAATAACTGCAAAAGGTTAATACTTTCTTTAACTTTTTCGCAGCAACGCTCCTTCCTTCAATTTTGGCTAAGTTGTCATAACAACTCACACATCGCTTTCTTGTTTCTCTGTTTATACTTTCTCTTGTATCTAGTTTTATATCGCAAAGAGCTTCACAAATGGATTGCCTGAACTCGAGGTTTGTGCTAAGCACACGTGTCCTTCCATATTACAATATGAAAATTTTCACGCCCAATGATTTCAGATCTTTTTAGCTAAGGCATTGTAACTTCTTTGGGTTTTCCTATGCGGTTTATTCAAATAGTTCCAATAAGGTGAGTTTTTCGAGCATGGAGCATTTTGGCTAAAGAAACCGACGTGTAGAAGTTGTCAGTTGCCAAAGTTCTTCCGTGGTCTAGGTAAATATTTATCTGCTAGATCTAAAACAATTTGTGTACTGTGTGGTGTTGTCGTTGTTGGCTTACCCCTATATGTTTAATAAACCTTTTATTATTTTTAATTATTTTATAATTATTGTTCAATATTTATTGTTGACCTGTGTCGATTATCTATGTTGTTGTTTTTTGTTTGGCTTAAGGTCATATATTAAAATTATAAATAAAAAATCCACAAATTTTTGTATTTTGACACGTCCTCACTGTTCGTCAGTTGATGAAAATTTGACGAACAGTGTCAACTTTTTTGTAGTTTAAATTTGACAGTGTTTTAAATCCCCTGAAGATGACCATCGATGTATGGTCGAAATATCGGATTAAAAATAAAAAACAAAATTAAAAATACAAAAATTTGTGGATTTTTTATTTATAATTTTAATATATGACCTTAAGCCAAACAAAAAACAACAACTTTTATAATTATTTTTAATTTTTTAAAAGAGCATTTTTATTCTAATAGCATATTTGTGAGCGTAATTAAATAAAAATTTATTGTTAAGTGTGTATGTAGACCTTTTCACTTGTTAGATGTGTTATGTTTATATTATTCGGCTTGAGGTCTGTTTATAAAATATAATAAAAATAAAAACTCTTGTTTTTGTTTTAATTTTTATTATTTATTTGTTCCAATATTTCGACCAACTTTGTTGGTCATCCTCAGGGAAATATTATGATCTAAAAATATTATACATTTTAAAACATTTTTCTTAATTTTAATAACAAACATTTAATTTACTTAATATTTAATGCAGTGTTGTCCGATGTTGTCTTTTTAAGTTCTCTTCACTGACTGTCTAATAATTTTCTTTTGTTTATTAATCTTGTGTTTGTTTATCGTATGACGATATATGTGAGCGCAATTATCGGTATCAGTTTTGTAGTTAATTCTCTTTTCGTTTGGTGTATTTATAATATGTAGCATCTCCTGCATGTATCGTTTAGTGTAATTATTCTCTCCCACAAGTATTCTCACCTTATCAAAGTTTATTTTATAAAATAATAATTTAGGCTTGAGAAAAATAATTTTATATTATCTTCCAAATAATAATGATTTATAAGAGGTTTATTAAACAGATTTCCATAGGAAATTCATTTAATAAACCTGTTATTAACCTGAAATATATTTTATGAATAAGGCCTTATGTGTTTATTTATTAACTAAAAGTTCGCGTCCAAAATTACATGTCTTTCTCTTAGACTATTTAAATACAGATATTAAACCTATAATTATGATCAGCAGTATACAAATTTATGTTGCATGCTGCTTTAAGAATTTAGTGCTACTTATTTTCCATTTATAAGGTTATTTTTTTAAACACGTATCGGATTTTTTTAAGAGGCAGAGAACTTAATATTGGTAGCACTGTTTTATGGGACCTCTAGTTTGACGGATCTCGGTTGTTTTGATGTTTGTACAGTTTGGCAATCTATTTTTAATAGAATCACGCCAGAGCAACATTTGAAAATTGTTTAAGTTTATTTTGAAATATCAAAAACGTTTTCTTTATTTTCGTTTACATTTTAAGGTCTTAAAAAACACTCGATACTCCATACTTATACTAAATTTCTTTATGCAAACTTTTTTTGTCCCTTTAACTTGAAATTATGAGTATGATTGTGCTCAAATATTTCTATGAGCGCACTCCTTCTGTTCATAATTAAGATTGTCATTTACTCAACCATGAAAAGCATGCTCTGAACTCATGCCAAAAAGCTTAAGTTGAAGTTGCACATTCCATTTATTCGTTGAAAAACAACTTCTTGTGCATACCAATTCCTGAACTACTTCCATTGCACTTCAGCTAAGTAGTACTTATTTTACGTCCTTTTTTTGCACAAGATGATATGAGATGCGTTGCTGAACTTCTTCAACTTCCGACCGGCTCATCATCCATTTCGTTTTCATACTGCAATTATTATACAAAAAACACTTTATTTTCTTCTTATTGTTTTTTTCAGTTTTGTTTTTCTGATTAAAATTGTCTTGATGTCTGTACTTTTGATTTATCCACGAGTTGCAGCTGTGAATTTGTTTTTTAAGCTCGATTAAGTGACTGAACATCCATTTGATATTTTTTACCTTTATTTGTATTTATTGTTATTTTTATAAAAACATGTAAATTTTTGAATGTAACTTTTTTATTTATTTTTTTTTTGAAGTTTAGTTTTATACCACTTTTCATGAACGTTTGCAATGATTTTTCCTATTTAGAGCTGAGTGTGGTCGTGAAAAACAAACAACTAAATAAGTGTAGGAAAATTGTTTGTTAGAAGTGAAAGATTTAGGATTTAAAATTTATTTGAGTGATAATTCAGTATCTTCTTGTGAGGTGTCCTTTCTAAATTTTTGCGGTTATTGGATAATTAATATTGTGTAACGACTTTTCTTTGACAATTATAATTGGGCTTTTAGACGTTTTTAGACGCTTTTAAATGGCTAAATTCGATCGCCCGTATTTATAAAACAATTTTAAATTTAATAAAGGTTTACAAAACAAAGTTTGTATGAAAATTTTCCTTAATAAACGTTTTTTAAATTTAATAATCGTTTATAAATACGGGGGGGAAGTATTTTATTATAATTCTTATATAAGAAATTAATAACAGTAGAATTTTTGTATAGCACTAAATTAATAAATGGGTAATTTAATTAATCATGACAAAAAAAAAAAAAAACGTAACGCAAGTGCTCGCATATTCCTTTTTGTAAGATTTTTATGTCTTTTTGCAAGATTAGCGGAGCTATCGCTTGAATTTCTTCTTGAATACAATTTTTAGTTAGAATATTCTCTGTGCTTTACTTACAGCGAGCGCGGCGGTTAAATAAAATCCGTAACTCTTGAAATAAGGCGTTTACTGAAGTACTTTTTTCCCAAGTAATTGTCCAACGTGCTGCGTTGCTTTAATGGGCAACACCGACTATCATTTTATCGAATGTTTTTCCACACCAATAAAAGATTGTGTTTGCCAATGGTTTAGTTTTTCAATGAAACCAACAAAGTGCAACAAAGTTCGGGTCATCGCCGCCAGCCTCACCACCTGCAACGCCAAAACAAAGTAGACTACTAGTAGAGCAAATCTGCCAAATGGTTTTGAAAAGTGAGCTCGGGCTTCCGAAATATGGGCCCCTAAAGCTTTTGAATTTTTTGAAAAGGCGTTTGGTATTAGTAAAAAAATATACTTCTGAGCTAAAAATAATTGCAGATGTCATCAGTAGAGTCGTATGGCGATTGTTTTCTTAGAATATATTAACCCTCTAACACTCATTTTAAGTGGTAATTTTTGTCCTTTTTTAACTTCCCCACAAAAGTATACTAAAACGGTACTTTAGAGGGTTAAAATGTTCCACGAATATTTTCTGTCGCAAATTTCACTAGGGGTCTTCTAAGACCATAAGTTCATGCAACACACTCTCTGTATCTCTCTTTCCATGTCTTACATACCAAGTATGACCGTGTAACATAATGAAAAATTGCCTCAAATAAAATCACAATTTTTACTTTGCAAATTTTAAGAAATAAAAATTACACAAAAAAATTTTATAAAATTGCATATCAAATTTTTTTTAGGAATAGTCTTAAAATCCAAAATTCTTATACCAATAGGAGAAAATCCTTTTGTCCAAATAATTATTCGTGATATTAAATTCAGGATTTTGAAATTTTGGACTTTCCATCTTGGGGTTTCAAATTTTGGATTTTAAGTTTTGGGCATATGAACCCAACCCAAATTTTTAATAAATGTATCTTTCTTTCCATTTCTGTTTTTTAATTTTAACTTTTTTGGTGTAAAAATGCATCGAAAATATTCAGGTGATTATTCATAATAAAGAATTACCCCAATTTAGGTTCATATTTCACTTTATTTTTATGGGCTATTATATTTTCATTAAAAAAATGGGGTAATAATGCACTATAAAAAACAGCCCCAAATTTGGGGTAAATTTTTTGTGGGCCATATTTCGCAGCGCCGAAACAACAAGAGCCAAAGCTCCTACAGCTCGTCCAACTAGTGGCTCCTTTTTTGGCAACCATAACGTTCCTAATGCGCCACACTATACAGATAAGAGATAAAAAAAGAGAAGGCAAAGAAAAGAACTAAGTATATTAAACGTTTAACAACTTGTTTGCCAATAAAACCTGTTTTAATAAATTGCAATTTGTTGTTATTGTTTTTCTTCCTAAAGTGTTGTTCTGTTTCTTTGATTTTGAAAGAAGGAAAAGAGAAAAGAAAATAAATTCCTTTCACCTTCTGGTTTTGTTGGTTTTTTTAACTTAAATTAAATCCTACCTACACACACACATTTACACAAGCATGCATATTCAATAATACTCCTTACTTAAACTCATATGAGCTTTAAAGTTAAAAATTTTTTAAAACTTTTTCTTTATGCTTTTTTGTGTTGCATTCTTACTACATATTATAATTTCTTGTGTATGATGGGGTCTGGGATAAAAGTTTTACTAGTTTTGTTGTTGTTGTAGTTGCGGGTTTAAAAAGAATAAAAGTTCAAGTTTGATTTTTATTTCAGCCGCTAGTCTTGCACGTTTTCGTAATAACAACAACTACTGCAGCAATTTTATAAGTGAGTTTAAAAGTGTGAGTGTTTGTGTTTAACAGTAATACGTGTAGCAATAACATTTAGCCGCTAATAGATTTTCATAGTTTTTGTTTGCAATCGTGTACAAAGAGCATCAAAATGCAGCAGCATAAAAGCAAAAACAAGCAGAATTAACAAATGTATGCCCATACCAACACAATGTCTGAAATAGGTCTCGTACTTTTTCAGAGTTTTTGAATAATCTTAATAAATAACGACTTGATTTATTTTAAAATTTCTAAAACTTTCCAAATTTACAACTTTTTTTTTAAATTCTTTTAAAATTCATAAAACGAAAAAGCAGATTTTCTCTTTCAACCTTGAGCTCTTGCACAAAAGCCTAATTTATTCCCTTTCAAAAAACAAAACATCGAATAATTGAAAAACACCCAAAATTTCCACAAAGTTTGTTTACATTTTTACGTTAACAACAGCATTAACACAAAAACACATCAATAATTAAAATTCGATTATTATTAACCAACAAAAAAATGGAAATGAAAAAGAGAAAAATCGAATTGCAGTTTACAAAGCGCCAATGACACTATGCAACAAGCAAAAATTCCCTGAATAACCACAATATATTTTTGAACCGCTATAGTCACCTAACTGCAAAAATCATCATTATTTAAAATTCTATGGTAAGGTTTTTTTTAAAAAAATTCTTTCTAAAATTTGAGATTTTTGAAGAGACTGCTTCATACATCTTGCCTTTACTTCGGAACGACGTCTTCGATCTTGATATGCAATACGTCACACAATTTTAAATTACTCCAGATTTAAGTCCTTCTAATATATATTTTTTAATTAATGTACTGTTTTCCCAACACACGTGTAGTAAAATTTATATGAAAATCACTCAGTTTTTTTTTGAGTGTTTTTAGTTTTTTGAAGTGTTCAGTCACTTGTGTTGTGTAAACAGCACATATGTAAGTCATTAGTTTTGGAGGTATTAAGGCACAAGCGGAAAACATTTTTATTTTTTTTTTGTTTAATTATAACATTTTTGAATCCAAAATTTATAAAAAATTTAAATCAACAAATACTTCACAGTTTTGGTACCAAATCGTAAAGTTGCATCTTTTAGAAAACAAAGTATTTTTATCGCAAATTTGTTTCGAGCAACATGTTGCAAACAAATAATAAACATGTTGCTCTCACAAATTTAAAAAATGGCAAAAGTAGGTACTTTCAGTTTATCGGGAATAAAATAAGAATTTGTCCATGGATTTTCATGAAATAAAATTTATTTTACTTCTTATTCATGCAGCTATGAGCTTAAGTACTAAAGCTGGTAAGTAATTGTTGATTTTAATTTTTATGACATTTTTGAATTCAAAATTTTTAAAAAAAAAAAATATTTTTTTTTGCCACTTCTCTTTAATAACTCCAAAAATAATGGCTTATTTAAAAAATTATATGAGAGAATTACTTAAATTTAAAAAACGTTGACGGATTGTATAACAAAATCGGCTACGTCCTTCCAAAGTTACAATAAGATGTAAGGAGCAGCCTTTTCAAAAATCTCAATTTTTAGAAAAAAAATTTTGAAAAAAACCTTACCATTGAATTTGAAATAATGATGATTTTTGCAGTTAGGTTACTATAGCGGATCTAAAAAATATAGTGGAAAAAAAAACTTCCAATTTGTTGCATAGTGTAATTTTATGTACAATGAACATACATGTATATTGACTTGTACATTTTTTTCAATGTTCATGTTCTTGCTTTTCTTTTTGTCATTTTCAGTCCAAAAAGATTTTGTGCGTTTGAGTGTTCAATTTCGTTTTAATTTCGCTGTAAAAGTCAATAATTACACAAAAGCATAAAGCAATTTCAAAATTATATCAGCTGGATACTACTTGTGTGTAACAGACATAAATGTATTGAACAATGAACGTAAGGAAAAAAGGATTTGTTCCCTTTTGTAGTTCTCGTTGCTATTGCTATCTGTATATCATATTAAAAAAAATTGAGGCAACCTAGTTAATATGGAAAAACTACAGTAAAAATGCGTAAGACAAATCAAAATAGATAGATAGGACTGTACTTTGATATGGCTGTAATGCCAGAGTCAAATTTTTTGATGTACTGCAGCTTAAATATAATTTAATGCAAACATATTGAGGTCGCCGGGTATGCTAGTTTGTAGTAATTTAGTGCATCACTAATAAGGTTGCTGGTTTGATTCCCGCCAAAGACTCTGGCCTGTTTCACTAAAACTGGCTGAAGGGCCACGTTAATATTGTACGGTTATTTAATAAGGAATCACAAGAGGGGATTGGATTTGTCAATTAATTTAGCACTTTATTTATAGACAAACTTTTGGGAATTTTTTCTAAGGCGGGGTTATTATATATGGGCATTTCCTTAAAATGGTCAACCAGGTTGGAAAAATTAAATGTTGATATTTATCGTCTTTTATTATAAAAGAAACGTGTATGTTTTTATAATTTCTTCATTATCTCTCCATTACAATCAATTGTAAATTGAGTATTAAGTTTTTTTGGTAAAGAAATTTTAAGATATTTATGGGAAAATGCATGGTGATAAAATTAAAATAACATATGGAAAAATCGTACGTTCGCGTCCGGTACATAGGACAATTAAACAAAAACCAATAGAGATATTTTATTTTGTAAATACTGGATCACTTTTGCATATTCCGTTCCATTACGTATATGTTTACATTTCACTACTGTCAGCCAAAGTTGACTTCTATTTTGCGAACATTCGTGGCCACCTGTTTATGACGATCATTATGAAAACTTAAACTAGATGAAATCCTACATTTGCACCTAATCGGAAAAAAATGCTAGTAAAAGTTTGGTTTTCTATATTATTTGTACGAACGTACGTTTTGACCCCAGGGAATGTCATTATACGATATTGAACCCCAACATTATGCTATAATGTTTAAGTTGTCTGAAATTTTTAATTTGTAAGACTTTCACATGTCTGGGATCACACAATGAAAGTTTTCTTTAAAAAGGTCTGAATTAATTAATGAGAGGGATGGGAATGTCATTATATCATAGAGATCAACAGTTTGTATGTTTCTATGTTTGTAAGAGGTAATCTGAGGAACTGTCGATCATAATTTAAACAATTTTTCCAACAAAATCAAGAATGGAACCTCATAACGGATATAGGCTTTATTAGGTTTTACTAAAGTGCTTAGGATGGGTCCAGGGGAGCTTAACCTTCTCTACTCAGAAATTATTAATTGTTGTATTAAAAGAGATCTATTAAAGCAATAGTCTCCGCACTCAAAATAAAACAAAGCCATATTAACGCGAGTGCGCTGTTCACCCTGCATTCCGCCTTCAGGCTATCTGTTTGTCTGGTCTTCTAACCGAATGCGAATGTTACTTTTGCGTTTGCTACGCTTTATCGGCTTAATACCTGATCCAAGTTTTATGAAATTGAAAATAAAGCCTTTTTAATTTTATAAAACTAGGACCAAGAAAATATCGAACCAATTTTGATGAAATTTAAAATAAAGACAGATCAGCGTAAATAAAACAAACAGGGTTTATATATTTTTCAAAGCTAGGAATATGGAAGGCACAGATGGCCAAGATCCTTCCAAAAAATATGTGTAATAAGTTCTAATTTTTCTTTTAAAGTTTGTAAAAAATTAACACTGGACAATTAGCGCCGTGGTAGCGGCTTGTGTTTTATAATTTGTAAATAGAAACCTAAGTTTGGTTTTTACACGCTTTCTTTTATTTTTCATAATACTTTCATTCAAAGTGGCTTATTACTTTCTGTTTAAAAATGTTAAAAGCATAAAAAATATGTTGCAGTTAACATGTCAAAAATACAATTTCATTAAAAAATGTCGATGTGAAATTGAAGATAATTTCAGAAAGTAAACTATCATAATGTGAACCCAAGCTATTGAAATGATCTTTGAATACTTAAAAACCAAGGCAAAGGTTTAAATTGCGCCTTTTTTTAAACTTCTTCAATGAAACATAGTTACAAAATTAATAATAATCAAATAAAACCATTAAATTAATACATTTTATTAGTTCAGCATAAACATTTTATAAAAAATTTATGGCAAAAAATGGGTGAAAATCTGTAACTCATTAATGTCGCATTTCTTGTCAATAACGATTTTCCGTATGAAAATTCAAATTCAGATCGAAAAGGAAAACTGCAAACACTTTTTTTCAGTAAACACGTTTTGGTTTTAATGAAAAAAAATAATGTTACTTTCGTAAACAAGAGGTCTTAAAGAAATAATAAAGTTAATAATTGTGATTGCTTGTTTTTCATCAATAATAAATTTTCTTTTCGAAAAATCGTATTTCTCTATATAAAAACAAAATGCTTTAGATCAAACAAAGTAAAATTCTATAATCCAAAAATCGGGGTTTTTTGTTGTTGTCAGTATAAAAAACGTTTATTGTGAAAATGTATTTTGAAATGGTGGTAAATCCAATTTAATGCTTTTATTAACGTGTTAGTTTAAACAATATTTACAAGTTAGAGATAACAATATAAAAAAATTTAAATTAGGCGGATTATACACAACTATCAAACTATTTTATTCTAAGATCTGTACTACAAGAAAAAAATAATTTTTTTGATTACATTTTATAATTTTAACTACTTGGTATAAAATTTGTAATTACTTTAAAAATGCAAACATTCCCATAAAGGCTACTGAAACAAAACTAAAAAAAAAATGCAACAAAACCATATTCAAACCAACGAACCTTTATTTCCATCACATCTTTTCACAAGTAGGTAGTTTTTGGCCTTCTACTTGCCTCTACGAAAACAATACCACTTGCAACTTTAGCATACCCCATAAATACATACAACAAACAAGTTTAAGCAGTTTCTTTAGCTGACACAACAAACAACTACAAAAAAAGGGGGAACAAATTTTAAACATTTATGTGGTTTACACATTTGGGCAATTTTTTTTAAGAACTTTAAAAAACTATTGGTAGTCAGTGTAACCTGGCTAAACAGCCTCTGCCTTAGCGGCCAGAAAAAGCCATTGTTGTTATCCGACCTTTGCTAATACACGGAATACAGGAACAATTTTCAGCAACGGCAAAGGCAAGCAAGTCAAAAGTTTTTATGTTCCCAAAAGTCATTGGGATTTTACTGCAATGCAACATAATCTTCATACGAACTCTATGTGTATTAAACTCCTTGGCAAAGATGAAAATGAGTAAAAAAAAAGAAATCAAACCAAGTTTCATTTCAATCTATTTTTTTTATTGTCAAGGTTAACAAAAAAAGAAGTATTCGCTTTTGCTATATTTTGGGGGCCCTCTTGGAAATAACAAACCAGACTTAATAGTACTTTTAGGGAAATAATTTATTATTTAAATTGTAACAAAAAATGTTGTAGGAGGAATTTAATAAAAATTTCATTAACGGTAATTTTCAACAAGTTCAGTTATAATTAACTACCAGTTATAACTGTCAAAAACATATTGTTAACTGGAAGTTAAAGAAATATTTAGTTTAAATGGCATTTTATTTCGTACTTAATGCCAAGGTCCATGAAATATAATGAAATAAAAGTTTCATCGAAATCATAGTGTGCTTATGTGTATTTTATTTAACTTTACTTTTGAAACTGAAAATGAATAACCCGTTAAGGCCCGTTTTCACAACTTACCTATAGCTAAAAGTATACTTTAAACGGCCTTATAAAAAGTGATACATTATTAAAACTTAACTTTAGCCTAACGTGTGCGATAAATAAATTAGGGTTCATCCTACCTGGTAGGTAAAAGTAAAGTTGTAATAATGGAACACTTTTTATACGGCCGATAAAATCCTACCTTTAGCTACCGGTAAGTTGTGAAAACGGGCCTAAGAGTAAAGTTTATACTTCAATTTTAGCCTAATGATAATAAAACAACAGAAAAATAACAGAAACATTTTTATAATTTTTGAATTCCGTTCTTTAATTTTACCCTAAAGTCAACACCCTGTCTTCCAATTTTTGCAAATGGTGGTTCTGCTTTAACATTTGTGAAGTTAACAGATACAAAATATACGTCAATATGATATGGAGTACTGTACTCGTAAAAAATGCGGAATGATTGTTTCGATTTTCTGGGGCTGCACCGGCAAGATCGCATAATTTTACCGTTCTAGGACTTCTTTTTGTACGGTTTCTTAAAGTTACGAGTCTATGTCAACAATCGGCAAACTCTTTTGGTCCATAAAGATCATATCCGTCAGAATTGCGGAAACCTATCGCCGCACAGTGTTCCTATTTTTGAAATAATTTACCGCCAATTTTTACAATACCAGCATATTTAACCTTCTCCGAGAAACGTGTATCAAAAAACGGGTTTCGACTTAAGAGTACATAAAAAGTTGTAGAATAAGATGAAATGCGTTTTTCTCAAAACTTCATTTTCACACACTAGGTCCCTTTTCTCGGAGTAGGTCCCATATATGTATGTTGTATATTAAAAATGCATTCTTGTAAACAAAGTACAGGTCGCAATTTTCAACGGAATTATATAAAATTTTGTTAACTGTAATTTTGTTAACAAGAACGAACCTTGTTAACTTCGACGTATATCAGTCCACTTTTTCGGGTACCTACCATACAAATGACCTTCCGGAAACCAATTAATTCAAAAAAGATATAACGATCAAATTTAGCCAGAAGAACTCTTGTATGAACATAAAATATTACACTCAATTTTATTACAATCGGTCCAGATTGGACCATACCGCTCATATAACTCCCAGACCCGAAAGGCACTTTAAATACCATACAGATACACCGCACATAGGGGTATTTTGCAAATCTAGCCGGAAATTAGACAAAAAATTAAATTTAACGAATGTACAAATTTACGCAGCTCAACAGACAACAAAATTCTGCATCGTATAGTAAATTTTCGAGTCGTTTACTTGAGATTTGTCGTTTAGGAACACTCTTAAAGTCAGGAAATTTGACTAAATTGCATGCGTTTTTATTGACTTTTTACGGTTTTGAGAGGTTTAAAATTTTTTTTTGGGGCTAAGCGAAAAAAGATTTTACATTGATTTTTGAATTACTTCATTAACAGCTACGTATAAAAATATTCGTTCGAAAATAAAAAAAAAGATTTTTTGTTCACTAAAAGATGTTAGACATCACTTTAAAAATGTTAAACATCACGATAAAATTGAAAACTTGTGCTTTTATGGCCGTTTTCTCATTACACGATTAACTTTTTTCCCAACGAAAAACTGCACATTAAAGAAATTTGGTTTTCTCAATGTCTCATTTGCTTCTATTCTGTCGCAAAGCTAACCAGCACTCATCTGCCGATTATTTATTTTCCTTGTATATGCCGTACAGATAAATTCAATCAGCTGACTCCCAAGTTTTACATGTATTTTGTGAGGTGTTGCCAGCTTAAAACCATGTTTTTTGTCGGTATATTGAGAAACCCAAAATTGTTAACAGACAGTTTATCGGTCCTATAAATTTATGTTGACATTAAGTAACAGGTAGTTTGACGGTACATTGAGAAAATGGCCATTAGACTGAAAAAACGGTTTGCGTTTTTGCGCCATTTTTTTTGGGTGATTTTTTCTATTTTTGCTCATCTCGTGTAAGTAAGAAACCCGTTCGTCCGTCATAAAATGTTTGGGTTTTTAATAATTGTTTGTAGATGATTTAAATATTTCTAATAACAAATTCCAAAAAAAATTTCTCACTCAAATTAAGGCTGATTATTCTTAAGAAAATAACTATCAATTTTCTAAAACATCATAACTACATTCTGCCGCATCGTAATATATTGACTAATATACCAAAATAAAGGTAAATAAGTCACCTTTCAAACAAAAAACAGCATTAAAAAAATTCTGCTTCTGCCAAAAGCTATAGACTTTTTACCGCTATTTTTAAATTTGCCACACTGTGCGCCGGAAGTTTTGGCAAGACTGGTGGAAAATGCCTTAAATAAGGTCCGTATGGTCCTCAATTCTGGCGGCGGCCGTAATAATCTTTTTACTAACTAACAAAACAAAAAAGTTGAGCTCAAAAAACACAATCATAAAGTTAAAGTAAAATTTTTCAATCCAAATTTTCAATATTTTGAATCAGACCAGGTCGGTTAGGAATGAATGATTATCAATAACAATTTTATTAATTTTCATGTTGTAAAATTCCTTTCTTCATGAAAATAATTTAATGAAAATTAAATTTGATGAACTTGAGCCTTATTGAAAATATTGAAAATTTGGATTAAAAAACCATAAATAGTTCAACAAAGATTACCACAATGCTAATTATTGTAAAATTTTTCATTTATACAAAGAACGCTATAAGTTTGCAATTGCAAAAGTGTTTTTTTGTTTTGTTTATAATTTCCACACAATAAATATTAGGCACTACAAAGTATACTTATATAATGGATCCTTATTAGTAGCAGAGTTGATGAAATCTTGTCCGTCCGTCAGTTTGTATGTATGTGAGATGTTGAAATGGGTTTTCCGAAGACCCCAGAGATAGTAGCGACATTATACATAGTCCGGAATAGTTAACTATTGAAAAACAACTAGAGCGGTCCACAAATGACTGGATAACAGCAGAAATATCACAACTGCCTGTAATTTTTACACGTAAATAAACCTTTACGTTTTGAAGTCTACTTTAATCTATGAACTGTATGTTTTTTTCCACCTGAAATAAATTTAGTAGAATACAAATAGTGCAATTAAACAAAATCGGTTAATTATTCAGCAGTATATAGACATATAACTACCTTTTCCTTCCTAAAAAGGATAGTTTTGACACAATAGCGACCACACCATATGAGCTAAGAGGTTCACTATTTCACACCCTTACAAGTGTTTACCCGAATTTAAGGTTTTGCTACGATTATTAATGCTAAAAAGTCTGTCTTACAAAACATTTCCCTTTTTTAGAAAAGTACCTTTAGACCCCTTTCACACTCGGGAATTGTACTTGGCAAGTAACTTGCGCAACTAACATGCCGAGTCTGAAAGGGGTCTACCATTATAATTTACATGTTTACAACAATTTAAAGAAGTCTCTATCATCATAAATCTCTGAAGGCCCTTTTTCCCAAAAAAATCCTTTAACAACCCTTTAAAAAAACTTTAAATTGACAGCGATTACTCACTAAGGCGATACGCTAACAAAAATAATGAAAATATTGTTTCATTCGATTCGATACGATTCGATTTAAAGCACGTTTCTGTTTTCGTTGTTGGTGATTGTATTTACTGACAAACTGGCTGGCTGAATTTTTTTTGCTTATTTTTCTGATTGCAAGGTTTTTGTTGCTGTCGGTATTGTGATTGTTGTCGTATTAACAGAGTGAACCAAATCCCTAAACGATCGATTGCCTGAGGGCGATGACTATGTTTTACACAAGTGTTTTGGAATTTGTATGTTGTGTTGGGTTGTAAGTGTTGTAAGCTGGTTGCATTTTAAGGCAGCCAAAGTGTTTTGGCTTTTAACGCTTTACCAGCGAAATTGATGGTAGTTATTTCCGTTTATTTTTTCCACTCCTGCTGCTGCTTAAAGTCGATGCTGTCAATAATATATTGCTGCTACAGATTTACATCCACTAGAAAGCAGCTTTCAAGTTATTGTCGGTTTTTTAATTGTTGCTGTTTTTTTCTCGGCTCAATTTCTTTTATTTTTTGCTTTTTGCAATGTCGATATGTTGTGACGCTGTGTTACACACTCGCGGGCTCTCTCTATCGTAGTGTCTGTATCATCTTGTTGATGTGGTTGTAGTTGGTTGCCCTGCAAATATTATTGGACCACCTAATCCAATTTCATGAAATGGACTACTCCATGGACTGGTCCGATGTAATGCAAGCATGGGCCATGTCATTGTTAAAAAGTGTTTGTAGTGAGACGACATGTCTTCGTTTTTTAACGACATGTTTTCGTTTTTAAACGAAGTTAAAACTAATCCTTTTGTGTACACAATGGACTAGTTTTAAAACTACTCCTTTGTAGTCCAAATATGGGTTATATGGTCCTGCCCTAGGACATCGTAATGTTAAATAGACCATGTTTTTTCTATACGTTTGGGTAACTTTTGGACTAGTCCTAGTCCCTTGTGGGCTACTCTTTACACGCGTGTTTGGACTGGTCCTATTATTTGCAGGGTGCCTTGTAGTTAAGCTTGTGTTTTGTGTGTGTGCCTTAAACAATTACTTGCTGCCTTAGCAGTTTATTGCATACTCTTTATTGTTTATAGATTGAAAGCGGTTTTTTAGTAGTAATGAAATAAAAAATAACCCAAAACTTGACGTACATAAAACATATTGCCATTGTTTACGAATATGCAACAATGAAAGAGGAACAAAAATATTGATTATAAGAAATAGCAGCAGCAGCAACAAAACAACAAAAACACTACTAAAAACGGAATGAAAATAAATTAAAAGTACAACAACACAACTCTAAACAATTTTTACTTAAATAAGATGAAGTAGAAAAACAACATGAATTTTTATACCCTTCACCGAAGGTAAATGGGTAAATATAACTTTGTCATTCCGTTTGTAATTTCTACAATATTGATCTTAGACCCTATACGTTTCCAAATAAGGTACAATTATTAAGGTTATCAGTACAGAGCATTCCACGTGAGTGGGATTGCTACCTCCCGTACAGAAAATTTTTGAAAAATACGCATTACCCTAGATTTTCCCGAGGTCAAGTTTTATTGCCCAAGTAAATGGAAATTTGTTCTTTTACACTTCGGTATATAAATCTGTCTAATCGGTTAAAAAATGGGCAAGTTATGAGTAAAATACTCATTAAATCAATATTTTTATATGGATACATTGGAGAAGTGGACGTAATACCTCTCGTACAGAAAATATCAAAAATTGTTTAAAACCTGAATTTTTGAGCTGTCATATGACCTTTGGAAAACCCTTATATATCAAAAGATCAAAGGAAAATATCTTCTGAAAAACTTGGAAAATCGGTTCGGATACGAAAAAGTTATGACCAAAATAAATTTTCTTCTTTTACACGTCGGTATCCCGCTTACCATACGATAGGATGATGGCCATTCCGGCTCCAATTCAGAATATTAGAAGAGATACGGACTCTGCTATACGGAGGAGATCAGAGGCGTTCTGGGGAAACTTAGGAACGTGCAGGGTTTCCAAGGTAATGTGGGGGTCCTATGATCCGGGGGCAACTAGGACTCTTCTGTCGCTATCGAGAAGGGACTGTAGACTTCTGGTAGGTTTTGTGACGGGTCATTGTTGGACTGCGGTATACGCTCATAGGGCGGGGCGGTTGAATAGTGACAATTGTAGATTCTGTGGGGTACCAGGGGAAAGGGAGACGGTAGAGCACTTGCTGTGCTACTGTCCGGCACTCGTGCGCTCCAGGACGAATTGTCTGGGAGATCATTACTTCCAGGATCTCGGGGAAGTCTCTGGGATTGGGTTAATGAGACTCCTGGCATTCGTCAAGAGAGTGTGGGGTTCTCTGGGTACCATCACATCGGAATGACTTTCTTCTGCGGGTTATCGTGAAATGTGGTGACGCTAGGGACCTACTTGGTCTATGCGGGGTCTTTGTGACCGGCCACTCGAACCTACCTACCTAACCTACCACGTCGGTATATAAATCTGTCAAGTCGGTTAAAAAATGGCTGAGTTATAATCAAAATATAATTATAATTGCAAAAGACGGGCTTACACAAAAATTCCTTAAAATGGTTTTTCACCGAGAGCTTTGCAGGCGGACACTGACCATCGCCGAAACTTTGTTCGCTGACAGGAGATGGCCGTTGGTTTTAGTGGACCATTTGATAAACCTTGGGACTTTAAAATTCGGTTGCATATAGGAGATGTCGTCACTTTTTTCTCATAAAAAGCCAGTTTTTTGCACATCATTTTCTCAAAAAGTAATTTTTTTTTTAAAAAGTGCTTTTCAAGCAAAAGGCGCTTTTTTCAAAAACACATTTGTTTTTTTTTTTTTTTGCTTTTTTTCTAACATTCATACTTAGTTTTTTCACATTTTGCTGCCTTTTGCCCCATTGAGCTTTTTGTTTGTATTGTGCAAAGTTTCTAAATTTGCTTTTGGCATTGCCTTACAAGTTTATTGTTATTTGAAATTTTAAATGAAACAAAATTGTAAAACAAAGATCTCAAAATATTTACTACTCAAACATTTTAAAGTTAAATATTTTCGCGTTTTTAGTTAATGTATGTATCCCTAGCTCTATTTTTACTGTTGTAGAGGTTTGTTTCCGTTTTATTTCAATACTGGCGATACTTTTTTTTAAACAACCCAACTACTTGTACGAACTACTACCTGTACATTGAATGGATCGCGATGAACGTGGACTTTTTTAACAGTTGTTGTCAGATATTTTGGGAAATATTTTGCAACCTTTTTTTTGCACGATGACTGAATGTCATTGTTTGCTGTTGTAAGTTTTGGGTTTTCTTTTATGAGATTTTTTGCACAATTTTTTATTTTACTTTATTAAAATTTTGTGATATTGTTTGTGGCTTTTTGGGCATATGATGCAGTTATTTGAGATTTAAGTAGAATTTTTCTGTGATGATACCTAATGTTGCAGTTACGTTTTATATAAATACATACAAACGAAACAATAAATTTCAGTTTCTCAATTATATGAAATGGGAATTTAGAAAGAAACCTTGGTAATTAATTTTTGAATCCCAAGAAAAAACATTGGAAACTTTATTTTGTTGTCAAGCTTAAAATTTATCTGGGGTTTTCAACAGAAGACATACATAAAGTTATATCTTTTACAAAACGCATTTGCAAAAAATTCCCGTTTTCAAAAAAGGCATATTTTTCAAAACAAAACTATCAGTTTTTAACAAAATAAGATATTTGGTCGTATTAAAAAAATCCTTCTTCAAGCAAAAAGTTCCATTTATGTATATGAAGAATTCATTTTACATAAAAAGTTGTTTGTTAACGAAAAGTCCTTTTACAGAAAAAATAGCTTTTTTTATTTTTGATTTGCTAAAATTATAACCAATTTTTCACAAAATAGGCAAAAGCTTTTTTTCACAATAAGTCGAATTTTGCACCAAAAAATTATTTTGTTTAAAAATATTGTTGTTGCTTTGTAAACAAAAAGTGTGTTAAATAAGTAGAACTTTGCTTGTTATATTTATTGTGCTGTCGTTATTAATCCGAAGAGATTAATGCGAAGAGAAAGGCTGAGCCGATCCGCGTTAGTTTTTGTAGGCCGTCGCCATTGATGGTAAAATTTATCCGGCTGACATCCGAATTTAACCCAGCAATTTTTGCAATAAATCACTTGCGGTGTCAAATTTTATCGGCTTAGGACTCTGCTGTTTGGTAAATAAACAAAATAAAATTTATTTCTGATTTTCGTCTGAAAAATAGAAAACAGTCAGGTAAGATCTAATTTAATTTATAAATTCATGGATTAGAATTAAAAAATATTTTTTTTTTGGAAATATTTATTTTTATATTTGTTTTAAATCAGCTGATTTAACCCTTAAATGCCCACTGTATCTTTAAAGATTCAACCACCAAAATAATTCCCACGGACTCAAAATAAAAAAAAGAAGCTACACAAGTATGTTTAGAAAACAATAGAAAATTATCAGATTTTTATGTTTAGATAGCTGTAAACTTTAAAACTTATATTTTTTTTAAAATGAAATCAAAAGGGCTATTTACAACGTTAAATCTCAGATCTGAGCTCAAATTGACGTCCAGAAAAAATATTAGGTGGATGGAATATATGTCCAGACGCTATTAGCAACAGCCTTAACAAAATTGGGTTCGTGCAACCGCCATAAAGCTTTTTCCAATGGTTGTATCTTCAAAGATACAATGGGCAATCACCAGCAAATTAAAAATTCGTTTTTGTTTGCTTATGCACCGCTTTATTGCTCAGTTTTATTCATATGCTGAGCTTTATAGAAGCTCATACGTTTTTTCTACGATTTTAATTTTCGTAAGACCCAATAATGTATGTTGACCCACAGACGGCTTAAGGAGACAGCGTCATTTGTATCCATACAGTCTTGATCTTCAAGGGATGAAAATTCAACCGATATGCTTTTCAAGTGTAGAAAGATGCATTCAAGTGTATTGATTTTCACAATCGGTATAAAAATTACTTCACTCTGTCTGATCTCCTCACTATTTATACCGCCTTTAACCGACCGAAAATGGAATACAATTGCTTCTAGGTCTATCTTGAGGCTTCTATATCGGGTGCAAGGTATTCAGCTCTATTGACTCATTTTATCATAGTCAGAATGCTCCATCGACATTTCCATGGGCAGTTCTTATCTGAGATCGGCGAACTCATCCCTGAGACGCTGGTGACTACCGCAGTACTCGCCTTTCCAGCAGTTTTACATGCGTTAGTTGTCGACTGTCCAGTGTATTGCACAACGTATTACACAGAATATTCGTTTTTTGTTCGAACTAGCCGTATGTGGAATAAACTCCCGGCAGGAGATTAAGGGTAAAATTCAAAATAGCACACTGAATTATGAAGGGTTGTTCACAACAGTCGTATTTTTTCATGTTATTATTTCAAGGCATATGACTTTATGATACCTTGTGAATCCCCCAATAAAAAAAACCTTTCCATTACTAAATTGTTTTTTTTTTTCACTAAAACTTTCTTTTTTTACAAAAAGAAGAGTTTCTTTCACAAAATGTCACGTATACAAAAAATAATAAAATTTTACAAGCAGTTCTCTTTTCTTAAAACGTGCATTTTTTCAACAAAAAATCCATTTCTTAAAAAACTTGTTTTTTTCATATAAATTTACTTCTCCAATTAGAATTATTATTGATATAAATCTTTTTTTTTATTTTTCTTTACAGGTAAGGGACGATTAAAATTAGTGAAGACTGGTAAGATTCTTTCTTAATAAGTTTTAGTATCGTGGTTGTTTTATTGAACTGTTTATGGGTTTTAATCAAAATTTTTATATTTTTAATCCTTTTTTATTAAAAATAATTAAATAAAAATTTAATTTGATGTACTTAAGCCTGATTAAAAATATAAAACATCTTCTTAATGCATATGTATTTTGCTATTCTTGATGACATTTCTGTTAAAATTTAAAAATCAAAAGAAAATATGCCATTATATTCCAGAAGAAATGAAAGGTTTCCGAAATGGAATGAAAATAAAATTAAAAAAAAACATAAATCAGACGCGGCCCAACTATTTGTATTTTTTAAAACACAGTTTGATATCTGTTCAGGTTTTTACTCTGAGCTGTCGGAATGGAGTATTGCTTTCGAATTACTATAGTGTCATGCAGGCTGAAGCAATTGCCATCTATACAGCCACGAAGTATATTCAGTATGATGGGATATCTAACAGGTATATCCATATTTTTGCCGATAGTAAGGCGGCAATGAGATCAAAAAAAGTGTTTATCACATCTATAATTGCTGAACAATGGAAGACGCCTCCGTAAGAGATGGAGACATTCAATATTAATTCTTAAATGGGTCCCTAGACACAAGGGCATACATGACAACTTCATGGCTATTGGTGCATGAGCCAAAGAGCACGCAAATCATTGCAGACAAATTTCATTTTAAAGTTTGTCAGAAATGCTAAGATGAAACAACTTGTTGGGAAACAAAGAAAATTTGGCCCATCATAGACGATAAAAGGAATCAGCGGCCATTAAAGCTATGAAGACTTCACCTGTGAAACCTAATTGCGGTTATAACTGGCAATTAGCCTTTTGGTAATCGCGCCCAGAGGTTGGGGCTCCCTTTATAGATTTAACTGAACTTTTTTATCATTGTCCGGAATTCGGGGACCTAAGACTCGAACTCTTTGCTCAAAGAACTTTTAGAGGCAAAATTAGTCTATCCGATACTAATTTGATATTGATCATCCGGCTGGCTGAGTAAAGGTAGCATCCAGGTTATAACGAATGTCTGGGAGATTGTGACACTTGGTAACATAACGAGAACTTAATACTCCATCCACGTGAGCTACGCTGGCTGCCAATTGAACCTAACCTTCTACTTTGTTAAATTAAAATTAATTTTTTACTTTAAATTCCACCATATCTTTGTCTAATCAATTTTATGTTTTCTCTGAAATTTATCGCTGGTGTTTATTTTATGACACTAATTCAAATTCGTTGTTTTCAGTAATCATTTTTTCCTTTTAAAAAATTATTATCAATTCAATTCAACAATAACAAAACCCTATTATTTCCATGAATTTCTTCCTTAAATGAAATAGATTTGTATTAAATTATTTTTGTTGTTGTTTTCACTTCAATGAATATTTTCATAAGCACAATCAACTGCAGCATCACAATAACAAAATATTAAGAGCAACAATAATATTATTGTTTATTTTCTTATAAAATTTTTTTATGTTAAAAGTGCATGTTGTATTACTTATGTGTTATTTTTGTTGTTGTTGCTGCTGTTCTAAAATACTGACTGTTCAACTATAAAATGTTGATTTAAGACTCATGCAAAATTAATAAAAACAGGCACAACATGTGTTAAAGATGCATTTAATTTTTTGTTTAATAGAGATATTTCTAGTTTGCATTAAATAAATCTCATGGATAATTCAAAAAGTTACTAAAGGATGCCCTTTTCTAGCGGTTTGAGATAAAAGAATGGTTTATAATTTTGTTAAATCTTTCACCTGTTGGCACTGGTGATTTTGACATCTCTAAGTGGAGTGGGTGTTATGCGTTTATGCTGATATTTATAACACCTTAACATATTTCTTTAAGACGCCCCTTTTATTTTGAATCGATCTTACGATGTCCGGTTGGCTGTCTGGATGTCCATATAAACCTTGTGCGCAAAGAACCTGTCGACATTTTGTATATAATTGGATGAATTGTCTTATTCTCACAAGGACCAGGACTATTGAAAATGGTGAGAATCGGTCCATAAGTTCACATAGTCCCATACCCAGTAAAAAATGTACTCCGAAAAGAGCAGCTTTTTCGTATGAATTCATACCTAAAATCGCTTATATATAAGCTTCTTTCGGAAAAAGAGTCATTGTGTCAATAAACTATCTTAGGTTAGGTTAGGTTAGGTTCAGAAGGGTTATGTGCCCAAGGGCACACTTCCACTCGGAGACCAGTACGGTCCATTGTGAATCCCTTCAACATAAAGAATAGAAAAAGAAGATAGAAAAAGAGAAAGGTTAAGAAAAGAATTATGAGGTAGATAGAGTATAGAATAAACTATCTTATTATATTGGTATTTAGAATAACTTTAGTCGAAACTAATTTTATTGCAATACAAATCATCTTAACAAATTTAATTGCAATAGGTCCTATTTTAAGACAGCTCTTATACAAATACTACTCCCGAAAATGTCAAAGGTATGTCATAACTTCCTTATAAATGTTGGTGTTGACATACAAATTTGCGTCAATAGCTTTTACGGTAGGTATTATGTCATGATAAAATGTTGTGCTAGTAGGTTCAAAATATACTGTTCACGTCTGAACCGAAGGCAGCAGATTTCACATCCCTGGCTTCTATTTTGAATGATGATATGCCCTAAGACGAATTGACGACGTGAGGCGCCACT
Organism: Pollenia labialis; assembly: GCA_949318255.1. Taxonomy (NCBI): domain Eukaryota; kingdom Metazoa; phylum Arthropoda; class Insecta; order Diptera; family Polleniidae; genus Pollenia; species Pollenia labialis. The sequence goes on from OX439142.1 coordinate 121,405,143, forward strand.
ATCATCATGTATTATATTTTAAATTTTTCTTTAATTTTTATGTATTTTATTTATTGTTGTAACTGCAAATTGGTGCTAAGTCGAATCGTTGTTTTAAGGCCATATTGGACGGCTGATTTTTTAGTATATGCCTGTAACTTAAAATTTTTAAACTATGTATTTTACAACATGTATAAGTTTAGTAATTAACTTAATTGTTTGAAAAATTAATTATTTTTTGCATTAAATAAATGGACGTGTTATAACGACGGAAATAATAAATAAGGAAAGTGTTTTTATATGGTTAAAAGTGCTTTCTGTTCTTTTGTATATCTGTGCATTTTTTTGCCCTTTTTAGATCCTTTATAATTTCACCAAGTTGTTTGGATACTTGGTGGATACTTTTGCGCTAAATCCCGAAGCTACCCTATACACTCCTATAAACCCAGAAACGCAATCAGCGTTCTCTCGGGGAATATTAGCAAGGTGCTTTGATCCTTGGCAAGTGTTCTGGAGCTGTAGTCCAAATCCACCCCTATATACAGTCCACACTCCACAAACGTATTGGCGTTTCGTCCGAACCACTATAAGACATAATCGACGTTTGTATATACCTTAAGTCCAATAAAACCCCCATCCTCAAATCAATTTAAGTAAAACCAATCTCCGATAGAAGAATATATCTAAAATATATTCGGCACAAAGAACTTTAACATGAATCTTAACATCAAAACATAATTTTGTTTTTGCGGTGTCAATATTGCCCATGGGTCGAAAATAGGATACACTCTCGAAAAATTGGTATAGGGTTGGGGTTAACCCACTTTACTTTCTTACTTTTTAAAAAAAGTTAATTTTTCACAAAAGTTTTATTTTGAAAAGTCTTTTTTTTTAACAAAATAAGTTAATTTTTTTTTACAAAAATTCCCTTTTTGACTTAAACCCCCTTTGATCGCATAAAGTTCCTCCATTTCTCAAAGAGTTATATCTTTACGCAGAAATTCACTTTATGCCGAAAATTCTACTATTCACAAAAATACGTCACTTTTGACAAAAAGCAAGTCCCTTGTTTTTCACAAAAAGTAATTTTTGTATAAAAACACTTTTAACAAAAAGTTTATTTTTCACAAACCGTCCGTCCTATTTTGTTCAAATAAATATATTTCTTTTAGTTTTCATTCTTTCATAGAAAATTCTTTTCCCCAAGATTGGAACTTAAAAAAAAAAATTCCACAAACATTAGTTTGTATTTTATTCACAATTTTTAAAATTAAGCTTCTATTTATTTTATTAGAAGTTTTCTTATCCCCAAAAAGACCGAAGTCTGTTTATAAAGTTCAATTGAGTCATAAACACTTTCTGTTGTAAACAATTTATATAAATATTTTTGTTTTTTCCATTTTTAAGACATTTCCTAAGAAAATTTTTCTCCCTCTTTTGCTTGTATTTTATAAGCATTTCGTTTCAGGATTTTTTATGTTAAATTTCTATAAATTTTCAATACAAACAGATCTTAAGGAGTTTGGCGGCAATAAACTTTTACAGCGTTATGTATAATGAAAAATTGGCAAGAAGTTAGCACAGAGTTGAATTATAATACACTTACAGACTGTGGATAGCAAACTGCTAAACTCTGACTAGTGAGTTGCCAAATATCTGCTAATTTGGAAAAAACAGCTGTATGAAAACAGTATGAAATGTCAAAATCAGGGATGATTTCAGCAAAAATAATGTTTTTTTTTTTTAATACAGTATGGCATCGTTATATATCAGAGTTGATTTATTAAAAATTTGCACCAGTGAAAAAGTATATTATACATGAACATTTTGCTAACAAGCTGCTAAGCTTAATCGGTATTCTAGTTGGCAGCTCGTTGTACGTAGTGTATAAACTGTGGCTAACTTTTCATTATACATACCGCTGTTACTGGTTAAGCATTTTTATTTTAATTTTTTCGGTTTTTTTTTTGTTTAAAAATGTACTTTTATACAGACTTTTATTGTACCCTTCCCAACAGGTGGGAAACGGTATATATAAGTTTGGCATGCCTTATGAGGCGAGAAGTTGATTAGCGGTGTTCGTCTCTCCATCAGTCCGAACGTCTGTCCGTCTTACGTTTGATATCTGTTTTCCGGAGACTCCAGACATGATAGCGGCTAGGTTGTTTTACACTTATGTCACATATAGTACACCATTTCTTGCTATTGAAATTCAGCAAGATCGCATACAAATCCATACACATTTATGTATGTACATAATATTCCGCTGAAATAAAGTAACAATGTAGTATCCTCAATATATTTTAATTTAATGCTTCTTCAGTAAAAGCGTTCGTAGCCGAGTTGTCTAACTTGCCGCCTAAAACTCGTAAGCTATCAGTTCGAATTTGCTTCGTCAAGTGTTTCCAAAAGAAATTTTTTTTATATTAATTTAATTTTGTATGTCCTAAAAACGATTTAAAAATTATAAAGCTTTTTATTGGCAATTTAACAGTGTTTTATTTCATTCCGCAGGCATATACATACATAAAAAAATAGTTTTATGTAATTTAATTTAATCCGTACGTATTGTAAATACATTTTTATGTAGTACATGTGTATGTATGAGCAAAATTTATTTTGTTGTGTTTCGTTTTGGAAATGGAAGCTGTTGCTATGTTTGATCTTGATCTCTTCTTGTTTAAGTCCAAGTTTAATAGCCCAAGTAAATGGAAAATTTATTCTTCAACATGTCGGTATATAAATCTGTCAAATCGGCTAAAAAATTGCTAAGCTATAACCAAAATACAGAAATTCCAAAAACTACTCTTTTTATAATGAAGTTTGTCTCTTAATAGGTATATTTAACAGCACGCAAACATGTGCAAAGAATTAAATGCAATTCAGTGATTAATACTGCATATATAAATACATATGCATACATATGTATATTTAGATATACGTATATATAAACTTCTGTTCTTTCCCAACCATGGTGAAGGGTATATAAGATTCGGAATAGCCGAATATATTTAGCGCTCTTACTTGTTTTTATTTACTTCGCTTTTAAACGAATTATTAAAGAAGAAAAGTTATAAAGCATTTAAAAGTTAAATATTATTTTGAAATTGTTTGCAATTTTATTAGAAATCAAAATGAGAAGACTTTTTTTGTTTTAAAACAAAACCGTTAGCACACTTTTACTCCCCACCGACTACCTAAGGAAGAGGCTATAAAATGTGTAACGATTTTTCTATTACATACTTTCAACAGTAATAATTTTTTCTTTATCATATAAAAAACTTTTTTGTAAACGTTTTTTAGGCCTAATATTAAAATAATAAATAATAACGAAAAAATATATTGCTTAAGCTCTATTGCTAAAAATGTTTTCATATTTATCTGAAATTGTTTGCAATTTATAATACAACAAGTATAAAGTTTTTAGACTAACATGACTAAATTGTAACATAAAAAAATTAAAACAGAATTTATCGCTAAATGCAAAAAACAACCATAATGCAAAAACAGAGAAAAAAAGATGGCTAAATTATTAATATGGAATTTTGTTAAATTAAAACAAGGGTTTAGCAATAGCCTTCTTTCCATCCATAATTTACAATTCTAATTTTGGTTGTAATTGATACTGTTTATTTTTTTTTTGGTAGGTTGTTTAGCAATTTGAGAAACTCACAAAAAAATAAAAAAAAAAAACAATGGAATAGAATAGAATAAATAAAGCGGCAAAATTTATGACCGAATTTTAGCTGCAGACAAAATTGTTTGTTAACTTGCTCTAGTTTTATATGGAATATAAATTTTTGTATAGTTTGGTTAAATTTTCGTTTAAAATTGTTATGAAAAGTGGAAAAATGTTGGGTAGATGTATTAAAAGGTTTAACTAATTCTATTTACTTGGTGTTTGAACGGAAAAGATATTTAAAATCGGCTGACGTACTTTACAACAAAAGGTGTAAATTGTCATATGTAAGTTTTCTGTCTCAACTCGAATTTAGTTGAAATTCCAAGCTTGCAAATTACGAATTACAGCCAGTTCACACAGGGACTTTTACAACGTCTCCTTATGTTTGTGTTTTTTATATCGTTTTCTTATATTTTTATTTTAACAAATTTATTTTCTTCTTGATACGTTTTGATCTTTTTCTTACTTTGAAGTGTCAGCTTAAAAATACAGTGAGACGTCGATTATCCACTACAGACAGAACCGGCAGCATTCTGGATTATTATGTTATTGTATGTTTCTTATTTTATGTTATATACGAATTTAATATGAGGAAAAAAGTAATTTTGGCATAACATGTTTCCAGTACGTTGGGGAATTCCTTTCTTTGTGTATTTACAATTTTTTCGATTTTTTCAATAGTAAACGCAAATTAAAATCGATCCAAAAAGATTAATTTATTTTTAATTCTCTTTTAAAGAAGCCAATATAACACAGAAAAAAACAACAAAAGCTATTAAGTAATTAAAGAAAATTTGTTAAGTTTTTGTAACATTTTTAACAATTTTTTTAATTAACATGTTTGTAAATTTTCATATTAACAATTTGTTTTATTTGTAGAAAATTAATATGTATGTATATCATAGAAAAAATTTTTAGTGTCAAAAAATTCAAAACTGAAATAAAAAATCTTTATTTTCAATTAAAAATCTTTTAAAAAATAAACGATGCGATAAGTGTTTTGGAATTAAGTCAATCTATACGGTAAGTAAAGTTATTATTGTACGATTTATAAAGAAATTTTAATACATCTGTTATATATTCTAGTTTTACAAATAAAACTGTTAAAGATGCCATGTTGTGTTGATGTCAGAACCTTATGGTCCATCCAGTTCTATATATGGTTTGCTTAAATAATGTTTAATGCTGTTTGTGATGTGATGTTAAATAAATTTTACCAAGAAAAACTAATAAAATCCACTTTTAACTGCATCTTTTATTTGAATTTAGTTTGCAACAAAATATTTTGTTAATGTGACAATTTCGTAACAAAAATTTATATTTAATGGTTAACAAATATTTTAATTAATATCACATACTCATTGTTAAAAATTGTTAAAAATATTTGTTAGATTTTAACAATTGTTATTAACAAAATAATTTTTTGTATTTACAAATTTGGTTGTTGGTGCCTGTTCAATTAAAAAGTTAATTGTATTGACGAATTTGGTATTCAATATGACAATTGATTCGTCGTAATTTTTTTCTGTGAATCACACGCAGCAATAGGTTTTAACTTTTTTTGGGTCAAAACAACAACAATATTATTAACAGCGAATCAAAGAGAAAAATAGGCATCTCCGTACTAACCCCCTTTCTTCTCTCACCTAAAACAAGAGTTGAGCATCAAAAGATGAAACGTGTGAAAACAGTCTAAAAGATTTTTGGAAGTTGCTTCATGTCGTAAAAGCCATCGTATGAAATGGCTGTTAGAACCAATTTTCCATGCTGTAAAATCATGAAAAACTGCTAATCATTTTAAGATTGAAAATGCTGAAAGACCATTTGCAGCTGAACGTATAGCTCTAACATCATAAAAAGAAGTAACTTTTTCATTATTACTCGCGATGAAAAATGTATACATTCCAACAAGCCACATCTCAAGAAATCGTATCTGAAACCTGGCCAACCATCCAAGTTAGGGCTGTTCGTTGCACCAATGTCATGGTCTGCATTTAGTGAGAGAAGATGGGTAGAACTAATAAAATGGAACCAGACGATTACAGTGGGTATTGTATCGCCCGAAATATGCGACCAGACATCAAGCAGAAGTTATCCATAAAGAACTGTATAAGTTTTTTGATTAACCCACCTCGACTTTTATTGGTTTCGTTTAATGCAGTACGCTTTCATAGATGTACGACTTATTGCTTCAAAAATTAACAGTTCATTTGGCGCGAAACCTATACGTTGCGGGCAATGTGGAAGAGGCTCGTGGCTAACGATGGTCATTACTTTTAATAATTTAAAATTGTACGAATGTTTCAAAATAAACGCTCAAACTTCAATATCGGTCGAAATTACCATCTCGAATGCCGTAATTTTGCTTCTGAATTTTGTAGTCGCAGACCTATTTTCAGTTAATAATTTATTAAAATTTAAATAATAATTTCTTCATTAAAGCACTTGCTATGAAAATTAATTAATTTCCTTATTCAAATTCAGATTTGTTCTTATACTAGCGCCGCAAAGCTGTAAAGCTTGTCTGCACCAGATTATTTCTTGACTTATCATAAAGTCGCCCAGATTATGCATTTTCATTAATTATCTTAAAATTTGTATTAGAAAAAAACAAATATGTATACCTTTAATCTACCGTAAGAAGCTGTACATATGTGAAAAGTTAACAATGCAGATGTTTTAAATTTGAAATATTTAGTCATTTTAGTTTTACAAAATTTAAAAAGAAATTAATCTGATACACATTCAGAAAACAAAGTTTTGAACACATTTTTTTATATTTTTATACGGGTATGAGTTTTATGTGCTATTTAGAAAGCTCAACATATTAGCAACAATAAAGCTGAGATTTTCTAGAAATTAATTTAGTTATTCTAACCATGTCACACGCACATACACACACGTGATTTTCCTCATAACATAATTGCATACAGAATATTGCAATTAAATACAAACCATTTAGTACAAGAGATCAAGGGTATTTATTAACTATTACCGACATTCTTACGGGCAAACCTCTACGCATACATTAATTTAAGATAGAGTAAGAAAGATTTAAGCAAAGTAAAATAACATTAACGCATATGGGCACTTTCACAGAGAATCTCTCTTGCTGTTACGCTATGCCAGCAAGCAGTTAAGCTGTTACAAAAAAAGTAGAAATTATATAAATTTTTCTTTGAGAAACAATCTAAAATGCTTGGTGCCGTAACGTGAGAAAAAGTAGAGTTTGCTGTGGAAATGCCCACAAGTATCCTTGAAGTGGACTTAATACTCAATGCACAAAACATTAAAAAGCACATATTTACAACATGAAACCCTCCAAGCAATTGGTAGAGTGTTTTTATCGAATATCTACGAAATTTTAACTAATTCGTCACATTTCGTAGTTAAACAGTAGATCTTGCGAAATTTAGCAACAACAAAATACGTTAGAATCGAATAATGAGTTCTAAAATTTTACTTTTTCGCCACTTTAAAAAGTTGTTCAGATAATTGTAACATTTATAAAATTACAACAACAGCAAAAATGAGCATTGCCCATGTAATATTGACTTCTTCGCAACGATTTGCATTTAAAAAGTGAACACCAAGTACAAAAGCAACTTGCCTAAGTTATGGCAGTTTTTTCATTGTGAAATTGCATTGTGGTCGGTGGTTCGTGAGTGTGAAATAGTATAAATCTGTAAAATAAAGTTAAATTTTAAATTTTTAAAAAATAAATAGATTCGTGTATTGTACTCAAAGTTAAGACCCCGCTGGATCCAAAAGTTACCACGCATTCTAGTACACAAAAGTATTAAATTAGTGCACAAAACAGCCCAAACTCATTCTTCTGTTAAATTGGTTAAATTTTTTGTAATAAAGCCAATAAAAGTGAACTAAAAAAATGATAATTGGGTTTTTTTTAAGGTTATTAGTGATTTTTTGAACTGTTTGTTTATTCAATGACTTTAATAATTTTTGCTGAAAGGTAATGTTTTTATTTTTCTAGTAAGTCTAAATTTACACGTTTCATCTTTTGATGCTCAACTTCTTTTCGATTCCCTTTTAAAGATGCCAATATAATCACACGCAGCAATCGGTTTCAACTTTTTTCGGTTCAAAACAACAACAATTTTATTAACAGCGAATCAAAGAGAAAAATAACAGAAAAAAATTACATGCAGCCATCGTTGTGCATATGCCAACGAATAAAAACATAAAGCTTACTGACCGAGTGCAGGCATCTCCGTACTAACCCCACTTTCATCTTTCTTCCCTCACCCCAAAAAGATGAAACGTGTGAAAGCAGACTTAAAATCTACGTTATCATTGAAAAAAATGTATAAAATAAGTTTTGTAAAGTATTAAAGTTATAAATATGGTGAAATGTTTATAAGGTTGGTGTTTTAACAAATTTGTGACTTCCTGTAAATTCCTTAAAAAAAATTTGTCCACATTTGGTTTTAAACAATTTATGTTAAAAATTGGTTTTTCATGTCAAATTTTATAAACATTTTAAAATTCTTGCGTTGTGCGTTTTCGATTTCCAGAACACCCATGTATATGAAAAACTATGTCAATTTAAATATGAATTTATATTTAAATAGAATTGGTGAAATTGTTTGGACTAAATGTATTGTAGATTTTTGATTATTTGTAAAAGTTTCAGCTCATTTATTTTTTATTTTAGTCAGACTCGCCTTACAAAAACAAAGAAAGATAAACTGTAAAATGGCCCATTTTTTATTATAAAGAACAATAAGAAAACATTTAAATTCAATAGACTAATTTTTAGAGCCAAAAGCGATACTAAGTACTAAATTCAATTGATATTCATCTACCAAAGCGCTCGATTTCTTCATTAAATATAGACACTAAGTAGATTCTTAAAGTAAATATTACTATAGTGGGACACTTCTTCCCGAACGGTGTTGCTTCATCCATAAGAATTGATTAGCAAAAGCGATAGATTTTTGCTAAATGGGGACACTATTAAGATAATTTTTCGATCAAAATTGTTTGCAGGGAAATGTATAAGTGAATGTGAGTGAGTTTGTGTATGTGTGGCTACTTATGGAAGTTACTGGTGAATAAGCGTGTGCAAATAATAACTACTAAAAGGTTCAAAACTCATCAGGATTATAATCTTTAAAGAGCATCACGTTTTACACAGATTTCCTCCACAAAAGTTTAACAAACACTTACACATTACAATTTGTTCATATACCCAGCAAACACAAAGCCAAACCTTGAATTCCATTTGGTATCAAGCACAATTCTCAAGCTTTTTTCAATTGTTTGATTTTATTTTTAAAATTATCTTTTACAGTTTTAGAATAGACATATAAAAACAATTTGCTTGTAAAAAAGAATATACAACTTTTTATGAGAATCTAAAGAAAAGGAAAAAATTACAAGTTTGTTTTTTGATAAATATTTTAGTTAAATGTTTACGTAAAACGGAGGAAAAGGAGGATACATGTAAATAAAATTGCAAAATGAAAATTTATTACAGCAAATTTCGAACCACCAATACCATTGGTTAAAGATTGATGTTTGACTGTTGGCTGGCAGGCACCGCAGTGGATCAGATGGTTGAGACAAAGAATTCTGATGATGAGAATGTGGTTATTCTCGATACGTAAATTCAACCCAAGTTTGATCCCCAGATGTAAAATTCCTTCCTTCAGTAAAAATACAGTGTTTGTTGGGAATTGGTATAACAATAAGAATCAAATATGTAGTACTTTCACATACACATAAACATTCACTTCAACATCAGACAATATTGCACGAATGTTGTTCAATAGTTTGTGGACGTGTGTTGGGAATGTGTTTTCGTATATTACAATACACTTGATATTTCATATTTCAATTAGGGTCCATAATCACAAAGGACTTTTCATAACAGATCTTTTCTACTTAGATGTCTAACAGGAAAAAAGGTAATAATTACAACAAATACACATATAAAATATTACTTTGGACTAATACATATACGAACAATAAAAATAGTGGACAGACAGATGTTCCGACATTCAGTCGTATTTAATTAGTGAAAAATTGCTCTCATTTACAAATTTTTTTTTATATCTGCTTTTTCATTTGTATGGGTGTATGTCATATAAACACAATTGTTATACTTGGGTAAGAGCAATCCTTTTATTCCATATACATATTTTGTGTATGTGTGAGCTTGAGTGTGTGTAATTTAAAAAGTAACAAGAAGTAACTTGCCAAAGCCTTTAACATCAATTAATCCCCAAATCTTCCATATAAGAGCTTTACATTAATATAGTAATTATGACAGCAAAAACGTACACTGAAAAAACAAATGAATTCATCCGCACTTAAATCAAGGTGTCAATAGTACGATAAGATAAGTACGATTTCCTTGAACGCTTGATTCTAGTGCGGATTATTCAATATCCATATTTAATCCCGAATTCGTACACTCACAATATTCTGGACGTAGAATTAACTGAATTTGTAATATAAAATAAATGAAAATTCAATTAAAAACCGGTCTACTTATTTTTCATTTATTTTTAACGAAAAGTTCTTTAATTTTTACTATTAAAAAGTTAACTGAATATTCCATTAAAACAAAGAAATATTTATTTATTTAATTCAATAATTTTCGTTTACTCCATAAAAGAACCGAATTTCTAAATTTCTAAAAACACCAGACAGACCCCTGTCCGATTGTTTTTCTAATGAGAGAGAGAACATTATTGTTTACTTACCTTGTTACACACGCTTGTTTTACTTTTGTTGTACTAACCTCGTTTGTTTACAGAAGAACTCACAATCATAAGATACCAGCAGAATGACCGAAATGGTTTCGCAAATATTTTACTTTAAAAACTTGATGTTTTTAACTAAATCTTTTTAACAAAAAGCAAATGGGAATTTGTTACATAAAACAAGCACATCGTTTTTTAAAGATAAGAAAAAACAAATTTTTGGTAGTTAAATTACATAAAATAACTGAATATTCCTTTGTTTACTACGGATTATCCAGTTAATTTTTTGATAATTAATTTATATAAAATAATTGAAAATTCATTTGTTTTTACGGAATTCGTGGTTGAATTTTTGACAGTAAAAATTAAATGTACTTTTCCTTATTTTAAATATACATTTTCATTAAGTTTTACCTAAAGAAGAAATTAACTTAATCAACGGACAAAATTAACTGCATCTGAAAATCCGTATTAATATGCATTTAGTTTTTTAAATAACTGTTGGAATCAGTTAAAAATAAATTTGCTTGGAATTTTAAATTTTTATTTATTTAAAAATGACTTCTTAAATTATCTACATAAACTATCCGTTACTGTAATAATATTGTGAGTGTACTTAAAATACTCCGAAAACAAGATTGACTTAATAAAAAGTGAGATAAAATTAATCTCCAACTGTGCTTTATTCAAGAATTTCTAAGACGGTTTAATCTCGATTCGTACATGAAATAATCCGAAAGTGAGAAAATATTGATTCTTACCTATACACTTTCCCCACAGAATAAGTGAGAGTATTATCATTGCACATTTAACATACTCGTTACTGATGTATGTATCTGCATTTTGTTTACAATACAATTCTTAATTATAAGACACCAGAAGCATGCCCAATATGGATTCCGTAATCATTCTACATTAACAATTTAATGTATTTTATTAAAAAAATATTAATAAATAGAACATGAGAATTATTGATTATATCTTTTTATATCTTTTTCTTCTTGTAGTATTGTTGTTGGATTTATAACAAACTTTTACAAAAACAAGCGCATGTACAAATATTGATTTTTGAAAGAATCCCATGTTGGACTGTTTAAGTACTTTTATACTATGTTTCCACTATGACCAAAATAACTTGTTTTAAGAAAAAGGTACCATTATGTAAAACTGGTTTTGGTGTTCGAATTTTCGAAATCAATTTGACATTTATGTTGTAAACAAACATGAAAGCCAAAAAAATATGTGTTGAATAGAAAATATTTTTCTTTAACATGAAATTTCCTTGTTTTTTTTTTAATACACAGATAAACATATATGTACGTGTATAAAAGCATATAATTTACTACCTTTTTTTATATTATTTTATTATTTTTACGCTGCAAACAAATAAATCAGCTGGAGAGCTGCATAAACCTATTTGATAAGTCTGGAAATTTTGGTAAATATGTCACTTTTTCGAAATTGTCAATCACCAATAATGGATTACCCAGAGTTGTATTCATGATTTTCGACATGTTTTTGAGCAAAACTAGTTTTTGTTTGAGTTTTTCGAACATGAAAAATGTATGGGAAAACAAGTAGCAAAACACTTGTTTTGCTGCAAAACTAGTTTTGTGGCCCAAAACATGTAAATGGAAACGTACTATTAAGTGTTATCCGTACTTAAATTAAGTATGAAGAAAAAACTTAAATTTAGTTCAAGTATTTTCTTTCTGTGTACAAATACTTATGAAATCCACACCTGTATGCAGTCATATTACATGTAAACATTTTTCCGTATCATTTGTTGTATCGTCTGATGGATATTAGGAGGGTGACTTTTCATTTTTATATTGCCTGTAACTGTTAGGTAAAACAAAACAATACATCCCAGCGGCAAAAGGAATAAGAAAACAGGCCTAATAGAAGGGTTTATTTAGCATCTAAGCCCTCCTCGCCGCATTCCAAACTTATTTATTTGTTACACAAGTTGTCGTTGGGGCAAGCCCTTCAAAACTCCCTTCTACTTACTGGAATTCCAAAAGCACTTTTATTAGGGAATATAAAGAATGCTGCAGTCGACTTCAATGGAAAACAGTGTGTTAACTTTTTTAATCTCATGTAGGTTTTTAGATCAGCAAAGCTTTAAAGAAATCCTGAAACTGACGTTCTGCGCTAATATATTTTTCAATGCTAGTTTAAAAAGGGTTTTATTTTTGGAAAGAATTCTGGGAAATAAAGAAATAAGTAAATTATAATTAAAATTTGTGGGACGATCTGCGTGACCGCGGTATTCAAAAAAAAAAATCGAATGAATCTAAGTGGGTGAATTTGATGTTCTACATTTATTCTGGGATTTTAGTTAACAAAAATTTATTCATTATACGCCACCCTGTACTGTAATATACAAGCTAAAATTGAAACTAGTTTTTTAACCTATAAGATATCCTTATATTTTTTCTATTGTTACATTTTTAGCCAATATGTGCTTTAAAAAGAATATAATTTTTGGGTGTTTTCAAATGTTTTTTTTTTTGGATTTTTTAAAATAACCTTTGGTTATTTAATAAATTGCTGAAAACCCTGCAAATAATATTGGATCACCTGATCCATTTTGATAAAATGGACTACTCCATGGACTGATCCGATGTAATGCAAGTATGGACCATGTCATTGTAAAAAAGTGTTTGTAGTGAGACGACATGTCTTCGTGAGCTACTCTTTACACGCGTGTTTGGACTGGTCCTATTATTTGCAGGGTGGATCTGAAAATAAAGTATTTACTTTCTTTAATGTGTGTTTTGTGGATATTTGATTGTAAGCAGTAGTTCGTTTTCCTTTTTTTCCAACCCAAAAAAACTTGTCGATAATAATCCCATAAAAAATATTTGCTAAATTTGTGCTGTAGGTCATTTAAATTGTGTAGTTTTTACTAATAGAAAGGAAGGAAAGGAAAACCCAAAATTATATATTTTGGTGTTACTAATTTTATGTTATTTCTTTTCTTAGAGGGGGGGGGGGGGTGGAGTGGTTTTATCATAGCATAGTAATGCAATGCCAAACAAAGGAATGAAGTATTTTGTCCAGTTTGTGTTGAAATGAGAACTTGGTTATTTTAATTAAAGCGAAAAACTCTTTAAAGTATTTGTGTTTAATAGGGATAACATTTGTAAAATGAAGTAAAAAATTTAATTTAAAAATTCCATTTAAAAGTAAAAGAGTTGGTATTCCTAATACAGGGTGTCCGCCGGGAAATTTTACTTCTTTGTATTAAATGGGCTTGCGTAAGAAGCTCTTGTGTCAACAGAATCTTAAATGGAAATGTTTTAACGAATAAAACACGTTGGTTTATCGAATATTTTTTCATTATAAATTTGCCATGTGTCTACTTCCCGACTGCCACATATGAACTGTCAAGATTAATGTCTACCAAAATAGCGGCAACACAAAGAAGTATACCTTCCCGGCGGACACCCTGTACATACTTGTTACATAAGCATTTTAGGTCAGAGGCCTTACACTGGCTTACCGTGGTCTCTTAGTTATCTGCCGCCCTTAAGCCCCAGCAATGCTTTAAAGGTTCGCACAGCCGTGCCCGATTTGAAAGTTATGTTTTTTGAATTCCACAACTCAGGCGTATGACTAGAGAATTGGAGCCCAAAAATATAGTCAACTTTTAAAGAAATTTCTCGCTAGTAAAAATTTTACTAGCGGTAATTGAAAATAAATAACATAAGAAACTTTTTCAAAAATTTGTATTGGTAATTGATTGTTGTGATTGCTCAATGTATTAATCACTCGGGAGAGAGTGAGCGTGATTCCAATATCAAATTTCCAAGCACGATAGTGCGTGATTAAAATAATATTATCTAAGTGATTGCAAAGCCTAAAACTTTAATAAATAATGTTATTGTAGTAAAGTTTGTTCTGTCATAAGACTAAAAGTTCCACAGGTAAATTTTTTTAAGATTGGTATATATGTAATTGACCAAATGCCCTACAAAGAGCCCACTCCTTAAATATTCTAACTCTCGGTGGAGGGTATCAAAGATTAGACATTGCCGAATATACTAATTTTAATTGTTTATCTTACAAACATGTTGGATGAAATGTTTATATGCCCACACACGTATGTGTATGGAAATTCTTAAGCGTTTAAAGTAAATATTTTTGGCAAAGTGTAGAATGCGTTTCGTTAACCAACTATAAACAAAACTTAACAAAAGATACCGAATAAGTTTAATAGGAAAATATGTTATGAAATAGTTGTTACCAAAGTAGAATAAAATAAAACTTTTTAAAGGGATAACAACTCATAGAGAAACCCTGTAGATCTGATTATAAGAAATATTTTATAACTTCTTTAAAGTTAAACGTGACTGCTTTATTCATAAAAAGGATTTTCCCCCTGGTTTTACCTTTAAAAAAAATTACACAAATATAAAGTTATTAATTTCTAATGATTCAAGTAAATCATTTGCTGCAATATCTAAATAAATAAAAAAATAAAAAAAACGTGACTGCTTACTTATGCTTGCTTGGTAATGCAATGATTTTTGAGGCCTGTTTATACACATTGCCACTTCACTACCAAAAAAAAGCTATTTGTCTTTTTCTTCGAAAGCTGTTTTCTGAACTTATTTTGGCCCTTTTCACACCGCAGTTTTTATCTATCTGTTTCGTAATCTGTGATTTCCAGTAAAACTCGCCGATTTCGAAACACTACGATCTTCTGGGTCACAGAAAAAATTATTGCCGAATTATTTTCATACAAACGATTGTTTGAAATTTTTTTAATTTCTACAAATTTCTTTACTGATTCAATTAATATTTTTGTTTGATTTTTATTTAACCAACAAAAATGTTGACAACAATTCAATAATATAATATAATTTAACGCTCTTTAATGTTGTCGTTTTTTGCATTTTTTATTTGATCGTAAGCAACACTTCTTTATGTGAAATATATGAACAACAACATAAAACACATATAGTTTATTTTTGGACGCTTTAAAAAAGTACAACAAGAAGAAAGATGATAAAATAGCGCGACGAGGTTATTAGTAAAAAAACAAAAAAAATAGCAGGTAAAAAAAGGTTTCATTCTTTTTTAAACAACAGAAACAACAACAACATTATAAGAAACAAAATAAATTTTTGGTTGGTTTCAAAGTTGGAAAAAAAAGAATGAAAAACAAAATCCCGTATTCAATTTTTGAAAACTGTTTACTTAAATACCTACATCAAATACAAAAATAAAATGATGACGAAAAACATATCGAGTCGGTCTGCTGTCGTTGTTTGTTACATTTCTTCTTCTTTAGCCAAGGAAAAGATACAGCAACAGTGAGTGATGAAGAAAAACATTGTGTGTATAAACAAGACTTCGTTCAAAAATTATTCCAACTAAACATGTGTCTTAAAGCCAGCCGCCGCTCTGCTTCTGCCTTCATCATCTCCTTCAGTGATAGCTTGGGTGCGCGTCATTGCTTGTGCAAAAAAATTTTGTTTGATTCAGCAAAATTATTTGTTTGAAATTTATATGAATTTCAGTAAACTTTTTGTTTGATTCTGTAAATTATTTGTTTGAAAAAATCAGTGTTTTTTTAGTAAACAAAATGCAAATAAATTGTTTGAATATGCGAATTTGTTTGTAAGACCGATTTCAGACAAAAAATGTTTTGATACTACAAATTTTTTGTTTGAATTCGAAAAATAATTTTTTCTGTGTGGGTTACGTATGTGTAAATATGTTTGTGTTTTGAATATCTCAACACCTATAAACTATTGAATATTGGCGATATGGGGTTTTCCAGCGAAAAGTCTACTTTTTGTAACGTAACTCCAGAAATATTTTAAATGGATTCTCAAAAAATTGTATATGTACAGGGGTCTAATCACCGCATACGATATCGAGCAAAATTGATCGAAATTATTAATTTAGGTATCATTACTCTCGATATCGAATGAAGCTTATTGAATTTACATTACATTTCTCCAGTTTTCATTCGATACGTCAGTGTCTATCGTATGCATAAAACTTCGATAGTTTATTCGATACGATAGTATCGAATGCGGTGATTAGACCCCTGTTTACTTTTTTATATTTTGGTGTAAAGCGCAACGAGCTCTACATTAGTAACAAAAGGGATAACGATTGTACAACATGGTCCGAAAATACAACCTTTTTTGTAATCTGGCGTTACATTAAAAAATGTAGACATTTCTCTGAAAATGCCCATATTTACTTTAAAAGGAGCAAAGATTTATAAATTTTATAGCTTGAAAAATAAATCTGTATTAGTCCAAAGTTTACTAAAAAAGGTTTTATACAAAACATCTTGCTCAATTCGCAGTCTTATTCAGTTTGTAATGCAACTCAAAATCCACTTCCGACACGTCAAAATGGAAATGCCCATATGTAAAATTATAAAGATACATAAATAAATTTGCTGTGTATCTTTATAATAATGGCACTAAAACTGCAAACTACAACAACTGTACTAGAAGTTATAATACTTGTAAAAATAAATTTAATATGTATTGAATGTTTATGCACTTGAATTGTAATACAAAAGGAATAAAAAATGTTTATGAAAAATTCTTTGCCAGAGCATTTGTTTATATGAACACATAAGTGTCCAACCAGTTGATTTTATTGTGTAACAGTTAAGAAAATATTTTTAATGGTTTTATTAGAAATTTTCAACTATTGATTTAAAGCAATAATTTCGGGAAGTTTGCCTTAACTTCTACAATTTGAAAAAAAAGAGTGTAGCTTGGTTCCTCACCGAAACTTATCAGGAATATGTTTTCGTCGATTTCAACGTTCGTGAGATGATTTTTTTGTGTTAAGATTCTTAACTTAAGAAGTGGTGATTTTGACACGGAAGACAAAGATCATGCTGGTCTATAAAAAAGGTCCGAAGATAATGGGTTGGAGCCATTTAAAGATTGTTGTTAAATTCAAAAATAAATTACAAAATCAACCAAATCAAACAGCAATTTCAAAACTTTTGCAAGCAATGAAATTGTATAACACACGAGTAAAAGCAGAGAGACGTTTAACGATTTTTGCATGTTCGATTGCTGCTTAAACGGCACTTAAAAAATAATTTTCGTATTAAATGCATTTTTGCTAATAAGGAAGACGACAAACCGAAGTTTGGCATGTGAAGCCAAATCTACCGCAAAACCGAATTTCTATGGCGCCAAGCTAATAATCTGTATTTTTTAAGAACAGCACCGTTAAAAAAGTAGCTGGAAGTTGCCCCACCTGCCAAATAGTCCAGATTTTGAATCAACTATCTTCAATTTTTTCGATTGATTCACAAAGCTCTTACTGAAATATTCTTTACTTCAAAACAGGTTTTACGAAATTAATTTGATTCGTTTTTAGCCTTTAACAAATAAGCTGTTATCTTGGTACATAATCTATCAGCCTGGCCCAGGATGTCGAGCTTCAACCACAAACAGCTGATTTGCGCCACTCTCATCCACACCACACTCTTTCAGCATCCAGAAAATATTATGCGACCACAAATGTCAAAATTAGTATCTTGTGTTGTTGTTGCCAACAGAGGCATTTTGTTGCAGTATTAATCGAAATTATTGTTTTAATATTTCTTGAAACACCAACACTAAGTATGTTTTTGTAACAGTATTGCAAATGAGTTGAATTTTAATTTATAAAGTCTTATTATTCCTTCAATATTTTACATACTTTCCGCTTAGGCGAACCTTGGGTTAACATTGAAGCTATAGATATGTACTTATACTAAGGAATTTCTCTATACTCTAGCAGAATATCGTGTTGCATGTTTTTACTTTAGCTATCCTTTGGTTTGCAGTGACGTACAGAAAATTTAACAAATATCAGACACTAGCAGAATGTAATGCATTTTCTCGCCCGCTATAGGAAAAAAAAATGGGTAGTTTAATTAAAAATTATTTATGAGAAAAAAATAATTCCCATATAATATTTCTTAAAAAAAAAGTAGTACATGGCTGCATTTTTATGGCTTAATGTACATGTTTTGCCGATTTTTATTTTCAAACAAGCAAACTAGCGGTAAATTTATGGAATTGTTAATATGTATAGTCAATGAATAAATTAATTACGCTAGACACGTTAAACCTGACGGCTGACAAATTAATATTTAGTGGGGCGCTTATAAGAACGATAGTGAGTGAACTGTTATCGCTAGCTTAAATTGTCGAATGGCATTGTGAGCCAGGCTGTAAATATTGTCAAAATGATGGGAACTTAATTAATTTTGTACGAATGTTTTCATACAAACGCTAAGAATTCTGGATTTTTAAGTTAAACACCCAATATTTTCTAAGAATATTTTTTCTGTATAAAATGAAATTACAAAACGGGAGCAAAAAAAAAGAATTTTTAATTGAATTGACTTAAGTAAGAAGAAAAGAACACTAAAATAAAAATTCCATATAACAAATAAGGAAATAAGGTCATATGTACATATGAAAAAATAAATTTGCAGTAAAAAGCAATATGTGTAATGCTTAAAACATAAATATGTTCTTTTTTAACAAAATACAATAATATCTTTTGTTGACAATACTTAAACAACAATTTAATATAAACCAACAAAACAGGCATCTGTATCTAGAGTATCCATGTACCTGTACATTTGCATATTAAACATTTTAGTACAACATAAGTAAAAGAATACACATGCAGACCTTCCGACCGACCGACAAGATACAAGTAAATATAAGATTCTTTATATTGATAACAAAATGTGTGCAAAAATATGTATGAGCAAATTGAACCAAGTATTTTTTTATTACTTTTCCATATTTAACTGGATTAAATACTTATTTAAGGATATGTTGTAAGCTTAATTGTTATTGAATTTTATTAAAAGAGCAAAGTTAGACAAAAGATTTAACAAGAATTAAAGTCATTAATTAATTTAACATAAATGAAGTCGGTTTTTACTATAGTTTGGGCTTATTTTAAAACTATTAATCACAAAGACGATCGGCTATTTATAGCAACTAGGGATGCCAAATGGGACCAGGTTTTTTAAAACCAGGGATTCGGGATCCCGGGACGGATCGGAATTTGTTTTGGATATCATATCGAGCCCTTATAGCAAAAATTATGTAACCAACAAAAATACAATTTTACAGGCTAAGGTTTTTTTGAAAATAGTCTAGGGTTCCGTTTGAAATTGCTTTTGCTCTTATTTCGAAACGTTACTTCCCAGAGATATGAGATTTTTGGAGATGATTTTCATCAGAAAACTAAAATCTAAAATGTTGTTGGTTACATCATTTTTGCTATTAGGGCCCGATTTATAAAAGCCAATTTTTAGAATTCATATAATTATAGTTTAATGTTCATCTATAATTAATTAAACAAATTAATTCACGAAGAAAATTAAATTCATTATGAAACAAAACAGTTTAATGTATTAAAGTAATATGGAACAATTATGTATTAAAACTTATATTTTAAAAAAAGCTTATAAAACAAATGACCTTTGTTGAATCCCCTAAAGTTTTTAACACCTTTTTTCACAACTTGCATTTTGCGTGCGCAGTTCTGTTATCATTCACTTAGAAAAAAGACCACACCAAACTTTATCTTTTGATTTTGTTTTCTTTGGTACCAAATGCATTGCATGTAACATTTATTAACTTGCGACTCCTTTTTGTAGCCAGTTAAAAATTAGATTAATTGCCAGTATACTCACAATATTATTACAGTAACGGACTGTAGTTTATTTAAGAAATATTCCGTTCAGTAATTTTTAAATAAATAAACATTTAAAATTCCAAGCAAATTTATTTTTAACTGATTCTAACAGTTATTCAAAAAACTAAGTGCATATTAATACGGATTTTCAGTTGCAGTTAATATTGTCCGTTGATTGAGTTAAATTCTTCTTTATGTTAAAGTAAATAAAAATGTAATTTAAAGCAACGAAAAGTTCATTTAATTTTTACTGTCGAAAATTCAACACCATATTCCGTAAAATGAAATAAATATTCAGTTATTTTGTAAAATTTTACTGTCAAAAATTCAACACCATATTCAGTAAAAACGATTAAATACTCAGTTATTTATTAAAATTTTACTGTCAATTTTTTAATGTCAAATTGACCCCATATTCAGTAAAAACAATTAAATATTCAGTTATATCTGAAGACTTGTGGTAAAATAACTTACAGTGCACAGCACATATTTTCATTTATACAAATATATGTTTAACACTCAAAAGAAAAATCAATTCATCCGTACTCAAATCAATCCGAAGCGGCATTAATAATACGATGAGTACTGCGTTTCTTGAATCAAGTACAGAAAAATTGATTCAAGTGGGGATTTGGAATCGCAAAATACTTATGTAATTATCCATATTCAACCCCGATTTTGTACTTGAAATAATCCGAAAATAAGATTGATTTAAGTAAAACTAAGATTGAATCAAGTAGTTATTATAAAGTTGATTTTATCCCAAATTCGTGCTGGAAAAAAAGAAAAAAATAAATTAGAAAGAAAGAGTTATTATGATTGATTTTCTTACCCGTATTACACCTTACAGAATGATAAAATACCAACATCGTGCCCAATATGGTTTTAACTTTAGAAATCGTGTGTACATATTTAACCAAAAATATAAACTAAATTAGAAGCAAGAGTTAAAATGTACTTATTCACCCTTCGTGGTACACATGAGTCTTGCTTGACCTTTTTTCAATGTGATTTATCTTGATTTATCCCGAGTGTTTTTCTTTCTGTGTAGATGTACAAAATAAACAAATTCATGCATATACATACAAAATAAAAAGTCGTGTTTTTAATGGTATCAAAACCTTGTTTTATGTATGCACATTTTCAAAACAAACCACAGCCACCATCAGAAATCGTTCTCCGAATGAGTTATTTCCCAATCTATAGATTAAATTTATATTTCTTAAAAAATTTTTCAAAAATATTCTTAATTATGAATAACATAACATACATCATTTCTTCTTCTTATTATTAGCATCATAAAATATCGTATCCTCACTCTACAGCATAATAAAAAAATTGAGCTTCCAACGAAGCAGGTTTGTAAGGAGAAACATAAAAGTTTCGCTTACCATTGCGCTTACGGAGAACATTAATTTTATATGGCGAGTTTCTACTTTAAAGCAATACATTTTTGACACATGAAACGCATTATTCAGCGCGTATAAAAATTGTTGGATGTAACGATCAGCTTTACACACTGAATGTTTCGAAACAGTTATTTTTTAGTATTCTCCCTTACAAACCTGCTTCGTAGTAAGGGAATGCCGTGGCACTTGAAATATTATTTTTTTTTTTTAGTTGCTGAGCGGTCTTTCAGTTACTTTACTGCAATTCTGTATGTCTTATTGCGTAGCCCATTATTGTGCGCTTATTTTTTAAATGTACTATTAGTCCTTCGCAAAATGATACAATTTTTTATTGGTATCGCTTTACATTCATACGTGCCAGCATCAGTTTCACTTTCATTGCTATTTTATTCTTTAAAGTCCTGTTAACATGTTGACAATTTAAACTGTAGTCCGCACTTCTTCTTTATTTCCTTGTTTAATTTACTGTATTTATCGTAGTGGTTTTAAAACTGTCACATCTAATAATTATAAATATTAAACCATTTTAGGCTTCCTTTCTTCCTCTACAATTACTCTATTGTTGTCTTGTATTTGTATGTGTGCATTATTGTAGAAATATCTATAAGGATATATAAAAGGACTTTATATATGTAGTAGCAAGAATATATTGTTTACCACAATTTCTAAAATACTCTGAAAAGGGAAAATATATTGTAATAACTGTCAATTAAATGTACAAAACTAATATTCTTTAAATCTTTACCATAAAATAGTCAATATAAGTTTTACAAGTCATTTTATAAGTATGTGAAGATAAAGGCAGAAGCTTTAAGGTATTAATTTGTAACAATTATAAATGCTGAAACTAATAACATGACTTTATAATAACTTCTACGCCAGGCAGCTGGCTGTAGTAATTTAACTTTATGTAACATAATAAAATCTAACCCTCATATTCATAAAAAATATTTTTGATTTATAAAAGGTTTATTAACAAATTTTCGTAGAAAATTCCTTTCATAAATTGAACCAATATTTATAGAAAATTCGATTCATAAACCGAAATAAAAACATTAAACGTGTTGAATTATTTTAATAATTTTCTTTATTTTTTGCAAATGACTTGAGTTTTTTTATTATTGAATTTATACTTTTTTTATTCTGCTGTGTTTTATTTATTAGAACTAGGAATTATACATTAGTAAAATGCAGATTGTTCTAGTAGTATTTTGCGTACTTTCAATAAAGTCTCTTGAAAGCACATAAGAATATACAGTGTGTGCATAAAATATTTAGACAAAACTATAACAGCCGAATTCATAAAAAACATTAAATATATTTTAGATAAAAA
This sequence comes from Pollenia labialis, assembly GCA_949318255.1. Classification (NCBI taxonomy): domain Eukaryota; kingdom Metazoa; phylum Arthropoda; class Insecta; order Diptera; family Polleniidae; genus Pollenia; species Pollenia labialis. Next base: position 121,427,985 of record OX439142.1, read on the forward strand.
ACATTTTATGCCTAAAAGAGCTTTTATTAATTTTTATAATTAATTAATTCGTATTTATAATCAGTATTTTAACTTACAAAGGTTTTACCCTATTTTTTGTTTGGAAGGTGGCAACACTATCTATTTTATTTGTCAGTTGAATCATAATGATGCAAAACAGTGGTTATTACTTCATACTCGAACTCGTATCTACAATTTTTTTTGTCGTGTGTGCGAAAAAAATTACTTTTTATAAATCAATAATTGTACGATAGTTTATCTTTTATTTGACAAAATAAAAGGAGTTCAAAAATTATTTACAGTGTGTTTATAAAATATATAGACAAAACTATAAATATTTATTTCTAAAAATAATATTATGTCTAACATAATTTTGCTAATTAAAATGTATGAAACTAAAAAGGCAAATGTGCTACTATATTTCTGTGGCATTTTGATAAAACATCTTAAGTCAAATTTAAAAATAATGATGTTACTCGTACGAATTTTCATTAAGAAAACATTTTTCTATACGTTTTTAAAATTTTGTAGTATAAACGAAATTTTTCTGTAATTTCTGGATTAAAAATTTCTATGGTGAATTATTTGTTAGTGCTTTATAAACAAAAGTCTCTATTGTGAATAAATTGTCAGTGCTTTTATTGTGAAAGAAAAATATACAAAGTAAAATACTAATAAAAATATAATAAAATAAATAATGAATAGTGTTTATCTTCATTTTCTTTATTAAAACTGCTTCAATGAAAGGAAAAAGCAATTTAATTTAGTCCAACTTTAGAATACAAATTAAAATTTACATGTTCCCTTCATTAACACTTGTTGGAAACTTATTTAGTAAAAAATTCGCGGGAGTATTCATTGGCGATGCCAAATTTTTTATGTTTGGGAATTTATTCCCAAAAAATTTGTTGTAGGAATCATTTACAATACGAAAAAAAAATATATGGGAATATTTTCATAGGAGTAGTTGTTTGCGATAGGGGTGATTATGCACCACAAATGTCAAAATCAATCGTTTGAGTTGTGCTTTTCGACAAGGGCGTTTTGTTAAAATATTAAACGATATTTTTATTTACACAAAAAACAATAAGTATTTTTTATTCAGGTATGTTCCAGGTTCCGACTCGAATTGAATTGGTGTTCTCAAATCCACATGTTTTTGTGTATTCGAAGTTTTGTTTTCAAAAAAACTTTATTTGAACAAAAGAACGCTAATTTCCTAAAAATTGTGAAAGCTTTAAAGAATCATAGGAACAAATTGCTTCTATCGCAAACATGGCTTGAATTCGTGACAAATTGCAAACTGTTAAACAAACCTTGAAATTTATTTAAAATCGCTTAATTGGTTAAAAAAAATATCGGAAAATAATAAAAAAAAAAAAATTTACAAAAATAACGAAAATTCGCGAATATTTTTAATATATCAAACAAGCCATAAAATTGATTAAAAGTTCCTTGAACTTAAAGAAAAGGCAAATCACCTCAACATTTATAATGAATTTTAACCCCAAATCGAACTCAATGAAAGTTATATTAAAAATTTTGGGTGGAGTTCAAATGCCCGAAACTAAAAATCCCAATAGAAAAAATAGAAGCCCAATTTAAAAATCCGAATAATTATACAGGGTTGGCTTTAATAGCTTTCGGTCATGCGCAAGAATATATTCCTCTATAGTATAACGAACACCGGCTTTGCTAACTAAAGCCTAGTACTCTGTTCAAATGTGTGAAAAATGTTAAGCAACATTAATTATTTCGCTAACAAGGTTTCAAAAGGGTTTTTATTTTACACGAAAACTTTGACATGTATCAATGTTACCTACCATGCGAGTTTGTACAATTTGACGTTTTTATTTCTGCAGAGTATGCGAAATTGTTTTTGGTAATGTAAACAAACCCCACATCTATTTTACTAAAAATAATTTTTTTATTAATAAATTTAATAAAAATGAAAGTAAATATGGATAAAAACTATTACCGGTTGTGTTATTTTAATTTTTTATTTCTTATTTAATAACCAGTTCCTACTTTTTTGCTTAAAATTTCACGTAAAATATGTGCAACTTACATTATTTTGCAGTAGTAAAAAAATGTTGCAGAAACATTTCGAAACTTTTTCACAAAATGAACACAGTACAACTCTATCAACATTATTTCATAGATATTCCGCACAAGGTTTTTCATTTGGGTTTTGACAGCATTTCACGTGAAATATTGACCAGAGTACCAGGCTTAAAGCTTTACGTTATAGCCGGCCTTTGGCCGGGCGCAAGCACTTTCTTCTCTACGATAAAGCGAACACTGACTTCGCTAACTAAAGCTTTTCTACATAGCCGGCCTTTGGCCGGGTGCAAGGATTTTATTCTCTATGGTATAACGAACACCGGCTTCTCTGTATAACCGGCAAGAATTTTCTCCACTTTGGTATAAGAATTATAAAAATAGCCCAAAGTAAAAATTGTGATTTTATTTGGGGCCATTCTTCATTCCTTAAAATTAAGGTCGTTATTCATTGCACTTTAAATGCAAAATCACCCTAACGAAAAAATAAAAAATTAACATCCAAAAAAAACAAAAAAATTTCCCCAAATTTCCGTTTTGTTGTGTCACATTCTTCACTGTTCTTTTGGGGCCATATTTCCTGGGGTCATTTTGCGCACCGCTTTAGAACACATTCGATTATTATATTTTTTAAAAACAACACCACTTATAAAATTGAGCAGAGAGTTTCGGGCTTTACAACTGACTGTATAGATCGTGTCATATCTAGTTCATTTTAAAACAACGCTCCTTACCAAGAGAGCAACCAAAAATTAACTATGTTTAATTTAGTATTTTTGTATTAAAAAAAAACTATTTTATATTATTTGTTTATTGAAAACAAGCGATATCGCCCTTTTCACTGGGGAAGCTAAATAGCTACTAAAGGCATTTTTGCCTCTCGATTGATCTTTAAAAAAAAAAAAATGTGTTGTGCTTGTACAAATATGCAATCAATTTTGTAATCTCAGCAATGGGAATTTTACATATAACAAATAAAAGTGCTATAGGTATGTATATTCGGCTGTGCCGATTCCTCCACCGTACGTGGGAATTTTTTAGGTGTGTGATTTATATGAGATTTTTTTTTTATATGAAGTTACTTGATGCATGCTATAAATAGTTTCAGGTAAAACTCTGTTCTTCCTTTTCGATTGGCCTTTAAAAACTATTTAAAATAAAATATATAATAAATTGTACTTGAAAAGTAATATAAAAACTAATACAAGAACAAGAAAGGAAAATTAAAAAAATGTCCTGCATACTTATGATTCTGCTAGTTGCAATACATACAAAAAGAATTCTATCTGTGTATAGAAATCTATGGTGTAAAAGGTGCCATGTTTTAAAGCAAACTGAAGGTAGAAACGCTTGTTCCTACACCTTGGAAAAGGAAAGATAACTGTTAGGTTCGAACACGACTAACTTTCTTTTTGTAGAAATTACGGGCATTAAAAGTTTATCTAATAAAAATAAAACACACACAACAAAAAAATTGTATTCAAAACAATTGAAAGCCAGAGAAATAAATGATTTAACAACAATAAAAAAATTTCTAAATCGATCTAACAAATTTCGTCCGGCCGGATGGCTGGCCAAGTTAACCTTTGCGTAAAGTACAGGGGGTAATTTGATGAAACTGCATACACATCGCACTTGTTCAACAATAGTGTATTAACTCAAAATTTTTCTCTTTTCTTTTTTTGGAAAAAAAAACGCAGCGTTCTATATGTATTCATATCTAACCGCTGTAAAAATATCATGCTATTTGGTAATGAAACGGTTAGTTTAAGAATTATTTCGCACATATGAGTTTTATGTAAAATTAAAAATTGGTTTGCTTCTACTGAATTTTTTAATTTTGAGTTAATACACCATTGTTGAATAAGTGCGATATGCTTATTGTCTATTGAAATTAGTGAGAATCGCGCCATAGTTTCACATATCCCCTATACAAAATTATTTTCGAAATAGAGTAACTGTGCCTATAAACCATATAATTTTTTTGTTATTTATATAAAACTTTATTTAAATCATCTTACCAAATTTTATTGGAATCGGTCAGTATTCGGCAGTAGCTCCCAGACAAATACTATACCCGAAAATATGTTTTAATGACATAACTTCCTTTTAAATTAATTGACATACAAACTGGTGACAATGACTCTTACGGTAACTATTTGTCATCACACAATGCTGTGTATGTAGGTCCAAAATTAACCATAAGTCCAATAATAAGCACGTTGCCTAAAAGCACATAAAAGCAAATAAATCTCAAATAGCTGAAGATATTTAATAAATATTTAGCACAAAGAGCTTTTAGATGAATATTATCCTCATAACATAATTTTGTTCTAGTGGGTCAATGATTGTCATGGGTCTCAATCGAGTACACTATCGGAAATTTGTTTTTAAATATTGTGGTTTTATTGTTTTTGTTACTTTCTGAAAATTTGTATAATTTCAAAAAAAATTCATTTTAATTTCATTATTTCCATATTCAAATGATATAAAACTAAATAGAAACTACAAAAAGTGACTCCACTCAAAATTTTAATTTTTCGTGCTTATATGCTTAAACTGTGCACAATACACTTGCTTATCTACCGAAAAAAAAGATCAGTCTATTTTTTTGATGTGACCTGTTGCTTAAATACAGTTATGTATTTCTTTATTTTTCAATTCGTAAAAAGTTGCAACTCATAGAAGTGACTTATTTTTAGTTGTGTCAGTAGATCACTACTTCTAAGTGCTAAATAGAAGACACTTTTGATAAAATAAATCTTTGTTGGAGTTTATACTAATTAGACTTGTGTCAGTTTAGAATTTGGGAAAAGAGTCAAAATTTGAAACAACTAAAACTTGTTCATTTTCTACTTTTCTGGTCCAAAGATTTGATTTTAACTATTTTTTTAAGATCAAAAACAGTTTTTTTCGATTTCAGAAAAATTAAGTTTGTTGAGTTGAGTCACTTTTGAACTAAATAGGTGTGCGATAAGTAAATGAATATTTGTAGAATATTTTTTTTTTTTTTGCTTAAAATTTAAACATTTGTTTATTTTTGTAGCTGTTGTTTAATATTTGCATTCATTAATTTTTTTATTTACAAAATGCATGTTTCATTTTTATTATTACACTTTTTGTATTCTGCATATTTTATAAATTCTTCAAAAATATTTATCACCAACTCACTCGCATTTAACAGCATTTAATTTTTTATTGAATTTTAGTCAATGTTGAAGTGTTGAGTGAAATTTTTTATTTTAACTTAACTAAAATCCAAATTCATACTGTTGTAACAAAAAAAAAAAAAAAAATAAGTGGACAATGATGTAAATAAATGATGACTGGTCGGTGACTCAATTTATTTAACCCAAGCTAGATTTAAATCTTTATGAAAACAAGTTAGAGTGTCGAATCTTTGATACCCTCCACTGACAGTTCAATTATTTCAGGAGTGATATCTACATAATATCTATTTATTATTAATTTATCTTTATAAAAACAGATGTCTGCATTAAAATTGGTTACGGTTAAGACATACAGCCCAATTATGAATAAAAATTCTCCGGGAGTTTTTCCATTTTCCCATTTTAACAATTGAATTAACATAGGAAAAATGGGAGATCGGAGAAACCTTCCGGGGAATTTTTATTTATAATTGCGCTGATATATTAAATTATTGACTGACAATCAGAAAGTTGTATGCTCTTTTTTTTAGCAATTTTAACTGGCTTGAGTAAAATATCATGATTCGTATCAGTTTAGGCCGAACTTAAATGATTTTCAGGAGGGGAATTTATATTGGAGCCATGGTCAGATGTGAACCAATCATCCTAAGATTCTGCAGAGTGATTTCTGGTATTAAAAAGATAAATTTCAATATATTTCCTTAAAAGCAGTGAAATTAGTTTTAGCGTTTACAGTGAATTTCAAAAGGCTGCTAAATATAGCATCTAAGGTAAATTATGGACCGTATGAAACTAAGTTGGAAGAAATTTTACCACAATAAATATATCTACTACGGTTTTAGGCGTATTTAATTAATTTACCAGAGTGGGCTTTATATGGGGCCTTTGGTAAATTATGGACCGATCATCAAGAAGTTTATTAATGCTATTTCTAGTCCTATAAAACTGTGAAGTATTTAATTTTATTCTAATAGCATAATTAATAACGGTTTTAGGCCTACTGAACTGTTTTCCGGGAGAAGGGCTTATAAGTGGCCTAGGATTAATTATAGACCGATCTTCACGAAATGTTTCAATGTGATTTCTAGTCCTATAAAACTGTGAAGTATACAATTTTATTCTGATACCGTTATAAATTACGGTTTAAGGCTTAATAATCTGTTTACTGAGAGTAGGGTATATATGGGGTCTATGGTAAATTATGGGCCGATTTTTTCATTATTAATTACTGTTTTAGGCGTACTAAACTGTTTTCCTGGAAAAGGGTTTATTTGTAAATATTTCTTGGTGTTACACACGCAATGACAAACTTAATATACCGTAATTCTTCACTGGTTGTAGTGAAGAGTATAAAAAAAAATTCAAAAGTCAAGTGTGTTCAAGAAGTAGCTAAAAAACTAAAAATTCTTTTAAAAATTAAAAGCTATTTTTTAATTGTTTGTTAAAATAATAAGCAAAAAATTTGTTCGTTGTTGTAAATTTCCTACTAACAACAAGTAGGCATTTAAGCAAGTGTGTAAGGCAGTTGTAAGAAGACCATCAAATATAAATGATGACTATTGCTATTCTGACTTGAGACTTTTCTTCTGTCTGTCTGTATGTCTATTAGTCTGTTTATTTTTGTTGCCAGCGAGTGTGGCAAGAAATGAATGATTAAAATCTGTTTTTTTATACTTATTGTCAGGGAAACCTAAAAACCCGTTTTATGCGCATTACATATGCAGTAAAAACTGGAAAATATTCCCTGAAAAATTTTTAAAATATGCCAAAAAAAAAATCAAAAATTGCTCATATTCAAAAAATATTATTATCGCTTAAGCCCATATGAGGTTAAAATTCATATAAGAGATGTTTGCGCCGAATATTATCTAGATATTGACATCCATATGGGTTTTTGTCTTACAGCGATTTTAGGTACGGTCACTATCCAATAAAAAATGGAGCTTCCAACGAAGCAGGTTTGTAAGGGAGAAACATAAACGTTTCGCTTACTATTGCGCAGACGGAAGACATGAATTTTATATGGCGAGTTCCCACTTTGAAGCAATACATTTTTGACACATAAAGCGCTTTATTCAGTGCATATAAAAATTGTTGTATGTAACGATCGCCCTTACACTCTGAATGTTTTGAAACAGGTTTTTTTTAGTACTCTCCCTTACAAACCTGCTTCGCAGTAAGGGAATGCCGTAGCACTTGAAATGTTATGTTTTTTTTTATAAAAGTTTTTGAGAGTTCTTTCACTTACTTTATTGCATTTCTGTATGTTTTATGGCGTAGCGCATAATTGTGCGCTTATTTTTTTAAATGTACCATTAGTGCTTCGCAAAATGATACAATTTTTTATTGGGTAAATTGTTAACAAATGTAAACATTTCAAAGGAAATTAAAACTATTAAAGGATGGGAGCTTTGGGATAATGTGAACCAAATCGAAAATAATTTAATTTGCAGTAAAATATTTTTAGGGCGAATATAATTTGAATATGTACCATCATAATTATATGTCTTACGGACATAAAGAGTCTAATTTGGAAAGAAGTTTTTATGGGAAATTATATACCGATTCTCGTCATTTACATAGAATTTGCCCTTATTTTATCAAATTATCTCCAAAATTTGAACTTGTACTTTGCGCACAAGGTTAACATGGACAGACAACCTGCCAGACGGACGGAGGGATATCGTTAGGCCACTTTAAAATGTGATTCTTAGCCGATCGGCATACTAAAGGATTGGTCTAGATACACATCGCAATAGCATTTATCCTTAATGACAATCTGCTTGTCTTATAATTTTAGAGTAAAAATTAAATGTAGATGTCCAACGAAATTTAATTAACAGAATTTCGAAAAAAAAAATTTTTTTTATTTGCTGCGAAAGCTCTTGTAGGCATCTAAAAACAATTTAACATGTATGAAAATATGACTTTGCGCTATAAACTTAAAAAAAGCTTGTTTAACTAAAGTATGCACAAAAATGCAGCAAACGATAAAATATGCGAAAATATTCACTAACAATTCGATGCCAAAATTCATAAAAAGCTCTAAAACAGATAAATATATTGTTTGTGTCTTCATTAGTCGCCCAAGGAAAAACATGCGATTGCATATTTTTGGTTTCCCTGCTTATTATGTATTTTGTTTTCATTTTTGTAAGCCTAAGTTTAGTTTTGTTAAAAGACTGTGAGGTTGCAAATAAACAATAGAATTAATTATGAACTCTGCTTTAGGAGATTATAACATTTTTATAAATACAGAATTTTTGAGATTATAGATAGAATAATGTGCTGTTTTCACAACGCAAGTGACTGAACGTGTAGTAAAATTTATATGAAAAACACTCAAAAAACTGAATGCTTTTAATGTAAATTTTACTACACGTTCAGTCACTTGTGTTGAGAAAGCAGCACATAAATGTCTACTTAAGAACTCAACTCATTGACTCTTGAACATAATTTTTCTTTTACATATTTGGAATAAAGAAAGTCATCAATCAAAAGTATAATAATTATCATTAAAAAAATCTTTAACATTTTGATTTCCAAAATATTAGTCTGATTTAAAAATGCGGGATTTTTGGTAAATTTTGGCTTTGATTCGGATGTTTGGTCGCGCTTTCAGTCCGATTTCCTGTATTTCCAGTCATCGTAATTGCTGAAATTCTTATAACCAGTAATTTATGTCCGTCCGTTCAATATCCTTGTGCGATATATCGATTTCCTTGTTTTTGGATTAATTCTGATGCTTGCAAACATGTTAAAATTTCTGCTTCCATGGCTCCCAATGTTTTTGCAAATTCCTCCTTAGTTTTACTTCGATTCATAATTATCGCCCTTTTTTAGCTGCCATAGGTGGTCTTTGACTTCTTGCACGTTTAAACCGATGGAACATACATATATAAGATAAATTTCGGTGAGCAATCGATGTACTTTTCTTTATAGGGGCCATATTTGCGATTATATAGTAAGCGACAATATATCGATTTTTTATGCAAATAACTTTTAAATTTTCGTTATAATGACGTACAAATTCATAGTATTCAAATTATTTGTCCCTTTTGGGGGAAATAAATGGCAAATGTTTTTTCTCCCAAATGCCAGATAAGTTATTAAAGACAAAAGCTACGATGTGTTGTGCATCTCATTTTTTTAAAACAATACTGTACCAAAATTGTTTCAAAACTTTCTCTCTAAGAAACGCTGTACCACAGTTCTATCAATAACTGTTATAACAATTTTTCAAAGTCAATACTACCGTTTAGCATACCTTACCTCAAACCGCCCTCATACTCCCCCTCCATTACTTAACGTGTTTTTTATTCACCATACTCTGCCTTTCAATTCAAGCAGGAATGCCAAAGAAAAATAATGGATCCTGGCGAAGAAAAAGTTAATAAATAAAAAAAAAAATCCATTACCAGCTTGTTAAATTTTTGCAATTGGCAATTAATTTGTTTCTGCCCTTTAAGCAGCAGATTGTAATTTATTTCCATCAGGCAATTACACACCTTCATTTGCAACTTTTGTAAACTTGTGTCGGCGGTTGTTAGTTACTATAGTTACTGTTAGTTGATACTTCTCTACTAAAATCAAATAATAGTCGAGCTATTTTTTCATTTTCGCAAAGCAAAAAGTTCAATCTATGTACTTCCGTCTTTACTTTTTAAGAGACTCAATTAAATTTGCTTAAAATAGCAAACAACGACAATAACGACAACGTTTGAAAAATATCTTTTCGTCATTATCGCACTGATAGACTTTTAATTTTTTTGAGATAACAGGGGGCTGCTTAAAAGAGATGTTTGCAAATTATATTTTGTACAATTAAAATCCAGACTTTTTCTTAACGTTAATTAACATCAAAATGCTTTCTAAACGAAAATGTACATTCAAAAGTACTCTACAAAACAAAATTTTTTTGGAAGTTTTGTATACGAAAGTTTAAACTTTTCGATGTAAAATTTCCGTTCAAAAAATGTTTGTACTTAAAAGATTTCTTATAGGTAATTTTTAAAATACAAAAATTCCAAAAAATTGCGCTTAAATGTTGTCTTTATTCAAATTTTATATTAAAAGTTGTTGGTTAATGAATATAATGTACAGCTCTGTACTAAAATTTTAATTTAAAAAAGATTTTATAAAACAATTTTCACATTGAAAAAATTTTTATATGAGCAATTTAATATCCAAAAATTTCGAAATTAAACAAATTTCTATGCAAACATTTTGAAATCGAAAAATTTTCATACTAAACATATGAAATCGAAAAATTTTTATACAAACATTTTGAAATCAAAAAATTTCCTATACGAAAATTTTAACTTCGAATAGTCAAAAATCTTAACAAATAACAATTTTCTTAAGGAAAAACAGAAAAACATTTTGCTATTCAAAGATTTTACTCTTAAAAAGCTTTCTATACGAAAATTTTGAAACCGAAAATTTTTCTATTACAAACATTTTGATAACAAAAACTTTTTCTATACAATAATTTTAAATCTAAAAAGTTTTTTATAAGAAAATTTTGATAGTGGAAAAATTTCTTTTAGGAAAATTTTGATAACAAAAAGTTTTCTATACAAAAATTTTAAAAATTTGGACATCGTTTTCTGTTCTATACAAACATTTTGAAAATTAGGATTTAAAAGACTTATAAAAAACAAGTACGAAAGTATAGTCGGTCAAGCCCGACCATATGATACCCTACACCACAGTATTTAAAAACACATCATGCTTATGTGTCCATATAAATATGGATTTATCTATGTCTATAAACTTCATGAAAATCGGGTTTAAAGTTTGTGAGAGGCTGAAATTGCCCCCTCCTCCTCTTGTGGTCCTATTTTTGAAAAACCGTATAGCTAATCTGTTCATATGGATATGGTTCTATCTATGTTTTAAATTTCATTAAAATCGGTTTGATAGTTTCTGAGAGGAGGAAATTTCCCCCAATCTTCCCTCGTGGTCCTACGAGGCTTGGTCCTTGTGCCAATAAGAACCTATGACCCAAATTTTATCAAAATATCTCCAAAATTTGCGCACAAGGTTACATGGACAGCCAGCCAGCCAGCCAGCGGGACGGACATCGTTAGTTCGACTCAGAAAGTGATTCTGAGTAGATCGGTATGCTTTAAGGTGGGTCTAGGACCACTATTTTAACATCACCACAAATGCATAACACCCTCTCCACTATTGTGGTGTGGGTATAATAAATGGAAATTTTTGGTCTCTAGTCAAATATTTCCTCATTTAAGCAACACCCTTTAGCTCTCTTAGAATTGAAACAGCCACCTTTATAGATTTTTATAATAAATTCGAATAATTTATTTTTTTAACACTTGCCATATGGGCCACTCGCTTCAAGAATCTTGCTCGGTGTATAGTTAGATGGCTGGCTGGCTGGCTGAATGCCTGGCTGCTGGGTTCCTGATGAAGACGGTGCTGCTGCAGCTTCTCATTGCCTTCATTATGCAATATTATTATTAGCACGTTTCATGTTTATGCATATGTAATGAACATTTTCTTTGTAAAACAATTTTTCTCCATACTTCTACTTATTATTTTTGGTTGATACACATTGAGTTCCTAAGAACTGCGGTTGAACTTTTTTAATAGCAAAAAGGAAAGTCGAGTATGTGAAACATGTGCAAGAAGAAACTCAAGTACTTTTGGAAAATAAGAAAAATCTTGTTTTTAGTTTTATTTTTTGCTTCAGTGTTTCATTTTCTATTTTAAGAAAAAGTTATTATAAGAAAAACAACATGTACCAAAATATTTAATAGAAATTTATGCACTTTCAACTTAACGGAGTGGAGTCTGCAACATAGCCGTCTGTCTTTTTTCCGCCTGTAACATGCAGGCATATTACAGCCACCAATGTATGCTTGTAAGTGTGCATTTTATGTAATAACAAGCATAATAATTATAATCTTAAGATAAAAAACATTTAAGAAGTTATAAAGTAAAAGAATTTTTGTTATGTTGTTTTACCGTTAAAATGTAAGCGAGAAGTTCAGCTTTTACTTAAACAGTACCTCACACACATTTTGTTTTCTATCTAACAAATGCACTCACAAACAACTGATCAATCATTAGCCAACACGAATTGTTGTAGAATTATAAAAGATGGTATAATTTTGGAAGAGAATAAGATGCTGACGTGTTCGTTTACTTTGGGTAAATCCTTTTAAGTGTTTCCAAGTCTTTGGGGTGATTGTTTTTGACTTCTTTTTCTCTTTTGTACTTTTTTGTATGGCGCCATTGAGATACATTTAAAGTTAAAATTTTTGGAGAATTTTGACAAGGGGATTAAACAAATGATATGTCTGGGCATTAAATGTGTAAGCTATTTTAGAATTGTTTAGATTAAAAGTAAAATTGGCAAATTGTGGAAATTCTGTCTGACTGACAAATTTTTGTATATTTTTATTTAAAAAAAAAATCTTTGCTTATGGCCTGCCTGTCTGTTGATTTCAAACGGAGACTTCGTTCGCTTAACTAACACGTAAAACAAAAGCAATATTTTATAATTTGTTTTTGTGTTAAATGTTAGTTAAGCGAACGTAGTCTTCGTTTGAAATTGACGAACAGGTCATTAGTTATTGTAATTCTGCCAAACCTTAACAATTTTTGATTTTGTGAGGTTCTATGAGTCATTTCAATGCAAACACCGAACTCCTCTTATACAGGGTGGCGCAGAATCAGCTATATTGTTTATAACTTTTTTATTTATGCGATTATTACAATTTTTTTTAAATACAGTATATTATTAGGGAATTTTTTGCAATTAGCCTTGAAAAATTATATTTTCCATAACTTTTCGCCAAAAACAAACTGCTGAAAAACCATGTAGCTCATTCTGCGCCACCCTGTATATGAATTTACATTGAAAAGTTATTTTATAATATATGAACATTAACATGAAAATATTTTTTATTAAAGAAAAGTATCTTACACGAAGTTCTAACATTAAAAAGTTTTCAATACATTGACTTAAAAAATTTTTATACGAAAATTTTTACAACAGAAAGTTTTCCTTGCAAACGTTTTGACATCAAAAAGCTTTCTAACTTGGTGGCCACACGATTAAGTTTTGCCTTTCAATTTTATTCAATTTGCAATACACTCTCATTTTTTTACTAACCCACTCACACTTTTCAAATTGACCACGAGATGGCTTTCAATTTCACCTTTCCATTTGTTAGCAATTTTACTTTCAATTTAACAGCTGAGTACAAGCTTGTTTTCTCGTTGAGATCTGGAAAGTAAATTGCTTACAAATTGAGTGCAGCCGACGTCACAGCTTTCAACTTGTGTAAATTTTGACAACCAGTATATGTAAAAGACTATCAAGAACAACTTGAACTTGTAGCTGCAAGGCAAAGGAAAATATTGACATAGCAAAAAATTTTTTAAGAAAATTTTAATAACGAAACGTTTTTTATACAAACATTTTGACATTGCAAAGTTTTTTAATTTATTATTTTTATATCGAAAAGTTTTTTTTTTGCCAAATATTTTTCGGAAAAAATTTTCGTATAGGAAAAGGTACATGAAAAAGTTTTCTGCTCGAATTTTCTTATATGAAATTTTCAAAACAAATAGTTTGACAAACAAATCTTTTCCCTAATAAACTTTTAGCATCGAAAAATTTTTTATACAACAGTTTTTACATCGAAAAGTTTTCAATAAAAAATTTTTGGCAAAGTTGTTTGTGGTAAAATCTTGTAATTCAAAATAAATAAGGAAACATTTTTCCACAAGTCAAAATTAAAAAAATATTAAATAAAAAAATATTAACTCTAAGGAATCGTTTTGTATTAAATTGTAATATGTTTTCTTTCGAGTTTAAGTGTACCAAAAATTAAAACCATCAAAATGTACCAAAAATGTCAGATGTTTGTCTGTTACTTTTCTTACTCGGTCAAAAACTACCGAAAAACTAGAATTTTAATTCCCTTCGACAAAAACTCTGTCTAGGAATTGTGTCGTCACGAGACTTTAAATATCCAGCGTAATTTTTAAATGACTACCAATTCTTGTTTATTGCAATAAATTCCTTACAAAAACAAGTTTTATCGTAAAAACAAAAAAAAATACAATTTTCAAATAATATAAGAAAGTGGCATAATTATCAGCAATAAGTTACAAATTATTTAATACGTCAGCTCTTAGTGTTCATAAAAGAAAAAATATTTTTCTAATTTTTTGGAGCTTTTTTTACCTGCACTTGTGAAGGGTGATGCTGTCATGTTATTTTTGTTTAGTACTATTGACATTTCATAATGGAAAGACTCGATCTACGGGCTCTTGAAAAGTTCCAAGAAGATCCGACGTTTTCGAGGCAAATTTTGTTTAGCGATGAGGCCCATTTCTGGCTCAATGGGTATGTAAACAAACAAAATTGCCGCATTTGGGACGAAGAGCAACCTGAAGAGATTCAAGAACTGCCACTTCATCCAGAAAAAACAACGGTTTGGTGTGGTTTGTGGGCCAGTGGAATCATCGTGTGATATCACACCGTTAGACTTTTTCCTGTGGGGATATGTAAAGTCTAAAGTTTATGCGGACAAACCCGCTTCGATTCAGGCCTTGGAGGAAACCATCACGCGTGTCGTTCGCCAGTTACCAGTCGAAATGGTCGAACGAGTCATCAAAAATTGGACTCGACGGATGGACCATCTGCGACGTAGAAACGGCCAACATTTGATAGGCATAATCTTCAAAAAATAAATGCCAAAGAATGTTCTTTCAAATGATAATAAACATTCGCAATTAAATTTGAATTTTCTGTTTTTTTTTTTTCTTAAAAAATGTAGGGAACGTCGAAATGGATTACTTTATGGCGTTTGAAGTTTTGGCTTATTTTTGTTATTTTCCTTTTATATTGGTTAAGTTTTCCCACTTTTTCTTTATAAATACTTTCAACAACATTCTCTCTTTGACCTGGCTTATTGTTGCAAAAGCTGCAGCAAAAAGTGTGTGGGAAAATGCAATTCGTTGAAAAAGAACATGTGCAAGATCTTAATTGTGTGTAAAATAATTAAGAGGAAACTTAACAGAAGTGCCAATTTTATTTTGAACTACATAAATAATTTTAATTTATGAAAATTTAAAAGACAAAAATTATTTGTAGTTCTTCAATTTTGGAAAAGAACTTTATTTGAAATACAATTGAAATACGACCAACAAAAAATTTTCTATTTTTTGTCATATCATATCATAGACTTTTTAAGCGGAAATTTGCAATATCGATTTGCTTATAAAGAGGCAGTGCCAAAAAGTGTTTAATAGAAAATTTTGGATAAATGCAAAAAGTTTCCAATATAAAAAGCCTCCCAAAAAAATTTTTGTATCGAAAAGTTTTGATTAAAAAAATTTTTTAATACCGGAAAGTTTGTATAAAACAAATTTTTCCAATATCGAAAAGTTTTCACAAAAAATTTTGCTATATCGAAATAGTTTACTATACAAAATTTTGCGATATGAAAAAGTTTCTTATTGAAATATCAAAAATGTTTTTTTAGAAAATTCAGCAAAATCGTAAAGTTTTGTACAGAAATTTTGAGATATCGAAAAGCTTTCTATAGATAATTTTGCAATATCAAAACGTTTTCTATAGACAAATTTTGCAACATAGAAAATGTTTGCAATTTAGAAAATTTTTTCTATAGAAAATTTTTTTTCATATCAGAATGTTTAAAAAAATCATGTCCACAAACCATGTTTTTTCCTTGCATGTTATACTTAAAAAAAACTTTGAGTTTTCCAAAATCACCTTTTAAGTTTAAAATTGCTTTCCTACTAAATTAGAAAAATATACTTAAGTACTTTTTTTTTATTACCACAGCTGCATTACCGTGTAGTCTTACTTAAGCGGACATCTTCCGCCAGCGTTTGTTTGCAAAAGAATTGATTTCTCTTGAGATCCCCCTTTTACAAATACATATCTATTTTCCCTCCTGTAAGTAGTTAATTAAGAAAGCTACTAAATAATGTGTGAGACAAGTTATTCATTTTGAAAAAGTAAGCGAAGTTTTTACTGGGTGTTAAAGAAGTAGATATAGTAGAAAGCTTCTAAATAATGAGTGAAAGAAGCTATTTATTTTGAAAAAGAAAGCGAAGTTTTTACTGGGTTGGTAATGGCTTCATAAATCTGCTTTCAGATTAACTAAACTAGTTTAACTGAGATCTCAAAAAACGCAGCCTTAGAAAGTCAAAGTATATGTCTTGTTAATTTCTGGGCTAAGAAAAAGGTCACACACATTACAACCGAATTGAAATAAAATGACTTTTGACTTTAGAGACTAAATAGAGACAGGCTTAAAAAAAGATTTATTGAGAGTTCATTCATTAAATATTTTCCTAGATTGGCAGAAAAGAACGTTTTAATATGCCTAATGAAAATTATCAATAATGTAGAAACATACAACAAATCCCTTTTTTAATATGTTCGTTCTGCCAGATTCGTATCTGTGTGTTTTATTTAATATGATTTATAAACTCAAATAAAATTGTTGAAATAACAAAATTTATGGTAAACTATTTTTGCTAAATTTAAGCATTATTAACTATTTGAAATGCTAAAGAATTGAGAAGAATTCATGTAAATACTAAAACTCCTACAAAAAGGTGGATCGATTATCAGAAATGTAGAGGGAGGAGGGTTTGCTATAAATTTGCAAAATTCATTTAATATTTATTTTGTAGTTGTTTATAAATGTTTTTGTCGTTGACGATGTTGATCTAATTATATCGTTACCAGAAACGCAAAAGGCCCAAACTAACAAAAATTAAAAATCAACGTTTTCATGGATTCTGACGTTTTGTGTCAACATAAATGTCCACAAAAAAATGTTTGAGTCTTTTGACTAAAATTTGCGCTTTTATTATCAAAAAACAAAAGTACCATCTTCAAAAGATACTACGGTAAACGCTAAAAGGTCTAACTGACAGTTTGCATAATATGCAACATTGTCAATTGTCAAAACCACTGGAAGGTTTTACAAGAAAAATAGAAGAAAATTTAATTTTAAACAGTTTAATGCTATTTATTAATTTATCATTTTCAATTGTTTTTGCTTCTGCTGTGAAATTTTCAAAATGTTAGGTAGGGCCTTTTGCGTTTTAGTAGACAAAATATTATTAAAATTGACATAAAATTGTTAAGAGATTTATTGACTCACTAAAACAAGTAGTTAATTATAAAATACTATAATTTTTTCCATTTGTTTCTAAATTGAAATAGATTTTCTTTTTTTGACTTCTTTCAAATATTTAAACCCACATCTATATTAATAAGGGCAGAATTTTTATGCATTTGTTGCTTGAAAAGTAAACACAACAAAATCTTTTTTAGTAGAGAAGTTACAAAAAAGGGCTGCAAAAATTCTAACCATCCTGGGGTTTCTTTCTTCTTCTTATAACCTTTTGCTTTCAATGGAGCATTTAACGATTTTTGACCGAATTTCACAGATGTAATTCTTGAATTGCTGCATTTTGTCTTAAATCGATGCTAAGGGGTTTATATGCTTTTCCCGTATAGGTCGTGATTGAAGTGACTTTTAGTTATGTATTTATTGATGAAATCGAGCACAGCAGAACTAAATCTTTTAATTACAGTGCAGGATTTTTTATGTGTACAATATCATATCACACCTTTAAAGACGATTTGTAGACACATTTTATTCTTACCAAATTTTCAAAATTTTTTCTTTAAATATGTCTTTAAAAGTAACAAAAAGCTTAATATAAATTAAACCACCAAAATATCAGCAAAAATTATAAAAATTTGCAAATTTATAATAATTAAAAAAAAATCATCTATCCAATTTTCGTGCTATCAGTTAAGCAAACACATAGGACTCATACTCAAGAACATCATCTAGGAAAATTACAACGTTAAAAACTCTCTGGAACTAAAAACCAGCTAAAGGACATCACCCTTGATGAAAATGACGCACTGGTTTCTTATGATGTAATTTCCCTTTTCACCAATGTTCCTGTTTACACAGCGATTAAAAATTTTATGAACCAATGGAACACTATTAAAACGAAAACCAGTATCGCAAAATCCAAATTCTTGGAAATACTAAAATTGAGTTTGTATTTCAATTCGCCCCCTGATAATAATATTAAAATAAACCCAAATAAATATTTGCTTAATAAATCATCTGGATTTATACATACAAAACTTTTTCAAATGTAAATTTATATGTTAATATATATATAACATACATACATATATGCATGTTTTTGATTAAAGTCTAAAAATGTAATCCCAATATACAGTTAAACCTCGATACAACGAAAAGTATTTGGGTGAACTTTATTCACTAAAGCCAAAATCTCTTGAAGAGATTATTTCTACGTTATAAACCAAATAATCTCATCGATCTTAAATAATCAAGTTCTTATTCTGATTTCCTTAATTTCCTTATTTATTATACCGATCTTTACGTGTACAGCAGAATGTGTGAATTTAATAATAAAATTACAAATTGTTTTATTTATCCTAGTAAATTATGGGCATAGAATACTCATTTTTTTAGGGAACCAAAGTCCAAAGTTAGCAGATTAGAATTGAAATCACCTGCTATAACTACATCATTGTAGAGTGGCGTTAATTCGTTCATTATTTTGTAAAAGTGGGAGAAATCAATTCTCAAAAACTTTTTACCTTCACAACATGTTTTAAGTAAAAGATGTTCAACTTTATCGTTGCTGACATGATTATTTTTGCTTTTGATTTTGCAGACAAGTTCACGTTTTAAAAATTTATTTCCGTATCCATCCTCCCTGAAATTTCTGTGTAAATTGTAACCGTTTATGACATCTGCTATTGCTTCACTAAACCATGTTTCTGATACACAAATTATATATAAATCAGAATTTTCAAACTACAAATTATAAATATTTTTAATTATTTAAGCTTGAGGTCGTTTTTTATAAAAAAATATATTTATTTTATTCAATATTTCGCTAACCTTTGGTTAGCATCGTCAGGAAATTAACAAATTTAAATGATAACAAAAACGATACCAAAATTATTAAAAAAATTTTTTCAAGCTTAAATAATTAAAAGTAGTTATAAAATAAAGGTCAAATAAGAATAAATATCAATTACAAATTATAAACCAATAAAAAATAAAGCAAAAAACAAAAAACAAATTTGGGAATTGTTAACTACCCGTATTTTTATTACTAAAATATATACTCGATGTTTTAAAGCTTAAGGTTTTTTCAGAAGACAACCTGTTATTTCTCTCTTGATCTAATAATCTGAATTCGTTATTCGATTTTCTGGTTTCGCTGAATACAATTCGGCGCCATGTTGTTTCCCTAACGTTTAACAGCTAGCGGGCAGGTTTTCGCAGTATGTGCCCAATTCGTTCACAATTCTATTTCTTATTTCGGTGTTACTATTCTGCTGATGAGTAGTTTTCCATGGGCCTTCCTTCGATAGGCTTCTTGTGCACCATATTTGGAGGACATTTTGTAGGCAATGGTTATAGAAATCTAAAGTTTTGCTTTAATTTCATTAGTAACTGGCAACGTCACTGAGCTACAGAGAAACGCAGACCTCACGCAGGCATAACATAATCGACATTTAGTTACACTTCTTATTTCTTTGCACGCCATATATTTCGCTACTTAGAAAACGCTGTTCGCGTCTTCTGTATGCGACTAAAGATGTCCTGCTTGGCTTCTCCGTTGGTCGGCTGTATGTTTTCTCCGTTTATGGGGAATGTTTTATCGTCTGATGATTTAATTCGTAACCAGGCTGCCAGATTTGACGATTTATCGTCATTTTGACGATTTTTTGTTCCGAAATTAGCAAAGTGCCGATTTGCTGATTTTTTTCTTAAAACTGAAGATTTTTTTCAGTCTCCAAAGTCTGAATAAAACATTTAACTTTCTGAATGTTTGAATGTTTAACAGTCGTACATTAACAAGAGTGGATGTCGGAACATTTTCTTTTGCTTAGCCTTTACGCTGATATGTCATACCTTAGCAAAAGCGTCAACGTTGTGTTACGAGCAGTAGTGATATTTCCTAGTTTAACAAAACCCACAATTTATAAATAAATATAGAGACAAAACTCTAGATTTGGCAAAAAAAAATAACTAAACTGCCATCATTAATTAACGACAGCGGCAAACTTCAAACGAGCTGTCAAAATCATTTTTTCCAATTGCAAAGCGTTGAGGCCGCTCTATTCAAAAACACGTTCCGCTTTTGTTTAGGTACGGCTATAATATGCAAGTCTTAAGAAAATCTTTCGATGTTTATTTTCAGAGTACAAAAACAACAATGTTAAACTTTGCTTATCTTTCGATCGAATGAACCTTTTACGAACATCTGTATAAATCATATTTTCAACAATTATATTGGGACCATTTACGAGTTGTAAGAGTATATCTATATGAGTATCATATGATACTTGACATTAAACATACATTCGCTGTGTTATGAAAGAATCTCAACAGTTTTTCCCGTGTGAGGAATCTTCTACGATTAAAAAATTCGGTCATCGAAGATCAAAGACGCTATTCATGATACTCCCAGTATCTCTTACACTATTGAAAATGCTGGTGGTATGAAGTAATTATGTTTTTGTTTAATATTTTCATAAAAATCGAACAAAAATTGTTAAAAAAAAACTAAATTTTAAGTTGTCCGACTTTTTGACGATTTTTCGAAACGTGAAAGACGATTTTTTGATTTTTTTTCTTAGGAAATTGACGATTTCCTAACAAATTTATCTGGCAGCCCACTACGTAGCGATTTGGTAAGAAGAATGCATGCGCTAATGCATGTTGATCTTCGACAAGCTTCCAAAAGGCTGGAGACAGCCACTCTCTGATACTTTTTCAGGCCGTTCCAACTAGCAGCCTCAAGATGTAATAAAAACATTAAAAATTTTAAATATTTTTTGGCTTTATTTTTAATTTAAACTTATAAGCAACTTTAATTTTAGTAAAAACAAAATAGTGACTCCATAGCACTTAAAACCTAAAGCACAAGCTAAAATATTTATAATCAAACATTTGAACAGTAAATTTTGTATAGACTGTTTTCGGATCCCATACATTTTTAGTAGAAAATTATGAAATCGCAAAACTGTTTAAGAAAGCAATTACGTACATCGCCAAGATTTTTAATAGAAAATTTTAACACTCAAAATGTTTCTATGAAGTTTTCACAATACAAAAGTTTGTTAATAGAAAATTATGGCTTTGTTTTCTATAAAAAATTGTTTTATCTCTAAAATCGTCTACTCAAAATAATACAACTCGAAAATTTTCTGTAAAAAATTTTATCACAAAAGTTTACTCTCTGTAGAAAAAATTTAAGCAGAGTTTTAGAAGAATAATTCTATTGCAAAAGTTTGTTATAGAAAAAAGTCGCCCTACAATGCTTTTTATCGTTATTCATTATCAAAGAATTTTCTTTATTTCACACCTCTTTCTTTTTCCAGCTGCTTCCAGTTGTTTAACCGCTCTTGAAGTGAAAGAAACCATTTAAGCACAAAAGATAATAATAAAACATAATTATGCTTGTAAAATGTAATGAAATAAAATAAAATACAAAGTACGCATCCCAGCGCAAACATTTGACAATAATTATCTTTTGAATTTTAATGAATTTTATGAATGTCATCTCTTAATTAGAATAATCAGAGAAAAATAATATAGAATTAGATTTAGTTCATAGTATGATTTTGCATTTTAAAGACAATCAACAAAAATCATTGGAACAGTAGAGAATAGAGAATAAAAGCAAAAACATAGAAAAAAAAGATACTTTAAATAGAGTTTTTCTATAAAAAAAAAAACTGTTTCAATGTGAATAGTTTTTTAAGACTTTTCGATGTGAAAAGTACTAAAGAAAATTTTTCAATGTAAAATGTTTGCTAAAATATTTTCAAAGTAAAACATTCTAAAGAAAACTTTCGATGTGAAAAACTCTTCTTTTACAATTTTAATGTTTTTCTGCATAAAACTGTTGCCAAAAAAAAAAAAAAGTTTCTATAGAAAACATTTTCATGAGAAAAATTCTGAATAAATCTTGTTTAGGAAAGGTTTCTTAATAAAACTTTTCAATGTAAAAATTTAATAATGAAAACTGTACGATATGAAAAGTTTTTATAGAAAACGTTTCTATTAAAAACTGTTTGATTTGAAAGTTTCTTAAGACAACTTTTTGATGTGACAAGTTTCTTTACAAATCTTTTCGTAATAAAGAGCTTTTACAGAAAACTTTTCGATGTGAAAAAAGTTTCTTAAAAATATCATAAAAAAACTTAAAAACATCTCTTTTCTATAAAAAAAACTCAAGCGCTACTAAAAACGTTTTTACAAAAACTTTACGATGTAAAATCATTTCATAAAACTTCTGAGATGTTAAAAACGGTTTTAATAAAAAAGCTTATTTATGTGCAAAACATTTTTAAAGAAAACTACACCCACTTTTTGATGTAAAAAAATGTTTCTATGGAAAAGTTTTCTGATGTCAAAAATTTTTCTATAAAAAAAAACTTTTTTAAGTAAGAAATGTCTCCATGAATTTCGTCTTCGTTTTATTTAAAACCAGATTTATTTTACGAAGATAATTAATCTTATATTGGAGAATAAATTTCTTTCGGGATTAATTTTTTAATTACTGATAAAAGATTTCTAGAATTGCTTAAAGATTTCTAGGATTTCTATAAATGGGATTCTACACGGTATTTACCCAAATTTTACCCATTATTGGAAGGTATTTACCCTTTGTGTATTATTGTCTTTGGGCCCTTCATCGTTGAAAACCTAAATAGATAAACTTGTAAACTACATCTTTAGGAATTTAAATAAAATCGTATCTTGTTTAAAGCTACGGTCACACTTGTCAAATATTTGAAGAAAAAACGCGACCAACAAGCAAACCAAATATTCATTTCCTTTAATTCCAATATTTATTTTGATTATAATACCACATCTTACAAAAAACAGTTTTTTGCTACGTCTAGTAGAAAATTTGTTTTAAATACTTTGTGATATTAAGGCCATGTTAAATCATACTTACTATTTACAAAAGTAGTGGTTACGCTTATTTGGTCAAATATTTAGTAAGTGTGACTGCAGCTTAAGACTTACTGGCACCTGCAATCTTTAAGAAGGCAAAAACTTGTATGTACAATATTTATACCAGGGATGGGAGTTTGCATATTAATTGTATTTTTTTTTTTTTGTTTTTGTATAATCAGTTTTATAATATTGTTGAATGAAAGAAAAATTGTGTCCAAAATGTAAACAATTAGCAAATGTTTCGGTGTTTGCCTAAATTCTACTTTACCAATATGTTTAAAAACTCTTAAAAGCTCAAAAAAGCATTTTCAAGCCAACAGTTTTCGGAGAAAACACATTCTAGTTTTTAAGATTAATTTTTTTTAATTCCCCTTCCTGCCCAATATGCTAAATTGTTAAATCTTACGGTCTCGTTAAAAGTTTGTTCAAACATTTTTTAAAAAATCTATTTTCATACCATGGAGACATTGCATTATAATGATATCAAATTAAATTGTTTTTTTTTTTATATACAACATCTTAACTAAAGTTGGTGTTCTGGGCCTGGGAATAGAATGGGAATGGGAATAGAATATTGTTTGTTTGTTCAAGAGCTTGAATCAAAAAATGAAAAATAAAATTGTTTTCGATTGCAATAAGTTTTGTTTACATTTTAACCCAATAGATGAACTAAAATTAAATAAAAATAAAACACTAAAGAAAATGTTACAGTTTTTCTACACAGAAGAAATTGTCTCTAATTACCAAATTCATACCAAATTCATAGAATCAAGCAACCCATTGGTTGATTTTGCACCTATTACCAAAATGATTATATTGATTACTAAAAATTGTAAAAATTTAATATTTTGAATATTTTTTTTTTCAATAAATGGACAATCATTTAATTTTAAACGAAATAATTTTTTGTGATTTAATTATTATTTTAATTCAAAATTTATTTCAAAACAACTAAAATGTTAATTAAATCAAAATTTTATTGTTAATTTTCTTTCAACAAAAAAAAAAAAAATAATTGATTCAATTATTACATTAATTAAATTTAAATACTTTTTAATCATTTTTTTAATTGATAAAAAACTACTAATAATTTTTTCTGTGTATGCTTCTTCTAATCATTACATTCAAAGTAGTAAAAGTGTTCCATGAATGTTGTGTGGTTTTTTTATGTTTGAAAGTTTGTGAGTTGTGTAGATCTTTTAAGAAGATTTCTTAGGTTTTTTAAGTGTGGCTTTATAAAAAACTTGTATTTTCATATTATTTAATATAATTAAACGCATATGCACTAGTAGATATATATATATATATAATACCCTACAAAAAGCAGGGTTGAGAGTTTGGTGTAAAACATTTTTCAGTTAACTTATTTATAGAAAATTATATGTTTACGTGTAGAACTTCCCAAAGCGGATATTTTTTAAAACCTTCGTTACAGGCAGCAGCGGTGTCTTTTTAGCCTTTTCAGTGATTAATGAATTAAAATTTTAAAAATTAATTAGAATTGTGGTTATTTTGTTGAACTATTTATGGTTTTTAATCCAAATTTTTAATATTTTAATCAGGCTTAAGTTCATCAAATTTAATTTTCATTAAATTATTTTTATGAAGAATAAAAAAAATTAATAGTTCAACAAAATAACCACAATTCTAATTATTGTTAAAGCTTTTCCAGCCTCCAAGTTAATTAATAAAGAAGATATCATTTCTTACTTTATCATTGCAAACGCATACAGATGTCTATGTTGCAGACTATAAGTCATATTACAACATTCATCCAATCTGTGATATAAATTTATATATTGAAAATGTCCTTGTAGGGTCCCTTAAAATAACGACCACAACATTTTTTAATATATTTTCCTTTTGATTTTATCAAATTACCATAAAGGACTAACCGAAAAAATAGAAAACACCATTGAAATCGTTTCAAGAGTATCTGTATTTAACGTTTACAAATGTATACATATGATTTAAAAAAAAGTGAAATATACCCACAAAATCCAAATGGATAAGAGCAAAAAAATATAATAAGAAGAAAAATAGTTCACTGGCTCAAAACTGCGACGTGTTCTGTACGAAATTTTCTATGCCCCTTTAACTATTTGAACTGCAAGAGCACGACTGTAAAAAGGATAAATATGAAAAGGATTAATTTTCATTTTAATAAGTACCTTCTTTCACTTTCAAAAGTGTTAATATTTGTTTAAGATTTATTTTTCAAAGGAAAATCGCATTAAAATTTGTTTTGCCTTGGGATTTTTCTTTTCTTTTCCGAGTTTTCTCAAAAGTTTCGCTAAGAAGAATTTTTATTTATTTTGCATTAAACATTTGTTTTTAATCATTAAAAAATGTTCTAATATGTTTGGTTTCTTAAAATACAAAACTTTTGCAAGGATTTAGGTTTTGAAGACATTAATTTATTGGTTTCTCTTGGTAACGATAAATTCATAAAAAAAATATTTTTCGTTTATTTGTAAAAGAGCTGTTGTTTAAAAGAAGGTGGGAAATATATTTAATTAAAAAATGTTGTTGAACGTGTAGGTGTAAAAATGATAATATTTCAGCGAAAGTCCTTTATAGCGAAAACTCCGCTCCCTAACATTATAAAAATGTCCAATGAAAAATAGAGAGAGAGTGAGAGAGTAAAAGCGGTAGGAAAACAGAGGGCAAGCACAGATATATTTATGTGAGTACGGGAGGTACAAATTAATCTCATGGTGTGCGTATCCACTTGGTGATTAACAATGGTATTACCAAGCGCCCCTGAGTGCGAGAGCAACCAGCAAATTTCTAGATTATACTTCCAGATTCTACACCTGCCCGTTTTTTAGGATCTTGAGCTAACTCACCTCCGCGGCTTTCGAAAATATGCTGATAGCAGCTATTGAGTAGCATCAAGACCTAGGAATGGTCCTTCCTCAAGCCGAACTCTTCCACAAATTGTGAATTATACGTCCTTTAGTGGGATTCTCAGGATATCGCTTCCCACGACTTTGGGTAGTAAACCACCACCACCACGTTATCCCCGAAAGCACCCCTTCATCAAAAAAACATCTATCCATTGCACTCCACTTGTGAAAGCAAGCAAACTTTTATCGGACGGAAATTTAACACGTTCTGAGATATGACTGTAGCCCGATTGAAGGAATTATTATTTCTTACTCTATCAGCAAACTTTTCTCGGTCCACAACTCGAGAACTTTTCAAACCGCAGTTACAAACGCGTTCATATTTTAAGCATAAACTCAAATACAAATCTGATCTGCCCCTGTTGTCCATTTTAGGTGGGGTGCTTTAAAACCATGGGAGATAAGGCCATGATGACTTTATTGCTCAATTGAATGGGAAATAAAGCCATAATTGCCTTATTGCCCAATCATTGAGAGGTAAGGTCATATTTAAAATTTTACGTAAGGAGAGATATAGCCATATTTTTTTTCGCAAATGAGAGATAAAACCATATTTTTCCAGAATATTGTTACTTTACTTTAGTGTTTCCGGGAAAAGTCATTTTTTTATTCTTGTAACGCACGCAGGAAAACTTTATTCAGCGAAGCCACCTGCCGTGTCCTACTGGAGGAGAAAACCCTTAAAAGCGGCCGCAGGCTGCCACGCAGAAAAACTTTAATATGCGAAGCCAGATTCTAATACTTAACTTTAGTAAAAGGGAAAATCATTACCTTTTAATTATAAAAATAAGAAAACTATTAATCAATGTAAAATGCCAAAGTTCTTTAAAACTGAAATGAGAGATAAAACCATTTTCTAACATTACTAATGTGAGCTAAGGCCATGATAGCTTTATCTCCCATTCAAATTAAAAAAAAATAAAAGACTATCTCCCTTTTGAATGAGATATAAAGCCATCATGGCCTTATCTCCCATGGTATTAAAGCACCCCACTTCCATTTTATGCCAATCGAACTGGCCTTTAAAAATTTTAAAATTTATTTTCCAAAACAGTCAGATTTAACGTACACGTTTTTTTTTTGTATATTTATATACATATATAAAAGTGGAAATGTGTTTATTTGGTTCAAATACAATATTAATTACAGTTTATTTGGAGAACGTTTGCAAAAATTTTTTTTTTTGGTTTTCGATACATACCGTCTGTCAAAAAGCGAGCTGAGTTGTAAAAGTGAGCGGTGAAACCTCCTATGCAAGGAGAAAGATAACAGTAGAAGTATCTTGGTAAAAATTGCTTCGGAACCAATTTACGAGTTCTGTTTAAACAAATTGCGACGGGGATAGGAAAGCGCACCGGGCTTATGCTGGTATATTAATAAAAAAACAAAAATTGTATACTTTTCATTCACATTATGAAACACTTGGTTTAGCATTTTTTATGGTCAAATACTTTGTATGTGTGATTGTTGTTTTGTATGCATTAGTGACATAATAAAATTTTAATTAATTCCATTAAAAATTTATGAACTTTTAATAATGCCCAAAGTTTTTCAACATAAACAAAGTTTAACAAATAAAAATTTGCGATACAAATAATTTGTTTCAAGCGCACATATGCCCGTAATTACTACAAAAACAAATCTAGCTGTGCATAGAAATCTGTGGTGTGAAAGCTGCCACGTTTTAAAAGAAAGCCAAAGGTAAAAACACGTAGGCTGATAACTGTTAGGTACGAACACGACCAGCTTTCTTTTAGTAGAAATTATGGGCATTAAATAAGCATTTGAATTTAATAACATCCTAAACTTTATTTAAAGGTTTACAAAGGTTAAGTTAATTAAATTGTGACATTTATGAAATAAAGGAATAACTACAAAAAATTTACCAGGGTACTTCTAAAGTTCCGTTACTTTTGAAATCAAAGACAGGTTTTTGGATAAGAAATCATTTAATTTTTCAACGTAATCTCCTTTGAGCTCTGTACACTTTCTGTAATGTTTCTCTCATTTTATCAAACCTTTCAAAAAGTAAGATTTGTCAGGTCACCGAATTTAATATTTCTGTGTGGCATGGAATGCAAAAGCATCTGTTAAAAATGTAGAATCAGTATAAATATGTATTGACATGGTACGCAGCACACGCGTGGAATTCATATATGCATCGAACGCATTAAGTAGGATTATTTTCATTCGTCTTGAAAAAATGTCAAGAAAGTATCTAATGCATAGGGCGCATGGTGTGGACCTTTATTTTTAATGAGCACATGAAACGCACTTTTTCTCATTTTCTTCTTAAATCATGAGGAACTCTGCTATCAATGGATGTTAAACATAAACTAAACTGGCAAATGTCTGTTAATAGGAGCAGTGTTTCACTTTCAGTTAAGATGTGACAACTTTACCGACTTATTGGCCCGACCTCGTATATATTTTTAATGTTTATTTCATTTATGAAAGAAAAATATTTATTTTTAGAAGTTTTTCTCAAATTATTTGTGCTAGAAAATGGAAATTATGATTATCTTTTAAAGCTACTTCAGACTCTTGAAAATTTGAATAGTCTAACATCTGGTACCAACAAGAATTATCTTTTGTTTAAAATATTTTAAAACATTTAATTTTTTATTTTTTTTTTAAATGGTTGCATAAAGTTGAGAAAAAAATAAAAAGTAGAAAAAGAACTAAAAGTAAAACAGCCCAATAATGAAAATCACTTGATATAAAAAAACACATAAAATATGGTTCGTGTTTTCACGGCACAAAAATCTTGTTTGTTTTTGTGTAAATTTAAAAAAATTAAGATGTAATAAAAATTCCTTTGAATAGCTGTTGTTTCCAACATCAAACCAAAAATATTTTCTCAAAAAACTTTAGAGGATTTCACCGTTCCCCAAAATACCAGGAAGATTACAACATGTTGCATTTATATATTTATTCAATGCCATTGCTTCGTGTTTAAAACATTTTTTTTTATAGATATAAATATTTTAATACCAAATTGTAAGTGACATTCATACGAAATACTAGACAATTTCAACAGAACCCCATAAATCTTTCTCCCCCAAACAAATTATCACTTTTGTTTTCAAATCCCCAGAAAAAACACTGCTTTATTGAGTCATTTACAGCTTATTACATTTCTTTTTAAATAAAAAATAAATTGACTTGTAATAAAAATAAGCAAATTTCGGCTGTAAGCATTTACATGTTTAAGATTTTTATTATTTATTTATTCAGCTTTATGGCCTGTTTATCAATTTCGAACGAAGACTTCGTTCGCTTAGCTAACATGAAAAACAAAAACAATATTTAATGATTTGATTTGTTTTTGTTTTGAATTTTAGTTAAGCGAACGAAGTCTTCGTTCGGAAATAAAATTGTTTACAAGCAGAGAACACACTTTGGTCACCTCCAACCAAACTATTTATAATGAAAAATAAGTCCTAAATTAAGTAGCCATAACTATATTATAGTTGCCTTTGAACATGGTTTGGATTTAAATAACAATAATTTGTTTATCCCTTAAAACAGTATAAATTAATATTATTGCAATTAAAAACTTGATCGGAAGTAACCATAACATGGTTCAGGGTTCTAGATGGAGGACTTTTTTTTATTTGCTTCGAAAATTGATATTCAGTAAATGGTGGTACATTTGTGATCTGTTTCCGATATTTTCCTTAAATTTTTCGCAAATCTTTGGGTGAAATCGTTTTAGTTCTTTAACTTAAAATTTTACCGAAATAAAGAGCAAAACCAGTTTTAATTTAAAAATAAATCAAGCGTCGGTTTTTGACGAAGGAGAAAACTATCAGGAACTGGTCGTAGTGGCCAGTCAAAATCGCTTGTTTGCGCCGAGTATGTCCGATTCTAAAGCCATTAAAGCACCTGCAGTATTTGTTGCGGCTCCATCTTGTTGAAACCATACAGTTGGCTTAACAAGATCTTTAAACATCGTCTGATATGCCATTTAATAGACAATTGGCTTAATTGCTGTTTATCAAATTAAAGTCTGAAGCAATAGATTGTGAGGTTTTGAAAATTAAATTCAATTATTTTGGTAAAGTGTGGCTTTTTTAATGTTTAGTTTCTTATGTTGTATAGTTATTTCTGTTGCATAGTCATGTTGCAACAAGAGGAAATAAGTAAATAAAAAAAAATTATCAAGAATTAAATTTTGCGCGACTCTGTAAATCCCATTATGTAGTTTAAGTGGCCCAAATAATATAATAGATTTTTTTATTGACTTGAAGAATGTTTACTAAATATTTTTGTTAAGCTAACGCAATATGTTTAATGCGTTTTCATTCCGTGAAATCAGGAAATCATTTTATATTAGCATCAAATTAAATTAAGTAAATACAATTTTATCGATAATTAGTTGTATGAAATATCAATACATCGTGTGAAAGCAAAATTGTACCCGAATATTGTAAATTTTTTGCAAATGCTTACTAATTTTATTAATTAACTTGAAAAAAGCGACTTCGGTTTTTGAGTTAATCTTGCAAAAGGAAAAAAATTAAAAAGATGTTGAATTCAACTACAGGTGGTGTCGGAACTACAACAATCAACAACAGAAACAACATAGATGGGTTTGCAATGCACAGACCTGCACAGATACATCTGTTTATATCTGTTTCTGTGTGTTTTCTAAAGTGGATATGTATGGATGAGTGCTCTTGTGTTTCTGATATAAGTTGATATTGATATGAATTGTAAAAGAGTGGATGTAAGTTGATACAAAAGCGAAAGAGAGTATCATATCTGTTAATATCTGCTTTGCAAAAGCAGATACTAGTGGATACTGATGGAATACAATAAGTTACTTATTGTACGATGCCGTTATTTTCAATTATTTTTCAACGAAAAAGAGCGTGAATGTATTACGAGCGAAAAAAAAGCCAAACAAAAAATTTTACAAAAACAAAATCCACAGGCTGCTTGTACTATGGTCGTACAAATTGCCAAGCAACAACAACACTACAAGTTACGTATTATACCTACGACGAAAATACAAGTGGAAGCGCTTGCAATCTTTCTTGATGAGCAGCACGATTAGCCTTTGTGTCTGCTGCGTACATGATTTCTTCTTGTAAACATGTGTATGCTGCTTTTTTTAAAGCAAACATTTTTGAAGATTTTAGTAGCGGTAATATTTTTTTTCTTAAATTCTTTGATGCCTATGGTTATTTTGTTAAAAAGACATGTAGACAAAAATTATTGTAAAAAAAAATTACTGAACACATGTAATTTGTTTTTGTAAAAAAAACTTGGGTTTTTACCAACCAAAACTATTTTTTTCGTTTAAAGCATTTTCTTAAATATTTAAACATTTGAAAATATTAAAAAAGAAGTATGCTACATTTTATGTGGAAATAACCTACATAGGTACATAAAGGCAAATGTTACAGTAAGTATAATTGTTGGGTTAGAAAAATTAAAAAACGCAACGAAATTTAAAAAAAAATAGCAATTCATATTAACGTTTTGAAATATTTTTATTTTGAAAAAAATTGTTTGACTAATAGTTGAATTTGAGCCCTAACCGCGAAAATAACGTAAGCGGCATCATTTTAGATTTTTGTTTTTTTCTAAATAAATGACTTTAACGATTTTATGGCAAAAACTATTTTATCCAGGGACCCTATAAAGGAAACGACAAAAAATCATATAAATATAACCATTTATATTGATGAATTATAGGTACCTAAAGGTTAAAAATTACAATTATCATTTAATATATATATTTTATTCTGGTTATCGTAACCAATTAAAGTAAAAAAATTTTTTTTTGGTTATACCTTCATAAATAACCATTAATTCAACTAAAAAATTTTTTTGGTTACAAACAACTATTAAACCAAATAATTAATTTTTTGGTTACAAATAACCATTTTAACAAATAATAAATTAATTTGGTTACAAATAACCATTAAAACAAGTAATTTATTTTTTGGTTACAAATATAAATTATACATAAGTAAGAAAGTATAGTCGGTTACTATTTGGGACCCTTGGGCAATAATTTTTCCGGCAAAAGCAAAAAAACTGTTTTTAAGTAAAGACGGTGATTCTAGCGGTTTAGAATTGCCTCTCAAGTCACGCACAACAGTTGACACGTTCACTCCTTCTTCTTAGTCATCGAAATAATAAATGCACGGAAATAATCATACATATAAATACCCTAGAGGGAAGCGAACTGACACTGAAGTAGTCCCTTGATAGGTCTTTGGTGGTAGGGACCGGTTCCAGTTCTAACACTTTATATGAATAAGACCTATCACTTTTACATGGGGTTGTCATTGGAGGGGAAATACTATGTAGTATTATTTCAATAAAACTAGTCTAAGAATTAAATTTAAGAGCCAAATTTTAAAAATTACCAAAAAATGTGTCACATCACCGCTGAAGACTGTTCTGAAATTCATTACTTTTTCTACCTTTTTGTTCTTTATAAACCAGTTAAGGGATTGGATCTTCTTTCACTGGTCATGAGTCCTTTCTTTTTGTACTTGTTCTATTTTCACAAATCCCAGGACCAGTCGCTTGGACCAATTGACACAAATTTTCCGCAGGTTACATATGCACAGAAAAAAATATCTGAAGAAAACTTTTAACCTGTGTCGTTGTTATAAAAAAATCGCTTGTTTTAATGGTTATTTGAAACCAAATAAATTAATTATTTTTTAAAATGGTTATTTGTAACCAAAAAATTAATTATTTGGTTTAATAGTTGTTTGTAACAAAAAAAAATTGTGGTTGAAGTAATGGTTATTTATGTGTAACAAAACAAAAAAATGTTTTTTACTTTAATTGGTTACGATAACTAGTTTAAAATATATGTAACGATAATGGTTAAAAATAACCAAATGAAAATAAAAGGAATTTTCCAGTAAACTCAAATAAAATACAATAACCATTATGTTTGGTCCCTGATTTTATCGTGAGCAACAAATTTAATACAAAATTTATATGAATTAGAATAAAAAAAACTCTCACCTATAAAATTTATTTTGGTGCTTACGTTATTTTCGCGGTAAAGGCTCGAATAATAAAAATGTTTCACACGAAATGACAAACTAAGTATACCCAGCTAGTTGTGGCGGAGGGTATACATAACAAAAAGCCAATAAAAAACCACACATGTTACACACACACATACACTGTGTGTTGTGCTGTGGCAGTACAAATTGCCGAGCAACAACTGCAACACAAGCGAGAATCGTTGTTATCAGGCCATATTTCACGATTTTTGGCGATATTTTCCTCTAAATTATCAAAGTGCCTATTTTTTGAGAAATACTTACAACACGGTAATTTTTGGTTTGTTTTATATATATTACACTACGCTAGTTGGAAAAACAGACAAGCTGGGCAACTGGCGTTTTAACCTAATTCGGGCGTTTTAACCTAATTCGGATACGTGGAATCCAGTGGTGCTCGCCGTTTTTAAGATTGGCTCTGGTTTTCGAGATATACCGTTATTTCGAAAATGGAGGAGGTTGCACAACATACACCTATTAGCGTAACTCAAAAACGGTTTAGTTTACTGAAATTACTAAAAAAAACCGAAACTCCGCAATTTTTTTTGTTTTGTTTGCAGCTTCGTTTTTTATATGTCTGCAAAAAATTAGAACCCTTGCTGCATTTTTGAATTTTTTATGAATTTTTAAAAAACAAAAATTTCGAAATTAATTTTTTTTTTTCAATAAAAAAAAATTATGTTTCAAAAACGACTGCTCACATTAGAAAAAAGTTTTACTTTTCTTAAAGGAAATTTTATCGCAAAAGCGTGTTTGAGTTACGCGAACATATGTTATGCAACCTCCTCCATTTTCGAAATAACGGTATATCTCGAAAACCAGAGCCAATCTTAAAAGCGGCGAGCACCGCTGGATTCAACGTATCCGAATTAGGTTAAAACGCCAGGTGCCGAGCTTGTCTCAAAAAAAGTGTAAATTTCTTGCACAGTGTTATTAATTTTGGGCAACTTGTTACATTACAAAGAGACAACTGTTATTAATTCAGCGCTTATATCTACTTAAGGAAAAAATGGTTATATGTATTCCATATATGCAGTATTTGTATTGTATGTCTAACCATGCAAAAACATTTTGAGAAATATACAACTACATATGAGGGGCTTAAGGCACAAGGGGAATCGATCTAAAGAAATCCACCCGTCCGGTTGGCTGTCCGTGTAAGCCTTGTAGGCAAAGTTCAAGTCGCAATTTTGAAGATAAATTGCTGAAATTCGGTACATAGGTTCTTATTGCCCTAAGAATTAAGCCTACGATAAATGGTAATAAAATTGACCTGAATCTTAACTTTATAATATTATTTTTTTTCCTGGGTCCATGATTGCCCATTGGTCCCAAATAAGGTACACTCTTGAAAAGTTGTCTAAATGATGTGGTGTGGAGTATCATAGGGTCGGGATTGAAGAACTTTACTTTCTTATTTGTTTAAATTGGATATTTGTACCCAAAAAATAAAAAAATATAACCAGAAAAAAATATATTTTTTCCAATAGATATTTGTAACAAATTTGGTTATCATTAACCAAAAAAAAATAAATTTTACTTTCATTGGTTACCACCAACAAAATAAAATATATATAACGATAATGGTTAAATATTCCCAATTGAAAATAAAGGAATATTTCTCGTAACCTTTACAAAAAATAATATATGCAGTAATTATTTTCAGTCCCTGAGTTATTTTTTTATTTTAAAAACCAACAAGTCCATATAAAACAGTCATTTTTCAACGTAAAAATAAAAGGTAAAATTTAACTCTTAAAAAGAGAGTTTTATTAAGCCGTCATAAATTAAAACTCAGTTAAGGAATAAAATATCGAATAAAACTGTTAAAACGAGAATTTATTCAGCCGTCAAAATATAAAACTCATTTCAGGAGTTTGATTTAAACCAGCATTTTATTCAACTAATTTTTTGTACATTAACAACCAAAGCTTGTCGCTGGTCAGATCACTACAATTTCAACGTAAAAATAAAAAAAGAAGAAAAACATAATGAGTATTTTAGACGTAAAAATTAAAATCCTTAAAAGAGTTGTATTTGTTGATGGTGTGAGTTCTATTTTAGGGCGAATATGTTATGATTGCGGAAAAAACTCTGTTTTTAAGAGTTTATCCAAACTTTTATTTTTTCGTTGAAAAATGATTTTTAACTGTGGAGTTGAGATTTTTTATTCTAGATCACCATAGGTTCTTAAAGAGAACTTTAGAACAAACCTATTGGTTGACTCCGTTTTTAAGCTAACATTTTATGGATAACTCTTATTTACGGTCCTTGCGATTTTTTAATTAACTAAAATTTATTTCTTAAAAGTTTATTTTTATTAATTTTTTTAAAGCATTAGGTAATGGTTAATTGTTTTGCTTTTTTATTTTTGTTAATGTTTTATTGTGTTAAAAATCGTAATAGTAATTTGCCGATTTTTTTATTTAATTTAATTTCTGATTTGTTTTTGAAAATATGCCGATTTCTTACCAAAACGATCTGGCACCCCTGGTTGAGATCGTATACAAGTTTTTATAAACTTTCTTATTTTCATAAACTCGCCAACAATATTTTAAAATACAACATAACACCACAGATATTGTAGAAATACTTATGGTGACAACAGATATTTGTAAGCAAGAAAAAAATGTTATGTCATACTCAATACAAAACCATAAGCAACAGTTTTTGTTTTTAAGATATGGTGAGTGGACAAAAGCAAAACCATACAATATCAGTTACACTCATTCTCTCATTTATATCAGTAGTAACAGATAAATATCTGGTGTATCTGTTTCAACAATACTTACTGATACACTCGTGCAGGTCTTTAGTTTGCATTGCGTTCTTAGTTTTTACGGTTCGAAATGCCAACCATTCTTAGCAAAACACTGACAAATCAAAACCAATAGGCTCGAACTGTCATAAGCAGAAGGCGTTTCGACACCACCTGTAGTTAATTCGCCTTGCTGTCTGCTTAAACAAGCTTAATATAGAAATAGAAAAAAAATCAGGAAACATTTATATGTATCTAATGAAAAAAATAATCAAAAAAAAAATGCCTCAAAAAAGAACACTTTCAGCTTGATCCAATTTTATTTATTAATCTTTTTACAATTTATGGTTATTCAATAACAAAAACATTGAATATTATTTAACTTTAATATTTGTTGTATTTGTTCAATTGGTTTTGCAGATAGAGTGTAAATTCCAACTCTCTTTTCGAACATAGTTCGTGAGAGAGATAAAAAAAAGAGAATAGTAATTATTATCATCTACTACAGGCTCTGAATCAGGGATGATAAATGACATTTTCTAAATTGTACTTAATAAAGTAAAGAATTGTACTTTTTTGACCCTAATTGTACTAAAAATAGTTTTTAATAGTCTTATTATAAAAATAACAGAAAACTTAAGAACATATTTACATTAAAATTCACTTGTACTATACACTTATACATACATACGTATTTGCAATACACTATTGGCAATTAACAAAAAAAATATTATGTTAATGAGTAATAAGGAATTTAGACGATGCTTTTTTATCTGTAATTTTTAAAGATGATAGTGGAACAGGGTATTTTTTGTATTCCTCTAACTCCCACTGGAGCTTAGGGCGCGAAAGTATAACAGGTAATAAGCCCAAAAGATATTGTCTAAGGGCCCTTATGCGGCCCCTGTACGTTGTAACTGGTCGTACAATTGAGTTGAATAGACCAGTTGACCGTTTGCAGCACATGCTACAATTTTTTTTACCACCTTTTAATTAAGCTTTACTATGAAATTATTTTTATAGAGTCAACATGAGTACCGATTTTTTAGCACTAGTAAGAAAGAAAATAAATAACAGTTCCGGTAGATTTTATATTCTTTACTAAAATTGTGCATTGTAATTTCGTTTTAGTTTTCTTAAATATTGTTCACTTAGCACACTGTTGCTTTCAAAACGTCAGAATAAAAATTAAAAACGGAAGAAACGCATGCTTTAAGAAATTAAGCTTAAACGTTTTCATTTATTTATAGCAACAAGATTCATTAGTCTGTAGTAAATCTTTTGTCTAAATTAAATTCGATGCAATATTCACAAAAAGGCTTCTAAGCTTTGTTTTAAATATATTTTGCTACGAAAAAATCCTTTCCATATTCGCCGACGAATGTTGTGTAGACAATATGCCATTTACAATTCTTCTGATATATGGAAATTTTTTTATTGTACTTAATATGTCATTGGAGTACTTCAGTACTTTTGCAATGAAAAAAGTACAATTGTACTGACTTTATCATCCCTGCTCTGAATGATGATGAAAATACAGATGATGTTATGGTAAATTCTACACCGAAATCATATAAAAACACATGCCACCAATATTGATTTAATTCCCAAATTGTGGAAATCAAATAATGCAACAAATTATTCAAATAAAAAAGTATCGATTGGTCACAAATGGTACTGTGAACTAGAATACGAGTATGAAACGATTATCTCGTATACTGCAACAAATTATAGGCCCTATGAAGTCGTTCTTTCAGGCTTAGAAAAAATTGATGTCATCAAATTGAATTCGTTGTTATTCAAGGAAGAATTAGAGGTTTTAGACATAAAATCGATATTTAAGAAAACTCAATATAATAGATACGTAATACTTTACATTGTATACTTAAGAATGGCTCTATAACGTTCAAAGAACTTAGGGAAAAATACCAGAACATTAAATACATTAAAGTTAAATGGAATTACCAATCTAAACAACGAAATAAAATTATTCAATGTTACAATTTCCAAATATTCATTGTAATATTAAAACGTTCATCGTCCATAACTAAATGTGCGATTTGTAATGGCGATCACTCATCTACTAATCACGATTGTGCAAGCAGATCTACTTATATTAAAAAACAGATATTCAAAGCCCAAACATAATCAAAAGTTAATTCTATCTATTAGTTCTTAATAATTTTCACTTTTTATGTTCTGACTTACTTTAAATCATGTTTTGGGTTTTCTACTGTATCTCCTTTTTCCCCTTTAATTACACTGTGTCGAAATTGCCACTTTTTTTAGACAAGCTGGGCACTTGGCGTTTTAACCCAATTCGGGTACGCTGAATTAGGAATGGGCAGAAAATATCGATACATAAAAAAATAATCGATATATATCGCCGATATTTAAATACCGATATATTAATATATCGATATTGATATACGACTACCGAATTCGATATTTTTTAGAGTCAGTCTTCATTAAAAACTCAAAATGTAAGCCGTTTTTAAACAATATGTTTTTTTAAGAATTGGCATCATTGCATGCATCATATGTATATTTTTTTAAACTAATATGAAGATCTAAAATGAGTGGCATTTATAAGAAGCAGTGCCGTATAAAAGCAGATTGAGCAGGAGCACATAAAACAGAGAGTGCTCCTGATGTCCATATCTGCTGATTACTGGTATGACTAAAACCAGTTGGTACTTGGTACTTTTGGGGTGCAATTCAAATTTTAAGGAAAGTTGGTACTTTCATGACTTGTTTCCTTCCATTTAAATTTTTCGTAATTTAATTTTTTTTTTTTGGATTTCATATGGTTTTTTTTTTGTATTCTTCCCTTTTGTTTTTGTTATAAATTAATTTTTTGTTTTGATTGAATTTATTGTTTTTAATAATTTTTTTAAATAAAATGAAACAATAAAGTGTAACAATGTAATTGCATATAATATGTTTGTTCATAAATATGTATGCACAAAGGTACATATATTAAAATTTTTTAATTTGGTCATTGTTTTAGCAAAAAAAAGTTCGATATATCGATATTTTTGAAATAATGAATATCGATACTCTTAA
Source organism: Pollenia labialis (assembly GCA_949318255.1). Lineage (NCBI taxonomy): Eukaryota > Metazoa > Arthropoda > Insecta > Diptera > Polleniidae > Pollenia > Pollenia labialis. The sequence continues at coordinate 121,467,063 of OX439142.1, forward strand.
AAAATATCGATTCGATATAAATCGATATATTTTTTCAATTTGCCCATCCCTACGCTGAATCCAGTGGTGCTAGCCGTTTTGTTAGGTGGCTCTGGTTTTCGAGATATACCGTTATTTCGAAAATGGAGAAGGTTGAACCACATATGTTCGCGTAACTCAAAAACGTTTTAGGTATATTTCGAAAACCAGAGACAATCTCTAAAAACGGCGAGGACCACTGGATTCAGCGTACCCGAATTATGTTAAAACGCCATGTGCCAGCTTGTCCCAAAAAAGTGTAAATTTCTTGTACAGTGTATTTATTAACTATATTTGTATATGTACATTAGGGTGTCCCAAAAATTTTTTTGTCAGAGGCTCAAGCTTAATTTGAAAGGTTATAGGGTACAGTATTTTTGAATTTTTTTTTAGATTTTTAGGAAGAGGTTTAGAGGTCGCGCAAATCAAGTCTTTGTTAAAAATCTGGTTTTTCGGTCATTTTTCAAACTTGACTCATAACTTTGTCAATAACCACGTTCATTTAATTTTTTGACCGAATATTTCTAAAGAAAATTTCCCAAACTTTATTTCCATATGCAAAAACGTTAAGTTCCGGCAATATTTTTATCCATTACGATTCCACATATTAAGTATTTTTGTAATTTTTTAACAAATTCTGTAAAAAACGGTTTATTACTTTTCAAATTTATATGAAAGTATACAAACTAGTGACGCGATTTTGAATACCGATAAGTTCTAAACAATTAAGAAAAACAAAAATGGAATTTTGTCCTACAGCTTCCGAGTTACACTATTTTTATAGTTTGTACCTTTAAATGGTGATACTTTTTTCGTTATAATTATTGTATATTTCCATAAATTTTTATAGTTGGGTTTTAACTGTCATTAACTTCTGACATTTATTGATCTAAATCGTTACACGCTGTCATTTTCACTTTCTATTTTATGTGTATTCTCCGCTATAATACTGTCGTTATACGATTTTACATAACAACAATTTTTGAGTTAGCTGACCCACGAATCAACTAGAAAAGTTTTTTTCGTTTTCATTTAAACTTAAAAAGTTGTAAAGCGTTATTACAAAATTTTTGAAAAAATTACGAAAAATTGTATTTAAGAGTATCTAAATGAGTAAACTCATCACCAAAACTTATAAGTTTTTCACACAGGAATAAAGCTTGGATATTTTTTTTAAAAACTCTTTCCTCAGGAGTGAAGAAACCCGTTGTATTAACCAAGTTATGAGTAAAGTTAAAAAAAAGGCCGAAAACTACGGTTTTTTATGAAAACTCCATTTGCGCGTCCTCTAAACCTAATCCGAAAATTCTTAAAAAAAAACCAAAAATACTTCACCCTATAAGCTTTTAAATTTTCATTGAGCACCTATGAAAATCAGAAAGAAAAAATTTTTTGGGACACCCTAATGTACATGTATACATACATATATTCAAAAATTATAATAATTTAAATCATTTTCTTTTTTTTTCATTTAATTGCAGATTGGTGCATAGCCAAATTACAAAACATAGACGTCAACTCTTTATCTGTAATACCTGCCTCATACATTTTCACATAGAAAAATCCTTAATTAAGCACTAAGTCGAGTGCAACAAAATAGTGACGATGATGCCTACTGCTGAAAAAAGTATTCTAAGCTACAAAAATTATAAAAAGCAAATGGATGTGCCTTTTGTTGTGGGTGCGGATTTTGAATGTATTCTAGAAACAGAAAACATTCAAAATTCTGCTAATGTAAAATTAACGCAAGAGCACCTTCCATTTCCTTATCGTAATTATATTAAGTGTTCATTTGACTCAAGTTTAGATGTATTTAGAATTCATAGTGGTGATAATTCACAAAAGTTTAGTTAAGGATAATATAGATATTTATGATAATTATTTAAGTATAGTCAAGCCGATGAATTCCTTGACACTACTTCAATAGACAAGACAAAATGAAGATACAAATTGTCATATTTGTAAAAAATTTGTATCTGTTGAAGATAGAGTAGCTGACCATTGTCATCTAACTGGCGATTACAGAGGTCCTGCTTATAACAAATATAATTAAGAGCATCAAATCGCCAATTTCATCTCAATATTTTTTCGCCACTCAGCAGTTTTTTGCGTTTTCTGTCCAAACTCAGGAACAAAAAATATGTGTTGCATATATGTGACATGAGCTTTGCAAAAATTTTCGTAACAGAAACTGTGGGTCACATGTTTGTGACATACTTCAAAGTCGCTTATAAGTGACATGAGTTTTAAGTTAAATTGGTGTCACATAAATGAGTCAATACATATTTAAAATTTTTTGATATAAAACACATATTGATAATAATTTGTTGGCATTTTATATTTATTTATTATACCCACACCGCAATAGTGAAGAGTGTAGATGTCCGACCGACTGGCTAAAATTTGGAACATATGTTCTTATTGGCACAAGGACCAAGCCTGTTGAAAATGGGCCGAATCGTAGGAACACGAGCAGTCTCTGCAGACTCTACATATATACTTTGTTGCTGTCCTCTTTTTATTTTTACTTCACTCTCGGCAGCAGTTTCTTGTGTTGTTTACATCTGGAAAGTGAGGTGTATTAGATGTGCTGGGAACTACTTCATTGGATGTTCGATGTGTTGAAGCTAAATAAGCTTTTATTACATGTTCTCTGAATGACAGAAACTTTATAGGACTATCAACATTAAGTTTATTATAGATCCAGCAGGCATTTCAAAGGATATGTCGATCATATGGAAAAATACTTTCATGTACCAGCGAATTGATCGCCATTTAATCAGATCGATTGATTGATACCTGAAATATTTTTGCTATAGTCATCAATAATTTTTGGATTCTGTTCCCATGATGTAGCTCCTTTAGCATGCTTACATTTTACGACATATGTGGGATTACGTTTTCTGTTTACTCTTAAGGTTCCGCACATAGTTTTATTACATTTTAAATATTCTGCAGGTCAAAACTATTGTAATAGTTATCCATGAACAGTGTGTGTCCTTTTTGCAAATACTTCTCCATTAATTTAGCGACAATTCGAAATGAATGTCCCTTTTCATTTATAACGGTATTTTTCCCCGTGTAAATAAGAATATTTATTATAAATTCATCGGTCGTGCATTGTTCATAGAATTTAATTCCGTATTAATGTCTTTTGCTCGGAATGTACTGACGAAACAAAAGTCTTCCTCTCCACAAAAGGAGAGCTTCAGCCAAGGATAAATTTTGAGAAGGACTCTTAATTTTATTTACATTTTTAATTTTATGATTAACGATATTTTCAATTTTGTGGATGCGATTCAGAGTTATAGGAGCACAAATAACGTAGTATATTCTCAAACTTATTGCGGCTCATTGTATCTCCAAAAATGCTTTGAAAATAAATGGAATCTTTGCTCCAAAACAATCTCATTTTAGGTTTTTTGTTAAGAGACATTTAAAGGCATAAAGCAGTTACTTTTTTATTTCGTCAACTGTAACATTTTTCCATCTGTTCAGATTAGATTTGGCCCCTAGATTTTTATTTGAAGATAAAATATGTAGTAGCACGTGTAATTAGTCCACGAAACTATTTTGTTTAGTAGTTCATCGACAAATATCTGCATAAAATAATGTACTAGCTTTGCATTAGGTGGTAAATTAATTGATATTTTTCTTCCCCATTTAATTGAATATTACATTCTTCTGGCTCTACATCAATCCAATCATTTTTACTTCTTATGTTTGCATTATGCTCTCCCTCTAAATAAATATTTTCTTCGAAAAAATTAAATTCCCCGGACTCTTCGGCTTTACTATCCAGTGTAATCAAAATTTAAATCACTTTCACTGGAGTTTAAAATTGCTTTAAGAATTTCCTGTTTGGATATAATCTTTGTTTTTCTAGTTTTTTTTCCATTGTAAAAGATCTAAACAGAAATATTTGCATATGTAATAACTAATATGTTAAGCATTTACAAGTAGCATAAACCTTACCTTTAACTTATTAATATCAATTTTATAACAAAAAGAGTATTATAAAGTAGAACCTTCCTCTATAAATTACAACTCTTTAATGAAATGATTGCACTACCAAAAACGCTTGTATAGTTAGTTTTTAGAAAAAAATTGAGACATTGTAAAATTTATTAAACAACTACTCACCCTAGACACAAACCGCAGCACTTTTAGTTACATCACACGTACAAGAAAAATACTTTCAAGACACATTCACAAAATTAGAAGCAATTACATTTTAATAAAAATAGGCCACTTATATGTGACATGAGTTTCTTTGAAAACTCGCCCGTCACATATTTGTGACGTTGAGTGGTGAACGTGCTAGGCATAGGATTGTCATTTGTTTATACGAGAATTTAATAAGGAATTATATATGTAAAAAAAATATGAAAAGATAACGATTGAATTGCGTTTTCTGGATCCATTTAGCATGCCATCTTGTTTAGACAAATTATCGAGTTATTTAACCGATGATGATTTAAATATTATAAAATCTAATTATACCAATGACAATGAATTTAGTTAAATGAAACGTAAAGGTTTCTTCCGTATGCCTATTTGAATTCTGTGAATCGTTTCCAAAAACACAATTACCACCCCGTTCAGTATTTTTCAGTAAACTTACTAATGAGTCGTGTAGTGATGATGATTATAAACATGCCGAAAATTTATGGTCTACATTTCGATGTAAAACCATAATGGACTATTTATTTTTATATTTAAAAGTAGTATTCTTTTGTTATATAATATTTTTGAGAATTTCCGTAAAGTATGTTAAAGGAATCAAATTATGTAATGTATTTAGAGGTAAATAGTTTATATGGTCATGCAATGTCACAATATCTCCCCTATCAAAATGTTAAATGAGTTGAAGTAGATTTAGAGTATCTATCCACATTGCACGACAACCATAATTACTTACCGTTTTGAGTTGGCAATAAAAAAATAGATATAATTAAACGGGTTAAATTAATTGCGGACTTAAATGCTTAAACAAACTACTTCAGTATGAATTGATTTAAAAGGAAATCCACAGAATTCTTCATCTAATCAATCCAATTGGTTGAAGATTTACATTGACTTAATTAATCATCATAGGACGTAAGCAAAAAACTCTTTTCAACAAAATGTATTTAAGTTATTAAAAACGCCGTATACGGAAAAACTATGGAAAACGTTGATAAACGTAAATGCATTAAAATTGTATATGAACGGGAAAGCAGGAGAAAGATATTAGGGGCTAGAGGTCGTACAGCTATACCCAATTTCCATAGTTCATTAAAAATTCACAATGATATGGTTGCTATTGAGTTGGAAAGAATAAAGACTAAATATAATAATAATAAACCCATTTACATCGGATTTTCGGTATTAGAATTATCAAAATGGAAAATGTATAGTTTCCATTATTATTATATGAAACCAAAATATCTCGATAATATAAGTTTAAACTACATTGACACTGATTCCTTCATAAACGAAGTAAAAACAAATGACGTGTATGATGATATTCGGAATGATATTACCATCCATTTCGATACATCAGCATATATTTATGTAAGTGATTTCAGAAAATGTTTAGTTTATAAGAAGTTGTATCATGATTCGATGAAACAGAATTTTATAATCAACATATTTAAGTTATTTAGATAATAAGCGTTACTTAAGAGAATATGGTGTTGAAACGTATGCATGGGGGCACTATAAAAAAAATAAACTTTCATCATCATCAACATCATCACAACCATCAACAAATTTAAGTTTGTATAGGGAATATATGGAAGATGATGACGATATTCTACCTAATGTAAATATTAATTATCCACGATCAATATCATCACCATCAAATATTTTTTGTGAATTGATGGAAGTTGATAATGAAATTTTGTTAAATGTACATATTGAGTAGGTAGTTTGAAAGATTGAAAATGTAGAATAAGTAGTTTTAAGGACTCAAATGAACATTTAATATAAATGAAATAGTTTATAAGACAGCAACTGTAATTTAGATTTTTACTATGTAAATGTTTAATTAATAGATTATAAGAATCAAACATTTTTATTTAGATTGTAATATTGTTATATGAAAAAACAAAAAAAAAAAAAGATAATAATAAATAAATAAAATTTTTATAATATTAAAATTAAAACAACCAGTTTATTTTTGTTTTTATTAATTTTCTTTATTGTATATACAGGGCCCACCAAATAACTTTTTTTTTTTTTGAAAATGCTGTAAAAAAAACTACTGAATATTTTCTCAAATTTCTTTTTTTATTTGAAAGTACAATCCTTCCGCTTAATCATGGAAAATAATTTCATTCAAATGGCTGCCTCGGCCGGCCATGCAGTAGCCTACACGATCGGTCCAATTTTTAAGCACATAATCGATTGTGTGCAGCTGAATTTTACCAATGGCTTCACGAATATTGTCCTTTAAAGCGCCAATTGTCTCTGGCTTGTCGGCGTAACATTTATCTTTAACGGCACCCCACAACTAATAGTCCAACTGTGTCAAATCGCAGCTCCGAGGTGGCCAAACAACATCAGCCCTGCGGCTGATAATGCGATCTTCAAAAACAGGGCGCAAAACATCGAATGCAGCTTCGGCTGTATGACACGTAGCGCCGTCCTGTTGAAACCAAATATTGCCAATATCCTCCTCTTCAATTTTTGTGAACAAAAATTCGTTCAACATGGACCGATAACGATATCCATTGACTGTAACGGCCACTCCTTGTCCGTTTTCGAAGAAAAATGGCCCAATTATGCCTCTGGACCAAAATCCGCACCAAACAGTGACTCGTTTTGGGTGCAACGGCTTTTCAATGTATGCGTGCGAGTTTTCTGTGCCCCAAATGCGACAATTTTGCTTGTTTACATATCCGCCAAAATAAAAATGAGCTTCATCTGAAAAGATGATTTTTTTTTTTGGCAAAATCGGCATCTTCTGTAAGTCGATCGCAGGCCCACTTAGGGAAGCGAAAACGCATATTTCCCAGCGTTGTTCAAGCGTATGCACAACCATATTCGTTCAGTGAAAGGATAAAACTAATTATATGTCAAATCAGACTTGAGCTAAGTGTTACCATTCACGAAATAAGCACTAGTTGAAAAAAACGTTAGATGGCGGACCCGTTATATATTGAGTATATAGATAAGTTTAAGGGAACGGGTTTTAAAAAAAATCTCCCCCTTCACTTTCCTAATCATCCGATAATATTTCATACCCTGTTGTCTCTTGGGGATGGCTTAATTGAAATTTAATTTAATTAAAAATTTTAGTAAACTGCCAAGTGCACGACAAATTTAACTTAACTGGCAACATGCTTTATTTTTGTTTGCGAAAACAATTAAGCAAGTTGTTTTTGTTTTCACTTTGCTCTAATTTTGATTTTTCTCAACCTACTTACAACTACAACTAATGCTGGAAGAATTCCAACCAATTGTTGTGGGGGATGTAAGAAGAGATAAACTAACTGTTTATTGTTGTTGTTTTTGTTTAAGCTTTGTTATTATTACAAGTAAAGCTGTTGCTTATAATTCTTATTCGCTTAACAGTTTTATTTGTTTAATATCTTTAGTTTTTCTATAATCTTTGGAATAACTTTCCTGATGATCTGGCCTAAGTAACCAGTGAAATGCGCATAGGGATCAACAAAAAATTTCAGTGTCTTTATCAAGAATAAAAATTTGAATAAGAACTTACAAAAAAAAAACAGTTACTTCTATCAAAGCATTACATTTCAGGTCAGTTATTTCAGGAAACGGATTTGGAAAAATTAATATTTTTAATGAGAATATAGAATTGGCCATTCATCTAGCGTAGTGTTATGCACCGAGCTTTTTGTACTTTGTTCTTAGATTGCCACCAAGGAATACTAATTCCAAAAACTCCTTAAAATCATCTTTTAGAAATGAATAAATCATATTTTAATTTCCCGCTAATAATGGCAACTATGTAATATAGTTTGTGGGTCACTTTGACCCTGTATGACCCTAGCAATTATGGTAAATTATAAAGCATTAAATCCAGCATTATAGCGTCTCCTCAGTCTTCGTGGACATATTTGTATGCCAAAGTATATTTTTCCAGATTTTAACTGGTTTAAATTCTAGCATTTAACCCGCTTCTTTGTTTTCGGGCCTTTTCTTTCATAAACATATTTATATGCCAAAGTTTATGTTCTTACAAATTTTACCTAAGTTTGTGTTTCTTATTTCAATAGTATAGAAAATAAAATAAAAGTACCACTCGTAGAACACAAAAGCAAATGAAAGAATGTAAATTTCTCGTATTATTCCACAATATGTACTGGTTGTACGTGTTCACTTTCTCAGGACATTTCATCTTGAATTTATGTTTCTAGGTCCAATACTTTTGAAAATTCAAAAAGTACCAGTTAAAGAACAAAAAAGTACCAAAAAGTTCCCCATAGATTTGTATGCACATACATGTGGAATTTTATGTTTTAAGGTCCAATATTAATGATAATTAAAAAATACCAGTTGTAGAACCAAAAAGCTGAAGAAAGATATTAAATTTTTCGTATTTCCCATTTTTGTACCATTTGTTCCCCCATTATGAATGAAGCAAAATGTTTTGTAAAAAAGTACCAAAAATAGTTATGATTTTTACCCCTAAAACGTTCGAAAAACTACCAAACTTGTATTCTTATTTGTTTGATAAGTTTCGAATGTAGTATAAAAGTTATTGCTAGGTTTATTGGCTTAAAAGATATATGGGCTGACAAAAACGTACCAAAATTCAGGTTTTACCCGTTTTCACCCTAAAAGAGCCGAATTTCAAAAAAGTTAGTTTTCAAAAGAACAGCGATAAGTTTAACAGTTTTTTTGGTATCTTTTTTAGTTTTGGATATAATAGGTTTCCGAATTTGCCTTTTTTTCCCCCTAAACATTCGAAAAACCCCGCCTAAGTGGACCGATTTGGGGAGAGACCCACCTCCGGTCCAAATTTCAAGTTCTTAGCTTCATGCGTTTTTAGGCTGTGCGAAGATTAGTCAGTAACGTTATAATTTTATATATGTGGCTTTCTGCGAGAAAAGGAACCTAGTGTGTCAAAAACGGGTTTGGACTTAAGAGTGGATTCTGGTATCTTAAAGGGTGTAGAATAAGATGCAATGAGTTTTCTCAAAACTTCATACTCACATACTAGGTCCCTTTTCTCGGAGAAGGTCACATATATAGATACATATTATTATACACACACATATTCAGTCCACAATATCCTTAATGTAAACATTGTCAAATATGTTTTCTTTTGCTTTAAAATACTCTGAAAAAGTCTGTTTATTATATTTTTCAACTTAAGAGGATGTGTTGCATGTTTGTCAATTTTATATGATGTACTACTACGAGTGGGCGTTTATATGGAAAGATAGCAGTTGCTGATGTCTGTGCCAGAGTTAGCCAAAACTTTAAACTTTTATGACAAATACTTACTTAACTTACTTACGTTGTTGTAGATATGATGAGTTGACCTTTTTGTTGTTTCTTTCGTTTGTTATTTTCATAAATATTATTCTTGTTTACAATAGTTTAGGCAAACATACTAAAAATATTCTGTCGCTGGCTTGTAAATTTAGAAGTGTAAAACAAACAACAATATTTAAGCGAACATTTTTCATACAAAGATAAAAATGGTATAAAAAACTTAAACCAAGAGCCTCAGTTTCAGTTAGAAATTTACCTTAAAATAAAAAACATATGGGGCAGAAATAATACTGGATGTAAATATTAGGGGAGCTCGGCTTAGACAAAAATAAATAGAATTTTGATGATGTTTTACCCAATATGCACACATTTCAACTAGGTCATTATTATTAAACTATCTCTTAAATTGTTTACATTAGGTATACTTATGTAAAACAAAAGTAAACAAAACAATTCGTGACATGTGACAATACCAAAAATGCTCGGTGAGGTTTGCCATTTCAACATGAATGGACTAACAATAGAACAACGCTTGCAAATCATTGAATGCAAAATTCGTGCTGTTTGGAATGTGTTTCGTAAATTAACTCCAAACAGGCTATGCAAGCTGCTTTGCCCGAATTTCTCACTAGTTTCACATTATTGGACATTAATCCACAAAACCACATGCGAAGAAGGGGTACTGAGAAAAATATTGCTGCTGTCTTGGCCAGTGCCAATGAAGATTGCGTTATGTCAATTTATCGCCGTTGTCAACAATTGACATTCTCTCATATGGCCACCTGGAATATTTGACAACTTTTTGCACAACATGGAAGAATTGACGATGCCATAAAACTATTGAGGGACGAGCTTGGTGAGCAATAACTCTCACGTTTTGGAGCAGTGCATTGGCTGCCAAGATCATGCGATTTGTTTCCCATAGATTATTTTTCGTAGCGATACATGCTAGCCACTATTCTAGCCCTGCAAAAAAAACATTACAGCTATCAGAAACTAAAATTGGAGCTCATGGAGGGACCACCTATGGCAACATTTACATGAAATTATCTTTAAAAAGTTAATGGCAGGTATTTAATTATCATCCCAAATAAATATTTTACTAACTTTTGCAAAGTTTACTCTGTTTTTTTTTAATTTTCGAAACCCAAACGGTTAAAAAATTCCCTGTTATTTGCATTTAGAATTAAATTTTTATTTTAATTTGATGACTTTAAAAGATAAATTCAAGCGAATATTATTGCTAAATTTTCGATCGAACTTTTAATATATCGAATAATAATCATGGAACAATTGAAATATCGATAAATTATATAGAGAAATTAATAAGATTGATAAGCTGTATACAGAAAAATAATGAGTAAAATTAAAGTAAAAGTTAAAGATATCTGAGTAGGTAGTAAATTGTAGGTATCAATAAATTGTCTACAAGAAATTATAAATTTCGTTATACTCGAAATTTAATTTTCATTAAATTATTTTTATGAATAAATTTTAATTAATTTCATGTTGTGAAATTCCATTCTTCATAAAAATAATTTAATGAAAATTAAATTTGATGAACTTTAGTTTCAAAAATATTTTCCATATAAAATTCTATGCGAACGTCTACGTTCGAAATCATTGAACAGGCAGATAGTTTTGGTAAAGATGCTAAAATTTTTAGACCGAAGAGCAAGATTAAAAAAAATCATAAAAGAAAAGAAGGAAGTGAATGCAAGACAATCGATTTGAAATTTTACACTAAGTCTGAATTTACACGTTTCATCTTTTGATGCTCAACTTCTTTTCAATTCCCTTTTAAAGATGCCAATATATTCACACGCAGCAATCGGTTTCAACTTTTTTCGGTACAAAACAACAACAATTTTATTAATAGCGAATCAAAGAGAAAAAGAAAAGAAAAAAATTACATGCAGCCATCGTTGTGAACGAATAAAAACACAAAGCGTACTGACCGAGTACAGGCATCTCCGTACTAACCCCCTTTCTTCTTTCTTCTCTCACCTAAAAACATAAGAGTTGAGCATCAAAAGATGAAACGTGTAAAAGCAGACTAACTATTTTATATTTGATATATACATACTAACATTTACTTTCTGAGGTACATCTATTTAAAAAGGTTGAATACACATGTGTATATATGGATAACATGGCCACTACTCCTCTATAATGTTTATAATCTTAAAAGTTTTGGCTGGCCATTATTTCAAACATTCATGCTTGAAAACTGTTTACAATCCTAAGAAACGAATAGATAATTTTTGTTTCGCTCCGAAGCTTATTATTTTTCACTTTCTTTGGAAAACTTGAAATGATGTTTGTATCCGTTAACTTAAATAAAAATATATAAGAATAATGGCATATCTAGTTACAAGCTTGCTTATACCAAACAACAAAGTTATATAAACCCAGACAACGGCGTAAAATGGCGCTTTCTTGTTGTTTTTTAAAGCATTACAAACAGTATTTTTTGAATTCTCGAATTACAGTACGTTGTTTGGCATTAGGTTTGACAACTGTGTGGAAGTTTTATCCGAAGGATATTAAAAAGTACTTTTAATTTTTGGTTGCTTAAGTGCTTTAATATAAACATTGATTTGCTGTAGACAAAACCCTTTTAACTTAAGCTTTGACTATAGAATATATTTTTATCGTTAAAAGTAAAAAGTGTTTTTAATAAATTCAAGTCCGCTGGAATAAGACGGTTAATCTATTTCAATTTATTTTCCTAATAAGAAAATTTATAAAATCTGCTTAAAACGTTGTACAATTTTTTATTACGGAAAACAATTAATTTTCCACAATTTTTTCTTATTACTTAATTAATTTAATTGAAAACAAATATTTAAAATCTTTTATTTTGAGATAAAAACTGTAATTTTCAAATGCCTAGAACAAAAATTTTAAAAAACCGCTAAATATCCCGCTAACCGCCAAAACGGAAATTTTACCCCGATGGACACGTAAAAACCGCTAGAATCGCGGCAAGCCCGTCTAATTGGCAACAGTGGTTGTCGGCAATGCTTGATGAAAATCAAAAAGTTTGATTTTTATTTTGATGTCTCCTGTTGTGATTGACAAAAAAATTGTATTTACTTTGTCTTTGTTCTTCTGGAGAAATTGAAAAAAAAATTTATTAATTTTGTTTTTGATTTTCATATAAAAAATATAAAATAAATGACACTTACACATATGCACTGATTGATGGATTTATTTGATAGCCTCCAGGTGGCTATACAAAATTTGGGTTATCGATAAATTTTCTTTTAAAATATTCCAGATATAGATAATTTTTCTAGATTAAGTGAATTTTAGTTATTAAAACCAGTTTACTATAAAAAACATTCCTGTTCAACTTTCTACAAAAACTTAATTTTTTTTTGGACAAGTAAAACTAATATTTTCTTAAAAAAATGGTTTATCCCAAAAAATGTTACCACCATAGTTAAGCTTTATATTTTGACATGTAAGTGTTTACACTTCTAAAAATTGTCAACTTGCAAAGACATGGGCCTATGAAGGATCTGCTTATAATTATAGTATGTGTTGAAGTGTACACATACAATAACAAAAATATTGTAGCTACCAGTAGCAGTTGCAATACTGGTAGTTTTTCTCATCATCATAGAAGTCTGGTGTTAGTAGTAAGAACAAACACTTGCAGAGCCTTTAAGCATAAGTCAAGTTAATTGCATAACCTTTGTAAGGGTTTTGTTGTTCTTGACATTCTCGTAATGTACCTCAGTATCTGGTGTGCTTTATAAAATTTTATTAGAAAAATACACACAAGCTTACACACCAGCAAAACTTTAAAACCAACTGGCAAAAGCATTAGCTTAAAAAATTGTCTAAACAAAATGTTAGTAAAAACGAAAAATCATTTTCAAATAAACCAGTTTTTTAAGATTTAATTGAAAATACAATTAATACATTTTTTATAGAAAATTTAAGTCATCGATAAATCTTCTATAGAAAATTTAAACTAACTATATTTTTCAAAGAAAATTTAAGTTATCGATAAATTCTCCATAGCAAAAAGTTATCGATGAAGTTTCTGTAATATATTTAAGGTGTAGATAAATCTTTTATAAAAAATTAAATCAATGTTTAAATATTTAAGAAAAATTAAATCAATGCTTAAAATTTTTAAAGAAAAATTAAGTTATCGATAAATTCTCAAAATTTAAGGTATCAATAAATTTTCTGTAGGAAATTTAAACCAGAGGGATTTTTTTATAGAATATTTATGCTATCGTTAAATCTTCTGTAGAAAATTTAAGTTATATTTACATTTAAAGAAAACTAAGTTGTAGATAAATTCAACATGGAAAATTTAAATTATCGATAATTTTTCTGTAGAATATTTACGTTATCGATCAATCTTCTATAGAAAATGGATACATTTTTTACAGGAAACTTTAAGCTACGTTCACACCTATTAAATATTTGACGTCCTACACGTAACCACTAGGTTTCTTAAAGAACTGTTTGCTTCTACAAAACGTTTGGCTAGAGCAAACATTATTTAACAGTATCTAAATTATATTATGCAAATTTAATCTTAGAAATAAAGCTTAGTAAATAAATGGAAATTGTGAAAAATAAAGCTTTAGTTTGATCAATTTACTGGTCACGCTTTTTTATTTTGATTTTGTCGTCAAATATTTGTTAGGTCTGAACATACCTAAAGTTATTGCTAAATTTTCTTCAGAAAACTTTACTTAGGCCCAGAATGATTCAAACTAGTTTAAAAATCAAGATTTCTAAAGGGTTTCGTTGCAGTTGCGTTTTAGCGTCTGTTCTGGGCCTTATTGATACATTTTCAACAGAAAATTTACGTTTTATATGTTAAGTAAAAAAGTTTTCTATAAAAAAATATAGTTAAGCTATCGATTAATTTGCAATAGAAAATTCAAAATACACTGATATTTTTTCTATTATAAAAATCAAGTTATCAATTAATTTATCTTAAGTTATCGATATATTTTCTATTTCAAGGTATTAATCAATATTTTATATTTAGACAGTATAAGTTATCGATTGATATCCCAGTTGGTGATAACTTTCCTAATAAAATATTAATTTATCTAAAAATTTCGATTTAGTTATCATTTTACTCTGAGTGTACTACATGTTTAGGCATGTAAAATACGACATTAGTGTGTCTTCTTGCGTCAGTGGTATTAATTTTGTGAGTTCGATTTGAATGATTGTGGTAAAAATATTTAATATTCCATACTGGCTTATCTGCTGAATTTTCTTCTTTTAGCTCGGGAAGTATTAAGACGATACATGCGATTACTTTTAAAGCACGAGCACTATTGTTGGTTGGTTGCTATTGCCAACGTAAGTATTTCTATGCGCTTGACTGATTGCATATGTTTGCGGCAAGAGTTGATACAACCAGTATTATGATTTTGCACTCTTATATAATTTTTTATTATTATTATTATTATTGTTGAACCATATTAATAGTAATAGTTTCACTCGTATGTCCTCGATAAATGTTTGCATGCATAAAAGTAGCAAACAACCTGTGTGTTGCAACATCCATACATGTTTTCTCGGTAATATTTTTTTCAATAGTTTGTTGGCAGTACTTTTGTTAACACGCAAGATGTTGTTACAATTTACAACAACTACAGAAATAACAAACACAATAAAAAGGGGCAACAATCTAAATTAAATGAAATAAAGCGTTTTGTTGTTTATGTGTTGCATAGACTCAAGTAAGGAACATCAGATTGTGGTTAGTCAACAAACACTTAGACCTTTTTATGCCGTTTTTTTACATATTTTTTATCTTTGCATTTTTTAGTATGTTTGTTAAATAACTAACAGATACCACAAGAAGGTACAAGAACATGGTTTTGTTAAAAGATTTACAGTCACTTACGTTCGTATATGTCTAATGAAATGAGGCAAGTCTTTATTTACCCCGTTTACTGGTTCTCAAACTCTCATTTTTATTAAGCCTCCTTTTTTGTTTTTTATTACTTGGAAACATAAAATCAACACAAACAAAACAATTTTTATAAACTCCATCATATTGCTTAAGTTGTTTATACAGCAGACTGTTGGGATCTGACAATTTTTAAATTGTTCCGTCTCAATGGCAATATTGTACCAAATTGACATAAATTGTGCCAAAATTTACTAACACTTTCTTATTCAACTAAAAATACAAGTCAAAAAGTACAGTTGGTCAAGCCCGACTATTTGATACCCTACACCACGGTATATAAAGACAAATATTCGAGAGTTTAACTTATTTGGGGCCCATTCTATGAAAGTTCTTTGTGCCGAATATTATGAGATATCTTCATCTATATGAGATTTGTTTGCCCCTCAGTGATTTTAGGAATTGCGCTTATATGGGGCCTATGGAAAATTTTGGAAATACCAGCACAAAATTTTGCATGACATAGTAGCTATCGTAAAAGCCAATTGTTATGTCAATACCAACATTTTAAATTAATTTAAAAAAAAGGTTTTTTCGGGAGTATTATTTGTATGGGAGCTATCGTCAATTATGGACCGATTCAAATAACATTTAATCTTAATAGCAAGATAATAAGACGGTTTATAGGCACAAAAACTAGTTCGGAAAGAAGTTTGTATGGGGGCTATGTGAAATTATGAACCGATTTTTACCATTTTCCGTAGGCTTCGTCCTTCTGAATTGAAACCAATGTATATAATTTTATCAAATTACCTTCAAAATTGCGACCTGTACTTTTTGCACAATGTTACATGGACAGTCAACCAGCCGGCCACCCTGACACATCGTTAAAACAAATCAGAAAGTAATATTGAGCCGATCGGTATATTAACACAGCAGCTCAAACGCATAATACCATCTCCACTATTGTGGTTTGGGAACACAAAATAAAGAAGAAGCAAACATTTCTCTATTTATCGTTTTTGTGGCAACGGCTAACAAAAGTGTAAAAAGTGCCACCAAAACCATGGACAAAAGTGGAGATTTGGAGTCACTTGATACCAGGCTTTCTACAGGGATACGAGTACAAAAATTATGTACCCATGTACTTAATTACATCATGAACACAAATTAACAATAATGCAATTTTTAGTCAATGCTAGAGATATGTTATTAAATAGTGAGAAATATGTTATTAAATCAAAGAAATGATAAAAATTTTATCAATTTTAAAATTGTACCAAAAAAGAATGAATTGTACCAGTGTACCAATAAAGTTTCGATTTACCAAATTTGGTACATTTGTACCACAAATCCCATCAGTGATACAGCAGTGTTTTTTTTTATTATTTTTTTTTAACAAGTTTTTTTTTTGTTAAATATTTCTTCTACAAATTTCATCCCCTTGTTTTTGGTGGTTCTTTCCAAAAAAAAAATTTTTTTTTTGAATGTTTGTTTTTATTTTCTTTTCAACAATAAGAAAAAACTGAAAACTGTCTGGCAACAAAAATTTTTTAAAAAAGAAAACATAAATGTTCTTTTCAGCCCATTTAGTGGTCCAGTATTTTATATTTTATTTAGTTAAATTAATTGGCTTAGTTTTTTTGTTATTTTATTATGTAGGAATATCAATTTAATTTTAAAAGAGATCTTGCAACTAAATACTTTGAAAAATGTGAATGGATCTCAAAGGGTAATTATGGTCAATAGACTGGTAGATTTCATATAAAATTTAAATTCATTTTTAACGAGAGGTTTAAAAAAGGACATAACTATTTTAAAACATTGATTTATATAAAGTAACTTTAAAGAGTTGTATTAAAAAAGTATATAAAATAGAGACGTGTTTTCGTTCAGAATGCTAAGAAAGATACCCTTTTTCAAAAAGTAAAAAGATACACTCCCAAATCTAACTTCATGTTAAAAAATTTCAAATAGTAAAAAAAGGCAACACTTTCTAGTTGCTTAACGCAGCGTTTAAAAAACTGCAGTCAAAGTAGAAAAACTGTAATTTCTTTCACATCACGTTTCTTATCCCCTAGAAGAATGTGCTTTTTAAGTTCGGGCCGTGCTCAGGGATAATGGAAGGATTCTTTATCTTCTTAAAGACAGGCAGTCCATTACTGTAAAAATCAAAAAAAAAAAAATTATATCCGCAGTCATTTAAGAAACATAATTTTTTTTTCGCAAAAAAAAAATTATTTTTTAGCACAATTTTCAAATTTTTGGTCTTTTAAAAATCGCACAAAATTGGAATATGCTGCTGCTTTTTAAACGAATTTGCAAACAAAACAAAAAGCCATAACTGATTAAAATCTATTTACAACTTTTGATTTTATTCACAAAAGACGAAAAATTTCCATTAAATTTAAGAATTTCATAAAACGTAATATTTGTATTGGAGCCTCCCTAAAAAGTGGTGATAAAGGGCAAGTATGTTTTTGGAAAATGTTAAAAAAAAAAATCTAATGTAGGTCGGTCATACATTTTATCCTCTTTGGCAGTTATTGTGCTTTTTCTTCAATATATTCCTCGTTTGTATTGAAAATTTTGTATGGGAGCCCCCTTAAGGAATAGAGATAGCGGGTAGGTATGGTAGAAACAAAGGATATGCGTTTGACTTTTTTTGTAAGCAAACGCACACAAACGCAATTATTGAAGCGGGATAGACGTGTGTAAGAAAAAATAGTTGTAAAGAAAAAATTCGCATCAATGCTGCTGTTTGCTCTTTTTTTTTTTTGTTTCCTTTTGTTAAATATGAGATTTAGAGAAAACTTAAGACAAAAGTTGTTGAAAACTTCACTAATAACAATTTCTTTGTAAACGATTTTTATGTAAAATTAATATTTTCCAAGTTATTAGGCATACAAGTCGGAGTTAACGATTTTTCTTAAACTTTGGCGGACGTGAGGGTCGGTTAAGCCTTGGATTGTCTATATATTTTGAAATCAAACAAATATAAACATACGTATACATATTTATTACTTAATTTAGATGTACTATGTATTTAATATAACAAAATATGCTCACCATAATAAACTTCCCACGATGACTGCAGGCCTGAAGTTCGGGGTTTTTATAGTAGTGCTTATAGATATGTTTATTATATAAATTTTTTGGACTTCTTTAAGGGATTAGGAGCTTTTAAAACTGCCAATTCCCATATCTTATGCTCGGTGACATCTTAAACACAATGATGACCCATAAAAGTCATAGCTTTATTCAGCAAACGTTACGGGGATTGACCTTTAGCAGCCGGCTTAACCTCCGCTATGACTTTAATGGTAATGCGTAGCATAACACTTCTAAATGTCTACGAAAACCATCACAAAGTTTATCCAAATTTTCCAGTTAGGCCCATAGCAGACGGTGAAACGCAACTGCAACGATACTGCAATTTCAAGTTATTATGCATTGTGAATCAGTTGTCGTGTTTGCGTTTTATCTGGGGTCTAATCACCGCATTCGATACTATCGTATCGAATAAACTATCGAATGTTTTTGCATACGATAGACACTGACGTATCGAATGAAAACTCGAGAATTGTAATGTCGAGTTACTCGATATCGAATGCTATTCTTTCAAATTCAATAAATTTCATTCTATATCGATATTCATGATACCAAAATAAATAATTTCGATCCATTTTGCTCGATATCGTATGCGGTGATTAGACCCCTGTTCTCAAAGAAAATCGAAATTATTGTGATAATTTTATTACATTCTGGTAAAACTTAGGTTGCAGGGTGTGTGAAAAACGATTGCAACTGGTTTAAAAACAAAAATTTCTAAAGGGTTTCGTTGAAGTTGCGTTTTACCGCCTGTTCTGGGCCTTAGTATAATTGCATTTCAATGACTGCTTAAACTTTATGGGCTCTTTGCTTGTCGTCCTATTAATTTAGTTCCTTGGCTAAGTTATTCCATGACTCAAATCGTTGCTGAAAACATTTTCAACAGATTTCGCGCATTTGCCGCATGTATTTTATTCATTAATAATTATTATTATTAACTTATGGATTCGCCTTGGTTAACTTAATATTTTATTTTTCGCCTGTACAATGATTTTACAAAAACAAATTGCTTGTACTTGTTTTAGTACCGAGAATACCTGTAATAAATTCGCCTTGGTCTAGTCCATTTAAGTTATAGCAGGTCAGATGGTACGGTAAGTACAATGGTAGGGTAACACATTTAAAATTTCAAGAAATACCTTTACATTTTTTAAATCTGCATCAAATCCTGAAGTTATACAAATATCCCCAATCTGCCTTTAATTGCACTTTTAAAATTAAAGATCTTAATAAAAATTTTAAATTTATTTTTATGGTTTTCTTAAAACATTTCTCGTGAAATTTCCTAAAAATTAATAAACAAAAATTCATGTAATTTTTTTCAATAAATATTATGTTTTCACACATTGTCCAAACTTCTGATTCATTAAATATAAAATGTCAATACCAAACCAACTCAAAAAGCGAAAAGTTGCACACACATTTTCGTTATTAGATCGACCGTTTTGGTTCGACTGCAGTTTTTTTAACCCTGGCTTTAAGTACATACTTTTTTTAATTCAAAAGATACGTTTTTTTCCTTTAAATAGATGATGTTTTTTGTTGGTTTGTTTTAAACAGTAACAAATTCTTTTCTAATCTGAATCATAGATTTTTATCTATGTCTATTGTTTAAGGAAATGCCAATTTAAAAAGCATAAATTATAAAAATTTCAAAACACAAAAACTATGAAAAGAAAATCAAGATTTCCTTTTCATGAAAACAAACCTCCCGGAACATAAAGAGTATTAAAACAAGATGGCACTAAAAGTGTTACATTAAACCCACAGGGCTGAGAAATGAAAAATAAATAAACGAAAGTACGTACGTACCAACTAAAAATTCCACAGTGGCAACTTAGTTAAACGTTTTTAAAATTCCCAAGAATGATAGTAATTTACAAGATTTACGTACAGAAACATGCACAGACACCCTCTTTTATCAATACAATAGCATAGAAATTTGCAACAACTCTGCAAATAATAGGAGCAGTCCAAACACGCGTGTAAAGAGAAGTCCGCAAGGGACTAGGACTAGTCCAAAAGTAACCCAAACGTATGGAAAAAACATATTCTATTTACCATTACGATGTCCTAGGGCGGGGCCATATAACCCTTCTGTGACTACAAAGGAGTAGTTTTAAAACTACTCCATTGTGTACACAAGAGGAACGAAAACATGTCGTTAAAAAACGAAGACATGTCGTCTCACTACAAACACTTTTTAACAATGACATGGTCCATGCTTGCATTACATTGGACCAGTCCATGGAGTAGTCCATTTTATGAAATTGGATTGGGTGGTCCATTAATATTTGCAGGGAACTGCAAGAAAGTTTACTCACATGCAAATAAAACAAATGTTTAAACCTAAAAAAACATGAAACAAATTAACATAATAAAGCTCAAAAGGGACAACAAAACAATCAATCTAACAACAACAAATTCACGACAACAGCAAAATTCAGCAAACTAGAAAATTGTTTCAAAGGCTTTGACTTGAAAATATTGTAAGTTTTTTATTGTTGTTGTAACAACTAGAAAAATGAAATAGAACTAAAAGTAATAAATGCATTTTGAATTCTTATACGCAACAAGAAAATTTTCTTATGCGATGGTGTTTAACTCAACTGAACTCAATTCAAGCGTTTCTACTCCTGTCGTGCTTGCTGTTGTTGCTTTTGCATGTCAGCCACTGCAGCCATTTCATGTTCGGTATGCCACCAAATAACTGATTGTGTGTATGTGACATGAATAAATAAACTCACAAAATACGAAATTAAATAAAAGAATAAAAGGAAAGGAAAGAAACGCATATTATAAACACTATTAGTTACTTAGTACACAGGAAGAAAAACAATTGGGATAAATCGAGTTTTTTATGATTACTTTAAGTACGAGTCGCACTCAAAAATTCAAGTACGAATAACACTAAAACGTACTCCAAACAATCCTAAATGGGATTACTTTCGAAAATCAATCCAGGAATTTCTTGAAACAAGTACAAAATTCTTAAATCAAGTAAAAAAAATATTAAACTTTTCGTTGTGTTTAACCCTCCGGCTTACGCATGTTTTGATTTTCTATACACATTGAAAAAGGTCTGGCCAGACTCATGTGTACCACGAATGGCTAAAAGTAAATTTAAACTCTTGCTTCTCATTTAGTTTATATTTTTGGTTAAATATATACATAAGATTTCTAAAATTAAAAGCATATCGGGCATGATGCTGGTGTTTTATCATTCTGTAATATGTAATACATGTAAGTAAATCAATCATAATAATTTTTTCTTTCTAATTCGGGATAAAATTAACTTTATAATACTTGAATCAAGCGCATTTTGAGATTGATTCAATCTTAGTTATACTTAAACCAATCTCATTTTCGGACTATTTCAAGTACGAAATCGGAATGGAATATGGATAATTTAAGTATTTTGCGATTGAAAATCCGTACTTGGAGCAATCTTTCTGTACTTGATTTAAGAAAATCCGTACTCACCGTCCTATTAATACCGCTTCGGATTGATTTGAGTACGGATGGATTGATTTTTCTTTTGAGTGTAACTTCAAGCAAAGTTGCAAAAAAAAATTAAAAAACAAAGAAAGAAAACAAGATTGTATAAAATGTAAAAACAGTTCCCACACACTCAGCCACACGACAATTGGATTGCATGCAACAAACGCATACAAATTCTTCTAAACTCGACAAATTGATATACAAGTGATGTAATTATGTGACCAAAATTGATAATAACGTAACTAAACAAAAGATAGACAGACAGACAGATTAACTATCTTCTTTTTTGTACAAACACTATCATCTTTTACTGTCAGTTTGCCTAACTGACAGTCGTTCAAGTTGTCCAACTGTATGCATGTTTATAATCATTAAGACAAAATTTAAATAAAAAAATGTACAACAGAGTGTATCTAAGAGTGCACGAAGAAAACGAAGACAAAAACAATTCAAGATAAAGAATTAGGAAAAGATAAAGAGAGAAAAAATGTTTATTTTATGAACAATTACGAGTACAAAAGTACTGAGACCATTTGCGTTTTGTGTGTAACACCCCAGCGGTAAAACTTAGAAGACCTTCTTACTTCAGGCCTTTTTGAAGGCCTGATTAAAAAATTTTTTGATTTCATTACTATTCTTATGTAACTGCTAAAGAATGCCTCATAGAAGGCCTCGGCTCTTTGGTATAAAAGATAAGATACACCTTCCACACTCGCTTCTATGAGAAGCGATAAAATAAGGAGTAACATTTTTTGTTTTGTTTTTCTTTGCACACGCAAAAGCAAAAGAGTTCAGATTCCTTTACAAAAACAAAATAACATACATAATAAAATAACTTCCAAATGAATACAATAACGTAAATCTTTTTAGTTGATGTTAAAAAGAGAAAGAGTAAAATTTTTTGTTCTGTTTTTTCGCCAAAGCAAAAGCGAAAGAATTCAGATCCCGTTATAAAAATAAAGTTACATACATATTAAAATACCAAGTGAAAACAATAATGTAAATCTTTTTAGTTGTGTTTTGTTCATTGAAGAAGAAGGTTTTGTGTAGGGATGGACACTGTAAAAAAACATCGATGTTTTTTTCGATGCGATGCGAATGAAAATGGTCAGCCAATTTCCATTAGAACCGATGCACTTTTTACAAGGATGGTCCGAAAGGCCTTTTAAGAGCCATTAATTAAAAGGCCTTTTAGCATACCTTTCTTAAAAACCCTTTAAGATAACCTTTATTCTAAAGCCTTTTAACAGTCCTTTTCTGGAAAGCCTTCTAAGAGCCATATATTTGAATGCCTTTAAGAAGCTCTGGCGAAAGAAGGGAAAGCGGAAGGCCTTCTCCGCAATGACAACGCGTGTAAAAAAGATATGAGTATGGAATGGAGCACGAAGGCCTTGTACATCCAAAAGAAGGGGTACAGAGGCCTTCTAGAAGGCCTTCGTACTCCTTCTTTTTCCCGCTGGGACTTGTTCATTAAAAATACAAGCAAATGCCTTTTCTTAAATTGTAGAGGTGTTTGTTAAAGGAACATTTAGTTTTTGGAGAAGAAATTTCAATGATTATCACTTCAATTCAATTAATACCGAGTATTTGTAATTAAATTAAAACAGATTCTTACAAAAAGGCCGTAAAAGAATTTAAGTATATTTATTCCAAGTTTTTTTTAATGTTTAGACAAACATACGTAGGTACTACCTTTGTTTTGTTGAAAAAGAACAAATGGACATTAAACGTGTTTCAATCCTCGTCCTTTGTAATTTGGAATCTCACATTTGTAAGAAATATTACAAATTTTGAAATGTTCTTGGTATTTCACAGATTCAGAAAGTTGCTGATTTATTTCTATTAATCGATAAATAATTAATTATGAAAAGGCGGTTAGCCTACGACCTTGAACAAAAGGTTTATAGTAAACAAACATACATACATCTAATTGTAGGCTAAAATAATAAAAAATTATGGCCACCGAGCGCACTGACTAGCAGTGTGGCCATATCCAAAAATATTTTACAGCTAAATCGGCTTAAAAATAATGCTAAAAAGTGCTAACAAAAATCCTAAACTGCCAAAAAATAATTCTAAAGTTTAAATTGTTTTATTTTTTTGTTATTTTAGTTAAAATACCTATAATATAATCTCACATCGTATCAATAAATCAAACTGATTAAAGAATAACAATATAATATTTATGAAACATAAAAAGTCTTAAAACTATAAAAGAAATACATATATTTCAGTCTTTATATACGTACAAAAAAAGTTTTTAAGCAAAAGCAAAAAAAAAAATTAATGGGAATAATTTAGTATTTTAATAAAATTTTTATAACATGTTTAATAAAATATTTCATTTTATAAATTAAATACGTCCTCAAATGAATATTCTTCTTCAGCTTCTGAAGAATCGATCAAGATATCATTATAATACATTAACGTAATTCTGTTTCGAATTTTCGTTTTTTAGATATACCACTAAAACCCAATTTTAACTTCCGCGATGTCAACATGGAAATGCCCATATTGTGGTGAAATTTGATTGGATAAAACAATTAAAGACAAGAGAACTGAACTTAAACTTAACTTAAAATAGAACTCAACTAAGAACTAAACAGAGCTCAGCAAGAGCTAAGCAAAATTATTATTAGATATACATAAAAGGCTAACTGCTTTTTAAATACCCACACTTTTATGGGCAACTATACCAGACTATGTTCAGTATGAGAAATATTGATAGAAAAATAGCTTTTTATATATTTGCTTTTGTCTTTCTTTTTTTTAAACAATTGTGTATGTATGCATTTTAGCCCTACAGTTCTGAGCACTGCTTTCGAACAAGAGATTTGTTAATTAAAGCTGTTGGCTTCTCCCAACAGCAGTGCTAGCAATTAAGTGGTTAAATTTACCAAGTTTTTAACTGTTTAGCTATAAACAAACTCAATATAATCATTTGTTTTCAACTTCTTAGCAACATTTCCTTTAAGCTTTTTAAATATTTTGTACCAAATAATTTGTTAAAACAAAAATGACTAAATGAAAAAACATGTTCGATTAAAAATATCATTATTTATCAAAAATAAATACATAAACTCAGAAATAAGTGAGCAGTCGAGAAGCTGCAGAGTGAGTTAACTCCATGACAGATGACCTAGTAATGATGTAATAGGGCAATTGACAAAACATTTTTTTAATGATTTTTTTTATACAAAATTTTAATTTTCAAAAGATTTTGTTATTCGTGCTTAATTCCCAATTTTTATTATTTGATAAAAACACTGAAATTTATTGTTGATGGGATAAGCTATTCCTATGCGCATTTCACTGGTTGCTTAGGCCAGATCATCAGGAAACTTCATCCATAAATATTTTAGAAAAACTAAAGATATTAAACCAAATAAAACTGTTAAGTGTAGGTATAAGAATTACTGAAACAGTTCTATTTGTAACAATATCAAAGTTTAAACAAAATCATCAACAGTAAACAGTGAGTTTATCTCTCCTTACATTCCCCACTACAATTGATTGGAATTCTTCCAACATTAATTGTAGTTGTAAGTAGGTTAAGAAAAAAAAATTAAAACAAAAACAACTCGCTTTATCTAAAAAGAGAGTTGCCAGTCAGTTTTTTTTAGGCCGTGCACCTGCCAGTTTATCATCAAAATAATTTTTTTAGAGATAGAAATGGAAAAAAGTCGGACCAT
Organism: Pollenia labialis; assembly: GCA_949318255.1. NCBI lineage: Eukaryota > Metazoa > Arthropoda > Insecta > Diptera > Polleniidae > Pollenia > Pollenia labialis. The sequence goes on from OX439142.1 coordinate 121,492,743, forward strand.
TAATAAAACAGCAGCAAATAATGGAAATGTTTAACTTTATATATAGTTTAGCCCTCCATAGATTATTTCGTTATGTCTTACGTAGGCAATTAAAAAAGATTAAAAAAGATGGATTGCGTTGGGATTCAATTTCTATACTCCAAAGGCACAAAGTGTTTGCTTTAACTAGTCTCATTATTCATTTCTAACTGGTTTATTCGACTTACAGGGTTCTGTTTTTGAAAATATGTATGTTTTGTTTTTACTTAGTAAGAGAAGTAAAGCCAATTAAAAGTGCATTTACAAATAGTTGGCATAGAAAACAACAATGACATTCTAACCCTTACACACGTACACTTGGAATACTTACAGTTTTTTATGGACATTTGAACATAAACACACACACACTCTTAAACAAAAATATTTTATAATGGCACCTATAAAATGAACAGTTAAAGGCGTATAAGCTTTAGATTTCAAGTTCAAGAAACTTGGATAGACATACAATTTTATTGATTTTCTGGCAGTATTTCTTTTTTTTATTATTTTTTATAATTTTTTCTTTATTTTTTGCTTTGAAATAAAGTCAAACAAAAAACATACAAAATTCTAATGAAAATCTCATATAAAATGTAAAGGAAATTTATGTGCTGTTTCCAGATGACAGGCAATTGATTTTGTAGAAAAATTTATATAAAAATCACTCAGTTTTTTGAGTACTTTTCATATAAATTTTACTAGACATTTAATTGCTTGTCACCTGGAAATAAAGTGACCTCACAAATGCAGATGTTTGCAGTGATTTTCTTCGTGGTGTGACGTTAAGTGTCTTTTTTTTCATTTGCCGTCTTAATTCCAGCAAAAAAATGCCTTTTGTTTTTTTCTTTTTTGTCATTGTTGTTGTATTGAGGTCACTTTATAAATACATTTTGCACATTAGTTTTTATTTTGTGTAAATTAAAAAAAAATCGGAAAATTAAAACTTGAGCTTTTTTTGTTTTAAATAAACAAACAACAGAATATAAAAACTGTTTAGAGAAACTGAAAAAGTAAATAATGTTTACAGGAAATAAAAAAGGAACAAATTTGTTTTAAGAAAAAAAAATATAAAACAGTAAAACAAAAGAAAAACAAGAAAGGATGCTGTATTAACTGTACCAAATCTTTGATAACTATCCTCTACGAAGAATTTTAGTTTTTCGCTAGTGGGGTTTATATAGGATCAGAAATATTTTATAAAACGATTTCGGACATATTTCCTCTCGCAGTTACAAGGTCCACTTGTGGTAAGTGGTGAAAAATCAGCCCCGTTTGTAATTTCTAGAATATTAATCTAAGTCCCTGCAAAGTACATACATATATATTTTGGATCCTTGTGTATAATGAAATGGGTTTACCAGAAGACTAGGTTATAATATATTGATATGGCGTATAGTCCGAAATATATATTTCTATTTAGTCTTATCGGTCCACAAATCCATTTATTTTTAGTTTTTTAATATTCTTATAACACTATGCAATACAAAAAACCAGCCTCAATACTTACAACGCGAAATAAAACTAGACTACTGGTTGAGCAAATCTGATAAAGGGTTTTGAAAAGTTAGCTCGGGTCTTCGAAATTTCGAGCCTTGAAGTTTTTGAATTTATTTGAAAAGGCCTTTGGAATTAGTCAAAAAAAATTTACTAATGGCCTCATTGTATCGACAAACTGTCTCAATATACCGACAAAAACATTTTTTCAGTTGGCAGCACCTGTCGAAAGACATGTTAAAGTTGGGAGTCAGCTGATTTAATTTATCTTTACGGCAAATTAAAGAAAAATAATTATGCCCCTATAGCGGTTCTTTACTCAACTCAGTTTGGTCGTGTTAGAGTCAACCCAACTAATGCACAACCAAACTCATTTTAGGTATTGTGATACCCAACTGTTCTCAGTTAAGTTTGCTATAAAGTTGCCAACTTATAATATCGATATGCCAACTTAAAATATAACGTTTGACAAATAAAAATTTTATAAAATTAAATAATTTTTTAAACTAAAAGTATTTTTTAATTTTTGTGTTGGATAAAAAGATTTTATAATGGATATTAGTGTCGATTAATTTAATGATGATGAAAATGAAAACTCTTTTACAAAGGTGGTACGTACCTATAAGAAGAAAAATTCGTGATGATTCCAACCCTCTTGAACTACCTAATGCCAAGTAAGAACTTCTAATAAGTAACGTAACTAAATAATAATTTTAAATTTGTAGATTTAAAAGTTATTTCCGACTTAACAAGGATGCGTTTTGTTATTTGCTGGATGAAATTAAAGATCATTTAAAAACACCTGTTCGCTATTCCTCCTACATATGTTAAAGTTATGCGCTGCTCGCTGACGGGATCTACCAGAAGTGCAGTAGTAACGATTTTAATATAGGAGTAGCTCAACCTACAATGTCACATGAAATCTCTGGGTTTTTTCCATTAGATTACTAAGCCTCTCAAATTGCGCCTTAGGTGTAATTTTCAAAGATCTACGAATTTATTTAATGCAGTGAAATTCTAATATACAGAATGACAAATCTTTCTACTTACGGTTTTCTCATTGTTATTTTTTTTGCTTTTTTTTTTTTGTCAACTGAAACTGTAAACAACTCAACTACTAATAAACAGTTGTGTATTTATTACGTTTCTATCGACCAAAGGCCCAACCAGAACATGCATGTATTAGCTTAAGCAACTGTCAAAATTGACGAAAAGTCTGTCAAATGCATAAGCAAATAAAAAAAGACTTTTAGGTGGCTATAATGTACTTAATATCTATTTAACCATTGTTGCATATTTGTGCAATATTTTGTTTTTTTGCAAGTACTTCAAACTAAAAAGTACCAAAAAGACCAACCGTGTATTTGTTTATTTTATGCTATTTAATTTGTAAAGAATTTAAAAATAGATAATTTGTGAGTGTCTTAAAAAAAATGGAAAATAAATTAAAATATGTAAAAGTCCATTTAAATTTATTTTATTTTTTATTGTTATACATACACAGCTGTTTTCGTACGGAATGTGCGTTCAGTTTGGCACTTTGCTTAAGCAAATGACATTTGACGAAACTTGACGAAAAGTATCATTAAGTACATTATAGCTTGCCATATATGTTTTATATGTATTCGCACAGCTACTTAAGTTGACTTAAGCCACCTCATTCATGTTCTGGTTGGGCCTAAAGTTTTACAAAGTTGAAAACGGCAATACCACGAAAAAACAGATACACAACTGAAAAGCCAACTGCTAGTCAAGTTGAGAATGGCAATGCGAATTTACGAAAGAGAACCAAACTGTTACAAAAGTGGAGAACCGCAATAGGGGCATTAATTTATAAAAATTTAAACGGATGGTAAACAAATTTATGTATGTATATTGTAATAGATCAAATTTGTATTAAAAATTATTTTTTATTCAATTCCAAAAATTTTTAAATTTGTCATTTTGTTAAAAAAATTGTTAATTTTTTGGTAAAAAGAAAGAAAAAAACCCTGAAGAAGGCACTCAAAGAAGTGCCGAAATATTGGTTTTTAATAAATTTATAAAAAAAAAAATTTTTTATAAAAAAATAAGACCTCAAGCTCGAATATTTAATTTATATATTGAAAGTAATTTTTTATTTATTAAGGGAATCCAAAAAAGAAAATAAATATTTTATTAGTATGTATTTCTTTGAAATAATATTTTTTATTTTTTTTCGTTCCATTCTTAATGAAAGTATCCGCAAACAAACAATTAAATTTAGCAATAAACAAAATTAATAAAAAAAAAAGATCAAGAACTGTCAAAATCAATTAGGAAAATACCGTGCGAACATAGTAATTCAAATAAGTAATAAAAACAGAGAGCGAAGTAATCTAAAGCTCCGTGCGAACAAGGCATAAAACTAGTCGACCGACAAGTCGATAGTCGCTTAAGAGCAGCGTTTAAAAAACTGCAGTCAATGTAGAAAAACTGCCATATCTTCCACTTCTTCATTTGTTATTGGCAAAAAAAAAAAAAATTTGCTTTTACTTCCGTTTCATTAAATATAAGCAGTCGCTTTCAAAAAGCGATTAGTTGTTCGCAAATTTTCGTTTTTTGTTCGACAGTTTTTGGTTTAGACTACTGTTTTTTGAACCCTGCTCGCTTAGGTTGTCGATCAACATCGGGGGCCGGGCTGTAAATTAAATGATTTGTTTAAAATGTATATTTTACATAAAACATATTTTATTAAAATTATTACTATGAATCTTTATAATATTGTTATTTGTTTCGTTTTTTTTTAGTTAATAAAATATTGTCTTCTCTTATTAAAACTTGTTAAATCAAAATTAATGACAATCGTTAACACCCAGCAAAAAAACACAATTAAACCAAACAAACTAAGAATTGTACATAATTCATGAAATAAATGAAAGTACTTAAAACATTCGTAACATTCTAACATTTATCCATTCCAAAACAAACATTCTATAAAATTTGATTGTTGTTGTAATAGTTGTACTTGTACATTAAAATGAATAACACTGCTTTACAAATTTTAAATTTGGAAAAATACCAAGAACGCCACATGCCTAGATAAGTTAATTGGGACCTCCTGAACACGAAAAACGCTGTAATTTTTTTTTTCTAAGTACCGTTTTTTAGATAACGGTACTTTTGTGTTTTTCGGTGTATGGTCCCACTCAAACCCTTGTGGAGCCCAGCCGAGAAGTCCGATCGAGATAAATGGTACATCGTTGCAACGGTAATTGAATATCTTTTTTGTCGATATGTCGGAAATTTCTATCTGATAAGAACTGGCTGAGTTATGGTACCTCAAAATTCAAAATTTGCCTATTTTTTACGTTTTTTTGAAAATTTTTCATTTTTATTTCGGTTTTTTTCTACGTTATAGTAAAGATCTGGAATGTTTTATTCTTTTACCTAATAGTTTATTTAATTACCAACATTTTAAGTGTAATTTGAAAAAAATCGGATAAAAAATAAAGTTTTTATTAAGGATTTTGTGGAACGACAATATTGTCATCTTCATTGCTCACACACTATATTCGGCGTAAATTCAAAAAATTTAAATTAAAATGACGAGCGACTTGAACTGTTGCGTTTTTTTTCGGATGCATCTTCGCGAATGAGGAACCAACAATAGTCCGCCATCATTTGTTCGTCCCACCAGCCTTTGTAACGTCTCTCGATTTCTTCCATTTCTTGGTGAAATCTTTCACCTTGTTCATCACTTTCGGAGCCCAAGTTCGTGGGGAAAATATCCAAATGACTGAATAAGAAGTGTAATTTAGGTGTCATATTTGAACCTTAAGGTTAAAAAGAATAAATTTTAAAATGATAAAGGCCTTTTTGATATACATGTTTTCACTCAACGCTTACCAATGGCATTAAATTTTAGCAGTAATGTATCGATCTTCTCTGCGTAATCAGGACTTCTGTAGTTTCCCAAAAAGGAAATGGAGGAAGTATTATCTTCTCCAGAGGAATGAGTGGGTCATTTTTGATATTGTACTCTCCGTGCGTACATCCACTTCGCTCGGGCTCGGGAAAATACATAAAGGAAACATATGAAGCAATGAAAGAACTTCTCGATCTCATACATTATGACCAACATCAATGGAAAGTTTGCTCTGATTTTAAACTAGTTGCCATACTATCTGGATTGCAAGGGGGCAATACGAAGTTTCCCTGTTTTCTATGTCTATGGGACAGCCGTGACCGTCAGAATCACTACACCCGAAAAGTTTGGCCCGAGCGAAGTGGACGTACGCACGGAGAGTACAATATCAAAAAAGACCCACTCATTCCTCTGGAGAAGATATTACTTCCTCCATTACATATAAAGCTTGGGTTATTTACAAATATTGTAAAAAAGTTGCCAAAAGACAGTCTTGCCATGAATTACCTTAAACAAAAATTTCCGAGAGCCACAGCGAGCAAAATTGAAGCTGGTATATTTTATGGACCTCAAATTCGGGCTCTGTACGGTGACCAATCATCTAATGAGTGTTTAGGTCCAGCTCATTTGGAGGCATGGGAAGCATTCCAGGACATCGTTCACAACTTTTTGGGAAACTACAGAAGTCCTGATTACGCAGAGAAGATCGATACATTACTGCAAAAATTTAATGCCATTGGTAAGCGTTGAGTGAAAACATGTATATCAAAAAGGCCGTTATCATTTGAAATTTTATTCTTTTTAACTTTTAAGTTCAAATATGACACCTTAATTACACTTTTTATTCAATCATTTGGATATTTTCCCCACGAACTTGGGCTCCGAAAGTGATGAACAAGGTGAAAGATTTCACCAGGAAATGGAAGAAATCGAGAGACGTTACAAAGGCTGGTGGGATGAACAAATGATGGCGGAATATTGTTGGTTTCTCATTCGCGAAGATCCATCCGAAAATAAACGCAAAAGTTCAAGTCGCTTTAGTTTAAATTTTTTGAATTTAAGCCGAATATAGTGTGTGAGCAATGAAGATAAAAATATTGTCGTTCCACAAAATCCTTAATAAAAACTTTATTTTTTATCCGATTTTTTTCAAATTACACTTAAAATGTTGGTAATTAAATATACTATTAGGTAAAAGAATAAAACATTCCAGATCTTTACTATAACGTAGAAAAAAAACGAAATAAAAATGAAAAATTTTCAAAAAAACGTAAAAAATAGGCAAATTTTGAATTTTGAGGTACCATAACTCAGCGAGTTCTTATCAGATAGAAATTTCCGACATATCGACAAAAAAGATATTCAATTACCTTTGCAACGATGTACCATTTATCTCGATCGGACTTCTCGGCTGGGCTCCACAAGGGTTTGAGTGGGACCATACACCGAAAAACACAAAAGTACCGTTATCTAAAAAACGGTACTTAGAAAAAAAAATTACAGCGTTTTTCGTGTTCAGGAGGTCCCAATTAACTTATCTAGGCATGTGGCGTTCTTGGTATTTTTTGGCTGTAAACCAGTGTAATTAATATGCTAATTATTTAATTGCACAAACAAAATTCTTCTTCACACTTTTTCCGTATATTCTTCTTATTTATGGTTGTCGTTAAGAAATTTAGTTTTAGTGTGTGTCTGTTTTTATGTTTTACTCGTATGTACTTTACATTTAATGAAGTTTTCATATACATGAATATCAAATATGATACCGGCATGTGATAGAAATCGGTTTTAAAAACGAATCGATTTGAAACCGAAAATATCGATTTTTCTATCTTTTAAAATGGATTTTAAATACATATTCCTGAAGTGTATTCTGAACGAAAATTTAAGACAATAATTCAGAATTGAATTTAAAAATTCCTCGAAATTCATCACACCTCTTAAAAACGTTCGATTTGAAATCGATCGATTTTCATCCAGGTTTGTGATATTTTAATACAGGTTCAAACATTTTATTTTTCATTGTAAGTGGTTGTTGATGTGTAGGTCGGTCTGTATGTCTAGTTAGTTCATAAAAAATATAGTGATTGTAAAGGGTGGTTACATTTTAAGGCCGAGGTTGATTTTGAATAAAACACAAATTATTAAAAAAATTACTGTCATTTCTATGTCGTTATTGTGTCGAATTATATCATCCTTTAGCTTTGACATTATTGCTAGCTTATCGACGTTCACCTTTTCTTTCAAATAACCCCAAAGAAGGAAGTCCAACGGTGTCAAATCACATGCTCTTGGCGGCCAGTTGACATCACCACCACGTGAGATAACACGGCCATTGAATTTGTCGCGCAAATGAGCCATTGTTTCGTTAGCTGTGTGGTAAGTGGCACCGTCCTGTTGATACCCCATATCGTCCACATCCATATCTTCCAATTCGGGCAATAAAAACAGCGTTATCATCTCACGATAGCGAACATCATTCCCATTAACTGCCTGGAAAAAATACGGCCCGATGATACCGGCAGCCTATAAACCGTACCAAACAGTAACTCTTTGTGGGTGCATTGGCTTATCGGCAATCACTCTTGGGTTATCATTCGGCCAAATGCGAAAATTCTGCTTATTGACGAATTCACTGAGGTGAAAATGTGCCTCATCACTGAATCACGAAGTGCACGATATGCATTTTGATTTGAACGCCCATTTTCATAATAAGTCTGAATAGCTTTAACGCGTTGCTCGATTGTGTATCTTTCCATGGTTCAAATTGAATTAGTCCGAAATTGAGAAATGTCAAATGAAATGCAGAAAAAACTTGACGTTTGGGTTTGTTTCACATTAAACATCGGCAATTAAAATTTAACCACCCTTTAATAACATGACAACAACAGAGATTTAGATATTATTTATGCAATAAACAAAAAGAAAGGCAATTTATTTATTTTTTTTCTGTTTTAAAATTAAGGTGCTTAAAACATGCAGATTTTAAATAATAAAAGAACAACAGAAACAATTTTAAATTAAAATTTTCAAGAACATTAAATTTTGACTGTCAAAGCAATACAAAAGTTATATACATATAAATAATTTTCCAGGTTTAACTGCCCGTTTTAATTTTCTAAACAGTCAGTAAATTTGTTGCAAATTTATGATCTTTAAAATACAGTTAAACCTTTCATAACCGGCCACATTTTCTTGATCGAAGCTGTTCATTAGTTTTTCCAAGCAAAATAAATTTATTTCAAAATATCTGTCATAAACGGTAAGAAGCGTTGAAGTACACATGCAGAGTTGTATTTTACATATATTTCTTTTCTTGCAACTTGATTCATATTTGTGTTAGAGCCAATACAATTGTTGATTCCTCTGTTAACACAAACGTACATATTCATGTGTTGAGGATGGTAAAGAAATTGCTGTTTGTTTTGAGAAGTTGTTTGTTTAGTTCGTGTTGGCTGCTTAGGAACCACAAAATGGTTTTCGGAAATCTGGATTCAAAGCAGCTGGTCTAGAAATTGGGGAAAAAATTAACAGCCAAAACGAAGTATGTTTTTTAACTATTCTGGGTGCGCTGAATTCGAATCTGGCATTAAAATTGCGCAATCACGTCTTGTTTATTTTTTATCGCATGCTGGTAACACTGTAATCAGTCAATTCTAGACTACAATATCACAATTATAAATTTGATAGAAGCCCACATTCATTCTAAATCTTCCTAATATTAGCGTTTAAGCATGTCAGGGTGATCGTGTGTTACTGATTCAAGCTTTTTTTGCTTTGTGAGTGGTGAATATTTGGTTGGAAAAAAGGATATGCAATATCAGAATCATTAAAAGATGCATATTTACATTATCTTGGCTTTGCAGTCAGAAACTCACCAAGATTTAATGAAAAATAAAGAAATTATCAAGGATTTTAGGACTAACGCATGTTGGGAGACTATTGCTAGACTCTAATACGTGAAACCGAACCAACAAAATACAAACGACGTTAAAAAAACGCCATTCACTTTTGAAAATTCATTGGTTTTTAAATAAGTTAGTGATTTTTCGTGTAAAAAACGAAAAAAAACAATTTTTTGTATCCCGAAAACCTGACGTGATAGACAAAAACCAATTACAATTACGAATTCAGCCCACGCGGAAAGATATTTCGTTGATCCAGTCCAAAACCTTGTTGGCTAGTGTAATTATAATCTTAAGGATTTTGATAAGTAGATGAAAGCTTCTACACTGAACATAACTGTATTGGAATATAAAAATCAAGCGCACTGTTGGAGACTAGACAGCTGGAAAACGCGAATGTAGAAATATCTGATCCCAAAACTTCTGATGCTGAAGCATAAAAACAAATTGTCCGTTTGAAGAATTTTGTCAGATACGATTTTGTTGCATTTCAACACAACAAAAAAACTTTTTAATGGCTCAAGTTACCTTCTCTGTCATTATGTTTTTTCGCAAGCGCACAAATTCTTAAATAAATATTTATTTATTTTTCCCATAATCTGAGAATAAAATTTGAATGTTTTAGTATTGTTAGAAATTTAACTTGGCAAGAACGCCACCCTGCTAAACAGGAATTGTGTTTGAACTAAGATAGTACTGAACTAGAAAAGAGCAAGAATTAAATAAGGACTAAACTCAAAATAAAACAAAACTTAACTAAACCTGAACTAGAATAACAACTCAACTAGTGCTGCAATCTTGGGACTTTATAATACTAGTTCAAAACTAATAAAAATTTTTCTTTGTTTTTGTATTAAAATTTAAAACTTCAGCAAGTATTATCCAACTCTCAAAGAGAACTTCCTAAAACATGATGCTGGTTTTATTTTCAATTGTTGTTTAAGGCCGTTATACACAATCCCATAAAGTCTTAAGTATTTTATGAAAGCTTTCTAAAAACAATAACAACTTATCATGCCAGGTTTGTATTTTGTTCAATATATGTATGTTAGACTAGTGTGATAGTGTAAATCAGCTTTTATCACATATTTCACTTTTTACTATGAATAATTTTGGCATTATGAGCGTAAATATTTGAAGAAAAATCAGTATTAAAAAGGCAGATAAATTTGGTTGTAACATGATGTAAAAACCAGCACCTGTTCTTGCCAACAAGTTATCAACGAAACAACCAATCACCCTCCCACATTTAAAATAATGGCATTCATCTGTTCCACAACCTTCCCCCTTTATTATGTTTTCCTACTAAATTTTAAGACGCCCGCAGAAAAAACTAAGTAGAAAAAATTTTAAAATAAAAGGGAAAGCAACAAAAAATTAAAAATATAAAAGTATCGCTGTTATATGAATGAAGTAAACGATATTGCACCATCCATCATTAAGATGATTAAGTTGTAGAAAATACTGAAACAGCACCTTCTACGAAAAAAAATTTTTTAATTCATTTCTCTTACGTTACATTGTTTTTGTTGCTACAACAACTTTTATTAACTTGAAAATTGCTGTTATTGTCGTCGTAGTCATCGCATTGAACCACCTTTTTGAGTTATTAAATTTTTTGCTCTTTTTTTGTTTTTGTTTTTACATTAGTTTTTTACCTGGATAAACTTTTTAAAATTTATACTTTAATTTGTCGTATATACGAAAAATTGCCGCCGCTTGTCCTCATACGTTGTATAAACTACGTTTTTCCGAAATTTTTTTAGATAAATGTGAACTGTTGCATATAATGCCCTTCGTTACAGACAAGCCTAAATCAGCGCGTCAAACGTTTTCTATCTGTCAAAAATTCTCATTCTCATACAAAATGCATGAAGTTAACCCAATTAGCGCGGCGTCAACGACTTGTAATCAGAAAATCTGATTTTGACATTGCGTTAAGTAATAAAGTTTGCTGTTATTGGCTGCGACCCAGCTGTCTTATCTCCATATTTTTTCATTTTTATGGGTTTTATGTAACAATATAACACTACCGTTCAAGACACAATATTTAGGTATGCAATTTCAACATTAAAGCTATGCTCTAAAACTTTTACGCTTGGCGCCCTGATTTAGGTTGGTCTTTAAGGGTTTTTTATATAGCAGGTCCTTGTAATAAACATAAAATCTCTTATACCTTTGAAAATATATCTCAGATCTAAACTGACTTAAGGGTTTGTCTCATCTTGATCTGAAGTTCAGCTTTAAAGATATTGACTGATTTTATTTATATACAGGAATGTTCTGGAAATCGAAAACGCAATAATTTTAAACGTCGTTTTTTAATAACATTTGTTTAATAAAAGAATATTATGGCAAATATTTCTCTTTTAAACAGAATATTTTTAACAAAAAATTCTTGCGTTTAAAGTTTTCGATTTTCAGAACAGCCCTGATAAATAAATGTCAAAAGTTTTATATGACATGTTGATGTAAAATGTTCACTTTGTACGTTTCATGTACAACCTCTTTGCTCTACTACTCAATCGTAGAAAATAATTCTCAAATATCGCAGCAACCAAACAGTTCTTGAGCTACAATTGTTTGTTTTTAGACAAAAGTGTTGAATTAAAGGTAAAATTCATTTAAAACAGCCATCACCATCAAAATCAGACGTCAAAAAGGTTGAAAGAAATTTCGACAAACATACAGACAGTTAGAAAGAAGTCTTAATGGTTTGAATAGTTGAATTTTATTTTTAAACTTGAGGTGAGAAAAATTTAATAAAATCGTACACATCGAGTATGTATGTACTTTGAATACATTTATCCCTGCTTAAATGTGTATAACACAGTCAAATCCTCTATGGAATGTACTGAGAAACAGTGGAAAATAATGCAATGTATCCACTGCGTTCAGTATGAGTGTGAAATTGTTATGTAAAATTCGTTGAAAGTTAAACAAAATACTATAACAGATTGTTACTGAGTTTTCATTAATACATGTTTTGCCAGTTTCCATGCAAACACACTAACTCATACATTAAGAGAGCAATCTCCTAAATACTTACAAATATTTTTCAAAGTCTCCTCTTCAAACATCACAAGTGAAAATGTTACAATGTTTTCTGTTGTTTCTTCATTATTTGATTGATGTTGCTAAATGTTTGTTTTGGTGCTGTGGATGTTTCTACTGCTGCTTCCTATTCATACTTGGGCATACATACAAATATTGCATTAATGTTTCAAATGCAGATTATATGTACACATGTGCTTGAAGCAGTTAAATGATAGAAAAAGTTGGAAGGTAATCTTAAAAGCTTTTTTGAAGTTGAATAATTCTTTATTGACCATGCCTTAACCATGACTTTTGTCTTATACTAAAGTAGATCTAAGCTACAACTAAACGAGAACCGAACTAAAAAATGAACTTGAACTAAACTAGAGCTGAACTGGAACTGAACTGAACTAAAACTGAACTAGAACTAAACTAGAATTGAACTAGAACTTAACTAGAACTGAACTAATACTGAACTCGAACTGAACTAGAACTAAACTAGAACTTAACAAAAACTGAGCTACAACTGAACTGCAACTATACACTAATAGAAAAGGCGTAATAACGCTGATGTATTTTGATATCAGTACTATGACAAGTGTTTTCGTTTTTGACCCCATGACACTTTTCACCATTGTGATGTCAACTTTTACATCACTTAGCCAAAGTGTCATCAGGGTCAAAATGAAATTATGTCATCAATAGGATGACACATCGGCATCACAGAAATGACGAACATGTCCTCAGTGCGATGACGAAGTAACATCGGAGGACGGACACATTAACATCAATTTAATGACAATTTGTCATTAAGTCAAAGTCATTTGAATTGACTTAAGTTTAAGTGAGAGAATATTATTATTTACTTACCCATTACATATGTTTGTTTCACGTTTGTTGAATTACGACCTTTGTTTACAACAGAACTCTCAATAATAAGACACCAGCACCATGCCCCATATGGTTTTCGTAATCATTCTACTTTAAAAATTTTATGTATTTAGCTAAATAACTTAAAAAAATAGAATATAGGAATTTTTGCTTCTTGTAATACATTGTAATCATAAAAATAATGTTATTAATATACAAAATGTGGCATCGAATTGATGTCACTATAGTCATAAAATAGATGGCACGTAAAAAATGACAAAATTGTACGAAGACGTTAGTCATTAAGTTGATGTTACTTTTTGCATCATTGATGTCATCTTCAGTAATTCTGATGTTAGGGCATCATCAATATGAAGATGCATTTTTCTATCAGTGTACTAAAACTGAATGTAAAATTAACGAGAACTCACTTAACTTGAACTTAATTATCACTATACTTATATTGAACTAGTTTTAGAACATAAATTAAACTAAACTAATACTACACTAAACGCAGTAAAAAACGACGAAATCTAATAACTGAAAATAATTTAAATTTAAGAAGACTCCACGCCTGCTCTCGCATCACATATCTAAATATGTGATAAACGTGTGGTAGGACGGTATTAGAAAATTAACTACGAAAAAAACTTAAATACTGACAGTTCTTGCTTATGTTTTTGTTTTATTTCCATAACACTTTGTTAATTTGGATGGCACGAAAGGGGATATAACATAAGCATATTCGTATATATTTTTCACACACATACATTTAAATGTTTGCATGATTTTGTGTTAATATCTGTTGACAGATGAGAGATTGTTGAAGGACTGAAAAAACGGAAACAACTTTTTGTTTATTTAAATAAAAGTTAAAAAAAATCATTGTGAAATTAGCCAAAAAGTTTTTCCAGAAAACATTTTCTAACTTTAACATACTCATGTGAGTTCTTGTACATTTACTGCATTAACATAAAATTTTTAAAAAAGTTTTAAAAATTTTACATAGAATCCTTTCGAGGTTGTCACACAAATACATACCTATACAAATATTTTTGATAATTTAAAATTACTGGGGTAAATGGGAATAAGTAATTCTAAAAAATCTCTTCCTCCTTTTGTTCGTTTGACCTTCCAATCTGATGATTTTTACCAGAAAACAGCAAAAAGTTAAGCAAAAGCTGCTATTCGACTTATGTAATATGTAGAAGATAAATTAGGGTATTATTTCATACAATACGAGTATTTAAATGTTACTGCAAAGGTTTTGTGTTAACAAATAATTTTAGTTATTATTAGATTTGGATAGAAAGCTCTACAAAAATCAGTTTTAGCACGGTTTATTCTCAAAAATGTTTATAACAATTGGGGTATTCACAAGGTAGTCATAACGTTGTGAAGTCATATGTCTTAAAATAATTACAAGAAACTTCTCTGGGCTATTGCTTATAATTTAGATTTCTACCGTACAGTTATGACGTATCAATGAACACAGCATTAATTTTTTTTTGTTGTTTGAAACACAACAACATTTATTTTGAACAATTGTAAAAAATTATTTAGGACATTATGACGATATGACTTGATAGCACACCTTGTGAATCCCCCAAATATATTGTTTTCTTAAAAGCGGAAACTTTAAAATGCTTTAAAGGCCTTAAGGGTTTCGCCAACCCTCTTAATTTAAGTATTTCTTTGAAAAGCTTATTTTCATACAGCAACGATTTGTTCTTGTTGAAGAATTCATTATGGAAAATGCATGCAAAAGAAAATTACCGAAATTTTTTAATTAAATATTTTATGTGCTAGAAATTTATTAAGGAAAATTATTTTAAATTTATTTAGGTTTTTGAATAGTTTAAACATATAATACAATCAAAAACTTCCCATAAAGTATTCAGCAACAATTTTTTTTAACAATTTTAATAAATATTAAATACAATAATGTATGGATATTATTTTTTTATATACTTTTATTTAAACTGGATTATTATAAAATTTTATAAATCCCCATGTGGCTTAAATATTTAAATATGTAATAAATTCATTTCAATAATAAGCTAACAACATAACATAAACCGTTTATAAAATAGAAAGTTTTAGAATGCTAAAACAAAAATAAAAAAACTATAATAAATATTTTACAGTTTTATATAATTACTTTTACTTTTGTATACTAGAAATCCTACAATTTAAGTTTTACGTAACATTTTTATTTATTTCAATAGTCCCACCTCCTAGAAACGTCCAATTGATTCATGAATAACAACCTCAAACCCTCAAGGATAAAAGAAAAATAAAATAAAGCCTTTAAACACGCACTGAATAACGCAAAAAACCACTAGTTGGTAAATTAAAAACAAAATAATGAAAATTTTTATAAACTGCTAAAAACAACTTCTAAATATTATGTGAAAAATTCTAAATTAACTAAAAATCAATTGCCAACAGACACACATCAAACAAAAAAAACACCCCTCCTTCCTCTTATTTCCTAATCCGCTGCTATTGTGGGAGGAAAGAAAACATTGGAAACCCACAAAATTTTATAAGCAAACTCAATTGAACAAACACAACTTTAATTCAATCTGCATTCTTTAACAAACATTTTGTTCTTATTTGGCCTGTGATGCCTGAAATGCAGATTTATATGCATTTTGCAGATTTTATACCCTAAAAATGCCATAATGCAGATTTGAAGATTTTTAGTTTAAAATTGATGAATTTTTAGTTCGGTGTAAACTTCTTTACATTGTCACTTACGTTTGTAATATTTCTTATTCTTGGATTTATAAACGAAATATACACACAAAATATATTGTAGGTAAAATCAACGGAAAATTAAATATAAAACAAATGAAAATTCATTTAAATCCCGGTCAACTCATTTTTCCTTTAAGTCAAACTAAAAATCAGTTTATTTTTAAATGTTAAAAAATAACTTACAATTACAGTAAAAATTACTAATTTTAACTTTTGTTTAAAAATTTTTCCCATCCAAAAAGCAAACTACAATAACACAGCAGCACATTTTTTAACTTCATAATCTTGAACCAATAGCGACTCCCAAAATCTGAAAGCTTATGATGGCAGTAGAAAAACCTTAGGTGGGTTTTGAATTATTAGCTAAGGTTTTTTTTAATTCATGTTTGAACACTGAGAAAATAAAAAGCTTTAAAATCAAAGAAAAAAAGTCTTTGTAAAATTGTAACGAAAATATCTTTGTTAGAAGGAAAAAATCCTTGCATCAATGATTTATTCTTTAAACAAGCAAATGGTGCGTCTTTAGCACAAACGACTAAAATTCTTTGAAGCTTAATCAAAGTAAAGATAAAATATTTGCTACAACGATTAATTTCTTTGCTAATAAGGGATTGAAAAACGTATTTAAAATTAAAGACTATTCTTTGCTTTTTTAAAGCTAAGCATCCTTGCTATAAAGACAAAGTCTGTAACTTTAAAGAATTTTGTCTTCAATGCATAAGTAAACATGTTTGCTTGCAACGGTAAACAAGAGCGGTTAAAAAAAACATAAAGATAAAATCTGTATCTTTAAAGAATTTAGTCTTCAAAGTTAAATTTGTATACGATTGCATAACGAAACAAGTGTAGCCGATTGATTACAATAATTGTAAAAAATAAAAAGAATTGTTTTCGTGGTTGTCATTAATTGTAAGTCAGTCGATAGGAACGCTCCATTGTGCATGTGCGCCTTGTCGTTGTATTTTTTTAATTAATTAAGTAAAGTTATGCTGTATATGAACTATTTTTTATTTTTATTACATTAAACTGAAATAAAAAAATTGTATAAAAATGCTGTGTTTGGTTTCATTAAATATTTTATTTTGCAGCAAAATTTTAATTTTTTAAAACATTTCTATAGCAGATTTCAAAGAAAATTGCCTTTGTTTCTACATATCAGTCTTTGGTATTTCAAAGAATTATTTCGTTGAATTTAATTGCGTTTCTTTGTAATAATGTTAAAATCACGTCTTTGTTACAATGAAAATTGTACATAAAATCAAAAATTCAAATCTTAAGACTAACGAATGAAAGTCTTTGTGCCAAAATACTTTTTCCTTAGCTTAGGGACTTTTTTCATGTGTTTCCATAGACGTACATCCTTGCCACAAGATTTTAAGTCTTTGATTTTAAGTATATATTTCATGGGAATCTAAAGATCTTTGCGCCTTTCCGGTAAAGATGTTTTGTCTTTGGGCACAATCTGACCAATAAAAGTCTTTGCAACAAAGTGTATTTTCTTTGATTTTAAGATTTAATTTTCTCAGTGAAGTTTTCGACTGGGGGTGTATTTTAGTACAATTTTCAAAAACATGTACTGATTCTTAAGCCTATATCTCGTGAACTATTCGAGTTATCGTTTGTCTCTCTTCGGCAAATTTTAAGCTCTTCATCAGATCTAAAAATTGTCAAAAAAAAACTTAGAAAAATTGATGATTTTGAACGTAAAGAATGAAAAATAAGGACACTTCAAATCTTTTTAAATATATATTTAACTTTAGTCGTCGCTTTCGGTCATTCGATCTTTGAGTCTTTTGACAGTTTTGCTGTTTTGAGTAAGATGTTGTTGTTTTTTTCAATTTTATCTTAAGGTAAAATTTTTAGATCTGATGAAGAGCTTAAAATTTGCCGAAGAGAGACAAACGATAACTCGAATAGTTCACGAGATATAGACTTAAGAATCAGTACATGTCCAAACATGAATTAAAAAAAAACCTTAGCTAATAATGCAAAATCCAGCTAGGGGTTTTCTTCTTCCATCATAAGCTTTCAGATTTTGGGGGTCTCAATTGGTTCAAGATTTTAGTGCTGCACTGTGTAATAAATATAAAATTTTTAAAATATAAAATACGTTTAAATAATATTTTTATAAAAAAAAAAACCAACTTAATATTTTAAATGAACGGAAATTCATTATTTTTTTTAGTTTGTTTTTTAAACAAAGTGCCTAAAAAGTAAAAAAGTAATTATCATCCTGAAACGACTTTATTTTGGTTAAATTTTAACATAACGGAAAACTTTAAAAATTACCTACAAACAGTAAATGTAAGACTTTGTTCAGTGTATCAATCATTCATGGAAGAATCGTTTGGAAATAGTAGATTTATTAGTAGGAATTTTATTCACAAAAGATTACTTAAAATTTAAAAATTCGCATTGTCTTGGCACATAAGTATCTCCGGACTTATGTCATCTGATTTTACACGAAATAATATGCATATGTACGTTTATATTCATATGTACTTGTGTACAAATATCTTTAATAGTTGCAGTTTTTCATATCTTGTAAGTTTTCAATAAGACTCTTGATAGTTTAAATAATATGTCAAGCAATTAACTTCTAATTTGTTGTTAAAAATAACAAAGATGTAATAAATCCTAACTCGGCCTGAATAATTGTACTTGGATAGATATTTTAAATGTCAAAATATTCAAAAATTATCAGCCCTGTTCTGAAAATCGCATTCAAGTGAAAGCTAATTATTTATTTCGAAAAGGTACAAAAATACAAAGTGTTCAGGAGATACAAAAAACTGAATATCTCTGACTTTTTTAAGCAGACTTTTTTCCTAAACTTTTAAGACTCCGTTATATTTGAAGGAGAAAATGCTCATTACAGATGATCCTTTTTTGAAAAATATTTTTAAATGTTCGTGTTTTCAGTAGCATAATAGGATCTTAAGCAAATATATGTAATTTATTGAAACACATATCATATAATTTAAAATGTAAGATAAGATTAACAACTTTAAAGATTCATTTAAGAAATCCAAAATTTTATTATAAAGGAACAAAAAGAACATTTCGGTACATTTTTATGTTTATTAAGATTACAAATTAGAAAACACATCCATTCACAGATATGATAATCCTCTGTGTATTTGTTTAAATTTTTCTCCTGAAACGGTGTTTAATTTACAGATTTTTTAGAAATGGCAAAATCAAAAAAAGTTTTTTTAAAACAAATTCACCACATATTCAAAACTTAGCACTCACTTCAAACATTTTGAATGTAAGTTTTTTTCAATTGCTCACAAAGACACACATATTAAATATTATAAATAAATATTGAGATAAGCCCTTTTCGAAATTCATTTTAAAAAGCAACCTATTTTTCACCGCTATGGAAGGATTATATAACCTTTCATTCTCACAGTATATCGGTCTTTATGTGTACCTCCAAAAACAGCATAAAACCAAATTTCTAAAAATTTTTACCTGAGAGGTTTTCGAAATAAATGATTTAATTAAAATCGAACTAATCTTGAAAGTTTTCTGTGTTGAAAGCTCAAAAAAATATTTCCTTGTTTACAACTCATACTTAGAGGACAACTTATATTCATATATTTTCCAGAACTACTTTTTAAACGACCATCCATTTCGAATTGTAGAACTTGGCTGTATATTTTGAATTTAATTGATATATTTTTTCTAAATAATCTACATTAAAAATTTAACAAATGTGTTTTGAAGATTTATTGACGATTTTGAAAATCTTGAAGCAGATTTTGAAACGACCTAACTACATCTTTTAAATACATCGTTAAGTGAATATACTGAAGAAACACACGCAACTTTTAAAAAAAAGGGTGCCACGAAAGTGTTACGATGCCTGTAAAGATTAAAGCAAACAACATTCAAAAACATTTTACAATCTTGCATGTGTTGGCATTATAATTTCATGCTTAAAACCCTTTTGCGGCTCTTGTGTTGGTATGTAGCACAGTAAGTTGTATAAACAAAAATATTACTTCCGTACATATATATTCTCGATGATCAAATAAAAAAACAAAATAAAAAATGCTAATTAACTACAATCATCGTCTGTACGTATACAAAATTTTTTGTTGTCAAAGATACTGTAACCTTTTAAGTAGAGACCATTTAAACTGAACACTAATTTATCGGTCAACAACACAATCTCAATTGTTAAAAGTTCACTCAAAAGAAAAATCAATCCATCCGTACTCAAATTAATCCAAAGCGGTATTAATAGTTCGGCGAGTACGGATTTTCTTGAATCAAGTACAGAAAGATTGATTTAAGTACGGATTTTTCAATCGCAAAAATACTGAAATTATCCATATTCAATCCCGATTTCGTACTTAAAATAATCCGAAAATGAGATTGATTTAAGTGAAACTTAGATTGAATCAATCTCAAAATGCGCTCGATTCAAGAATTATAAAGTTGAGCTTATCCCGAATTCGTGGTTGAAAACACCTAAAAGGAAATAAGAAAGAAAAAGTTCTTATGATTGATTAACTTACACGTTTTACACCTTGCAGAATGATAAAACACAAACATCATTCCCGATATGGTTTTTACTTTAAAAATCTTATGTACATTAGGGTGTCCCAAAAAATATTTTCTTTATGATTTTCATTGGTGCTCAATCAAAATTTAAAAGCTTATAGGGTAAAGTATTTTTGGTTTTTCTTTAAGAATTTTCGGAATAGGTTTAGAGGTCGCGCAAATGGAGTTTTCATAAAAAACCGGAGTTTTCGGCCCATTTTTTTAACTTTACTGATAACTTGGTTAATACCACGGGTTTCTGCACTCCTGAGGAAACAGTTTTAAAGAAAAGTATCCAAGCTTTATTCCTGTGTGAAAAACTTATAAGATTTGGTGATGAGGTTACTCATTTAGATACCTTTAATTACAATTTTTCGTAATTTTTTCAAAAATTTTGTAATAACGCTTTACAACTTTTTAAGTTTAAATGAAAACGAAAACAAACTAATGTTACAGTTTGAAAGACAAATTAATTCTTATTAATATGAATAAACAATTTTTAAATTTGTTCTTATCGTTCCTGAGTTATACCCGTTTTGACCTTTATACCCAGTATATGTTATTAAAAAATCTTTGCAGAATTTGCATTTTTGTCGGCGGTTTGGAGGGATCAAGGGCATCTATCATTTTTCCCACAAGCCACACATTTCTTGTTTTCACAAAATTCTATTAGATCTATTTTGAATAAAATTACACATTTTTTAACGATCAAAAACAAAAAAAAAAAAAAAAATTCTTACCGGTACGTCGACGAAAACTTTTATACATGTATGTGACGCGCAAAATATAAAGGGACCTAAGGGTAAAAACCGGGTTTGTTCAGGAGAGCCATTTTGGTGTACCACCACTTCATAAAACGCGCATATCTCTGGGAGGGAACACTTTTGGGGCATGGGATTGGTCTGATTCGATGCTCAGATGTTGTCCCCATCAAAAAATTGATTTTTTCCCCCTAAGGTCCCTTTCACTATGCGCTGCCACATATACAAGAAACTTTTCTATTTGATTCGTCGGTCAGCTAACTCAAAAAATTGTGTTATGTAAATTTATTATAGCGGAGAATACACATAAAATAGAAAGTGAAAATGACAGCATGTAACGATTTAGATCAATAAATGTCAGAAGTTAATGACAGTTAAAACCCAACTATAACATTTTATGGAAATATACAATAATTATAACGAAAAAAGTATCACCATTTTTAAGGTAGAAACTATAAAAATAGTGTAACTCGGAAACTGTGGAACAAAATTCCATTTTTGTTTTTCTTAATTGTTTAGAACTTATCGGTATTTAAAATTGCGTCACTAGTTTTTATACCTTTCATATAAATTTGAAAAGAAATAACCCGTTTTTTACAGAATTTGTTGAAAAATTACAAAAATACTTAATATGTGGAATCGTAATGGACAAAAATATAGCCGGAACTTAAAGTTTTTGCATATTGAAATAAAGTTTGGGAAATTTTCTTTAGATATATTCGGTCAAAAAATTAAATAAACGGGTTTATTGACAATGTTATGAGTCAAGTTTGAAAAAAGCACGAAACTCAGATTTTTAACAAAGACTTGAATTGCGTGACCTCTAAACCTCTTCCTAAAAATCTAAAAAAAAAATCAAAAATACTGGACCCAATAAGCTTTCAAATTATGCTTGAGCCTCTGACAAAAAAAAATTTTGGGACACCCTAATGTACATATATAACCAAAAATATAAACAATATGGGAAGCAAGAGTTCCTTTTTCAATGTGTATAGAAAATCAAAACATGCGTAAGCCACAGGGTTAAACACGACGGATTTAAGGCTTCTATTCTTATTTCAAGAAATTTCGGGATTGATTTTCGAAAGTAATCCCGTTTAGGATTGTTTTGAGTACTTTTTAGTGTTATTGGTACTTGAATTCTTGAGTACGACTCGTGCTTAAAGTAATCATAAACAACTTGATTTATTCCGATTGTTTTTCTTGCTGTGTTTGTAATATGCACTTGGGTTCAATTCCATTTGTTGGAATAGCAAGACAAATTGTTGTCCCGTGTTTATTTTATTAATTTTTTAACTGTAGTAAGAAAATTGTTATTAAATGTCCAAAATAAAAATTGGCTTTTGGGCCTTTTTGCTTAAAAAATCTACACAGTATTAAAAACTTTACGGTTGCCTTAATATATTTTATTTGGCAACTGAAACCGACATCATCATACTTAAAAAAAAAATTAGAATATCTTACATATCGCTAAATTTTTAATATTCCCAATGCGAATGCGAAATAGATTTTAAAATCGTCATATCTAGGAACATTTTGGACATTTTCTGTTGCACCGGACCATTGTAATCATAAAACTAATGTTTAATTTACGGCGATTTTTACCCCCTGACTTTCCCTTTCACAGGCTTTCTTGTACTTTATTTTGAGGTTTACCGCCATGCGCATTATGCCAGAAATATTGCATTTTTCATGATTATCCCTTTTTTGTTTGTTGGTTTTAAAACCATAAATTTTGCAAAAATTACAAACGGCAAAAACACATTTTTTTGACTGACTAATAGTCTTTGTTATCCCAATAATCACCTATTGACAAAAATTTATTTATTACATTTTTGTTTGTTACAATAAAAAACACTCTTTGTTGACAATCAATGTTCATTAATTTTCATGAATTTTTTGTAGCACGGCACATCTGTCATGTTTATTAATGTAAATGAATGTAATTTTGAAAAATAATGTTTTATTGAAATTTTTAGTTTTAATGTATATTTTTTTTGTAAGATGAGTTGGGATATTATGGGAATTATTATGAAATTGAATAATTGTTTTCTTATTTTATTAATAACTAGCTGACCCGGTCCACGTTGCTGGCCCTAAGCAAACATTAGTGTTGTATTACCATACGAGTTAAATTGACCATTTAACGAAGTTTTCGGCCTTTAAAATAAAAATCCATGAAATACCTATCATAAAGTTTTTTTTACAAAATAACTTACATATGGTGTAGATATGGGCTCAATCCAAAAAGAAACGCATGTATTTAAGGAAAATTGGAAATTATATTTATTTATTACTTCATCTTAAAGCCAGCGCATAGACAATGTTTTTTGTTTTTTTTATTTGGTGTAAAGAGCCGTTTTCTGATTTTAGGTTAACCGAAAAAAGCGGGCGGGGCAAAATTTTCTTTCCGTAAAAATCTAAGTTGGACCATGGCGATCATTTTAGAGAAAAAATCGTCCAAATCGGTCAAGCCTTTCTCAAATTATGCTCTTAATAGAAAAAGTAGGCGACGTAATTTTTTCTTTCGATGAAAACGTAAAATGGATTAATACGACAGTTAAAAGAAAAATTGGTCAAATCGATGGAGCAGTTTTTTGATTTTAGGTAAATCGAAAAAAGTGGGCGGGGCAAAATTTTCTTTCCGTATAAACCGCAGTTGGACCATGGCGATCATTTTAAAGGAAAAAGCGTCCACATCGGCCAAGCTGTTCTCAATTTATGCTCTTAATAGAGTGGGCGTAAAAGTAGGCGTGGTAAATTTTTCTTTCGATGAAAACTTAAAATGGATTATTATACTACATTTACACCTGCGCAAAATCTAGTACTTACGAGATTTCGAGCCAAATCTATTTTTTTTTGACTAGATTTCCCATACAAAACAAAATTTACTTCGTGACAAGATTTCGACGAAATCTACTCAAAATCTAGTAGTACTTAATGATGCAACTATGGTTTTTACAATATAGCACTAAAAAATATTTCCCTGCACAAGAAAAAAAATATTAAAAAATTTTATAAAAATTGTAAAAAACTTAAAAACACGAATAATATTGATAAAATAAATATCGTTGATTATCAAAAAAAGGTAATGCAAATTTTTTAATGTATATTTCTTTTTGTGTTTGTGTGTGTAACGAAAAAACTTTAAGTCAGCTGTTGTGTTATAAAAACAAAATCTCGCTAATGTCAAAAAAGTACAATGTAAACGCACTAGATTTCGAAGAAGATTTTAAATCAATTCTACAAGATTTCGGCCTAATGTAAATGTAGTATTACGAACATTTGAAAGAAAAATTTGTCAAATCGATGGAGCCGTTTTCTGGTTTTTTGTAATTTGAAAAAGTGGGCGTAAAAGTAGGGGGGGCAAAATTTCCTTTTCGTATAAATCTAAGTTGGACCATGGCGATCATTTTAAAGAAAAAATCGTCCAAATTATATAGATGTCACTGGTGGTGCAATATGAAAATTGGATTTTGCCACGCCCCTCCGCCCGCAGACCGAAAATCAAAAATCAGACTTCACAGTGTCACCCGCCTGAATATTCTGAAGATTTCCTGAAAATTTCATCAAAATCGGCCCAGCGGTTTTGGAGTCCATACGTTACATACATACATATATACACACATACACACTTCCTATTTTATATATCGACCCCTTTGCGCGAAATTATCGTATATGCCAATCAATTTTTTTGAAATTTAGTTTTTGATGCAATCTTGTTCTACATTCAAAGAGACGTCACCTGGCAATATATTGTAGGCGATTTCCACTTATTCTTATCTTATCTAAGCACATGTATATTTTCATTTTAATAATGCAAATGAAAGCAGAGTAAAGTAGAAAAATGGCTGTCCTGTAAAATTTGGCATTTGTAACATACGATAATTTCGCGCAAAGGGATAATCATTCATTCTTGACTGACCTGAGATTCGAACCCAGGCGACTGGTTACCCTGACATTTTTCGATCGCTACCACTCGATCTCCTCAGAATCAGAATCTCAGGTCAGTAAAGAATGAATGATTATCAATAACAATTTTAATTAATTTTCATGTTGTAAAATTCCTTTCTTAATAAAAATAATTTAATGAAAATTAAATTTGAATATTGAAGAATAATTAAGAATATTGAAAATTTGGATTAAAAACCATAAAAATAATAGTTCAACAAAAATTACCACAATACTAATTACTTTAAAAAAAATGTTAACAAAAACGTTCTTAAAAAAATTTCAGAATGAAAAGTTATAACAGCTTCTTTTCTTAAGCTTTCTGAAATCAAACTTTCATGAATAGGCTTTCTGAAAGAAGTGGTTTTATTAAAAAGCTTTTGAAAAAAATAATACCTTATAAGGGGCTTCCGTTAAAAAAAGCCAAAGGAACATAAAAATAAATTAAACACATTTTTTTTTTATTAATTTTACAAAAGATATTTTTGTAATTTTTTTTTTTTAAAGAAGTTGTTTTATAAACTTCTATACATTTTTGCCTGTAAAAATTTAGAAAGAAAACTTTTTTGAAAAAAGCTTTTTTAAAGAACCTTTCAGTTTAACAAAATAAAAGTTTATTATCAAAGAAATTTTTGGGAATAAAAAATTTTTTTTTAATAAGATTTTGTTTGTCATGCTTAATTCCCAATTTTTATTCTTGGGGGACAAGCTAGTTTCGGTGGGCTATTCAGTGGAAACATTCTCTCAAAAAACTTTAGAAAACTGCAGAGTGAATGAGAATTGTGAACACATGAAAAGTCCTACTTGCAGCGATATCAAAGCTTAAACATAATACCAACAATAAACTTTGAGTTTATCTTTTCTTACATTCCCCACTACAATTTGTTGGAATGCTCCCGACATTAATTGTAGTTGTAAGTAGGTTAAAAAAACAAAAACAACTTTTTTTATTATTTCCGCATAAAATAAAAAAAAAGCAAGTTGGCAGTTCAGTTTTAGGCCATGCACTTGCCAGTATATTATCAAAGTATTTTTTGGGAATTGTTAATTAATAAGATTTTGTTTGTCGAATCTAGAATAAAAATGGGAATTAAGCACGACAAACAAAATCTTATTATTTAGAAAATAAAAGTTTTAAAAAAAGCTTTCTGCAAACAAAGTTTTTTGTTGTTTACTTACAAAAGTTTTTGTATACCTTTGGCACTTAAAAAAATTCTGCTGCAAAAGATTTTTCAAAAAGTCGAAAAATTAGTTTTTAATTAAATCTTTACATTAAAGCTTCATAAACATTTTTAATTTAAGCTATTCACAATCTTCAAAGAAATTTTTTTCTTTTAAAAGCTAACAGGCTTTTAAAAGTTATTTCATCACTTGAAGATGGCAATATATTTATTAGGCAAGTTTTGGTTTTACTGTCAAAATTTTTTTTAATGAAATATAATTTTTTCTGTAATAAAAAACACATGTTTCTCTACAGCTGACTTATTTTTCTAATGGAATGGACTTAAAGTATGTCTTAAAATTGTTTCAATTTCACGCGTGTTTGGAGGCAACCATAATTTTGGTTGTGGCTTCTTAATGGAGGACTAAGTTAACCATAACATGGTTGGTGGCGCAAATAATATGGTTAAGTTTATCAAAATATATTTACATTTTTTTTTAAAAATAGTTTTATTGAAGGTGGCAATATTTAAACATGTTTTTTCTCTGGGTGTATATAGTTTCTTAACGAGACAAAAATACCGGGAAGTTTTGGGAATTTTTCTTTTATATTTAAACTACATTAAGATTTTCGTGAAATTAAATGGCAATGCTTGAGTATCAGCTTTAAAAAGATTTTGCAAAATAATATTTTTAACAAGAGCAAAAGGATCTAGTGTTCATCATCTTTTTAAAAATCCATTAAGTAAGCACTAAAATGGCAAACAAAAAAAGATATTTAGAAAAAATCAAAAAATATATTAACGACTTTGGGCCAGTACATCATGCTCGACTTATTGTCCCACAGAAATTTTAGAAAATGTTTGACAAAAATATTGAATCTTAAAGCAAATGTTGACAAATATCAACGCAAATCAATTTCTAAGTAAATTTCCAAAATATCACATGAAGAAGTTAAAGCAAGCTAAGCGACTTCATGCGGGTTCTTATGTATTAAATAAATTTCAAACGCCACAAACGATAAAGAGTGTTTATTGCTTGAAACTGCAATACTGGTTGAACCGTCAAGCAACACAAAACTCAAAATTGAGTTATTGGTCGATTTCTGTTTTGTTTCTGTTCTGTAAAAGTAATTTTAAGTTTTCTAGGAAGTTTTCTTTGATTACTTCAAACTCAAAAATTGTTCGCTTGAATGGTTTTTGAAATAACCGATTTAAATGTTTTATAGAGTCTGACCGAACGTTTGATGTCTGAGTACGACAAAAAGCTATGTTCAGCGTTCGCTAAAAATTTTGGTAGAACACCGTTCTTATACCAAACTTTGTAAAAAAAATTGTATACCTGTTTTGATTACAAAAAAAAAACGTTTATCATGACGCAGCGCCGTATTTAGAAGATCGACAAGAGCAGAAAAATGTTGTTGATAAGAAATAAGAATTTATTTTTCTTATCCTTTAAGTTCTAAGAACTCAAATTTACTTAAACATTGCAATTCTTGTCCATTTAAAAAGCTTAAGGCGGTAGCCAAAATGCTGCTAAACAACTTTACCCTGACAGATGACCTAATTTACAAGACATACATTCAGAAAACTTTATTTTTTGTTATTGAAGTCTTAAAATATTAGCGCAATTTACAATTTTGTTCATTGCAGTGGTCTTTGGTAAACGAACAGTTTCTTCGGAATCAAAGTGGAATTTC
The DNA here is from genome assembly GCA_949318255.1 of Pollenia labialis. NCBI lineage: Eukaryota > Metazoa > Arthropoda > Insecta > Diptera > Polleniidae > Pollenia > Pollenia labialis. The sequence goes on from OX439142.1 coordinate 121,520,841, forward strand.
TTTTTTGAATAATATTTTTAAATTTAAAAAATTAATTCAAAATGAAAGATGAGTATGTTTTATTATTACTTTGATTGAATAAGCATTCATTTAATATTTACAAAAAAACATTTTGATTTCTTAAACTTATTGAGAAAATAAAACAAACTGATCTATTTTTCAATCGAAGTCTCGCCACGTTAGTATTTTAGTGCAAGCCACTTACTTGTGTGAATAAAAATTTATGAAGTAGAACAAATTTAGCCGGTGACAACACAAACCATGCGTTTTTGTTTTTTTATGCACAACACTGCTTTATTTGAAAAGTAGAGATTTTATAATTTTAATTTACAAGAAAAGTACAAAGTTTTTAATTTGATTATTTTTAATAATTTCCCATTAAAGGTAAAAATAACTTTTAATACCATGAATTTGTTTATCTTGTGTTATTAACCCATATTCGGCCAAGAAAATTCAAACGTGATATTTTTAAAAATGTATACCCTTTTTTTAGTAATTTGGGTCCTCTGAATCCATATCCGTTGTCGGTCTGACTCTGTCTTGTCCATGAGTCCCGGAAATTGCTGCTATTTGACATAAATTTGCAATATCAACAAATTTTTGTTCATTTATAAAAATGTTAAAAATAAGATAATAACAAATGAGCAATGTTTCAAAATATATTTATTAGGATATTAAAATAATAATGTCTTATTTTAAATGAACTTATTCAAAGCATTTTGCATGCAAATGCGCGTTGCATTTTGGAACATCCATTTGATTGGGTTGCCACATCCTTTAAGTTGGCACCTGCGAGGTTTCCCTTGTAGCTGAACTATTGGAATATGCTCCCCTACAATATTTGGCGTTTGTCGCATCTTTCCTGAGTGGATTCAGCATCTGTTTGAGAACTAAGTAGCAAAGCTTCGCTTACTCTGAATTGTTTTGAGATAGCATATTTTTCTTGTCTTGAGACTTACTGGTCACTGGACGATCGGGAAGTGCAGTATGAGAAGCGGCCTCCATTTTAATGAATGCTGCCGCAGCTGCATGGAACCTGGAACTGAGGAGACATTATTCCATCTTCTGTGTGATTGCCCAGCGTTTAATTCAATACGACATGGATTATTTGGGAAATTCCTTCTACAAGGACTCTCAGAGATATCGCGGGTGAATCTCAGCAACTTGCTGAAATATCTCAAAGCAACGGGCTGGCTCTAGCCACTTCTGGATCAAGTGTGATCGGGAGTTCTAATTCTTGACGAGTTGTGTGGTGTCAAAACGGAGTCACTGTAGACTCTACTTGAAGCACGCCTAGTACTGTGCGTGCTAACACTGTAACCAACCAACCAGCCAACCACTTATTTGACCTTATTTTATTCTGTAATTTGAGACGGCATTGTCGTGAATGTTTATGCCCTCCATCCCATTATTGAAGGAGTTGAGAAGCAATGGTTGTGGTACAATCTCGTATTTTTTACATCCTTTTTCCATCGCTTTACGCTGTGCATCGGTTCAATTCTTTCAAAGTTAAAACATTTCAGTTTCTCAATAGTATGAAATGGGAATTTAGCACATTTAAAAGAAACCTTGTTAAAAAAGGTTAAATTTTTCTCTTTATAAAAATAAAGTTTGGGTTCGGTCTTAAATCTCTGTAACTACTATCTACATCTCTGAAGCATACACTCTGTTCTTTACCTCAAGTGCAAAAAAGCATAAGCTGATTGTTTCTTATTGTTTTAAATATTGCGATCCCATTATAATTAAAAACATTTTTAAAAGTGAAAATGTTTTAAAATAAATATTTTTATAATCGCTGCATCTTTTTTTTTGTGAAAATCTGCACACAGAAAAAAATCGCAATGTAAAATTAACATGAAAAAATGTTAATTTCAAGTCATGTAAATTTTTACATGTAAGTTTAGTGTCCAAATATGAGTTATTACTCTTGTACTTTTAATATTTTTGACTTATTTGCGCAAAACACAATATTTAGTGTTTGTGTGAGATACGCATCGTAGATTTATGCTACACGAAAACAAAAAACTATTTCAAGAGTTTTCCTCGTTTTATTTGATTAAGTTTGGTTATATGAAATGCTTTAAATTTGTACGTTAAGCATTTTCATAACTTTTTTACTTTTGCTTACCCTTGTTGCTCGTTGTTGCCTGTAGGACACACTCCGATTTTATGAAATTACTCCTTTAAAAAAATTTTAAATTTTAACAAAGATGTTTTTTTAATGTTAACCTCTATGTGAATTAAATAATAATTTGTAACTTGAACATGTTGAGTTAAAGAGGGTTAAAAATCTACTGAAATTAGGTTTTGTGTTCTTTTGGGACACTATTGATAACGACTTTTTAAATTTCCTGCCTCTTAAGTGAAAGAAAAACACTGCTTCTATTGAAATTTTGATTAGTTGCGCCATTAAGGTTGAAAGCAGACTACCTCGTGATTTGAGGATTAAATGGAAAAAAGTGAGTTACGTGTGCCATTGCAAAAATCTATAAATTAGACTACAAATAGCTGCCTTATCCTAGCATTTCTCTGGGTGACTATTTCCTGTTTCCAAACCTGAACGATGAAATCACAAACAAATACCTATTTGTTGACCTGAAAAGTCTATATATATTTTGAATTGATGCCCAAAGTACAGAAACGTAAGACCGTAAGTGAATAGTGCTTAAAAGAAACTACCTTAAAAAATAAATTAATTTTTCACTAAAAAATTTTTTCCGGGATTTCCGGGTTATGAAAAAAAAATATTCTGCATTTTATTTTCTAAAAAATTTCTTTCATAAAGTTAAATTTCGAAAAAAATTTTTATTTTTGCAAAGCAAAAGGCACTTTTTACTCATTAGTAAAAAAATATTAAATATTTGAATCAAATTTATTCTCAAAACGTCCATTTTTAATTACGAAAGTACGTTTTTGAAAAGCATTATTTTTTTTTAAATTTCTAAAATTTTTTTTTTCAAATTATTTGCTTTTATATTATATACTAGCATATGCCCGCCCGCTACTTCGTAAAAATCTTACTGCCAGTAACAGAGCTCTACACTTAAAATGCATCAGCATGATGCATGGAAGTGCACATAAAAAGCCACTTCTTCTGTAATAACAACTTATTATGTTCTAAAACCATTTCTAGAAATGACTAGGAAATTCATGTAGGAATTATTTTAAAATAACAGTTGTGTTAAAAATTATACAAAACAATTTTAAGTAACTTATATGGCATAAACCTATAACTTATAACTATAAATAATTCTTAGATAAATCTGAATTCTAAGATGCAGTGTAGCAAATAATAATTCAAGCTTATACGAGATAAGTAATAATTAAAAGGACAACTTATAACTAAAACTATAAATAATTCTTCGATAATTTAACTTTCGTAACAATACACACAGAAAAAAATACCAATATAAAATTAACATGGAAAAATTTTGATTGAGAATCATAGTAAATTTTTGCAAAAGTATGCCCATTATTTAAATGTCTCATTATTTCATATTAATTTTAAATGAAAAATATTAAAATAATCTTTAATCACGTTTATTAAATATTATTTACTTGTAAAAAAAATTTAAAAAAAAAATATTAATATATAAATAAATATGGATTTAATATTGAATCCATACAAACCTGTTTTATATTAAAATCAAAAGTTTATCTTGTTAAATTAACATGCATACATAGTTAAGTATGGTAATTTTTTTATTTTGATTCTTAAATAAGAAGACAATTCCCGTATTCTTTTAATTAAAATTGTTTAGTTAAATAGTACATCAAGTTTTCAAAGTAGAATGATGACGAAAACCATATCGGGCCATTCTGCTGATTGATCTGTTAACAACTGAGACTACAAAATAAGTGAAACATGTGTTACAGGGGTAAGTGTTTTGAATTATTCTTAAATAAATGCATTTGTTGTCTCTGAAGCTTCTTCACACTATAATAACACACTCAAACTAATTAGATTCTACATGAAATTCACGTTGTTTCAACTTGAAATAACTTTCATTCAACGTGATTCGGATTGTTATTTCAATATAAATTACATTTTGCTCTAACTTTACTGCAATGTTAAATTAACATGAATTATAGTTATTTTAAGAGAAAAAAATGTTGTTCGTAAGTAATTGTAAAATCAGGTTGAATTAACATGAAAAACGTATAAAGCAAAATCACCACCGAAAAATTTTAAATCAACCTTGTTTTCGACGTTTTTAACTTGATGTTTTTCTGTGTGTATTTAATTTATTTTTTTTTTTCTTCTAACTTTCGGAATGCTTTAAGCTCATATCAAAATCAATAATAACAAAATTAATATCTCTAGAATGAACAACAGCAAAAACAAGAACATCGAAATGTTTTTAAAGTCTTTGCAACAACATTTAACCAACATTTTTGTTTATGCATGCTCTTTTTGGTAAAAAACAAACTCCATTTAAACTATTGCTGCATCAACCATAAATATACATGCAACATTGTCTACTTTTTGTTTTTTGTGTCAACTATAGTTGTACAGTGTTTTCTAAAAGTTTGACTGTAAGCAGTAGTGTTAGTGTCATGACTTTTTTTCCTGTTAGAGACACGCAGACATAGAAATATCTGAAATAATTACGTATATTTGCATAGAAGAAGCTTTTACGTAGTAGTTTCTGTTTGCTTTAGAAATTTGTATGCGGTTACTCTTTACAATTTTCTTTTTTAAGGTGACCAATGTTGCGTAATAAAACATTTCCGGTTTAATCAAACATTTTAGCCATAAAGATAGTTTTAAAGATTATTTTAGTATTTTCTTTTGTTCTTTTTACTGGCAAATAGAAAATTATGTATTTTATAAAATTAAGGGCTACGTTATATTGATTGTTAACAGTTTTTCTAATTAAAAGGTAATTCTATTTCCTTGTGATAAGAAACAAAAAATCTCCAGAGTAGCATAAATCCATTAACAGCAGTTGTCGGCAACGGCACAGTAATTGTACTTCCTTAGTCGTTTTTAACCACAATTGATTACACTGAGAAAATTAAAAGCTTTAAGATCAAAGAATAAAAGTCTTTGTAAAATTGTAACGAAAATATCTTTGTTAGAAGGAACAAATCCTTGCATCAATGATTTATTCTTTAAACAAGCAAATGGTGCGTCTTCAACACAAACGACGAAAATTCTTTGAAGCTTAATCAAAGAAATTATCTTTTCCGTAAAGATAAAATATTTGCTACAACGATTAATTTCTTTGCTAATAAGGGATTGAAAAACGTATTTAAAATTAAAGACTTTTCTTTGTTTTTTTTAAGCTAAGCATCCTTGCTACAAAGACAAAGTCTGTAACTTTAAAGAATTTGGTCTTCAATGCATAAGTGAACATGTTTGCTTGTTCACACATGTTTGCTTGCAACGGTAAACAAGAGCGGTTAAAAAAAATAAAGATAAATTCTGTATCTTTAAAGAATTTAGTCTTCAAAGTTAAATTTGTATACGAATGCATAACGAAACAAGTGTAGCCGATTGATTATAGTTATAAAAAATAAAAAGAATTGTTTTCGTGGTTGTCATTAATTGTAAGTCAATCGATAGGAACGCTCAATTGTGCATGTGCGCCTTGTCTTTGTCTTTTTTTTAATAATTTAAGTAAAGTCACGATGTATATGAACTATTTTTTATTTTTATTACATTAAACTGAAATAAAAAAATTGTATAAAAATGCTGTTTGGTTTCATTAAATATTTTATTTTGCAGAAAAATTTTAATTTTTTAAAACATTTCTATAGCAGATTTCAAAAAAAATTGCCTTTGTTTCTACATACATATCAGTCTTTAGTATTTCAAAGAATTATTGCGTTGAATTTAATTGCGTTTCTTTGTAATAATGTTCAAATTACGTCTTTGTTACAATGAAAATTGTACTTAAAATCAAAAATGTAAATCTTAAGACTAACGAATGAAAGTCTTTGTGCCAAAATACTTTTTCCTTAGATTAAAGACTTTTTTCATGTGTTTCCAAAGACGTACATCCTTGCCACAAGATTTTAAGTCTTTGATTTTAAGTATGTATTTCATGGGAATCTAAAGATCTTTGCGCCTTTCCGGTAAAGATGTTTTGTATTTGGGCACAATCTGACCAATAAAAGTCTTTGCAACAAAGTGTATTTTCTTTGATTTTACGATTTCATTTTCTCAGTGTACCCATTTGGTATTTTATAAGGTCGAGTAGAATTGGCTGTGTATTTGTCGACAGGAAATTTTGAAAGTTAAAAAAATTGAAATTTAAAAGTAAATACTAACATACATACATATGTATATATATATAGTATATATAAACCCACACCGGAATAGTATTATTGTAAATCAATATTTGCATTCTGCTACTATTTATGTATAGTTGGTTTTGTAACAACATTTGGACTCATAGCATTTTTTCTACTGCGCCAATTTTGCTGGATTTCGCTCTCAAACTGCTAAGAAGAACTAGAAACAATATGATATCCATGATATTCTTTTCGTTTGGAAACATGAACAGACAGACGCACGTGGCTTATTCGACATAGAGTTTCTTAAGTACATATATTCTTGATGGGGTCTTAGATAAATATTAAAAAGTTTCACACGGAATCTTCACAAATAGTTATGGTGGAGAATATAATAACGCCACAACACCCGCATGTAAAGTATCTCGGTATACATCTAATTCGGCGTTTAACTTGGAAATGCCATATAGAGGCAAAATAAACTCAAATTTAACTAAAAGCAACTTGAACTTATTTTCTAAGTCTGGATAGTAAATTAAAGGCAATCTAATGCTACGGTATTCAGTTATAAGGCACTTCCTCGGCCTCTATAATTAAAACATTTCAAAGGCGCTAACATAAGCAGCGCAGAAGGCCTTGTTTGGCTAGGACATCTTGTGTAAAAAAGTGTAAGTATGGAATTGGGTAGTAAGGCCTTGTGTCTAAGAAATAAGGGCTTCCAGAAGGCCTGCTTACTACTTCTTTTTACCGTTGGAAACATTCTCCTAATATTGTTAAAACACTTAAAGTCAACCAAAGCAGCCCTGACAAATCCCTGACTACTAAGTTGTACTTAACTGTGAAACTTTTAAGCTTTTGCGTATCATATCCATCATTGATGCGACAACGTTTTGATATCATAAATTTTTATTCGGAAAAACTGGCTAACTCCATTTTTTCGTAAAAAATGGGAAAATTAACGTGCTGAGTCAATTTGCTAATTTTTTCCACAAATCATTACTTAAGTTGCCTTAATTCCGTAAAATATAAAAATAAATTGCAAAAAAAAAGTTTTTTCGGAAAAACAAGATAACTGACATTATAAGTTTTCGGTTTTAATATCCAAAAATTAGTTCAATGGAACAAGAAATAAGAAATAATTAGCGAAATATGTTTAAAACTTTAAATGTGTTTTTCTCGTGTTTTCAAAAAATGGAGTTATCTAGTTTTTTCATAGTGCTTAAAATATTTAAAAGTCTTAAATTTTACCCAAATCTTCTAGCTCGAAATATTCTTAGTGATAGAAGCCAAAATTTCCTAAAAATCAGAGATAACGCAGGACTTATCCAAGTAAAAGGACGCTTAATAGCAACATGCATATCGAGCCCTCGCTGCAATAGAGTCATAACTCAAATTTGAAGAAGGACTCGTTCAACCATAATATGGTTGTCGGTTACAATAATATTGTTAAAGAAAAATAATATGAATTTTCATATTAATGTGTATTCTAAGTTAAATTACAATCCTCAAAATCTGTTATACTTTAATAGTCTATGCCCAATTTTCAGGATTGTATATAAATCTATATTAAGTTAATTTTCATAAAAACTTAAATCGTATTTAAATACATATTGGTTTTTTGAGTTTTATTTGAAAAGTCTTATTTAATTAAGAAAAAAGTATGGTAGCACTACTAAATACAAAAAAAAAATATAAAGAAGTGTATTTATTTACAAGGTGGTCTGAAAAAACAGCTGACTGTTAATATTTTGCCTGTTGTTGTTGTATTGTTGTGATATTGAGGCTATCGTGCTAAAATATTATAATGGAAACTTAAGTTGAAATTAAGTGTACCACTTCTGTGGCTTAAGTTCCACTTAAGTTTTTAGTGAAGAAGAGAATTTTGTATTTAAAACTATTTTAAAAATAAATGTGTTTTAATATCAATCCTGAAAATTGGCCATTATTCCTTCAATATTTTCCAGGAATATTTTGTATGCACTATCAGAATTTTTGTTTTGTATATTTCTGTTACGAGGCTTTCTTTAGTTATCTGTTGGCTAGCAATGAAGTAAATTGTAAAGAAAATTTATACAACTATTAGATACCAGCAGATTGTAATGCATTTCTTAGCCCGCAACGGCCTTCGTCAGCATTCTTTGTATCTTCTTTTGTTGGAGGTGACCATATTTAAAGATGTTTTTTCTCTGGGTGTATATAAAAACACTTCCGACCAGAAAGACAAGTATTGGAATACTGTTCCCTTATTTTAAAAGATGTTTCATCATCATTTGTAAAGGTTGGGATTTAAATAATATGCGTTTTAATTGTTTAATTTTAAACATTTTTATAAGAACATATTATTATTTTAACCCTACGGTCTGTAACCAAAAAAATATACGTTAGTCAATAACAAATAGAAACTGGGAATTATTTCCTTCTGGAGGTTACTTTATATTATATTCAACATTTTTATATTTTTTCGAATTTATTCTATGAGCTAAATTTCAGTTATGTATTTTATAAAGCTTTTTTGTAATAGTCATATTCCTTCAATTTTTCAGAAATGACTTTATACACTATCAGACTATTATATTGTATTTTCTTGTTACATTTTACCTTAGCTTTCCGTTGGAAAGCAATGAGGTATATTGTATGAATAGAAAAATTTACAATTATTAGACACCAGCAGAATGTAATGCATTTTCTGGCCCGCTACGGCCTTCGTCAGCATTCTTTGTGTCACACTGGATAGTGATACTTTATAAATTGAATGTATTTAACTCAACTATTTTAACAAATAGAAACTGGGAATTATTTCCTTCTGGAGTCATTTCTGAAAAATTGAAGGAATATGACTATTACAAAAAAGCTAAGGTAAAATGTAACAAGAAAATACAATATAATAGTCTGATAGTGTATAAAGTCATTTCTGAAAAATTGAAGGAATATGACTATTACAAAAAAGCTTTATAAAATACATAACTGAAATTTAGCTCATAGAATAAATTCGAAAAAATATAAAAATGTTAGTCAATAACCAAGTACCCCGGTACCCCTTTGTAGATTTTTGCACTTTTATATAAGAAAATATGGTTTTAAGTTCAATAACATTCAGAAAGTGTTGCAAAATAAGCCATTGATAAATTTACGTATATAAAAATAATCAAATTAGTTAATTTTTTTTTTAATCGTTGCTTTGTCTTTTGTCGCAAAGCCATTTGTATCTATCAAAATAAGTCGCTAAAGTATACAGATAGCAATTTTTTGTTGATCTTTGATAACGGTGCTTTTTTAAATGTTCGTTGCATTTAAATACTAAAAGCATTTGAATGTTGCTCTTGCAGATCCATGTAGGCCGGTTTATAAAAGTAGCGCTACTGCCCTTGTAGATATAATAATAATAAGAAATAATTGAAAGAGTTTAGCTGATCACGATGTTAATATTTTGCCATGTGGAAAAAGCACAATTTATCATCCCATCAATATTCTACAGCAACGTTGCAACGTTGTGGGACTGCACGATCAAGAGAATTGGTGTCAAAAGCTCAAACTTGAGAGTAGATATAGTGGTCATAATAGTGTGTCAAGCAAACAAATAAGAAGGTGACATATATGTAGTCTATATTGCAACTTACCCAACAAAACCACCAATTTATTGGAAATATGTACAGTAAATTAAATGTGTGCCTTCACTAACATTTTGATAATGACAGGAGCAAATCATTCATGTAATGATAAAACGAAAGATGTATGGGCCATCACATTTTATGCTCTATACCGAGCAACAATGGGCATTGGCAGATTCTGGTCACAACTACGTTTTACACGATTTGACGATTTAAATATTCAGCGAATGTGAATTTGAACCCTGCCAAATCGGGGATTAAAGTTTTATGGATTTGTGATGCAAAAACTCCAATCCGCTCGATGACCAACTATATACCGGGAACTTACCAATGGCTCCTGAGATACGACAAGGAAAAATAGTGTTTAAGGATCTTACATGTCCTCTCCATGATAGTGGGCACACCATCTCAATGGCTCCTATTTCACCACCCTTAATTTAGCGGAACATTCAAATTACTAGCCACTTTTCGTTATTATCTTCTATTGAATGAATTGAAACTTAAACCGATACCCACAAAAATAACATGTGTGCAATAAAAAGTTGTTTAAAAAACCAATTGAAATGGTTTTTTCAAGCAAAGGCAAAAAAACAATGGTTATTTGAACCGAAAAACATATAAAACTTGTAGGGGTACCGCGGTACCCTGTCATTGACTCGCGTAGGTGTCGAATGTTAAACGATTTTAGACATTGATCTGGCTATATATATCTTATGTTATGGCTGAAGGCAAATTTCATTTTTTAATGCCTAAACAAGGTGTAAAATGCCTAATCCTAGCCACTTAATGGCTAAATTGGCAACACTGGTGCACAGAAGCCGAGATGGGGAACACATTTCCGTCCGTCACTGGCTTATTATATTATTTAGAAAACGATTTGATTAACTATCTATTTTTAGTTAAGCATTATATATGTATATCCAATATATAAATTGATATAAAAACTATGGACACTACAGGACTTTTTAAAAGGCTTTATCACAGAGGTCTTCACAACCAATTCTGTAATAAGTGAAACAAAACTTTTTTATTATTTCCAAATAATTAAAAATGTCAAAGTTTTAATTTTTAATGGTTTATTTTCAAACTCACTCCGTTACCTAAAATTTCCTAGTGACCTGATAACGAACTGAATTTTGTACATAACCTCGAAAATTCATTTCCTACAACTGGTCAACCTAAATCTAAAAATCTTTTTTTCATTGTTTAACCACAAGTTAAAAGAAGAATGGCTTTTCATTGCGACAATACTCTGGATGTGCTACTTGAAGAGTAAGTGCTTAACATGAATGAGCACAAGGAGAAGAGAAGGTTTGAAAAACCAAAGTGTATTTAAACACTGTGCTACACACACATTAACAACAAACTTAAGAAAACATCTACATATACAGCTAAAACCATTTTAAAATGTGACAGCAATAAGTTGTTACGAGCAAACAAACACTGAAGCAATAGCAATAACAGCATCAACGACAACAGCAATAGTAACAACAACAACAACAATAAAATTAGCATCAGCATTACTAACAATAATAGCAAAAATACTTGCAATAAAATAACAATATCAACATCAACATCCACACAATTCTTGCATTCTTCATGTCGAACACATTCTTATCCTGGGTTGCAACTAAATTTACAAAAATATATTGCTACTTTTACTAACACTACTATTCCAATATCTGCATTTTCACACACACACACACACACACACACACACACACATACATACATGGCCTTATTGTATGTGTGTGTTGGTTTATATACTTATCAAGTGGTAAAATAAAAACTAAATACAAATAAACTTTAACTTTAAACATTGCATGGATATTTTGTATGCAAATGTTGTTTAAAGTAATCCGGTTTACAGCGTGACCAACTTAAATGTTGCTTCAAAATAAAAGGACAAATAACAAAAACAGCAAAATAAAACTGAAATCTCAACACCATTTTTTATACAACCTCAGCAACAACTTTAAATGACATTTTTCTAAGCCAAACACCCCTCAAACCATTCCTTCCTTTTGTGCTATATTTTTGCTTAACATGCCAGCCCTTTCTTCCGAAGTCAGTCAGTGGGCCAGTGAGTTACTCACTAACTGCCACAAATTATTCGTTACTGAATAAAGTAACATTATTTCTTTCTTTAATGGACATAAATAAAAGTTTAATTTTAAATTTATTTAGGTAACTCGATAAGAACTTTCGGTATTTAGTCAGTTTATGTTTTTAGCATTTGTTATAATTGTTTGCTCATTTACAAGAAAAATTAAAATTTTTAATTTTTTTGTTTTGCCTTAGCAGTTAAAAATCAGCCTTTAATTAGTGCGAGGTATGATATATGCACCATGATCGGTCGCTCTATGATCAAATACCAATTTTTTTTTATTCTCAAGAAAAGTTATCTGAGTTTAGTTTTGGCTTCGATCTTACCTCTGAAGAGATTTAATTTAGTTTCGTAACCCCCTATTAAATATAATTTTATCTTTGATTACAGCTCCTGTACATTTTTATATTTTCATAGAATGTTTTCTAGAATTTATTGTTACCAATAATAGAGCTTTAATTGGAGAAGATATTTTAACACAAATCAAAGCTTTTTGTAGATAACATTTATCGAGCTTTCGTTTAAAAGTAGCTCCAAATTTGGTTGTTCATATATTTTTTTACTTGGTCATAACGGTCATGACGGAGTCATAACAAAAAATATTTCTGACTTTAACCGCAACGTTACGTTTTTCCAGCTTGTGGCACTTTATATATTTTTAAGTGCAATCTCTTAATCGTAGCTTCACTAAAAACATAATTTTACCTATATATATATATATGTGTTCCTCTAACTCCCATTGGAGCATAGGGCGCCTTTTTTTACCTATAATACTTTTAATAGAGCATAATTCTAGCGCCAAACAATGCTGTGTATATATAACATATTTTTAGCTTGAATAATGGCTCTTTATAAAATATATATTTGAAGTTATTTGGGCTTAAATCGCAGCTCCTTAGGACATATGCATAGCTTTATTCGTACCTTTTGTAAAGAGCAAATGTACTGCTTTAATTGTAGCACTTTATAAAATGGTATTTTACTTTCCATCGTTGTTGTTGTTCTTAAAAAAACAATTTTTTTAGTTTTAATCTCTTTATATTACATATTTTAAAGCTTCAATCGTAGTATGTAGTTTTAATTATTGGTTTTATTAACAAAGCACATTTAAAGCTTTACTTATAAAACTTATTTTTGACTACATGTTCCTTCTTAATCGTAGCAATTGTATGACCATATTTTTCGGCATTTATCGTATCTCCACAATTTTTGATGCGTTTGTGCTGATGTGTGTAACATTAAAAAAGTGGTCCTGGACCCAACTTTTAGTAAGAAAGTGCTTCTGAGACTATCTAATGATGTCCGTCCGTCCATGTTACCGTGTACACGAAGTACTGGTCTCACGCTTTAAGATACTTTGATGAAATTTGGTACATACGTTGCAATTTTAATAAGTATGAAGACTAACGAAAACGGTGAGAATCGGTCCATAATTTCACATGGTTCAATATAAAGTTCTTGCCGGCATAGTCTTTGTGTCAATAAACCATCCCTTTTTGTTGGAATTTAGATATAATTGCAATTGTTTTTGTATACTGTGGTGTAGGGAACTTAATGTTTGACCTTGACCGACTGTATTTACTTACTTATATTTTTCGGGGAATATTAAATATTTCCACGTAAGTCAATTTGAAGGTTGCATACATTCTATTTTCGGTTAAAAAAAATACAATTTTGAATTGTCAAAAAGTAATATCAATTTTTGGGAATACAAAATTTAAATTTCAAAAGGTTTTGTTATTCGTGCTAAATTCCCAGTTTTTATTATTGATAAAAACACTTGAAACAGTGTTACCGTTATGCGACTAAAGTCGCATTTTTGCCCCTTTTTGACTGCCGTGCCACTTTTTTGACCCCTTTGTTTTAAATCCCCTTTTGTATCATTTTTTTTATACTGTCAATCAATGAATCCGAGCTCAATTTGAAGAGAAAATAGCATCTAATTTGGAAAAAAATTTAAAAAATTCAGGAAGGGCTATCTATTAACAATAAAATTTACCTCAAATTTCTAGTACAGTGCCAGCTCGCCAATTCGAATTAATGATTGCAGACCCTGATTCGGATTAACGAGGCATTCGGATTACTGAATGTGTTGTTATTATGTATTATAATTCACTATATCCGAAAATTAAACACAGACCAGGATTTTAACACAAATTTATTTCATTTTAATTAATCAAGAATGAAAAAATTAAGTTTTGTATTCTAAAAAAATAATTAAGATATCAAACCAAGGCGAATTTACAGCAGGTGACCTTATCTTGCTACGTAAGCAACAGCTGATAACTAACCTTGTGTCAAAATGGTATACCTTTCTGGTGGTTCTGGGGAATCTTTACTAAATTCTATAATTTTCGATTAAAATTATGAAATTTAAAATTTTTTTAAGTTATTATATTTCAAAACACACAATTTAAAATTAAAAACAAAATTAAATATTTGTTTGAATATTTGACACAACGTTAAAATATTTTACAGTGTTGTAAACGTTTTTCAAAATAAGACCACCTTATATCAAACGTATTTTCAAACAAAATTTCTATACAAATTTTTCTGAAAATATATTTCAAGACCAATTTAGTTTTAAATTAAAAAGGGCAGTGAAGCTTTTTTTAAATGTTATGTTTTTTTCCATACATAATTTGTGATGTAGGGTTGCTTCACTTGCAGTGCACATGCTCCCACGAAGTATTGCCATATTTAATAATCCATCCTTACACGTCATTATAAAAAAAATAAAAATTAGTTAGGTAAAATTAGTTGCAAATTTTCAAAGTTTGCACAGAAAATCGGTTCTTAAAATTATAACAAAGCAGAAAAATAAAATAAATAAAAATTCGGTTTAGCGAACTTGCAATCAATGCGAACTATAGAGTATGTAGTATGTCATAAATTCAATTCGGATTACTGGATAATTCGGATTACACACCTTCGGATTAGCGAGCTGGCACTGTATATGTATTAAATATTATGAATAAATTAAACCTTAATTTTCAAAACGAATCATCACAAATTATATATTTAGTTTTATCCACGAAAGATATTGTATTAGAAATTTTTAAAAATTTTTTAAAAAAAGAGTATGTTATGCAAACAAATATAGAACAAATTGATTTTGTTGATGTTCTGCATATAAAAGAAACTCTTAATATATATATCGGCCACGAAGCCGAGCTAGAAATATGTACTAACAACATCTTAAGTAGAAATTAAAAACAACATTTTACTTTTTTACCAAAAGCTGTGCAAAGAAATTTTATCAAGAATTAATATTAGCGATAAGAGGCTGAGTTCATTAAAGGTTTTAGATCCAGTATTTATTAAGTCAGCTGAAGACATAAATTACTTTGAAATTGTTACCGTTTTTATTGATATAATTACTAACCCAGATGATTTTGTAAAAGAGTTCAAACTTTTAGAAACAAGATCAAACGATAAAAGCTATGAAGCAATTTTTAAAATATCTAAGCCTGAAACATTTTGGTACGAAATTGGCAATTTAAAAAACTGTTTGGGTGACAATTTATATCCAAACTTGTATAAATTTGCTTCGTATGTTTTTACTTTACCACATAGTAGTGCATCCGCTGAGCGGATTTTTTCTAAGTTAGCATATTTAAAAAATAAAGTGACAAATAGACTGAAAATAGATACCTGTCAGTCTATGTTATCCGCTTTAAATTTGTATCAAAATGACTTGGAAGATTGGATTCCAAGTGATGAATTAATTAATAAATATAGATTTACGTTTTCAAAAAAATAGATATTTAATAGTTGCAGAAACAACATAACACTGCAATTTATAAAAAAATGGAACTGTACCTGATATTAACTATCTTCCTATCAATACTTTTATATGCTTTTTCCTCGAGGTTTTTTCGTAACTTAATTTTTTTGGTAAAAAAGTAAAATAATCCAAGTGCCAAATATTTATGTACATATATTTACATACAGCTTTGATATTATTACAAGTAGAACTGTTGCTATAAGTCTTATACGTTTAACATTTTTATTTGGTTTAATATCTTTAGTTTTTCTAAAATCTTTATGGATGAAGTTTCCTGATGATCTGGCCTAAGCAACCAGTGAAATGCGCATAGGAATAGCTTATCCCATCAACAATAAATTTCAAGTGTTTTTATCAATAATAAAAACTGGGAATTAAGCACGAATAACAAAACCTTTTAAAATTTAAATTTTGAATTGTTTAATTTCAAATAAAAGTAATTTTCAATTAAATAAAGTTTAACATTTGTATTTTAAACATAAAATTTTAATATTATTATTGTTGAAATGAAAGTGTTATGAGTTTCCGATCTTTTTATTTGAAAAAAAAGCATTCCACTAAAAGCAACATTTTGCAGTAAAAGTGCAAAAAACGGTTAAGGTAAAAGTATTATTGTATTAAATAATAATAAAACAAACAAAACCAAAAGCAGTTATAAAGAAATAAATATAATAGCAGCAGTAGCCGTTGTAGGAAAAGCCATAGCAAATATTGGTATTCAAAGTAGCAGCAACAGAAAGTTCCACTAGAAATCACCGTGTATGGAGTAGATGTACAACAATAATATCAAATTCTTAACATCATAATCATTGTTATACGATTCTGCTTCTGCTCCTCTGTTGCTTATTCTAATTTATATTGCTATTAAAACAAACAAAAAAGAATACAGCAACACGAAAACATAAAAACGGTAACGCATTGCAGTTATATATGATGTTTGTTGGTATTATTTTGTTGCATCTAACTCTCTCAGTAACATACATAAACGGATATAAAGCCAACATTAGCTTTTCCCAAAAACGAAAAAAATAAAATAAAAAAAAAATTTTCATGTTGAAATTGAGAGCATTTTTGTATTGGTGTGTCAGCTGGTTGTAGCAGTCAGTACCCAGCCAGCAAAATACTTCGACATTGTCTGAATCAGACATTTCGTGCAAATGTCTAACTTCATTCTTAGAGACTTCGTTCAGATTTCTGTCAGACATTGAATATACTTACGGTCTGGCCGATTTCTGATCGATTTCGCATGGATATATCGGGGGGAATTTATGTACAGATATGTCCAATAGAGTTCCGACGGAATTCATTCAGATTTGTCTAACAAGACTTATTATTTTTTTAAAATAATGGCAATTGTCATTCTGTAGGAAATAATTGTATTTGTTCAAGAAAAAAGGATAAAAAAAAGGTACGTACGTGTAAAATTTATAATTATGTACATATTTTGCAATAAAATTATTTCTTTCAGCTATCAGTTCGAAAGCAAAAAAAATCTCGGCTAACACATCAGAACTTCCCATGCCTTTTTCATTAGATTTCTGTTAGATATCTATCAGAAATGCCGACAAAAAACCAAAATTTCCCACGACATGTCTGTCAGAATTCGTGTCAACCACTTCATATGTTTTTGGGTCAGAAATCTGACAGAATTCGTATACGATTCCGACTTTTTCGCCGACGTTTCTCTCAGATTTCTGAACGACGTCGGATTATTTTGTTAGCTGGGTAGTTGTTGATTTAATATAGTATATATTTTTATACCCACACCACAATAATGGAGGAGGTATTATGCATTAGTGCTGATGTGTGTAACGCCTTAAAATATTGGTTCCAGACGCACCTTAAAGTATACCGAGAATCACTTTCTGAGTTGATCTAACGATGTCCGTCCGGCCGGCTGGCTGGCTCGCTGGCTGTCCATGTAACCTTTTGCGCAGAGTACAGGTCGCAATTTTGTAGATAATTTAATAAAACATTGGTAGATAGGTTCTTATTGTCACAAGGACCAAGCCTATTGCAAATAGGCTTAATCGTAGGACCAGGAAGGTAGATAGAGGGCAATTTCTGCCTCTCGGAGACTATCAAACCGATTTTAATGAAATTTTAAGCATAGGTAGATCCATATTCATATAGCCATACACTTGCGAAAATTTCTTTTTAAATACTGTGGTGTTGGGTATCATATGATCGGGCTTGACCGACTATACTTTCTTACTTGTTTCTTTTAGAAAAGTAACATCAATGGCAAATAAAAATATGTAACTGCCAGTCACCTCATTTTCAAACACTCATACTCAATTTTCATCAGCATCTCAAAAAAAAGGATCTTCTTAATCACTTTGTTTGGTTTGCTTATGTTGTCCTTTTTTTGGGTGAATTTACTTGGATACTTGTGTATCTATGCGTGTAAGGGTTTTAAACTCACATAAAAACTAACACATACTTTACTTACTTACTTACTTTACTTACACATTCACACGGACACAGATACTAACGCAGATACTATATCCTGACACATAAAGGCATCGTAAGTCTGTAAGTGACACTTAGTGCTGCTGAATTGAGAACAACTTTAAACGGTTTTTACAGCAATAAAACCAGCAACAAGAACAAAAAGTTCAACAGCATCAGTGAACTGCAACAACATCAACAGAAATACGTACATACTTACTAAAAATTATAACAACTCTAATGTAAACTCATATTTATAGAGAGAACCCCTCAAAAAAAAAACTTTGTTCCATAGACAAAAACGAAATATTTGTTAGGAAATATCCATAATAAGATTTTGAAATGGATCCAGCCAGAGGCGTTTAATTTAAATGAAGAAGTTTTTTAGAAAAATTAAGTGGAAATAAATTCAACATATCAAAAGATGAGTATACAAAAATTTTCAGGAAGTAGATTAAGCTTTTTTAAGAAAAAATGTGTGATATTGAGATCGAATTTGTTTATTTCGCATTCTTTTTATTGAACTGGTAATTTGAACTTCAATTGTGAATTATTTTATTGTGTGTTAAGCTTAACTCTCAGGCTTCATTTCAACTATAATTGTAGGTCTTCACACTATATTTATATTATATATTCATACATATATATTTATTCCCATTGTTCAATGTGGAGCATAGGCCTCTAACAAATAGCAATCATTCGGATCTACACGCAGAGAAAATATATGGTTGGGGATGGTTACGGCAACTACACTATGTTTATTGTAACAATATATTGTTGTCGTACACAAATAATTGATATTTTTATTAAATATAAGCAATATTATAGTTCCTGTAACCATACCAACGTTTATCGCAATTATAAATTTGAGTGTTGTTGACTGAAAAATAATTATTTTTCTTACAGCGGAATAATGATAACTTTGAAAACATATTCAAATTCTTACAGCCATAACATGATAAAATTCTATATATAAGTATGCTTAAAAAGCAAACAAAATATTTTTACTCTAATAATATTTTGTTAGCGCCATTTGTAAAATAAATATGTTTTGTTTTAAATATGAAATCGAATTATTTGTTAGTTAGCGGTTAAACCATTTAAAGAAAATCGTAAATTGTAAAATCCAACAACAAAACACACAGAGATTTCGTTAGAGTTCATAAAAGTGATACGATATTTTGCGTTTGCTCTTCTGCAAGCCTAATATTGAACTCCGCTATTGTATTAACATTAAGAAAAATTGTAAAGTGACACAAAAATTAATTTATTTTTTATTGTTATGAAAGGTGATTTATCGTAATATGGTGACTACAATCATGAATCTTTCATAATATGTTGCTATTGGAATATGTTTACCACAACCATGTTTTTGTTTTGCGTATATTAAGAGCTTCGCTGTCGTGTTGTCATTTGCATGTTTGCGTCCACCCTACTTCGGCTTCCCTGTGTATTCCAGTCAAGCGGAGATATTCTCGTATGTCCAAGTTAGCTACGCATGCGCCAGAGGGGATTGTACTGTCGCGGTCCATAGATCTCTGTTGGATATTGTCGCAGGCATAAAGATCTTTAAAATTCTTCTTAGACATCTGATGGTAAACACTTTTAGGTGGTTTACATTGCGGGATCCTTCGTTCCAAGTCTCATCAGTATCTTAAAAGAGTGCCGTTAAATTTTGTTCAAGAAGTGTAACTTTTAAATTATTGAGAAGTTACCTTTGAGCATTCAGTACTCAAAACAGTGCATATAATCGATAATTGGTACCCACTACTCAATACTCTGCCTGCACTAGAATGCAGCGCTTTGCTCCCAAAATCGTAAGTTGTTGGAGTTTGGCCAAGATATTTGGTAACTGCTCCAAATTGTGTTAAATGTAACTCTCAAAAACTGTTTTTTGGACACACTAATTAGCATATAGTATTTAAATCACATGTTGTAGATGGTTTGCTTATTACTACATCAATGCAGGGGGCTGTGTGTGTATTTGTAGGTGAATTTTTATTCACATCAATGTTATGTGTACTTACATTCTTATATGTATTTACATACTCGTACGTAAAATACATATTTGCCAAAGTAATTAAAATGTTTGCCAAATGATTTGAAAATGATTATATTAAAAAGGACACAAATTTCTTACTCACACATATCCACGCACACACACACATCAGCTCTTTTACTGCATCTTCCCAACAAACACGATGTCAAACCTTTGATCTGAAATAATTTAATCCTTTGACATCAAACACAATTCTCAAACTCAAAATTTTTTGATTTAAACATTTTAACTCAAATTGATAATGATTTAAAAGTAAACATTTGACATCAAATGTTGTATCAATTTGATGTCAAATTTGTATCAAATGTTAAATTCAAATCAAAACTAAACTTGGCAATACTAAAGCGAAAAATAAATGTTCATAAACATAAAAAATTGCGATTTTTAATTCTTGGTTAAATGTGTTTTACAAATGAACGATTTATTCTTGTAAAAAATAAAAATTACTTGTAAGTAGTTACATACAATGATTAAGAATACGAAGTAAAAAACATTAAACGGTGAAAGTGAAGAAATTATACGTTTGTTGTACAATCACGGTGCTACAATCCTCAATATAAAAGGGAGCCAAGTATTTCGTCTTTCCAAGAATTAGAGGAAGGAAATAACATTATTTTATAATCAAAAAATAATTTCAATTTTTGGGAATACAAAATTTAATTCTTATACGTTTAACAGTTTTATTTGGTTTAATATCTTTAGTTTTTCTAAAATCTTTATGGATGAAGTTTCCTGATGATCTGGCCTAAGCAACCAGTGAAATGCGCATAGGAATAGCTTATCCCATCAACAATAAATTTCAAGTGTTTTTATCAATAATAAAAACTGGGAATTGAGCACGAATAACAAAATCTTTTGAAAAAAAAAATAAACATTATTTTATATTTTAGCTATGGCGCCGAATGTTGATCTCACAGTTTATTTAAATAAATAATGAATTTAAATTAAAAAAATAAAATATTTTTGTTTATGTTCCACATTGGTTTATAATCTACATTTGAAAAACATTTGAGAATTACGTTTGACAGCAAGTTGAAAATAAAGGCATATTTGAGTTTGAAAATAATTTCCGCTTTTTGTTGAAAATGCTATGGTTTTCAAATGATTTTCAAATCATTATTAAACGTTTGACGTTTGAGAAAACGTTTGATTTCAAATCATTTTCAATTTGAAATCAAACCTCTGTGTTTGTTGGGTTAAACTGAATGCATTGAAATACGTTAGTTATAAGGAGTCCTTTTTTTTCATTTAATTCCCCAGAAAGTGCATAAAATTTTACCAACAATTACGAACATCATAATGTTGATGACAACAACAAAGTATTAGTAAAAGTAAAATATTAAATTTCATAAAATTGTTTAATGTGTTCTTTCACTTTTTTGGGAAGCTTTAATCCCCAATAAAAGCAAAGGAAGAAGAAAGATAAAAACTTATAATAAAACCCTTTCAACAAGCACTATTGTGAATGTGTATTGCAGTTGTAAGAGGGAAAGTTTTAAAGGGGACATTAAGATTGTGGTTTATACGAATAATTTGGAGAAGATGTAAATGACAGTCAACCAACGAAGACATATCACAAGACAAATGATGGAGAAAGAATAAAAAAACAAAGAAAATCGGTTGAGTTTTTACAACTGTCTTATAATAACTGCCTCATTTATGTAGCACATGAGCTCGCTGGGACTTCGGAAGTCGAGAAATTCAATTATCGAAAAATTTCTTTGAGCATATTATTATTATCTTACTTTTACAATCTTGCTGATTTGCTTGCATACTTCACGCAACCCTTGATGAAGTAAATCAAAAGTTTTTAATTGCAAGATTTAAGTGGTCAATTTCGTGCAAAATGTTTTTAGAGAAAAAAAATTACATTTTGTAAAATTTAATTGACCCAAAAAGTAAATATGTATAGATAACACAACCTATTCCAACGCAAATCATTTTCCTTGAATAGAGCATTTGTTTATGTATTAAATTTTAATTTATTCAACCATTTTATCGATTTTCTAAAATGCCCGATATACAAATATTCTCTTAATAATGATACCATTTTTTCATTTAATTTAAGTATTTTTCTAATTGAATATTTGGCAAACTTAAGCTTTTTATAAAAAATCTCAAAACAAAATTACACTAATAAATACTAATAAAACAGTATACAAAGTGTAAGGAATTATTGATAAAACAATGAACGTTTTATTTATACATTTAATCAGAAAAGAAGAAACTTAATCGTTTGTATTGTCCGAAATATGTTTTAGATATTTTGTTTCAAAATATTTGATGTCTGTCGGTTTAAATTTAAGTCGAATTATTTAAAGTTAATTGCAAAAAATAAGTTTGTCTTGGCAACTCCCGGAAATTCTTTTTGCAAATAGGAATTCTATTCGTAATTTACGAAAAAAAACTGCCACAAAGCAAAAGATGTGACATAAATTTTATATTTTGCTTGTAACACCCGATAAAAAAAAATGAGTTCCATGCGATGATTCGAAGAATTTTGTTTTGGCGCCTCTGGATTTTCCCTATCTTGAAGGGCTAGGCAGTTTCCCACTACTGAATAACATATCGGACTAAAAATTTAAAAATTTTCAGTAGAAGCAAAACAATTTTTAATTTTACAGGCATAGAAAAATAATTTTTAAACCAACTGTTAGGTTAAATATGGAATATTTCGTGTCCATTTGTTCAAAAAGTGAAAAAACAAAAAGTTTGAGTTAATACACTATAGTTAAACAGGTGCGATATATCACCAGACTTTATTAAACGTTCTAGTTTCAAGTGTAATTGTGTGAAAACAATGTTTGCGAAATTGTTGCATGGTGTAAGCCAGCAAGCTAATCTGCATAATTTTGTCATTCTTAAACTTACATTCTTGCAGTTTGTTTAAGTTTGCGTAAATAACTTTATACTCCGTTATTGGCCAACTATAGCTCACATTTAATTCAATGTTTACCCAATTTTCAAATTAATTTAAAATTTGTTGTTTGTGTATTCCACATACACATTGTTGCCGTTGTGTTGTCCAGAGACGACGCTTATTTTTTTTTTATTAAGTATTGAACAAATGGTTTATTGATTAAATACATATTTGAAGAGGCAAAAAAAAAAAACAAAAAAAATATGAATTTAACAATCACTTAAAATTGTATTTATTTTTATTTATAAACAATAAGTAAATTGCTACAATTTCATGAACTTTATGTAATATGAGTTGCATGGGGTCATAGATGTTCAATTCATGGTACAATTCCCAAAAGGTATTTTATAACAAAATAAAAAATTGTGGTTTTGTTATGTAAACAGATCCAGGGCAATTAAATGGAGAATAGAAAGTTAATATTTTCTTTGTTTCAAATACACATGTTGATAAATTTAGAAAATTGTGCAAACGGCAAGATTTAAAACTTTAAAAAAGTGAATGCTATTTTTGTGTAACAGTTTGTGTTTTTTTACCAAATTTTGAATGAAACAATGAAAATGCTCCTATTTTCTTGCGATTTTAAGATAATTAAATGACAGATGAGCTTTACATCTGCACATTCGCGAAATTTTTTATGTATCAGTTTAATTAACCAAACTCTAAAGGCTCAATTAGCCGGGAGTAACAGTAACAGTAACCTTAGCTTAAAAAAGGAAAACCAATCTATTTCTTACTGATTGAGACGTAGCATCTTACTGCTTACTGTTTCTAATTGCTTTGCATACAACAAAATGAGTCAGCTGATTTGCAACGTTACTGTTACTCCCGGCTAACTGAGCCTTTTAAATGCGCAAAAAATTAGCTAAAGGAAAGCTTTACTTGAACATTTGCGGAATCATTTTGCTATTAGTGTCATTTAATTAATTTCGCGAACTAGGTTTGTTCTCCATCTCGGCGAACTTTCGCGAAAAGTTGTTTTAGTGCGGGTAAAGTGAGCAATGTTGTATTAATTATTGTATTTGTTATACATACAAATTATTTGTTTTAATTTTTATTTTTTATTGATTATACTTAAAAACTAATACATTATTTATAGTTCTTGTGAATTTGTACCACATAATAATTTAAATATGGTTTTCTCTATTTAAAAGGGTGGCGCAGAATGAGTTTTATGGTTTAAATGGCTCATAACTTTTTTATTTATGCATAATTAAGTAATTTAAGAAAATTTGTTAAATCCTTTTCATTTTTTTTAACAATTTTTTTAATTAACATGTTTGTAAATTGTCATAATAACAATTTGTTTCATTTGTTAAAAATTAATGTGAATATTATAGAAAAAATAATTTTGTGTCAAAAAGTTGGAAATATAAAATGGAAAAAATCTATGTTTTTCCTTTAAAATCTTTAAAAGAATGAACGATGTGGTCAGTTAAGTTATTATTTAATTATTCATAAAGAAATTTAAGCTGGTCGTTTATTTATTCTAGTTTTTTAAATAATACTGTTAGGGATGTCAGAAAATTTCACTAAATAACACAGTACAACAGCCAATCTGGGGGGTGAGAAATTCCAAGTCAGGGTGATGGTACTAGGTCAGTATAGTAAAACCCTCAAAGGGTTTTTCTTTATAATCAACATTTTTGCAGGTAAAAATAAATTTGTGGAGAAAAAAAAAATATTTTTTTGCCTAAAAGTACACTATGGAAAAAAATTAAAATTTTAGGCAAAAAAAATATTTTTTTTCTCCACAAATTTATTATTACCTGCAAAACTGTTGATTATAAAGAAAAACGTTATATGAACGGATTAAAGAAATTGTAATTCTAAATTTTTTTCAGTTTGTTTTAGCAAAATCGGACAAGTGGTTCTCGAGTTATAATAAACAAAAAAACATCAAGATAAGGAAAAAATTTAAAATGTCATAAAAAAAAACTGACACATACGAACGCCAAACCCTTTGAGGGTTTTACTATACTGACCTAGTACCATCATCCTGACCTGGAATTTCTCACCCCCCAGACAATATTAAACTAATTAAATGCATTTTTTTTCAATTTAGTAAGTAACAAAAAATTGGGTTTATATGATAATTTTGTAATAAAAATTTATATTTAATTGTTAACAAAAATGTTATTCAATATTACAAACTCATTGTAAAAAATATTTGTTGAATTTTAACAATTTGTATTAACAAAATAATTTTTGAATATAAAAAATTCAGTTGTTGGTGCCTTTTTAATTAAAAAGTTAATTGTGACGTATATGGTATTCAATATAACAATTGATTTATGTTAAATTTTTTTCTGTGTGCGAATATTATATTTTTTTTTAAATACAGTTTGGGGAATTTTTACAATTAGCTTTAAAAAATGATATCCTGTAAGTGATGTCCATTTTCTGTTTCGCACAAACGTGCGAAATTTTTGCAAAATTTTGGGTGTAATGGCCATGATTTAATTTCGAATGTTGGTTTGACGAAAATTTCCAATCAAATGGTTTATTGCTGACGCTGTGGAGCAATGCGGACATTAAAATGATGACGATATGCACGCTGTGTCAAAACAATGGACTGTTGGTTTGAAAAATAAAATTCAATTATTTTTGTACGTTATTCGATCGTGTTATGATTTATAATTCCCAAGTCTCCTTCACAAAATGCTGAAAAAAACAATGAAAGGATAATAAATAAAAAAGTTATAAAGAATTCAAACCATAAAGCTCATTCTGCGCCACCCTGTATTATAGATTTAATAAAGTCTAAAAATAATTTATATAAAGACTTAGGAAAAAGTTGTAAAAAGTTATTGCCAAAATTCGCGCTATGTTCCCCAAACTTTTAGAGCCCTTTTTCAAGTAAACGATGAGGATCATATCTGGCTAAACGACTATGTAAACAAGCGGAATTGTCGTTTTTGGAGAGAGCACAATCCTCATGAGTCTCTTGAGAATTACACCGTAACATCCCGAAAAGATCACTGCTTGGTGTCGCTTACGTCCCGAAGGCGTCATCGGCCAAACTGTGCTTTAATCCGAAAGCAAGATGAATTCAGTAAAAGGTGGTAGCATACTTGCTCACTTCACTCATGTTATTTGACACCTTTACACTACTTTTCGAGGGGGCTCGTCAAATCTCTGGTTAATGTTGCAAAACCAGCAACTATTGATTATTTAAAAGCCAGCCAGCGGTGGTGCCAAATGGGTCCAACTGGATGGCATTTATATGGCGAAGTCGTGGAAGTCAGAGGTCGGAAATTATTTTTAAACATTAAATGCCATAAAATTTGAGAACTTAAAGAGCTAAATTTGTGATCCCTTGGCGAAGAATATGGTAGTGTATGGTAAGGGAGATTACACTCTTTAAACTTTTTATGGATAAGGGGCTAAAACTTTTAACTTTTAAAGGACACCTTCTTTCGCCGGACAATGCTATATGGCCCCGACAGCGTTCCATATGAAAACTATGAAGTTATTTTCAGAAGGCATCCCTATTTTAAAATAAATTAAACTTTATGTTTTAAAATAAATTGAAAAATTAAAATGTTTTCACAATCTAAATAAAACGGATTCGTTTTTTTTTCGATGAAAATAAGAAAAAATTTTCGTAAACTAGTGCCGACTCGAAACATAAAATACGGAGTTAAATCAAACAAATTTTATTCTGTCTACATTTGACATATTTTTCTTTAAACTTTAATTTGCGTATAAAAATCTATTGATACTATTTTTTGCTCTTATCGCATTTACAATTATTTCTATGATTTCAATTATTATTAATATTTATGAAACTAATGAGATTTGAATTTAGAACAAAAAATGTGTGTCGGTTTCGAAACAAATTTTTGTAGTGTAAATTTTTTTATTGGATTGGTGGGTCAACTTGTGTCCTGTTGAAGTAATTTTTTTTTCATAAACAAATGTGGTTCAATAAAACTTTGGTTGTAGTTTTAGGCCCGTCTTCACAACTTACCGATAGCTAAAGGTAGGATTTTTTCGGCCGTATAAAAAGTGTTCCATTATTAAGGATGAACCTTAATTTTCTTTATCTCTCACTTTAGGTTAAAGTTAAGTTTTAATAATGGAACACTTTTCATTAGACCGGTTAAAGTCGTATTTTAGCTACCGGTAAGTTGTGAAGACGGGCCTTAGTGTTTTCTATTTTATTTATTGTTTTGTCATACATAATCAAAATAGTGAACAACAGAAAAAATTAAATAATAATTGTTAATGTATTTTCGGTTCTGTGTCTGCTTGTATTTATTTAACAATATGTTTGACACTATTTAAAAACCACAAAAACAATTTACAATTTAAACACACATGCACATACATATTAGTATTCTCATTTATTATTATATCTGATAGTTAATGTTTTTGCAGTGTAATCTCCCTTAACGGACATCTTTCTTAAGCTGGCACCCTCTTTCGTGGGACATTGTTTCTTGATCCCTGCAGCGACCTAAGGATAAGCAATAAGTTTGAGATCACATTCCCTTTTTACTGACACATTTAAATGATCTCTTCGGTGTCCGCTCACGAGAGATTCTGCTGTATATTGTGCGTTTTTGTTTTCAATTTTACTCTACTGAAATATATTTAACATGGACCCAAATGTCTAGGAAACAAATGACATGTAGTAAAAAATGAATAGAAACACAAGTAATTTTCAATTAAATTTTCGGCATCTTAGAAATTTCTTTAATGTTGTATTTGTTTGTAAGCATCAGTGTTGCTATCAACAAAATTAAAAATTACTCACGATTGAAGCAAAATTACCCAATTTTAACGGAATTACCCTTGATGTTAACGTTTCATGTTTTTTTTAATTTTTCGCAAAAAAAAAATAATTAAAGAGAGAGGATCAACATTTTCATTCATTTAGTAACTTAAAATAACACTATAAACTTTAAATATACGGCGGGCCTCGATTATCCGTGATCCGGTTAGCGGGTAACCCCGATTAACCGTGATGCCCTCTATTGTTTTTTGTTTGCAATGTTTTCAGATTGTTTGCTTCGATTGACCGAGATTTCCATCCGTGATGGCAGTTGAAAAATATTAGACAAACAACATCACACGACTTTATTTTTAAAAAATAGCATTCTTTTTTTTGCTTAATGTCCTTTTTTGTCTCATGTTTTTAGTAAAAATTTACCTATTTAATTTAAAAATGTACATAAACTTCATGTTATTCGATTAACCGTGAAAATTGATTATCCGTAATGCTTCTGGTCCCGACCATTACGAATATGGGAAAAGAAGAGCATCAGCGGAGCTTCTGACGGCTATGTTAGGGCAAACTGATTTACTAGTACAAGCAGCAGCAACCTCAGCAAGGAAGGATGGGAATGCTAACTTAGCCGCAGTTCTTAAGAAAACCATAGAAAGTCTAACGAGGCCATCCAAAATTAAAAAGATGTACTCAGAAAGTCAACCTTAACCAAATCCTCTTTCTGCAGATGAAGCGTTAGCTTTTATCATAGAAAACAGTTTTATAACAGCACAGTGTAATGCAAAACGTCGTGAAAGCAAATCGAGAAACTGTGGCACATATCCTCACTATAACCAAATGCTAGCTGCGAAGTCAAAATGCCGACCAGAATCTGTTGTGTTACATACTGCCAATAGAACTGTTGAAATGCAACAATTGGTGTTTTTGGCGAATCGGCAGCTGAATAGCGCAGAAATAGCAACATTCTGGATGTTTTCAACAGAGCTTTCGATAAAATACTTAAGCAGGCACATGAACTAACATAAGCCTTTAAACCTTCCACATGAAGTTATAGAGCTTCTAAGTTCCAGTGATATAAATGAAAATGTGGATGAAGAAAACCACTACGAACAAGGCGAATTTGTATCCCCTTGTTTAATAATACAATCCATTTGACTGAAGTAAAATAATTTTTTGTTCAATAAAAAAATAATAATGAAACAAATTTAATTTTTCGCATCTAATTGGTTACCAATGGATTAATTTTTTCTTAGAATTATCCAAAAATGTCCGCCTTTAGCTTTCCCCTCAATGTGGCTCCAAAAAGTTTAATATTTTAAAAGTTATCAATTTCGCACGGGAAAAGTAGGTGTTTGAAACAAAGTACACTGGCTGGATATGTATTCTTCATATATACCCTGTAAATATTATTGGACAACCTGATCCAATTTCATGAAATGGACTACTCCATGGACTGGTCCGATGTAGTGCAAGCATGGACCATGTCATTGTTAAAAAGTGTTTGTAGTGAGACGACATGTCTTCGTTTTTTAACGACATGTTTTCGGTTTTAACCCTAAGCCTCTTGTGTACACAATGGAGTAGTTTTAAAACTTATCCTTTGTAGTCCAAAGATGGGTTACATGGTCCTGCCCTAGGACATCGTAATGTTAAATAGACCATGTTTTTTCCATACGTTTGGGTTACTTTTGGACTAGTCTTAGTCCCTTGTGGGCTACTGTTTCTACGCGTGTTTGGACTGGTCCTATAATTTGCAGGGTATTGACGAAAAAGTTCCATAACTGCAAAGGAGTCGCCGCTAAAAAATTAAAAGAAAATCCTTAAACTTGCATAACTTTGGCAATTTTTCTAAAAAAAAAAATCAAAGAATAATGTCAATATAATTTGGTCATATCTGGTTTCGCAGTGCACCAACTTTGGATAGTTAAACAAAGATATCCAAGTGCGAACATTTAAATTTTAATTGGTCATTTCCACTTTTGCAGATGAATTTTTTTTTTAATTAAAACGGTTTCCTAAAAAAATCACTTATCTTAGTTTTTTGTTTAACTGTTTTCTAGATGAAAACGATCATTTAAAAATACAATTTTTTAAAAACGGCACAAAACAAATTATTTGGCACATACATACCTACTAGATCCATAGTTATGCCAAATATGAAGAAATTTGGGCAACAAAATGCTTCATGTACATTTTAAAGGTATTCTTTCTTTGAATCGCCCTGCGGGAAATTTGTGTCAATTGTTCTTAAAGCACTTATCCCGTGAACACAATATCTTCTATATATACATAAATTGGCTAAGGCAAAACAGTTAAGAACACTTTTCTCCTCTGTTTGCCCAGCGACTAGAATACAAAAAACACCATTTGAAAGGTATTTTCTGCCAGAAGTTCGCAATATACATTTTATTAAAATCTGTTTTTCAGAGTTATAAGCGTTCAAATTTGATACTAACGCATATGCAAAATACAAAAATAAAAATTTTGTTTTTTTCTAACCCTGCAAACAAATGGAAGATATCACCTAAGGCAATAGTTTAGCAATATTGTCATCTAAAAGGAAATAATCAAAGCAATTTTTTATTTTCTAGAGAAAATAAATTTATAAATTATTTGTTCGTCATAAATAAAAAAATAAGAAATATTAAATCTAAAATATTCTGCAGAAGGTTAATATATAATTTAAATAAATCTGTAATATATTAATCTGTTTCCTTTTCAACTTAATCCAGATATTACTTAACCCTCATAATGGATGCAATTTTAAAGGAATTTGTTGGAAATTAAAAAATTATTTTATTTTACTTTATTTTATTTGTAAGTATAATTTACTTATATGTATGTTTGTGATAAAAAAAAATGTATGTTAAATAAAATGAATGTTTTTCAAAATGCAAAGTCTTCTTTGTATCATCCCAATGATATTTTGGCGATATCTTCTTATTTTCTTATGTGTGGTTATCTGGCGATATTGCCAGTTTATCATCTAGCAGAATCGCTTTCGTTTTGCTAAGGAGTATTGCTATCGAGACACGTTTCTTCCCGAAGGAAGTATCTTCCGCAATACGAAATCGATTATTGCCGCAATAATATTTTTCATCCAGGCAATACGTTTGGCAATACATAGGGTGTATTTCTGTGTTTGCTGGGAATTATCAAATAATAAAAAAATAGGGTGGTCGGTAATTCGACATTTTCAAGAAACCGGTTTTCGAATATTTCGACTATATAAATCTTATATATAAATCGGCACAGGCAAACCAGTTGAGAATGATATCTTTCTTTATTTGACAACCGCTCAAGTGGAACATAATATATAAAACGGAGGTTGGTCCGTCGCCAAATAGAACCCATATATTTTCTTCATTTTAAAAAAAAATTATGGCCGAATTTCGACCATTAGGCAAACACTTGTTATATTAAAAAGGATGAAATTGTGATGGGTGAAAAAAGACTTATCACTTAACTGACGAAATGGAATTGTGACTAAATTTTTGTTTTGGCGGGTTGTGGCTGATTCTCTCTCGTTCTTTTATTTTTAATTAAGTCATATTAACATGGTTCACACAGACAATATCTGCGACATACATTATTCAAATTGAAATTTAGTGTGTCCATTTAAGTTAATTCAATGGCCGGTTACAAAGTGTCAAAAAGCTTCCAATTAACCACTTCCTAGGACATTGCAATACCGCTGCCGGTATGGACGGTCAAGCTCGCCCATATGATACCCAACACCACAGTATTTGAAAGTGTATGACTATATGAATAGTGATCTATCTATGTTTTAAATTTCATTAAATCGGTTTGATAGTTTCTGAGAGGCAGAAATTGGCCCCTAACTCCCTTCGTGGTCCTTCGGCACATTTTCAATAGGCTTGGTCCTTGTGCCAATAAGAACCAAATTTAATTAAATTATCTCCAAAATTGCGACCTGTGCTTTGTCCACAAGGTTTCATAGACAGCCAGCCAGCCAGCCGGACGGACATCGTTAGATCAACTCAGAAAGTGGTTCTAAGTCGATCGCTATACTTTAAGGTGGGTCTAGGACCAATATTTTAAGGTGTTACACACATCAGCACTAATGCATAATACCCTCTCCACTATTGTGGTGTGGGTATAAAAAATACAAACTTCGTCGGCATACAACAATACATTAATGCTAAAGTTTGCAGTTAATGATTTCAAATTGATATCATACAGTCAATTTTCCGATTTTTAATGCAATCATAAAAATAGCAATCATTTACGACAAATCATGTGAGTGCAATTAAATGGATTTTAATCTTTTTAAGCTCTGATACATACTTTATGTACATCTCTAAAAAAAATATTTAAATAAAAATGTTTATTGTTAGTTATTTGATATTGTAATATGGCAAAAATTTCACTGGCCACATACTTTATTTGTTGGTTATTTGTTGTTCAATGTAAACATTAATTTAATCCAAAAAATAACAGCAAAAATACAATATTTGTTATATTAATGAATAAAGGAATGTAGATGTCATTTATATTCATTGTATTTGTTTGCATATGTGTGTAGGTGTAACATAATAATTTCACATTTTTTATATATTGATGTATGTATATAAATGCGGAGTATGTATAATAAGAGTTTATTTAATACTGATAAATAATAAATTATTATATATAACCTTAATAAAATACAACAAAAATGTATAGTGTAGGTAATACTGAATACTTGTTTTATAACGGTTTTTTCTCTTTTTTTATAGATTAACAGAGGGCCCACAATTACAGCCTCCTCGTTTTACAACACAACCATCATCTTCAGGCTCAGTAGTTAGTGAAGGACGTACAAAAATTCTATAGTGTCATGCCTTGGATGAGTTTAATAAAAAGAAACTTGTATAAAACACTAAAGTTGAAGTCTTTTTTTTGTATCGGACTATTTATTTTGTTATTGTTCTTTTTTTCATTATAACATTTTATATTTTTATCATTTTTTTTTTTACCTTTCATACTCTTTGAAATTAAAGGTAAAATGGACCGAGAAAACGAAATGAAAATAAAAGCTCACAGGATTTGTGTAGGGAGCAGTGTTGCCAATGAAGAACTCGGAAATTACACACAACACTGTACCATATTACACATTTGAAGCAAAATTACACATACAAATCGAAAAAAGTAGCTCTGATAGAATGAATTCAACTTCAAAACCTTATTGATATTCCATATTTGCAGTCAAATGGTTTGGCTTACAAAAAAGCCAAAGCTTTCTAATTGCTGTAGTAAGAAAGAACTAGATGAACATTTATAAAGGCACGTGTCCATGCGAAGTACTTATTTCCGAACATAAGCTGTAACGTCGACAGAAAAGCAGCACAAAAATGTTTTTGTAAAAGCCTAAGCCACATTAATTTTTAAAATTCGCTAAAGTGGTTCTGTTTGACGCAAACAAACTTATTAACTTAAGGTACCCGTCTACTTTTGTCGTTTTGCTCATAACCAAAGAAACCAATGAATGCAGAAACAATTGGGGTATTCACAAGGTGTGCTATTATGTTATAGTGTCATAATGTTCTAACATTTTACAATGGTTTAAAAATATTGTTGTTGCTTTGTAAGCAAAAAGTGTCTTAAATAAATAGAACTTTGCTTGCTATATTTATTGTGCTGTCGTTATTAATCCGAAGAGACCTGCGCTGAACGGCTAACCCGAGATGCATTAGTTTTTGTAAGCCCTCGCCGTTGATGGTCAAATTTTATCCGGCTAACATCCAAATTTAACCAGCGGCACAGATTACTAAACAGATACTGTGAGCGTCAAAATAAAGTAAACAGCTTGTTTTCAAATACTAAAAGTGTTATGTTAGCTATAAAAACTAAAAGTTGTACTTTGCCAAATTTGATTAGACTTCATGCTTGCTGTCATCTGTGAAAAATACGTTGCCCCAAAATTTGACGAAAGCAAGTTGGACAAAAAAACCTGATATCAGGTATAAAAAAGAAAGTCAACTGAAAACATACAGTATCTGTAGTGGAGCGTGATAGGGTTGGCTTTTGTAGTGAGTCCTAAAACAGCTGGATAAGACCAATAGTCGCTCGATATCAACTCAATTTAACATTTGGACAGACAAATTAAAAAAAAAAAACATAACCAGCAATCACTCTGTGAAGAAAATTCTGCAGGAAGAGTGGCCAAAAATGTCTACTGAGCTAATTTTAAAATGCAAAAAGAAATCAAACAAAATATTAGCCACTTCACTTTTCTTAGTTTTTTTAGAATTGTACACTTTATTTTGACGCGTTAAAAAGGTAGTAAGTTTTTTTTTATAGCACTGTTTTTGTGGTTTTTGAAGTATTTCAAATTTTTAATTTTACATTGACATAACATTGTCCAAAGTTTTGTAAATGATATTAAACTTCTAAAAATTTAAATTCTTAACATCAGTCGTATTTTTTCATGTTATTATTTTAAGACATATAACCTTTTGACACCTTGTGAATCCCCCGAATATATTTATGCGTTTTAGAGCTTCTTATGAATTTTGGCATCGATTTGTTAGTGTATATTTTTGCATATTTTACCGTTGGCAGAACTTTATTGCATAATTTAGTTAAAAGAGTTTTTGGCGGCATTTTTTAAGTTATTAGCGCATATTTTGCCTTTTTGATGCATATTTTGATACATTTTTTTAGAAGCCTGCAAGAGCTTTCGCAGCAAAAAATTTTTTCTGTTTTAAATATCTATCTGTATACCAAACGTGTTGCTTCAATTTCGCCATCTAAGTACATTTAATTTTAACTCAAAAATTGTAAGACAAAGGCAGGTAGTCATTAAAGATAAATGTAATTTTAAACTTTAGAATTTTATGTAGAAGCAAAAATCAATTATATGTATATGTTCTGGGCGGTGTGTGTAATGCATAGAAATCTGGACTAATCCTTTAGTAGCCGATCGATTTAGAATCAAATTTTAAAGTTATGTAACGATAACCGTCCGTCCGTCCGGCTGGTTTCCTGTCCATGTTTATATTGTGCGCATAGTAAAAGTTGCACTCTTGTAGATGATAATTTGTTAAAATTCGGTAAGCACATTTTTATCGTACTAAGACCGAAGTGAGAATCGGTCTATAACTTTACATATTCCCCATAAAAACTTCTTTCCAAATAAGACTCTTTGTGTCCGTAAACCAACTTATTGTGTTGGTATTTAGATTAAATTCGCCTCAAAAATATCCCTGCGGGAAATTTGTGGCAATTGTTCCAACAGACTGCTCCTGGAATTTGTGAAAATAGAACAAGCACAAAAAGAAGTGAAAGGAGAACCAATCATTTAACTGGTATGTGGAGAACAAAAAGGTAGAAATATTAATGAATATCAGTACAGTTTTCACCGGTGGCGTTACACATTTTAGGGACTTTCTAAAATTTGGTTATTAAATTTAGTTCTAGGACTAGTTTTAGTAAAATAATACTACATTGTTTTGAAATAATACAACATTGTAGTAAGTAACATCAAATACGTTCATTGAGAATAGATGTGTGACTGGTCATATTGTTTCTATTGACCCCCTCCAATGACAACTCCATGTAAAAGTGATAGGGCTTATTCATATAAAGTGTTAGAACTAGAACCGATCTCTGCCACCAAAGACCTATCACGAGACTACTTTTGTGTCAATTCGCTTCCCTCTAAGGATTTTTTTGCAAACCAAATTATTTGCGAATCAGTTTACATTTGCCCAAAGCTCCCATCTATAAAAAGCTTAAACGTCCTTTTGAATGTTTACAACATTGGTTATCGTTCAGTTAAACTAACTGTTAATCAAAATCGTTTTAACACAAGAAATGCTGGAAATCTTAGAATGACACGTTGCAGACTGGAGACAACCAAGCAAAGAATAGAATACTCGGGTAGTCTAAAGTACAATAATTTGCCAGAAAATTTAAAAACATGTAATCGGCTATCAATCTTTAAGAAAAATGTAAAGGAATATCTCTTAGAACGAATAGAAATGCTTCTCGAATAATTGTTTGTTCTTTTTATAAAAGATGTTAAAATGTAAAAATTATTTATAATATTTTATAAAACTTATTGTTATATAATTATAAGATACACTAACTTTGTCAACTCGTCTCACTAAGCCATCTTCGGCGCGGGACAATTGTTATTTGAATTATTTTGTAAATAAACAAACTTACAACAAAAAAAAATTCATTTAGGGACCTTCCTAAAATCCCTTTGAGGGAAAAAATCCCATATTCATGTTAATATCTAGATAGCTTTCGTCACAAATAACTCTTATATGAATTTTTACCTCTTAACATATGTGGCTTTGTTTTTTTTTTGACCCGATTACTGCCTATCGTTTCCAAATAGGGTAAAATCTCGAAAATTGGTCATACATGAATGATTTTGCGGTCGCCGCATGGACATATGGTGTTTGTCTGGGTTCAAACAATAAAAGTCTTCATGCTTCATGTAAATTGTTGGGAGGGAAAGAGAACATGCTATGGATAGTGAAAAAAGTCAGGGTTTAAAAAGCAAGTTTGACTGTGATTGAAACTTAACAAACAAATCTTAATATTCGAAAAGCAATTCTTTTAATGAAAAAATAGAACTAAAAGTAAAAGTACACATAGATTACAAGTTTAACTTATTACACAGAAAGAAAATCTCTCGGGATAAATCAAGTTTTTTAAGATTATCAAAAAGTAATTTCAATTTTTGGGAATACAAAATTTAAATTTTCAAAAGATTTTGTTATTCGTGCTCAATTCCCAATTTTTATTATTGATAAAAACACTTGAAATTTATTGTTGATGGGATAAGCTATTCCTATGCGCATTTCACTGGTTGCTTAGGCCAGACCATCAGGAAACTTCATCCATAAAGATTTTAGAAAAACTAAAGATATTAAACCAAATAAAACTGTTAAACGTATAAGAATTATAGCAACAGTTCTACTTGTAACAATATCAAAGCTTAAACAAAACAACATCAACAATAAACAGTGGCTTCATCTCATCTTACATTCCCCACTACAATTAGTTGAAATTCTCTCAACATTAATTGTAGTTGTAAGTAGGTTAAGAAAAACAAAATAAAAACAACAACAACTTACAAAAGATGTTGTCAATTAAGTGTTTTTTAGGCCGTGCACCTACCTGTTTATTATCAAAAAGTAATTTCAATTTTTGGGAATACAAAATTTAAATTTTCAAAAGATTTTGTTATTCGTGCTCAATTCCCAGTTTTTATTATTGATAAAAACACTTGAAATTTATTGTTGATGGGATAAGCTATTCAAGTGTTTTTTTCAAGCACGAATTCGGGGAAAACATCAACTTTATAATACTTGAATCAAGCGCATTTTGAGATTGATTCAATCTAAGTTTTACTTAAGTCATTCTCATTTTCGGATTATTTCAAGTATGAAATCGGGATTCACTATGGATAATTTTAGAATTTTTCGATTGAAAATCCGTACTTGAATCAATCTTTTTCTACTTGATTCAAGAAAATCCGTTCTCACCGTACAATTAATACCGCTTCGGATTGATTTGAGTACGGATGGATTGATTTTTCTTTTGAGTGTCCACATGTGCTACATATACAAGTAAAAATTACACACAATATGAGTAATAACACATGGATTGGCAACACTGGTAGGGAGCAACATATTGTTTGTGTGTATTTTTATTCATATTGAAAAATGATATCAGAAACTGATCCAAGAGAAAGAGAAACATTTTGTCAAGATAATGAACTAGAAAAAAAAATAATAATAACTTTTTTATGGGGTTTCTTTCGAATAAACAAAATTGAAAAATATATGTAAAAAATATATGTTTAAGGAACAAAAAATAGGAAAGAAAAAAAGGGAAAAAGTCTTGCAAGAAAACTTTTGTAGTTTCATTTACTTGGTTTGCTTTATTTTTTTCACTAAACTTACTTTTCTATAGCAAAGTAGTTGGTTTCTTGCTGCTTGACCAGTTCCCTAATCAAAACGTCCATCGTACTCGTGCTGGTGTTGTAAGCAAAGCATTTGTATGCGTTATTATGTGGTTAGAGACATTATTGACTTGAAACTCACTATTTGCGCTGCGCCCTTTGTGACTGGTTTTGGGTATTAATTTTTCATTACCGGACAACCAAACCTTAGTTACTTTAAGTACTTCATGCTTTTGTTGTGCTGTGGCAAACCATGCTTTTGTCTCCAACTAGCATATGTATGTGCACACCACATATTTATACGTGCAACAAACATTAAGTCCATATCAGAACATAGACAAGTCGCACAAGCAAATAGTTTCTTTTTGGTTCATTTTTATTTTGTCTGCTTTGTGTTTCCTCGTATTGGATTTCTATTTCCCTAAATGACAATTTTAACCTGTTAAGAAAAGTTTCTTAAGTTTTCTAGAAAAAATAGAAATAAAATAATACCAGAATTAATCCTTAAAGTAGACAAGCAAATTGTGTATTAACCATAAGACAGGAAATGAGAGATTTAACTAAAAATAAAAATTCTAAATGTTGGTTTATGTTTAAGCCTGCCAGTAAGTAATCATGTGATTAATCCTTTAATTGTACACTCACAATATTCTGTACGTAAAATTAACCGAAATTGTGATATAAAATAAATGAAAGTTCAATTAAAAACCGGTCTACCTATTTTTCATTTATTTTTAAAAAAAAGTTCATTTAATTTTTACTGTCAAAAATTCAACACCATATTCCGTAAAATCAAATAAATATTCAGTTATTTTGTAAAATTTTACTGTCAAAAATTCAACACCATATTCAGTAAAAACGATTAAATATTCAGTTATTTATTAAAATTTTACTGTCAATTTTTTACTGTCAAATTGACCCCATATTCAGTAAAAACAATTAAATATTCAGTTATTTTATTAAATTTTCGTTTACTCCACAAAAGAGCCGAATTTCTAAAAATACCAGACAGACACCTGTCCGCTTGTTTTTCTTATAAGCGAGAGATGGAGAATATTTTTATTTACTTACCCAGTTACACACGTTTGTTTTACTTTTGTTGTACTGACCACGTTGTTTACAGAAGAACTCTCAATTATAAGACACCAGCAGCATGACCGATATGGCTTCGCAATTATTTTACTTTTAAAATTTGATGTAGGTATTTAACTAAATTATTTTAACAAATAGAAAATGGGTATTGCTTACACAAAACAAGCAATTCATTTTTTTAGATAAGTAAAAATTATTTTTGATAGTAAAATTATATAAAATAACTGAATATTTAATTGTTTTTACTGAATATGGTGTTGAATTTTTGACAGTAAAATTTTAAAAAATAACTGCATATTTATTTGTTTTTACGGAATATGTAGTTAATTTTTTGACAATTAATTTATAAAAGATAACTGAAAATTGATTTGTTTTTACGGAATTCGCGGTTGAATTTTTGACAGTAAAAATTAAATTAGCTTTTCGTTGCTTTAAATTTCATTTTCATTTAATTTTACATAAAGAAGAATTTAAATCAATCAACGGACAATATTAACTGCAACTGAAAATCCGTATTAATATGCACTTAGTTTTTTGAATAACTGTTAGAATCAGTTAAAAATAAATTTGCTTGGAATTTTAAATGTTTATTTATTTAAAAATGACTGAACGGAATATTTCTTAAATAAACTACAGTCCGTTACTGTAATAATATTGTGAGTGTATATTTCCAAGTGTTTCGTATTAGTCTTGTTTGGCATATATTAGTATTATTTTAGTATTCATGAAAATATTTAAAAATTAATTAAGAACATTTTTTATAAAAATATTGCTTAATAAACATTTGATTTATTTAATAATTGTTTTTTTATACGTAGGTTCTTGTGTCTATAAGTTAACAGTTATTGTTTTTCAATTAAAAAAAAAGAACTCAAGAATTGTATAAAGAGATAAATATGTAAATATGAAAATAATTAGTATGCACACCTGCCATACGAATTAATATCATGGATCCTAACCACTTGGAGAAAATTAATTCGTTTAACAACCGCCACCGTTTCAGCTTAGCTAACACACACGAACAGGTAGCAATTTAAGTGTATAATCCGACCAAAATTTTGCACCCGTCCCTTCTTTATGAGCTGGAGTTATCTAACCTTCTCTGATTAAGGAATAGCCAGCAGCATCTGTTCGAATAGCAACAGTACCTGGTGATTCATGGCACCACTTCCCGCGCTTTGAGTTTCAACCACAGCCACCACTAAAGTATCGCTTCTCCAAAACAGCTGCCCTTCGTTAAATCCTATTGTGAGCTCATGGTTTGAAAGATGGACTTGCCCATCGGACGGAGAAAATCGTGATGAAAAACAATCTTCTTTTAAAAAAGTAAAGGCAGAAAGCATTCTAACGGAGGTTTTGAACAATAGTCAGACCGGTGCCGTACAACCGGGGGCTACTGACTCCCATGCCAATAGAGAGATAGGTGAGCCTTCGGTCTCGAGAAATCAATAAGACTTCAATTGTCCCATTATTTGAATCTTTGTCGTAGCCACAGTATCTAATTTTACCCAAATTAGCTGTTTGTCCAATTTTTATCAAATTC
This sequence comes from Pollenia labialis, assembly GCA_949318255.1. NCBI lineage: Eukaryota > Metazoa > Arthropoda > Insecta > Diptera > Polleniidae > Pollenia > Pollenia labialis. Next base: position 121,561,308 of record OX439142.1, read on the forward strand.
ACATTTCCAAGGGTTATTGGTTTTAAGTTATAATAAAAAAATACCAAAAAATTTTGCTGGTTTTATCGGCTGCTAATGTTTGTGAGTCAGTAAAGAACTATTATGAATACACAGAATAGAAAGTTTAACCTCAACCGTTTATTTACACAGACTTTGAAGAGTAAACCTGGGCAAAATTAGGCAATCGTTTCTTGCTTAGTAAACCTTCTCCACGGATTTAAGGCAATCCGCATCTTTTGAAGTAGCCAAATTTTCCCTCAAGGTGAAAAAGAATATAATAATAATGTAAAGCCGACTTTTTAGGATATCCCTTTGGGCTTAAGCACAACCGCCACTTGGGTTTTAACCAATAGTTAGACTGGAATAGAGTTTTCCTGTGGCTACTTTGCAATGTACCCTTCCGAAAAAACAGTTTTTCAAACAAATTTTCAAAATGGGATTTTAAAATGACTGATCATTGGAACCGAAAAACTTAAATATTTTACGTAAGGAATTTTGGTTCTAATATTCTTTGTGGGAAATACTGCATAAATTAAAAAAATTTGAGGGCAATTTCTGGAAACCGAAATCGAGTGAAATTAAATTCGGGACAGATTTTGCAAATAACCCTGTTTCCAAGGTTCATTAAAATCTTCTTTAATAAACTTCTTACTTTTGTGCAACTTCTCTTTACCAGGACTTCTATCAAAATCAGAAAAACTACTGTAAATTTTAAAAAAAATTAACTGAAAATCTAAATCGATTTAATTTTAACTAGATATCGATTTCCGGAATATGACTACATTATTAGCAAATTTTCAGTTTTTTTTTTGGGAAAATAAAGATAAAATCTTTCTTTAAATTATCTTTAACATTTTTACTCAACTTTCCATGCTCTAAATTATTTAATAAGAAAATGGCATCTTCCCACATTTCAAGAGTATTTGAACTTTTCAAATCCGCCAAATCACTTGAAAAGAAATTTTGTAACACAATTTTGGAAAATTCTTAATTACAATGAATAATTTTACCTTCATTGCTTAAAAATTTGACCCCTTAAAGTGTTATTTGGCTTAAACAAAAAATATTTTATAAGAAAAATTACCTCATATTTAAGTCAGTAAAATTGTTTCTTATTTCTTTGTTTTGAGCAGTAATTTTGGTACTTTCATTTTTTATTAAAAAAAAAAAATTCACATTGGTAAATGAAAATAAAAAAACTTAAGTACAATTGAAGCGTATTATTACGTTTTCAACTTTTTTTCCTGTTAAAATTAAAAATGTCACAAAAATTGAAATCGAAGGTCATTTGTAAACAGAACAAAAAAAATACGATGCATTTTGTTTTATAAAAAAAAAATATCTTGATAAAGTTCTTTAACAAGTTCAATTTCAATATAAAATTTGTACCTCTCTTTCTTTTGTTATTTCGATTTATTCTTTATTTCTACCAGTTGGTTGTCCTACTGCTACTGTGACTTTCTTTACTTTTTCGTTGTTGGTCTCTTGAAAACAGTCTGTATGTTTTTTTTAATGTTGCCTGATGCCGTTGTGTCGTTCTTTTGTTTTAAAAATGTGTTATTTAATTTTTTTGTTGTATTATACATTGATTATCAATTTTGTATTGCTTTTACTGTAAGACTAATGAAATGGTTGTGTTTTTTTTTCTTTTTTGTAAATATTCCCAGTAGTTTTGAAGTGACAGTTTTAGTTTTTTTTTAATTTCCTAAGATAATTCCGCGAAGCTCTTCGCTTGTCTGCAGGAGAGAAACCAGCGTTTCTAGTGGGAATCGAACCCGCAACCCCATCGCTCACTACCAGCAATCCTACCGGGGTTCACAGGTACCGGCGAGAAGAACAAGTATTGCTAAGTTGGCATCCTTGGTCGGTGTTCTCGTTGTAAAAATTTGTAGGAAAAGTGTTTTCAGCTCATATAAGAAAAATTAAGTATATGTGTAGTATTTGCTCTCACTCTCAATGCTGCGTGTACCTTTCATACCCTTGTTAATTTTTGAGAATATTTTTTTACCCGCAATTTTACTATTGTTAAGCATTTGGTTTTTATTCTACTTGTTCACACACTTACGTTAATTTTTTGTCTACACATCTGTTCAGTCTCCACCAATCCAACAATCCACCCCTTGACCACGAATATACAAATGGGTAACATTGCTTTAAGAAGTTTTTATAACTTTTTTTTTTTTTTTTTTTTTTTTTTTTTTAATTTCCTAAGCTAATCCCGCGAAGCTCTTCGCTTGTCTGCAGGAGAGAAACCAGAGTCTCTGGCGGGAATCGAACCCGCAACCCCGGCGCTAATAGACTAGCTCACTACCAGCTAGGATACCGGGGCACACTAGTTCGGCTTTAATTCCCAGAACTGCAGGGCTTAAACTACTTGCATTTATGTGTGACAAACATGTCTGCATTTAAGTAGTGTTAATAAGTTTATATACTATTTTCTTACTTATCTTGTACATTCACTTTTAGTTTATACTTTTACTTTAAAAAGAGAAAACAAACACCTTTTTTCTTATTGCTGCTGATGCCTCATCCAGTGTTGTTGCACAAATTACTAATTCTACTTAAGAGATTTTTAAAGTGGTTAGTTAATCATATTTCCGAGAAAAAAGAAAAAACAAATTACACGAAAAAAAGCAGCAAAAGATAACTTTAAGTGGCGAAGTAAAGAATAAAATAGCAGCAACAAGAAACCTAAAAGTTAACACAATTTTACCTTGAAGTGATTTTAGGTGTTCCTTAATCTTTGTGGGGAAAATGATACATAAAACAATAATGTTAAAATAAATTTCTTCTTTTACTTTTGAAATACACAAACATTTTCAAATAATGATATTGTTATTACCACTTAAGGGAAAATATATAAGGAACATTTAGTGGTTCTAAGATTTGGCCATTTGTTTTAAATACAAGAACAGTTTGCGATTAAATAATATTTATTTTTATTAATACATATAATTATTTTTTTTACTGTACATAACAGTTATACGAAATTTTGGAATTACAAGAAACAAGTTTGTACAACATTTTAACTTTTTGTTTTTAAATAAGAGCCTCGACCACGATGTCGATCACTATCGTTTTCAATGACAAACAGCTGATTTGCGTCCCGCTAACAATTTTCAGCACGACAAGTCGATCGACAATCCAAGCGAAGGATAACGTAACCGTTTTCATTCAAAATTTCGCCCATTATGAAATATTATGCAAACACAAATGTCAAAATCAGTGACGTGTGTAATGGTTATCGACAGCGGCATTTTGTTGCAAAATTAAACGAAATTATTCCTTAACTATTACTTGAAACGCCAACGCTTAATATTTTTTTATAATATTTCGTTAAAAGAACGCCCCTAATAATATTTTATTATCGTATAAAATAATTTTTAACAAAATTTTTCGTTAATAAAAGAACTTAGAACCACGACTATGCGAAAAATTTGGTTATGTCCTAATGTATATACTTTCGCAAAATTGAATTTGTTATTCCCTTCTTTCAATCAAGATCCCAAATTTAGGGATAATTCTTCTAATCTGATAACCAGGGAAACTATAAATATGCAATTTCATGTTTTTTCTTGTGCAACCAATGAAGGCAGAAGCAATATATTTATTTATTCGATTTAGGGCTTTTTATGAATTTTAGTATCGATATGTTAGTGCATACTTTTGCATATTTTACCCTTTGCAGCATTTTTTAAGTTTTTAGCGCATATTTTGCCTTTTTGAGGCATATTTTGATACTTGTTGAATTTTTTAGATTCTACAAAAGCTATCGCAGCAAATAAAATTTTGGCTTTTGTGTTTTAAATATTTATCTGTTTACCCAACATCTTGATTCAATTTCGCCATCTGCAGTTAATTTTTACTCGAAAATTGCAAAAAAAAAGCAGGTTGTCGTTAAAGACAAATCGTCGTGCCTGAGTTATTTTGTCGTATATCATAATATCAAAAAAATAATTGATAATACTATGTTCACATTTGAGTTTTTAAGCGCGTTTAAGCAAAATGTTGATTAATGCTATGTTCACACTGGAGTTTTTAAACGCGTTTAAGCAAAATGCTGATTAAGTTAATCAAAGCCGTTCACATTACATTTGAGATGATTAAGATGACAGATGATTACGAAAAAAACAAAACAAACAAATTTATAATTGATAAAATTGATAAAAATTGATAAAAAAAAACTTTTATAAAATAATCAGAAGATTATTTTAAGCATATCAATGATGAAATTGTGAAAATTTATGAATTATTTAAGGAAAAAAATAAAAACATTAAGCAGAAATCGTGGCCGGTTGTGCAGTTCATGCTGGCCGATTCTACATTATACTCAGTTTGAGGTATGTTCAGTGGATTCTATGTGATTAATGAAGTGATTAACAAATCACTTCAATGTTTAAGAACCCAAGTGTGAACATAGTATAAGACTGTTTCCTTTGGTAAATTTAACAGATCTATCGATCTGCGCAATCCGCCTGTCTCTATATCTTATGGTTAATGAGATATTATGAAGCCATTTTGTTGTATATCCAGATATATGACAAAAAGCGTATTAAAACTTTCAATTAATAAAACTTGCGTTATCTTGTTGGATGTGAACAAGTTTATCAGGCAGTGTAAGACGGCAAATCCATCTGAGGAGATCGAGTGGTTGCGATCGAAACATGTCATGGTAACAGCCGCCTGGGTTCGAATCTCAAGTCAGTCAAGAATGAATGATTATCAATAACAATTTTAATTAATTTTCATGTTGTAAAATTCCTTTCTTCTAAAAATTAAATTTTATGAACTTAAGCCTGATTGAAATATTTAAAATTTGGATCAAAACCCATAAATAGTTCAACAAAATAACCACAAATCTAATTATTGTTTATCAGGCATGTTACAAAAAATAGACTATCTTGTTAATTTAACTGTTATTTAAAAATTTTTCTTTTTATAAAAAAAGAGTTTTTTCGTATGTAGTACGTTACGGTTATTTATATTGATGGAATTATTGTTATATTGTTTAAATTCATTTTATTGTTAAGCAATTAAAGGTTAATTTTTCAGGGTAGTCCCACCATAATGCACGATGTTAATTGTAAATAAAACAAAAAGTTTTCAAAGAATTATCTTAATATTTTTTATTGTTATAAAAGGATCTATGACAATTATGTGTGAGACAAAATATCGGCCAACTGCTCGCCACGTCTTCGGTAGCATACCTCTGTCCGATGGTCCATATTTTCAATGGCTCTGAGACATAATTGAGGTTCAATGCCCTAAATTTGCCTAATTATCTAATCCTTTAGCTCTTGAATTATTCTTTGCTTATTGACGCACATTTTTAATTTTAGATATTACCAAAGACAAAAGGCCAACGGTTTCAAATCACACTATCGAGACGGCCAATTAACATGGCCATTGAATTTCTCGCGCAAAGAGCAATTGTTTCGTTGGCCGTGTGACACATTCTGTTGGTACTACTTATCGCCCAGGTTCATATCCTCAATTTCTGGCAGCAAGAAATCCGTTATTAGCTCGTGATAGCGAACGACATTCACAGTAACTGCTTGGCATACCACATTTTCGAAGAAGTACGGCCCGATGATGCCCAGGCGTTTTTACATTTCCTACAGAGCCAGTTTTCTGAAATTGCTGACCAAAAAAAATCAAGATGTGCACGAAATGGATTTTAGATTTGGTGAAGGGCATTAACAATCTTATCGCGCTGTTCAATGCTGTACCTGAATTTGACAATGAAATATTTCGCAAAAAGTGGCGTGTACGACAAAATGGAACAATTTTTGCGGACGTGACAATTGCTATAACTTAAAAATTACTTTGGATATTTTAACATAAACGATAAAGAACTTCAAAAACAATATCTGACAAAATTTGAATATTTAGATTCGATTTAAAAAAAAAATTTTGTGATATACGGCAAGATAACTTCGGCACGACGAAATGTTGCTTAAAACTTTAAAATTGTATATATGAATAAGCAAAAGATAAGGAAATATCAATAATATACGTTTTTGGCGATGTGTGTGATACATAGAAATCTGGTCAAATCGTTTAGTATACTGATCGACCCATAATCAACTTGCAGTCTGTTAGGTAATTTGATCAAATTTGGCAGACACATTTTAATTGTACTATGGACGAAGTGAGCATCGATCTATAATTTGACATATTACCCATAAAAACTTTTTCCAAATTAGACTCTTTGTCCCCGAAAACCGTCTAAATAATTTTCACTGTGATATTAGAATAGGATGTAGTTGAAAGGTATTTTTGTTAATTTGTTATTATTTTTGTTTTTCAAAAAGATTTTCGGAGAAAATCAAATATTTTAAATCATGTAATATAATCATAAAGTTTAACGCCCCCTGAAGAAGTAGAAAAATACTCTACGAAACGTTGGAAAAACTGTAATAAAATTGATGTTTTATTTGCATTGAAGCTCCGGGCCTAACAAGCTTAACAATAAGAAAAATATTTAAAAATTTTGAAATTGGCCAACTAAAATAATAACAAATATGTTGTTGTTTAGATACAATTCGTCCCAAAAATATTTTACTGCAAATTAAATTCATTTTGAATCAGTTCACATTTTTCCAAAGTGTCAATCTATAGCGCTTTTATGGCTTTAACTTCCTTAAAAAAGTTAACATTAATAAACCATTTAGCGGCCGTCCTTTAAATGCCTTTAAGCCAAACAATTTCATATGGATGTTAATATCTAGATAATATTCGGCTCAAATAACTTTGATACGAATTTTAACCTCTTTACATAACTTTGTTTATGTGAGCCTTTTACTGCCCATCGTTTCCAAATAGGGTAACTTCTCGAAAATTCGTCTGTAAATACATTGGAGTTTTGGAGGATTGTTTTTATAACATGGAACTGTTATTAAATTGTTGAATATTTTGTTTTCCAATTAGCAATTTTTAAATTTTTTGGGGCATATTTTTAACAATTTTCAGGGCATATTTTCAAGTTTTTACTGCATATTTGTGTACTGGAGTCTGGCACACATCTTTCTGTTTTTATCAAGCAAATAATTTAACATGAAATTAACATATAACAACGACAGCAGCAACAACAACTTTTACGATAACGAATTATATTATAATTACATTGTGTTTTAACACAGTTAAATAATATTAATTAAATGCAATAATAATGTTTTTTTTTAAATTTATTGTCAACAAAAACAACAACGATACTCATGAAAACACTCTATAAACAGAAGCATTAAATTCCATTAAAGTAACCAAAAATTGAAAATAAAATATAAAATAAAACAAATCAGTTACAAATGCATGAAATAGTTTTAATGCAAAAAAAACAGACAATTGAAGCGAATAACGTTTTAAGTTACAAAATATTTATTTTTCAGTAGAGCAAAAAAACGTTTTTAACAGGCAGTATTATTTATCTTGTTTTTTTAGATTATTAAAAATAATAATAATTAAAACTTTTATGCAAAAGGCGTTTAAAACGTTATTCCACTTTGCAAAACCATTTCGATTGTATAATTTTGTTAATAACTTACAACCTTCTTCCGCAGGCTGGCTCTTTGTATGACATTTTGAAGTGGTTGAGGTGTATAATTTTGGGTGATTTGATGTTTAAACAGTGGGGCTTAGCCCCATTTTCACAACTTACCGATAGCTAAAGGTAGGATTTTATCGGCCGTATTAAAGTGTTCCATTATTACAACTTTACTTTTACCCACCAGGTAGGATGAACTTTAATTTATTTCATCGTTGACTTTAGGTTAAAGTAAAGTAGTTAAAATCTACTTTTATTGTTAAAAGTTACCTGCAAAAAACAGGTTTTGCAAAAAGTGGCTTTTACAACGTTATTCGCGGTTGTGCTTTAATTTAAGATAATGACAATGAAAACAACGAGGATGATGCTGCTGCGGACAACCATAATGATGATCAATGAGAATGGAAAGCACATTCATTATCAATATACAGATACATTAAAAGTAATTTCTATAATAAAATCTTATTAAATCAATATGCCATTTACAGATAAATTCTGTTCTGTTTCTTATTTATTTTTTTTTTGTATTTCATAGATAAAGACGATTTTAAAACGTTTTAAATTTTATCCATTTTTTGTGTTGTTTGGTATTGGGGTATCCACAAGGTGTGCAATCATGTTATATTGTCACAATATTCTAAGATTTTACAATGGTTTAAAAATATTGTTATTGCTTTGTAAACGAAAAGTGTCTTAAATAAATAGAATATTATTGTGCTGTCGTAATTAATCCGAAGAGGCCTGCGCTGAACGGCTGAGCCGAGACGCATTAGTTTCTGTAAGCCGTCGCCGTTGATGGTTAAATTTTATCCGGCTAACATCCAAATTTAACCAGCGGCACAGATTACTAAAGAGATATGTAAATAGTGACGTGTGAAAAGGGCCCAAATCAGTTGCGAAGGCAGATTTTGAAGAAAAAGACAGAAAGCTTTTTTCGGTAGTAAAGTGGCAATGTGTAAAAACAGGTCGCAACAATCAACGTGATCAAAACAAAAATAACAAAACACAAACCACGTTCAGCAAATGTATTAGTTCAACAAACGTTGTGTTTTGTGAAAAAAAAAATTCATTTATTTATATTGTTTTGTTTTATAATGTTATTTACTCACTTAAATATTTGGGGGATTCACAAGGTGTCATAACGTCATAAGTCTTAAAATGATAACACGAAAATATACGACTGTTGTGAACAACCCCTCATAATTTAGTGTACTATTTTGATTTGAAGTCAGCTGATTTAAAACAAATATAAAAACTAAATATTTACCAAAAATAAAAATATTTTTTAATTCTAATCCATGAATTAATAAATTAAATTAGATCTTTCCTGACTATATTCCATTTTTCAGACCAAACCACAAATAAATTTTATTTTGTTTGTTTACCAAACATCAGAGTCCTAAGCCGATCTACTTTGACGCCTCAAGTGTTTTGTTGCAAAAATTTCTAGCTCATTTAATACCAGAAATAATAGTAACTTATCGGTAGCTAGATGCAGATTGGAAACAACCAGACAAAGAGTAGAACATATGGGTAGTCGGGAGTTTAACAATTTACCGCAAAGTTTAAGATGTATATCTAGAATTTCTGTTTTTAAAAATTCAGTAAAAAGGTACTTATTTAAAAAGTTAGATGAACTTCTGATTTATTTATTTGAATTCTTTGTAAATTCTAATTTTTATAATTATTAAAAAAACATTTTTTTTTTATTAGTTTGTAATTGTTATTTAATTTTTAATATTGTAAATATTAACTTTGCCAACTCGCCTCAATAATGCCTTTATGGTGCTGAGGCTTTGAAATTGTAATGATTTATTTTTTTTAATATGTAAATATAAATAAACAAAAAAAAAAAAAAAAAAAAAAAAAAAAACCCGGATTTGGTGCAAAAATATTCTGTTACTCATTTAATATCATGAAAAGTAAAATGCAACAGCAACAAAAAAAAACTTAATAAATCGCATAAAAAATTCAATGCATTTGAAATCTAGGAATAGCAATTATTATTGCTGTTGCATTGTTATTCTTTGGTTTATTGTGCAGCAAAAAAAGGAAAAAATGTGGCAACTTATTAAAAATATTTTCTATTCCACAATCTGCTTAAATTCGTCTTTCGGTATTTTCATTGTTCGATTTATATGTATGCACGAGAATTTATGCCTGCAACATATTTTGCAATTGATATCAACAATAAAAAAACACATCATATTTAAAAACGTACAACGAACTATTTTTAAGTTTTAACGTACCGGCATCTAAGTAGTTTTAGAAGGGCCTTAAAAAATGTTAAGAACTCATATTAATTGTTTCTTTTCAGTAATATTTTTCCACGCAGAACATAATCAACTGTCTTTGTCATAAAACCTGAGGTAAGTTAATTTTTTTCGGATCGACAAAAAACCGACGTATATAATACAACATAATATATAGTTTATATGCCTGAACCCAAATCAGCAAAAGGCAAAACGTTTTTCTCTTTTAAGTCAAAGACACTTGTGTGTAGAAAAGCAAAAAAGATTGCTCACGTTAAATAAGTGCAACTATGTTATTTTGCTCAGTTGCAAGGGTGAAAAAAAATTACGTGAATACCTCTAATATTTTATAGTAAAATAGTTTATTTCTTTGTATTCTCTGCATTACCGGAAGAATTTTAAGATTTCTTATACCACTCTTTTGCATAAATATATCCTGGTTTGTTTTCATGTTGTTTTCTACTCTCCAAATATTTCACAATAGAATTATTTCTTCCTTGCATCAAGATTTTGTGAAAACTGAATGGCAAACATTTAGCAACGAACATACCTTTTTTCAATTCTATATCATTTCTACTGATTTTTTACTTCTATTTTGTATGTGAAAATAAGTACAATAAACTGAGATAGAAATAAAACATTTTTACTTACAGGGTGGCCCAAAATTAACGAAGGGGTTTGAATTTGTTATAACTTTTTATTAAAGAAATAATTATTATTATTTTTTTTTTAATACAGTTTATAAACGGGGAACATTTTTAGTTTAGTTATGAAAAATAATATCTCGCATGTGTTCGCCATTTTCTGCTTCGCAAATTCGTGCTCTTTCACACATTTTCCATAACCTTTCGCACAGCGTTGCCACGACCAAAAAAATTTTGTAACCAAAATATAAAAATAAAGTAACCAAAAGCGAAAAAATGTAACTAAAATTATTTTGTATCAAAAGTACTATTTTATTCGGACTTCAGTTTAAAGATAAGTCTAAAGAAGAAATTGTATTTGTTTGTATCTTGTAGGCTCATAATAGGCTTTTTACACTTGCTCACATCTTACATCTTTCATCTTATCGCAGAGATGATAACATCTTCCCATAAGCATTATACAGGGCTAAAAATCAACATCTTTCTACATCTTTAAAAGATGATCCTATCTCATGTTGTTTCATTAAACATCTTTTGATTATTTTAGTGTCATCACTAGAAAAAACAAATAATTTTTTACCATCACTAGAAAAAAATACAAAAGAGCAGGACAGTAATATCATTAATTAAGTTTTTATTCGCTCTTACACGTAAAAATAAATATTTTTATGATGAAAGATGAAAGATGTTACAAATGTAAACAATTTTTTTTCATTTTCAACATCTTCCACGCATTCCTCTAAGATGTGCTCAAGTGTAAATAGGCTATTAGCCGCTGATCCGATTTCTGGAAAGAACAACAGGCTATACAATTTTTTGAACTTTTTAGGGGACGTGCACGTCCTATACAAAGTTTACACTTATTTTCGTAAATTTTACAAACTTTATGATCTTACAAGTACAACGTTTAATGACTTGCTGTGAGTTATATTATCAAAGTCCAAAATTGAGCTAAATTTTGCGATAGATCTTTAGATACTTTTTACCCGGTGGAATTGTGAGGTCTGAAATTATATATGTACACATCGCTCATTTGTTGCAAGACCGGCATAAGTCAAAAACCTCCATTTCAAGATAAACGCGTTTAAAGCTTTTGATTTGCTCTAATCACTTAGAAAAAATAACCATACATTATCTTCAAATGGGGAAAGTATAAAATATATAAAGTAAATTTTATATACAATATAAAGAAAAACATAGCGAACAATTCTGCATCAATAACTCCAAAATTGTATTTTTTTGATTTATGCAGGTCTTGCAGCAAATGAGCGATATGTTTAATTTATAACTTATTTATTTGTTTTGTTTTAAATATATAGTAGGTTTTGAAAATTTATCAATTTGAATTTGCCAAGGCCCATTGAAAAGGTCTGCGCAAGAAGCCTGATGATCATTGTTTATGTTCTTTTTAGTTGTCAAAAGTTGTTTACATTTGGCTTACATGTGCATGTATGCGTTTATGGTATGAAACACATACACGTTTTTTCCTTTTGCTTTGTATATGTGGTAGTAAATTTTTGACAACTAAAAAAAATTGGTTTTTTGTTTTTGTACAATTAAGCAGACCTGATAGATGGGCCTTGGAATTTTCTATGAAAATTTTCATTAATAAAGAAAATTTTCAAATATAAAGACAATTGTTTTTTTAAATAAATAGAAAATATAATTTTTGAATAATTGAAGTTATAAAATTTTTTACGGAATAATAGCTTAATTTGAAAGAAAATTACAATTTAATTCACGAGGGGAAAAATTCAGAGATAAGGTAAATATTCTATTGTCTTTAGGCAAGGCGAATTCATGTAATCGGTGGTGTCGATACTACAACAAGTAACAACACCAAAAACACAACAATGTATTTTTTTGTTGCTTTCGTTGCCCGATATGTCAAAAACACAAGTAACTTTTGACGTTCCTCTCTCTAATTAAGAAAAAAAAGTAGCACAGCTGTGCTTTCAACGCCACCTGAAAGTCAATTCGCCTTGTCTTTAGGCTTTGCGATACGTACATTTTTTTTATCGAAGATTGACAAACATTTAACTGGAAAGAAAATATCATATACATATATGAAAAGTTTTTTCTTATTTGCCAAATTGTATCCAAAGGACAACGAACTATAAGAGTACATTTCGTGGGGGATTTTCCCAACAGAGCCGAGGGAACTACGGTTTTATTACCTTAAGATTTCCCACGGAACTGGGCTTGGCAAATTTCCGTTTTTATCCTGATCGTTGCATTGCATAAAAAGTGTTCCTATATTTTTTTCCATAAACAATCTATAAAATAGTGGTTATTTGAATCGGCAATTGTTTAAATGGCATCAAGCTATTAATAACTTTAAATGTCGTGATTTTGATTTTTTTTCTTAATTCAAATATTTTTTTTTTTTTTGTTTAAAATGTATATTAAGTAATTTAAAAGTGTGTTTCACTCGCTAAAATCACAAAAAATTATACAAATCTGCATAATTTTTCCAATTTAAAGTGGAGTAACAAAATATGTAACTTAAAAAGAGACTCGTAAATCGGGCCTTAAAACAACGAGGGTTAAGTTTTGTTTTAAATTGGAATTTTAATACACTTAAATTTTTTTTTTTTTTTTTATTCATTTTTATTTGAATTACAAGTGGAATCACATGAATAAAATGGAAAAATAAATAAATACAAATAATGTTTTAAAGTTATTTATGTATTTATAAATACATATTTGGGGGATTTACAAGGTTGTCATAAAGTTGTAAAGTCATATGTCTTAAAATAATTACAAGAAATATATATGACTGCTGTGGGCAACCGCTTATAATTTAGATTTCTACTGTATAGTTATGAGAAATTAATTAACACAGCATTAAAAAATGTATTTTGTTTAAAACACAACAATACTATTTTTAAACAATTGTTAAATATTATTTAAAACATTATGACGATATGACTTGATAGCACACCTTGCGAATCCCCCAATTATTATTAACATATATTTTTTTTATTACACTATTACACTATAAATAATGACCAACATTTAAGTTTTGTTTTTTTTATGCTTAAATTTGGTTATTATGTTAAACACTTTAGCAATATAAATATTTATTACTTTTATCCAATCAGTATCTCAGTTATTTTGTTTATATCTCAGAAACAGTAATTAATTTTATATACTATCGAAAAATTAAACTTAGTTTTGTTAATATATATATATATTATGTATTGTTCTTTTGTTGATTCGAACATGTTTGTCAAATAAATCTTTCTTTAGAAAAGATGATAATATAGATAATTTTATAATTTATTCCATGAAACGTTAAGGTTATTTTGGTAAGAGAAATTAGGGCTACTATGGAATCATGATAAAAGAAGCAAGGTAGGAGGGTATAGAAAATCGAAAGGGCAATACCATCTGTTCCTTTTTATTCGGAGTAGTTACATCTGGTTATTTTATTTTAGTACTATTTTTTTTTTTTTTGGAACTTCGACGTATTTGCTACCTAAATTTTAAAATTTATGAATCGAACCGAAGCCTATCTCAAAGGAAACAAGAACCATCTCAAATTTCCCTGAGCACGGCCGGATTGATAGTCCAATTTCCTGAAAGGTAGGGCCCTCAGTGGTGGTTCGGCACAGAATATACTCATATAAAGTGGGATCGGATCGGAAGGGCCTGTCACTTTATCGTTATCTAGGAAGTGTTTCAGTTAGCCCTATGAAGCATGAAGAGAAGCAGATAATGGCCATCTACAATTGATAGTCTGTTAAAGTTTCAGCTTCTAAAAAAATAATTTTAAAGAGATGAAATAAAGTATGGTTTTAGATACACAAATACCACATACAATTTTTAATGGTCAAAAGAGGAGCGGGTTGTTCTTGTTCCAAAACAAAAAATCGGTTATTTTTGTGTTGAAAAAAGTAGCAAAATGGAAAAAAGTACACAAATACACATTGAGAAAAAAAAAGTAAAAAATTTTAGATAAAAGTAACCAAAACGGCAACGCTGCTTGCGCAAAACTTCAGGTGTTAAGTTGTTTATTTCGTCGCGTATATTGCTTTTTAATTGCTGGATGGTTCTAGGCTTATTAATGTAGACTTTTCCTTTCAAATGACCGCAAAGAAAATAGTCTGGGGCGGTTAAATCCGGTGAACGCGGAGGCCAAGTCAAATCACTTGTACGCGAAATAATTCGTCAAAACAATGGATCGTTGATTTGAAAAATAAAGCTTTTAAATCCCCCAAGACTTCTTTACAAAATACTGAAAAAAAAGAAGAAAAAAAATTACAATAAAAAAGTTATAAGCAATTCAAACCCCTTCGGTAATTTTGGGCCACTAGTTGTGCTCGTGCTTATTTTTTTTTTTTTTTACTCTTCATTCATAACAAATAAAAGTAAGAAAAATTCATTGCTAGGAAAATAACTGGAAAAATTGAAAGAAAGAGAAAATAGAAAGAGAAAAAAAATAAAATTGTTTGCTGTTGCTGCTGTTTTTATTAAATGTACTCAACACTTATTTCCAGGTATGGGCTCCACTACATTGAAAGCTTTGCGTGTGTGGCATTGTATTGGTTTGTTTACGACGTTATATTAATATATTTTAGCAATATACCACTAGGTCACCACCAGCATCGGCGTGAGGTTACGCGAAGATTAAAATAGGTATAAATTAACCTGAACATATTTCCTTCCTTCCAATTTTATTGTTATAATAATAATATTTATATTTTCACAATAATTTAAATTATAAGAGGTCAATTAATAATACATTTTTCTTCCTTATTATCTATGGGGTTTTTTATAATATTAGTTTTATTTAGTGTATCATGTATTTATTTAGGGAAAACATTTAAAAAATTATGTAATTATTATTTCGTGTTGTTACTCCACAAAATGACAAAAAACAATAACAAATATTTGTTTGTTGACGTTTTTACGAACGACAAAGAAGTTTTCTCGTTCCTCGTTCATTCATTGTTCAAAGGAACGATGAACGACCTAGTTCCTTTGATCTTTAGGATAGGTCGGAACGATTCCTCAAGAGGAACGATTTTGCCCAACTCTAGATAATTTCTAATGTTTTATTGTATTAGAAAATGCTTTTTGGCGTTTTAAAGGCAAATAGTTATAACATTGTATTCATACTTGCAAATACGGAAATAGAAGATTTAGATAATTGCGTATGAAATTATTTTTTTTAAATTTTAAATAAATGCCTAATATTGCTGTCGTATGTAAATTTTTGTTACATAGTGTACATGTCGGTTTTAAGTGTATTTAACTTCAAAATTTATATTTTTGTTCTGACAAACAAACAATATTTTGTATCTTCTCAATAAAAAGATTTGGTGCAAAAATTAAAATATTGCGCCAAAACAAATAAAATATGTATTTTGTGTAGATAGGCAACAAATGCAGTTAAGTGAAATGCAGCTAAACAAAAAATACTGTACACTGAAAGAAAAATGCTTCATATATTTAATGAATCATTTTCATAAAAAAAAATTTCATTGGTTAAATGAAAATTTTCATTGTATAAATGAAATTTCATAGTTATAATGAAGTATTTTCGTTAAAATCGCTTCATGGGATTTCGTAATTACGCTAAAAATTTTCATTGGATATATGAAAACTTAAGTTTGTCCAAGTAAACAAAAAATTTCAATTGGGAACATAAAAAAACAATATACAAACATAACTTTATTCATAAATTAATACAAAATTACAGTTAAATTGTTAATTAAAAAATGTTAGATTTAATAATTTCAAAATTTTTTTATAAAAGCAACATATTTTAATAATTTAAAAAAAAAATTATTTTTAACATTCAATAATAGTCTCAATCTTAATAATTAAGAGTATAAAAATATTTCGAAAAAGCATGCCATCATAAATTTAAATTTTCATTATGACAATAAAAATGTCATCATAGTAATGAAACAAAAACTTGCAATCAATAAATATGTATGTTTTTAGTTTTCTTTAATATGTACATAGTAATGGCAAAAAACATAGTTTTTTTATTCAAAAATTATACTGCCCCGGTAGGCTAGCTGGTAGTGAGCTAGTCTAGCAGCGCCGAGGTTGCGGGATCGTTCCCGCCAGAGACAGAAAAAAAATGAGATAGAAAAAAAAGTTAAAAAGAAAAAAAATAATTAAAAAGAAAAAAAAAATTTTTTACTTTTTTGAAGTATTCATCCAATTAATAATAATATTCATTATTCTAATGTAATGTTTCATTACATACATTTTAATGAAACAGGTTTCATTGATCCAACGAAGCGCTGCATAGGTTCCTTTTTAATGAAATTTTTCATGGGTTTAATGTCAAAATTCATTGGTATTGCGAAGAAAATTCTTTCAGTGTACCAACAAACCTTTCGAAAATTTTTCTTTTCGCAGCGGGAAAAAGATATACATATCGCTTCTTTACTGCCACATAGCCATGTTTGCGGTTAAAGTTTTCAAAATGTAACTTTATGTACTGATACAATGAAATATATTGTGATATAACTTCGGTTAAGTTTGAGATATAACACTGTTTTTTACATATAAAGAAGGTATGAAGGAGCACTTGCTTTAATTTAGTAAAAGTGTCTTTAAGCACGTCAATGTAAGTATGTGCCTATACAAAGTTTGTGTTTAAGAATTTAAAATTTTAGATAAAATTTTACATGTATAGAAATGGTTGCACAAATTGAGCGGAAAACAGCCATTATGTATTACATCCGACAAGGTTAGGCAGATCGATTATTCGACTTTTTTCAATAACCGGTTTTCGAATATTTCGTATAGGTGCTGTTTTAAAAAACCGGGTTTCGGTTTATCAGTTAAAAATAACCGGTTAACCGGTTTAAATTCTAATACATACTAATACAAAAATCAAATTATTTTTTGTAATAAAAAGTTAATTAGAATAAAAACAAAACAATTCACGAAGGTGAGGAACCATTAAAATACATATATGTAAATGACTTAAGGTATGTTCAGACACCCTAAAAAATATTGGACGATAAAATCAAAAAAAAAGCGTTGCCAGTAAATTGATTAAATTTAAGCTTTATGTTTAACAACTTCTATTTATTTGGTATACTTTATGTATAATGTAGTAAAGAAACCGTTATAAGTTTGCTCTAGCCAAACGTTTTGCAAAAGCAAACAATTCTTTAAGAAAACTAGTGGTTACGTGTAGGACGTCAAATATTTAATAGGTGTGAACATAACTGTAAAAATTTTTAAAAACTTTGGATTGAAACATAGTATAAAAAGTAGCACACTCACATTTAAAAAAATTTAAATTCGGATAGTATTCCTCTTTTATATAGACGTACAAGAGATAGTCTTCAAGTTTTAAAAAAAAAATAAATCTGAACGATTTAAAACTTTTAGAAACGGATCCGGCTAAAAATTAAGTTAAAGTGCTTTGAAAGTTACATAATCCAAATATTTTAAGTTTTACAGAAAAAACAAATGACTTTAAAATTATGTAATTCTATTTTGGATTTGTAATTTTAGTTACTTGGGAAGTTTGATAAAAGAAAATACTTTTATAATTGAACTGGCATATGGAGATGGTGGAAGAACCTTAACTCAAATTATAGGAATTCGAAAAATTAAAGATTATTTTCCGAAGCCTTGTGGAACAGATGTATTAGAAAATATTTATGGTGCTATTGTTCTGAAAATGTTTTACATTTTAAGGTGAGTATTTTGTAGAATTATTTCAAATATTTTAACTGACTGGCTGTCTACTTGTCACAATCCTAATGAAAACGGTTTAAATGGTCCAATATACAAACGTTCTTTTAAGAACGACAAATTAATTAAAAAAGAGGTGAAATTTGTTTTGAATCAAACTTAAAATTTAAAATAAAAAAAAAATTATATAAACCTGAGAAAGTGAGCCGCTAAATGTCACTCCGATAAGAATCCTTTGAATAAACATACAAAACAAAACAGTTAAAATAATGATAAATTTTAGGTCGTATTTGTTATCAGTTAATAAAGAGGACTTACCAATGATTCTAGAGAAAATTTGGCATCAAACTGCATATACACAGGTTAGGATCTATTGGAAATTCCTGGGCATTTTTCAAACATCTGCACGCATGTTATTATTGGTTTAAATTTTCCATCTTATGACCATTAATACTGCTAACTGAACATGTTTTTAAACTAAAAACCAGAATATTTTTTAAACCTGGCCTAAAAAATTTTGGTTTAAATTTGGGATCAGCTGATCGTCAAGCAATGATGTTTTGAGCACTTTCTTTTAATTTATTTAGGTGCAAATGTCCAGCCGGCTGCACCTGCAATATCTCAGAATCCTTTCGTCCTTTCAAAAATAAACACTAAATATTGCTCCTTAGTGTTCGGTACGGTATGTTTGTGCAACACACAAACGCTGATAGTTTTTGTGTAGAAAATCATAAAAAAAAACAGTTCCCTGTTGTCATCTTTCGAACACAAAAATAATACTGTTTTTATCAAACTCAACAAAAGATGAGAACATTTAAATCCGTTCGGTTTTTTTAAATCCCCAAACTTCATTGTGTTCAGTTCGGCTCATTAATGTTCGTTGCTTTTGGATGGTGAAAAAAAACCAAACATTTTTTTAAAAAAACCAAAATACGCATATACAAAAAACAAAAAGCCAGCAAAATAATTTTACACAAACAACACAATACATACACCAGCTGTTCGTGGTGCCTTCGTTGCTAAAATTTTTTGTTTGTTCATTTCTTTATCAATGCACAAAAAAGAAAGATTAAAGAACATTAAAATAAAATGTTTTTCTACAGTGCCACTACAATTGTTCTGTTTTTTTTTAACGAAGAACAGAACAGTATATAATGTTCGGCTCTTTCTTGAAAATAGCTACGAACTGCATTATTTTTTTATTCTACACAATTACTAAAAAAATAGATATCGTTCTTAGGTGTGTGAGCCGAACGCAAAATAATGTACTGGGGTCTTATCACCGCATACGATATCGAGCAAAATTGATCGAAATTATTTATTTTGGTACCACGACCCTCGATATCGAATGAAATTTATTGAATTTAAAATAATAGTATTCGCTATCGCGTACCTTGACATTACATTTCTCGAGTTTTCATTCGATACGTCAGTGTGAATCGTATGCAAAAAAAATCGATAGTTTATTCGATACGATAGTATCTAATGCGGTGATTAGACCCCTGTTTATTTTCGAACACTGCCTTGACAACAACTTTTATTCTGTTATTTCTTTCAGGAGCATTAAAAAATATGAACTGAGGAGGTTACGCAAACTTATAACTAGCAAAGTACCCATTTGTTGTTGTTGTCCAACGAAGGTATGTTATTGTAGTCGTTAAAAAGAAGTTCCAAGAAGCGTGTACAGTATAATATCATGAATAATCTATTTTTAATATTTTTGTCCAACTTTTTCTTAAAAATGTTTAAACAATTTAAACAATTTTAAGTCTGGAATATGGCTTTAATATATCATGCATTCCGCTAAAATCACACAATAGCAATCATTTAAAAAAAGTCTAAATGAGAAAGAATATCTTAAATTGCACCTCGACGTAAATGCAAATTTCCTAATTTTAACGAATAATGTTTAAAGTTTTCTTGCCCTACAATAGGCCTACTTCAAGAGTCCTAAAAATAGCAGACTATTTTCTTAATAAGTATTAATAATTTTTGACCTGTATCTGTTTTTTTTTTAGCTTTTGAAGGAAAGAATGGAACTTATGTCGACATTGCACCGGAGGTGCGATATGTCTGTGCAAATTTTGGAAAACAATCAAATCATCGATAGAATAGAATTGGTTCGTCGTGCCCATATTTACTTAGAAAAGTACTAAATTACATCATAATTATAGTAGCATTTATCACATTTCATCGGTATAAAATTTAAGAAAACTTAAGAAAATATTTTATATAAAAAAAAAACAAAAAAAAACTTAGGGAAAAACATTTTTATTCGTGGCTAAACAGCTTAGTTTTGCCACTAAATGTCCAAACTAGCAATGCTGAGCAATGTCTCATTTTATAAATATATTTTTGCAAAATATTATAAAAAAAATATTTCTAAAATCTTTTTTTTTGTACTTACAAAACAACAAAAAAACCAAAAATCCAAGATGATTTAAAGTTTTCCATTAAATTGTCAAATGCATATTTAATCAAACAAGATTATTTCTCTTGAAATTCTTTAAAAATAACTTCAAACATTTGCAACAGTGATAACATTTGCCACAACTCACGTTGGTGACTCAAAGGAATTCTTAAACAAAAAAAAAAGTAATCTAAAAGAAGTATCTGAAGTCAAATCAAAAGTTGCATATCCAAAGATTATGAAAATGTTCTACACTTTTTTTTGTTTTCCACACAGATCATATCATTGTGCATCAATGTGTTTTGTTATATTTCGAACAACAACTTGGGTATTTTCATGGAAATTATACGAGTAAATTTTTTTGGCTTGAATTTTTTAAGGAACAAAAACCAAAACAAAACTCACGCTTTACTACTACGTTCGGATCACTCAAGTAACTTTAAAACATCTAAAACTAAATAAAAATATAATGCAAGTGACATAAATCACTTGTGAATTTCAACGAAGAGAAAGAAATACATTCCAAGGAGAAATACTTCAGAGTCCTTTTGAAGAAACAAAAATAAAAGTGCACATACATACATTTTCTTTTTTTGCATTATTTATATTAAAAAGTTCTTATACTTGTACTACCACGATTTGCGTTAAATAAAAACTGAAAAAAAACAAAAAATAAGTAAACAAATACCTAAAAATTTCTACAAACCTGAAATTGCCAAATAATGATTTTTTTCTTTCTTATTCAAATTGTATTCTATGTGCAGTATTTTTATTATTTTCCAATTTTTTTTTTTTTTTTTTTGCTTTGGGGTTTTTAACTTTAAAACAATGAATGCAACCAAAATAATAAAAAAAATACTTTGATTTCTCTTAATAAAATTTTACTCTAGAGAACATTTTGCATCTTTATTTTATAAATTGGAAAAATAGTAAAATTCTCCAACACCCAAACACACAGACACACATACGAATGGTTAGGATTTGTAGCATTTACTGTTATATGTAGCATGTTTGCTATACAACTTTACATGTTGTACTTATTCCCTGAGGTGAAAGTTTTAAGCAAGTTTTAAAACTGTTCCAACACATCGAACAACAAAAATAAAAATTTGTTTAAATCTGTGTTCGAAAATAAACACTCAATATGGCTCCTTAGTGTTCGGTTCGGTAGATTTGTGGAAAACACAAACCTTAATAATGTTTGTGTAGTATATCATTAAAAAAATAACGTTTCCCTGTTAGCCATCTTTCGAACACAAAAATAAAACTGTTTTTATCAAACTCCATGTTCGGTTTTTTTAACTCCACTATCTTTATTGTGTTCGGTTCGGCTCATTAATGTTCGTTGCTTTTATCTGGTAAAAAAAACCAAATATTTTTTACAAAATCAAAATACACACACAGAAGTTGTTCGTGGCGCGGTCGTTGCTTTTTTGGTTGATCATTTCTTTATCAATGTAAAAAAAGAAGCACTATAGAACATTAAAATATAATGTTTCCTACAGTATCACTACAATTGTTCTGTTTTTTAACGAAGAACAGAACATTATATAATGTTTGGCTCTTTCTTGAAAATAGTTACGAACGGTATTAAGGGTTTAGTTCGTCTACACAATCACTAAAAAAAATATATCGTTTTTGGGTGTGTGAGCCGAACTCTAAATAATTAACTGTTTATTTTCGAACACTGCTTTAATTGATACAAAAATCTTACAAAACTTAAATTGTATATAAATGCCCAACCTGAATAAAATCAAAAGTTGGTAAGTAATAGATTTGAATCATTTATGGCTTGTTTCGTTTGCAGCTTCGTTTTTTCTACGTCTGCAAAAACTTAGAAGCCTGCATTTTTTAATTTTTTATGAATTTTTAAAAAATGAAAAATTTCGAAATTTTGATAAAAAAAATTATATTGCTCATATTATCAGGTATGTGATGAAAATCGATCGATTTCAAAACGAACGTTTTTAAAAGGTGTGATGAATTTCGAAGGATTTTAAAATCAATTTCTGAATTTAAGTTTTAAATGTTCGTTCAGAATACACTTCAGTTAACGTATATAATATAAAATTTAAAAGAATAAGGACTGAAAGTAAAAGGAATAGGTATTTAAAATCAATTTTAAAAGATACTAAAAATTATATTTTCGGTTTTAAATCGTTTCGTTTTTAAAATAGATTTCCATCACATACCTGTATAAAAACGTTTTACTTTTCTTAAAGAAAAATTAATTGCGGAATTTCGGTATAATAAACTAAACCGTTTTTGAGTGACGTTTTTGTTGTGCAACCTACTCCATTTTCGAAATAACAGTATTTCTCGAAAACCAGAGCCAATCTAAACAGGGAGCACCACTGAATTCAGCATACCCGAATTATGTTAAAACGCCATGTGCCCGGCTTGTCTGTCAACTGAATTAGAATATTTTAAAATATTATAATTTTAACCTTTTATGGTTATTTTTTACTATAACATGTTTGGTGACATCCATAATATAAATGTAGCTTTAAGATGGAAGACTATAATAACCATAGTATGGTTGTCGGTGGCAATAATATTGTGCAGCTAATCATAATACGTTTATAGATGAAGCACACTTTTAAGAAACCATTATATTTTTAAATTCGGCCATATTTAAAGTTTCAAAGTTTGTAAACACTTTATTGTTAATTAGAAACAAAATATTATTAATTGTGGCAACAATAATGTTAAAAACAACAATACCTTATTTTTCTTTGTTGTACTTCGAAAAATTTCACAAGGGTAGGAATTTAGCTCGATGTCTCTAAAATGGTTGCACTTTACTATCAAGGATTTTTTTAATTTTATGAATTTAATATGAAACTTGGAATTTCTTTCTGTTATTATTAAACGATCTAGATGTCACATTTATTAATTGGTAACAATTACCAAAAGCTTTTTTCTCTCAGATGACAACTGAACTGAAATTGTGTTTTTCAACAGCGAAATGTAAAAAATTTAGTTTTTATTTCATATCTGACCATCAGCTGCGTTACCTAATTTCGACCCATTAATTTCATACGGATTTTTTTTAAAGTTCATTTTTAACTCAGGCGTATGATTAATATTCATTTGCTATATTGTACTGGAAATTGCTTATGAATTTCTTTAATGTATAGAGTTTGACACTTAGGCGTTTGATAAATATCAATTGCTTGAAATGCAGTACACGTTCCACTGTTACTATAGTTAAACATGTAAGACAAAATAAACTAAACGTTAAAAAAAATATTTCTCGAACATTTTATAGGGTAAACATTTTTTAAGCAAAATTTTGAGGTAAAAAACTGATTAGTTATTAAAATTGAATTTTTTTAAGTTTAAATATTAAATAAACGTAAGAACATGTGTTGTACAATAACATATTTAAATGCATTTTATTATGCCTTTTAGTAACCATTCAAATAAATACTTAACGCTTTTATTCATTCATGCACCCATCCATCTATTTGCTACTTAAATGCATTAAAATGTATGCATCCACACAAACACATACAAAAAATCTTACAAATTGACTGATCTTACTCGCTATACAACATCTGTTAGAGGTACATACTTCTACAAACTTTTGAACTCAAAAAAAAATTTTATTTGAAGTTTTATTTACATACTTATATTTAGGAACAAATTCTTTATTTATTTAATGTTTTTTATGTGTCAAATATGATGATAGGATAAGATAACATGACAAAATACAAGATGTTTTTTTTAAGATAAAAAGGGTAATTTTTTTGCATATACAATTTAGTTTTTTTATTCCATCATGCGAATGACAAACTATTTTGTAGACCGTATTTACATACATTTATAGTGGCATCATCATCATCATGTTGAATATATTTCCTTATCTTGACTTTTCTCTCTCTGTTTATTGTACTGCGTTTTTCTTTACCCATTTCTGGGGATTTTTAGTTTTTTTTTTTAAATCCTTAAACTTTGTTGAAAAGAAAAAATCATTTGTTTGTTTGTTTGTTGAAATTTTCAATACATTATATTTTTTTTATTCAAAATATATTCAAATAAAATTTTTGTTGTATTTGTAACATTTTCCACATATTCGGTTTGTTTATATCATAAATTGATAAGCGTTTATAGTGGTATGACTTCACGTACTACTTTTGTACTTCGATGTTGTAATATTTTTTTTCTTCTTTTGTTTTGCAAAAAAAATTTTTTTTTTTTTTTGACTCTGAACTAATAAAACTTTTATACACTGGAAATAGATATTTAGGTTCACAAATAAGTTTCTTCCTCTTGACATATGTTACTTTTAAAAGTATGTAAATCGCCATATTGCCCCGGCAGGCTAGCTGGTAGTGAGCTTGTCTATCAGCGCTGGGATTGCGGGTAAGATTCCCGCCAGAGACTTTGGTATCTTTCCTGCAGACAAGCGTAGAATTTTGCGGGATTAGCAAAGGGAATTAATAAAATTTTAAAACATTTTTTTGCATAAAAAAATATGTACCCAAGCAAATAAAACTTTTCTTAAATTATAGAAGCTTTTACTCTTTCTTAATTATAAAATGCGTTTTTAGATTAGCGCATTTTAACATTCAAATCTTTAAAATAAGAAAAAACCTTCGTATTCCCGAAAATTTCTAAATTAACGTTAAATCTTACTGAAATCAATAGAGTCTGACCGATCATTCGGTTGCAGAGTTCGAACAAAAAGCTATGAATGTTCAGTTCTGAAGTTTGTAAAAAAAATGTCCTAGGTTACCGTACTGGAGTGCTGCATGCTACGTTATCGTCTACATTAGAAATAAAATACCCAAAGAGTTGGAAAGTCGTATGAATTTATTGAGTAGAACGTAAGTATTAACCATAATAAGAAGATCTAGTAGAAATTAGGATTAACTGACTGGGACCTTAAGTTCTAGAAACTCAAATATACATGAATGCTGGAATTTAGTCAATTTAACAGCATCACCGACGAGCGTTTTTAGTGCGCAGCTATTTAGTGCTGCTATATAATAAAAAAACGGTAAAAAAGTGAATATAAAATTATGATAAAAAAATAAATAAATTCAAATAAAGGGTGGTTAAATTTTAAGGGCCGATGTTGATTTTGAATAAAACCAAAATTATTTAAGAACTTATTGTCATTTCTTTTTATTATGATAATATTGGTATGGTTCAATTATGTATGGAACAAAATATCGGCCAAATGGCTTCCGCGACCTCGGCGGAACACCTCCATCCGATGGTCCAAATTTTCGATGACGCTGAGGCATAATTGAAGTTCTATGCCGCTAATGTGCTGAAGTATCTCATCCTTTAGCTCTTGAATTATTGCTGGCTTATCGACTTCCACCTTTTCTTTCAAATTACCCCAAAGAAAGAAGTTCAATGGTGTCACATCACATGATCTTGGCGGCCAATTGGACAACCCCACCACGTGAGATAACACGGCCATTGAATTTGTCCCGCAAAAGAGCCATTGTTTTGTTATCTGTGTGGCAAGTAGCACCGTCCTGTTGAAACCACATATTGTCCACATCCATATCTTCCAATTCAGGCCATAAAATTTCGTTATCATCTCAGAATAGCGAACACCATTCACAGTAATTGCCTGACCGGCCGCACCAAACCGTCACTCTTTGTGGGTGCATTGGTTATTTGACAATCACTCTTAAATTATTATTCGCCCAAATGCGGCAATTCTGTTTATTGACAAATCCACTAAAGTGAAAATGTGCGTCATCACTAAAAACTATTTTCATCGAAAATGTATCATCCACTGTTGACATTTATTGCCACCATTCTGATTGTTGACGACGTTTGGAATGGTTAAGAGGTTTTAGTTCTTAAGTCAATTGCACCTTGTAGGCGTGTTAATGCAAGTCTTTATGCATAATATTCATCAACGACGAGCGTGCGAGGTGCAATTGTTTGGAACGACGACAAGTTGAGGTGGAAGGTTCTTCAGCCACACTATCGCGAACAGCAGCAATATTTTCTGCAGTACGAGGTGTACGAGCATGCACTGGTGTTTTCACATCTCCTATAGGCCCGGATGCTAAAATTTTTACACGGACCGAAGAAAAAATCCATCATAAATACAATTTTCACACTACTGGGTAAGTCCTCACACCACCTCTTATACACCTAGGGCATGCCCTATACCAATCCCGAAAGTTGTCAAGCCCAAAGCCCTAGATGTCTTCCTATTCGCCTATTAACCTACCCAACTTGCTGTTCTGTAGCCCAGAACAGTGACAGAGAATAATGCGCTCAGCTTTCTCTATCTTCTCTGTGTCCTCGCAAAACCTACATATGTCCGACGAGTCAGACACATTAGCACCGCCATCCTGAAATATCATAGAGTGTCTTGTGATAATACTTATTCCGGTTTATTTGCAGACCTTGCGCCTGGGCAGTAGTGAATTAGAATCGGCATAGCAAGCAGTGGCCAAAATGGCCGCGGTACTCTCTAATCCGTTTTATTTTCCCATGCCCGATTAGTTCAGTTCAGCACCCATTTACAAATTTCTCTGCGGTCACCTGTATGAAATTGCCTTTGTTTTACTACATTTAATATGGTTTACCAATACTGAGAGTACTGAGTGTACTGAGGAATATAAAGTGTTACAAAAACTGAGATTTTAAGGATTTATTACATTAGTGAAAATTTTTTATATTTTAATCAGGCATAAGTTCATCAAATTTAATTTTCATTGAATTATTTTTATGAAGAAAGGAATTTTACAACATGAAAATTAATTAAAATTGTAATTGATAATCATTCATTCTTGACTGACCTGAGATTCGAACCCAGGCGGCTGGTTATCATGACATGTTTCGATCGCAACCACTCGATCTCCTCAGATGGATTTGCCGTCTTACACTCGCAGCCATCGACGACTGCTGACGTCAATAAACCAAATTGTTTTGTAACCTTTGGTAGATCGAAATTTGCTTTTTTGAATGATTATCCATTTTAATTGATTTTTACATGTTTTTCCTAACTTCTGTTTTTTCGTACTCATCTCAAGAATTCTTCTTGAAGTCCAAAGTACATTTTTTTGTTTTTTCATTTTGTCTTTCTTTTTCTTGTTGACCTTTTACAGCACAACTTGAAGGACAAATGTACACATAGAGCTCGTGCCTTAGCTTTAACAATAACTAGAATTGTGGCTATTTTGTTGAACTATTTATGGCTTTAAATCCAAATTTTTTATATTTTAATTCATCAAATTTAATTTTCATTAAATTATTTTTATATATATTTATCAGGTTACACGCACCCTTACAAAATGATACATTTTTCTAAATTACAATGGAACAAAATAATAGCTACGTTTCAACAATTATGTATATTAGGCGTGTTAAAAATTTAATGCAAAGTTTTTACTAAATCGATATTCATCACTGTTGTGGCGATATTAAATATTAAATTGTCTTTGGATTCCAATAAGCGTTAGCAACACTGGTTTTCAATAATTAAAGTCAGATAATCTTCTCTATATGTAAAAAACAGGATGTGTGTATGTATGTAACGTATGGACTCTAAAACGGCTGGGCCGATTTTGATGCAATTTTCAGGGAATCTTCAGAATATTCAGGTGGGTGACAGTGTGAAGTCTGATTTTTAATTTTCGGTCTGTGGGCGGATGGGCGTGGCAAAATCTAATTTTTATATTGCACCACCAATAACATATTCATATATTTATTTTGTTTGCTGTTTTTTATTTTATTTTTTTTTTTTGAAAGCCGTTGTGATATTTTTCAAAACGAGATATCAAACTCTTAAATCGGCTATGAAGTTCCGAAGAAATTTACAAAAAACTTATATTAATAATGATTCAATAACAACTTTTTAAAACTTTCGAAATGTTGCATTCAAAAATCCGAGTTTTCGGTTTATTTACATCAAAAACTGTTTACCAAATTTAATCGAGGCAACAATCATCGGTAACAGATTCAAAGGTGAAGACGTACTTATTCCACGAATTCTGATGATTTCCAACGATTTACCATTCCGATTCAAGCAGCTCCAATTCCCTCTGCGTCTTGCCATTGCTATTACCATCAACAAAGCACAGGGCCAATCATTGACTATGGCTGGCTTAATTTCGGAAAATTCATGTTTTTCACACGTCCAGTTGTATGTGGATTGCTCCCGACAAAAAACATTGTCTATCCGCCTGCCCTAAGATGAAGTAATAAATAAATATAATTTCCAATTTGCCTTAAATACATGCGTTTTTTTTTTGATTGAGCTTATATCTACAACATATGTAAGTTATTCTGTAAAAAAACTTTATGATAGGTATTCCATGGATTTTTATTTAAAGGCCGTAAATTTCGTTAAAAGCTCAATTTAAATCGTGGTGTAATACAACACTTACGTTTGCTTAGGGCCAGCGACGCGGACCAGGTCAACTAGCTGATCAAATAAAAGTGAAACAATCGAAACACAAAACAGTGTTTTTATCTATCACAATATAAACATAAATCACAATATAACAAAAATTGTACGAAAACTTGCATAAAAATGTATTTAGCGCTGAGGCAAAAAAGGGTATTATCTCACACTCAATTATAACTGGGGGTGAGAAATAGAAAAAATTTGCCATTTATTTTTGTAACATATTCAGAAAGAAAAACAACAACTTCTCCCTTTTTTGCTTTTTTTTAGAATAGAACAAAAACCCGCGCGAATGGAAGCATACATGTAACATTTTTGTCAGAAAAGAAAACGCCATTATTTTGATTATATTTATTTTTTGACAATTCACCGTTATAAATAAGTCCCATATATAAACATCAAATATAACAATTTTTACAGGGCACTAATACCACTTGATTTATTTGGGGGCGAAAAGTGCTATGCCTTATGCCATAAGCAGGGCTGCCGTTTTTGGTTATTTCTAACCAAAATTGGTTATATTTTTTTTCAATGTGGAGATGTGAATATATTTTTCATTTTGGTTACTTTTTTCTAAAATAATAATGCGTACGAATATGTTTTTCTTGATGCAATTATTTACGAGCTCGAATAATTTGTACTGTGCACTATGATTTTTTCATTATTTGTTACCAAGGAACGGAAGTTTTTTATAATTTTTCGAAAACAAAAAATCTCTTTCAAAACAACAACCAAATATTTTTTTAAGATTTTTGCTAAGAAAATACTGCCATTTGTGATTTTTATATCAAAAAACGCCATGTTCTGAAATCGAAAACAAATTAAGTTTTAATCAATGGAAATACACATATCAACATCATTTTAAAATTTATGGAATTTTCTTTAAGAAATGGCTGTAAGTTTTAAGAAATTTGAAATTTTACTGTTTATAACTTGTCGGTATGTATATTTTTTTAAATAATTGTTTGGTAAAAAAAAACTTTGAACCATCATATACTTTTCCCCCATTGAATATACGTTACGAAAGGCGAATTGGTTTATATTCGCCACACTATTTTTCAACGATTCACAAAATAAATCAAAAAGAACCATTTTGAAACAGTTATTTATAAAAAGAATTATAAATTTTAAATAAAATTAACAAACAAGAAATTTAAGTTTTTATAATATTTTAGATACATACATAAGTATATATATGGTAATTGGAAAATATTTACATAAAATGCATTTCGCATATCGCCAATCGTTTTCAAATTCGCCATATCGCCAAACGAAAATTTCCATCGAAATTAAGAAATCGCCGCATTTGACAGTCCATTTTTGTTATTTATAACGGGCTTTTTAAAAAATATTCCATTATTAACTTTCAATATACTGAATTTTGTATGGAAATTTTACGGGTTTTTTCACGAAAAAGTTTCAAATAAATAAAAACTTTTAATTAAGTTTCTCGTTATTTTTTAAATATGAAAATAAATTACATTTCATGTTTGGTTTTTTGATTCATAATTATTATTTTACAAATAACCCTTGAATTGCAATGCAACTTAAAATAAATTTTAATGATTTTCGAAATTAATAAAATGCATTTTAAATTTGGTTATATTTTTTTTCATTTGGTAACTTTTTCAAAAATTTTGGTTGTAAAAAATGAAGTGGTTGTGGCAGCACTGGCCATAAGTAAGGGTGAATGTTTTAGAATAAAACAGGCTTACCTTTTAGATAGCAAAACGTTTAAAAAAAACGAAAACAAAATTTCATTTTGTAAATAAAAAAATCACATATTTTTATAGAAAAGAAAACACCGTTAGTGACACATATTCATACTCAGACTCATTTTCAATCACACACATACATACATACTATAGAAGTGTTAGCAACTTAAAGTAAAAATTGCTATGGTTGGAAATATTTCAAGGAGCAAAAAAATCGCAGGAGAGTGTAAAATAATAACGACTATAAGTGTTTTGAGTGGCCCTTTGTTCCTTATAGGAGCCACAGGACATAATAATATAATAAAATAAGTGTTTTAAGGTGGTACATATGTTTTACACGAACACATCAACTAACATACATGTAAACATACATGTGTTAAACATTTGTACTAATATTCGTAAGTTGAGGTCAAATGCGATTAGAATTACAATTTACTCGATAGAACACGGTTGATATTAAAAAGACTGTAAAAAAATTATTATTGATTACATAAGTTGTAAAGTTTTTTTTTTTTTTGTATTGATATTTTCCGCAACATGGAGTGTTTGCAATTGAACTTAAACAAAATTGAAGTTGCCACAAATGCAAATAATTTTAAATTAAATTTAATAAATAAAAAAGTATTTTTCAACAATTAAAATAAAAGAAACCTTAATAAAAAATAAGAAGAGTTGTTATACCCTATATCAATTTTGTCACGAGCGATAGACATCGTAGTGTAAAACTTATATATTTTTATATAAAACTAAGCATCGAAATTCTGCAAAAATATATTTTTATACTCCTGAGAGAAATAACAGAACAAAGATTTTGTTTAAAGACATAAAGGACGAAGGGATTGTGAGATATCGCAGGCTGGATATTTGAAACTAAATGAAAAAAACGTGCCATACGAGAAGCACATCACAAATGGCGATCGAAGAAGTACCAATTACACACTTTTTATTTATATTAAATACGTACTTTTGTTAAGCTTGTTATTTTTTTTGTTTTTTTTTACTAAATTCAATCCAATTACGAATAAAAATTCAGCGGAGAATTACGAATACAAATTCCGCACGAAATATCTCATCTTTTCTGAAAAAACTTCCGTTGCAAAATAGAAGGAAGTTCATAAAAAACTGTAAGTGGGACTTTTGTAGGGATGCCGAAAACGAGCTTTATTATAAGGGACCACAAAATAATTGTTTTACTGGGTGGAAAATGTTTGTTATTATTATTCTTTAAAATAATTGATCAATCTAAAAAAAAGTAAGCACGGCAAAAGGCTGCAGCAGAAAACCAAAAAAATGCTCTATAAAGAGCTTTGCAAATCTTTAATATTCTTTTAAATTTTTTGCTTTGTATTTAATGCAGGTTTCTTCAACTTGATGGAAAAAATGTATCTTGCAACGATAATTAAATTAATTAAATCGAGTTTGGTTAACTTGAATTCTTTGAAATAAATTTGCCATAAATTAATTTAAGCACTAATAATTGGGCTTATTAAAAGTTATAATATAATCTTATTGTCAAAAACATTTGTTCGTTTTAATTTGACTTTTTTATATACATATAATTTTTTTTAAAACTTAAAAAAGGAGCTAAAGGTTCAAAAACGATGGTTGCCGGTGGCAATAATAAATTTTAAATGAATCATAATATGTATGTTTTAAATATTCTTTAAAAATAGTTTTGTTGGAGGTGACCATATTTAACCATGTTTTTTACTGTAGAACAATTTATCACTTTTTTTTGCCGATTTAGCACTTTTAATTTGAATTCTTCTGGCAGGCCTGGTTATAATGGATTTGATTGGACCACCAGTGCGTATAGTAAGATTCCAAGTATTATTTAATTCAGTATTATTCATACGCACTGTATGACAATTATTTGGTTGTCTTTAAAACCTTTAACATGAAACATTTTTGTGTCGAACACGTTTACATACACTAAAATACAGCCGAACAAAATCTTTAACATTTTTAATATTATTTAAATCTCTTCAAAAATATTGTTATTAGTTTTATCTCATACTCAATTTTTTATTTGTTGTTGTAGATGTTATGCCATGTTCGCACGGTGCTTTGGATTACTTCGCTCTCTGTTTTTATTACTTATTTGAATAACCATGTTCGCACGGCATTTTCCTAATCAGTTTTGACAGTTCTTCTTCTTTTTTTTTATTAATTTTGTGTATTGCTAAATTTAATTATTTGTTTGCGGTTACTTGTATTAAGAATGAAAAGAAAAAGTAAGTAAAAAATATTAAATCAAAGAAATACATATAAAATATATCTTGCCTTTTTTGGATTCCATTAAATTTTATAATATAAAATTACTTCCTTTACTTTTGTTTACTTTTCTTTGGTTATGTTATGTTATATTTTGTTTGGGTTTTTAGTGCTTTGACAGCTGGTGATGGAAAAAACCGATAAAAATTAGAGATCTCATTGATCTTAAAGTAATCCACAGGGTAATAAAAATTTAATTACGTACAAATGAGATAATCCGCTCTCAAAATTTTGTATGACGAATTATGTAATTTGGATCATAATTAAGCTGTGAATTACGAACGAGAGAGTGAATTACGAAAAAACGCTGTCGTGCGAACATGGCATTATACACAAACTGAAATTGATTTACAACGGTACTTTTGTTGTGTTTTTGTAGTTTCATTGTTTTGTTTTTATTTACACTCACTTAAGCACCACTCTCAGAGTATCAGTATTATTTTGTTGCGTGTGATACTCTGAACTAGTTGCACACATGGATGGCATGTTTGAGTGCTTGCTTGTCATGTACTGCAATAAAGCGAAGTTAATGAAGAGCCCATACATCAATGTTACTCATGTCAGCTGTCAATCGCTAAAAATGGCAAAATTAAGCAATAAGTGTATAAAATAAAAAAACAACGTCAACAATAACATTTCTGCCAAATTTGTCTGCAAATTATTTTAAAAAATAAAGAAATATACAAGCATGTGAAAAAATAAAAAGGGGCTCCATTTTAAGGCGTGTCATAAAAGTTTGTATTAAAAATTTTACAACTAAGTTGGTTATCAGGGGGAAGGATCCCAGATTATACAAGTGGGAGCCCAGAATTTGATGTTGAATTAAAGGGCCACTAAAGCAAAAATGAAGCCATAGCTAAGCCATGAATAACGATATGAGTTATGATGAGATCGGACCTCATTGACATATCTTCATTCTAGGGGGTGATTGGTACAACTTTTTTTTCGATTCATCTAAGTGTTCACTGTACAGAATAACATGGTGAACACACCTATTCATTGTCCTATTTTTACCGGAAAAGACTTATTTGTACACATAGAAATATTGTAAGTTTAAAAATTTAGTTTGCTTGTCTTATTCCAAACGATTTTGTAAAATAAGATAATAACAAATTTAAAATTTTCGCCATGACATAAATATTTTAATAAGTTTCTTTTTCCTAATTCTGCAATATAATTTTTTAATCGTCGGTTTAATATCCAAACCTGATAAATCCACTTTTAAAGTAAATTTAGATTTTGACGCCGTGTGGTAGAGAAGTTGTCTTCGAGAGTCTTGAAGTGTATCAAATCATCCATATTTTTTTAAAATAGGACAAATAAAAAGTTGCTAGTCTCTCCTGTAAAATTTGTTGAATGGGAGTAAGAAGGTTTGCATATTAGACAGACGAAACACTTTGTATAAAATATGTTCACGAAAGAAATAAAATTATTTCCTTATGTATGCTTAAATAAACGTAAGAAAGACGGAGAAGAAAAATAAAATAACAAAAACCAGTTTTTAGATACTTATACTTTAGCAAAAATTCAATTAATATGATTTATTATATAGAGAACTGATAAAATGCAACACCAAGCCGTCGTGAAAATTAATAGACAAAACGTCCTATACTTTTCCCGTCAGTTCAAGCAACAAACTAACGAAAGTAAAAACCAATGAATAAATGAAATAAAAAACAAAGTAAATCATCAACAACAACCACATCGTACGATAGAAAAGCACTAAGATCATTATTATCACCATTGTAGTCATTGTGAAAATCATTAACATTGTTGTTTCAAATACTAACACAAAATGATTACAATAATGTCGAGAATATGAGAAGGCAAGTGGCAATAAGCAAGCGCCAAAAGAGCCAACTACAGTCAAAACTATAACTTACATTTATACTGTGAGCAACATAAAGCCAGACAGCCTAATTGACAGGGTGTTGATAAACTGACAATAACGTAACAAACAAATTTTACAATTTTTCAGGTGTCACAGAACGTACTTCGGACAAAAGGAAATTGCAATTTTACCAAGAGTATACAACAACTGAGATTTATTACAGTTCTTTGACGCTGTTCTGCTTTACTCGTAAAACATGGAGGAGTTACAGTGACAAAGAAGGGGAATTGAACGTTATCACAAAAACGTATTTTGTAGAAATGTTTGCAACATTGTGTAAAGTGTACAATTTTGTTAAAATTATGTCTTAACCAAACACCTAAAGCACAGAAATAATACAAATTAAACGTTATTTCAACATCAAACACAAAGACACTGAAATGTTAAAATGTTGAGAATGCTGAAGAGCACACTTCGCCGTTGTATTGATGTGTGAAGGGTCTGTTTGGTTGAAAACTTTTCCGCCACTTGTGCTAGGGATAAAAACAAAGTGTTGTTATTATTTTGTTGGCAATACTGCTATTCGTCCATTTATTTTTTTTTTGCATTTTTGTACAGAGTTTATAGTGACGCATGTTGCATTGTTTTGCTACAAATTTTATACTCCTGACAATACTGCCCCTGTTGATATTTTTCGCCATAATGCAGAGTTTTTACCACACGCAGAGCAAAAACATGATTAATGAGTGTTCACTGCGACCATTTTTATTCATATTTGCCTACACGCAGAGAAAAAATATGGTTGGGCATGGTTAGGGAAACAACACTATGTTTAATATAACAATATTTTGTTGTCGTACACAAATAATTGTTACTTTTCTTTAATATCAACAATATTATAGTTACTGTAAACATATCAACGTTTATCGCAATTATAAATTTGAGTATTGTTTAACGAAAAATAATTATTTTTCTAACAATTAAATTATGATAACTTTCAAAACATATTATATTACTCACAACCATATAATGATATTTAATAGCCATAACATGATAACTTTCTATACATTTATCATATTATGTTTAAGATGCAATCAAACCATTTTTACTCTAATAATATTATGTTAGCGCCATTTGTAAAATAATTTTGTATCAGTTGTGTCGTTAATTTTATATGTGAGCGGTTAAACAATTTAAAGATAAATTTCCATAAAAAAATAAGCTTAAAGAATTTAAAAAAATTAAAATATTAGCGGAGTTCATTCAGCTTAGTGATTTAATAGTGCAAATGGAAATTATCGTAGTTTTTTTGTAAAATCCAACAACAAAACACATAGAGATTTCGTTATATTTTATAAAAGTGTTTTGATATTTCTGTGGTTTTCTTGGGCAACTGCTTATGTCTTAAAACAAAGTTTTCAGGAGAGCCGAAAAACCATTCTAGATTAAACTATGGGATAGGTATTGTGCACCACGTTGAAAAATCGGAATTAATACATCTTTTTTCAAAAGTTTTTAGAAACATGTAAAGATCAATTAAAATTAGGCAATATGGCATCAACATCTCAAAATCGGAAAAGAAAAATAAGAAAAAATGGACAAACGCGGTTGCCCATGAAAACCACAGATTTTGGATTTTCTATTTTGCAAGCCTTTTATTGAACTCCGCTATTTGATTTACATTTAGAAAAATTGTAAAAAGCCACAAAATAAAAATCGATGCATGAAAATTTTAATTTATTTTATATTTTTATGACAGTTATGCATCATAATATGATTGCTTCTAAATTTATTATGATTAACATGATAATAATATGATTACTTCTTAGCTTATTATGATTAACATGACAATAATATGAATAATTTCTTAACTTATTATGATTAACATGACAATAATTTAATTACTTCTTGACTTAGTTTGATTAACAGAATAATAATATGATTAAGGGAAAAATATTATGATGTAATATTACGAGTATATTTAGTCATAATAGGTTTCAATAATAATCATAATATGGTGACTACAATCATAAATCTTATCATAATATGTTGCTCTTAGAATATGTTTACCACAACCATGTTTTTTCTCTGCGTGTAATATGTTTATCATAATAAGTTGATTATAGTCCTTATATAACTTGAAAAAATAGTTTTTGTCCTTAACATTTTTAAAATCCAAAATGCTCTGATCTATCTAAACATATTAAATTATGTGAAATGTTTGCTACTTAAATATTTATACATATATTGTCAAAACAAACAGTGTGTGCTTTTTAAGAAAATAAAATTTTCTACCATCCGCGCGCGTCAGTTAATCGGGAAACATGAATGATTTCAAAATAATTAAGAAGTTTTTCGGGGAAAAAAAGGCATGCTGCTTTGCAAAATTAGAGAAATAAGTAACTATACGTTTATTGAAACATGAAAGTTATTTATATTGTATGATTATAATCAAATATAAATATAAATACACAATTACGTTGTCTTATTTGCAGACAAAAAAAAACAACAACATTGATATTTCTTCAATTGCTATTTGAGCGTATATTAAAATAATGGATTTCATAATAGAAATACAACTAAGTTTGTGTTTAACTTTATTCTTACAAGTGTTTACAATATGTATTCAATTATATTTTTTGATACATGCTTTATTTTATGTATTAATATTCATATGTTATACCATGATACAAATTCACAAGATAGTTCCACTTCTCTATCACAATATTTTTTTCGAAGTTTATCGGAATTAAAATAGCGTTGCCACATATAAAATAAATACAATAAATACCTTTC
Source organism: Pollenia labialis (assembly GCA_949318255.1). Lineage (NCBI taxonomy): Eukaryota > Metazoa > Arthropoda > Insecta > Diptera > Polleniidae > Pollenia > Pollenia labialis. The sequence continues at coordinate 121,598,842 of OX439142.1, forward strand.
GGAAGTTATTAGTTAAAATGCTTAATTTGTCTTACAAATTATCAATATTTTATTTAGATATAAGTGAGAAAGTTTACTTTACTATCAAGGCGATTTCTCTACCCGTAATAGTTGCTTTGTGTAATACCATATGGCAGGCAAAGTTTCGAGAGCACATCCTTTTGGGAAATCATGGACCTAACAAAATGAAATTACGGAAGATTCATACAAGTGTTCCTTGTGCATAAATACAAAAATTAAGCCATATTCTTACCATTAACAATGGTATACGATACGATGAGATTGGCCTTTAATTGGCGATTCTATATATGTGTGTACAAACTGCATTTTAGCGCGTGGTAAAAAAATTTGTAAGCTCTTGAAACTTAATAAATAAGACTTTTATTCCATCAAGTCGCTGTTGGATTGTTTTTTTTTTTTTTTGTTTTTGTATTCGATAAAAAAGGAAAAAGGTACTCAATTTTAAGGCGTGGCATAAAAGTGAGTATAATAAAAGCTAGACATACTTAGACTTACAAGGACTTTCTTGGCACGCTGAAAAAAATGTACATTTATGGGAAGGATCCGCGATGGCATAAGTGGCGCCCAGAGACTGAAGTTAGATCGAAAAGTCACCACAGGCAAAAATGCAGCCACTGTCTAGCCATGAACAATGATATGTGATATGATAAAATCGGACTTTAAATGGCAGCGCTACATATGAAAAAAAATTCTGAATTTTGGGGCGTGGCAAAAAAAATCTTTCCTGTTTTAAAAACTTCACTGACATGTCTTTCATTCTAGGGGTGACTGGCACAACTTTTTTTTTTGTATGGAGGTCGACCCGGTCTAATGTTAATACATATTTATATTAGTTGAAAGTTCATTCAGTATAAAAATAGGCTTTCAATTTAAATGTCTGTTTAATTCATTGTATTGTACGATTTACAGCATCAAATGCATTTTGTTTATGATCACTTACATTGGATCGAGCCTCATATGTACAGATTGTAACACTTGGCTAATGGGATTCACTTAATTTACCGCGAAGACCAATACATTTTTGTATTATCATCGAAAAAATTTTAAGAAAAATGTATGTGCATATGTATAACTACATATATATGTACATATGTAGATGATGAACTTAAGAAAATGTCAGCACTTTTGTCAAATATAAAATTTCGGCTTGTTCCGCTTTAGCCCAATCGTTATCGGTCCAACAAAATCCGACTTTTAACTATTGGCAAGTTGTAATAATGGCCCTAAGCCAAACAAAAAACAACAACATTCTTAAAATTTTTTTGGAAATTTAAAATATTTTGATTTTATGAATGTTATTGTTGATTGTTTGAAAATTTTTAAATTTTATTTTAATTTTTATTAATTGTCAATTTTTGTTATTTTTTATTAAATTTTATAAATATATCCTGAAGAAGATTTCCAAAGGAAATCGAAATATTGATTAAAATAAATAAACTATTTTAAATAAAAGTGACCTTAAGCTCAAAAATTAATAAGGAATAATGAAATTTAAAATTAAATTTTTCTAAACTTCAAAAAATAAATACATTATATGGGTCAATAAAGAAAACTCTCCGTAATGAACATACCTGTACTGAAATTCTGTAACTTTTTAACGACAAAAAATTGTCGTTAAGAGCTATTCTGTTATGAAATTTTAACAACTTTTATCGGCAAAAAATGTCGGTAGCTTACGACACAAAAAAAGTTCCTGTTAAATAATAACGACAATAAATGTATTGTTAACAGATTAAAAATATAGATTTAAGAATCCAATTTTTAACAAAAAAAAACTAAGAAAGTAAACTCTACATTACAGTATTTGGGCGATCATGTTTCCGCCTAAAAGAGTATGTTGTGAGGTTAATATTCATATAAGACATTTTGGTGCCAATAAGTATCGTATGGGAGCTGTGGTCAAATATGGACCGATTCTAAAAAAAATTATTCTGCTGATTTATGCAGGTTGCGACAAAATATTTGTGGATTTTATTGAACTCAAATGTCTATTAAACCAGATGGCTATTAAAAAGCACAAAACCCTATATTCCGGAAAGAAGTATCCCTGCGGGAAATCGGTGTCAATTGGTCCAACAGACTGGTCCTGGGATTTGTGAAAATAGAACAAGTACAAAAAGAAAAGACTCATGACCAGTGAAAGAAGAACCAATCCCTTAACTGGTTTATAAAGAACAAAAAGGTAGAAAAAGTAATGAAATACAGTACAGTTTTAACTGGTGCTGTGACACATGTTTTATTAATTTCTAAAATTTGGATCTTAAATTTAATTCTAGGACTTGTTTTATTGAAATAATACTACATTTTATTGAAATATTACTTCATTTTAGTAACTGGCACTAAGCACGTTCATTGATAATAGATCTGCGACTGGTCAAATGGTGTCAATTGACCCCCTCCAATGACAACCCCATGTAAAAGTGATAGGTCTTATTCATATAAAGTGTTAGAACTGGAACCGGTCTCTACCACCAAAGACCTATCACGGGACTACTTTAGTGTCAGTTCGCTTCCCTCTAGGGATGTAACTGCTTCTCACCATTATAAAAAAGCTTCGACCTTGTGACAACCCTGAAGGAAACCTGGGTGCAAGTGTCTCCAAGTCACCAGTTTTGTCGACTATTTTGATGACATTGTCTACAAAGTGTCTACACTTCACTAAATTTGCCACTATATTTGGCTTTAATACGCAAAAACTTTTATCAATAACAACTGAGAAGTACAATTCCGATAAAAGTTGAAGAAATTATAAAAAAATACTGTTATGATTTCGTATTCGTACCAAAAGTGTAGACTACATTTACTAAAATGTACTAGTGATTCTCTGGTTCCAATGTCTACATATGTTCCCAAAGGAACTACCTAGTCAGTACCTAGTCTGTAGTACCAACGTCAGTAGTAGATTTCCAATGACACGCACATGTTAAATGTCTATAGTAAATAACATTGTCTGGGGTATAATAAGTCACTAGTACTGGTGACTGTGTCAATAGTAAATCAGTACAGATTCACTAGTGACATTTCCTACAGGGAATAAACGCATATGTGCCAAATTATATAAAATTATTTTTAAAATTACGACCTGTAATTTACGCATTTGTACAAACACATAATATCCTCTTCACATACAGTAGTGTAGATATAAAAAGTAAGAGCAGATTGTTGTGCACTAGTTGCTCAGTCACCTGGAATTTTTTTTTCCTATGTATTAAAAGATTTAAAACCAACATATTTGTTTAGAAATATAATTAATATTGACACGTTTCCATTCATGTTTTGTTAAAATAAATTTTTTACAAGCAAATTTATTTTGTATTTTTTTTTATTAATTTTAAAAATTTTTCACTTTGACGTTCTTATATATAAGTATATATATATTTTTACCGATATTTGTCGTCAATTTTTCTAAACAAAAATATTTGTTTATTTAAAATACAGAATAACAAATTCGTTAAAGTAACTGAGATTTCTCGTTACTTAACGATATCAGTAGTTAAATTCAAAAAGTTACAGAATTGATGTACTGGTACTTATTATACTATTGGGGTATTCACAAGGTAGTCATAACGTTGTAAAGTCACATGTCCTAAAATAATTACAAGAAATATATATGACTGCTGTAATTTTTATTTCTACTGTACAGTTATTACGTATCAATGAACACAGCATTAAAATTTTTATTTTCTTTGAAACACAACAACATTAATTTTAAACAATTGTTAAATGTTATTTAGGACATTATGACGATATGACTTGATAGCACACCTTTTGAATCCCCCATATGTGTAAAACTAAAACAGAAAAAATGGATTATTTAATAAAATATGGTAGCACAAACTTTGATAATTTCCCTAAGCTTCAGAACGCTAATATGGCGATAAAAAGAGAGTGGAACTACCTACCTTCCACTAGTTTTCTATTAAAAGTAAATTTTTATTTTATTTCTGAAAACATTTTTTTACGAAAATATCCATTATGTAACAGTTTTTAAAGTCATATCTGTCTAATCCCAAAAATGTTAAAGTTCACCTAATGTATTGGTTAACGAATTTGAACTTTTACATTTTTTTCATAAAAAGTATGAAGTTTTAAACGTATTTATGAAAATTAAAGATTAATTTCTTAAAATTAATGAATTTTTAATTAACAAGATTTTGTTTGTCGTGCTTAATTCCCAAATTTTATTCTTGATAAAAACACTGAAATTTATTGTTGATGGGATAAGCTATTCCTATGCGCATTTCACTGGTTGCTTAGGAAACTTCATCCAAAGATTTTAGAAAAACTAAAGATATTAAACAAATAAAAGTGTTAATATAAGAATTATAATAAGAATTAAAAGAAACAGCTTTACTTGTAACAGTATAAAAGCTAAAACAAAAACAACAACAATAAATAGTGAGTTTTTCTTTTCTAACATTCCCCACTACAAAAAATTACTTTGATATTAATTAATTTATGGTATTTTCTCTTTATTTTTCTTTCACCTAATCTTTTAAATTAAAAACTCACACCTCAAATTAAAAATATTTAAGCAAACTCTTATTTAGCTTCACTTTGCTCAGCTACTGCTTAAAATCTTTAACGTCGTTTAAACAAATTTATGTCAATGTTGCTGAAGAATTTTCACTCTCAAGTTGATTTCCTTATTAAAGAAAATAAGAAGAACTCTAAACGGCTGGTGGAGAAATGAAAAATTGCCAAACAGAAAATACCAAACCTAAACGGAAATTATTTCAAATGAAAACTAACAGGTGTGCAATTTTCCACACCCACACACCTTTTTAAAAGCAACCCTAAACCAAAATAACTGCCATTTTCGTATAAGAAAAACTTACCAAGGAGCTCAAGAAAAAATAAAAATATTTTTTTTTAAACTGACAACTGCAACCATGATAAATGATATTATCGTACTTTTTCGACACCAATAGTACTTAATCATTTTTATAATATATCTTGTAACGATTAGACTTAAAATAAAGGGAAAATATTCCTTTGGTTCCCAGGAAAAACTTTTTGAATTTTGGTAACAGGTGGTAGTTATACCATATGCTACCTGGTAAGTAGTTGTCATTACAATTGTCATTATTTTCAAAACTTCAATAAGTACTTACTAGTAATGACCTCAGCAACTACTTATTACTTCTATAATTTTCACTACTGAATATTTGCTTACTAATAATCAGCTCAATAACTACTTATAAAATGTGTTGTTTTCAGTACTGAACATCTTCTTACTGGTAACAAGTTCAATAACTACTTATTAGGTCTCTTAACTAGTGATTTTTTGGCTTTTAGTAAGTATATTGTAAGTACTTACAATTCAAATTACTCGTAGTTAAATAATAACTAGATACTTTTTGACTTCTAGTAAGTGTATTGTAAGTACTGAATTCTGTGGACACCTCTAACAAAAATAAGTAGTTATTCAGCCGAAAAATAAGTAGTGGTTATTTTCTCCAACATTACTTGCTAACTTACCAGGTAAGTAAAGTTTTTGCTGGGTTATTCTACTAAACTCTGGAAATATTAACTGGTCTAATTAATTTTTCATCTTGGTCACTTTGGACCAAACAACATAAATATTTTCGTTTTTTATTGACTTTCATTTAGAAATATTTTTAATAAAAGCTGCACTCTACTTGTTTTTACAGAAATCATATTTCCTGGATTAAATTTTGCTAGCCAGTTTAAAATTTCATCATCGAAGTTAACTTTTTTTTTAAAGCCTCGCATAATGTAATATATGGGGGATTCACAAGGTAGTCATAAAGTTGTAAAGTCATATGTCTTAAAATAATTACAAGCAATATATATGACTGCTGTGGGCAACCGCTTATAATTTATATTTCTACTGTATAGTTATGAGGAATCAATAAACACAGCATTTACATTTTTGTTTTTTTTTAAACACAACAATATTTTTTTTAAACAATTGCAAAATATTATTTAGGACATTATGACGATATGACTTAATATCACAGCTTGTGAATCCCCCAATTGTATTATGCTTTCAAAGTTATTCCTGAAAGTGCAAATATCTACGATTTTATAAATATCGTTAAGTGGCAGATGATTTTCTTCAAATCTTAGCTTTGGTTATTCGAATTTGTCCAAAAACTCCTTATTCAAAAGATTGTGCCCCATTTGACGAAACAAAAATTTTAAGCGTTCTAAAAATATGTGTATACGGGCATCTTAGGACGGCATTGCCAAATTTATTGTGTTTACAATTTTCAATACGTACTGCAGAAAAAGAAAAGACATTTTATAAGCTGGAGTAGAAAGTCTGAACATAAAAAAAATTAATTTAGCGCTTGTAAAATCTCCTTCAAAATCATTCAGAGTAAAATAATAATGACGTGTCAACCATCTTATTGGCGAATATTATGAGTTTCCGCTCCAAAATAATCTTGAAATGAGAGGAATTCGTCTCTTTCACTAGAACTTTTGCAGAAGTAGTTTCCTTTATCCTAAAAAAAACTTACCAATATCATCAGAAAATGCAAGCTTATATGCTGCCACTGATACCTAATTTAGAATGTGGCCTATGCACTCGTCCAATTAACAAGTGCAAAACATCTATTCACAATAGCGTAGTTTGCAAAAGAGCAAATACAAAATATCATAGCTGTTTTGCATAATCAAAAAAAAAAAAACACAGCTCTTCCGTAAAATTTCATAAAAAAAACTACTCAATTTAGCAATTTCTACACAGAAAGAAAAACACTCGGGATAAATCAAGTTTTTTGGGATTACTTTAAGTACGAGTCGTACTCAAAAATTCAAGTACGAATAACACTTAAGGCCTAACTATAATATGCTTATGCTGGCTTAAGCTACTGTCAAAAATTAACGAAAAGCCTGTCATATGCTTAAGCAAATTATTGTGGGCTTTTGGGTGACTATATTGTACTTTTTGAACATTTGTACTTTTGCAAAAATTATTTCCTTAAAATATCAATTCTTTGACAACATTTTTTTAGTGTCCACAATTAATAAATATACTTTCATGATCATGTTTATTTTTATTAATTTTAAAACAATTAAACACAATACTAAAATATGCAATTGTGTGTGTTTTTTATTTAAATATTTTTTAATATGTAACCAAGCAAAGTACGATAAGTTTCGCTCTTTGCTTAAGCAAATGACACTTGTCGAAACTTAACGAAAAGTTGCTTAAGTACATTATAGTTGTGTACATTTGATTATATGTATTTGCACATTTGCGTATGTAAGCTTAAGCACATTATAGTTAGCCCTTTAAACGTACTCAAAACACTCCTAAATGGGATTACTTTCGAAAATCAATCCATTTTCAAAAATTTTTTTTATATTTACAACAAAACACAAGTTTGGAAAAACCGATTTGCTTATTGTGTGTAGAAAAAACAAAACAAGAAAAAACACATACATACACATATTATTTTCTTGTTTAACCCTCCGGCTTGCGCATGTTTTGATTTTCTTTACACATGGAAAAAGGTCTGGCCAGACTTATGAGTACAACGAAGGGTTAAAAAGTAAATTTGAACTCATGCTACTCATTTAGTTTATATTATTGGTTAAATATGTACATAAGATTTCTAAAATAAAAACAATATCGGGCATGATGTTGCTGTTTTATCATTCTGTAATGTGTAATACGGGTAAGTAAATCAATCATAATCATTTTTTCTTTGTAATTTCTTTTTTTTTGTTTTTTTCAATCATGAATTCGGAATAAAATCAGCTTTATATTACTTGAATCAAGCTCATTTTGTGATTGATTCAATCTTAGTTTTACTTAAATCAATCTCATGTTCGGATTATTTGAGGTACGAATTCGGATTAAAACAATTTTATAATTTTTGAATGAAGCGCATTTTGAGATTGATTCAATCTTAGTTTTACTTAAATCAATCTCATGTTCGGATTATTTGAGGTACGAATTCGGATTAAAACAATTTTATAATTTTTGAATGAAGCGCATTTTGAGATTGATTCAATCTTAGTTTTACTTAAATCAATCTCATTTTCGGATTATTTCAAGTACGAAAACGGGATTGAATATGGATAATTTAAGTATTTTGGGATTAAAAATCCGTACTTGAATCAATCTTTCTGTACTTGATTCAAGAAAATCCGTACTATGAATACCGCTTCGGATTGATTTGAGTACGGATGGATTGATTTTTCTTTTGAGTGTATTTTTCATTTCAAGTCCATTTGCACCAAACACAATAGGTTTGAAAAATTTTTAAATAGTACCAAATGAGTCACGGGGGGTTACAGCGTACTTTTTAGAAATAAACTGTACCAAAAAAAAGTACAATTGTACCAACTTTTTCAACCGTGACTGCAACAGCAAGCAAAGCATTTTAAACAGTGTTTTAGGGAAAAAATTTGGGCTCTAGCAGGTGAGCGGCACGAAAGAAGAAACATTCCTTCATTCATTTATTTAGTGAATCACTCACTACTAAAATTTTACGAATCATATTCAACCTAATTTTCTATCTACTTAGCACGAGCATAACTCTGTAGTTTTTTTTAACTTTTTATCAAAATATTATTTATGTATATAATTTTATAGGAATGAGAGAATTTGAAAGTATTTAAACATCATATAATGTTTAATAATATTTATTAATAGGATAAGAAAGTCAATGTAACAAGTTAATGATACTTTATTAAGGTTTTCTGGCTTTTTAATAAATGTTTAAACTCTTTTGGTTTTCTGTTATACTACCTGCATCTTTGCATTTCATCTTAATGCAGCAATACAAAAGAAACCCAGTGAGTCACATTAAAATATTCATACATGTTTTTATATTTATACATATATTTCTGCAAAAGCTTAAACATTACAATTAAAAAAAGTTCCCATTTACATGTTGTATGTAGTAGGACTTAATACTAGTTCCTTCATATAGTAAATTTAAGCATTCAGGTATCTAGAAAAGTTTTTCACACGATAAGTAAAATTTTTTTTATTATTTATACTCAAATACATACTAAAGACTCATACATTTTAAACTGTTGTTCTTACTCTGCCTTTTATTTGTGTAGCAATTTAAACCTTTTTCGTAAAGGACACGGGAGAGGGTTCTCTTTTCGGTCGTTCATTGTTGGGCTACTTAAGCCCTTATGACACTACATTTTTAATGCATTGTTCAAGTTTTGGTAAACAGTTCAAATATAAAGGAATAGAAAAATTTACCAAGTGCGAAGGGTTCAGCTGTATTAAGATAAATGGCAAACTGTCAAAAATTTTACTAAAGTTATCGATAAAAAATGAAGTTATGTCAAAAAAAATGTAAAGTTGTTCAACTTAAAATTGACATTTCAAGCTTGAAATATTAAAAGTGTTGCTGAATCAGCGGTTTATGGGCAAATTCAGCGATTTACTGCTTTTTGTTTTTAGGTTTCTCATAAACAAAAAGTTGGCAACATTTAATCAAATTAACAAAACAGGGATGTTTAAGTTGTTTCAATTGTACTTTTTTGTTGATACTTTTTAAACTAAGATTTATAATACATTTTTGTGGTGTTTTTTAAGAACATAAATGAAATTAACTTCAACAAAAAAAATCGTTTAGTACAATTAGGGTAAAAAAGTGCAGTTTTTAAAGGTTGTTGGCACAATTTTAAAAATTCTCAACGCCATCCCTGAAACAAAACCATAATACTAAAAAACTGTGTTTACATTTTTTATAGTTTGCGCTTTCTAGCATTTACTGTTTCTTTTTATCAATTCTATATCAATTAATGAATAAAAAACGTAGTGTCATAAGGGCTTAATGAAGACATGAATAAAAAATGTGATTTGCTAAAATGGAATATTGTGTAACGATTCTGTGTTTGGGTATGCTAAGTTTGGGAAAAAGGCTACCTATTATATTCGGCCGTGCTGCTTGGAAGGGGGGGTTGTGTCCCCAAAAGCAAAAGGTGGAATAATTTATGAATCGTAACCGGAAACTTTACTTTAGGTAGCATGACTAAATTAATGATCTACAGAGTTAGAGGGAGGAGAAAAAAGTGGTAGCTGATTGTAGGGTAGCTTGAGGTGGAATTCTCTACCCTATACCTAGCCTGCCCACCATTCTGACAGTATGCTAATCATTTGCTGTCAGCCCAAAAATAGAAAAAATATAAGCAAACGAAAACAAAATTAACTTACAAACCTCAATACCCTACTTCACCTTTCGTAATAAAAAAAAAATATCTTAAATCAAAATTTTATTATCAAAATAAGTGGCACAATTTTATTAATAAATAAAAACTTAAGGTTCATGAAAAAATAAAAAAAATTGCCAAGTACCTCTTTTTTTTAACAAAAAATTAGGTCACCATTAACGATTACACAGTGCTACAGTGTAAAAAAACTTGGAAAACGACCTAGCGTGGGTTATTGGTCTTGTTGAGTACATTAAAAATTGTGTCAAAAAATTTCAGAAACACCCTCAAATTCAGAAGTTATTTTAAAAAAACCGTTTTCAGTGATGTTCGTCAACTTATCGACCTGTAACTCAGTCAGTTCTTGTCCGATTTTAATTTGTTTAACGGGTTTGGAAAGAAAACTGATTACGCTTTAAAATTACGTGCATTTTTTTATACATTTGTAAATTATAAGTATTGTTTTTGTTAAGAATATCTACAAAAAAAAACGAAAATTATAAACTTTTTTGATTTTAGTAGCTTTTCATTGCTTGTTTTAATATGAAAGCTTATAAAAATTTATATTAGCGTATGAAGAAAATTTAGTTCTTAACAAAACATGGTTTTAATTTTTCAAATCGGATAAAAATTGTATAAGTTGTTCAACTTTTCATTAACACCTATTTTTAGTATTTTCTCCCTCCGCTCAAAAAATATGAATAAAAACAAGTTAGAGTGCTATATTCAGCAGTGCCGAATTTTTAATACGCTCCACTGACTGTTCGAATATTTCAGGAGGGATATCTATATGATGTCTATTTATTATTAATTTATCTTTATAAAAACAGACATTAGCATTAAAATTGGTTGGTTTGAGGTTTAGATCTATATAAAATTATTTACCAATTTAAACTAGCTTGAGTAACAGTTTCAATTCAAATTTTGTTATGATAGCATTATTTTTTATCGGTTTTAGGCGTACTAAACTATTTTCCGGGAGTAGTGTTTATATGGGGCCTAGGGTAAATTATGGACGGATCTTCACGAAATTTTACAGCATGATTTCCAGTCTAAGAAAACGAATTTTTGCAAAATCTGATCTCATTCCGTGGCTTGTTACACCATTTATGTTATTTTTTGTAACAAAATTATCATTTTTTTTAGGTGATGGTTCCACATTTTGATTCATTGCTCTGGTCCAACTGCACCGATTTTGCTGAATTTCAATCGCAAACTGCTTAGGATAACTGCAAGCAATTTGGCACCAAGTTTGTTCATTTCTTTTGAGTTGTTCGAAAGTGAGCGTGTTTTCAACATACGAACAGACGGACAGACAGACATATGTTTGCGGTTTATTCGCTGAAAAAAAACATCACTTTGATCTGAAGAAAAATAAAGCCTTGGTAAATGCCTTCAATACAGTTTTTAACTGCTCATACAGTTCCAGCAAATGGTATAAACCCTAAAGTATTTGTACAAGCTGTTCCAGTATGCTTAAGAAAGCTAAGTCCGAAAAGGTTATAAGCCAGCCATTACCATTATCTTTCCCAATGATTTGGCATCATCAAATATTCCATAAACCACAAGACTGTTATTTTTGCCAAACAAGCATCACTGGTTATCAATATAAAAATCGTGATAGCATTAAGTATGCTAATGTGTTAACTGTTACTAAGCCAGTATTAAGTGCAATTAAATGTAATGAAACTTAACATAAGCAAAGTGATGATGAATCAGGAATATTTACCAAAATCGGCTGAGCCACATTTTGTGACAAATTTAAAACTTTAGTAACTTTTGTAAATATAAGCCGATTTTAACAAATGATATCCCGTTTTTTTCTACACAAAATTATCTTTAAAAAAAGATAGGTTTTCATAGAAAAAAATTAAAATAACTCTTGTTGAATTTGAAAAATTATGAAAAAAAAATAAAAAAAATTAGAAACTTTTGATAAACACTCACCTAATTTCTTGGAATATATTTTTTATGAATACATTTCGTAAAAGCTTACTTCTTTGCCTTTTCAAAACGTTTAAAATTTTGAAATTGATCAAAAAATGTATGAGTTAGAGGTACTAAAGTGCTACGACCTACCCTAAAACAGTTTTTTGAAAATAACTCAAAATTTTGAGGGTGTTTCAAAATTTTTGAAAACGGTTTTTGTATGTCCTCACCTAGGCCTACAACCCCCCACTAGGTCGGTTTTCAAGTTCTGACAAAAAGTGTTTTTTTGTAGCAGTGTGTTATTAAATAATAAAAAAAAACTAATTATTAAATACCTTATTTATATGATTGGCATTTTGTTAAATTAAAAAATAAAATTACCAGAAATTAGATTACACAATTAATAAAACACGATTCTTTAAAAAAAACAGCAACAACGCAATGTGTATAGGGGTGTAGGGCGTCAATTAATTTGACATATGAATATTCTTGGTATTAAACAAAACAAATAAAAATAAGAAAAAAATAATAAATGGCAACACTACGTTGCGTATGAGTTATTTCTATTATCTCAAATATAAAAAAATTAGTTCAAATATTCATAAAACAAAATAAAAATTGAATGTAGAAATATATGGCGAATGTATAATTATTCATCAACTTACGTATACATGGACCAACGGTGTCAGCAAGTGCCGGATGACAATTTTGTCGATTTTTATTACGTTAAGGTTAAATATGAAAATTTAAAAAAATTCTGTCATTGCAGACGGAATTTTTCTTGCCGTTATTAACAATATTCACTCTACACGCAGAGAAAAAACATGATACATAAATGATCACTACGAACATTTTTTAAATTATGTAAAATGTTTGCTACTAAAATATTTTTATTTTCAACTATGCAATTAAAATCATAATATAAGTTGCACACAAAAGGTATCTTTAGTACCATAATTTGTGTTTGCTTTAAAACACAATCTCTAATTGAGCAAACATTTATTGTAAAAAAAAAACAATGTGTATTTATAAAGAAAATGAAATTTCTTTGTGTCATTTAACTCTGCGAGCATCAGTTAATCGGGAAACTTAAATTATTATAAAACAATTTAAACATTTTACAGGTAGAAAAGTTCATGCTGTCTTGCAAAAGTTATACGTTTATTGAAACAGGTAAGTTATTTACATATTATTTTAAAAATACATACAAACATGTATAAACGTTGTCTTTCTTGAAGCCAAAAACACCTACAACATTGAAAAAAGTTGGGAGTCAGCTGATTGAATTTATCTGTACGGCAAAATAAAACGAAATTAAATAATTGACAGATGAGTGCTGGTAAGCTTTGCGACTTATGCCCGTAATTTCTACAAACAGATATTTAGCTGTGTATAGTTATCTATGGTGTAAGGAATATTTGATTATTTTAACATGTTTGTCTTACCTACTGGTTGTACTGTAGTGTATTTTACACCATCGCTTTTTTACAGTTAACTAAAAATATTAATAAAAATACAAATGTTTCCATATTTAAAAAGAAAACATAAAGGAAAAAGCACGTAGGCAAACTTAACGTTGAAATTTCCAAACTATTTTTACCGGACAGGTAAAGATAACTGTTAGGTAAGAACACGAATTAATTAACCGAAAAAATCACGACGTGCACGATATGCATTTTGATTTGAACTCCCATTTTCATAAAAAGACTGAATAACTTTAACGCTTTGCTCGATTGTGTATCTTTCCATGATTTAAATTGCGTTTGTCTGAAATTGAAAAATGTCAAATGAAATGCGGTCTTTAAAATTAGATGTAAATAATTAATTTTATTTTATGATTATTTCTTCCCGGGTGGTTTGAAAGGATCGTCCTGAGGATATTTCATCTTCTGGTGTAACATCACCCGGGGGAAAACAGGTGCAGTCAACACCTGGGATTCAGCAAAAATCCAAAACTAACAGATATCAAGAGATTTGTACGACATTATGCTTATTAAAATCATAGTTGTAGTTACCGTAACCATATTAAGGAATAATCAGTTTTATGCAGATGTCAAACAATGGTATCGTTGATCATGTATACAGAGCAGAAATGTGGTATAAAAATCCGCCCGTTGTCTAAAGTGAGCCAACTAAGTTTGTGTTTAATTTTATAACGGATGTTGTCCATATTTTTTTAACCACCTCGTTGTTTTTTTGTACCCATCTGTTTTCTTTCCTACACCAAACTTTTAATACATAATAACCATAATGATGCCATTCCGAGAAAACATTGTTCGCAGTCTGGTAAAGAATTACACATTCTGAACCCAATCAATCAAATACAAATTTTGTGCATATGAAATAATTTCTACTGTTAAAATTCCAAATTTAAAAACTGAAGCAATATGCTGTTTGAAATGACGTTCCTAAAAATTATATTTAAAATGTTATCTTTTTGATTACATACAGTTTTTTAACTTTGGTTTGCGAATTCAACTCGAGTCTTTGTAGCAGATTCATTTAGTTGAGCCCTTAAGTCCTGAAATATTAAGGGTCCTCATGATGTCGCTTAAAATTGCCATTTGTGCAAATGCGCAAACTTACGAGTCTTGTTTCATGAAGCCCCTTTTTTTACTTTTGTGTAATTTTAAACAATTAATGTCAGTTTGTAAGAAACGTCAATACAAAAATAAATTAAAAATTAAAATTCAAAAATATAAAAATTTGTGTTTAAATTTGTGAATAATATGTATGAGAAATTTGCTTTTAAAAATGCTCAAAGAAAGCCAAAAGATCAATTATTGCTAGAATTTATTGTTTGTGATTTATAGACACTTGGATTTTTCATTGAAAACGACGTTAAAATCATTAAAAGATCTGTTTGTATAAACGCACAATTGAACAGCGCAAGTTTACGAGACAAAATTGTTGGGCAAATTTACCAAGTTTGTGTAAATGAATTCTCATACAATTTTTGACAGTTCATTTACGAGGGCTTAAAAATGCACAGTTTGCACAGATTACGAGACTTATAAACGATATCATGAGGACCCTTATTATAATTATGAATGTATAAGAAAATGTCACTATTTTATTGTGTTTTTTATTTTTTGTTTTCTAGAAAACTAGAATTTGTATAAAATTCGGAATACAGATTAAGACATTCTTAAGAATGGCGCTTTGAACTCTTTAATAAGAAACCATAATCCCTTTCTAATGTAAAGCTTTTTACTACAAAATGGGCGATTCTATTCTAGACAACTTTTAAAATCAATTTTCAAATCACACTATTTGATACTTTTTTGATGCCAATTTAAAGTAAAATATCAATATTTTATAATAATATGATTTTTATAGACGTAAGCTTAAATATAAATTTGTTGTGCACTTCGAAGCATTAAAATTCATAGATTTGGCGCGAACCGAAAATTCATTGCATGTTGCACCCGTCATGGCTTAAAGAGCAAATTTCTTATTATTGGATTATATTTCTCTACGATGTTTGATTTGATAATCATCGTCTGATATCTCATCTTTCACAATAAAAAAGAATAATACAAAAAAAGTTTAAAAATTAACAGAGTTTTGTGCTTTTGTGGTATGATCTTATGAAAGTGGGCCAATTTGGTTGCACCCGTCATGCACTTTTAAGCTCTCTCGTGGCTATAGATAACAATAGTATATAACAAAATGTTACCCCTTCTAGAAATAACTTAATTGCAAATGTGTTTCTTTATATTAGTAAAAGACGTTTAAAGCGTCTAAATGTTGCACCCGTCAGAATAGAATCGCCCAAATATCACATAAACTTCTTAAATAAGAGAATTTTAGAATTAACTATAAATAACTAAGAAATATTTGCACTTTTTTAATTGTTAAGATGCGAATACAAAAGTTGTTAGTTTGAAAACATATGAACGATATGAATAATGATAACAGGGTGTTATCTATGTGACAAACTAAACTAAATAAGTACCGAAAATCCAAATGAATCTTAAAGTCTTAAAGGCAGTTAGTGTCGTTAAAAGAATACAAACCCACATGCAACTACACCCATATTGACGTAGACTTTGTACATAAATGAATTTTGGAAAAATGTTTATATATAAAAGGTATTATCTTAGAACTAGTTTTCACTAAAATCAACTAGTAGACTAACAGACCGTCATACAAATAGTCAACCAAACATTGTAAACGAGTAAATACTTGACTGACTACATGCATGTGCATCATAACTACAAAAGTTGACTGTCTCTATGTACATTTCGCAAAAAAAAGATCCGTTATTACTGCTTGAACAAATCTTCGTGTCAATAAACAACCCAATAGTTAGTAGAACTTACACAGGGCTGGACAGACAATTCACTTATTTGACAGACTATCAGACGCGTAGTTAAGCAACAAAATGTTTGACAAAAAGACATTCAAACCAACCAGGCAACGAAGCAAATGGCTGTTTATGACAATTCACAGCTGCACTTTCTTATACACACATTATCAACACACACAAACAATAACAGAAGCAACCCAAAAGCTTTGCTAGAGAATACATGAATGAATGAATGCTTGGATGAATCGTTGGTTGGTTGCATCTTATTCAATTCACAGTGTATGATGCGCATTTTTTGTTCCGTGGCTATGGATATTAAATTAAACACGATTTTATTACTTCTCCCATTTATCCTTGCTTCAGCAAGTGGAAAGGAATTTCTTATAGAATCAAAATATAAATAACCAAAACTCAGCCACAAATAAGCTAAAGTAGCTCACAAAAAAAAATGCTAAATGCCCAAGCATTTGTTAACGAAAAAAAAAACAAAAAGCTAGTAAAGTCGTCAAGCCGACCTACACATTTGTATTTAAAAATAAATTTTCATGGGCCATCATGATCCCGCCTGAACAAAATTATTTAATGTTCTTTCTGCCAAATATTATTTAGATAACTTTTTCTGTTTGAGGTTTGTTTTTCTTTAAGTGATTTTAGGATAAGAGTTTATGTGGGACCTATGGCCAATTTTAAACCTACCAGCACAACATTTTGTTATGCCATATTTGCAATCCTAAAAGTTACTGTCGTCAATTTGTATATCAATAACAACATTTATAAGGAAGATATGGCACTAAAAGCAACTTTCCAGAGTAGTATTTGTATGAGAGCTATGAAGCGCTTCCAATAAAATTCGGTAAGATGTTTTTGTTCGCAACCAGATAAGCTTGTACCAAATTCAATATAAATACCAACATAATCACCCATATCGTGGTTGGAGTTTTTGTGACGAAAGTTAGGTATGTATCATGGTTAGAAAAAACGACAACAACTACAACATTGTTAACAAATCCATTATAAGAAAGGTTATAGTAGTTGGCGTATTTGTTGCAAAAACTTTCGGTACATTTTGTAATCGCGACAGGGCATTTGTACAAATTTTCGTCTAAATACGCTTACGCTAACCACGATTCGGGTGAATAAGATGATTTATGGGCACAAAGATTTGTATTTAGTTGGCATTTCATTGATGTGGGTAATAAAGTTAAGTTTCTTAGTTAAAATCAAATTTTGTTTTAGTCTTTTCTGTGAATCGTGTATAATCACAATGGAAAAAAATAATTTTGCTTAAATATACCCTTTTACCTTTGGTGAAGTGTATAAAAATAAGAAAAAAGGCCAACATCAACGCTTATACACACGCATATCGCCTGCCTAAGATGTAAAGAGACTGTAAATTGTACATGGAAATTTCTTGTGAATTTAACGTATGAGATCATCAGATTCAACAATTTAAAATTTTTAGTCAAACGTCATAAAGTTTCGAATTAAAAGATTTTGGTATGACGTGCTAAATTCCCAATTTTCTATATTTGATAAATACACTGAAATTTATGTGCAATGACTGTAACATCCCTATACTCAATGTAGTTTATGTGTTTATGAGCTCGTTCTCAATTTTCTATTCTGTTTATAGTTTCCTCATTCGTTTTCCAAAAAATATAGGAATTTTAAAACTGAAGTTTTCTTAAAGTTTTACTTAGTTAAGCAAAAGCTTTCCGAATAAAATAACCAAGATATCTGGATGGGAAAAAATGTTTTCATGCTTAATGTAGAAACACATGATTGAATGCATGTGTTGCACCCAATGATGCATTCAAAGCCAAAAAATTAGAGTTAAGTCTTAGTAAATGCAATAGAACGTGATACAAATTCGAAGCATGCAAAGACAACATAAATTTATGTATGTAAGAAAAATATAAACGGAAAAAATAAATGTTTAACTCGCCAGATGAGAACATGAAGATAGAATATACAAGGTTAAGTATTAAGTCAGTCTGTTGAAGTTTAAAATTTATTGAATTTAGTGGAGCATGGATAGATAGATGTCGATTTAATTTTTTTTTTTAAATTTACTCAATATTTGAATATAAAGGTACAGTAGAATCACGAAAAAGTTTACTCGCGTAAACGTGAATCTAAGGAATTTGTTGCTTTGAGCGTATTAAAAAATAATGGAATATTTTGCCAGTACAGTACAAAATATGGCAAACTATATTAAGTAGATTAACAGAAGTTAGTAAAGAGTTTAAAAAAATAATATCAATAGCTAAGCAAGAATTCGGCTTACTGCAGCCTGAAAAAAATAATATGAGTAATGGATGGCAGGCAAATTTTTAGAAAAGACATAAAATTCGCTAGTTATCTAAAATTTTTTTTTTTTGTAATGATAAAAACCAATTCTTTATAACTTAGAGCAACCATTCTGTCAACAGCGTTGCCACGACCAAAAAAATGTGTAACCAAAATGTTTAAATAAAGTAACCAAAATTATTTTGTATCAAAAGTTCTATTTTACGTGTTGGCGTCTGGCTGGTGTAAACACAGATTTTGTTTGCCCGTGTGGGCAGCGACTGTCGTTCCTTCGTGTGGAACGGGATTTCATGGTGCCATCTGGCAACCCATCATTGAGTCTGTGGCTCAGCTGTGCTTTAACGCCACCTGCAAAATTAGTTCACTTGATCACTGTTTTATTAAAACTTCAACCTGCCAGACGCCGGCAAATAATAAATAAAAATTATTAAATAAATTAAAATAAAATCATATTGTGCCAAACTTAAATAATAAAAAAAAAACAAATAGAAAAAAATAAAAGTGAACGTTAAGCATACAAAACCTGAAAAAAAGAGTGAGTTTTCTTTTTTGGACACAACAGAACAACAACAACAGGGCCACTTGAGCCGTCAGCGATAAGGGTTGGTTTTATTTGAGCCACAAGTGTGCGAGACACGACCTGCCACAACCAACCACGTATTGAGCCACTGGGAACAAGGGTTGTTTTCTAAAACAACAAGTGCGTAAGACTCAGCCAACTAGCCTATTGAGGATCACAACTGAGGGTTCCCGGACAACATTTCTTTTGTGTCATAGCCCTTGCGCCTTTTTTCGTCAGAACCAGGTAACCCGATTATACACCCCAACAACGTATGCGGAGTAAAATAATTAAAAATTAGCAGTAACACAGAAAAGATTTTGTCTCTTATCACCAATTGTATTCCAAATTTATAGAATCAAGAAACCCATTAATTGATTTTGTTGCAACTGCCAGTTTCTGCAATTATGTAATTATATATTTTTTTCTTGTTTGTTTCGTTTGACCGAACTAGGAATGCTTGAAGTAAAGGCTTAAATCGTCGGTAATGGGAGGGTCCTTGGCCAAACAAAACTGTTTGCCGTAAGCAACAGAATAAGATATTATTATTCCAAGATTTAACTAAATTAATCATCAATTAAAATCAGTCATCAACAAACCATATTAATTGTATAAGAATTAAAATGTAGCGATTAGTTGAATCTCGCATGACACTAAATAAATCCCATTACCGTTCAACACTTAGTGACCTTGTGCCGTAAATCATCTTAGTCACACCCTAATAAGGAACCCTATTAATTTACTACAGCTCCTTGTATCCACATTGATTTGCCGCAATCTAATATTTTCATTAAAAACTACTTATTTTTTCATATTTCTATTTAAATGTTTTTATTAAATAATTCATAACTTCAACTTAAAAGAAATTAATTCGAATGTACTGAAAGAACCAATTATATAAAAATTCGGTTGATCGTTAGTTTTTATAAAAATAACTATTATTAAACTGCGGATACATGCTTGAATTTTGTTTTGATAACACTTACATCGTATGACCCTTCGGCAAGGATATCGTTGATCTAAGCAAAGAAAGCAATAGCCTTAGATGGTGACTTTTGGATTTGAAAACTCCTACGATGTATTTGGCCCAATTCATACGTCTTGAAGTTTCTGTAATTTAAAGAAATTCATTAACAAATAAAATCAATTAAAACAAATTCATCAAATTTAATTTTCATTAAATTATTTTTATGAAGAAAGGAATTTTACAACATGAAAATTAATTAAAATTGTTATTGATAATCATTCATTCTTGACTGACCTGAGATTCGAACCCAGGCGGCTGGTTACCGTGACATCTTTCGATCGCAACCACTCGATCTCCTCAGATGGATTTGCTGTCTTACACTCGCAGCCATCGACGACTGCTGACGGCAATAGTCAAACATCAATCCTTAAACCAAATTGTATTTTAACCTTTGGTAGATCGAAATTTGTTTTTTTTTTTTTTTTTTTGATCAAAATGGACTGGGGCAGGGTTTATGAGACTTGTTAATGAAGTTGGTTTTTTTCTCTTTCTGTTACTTATATATTTAGAAAATATGAAATTGGTTGATAACACTGTGATAGTTTTTGACCTGAAAAAAATTAACTTCGATGAATTCTTTTCGAACTATTAGGGGGGTGTCCCCTGAGTGCTAAAGTACATTTGGAAGTGTCAGATTGGCTCCAGTTTTTGAAAAATCGGTATATATCAATTTTTCATAGATATAGCTAAGTCTGCGCTATTTAAAAAAATTTATTCGACTGTATTAAATTTTTTTGTCTTCTTAACTTTCTTTTACGGAATGTTTTGACTTTTTTTTCAAATTTCACGTCATTTAATCCATTAATGTCGATCAAAAGTAACGATTTTTTACCATTTTTCAGGTTTTTTAGCCATCTTATAAAGATTTCCCTAGCATAGGCCTCAAGTTAAGCTTTAAAATCAACATATTGGACTTTTATTTATTTGTTTGGTTTTTTTCGTAAGTTAATTAAATAATATTAAACAATTTTAATAAAATATCTTTGTACAGTAACGTTAATATTTATTTGTTTAGTATACACTTAAACAATTTTGTGTCATGATTTAATTTAAACAAATAAATATAATCGTTTTTAATAGAAGTCTAGAAAAAGAAAATAGAATGTGAATTTAAATTTAAATCTCCCTTGATTTTTTACTTAGTTTAACATTCAAACAATTAAATAGTATTTCTTAAAATTCAAACTCTTGCCATTTAAGTTTTTAACATGGCATAACCATTCTAGAATTTTTTTTATGTTCCTTTAAAGCTTTTAAACAACAATTTGTTGCAATAACATGAAAACTCACAAGCTACTAGCAAATGCAATATTCTTATAAGCAATTTTTTATATTTTTTTCTGAGTTGTAAATTTTTATGGGGACACGGAGGTTATCGTCTCGTTAGGTTTTATTGTAAGTGGGTCATATTGATGTTTAAAGAAAAAAAAATGTACTAAAAAAGCCATTTACTTACAAGGCAATAAACTTTTTGAGAACAATTATAACAGAAATATGAAAGGACTAACAACAAAAATAAAAAATTTTGAAAAATCAAACTATAAGAGAACACTTCTAGTCTCTTAACATAAGATATTTTAGTGGATATAAAAAGCTTAAGATTAATCATTTTCGATTTACTTAATTTTATATCGATAATGACTAGAAGTAGAATCGTATACCTTAAATAACACAGTCATTGTGATATAATTTTTTGTTTTGCTTTGGTTTAAATGAATTGTTCATTTATCTTTTTTTGTGTTTGTAGGCCTTTTACTAATTTCCTATTTATTCATTTCATTGCCAGTTGTTGTATTTTATTAATTGAAATAATATTTTTTCCAAGCTCTGGTGATTAAATTTTTGCAGATTTTATTTGCTACATTAAAAAGTTAATGATGGGTTTCTTGTAGAGTATGGATTTATTTTCTCTGTCCAGCGGATTTTCTCTGATTTTTTTTTATTTTGTTTTTCGTTTCGAGCCTACATAATAAAGGATATTCTTTTGTGTCAAAGCAGACGCCTTTTATTTGCTTAAACTTCCGTTTGCTTTAACAAATAAATAAAGGACAATACACACATAAAGAAGAATACATTTAAAAAAAAACGATGGTTGAAGAAAAGTCTGTGAGAACTAAAAGCTTTACAGATTAAACATGACAAATTTCAGGAGTATATAAATATTTTGTAAATTTTAATTCAATTATCTTTTGGCCCAGAATGCCCCCATTTAGTTTTTCTTCCCTTTCCGCAGACTTAAATTGTATTAAAAAAAAGTTCCATAACTGCATAGAAGTGCCATTTAGGGGGCAACATTTATGACCGGCCTCCATTAGTTTGACGCTTTCAACAATTTTATGTTTGAAATTTTTTTAAGATCAAACGATTTCCTATAAGAATAACTGATCTTAAACTTTTGGTTTCTTTTTTTTCTAGTTCGAAACGATAATTTAAAAAACAATATTTCAACAACGGCAAAACCCTAGCACTCCATAACTCGAGAAATAATCATCAAAAAAAACCCACATTATAACCAGCTAAACCAAAAATTTGCAATTGCATGTTTTCCTTTAACATCGAGTTGTTAGTGCATATTTTACCGTTTGCAGCATTTTTTGCATAGTTTAGTTCAAAGAGATTTTTTGCAGCATTTTTTAAGTTTTTAACGCATATTTTGCCTTTTTAAAGCATAAATATAAATTATTTTAGATGCCTACAAGAGCATCATATAAAAATTATAAATAAAAAATCAATAAACTTTTGGACAACAACTGGTTATTGTAAATATGACAAGCACTGAGGACGTATCAGGAGGACGTATTTTTGTAGTTTCGATTTGACAGTGTTTTAAATCCCCTTAAGATTACCATCGATGTATGGACGAAATATCGGATGAAAAATAAAAAAACAAAATTAAAAATACAAAAATTTGTGTATTTTTTATTTATAATTTTTATATGACCTTAAGCCAAACAAAAATTTTTTATTTGCGAAATTTTTAATGTCTGGCTGTCCATGTTAATTTTGTGCGCATAGTACAAATTGCAATCTTGGAGATGATAATTTGCTCAAATTTTTTAAACACATTTTAATTGTACAAAGAACGAAGTCTAAGTTAATTGGTGAGAATCGGTATATAACTTTACATATTCCCCATAAAAACTTCTTTCCAAATTAGACTTTCGGTGTACGTAACCCATTTTATTATGTTGGTATTACGATTAAATTATTTTCGAATCAGTTCACATTTGCCAATCGATAAAAAACTTTAACTTCCTTTTAAATGTTTATATTAATAAACAATTTAGGGACCGTCCCTTAATCCCTTTAAGACAAACAATCTCATATGGATGTCAATATCTAGATAGTATTCGGCACAAATAACTCTTAAATTTTAACCTCTTCACATAAATTTGTTTTTTTTTTTTTTTTTGAGCCGGTGACTGCGCATCGTTTCCAAATATTGTGAAGTCTGGAAATTTCTTTTGGAAATACAAAAGTGTTTGGGCCTTACCGGTTATAATTTTAGGATTGTTTTTATTAATTGTAACTGTTAATAAATTGCTAAATAATTTGTTTTCAAACAAGCAATTTTTGAATTTTTTGGGGCATATTTTTAACAATTTTCAGGGCATATTTTTAGGTTTTAACTGCATATTTAATGCTCATAAAACGTGTTTTTATTTCTTATATTTATTGTTTTGGTTATCTTCTTGCAGTTTTTTTATTTATTTTCGACACAGCTGATTGTTTAACAATTTCATAAATTTGCCCAAAAAAATTACGGTCTGCTTCGTGCAAAAAGAATATTTTTCTCTTAAAAGCTCCACCTTACCAAACTCAGAATGTGGGAACAGTTTTCGGTAACAAAAATATGGGATCACACCTTATGTTGTAAGACTTAATTAAATTTAATTAAAAGTACATGTGTTATTTTTTTAGTTTTGTAATTATTTTGTGTCAAAGCTTTAATATGCATATTCGAATAAAATAAAATTTTTGTAACTTATGTTTTTCTTCTATTTTAATGATAATAATGCATACACTTATAAAATTATTACAGTAACTGATTTTGGGTTATTAAATTCGTTTTCCGTACTGTTAAAATTGAATAAAAATATAGTTATTTTACGAATAATTTTATTTTTCAACATTTATGTTTGTTATTCAAAAAGCAAACTACCAAAAAATAATGTTTTTCCGTATTAATTTTGTTATGTTGTTTGATTTTTTTCGGTTAAAATATAATTTTTTTAAAGTAAAAATTATTCAATTTTACGGAATATGCTGTTTAATAAATAAAAAAATTAAAAATGAATGTAAAAATCACTTGTTTTAAATGAAATGTAAATGATCCGTTTTTTAAATGAATTTTAAGTTGTTTCAAATGAATTTTCGTTTGAATTTAACTACATAATTTTTTGAGTGTAGGGATTTTTGTAGAGGAAATATTTTTTTAACGTGTAGGGAAAATCGGATTTTTATTAGCAAGTGTAGGTATTTTATCGATAAATCCACTGGCAACACCGTTCGTATGTAAAATAATCTTCAAGTCTTTAAAAAGCTTCACAAGCCCGCAGGCAATAGGCCTACTGTTTTGCATTTTATTGAGTAACATATCAGTTTTTGCCTTATTAACGGATCTTGCTCTTTAAGTTAATTTTATAAACTTAAATATTCGAGTTAAGAAGAACTATGCACTTACTCAAACAAATTACACAAATAACGGGAAAAAGTGAAAAAACTCGCGGGAAAAATATGATTTACGATAAGGGAAATTTTATATTAGGATGAAATTATTTGCGAGGAATCTTTTCACGATTGCAATTTAAGAATAAGGGGAAGTATTCATGATAAGGGTGCAAGTAGCTTCAATATATATTAGTTATTCCTTGATTCAGCCTTTACAATAGAGCTTAGCAAATTTTTTCGAGTTCTTCCTGAAATACTTAACAACCCTCGTTTACAAGCCAATTCCTGAACGAATATGCAGATGTTTACTGACATCGCACTATGTTACTATGGGACTATAGCAATGTAACTTGTGAAAAAACGGAAAACCATTATACTATCGTTTTCTGTTTAGAATTTGTTGTTTCATTTTTTTTTTTAATACATGTGCATTAGAAGTTTTTGAAGAAAAAAATATTTCTTCCTGTATTACTGTTGAGTTGGCACACAATTTGCAAAAGTGTTGCTTGTATTTGAATGCCTGATCATTCAGACAATTGTCAATGTGTAATATACAATTTTTTCCAAAAAAAAATTAATATAAATATATATGGGTGTTTCCACAGAAAATTACCCTTTATTGCTCAAAAATGAAATTAATATTTAAAATTTTTTTCCGCTAATATTATACAAAAGATAAACTTTAATTTTCTTTATACTAACAAAAATATGCTACTTTGAGTAACCCGCAGTAAATGAAATCAAACACAAAAAACTGTTAACTTTTTTAAATGGAACGACCGTTACCTTTAAAAAAAATTTTGTTTTTGGTAACTAATTTCTTTGGTTTGAAAAAAAATCCATTCCTTAAACAAAACATTTCAAAGAATTTAATCAGATAATTTACTTGTCTTATCCTGCGCAAAATTTTACAATACTGTGCCCATGTTCTGTAACTTTAGTGAGAACTTCTCGCATCGAAAAGGAGTGAAACAAAATATTTCATCGTTTCTCGAAAAGTGAGAAAAAAATGTGTCTGTAGCTCATGTCTAAAACCAGCGTTTAAAAAGCTGCAGTTGAGATAGTAAAAGTCATAAGATTGTGCTGTAACTTCGACATCTTCATTTGCCATTGGACAAAAATAAACTGTTGCCTTCACTTCTGATTCATTAAATGAAAACAGTAGCAGTAAAGGCAAAAGCAAAAAACGAAAAGTTGCACACAACAAAGAACATCGGCAGTCGACATGTTCGAAAGTGTTTGGTTTGACAGACTAAAACTTTTAAAAACTCCCGTAGTTACCGAAGATGGGACGTTGTGTTTTTTCCGAATTTTTTGTTTTTTAAATAATACATGTGTACATAAATACATACATATGTATTTATTTTAATGCATAATAATCTTTTTAATTTTTTGAAATTAAATAAAACCTATGTATTTATGTACACATGTATTAAAAAAAAAATGCGGAAAAAACACAACGTCCCATCTCCGTTAACTTCGGTATTTATCAGTGTGGCCATATCCAAAAGTATTTTACAGCTAAATCGGCTTAAAAATAATGCTAAAAAGTGCTAACAAAAATCCTAAACTGCCAAAAAATAATGCTAAAGTTTAAATTGTTTTATTTTTTTGTTATTTTAGTTAAAATACCTATAATATAATCTCACATCGTATCAATAAATCAAACTGATTAAAGAATAACAATATAATATTTATGAAACATAAAAAGTCTTAAAACTATAAAAGAAATATATTTCAGTCTTTATATACGTACAAAAAAAGTTTTTAAGCAAAAGGTACTGTTTAATGATGACTCGTTCCAAACGCAGCACCCTGTAAAATATTAACGGTCCTTAAATTGTAATTTATTTATTTCTCATTTTGTCATTACATTTTATTTCTTGTACTAAGTTGATCTCTTTTAAAATCATTACAAGACACTCTAGTTTTGATCGTCGTCGCGCAGACTTAACAAATCGTTTAATAAAAGAAAAGTAAATAACAAAAAAAACATTAATTAACACAAGTGAATTTAACAAACCCAACACAGATTGTAAATTTATAAAACAAAAAAAAACAAGGAAAAGAAATTAAATTTGAACCTAAAGTGTAAATAAAAAATACAAATTAAAAATAAAAAAAAGTGTTTTATTTAAAGTCCACCAAAAAAGAAGAACCGTGTTACGTTTGAGGATTGAAAATCAAAATCAACCCCCAAACATTTGGTCCAAACGAACCGGATAATTTTTATAAAAAATAAATAAAACGTGTTACCTACCTACCGTGTGTGCAAATTTAATTTTTACAAAAAATATATGTTTGTGACTCTAAAAAAAAAAAAGTGTGACTCTGAAAATAAAATACATACAAAAAAAGGAAAGTTCTTTAACTTAAAAATATTGTTAACAAACAACCAAAAGAACACACACAAAATCAACCCCCAAACATTTGGCCATTTGGAAACGAAACATTAAGATTTTTAATAAAAAATTATTTAAATCATAATTGTGTTTAAAAATTAAAATTTTCAAAGTTAAAAGTTAACAAAATCTAACGGTACCCAAATTCCTTGGCGCAGTAGCAGCAATAACAACAGCATTATTGGCAGACACAACAACAACAACAGAAGGCTTAATAAACGCAGTGACACAAAAGAAATAAGACCCAACAAAAACAACAAGTAAGTCAAATTATACAATACAACAAGAAATAAATATTCTTGCTTGTTGTATTACTCTTTAATTTTTTGCCGCTGCAATTTTTAAGAGAAAAAAACCGTGACGTCACCATCCAAATAAATAAAAAACGAGTTACCATTGCGTCAATTTTTGAAAAATTAACCGGGGAAATTAAAACAATATTTGACTCAAAATTTTCAAGACACAATTTATTTTTATCGCTAGCAGACAATTTTTTTGACTCAATTTTATTATTATCCTGACTCTTTATCAATTTACAAATATGTCCCTGAAAAAATTCGTCAATTGCACAAACGATTTAGTCGACTTCGAGAAAATTCAAGCAGAAGCGCGTGCTGAAGATAATGTACACGCGTTGGAAATTATTCGAGTAGAATTAGACTCCATATGGACACAAGTAAAAAGATCATATGAAGAATGTAGGGACTTAGATCAGGATGGTGATAAACCAATTGACAAAAAAATATTACGGGAGCGATACCAAGCTGCCCTAATGGCTTATAAAAATTGTCTTTCGTCAGTAAACGCTGAAATCCAAGCGCTTTCAGACACAACCATGGAAAAAGTTGAACGTCAGTCAAATATTCCGTTAGAAAGAGATGTTTCCTCAATAAGACTCCCTCCTTGCGACACCGACACCTTTTTTGGGGATTATAAATTATGGCCGAGTTTTCGTGACTTGTTCACAGCCATATACATTAGAAATCCTCAAATTAGCAATGTTGAAAGGCTTTTTTATCTGATGCAAAAAACCGGTGGAGACGCCAGAGATGCAATTACGCACGTCCCTTTAACAAACGACGGATTTATCATGGCTTGGAAAAATTTAGTTGACCGGTACGAAAATAAATGGATGCAGGTTAACGAGCAATATAAAATTATTTTGGATCTGCCTCATGCATCTACAGACTCTGGAGCCTCAATTAAAAAATTACAAAGGACAATAAACGATTGTAGGCATACATTAGGCACACTAGGAATTGACACTTCAACATGGGAGTCATTTTTAATTTATATTTGCTCTCAAAAACTTCCCAGGGCCCTTGTTCAAGAATTTGAAAATTCTCGTGAAGATTGTGCCGAAGTACCCAAATGGCAAGAATTCGACAAGTTTTTGACCCACAAATTTAAGACCCTAGAATCAGTAGGCAATATAAAATCATCAAAGGACAAACCTATACCTCCCAAGTCTGAAGTCGCAAAAAATACCCAGAATAAACGAAACTTCAATTCATTCCAAACGAATATTGCGAAATCTGAGAGTCGCAATCAGAACAACAATAAACCCGTTAAAAGTTCTAATAATAACGCCATAACATGCCAACATTGTAGCGAGTCACACACCCTACGGTCATGCCCCACATTTTTAGAAAAAAATGTAAGTGATCGAATTCATATCGTAAGAGTCACAAATTCATGTTACAACTGTCTGTCGATCAATCATAGTGTCAGGGAGTGCCCTAGTAAATACAGTTGTAGGCTGTGTAAACAAAAACACAACACTTTATTGCACAAGGCAACAGTGACCCAGCCTACAAACTTGCCACAAAATAACGCTGACGAGCAACCAAGCACAAGTGCCGCAGCTCAAGCCCAATACATACAGTCCACTTCAACATCAGGTATTCCTAACTTTACTTCCCTGACCCTGCGCGAAAACATACAAACATCGACAAATCAAACAGACCGCGAAACGTTGCTTTTCACTGCTATCGTCGAAATAGAAACTAGAGGTCAAAGATACCAGGCTAGAGCCATCATCGACCCTGGATCACAATCAACCTTTGTATCGGACAAACTAAAAAACCGATTAAAATTACCCACTAAAAGAAACATAGTTCACGTTTCTGGTTTGAGTCAAACAGTTTCTGAAACCTCAACTAAAGCATGTTTGCTTAACCTTTGCTCACGGGTGGACACATCGTTTAAGTTAGAAGTTTGGGCCCCAGTTCTGAAGACCCTTCCCTCTAATTTACCACCTCAAACATTGGACATGCTAAAGCTCAGTGAGGCTGCAAAATTGCAACTTGCAGACCCTCACTTTAATCAAAGTAGACCCATCGACTTGCTAATAGGCCTCGACATAGGCCCATCGATTTATTGCATGGACACACCGATGCGTTCTGTTGGATCCCTTTTGGCACAAAAAACAGTATTTGGCTGGATTGTGGGGGGACCAACACCAAAAATTACTCAACCCAGAACAACAATTTCTTTATTGAATACATCGTCCCTTGACCGAATCCTCACACGCTTTTGGGAGGTGGAGGAAAACCCAAAACAGATTTTGAGGTCAGACGAGGACACTATTGTGGAACAGAATTTTCAACAAACAACTCGTAGAAACGACTCGGGAAGGTATATAGTTACCCTGCCCTTCAAAAAAACAGAAGAAATAGGCTCTTCTCGCAACATTGCCATGGCTCAGTACCTAAGAATGGAACGCACGCTCAGCCAAAAACCCGAAATAAAACAATTATATGACAACGTTATTTTAGAATATCTTGAGTTAGGACACATGAGAAAAATCGAACCCTCGGATATAAACAAAGCTCCAAACTATTATCTGCCGCATCACGCAATAATAAAACCAGACCGATTGACCACTAAACTTAGAGTGGTTTTTAATGCCTCTAGCCCAACGTCAAATAAGAATAGTCTTAATGACATTTTATATCCAGGACCCATTCTTCAACAAGATCTTGTCCTTTTGATAGCAAAATGGAGATTTTTCCGCTTTGTATTTAACGCCGACATTACAAAAATGTATCGTCAAATACTAGTCGACCCAACTCAAACAAAGTTTCAAAGAATCTTATTCAGAAAATCCAAAAATGACCCTATAGAAGATTACGAGCTTCTCACAGTCACATTTGGAGTTAATTGTGCCCCATATTTAGCCATCAGAACGCTTCTTCAGTTAGCTGAAGATGTTCAAATGACTCATCCATTAGCGGCCAAGATTCTCAAACAAAATATGTATGTGGATGACGTCTTAGCAGGAGGTCATACTATAGAAGATGCCGTCAGTGCTAGAAAAGAATTAACTTCTGTCCTAAAATCAGCCGGCTTTGATCTAATGAAATGGAACTCTAATGAGCCACAAGTCATTCAGGATTTACCTAGTGAGACTCTACTACCACTCGACTGGTTAAATCTGTCAGAAAATGACGGGACCAAGACTCTAGGGATAAAATGAAACATTTCATCAGACTCCTTTACATTCACAGCCCCAGATATACAAGTTAAAGAAGCGTATACAAAGAGGGAAGTTTTGTCTACAATTGCCAAATTTTTTGACCCATGTGGATGGATAGCTCCAATCATAATAGACGCTAAAGTAATCATGCAGCAAGTATGGCTAGATAAAACAGACTGGGATGACATTTTAAAACCAATTTCTCAACATAAATGGAAAAAATTCGTAAACAATTTTCCCAATATTAAAACTATAAAAATACCCCGTTGGATTAAATATACACCCTTAAGTCACATCGAAATACATGGCTTTAGCGACGCTTCAGAAAAAGCTTATGCTGCTTCATTATACATTCGAATACAAAATGAAGAAACATCCATACACACAACTCTGTTGGTATCCAAGACTCGAGTAGCCCCCCTCAAAAGCTTATCGCTACCACGCTTAGAACTTTGTGGAGCTGTATTGCTAGCTAACTTGACATCAAGTCTATTAAAAACTTGTGAATTTCAAAATGTAGTAACCCACTATTGGACTGACTCGACAATTGTATTATCGTGGCTTAAGAAACCGCCATGTACCTGGAACACGTTTGTTGGAAATCGTGTGTCGGAAATAATACAAAAAGTCGGGACTCAAAACTGGCATCATGTCGACTCAAAAATGAATCCCGCTGACATAGCAAGTAGAGGTTGTTCACCAAGTGAGTTAGAATCACATAGTCTATGGTGGAGTGGACCTTCGTGGTTAAAGTTGCCAAAACAGCAATGGCCATCCCCACGCCCTCCTCAGGATACAAATATAGAAGCCAAGACAATTAAAATTCTAACAGTCACAAACACAGACGACCCATTAAGCCGATTTTCATCTCTACCCCGTGCCTATCGAGTCATAGCCTACATTTTACGCTTCGGAAGACCCATACCAAGAAGTCAAAGATCATCTATAGAACCAACACCAGAAGAAATACAATCTGCAAAAAATCGCATCATAATTTGGACACAAAAAACTTTGTTTCCTGACGAATATACTGCTTTACTTCACAAGCGTCCGATTTCCCCTCGAAGTAAACTCTTAACCCTTACGCCATTTCTCGATCGCAATGGGATTATAAGGGCCAATGGGCGTTTAGCGCAGTCCCCAGCATTAACGTACAATGAACGCTGTCCAATTCTGTTGCCATACGAATCAAAATTGGCCAGAATGATAACAGAATTTGTGCACAAAATTACTTTGCATGGAGGAAATCAGCTCATGACCCGATTGATAAGAACCGAATTTTGGATTTTTCGTCTTAAGCCCTTAGTAAAAACCGTCATAAATAACTGCAAAACATGTGTACTTTACAAAAAACACACTCAAAGTCAGATAATGGCATCCCTGCCACCTGAGCGCACAACACTATCAAGACCCTTTACCGTTACAGGTGTTGATTACGCTGGACCCTTTAATATACGAAACTTCACTGGTCGAGCCTGTCTCATCACAAAAGGGTATGTCTGCATATTTGTATGCTTTGCCACTAAATCTGTTCACTTAGAACCAGTAAGTGATTTATCGACCCAAGCATTTTTAGCTGCCTTTTCCCGCTTTATTGGAAGACGTGGATGTCCAGCAATCATATATTCGGACAATGGCACGAACTTTGTCGGAGCAGCAGAACTCATCAAAAAGGATCGTCTGGAATTTATAAAAACTCTTCAAAACCAAGTTACCCACAACTATAGCCATCAAAATATCAATTGGAAATTCATACCCCCTGGTGCCCCACATATGGGCGGACTCTGGGAAGCCGGTGTAAAATCCTTTAAAACCCACCTAAAGAAAATGATACCAGATATGAAATTCACCTTTGAAGAGCTGTCAACAATTCTCACTCGCATAGAATCGTGTTTAAACTCTAGACCCTTAAGTCCTGCTAGCGATGACCCAAATGACCTTAACCCATTGACCCCTGGCCACTTCCTTATTGGTACACCATTATTGACCCCAGCCGAACCTGATGTGAGCAGCGAAAACCTGACCCTCATCAACCGCTGGAAACGCCTGAAGGTCACCTACCACTCATTTTGCCAAAGATGGAAATCCGAGTATCTGGCCGAACTACATCGCAGATATAAATGGAAGACTCAAAGGGACAATCTTAAAGTCAACGACATGGTGGTCATCAAAAACAACAACTTGCCACCCAACGAATGGCAAATGGGTCGAATCACTAAGACTCATATTGGAACTGATAAAAACTGTCGAGTTGTCGACATCCAGACAAAAAATGGGATCGTTACCAGACCCATTACAAAAATTGTGGTTTTGTTTTAAAATATATTTAATATTTTTTTAAAAATTTTCCCAACTAATGTTACCCTGAATTCCTACTTACAGGTATGGCATCCCACCCAACATTTCTAAGTTTCTCATCAACAGATTTGATTGCTACAACATATTCAACCCCACACGACCCGCAAACTTGAATCGAAGTGAGATCCTAGATGCCATATCTGTCAAAATCATCACAACACCTTGCTTCATTGAAATCTGTTTTTTGGACCTATGATAAACTGCACCAAGTCATGGGGGCCGGAATGTTTAATGATGACTCGTTCCAAACGCAGCACCCTGTAAAATATTAACGGTCCTTAAATTGTAATTTATTTATTTCTCATTTTGTCATTACATTTTATTTCTTGTACTAAGTTGATCTCTTTTAAAATCATTACAAGACACTCTAGTTTTGATCGTCGTCGCGCAGACTTAACAAATCGTTTAATAAAAGAAAAGTAAATAACAAAAAAAACATTAATTAACACAAGTGAATTTAACAAACCCAACACAGATTGTAAATTTATAAAACAAAAAAAAACAAGGAAAAGAAATTAAATTTGAACCTAAAGTGTAAATAAAAAATACAAATTAAAAATAAAAAAAGTGTTTTATTTAAAGTCCACCAAAAAAGAAGAACCGTGTTACGTTTGAGGATTGAAAATCAAAATCAACCCCCAAACAGGTACCATAAAAAAAATCAAAGGAACTTGACCCATAAATGGAAATTATTTAGTATTTTAATAAAATTTATATAACATGTTTAATAAAATATTTCATTTTATAAATTTAATACGTCATCAAATGAATATTCTTCTTCAGCTGTTTGTTTCAATTTATGGCATTTTTGTTTCATTTCACACATTTAAATCGAAAAAGTTCTCGACGCGAGAGTTACAGAACATGGGCACTGTTTGCTGTTTGAAAACAGCACATTTATAAAGTAACGACCGTTACTTTTTTAATGGTCAAAAAACGTATTGAAATTTCTTATTTTTATGAATTCTTTCGGTTGCTGCCGTTGCATGAACTTTCGTAAGTCCCAAATGGAGCAATCCTCGTGGCATGTTTGGGTAGGTTGGAATTTTATTTAAAAATTCTCCGAAAGTTGGTAACGACAGTTACTTTGGAAACACCCATATATATACATATAAAAGACAAGAATGCAAAACCCTTATACAAACCATTTACTCTTTGGAATGATTATAAAAATCACTAAGTGTGGGTTTGTATGTGTAAAAGTTTGTGTGTATTTGTATTTGATGTGGCCTGGTCTGATAGGATTCACTATAGTTTCTTGGTTTGAGCATCTTGTTCAGCTAAAAAAAAATGCAACAGTTACATAAACAAAGTTGTTGGTAACTGGTTTTAACACTCACAAAATGACAGAATATGTGAATTACTACTCTTTGAAAAAAAGGATCGTATTTAAAAATATAATTATTATATTGAGGCCATATGCTCCTTATAGGATGGATGGGAACATATTTATGTTGAATTATTTACATTATTTTTATATAAAATTGTGTTTATGCATGAGTAACTGAAAACGAATATGTTTAACTACTAAACTACATATCAGAGCTGTAAAAACTGCAATAAATTGGCATTGAAATCGAAATTATTTCAACTGAACTGATTTTATTCTTTGACTTGAAATTTAAATCTTGACAATATAGTCAAAATAGTTGAAATCATTTAAAAATCGTTCATTTTTAGAAATCATTAAAAACAATTTATTTAATTGAAATAAAATTGTTATTGAAATCATGCGATTTCATCAATTCCTCCGAAATCACAAATTAAAACCCAAAATTAAAACCCAACGATATAATATGCATATGAAATCTAGCGGTTTTACTCAAAAGTTGAGATGGTTTCGCAATGTAAATTTATCAGAGCAAGCTATATATGGGTAATTCCAAAGTGTTGAACGTGACAGTCGTACGGATCGAAAATGCAATAACATTTTAAGCAACAAATATTTTTCCGTTCTTTTACCCCTTAAATTAAAGCACGATGGCGCGATTCTAGGTCGAAGATATTGGCAAAAGAAGTAGCGGTTCGAACGTCAAAAAAATAGAAGTAGTTTTTGTGGCCATGTATAAAAAGCCGTAATTCAGCGAAACCTGGAACAATTTTTTAGTCAAACTACTTACAGAATTTTACGTAGCAATGTAACATTAAAATGTCTTTGGTTTGATTCCAAAATCTTCTGTATTTTTTTTTTAACCAAAATCTGGGTCGATACGTGACATTTCGAACGTGAAATTTTTTCCATAATAATTAAACTAAATAATGATGAAAACAAAATAAAAATTTACCGGTTATCCGAATAACATTTTTCTCTTCAAACTCTTCCTTAGATTACAGACCATGTAAGAAAATTTTTTTGGAATAATTTTTATCAAATATCACCTCTTTTAAGAAAGATAATATTGAAGAAAACATACAATAAAACATTCTCACAAATAAGAAATTACGTTTGCACAACTTTGCAGTCTGATTGTTCATCTAAGTGAACAAATTTATGGGTAAATTAATAAAATTAGTAAAATCTAAATATTTCTCTATAACAATATCGTAAAATAATCATCTTTTAATAACTTTTAAATTTTCGGTCACGGTGGACCTTTTGACGGAAATGCCCATATATAGAAGAAAGTGATTTAATTTTGACTTGAAAAAATGATTTAATTATTGTGATCGTATGAATTTCATGATTGCAAATTAAGTTCATACAATTATTTTTCGGATTTTGAATGCAGTAAAAAAACTATCATTCATTTATTATAAACTAAATGATTGCAAGCAAATCGATTTTATTTCTCTGCTACATACGCGTAGAAATAAAAGATTTTTATCTCTTTTTTTGATTTTTAAACTAAAAAAAAATGAATTTTTATTTTATTATACTGTGTTTAAATTTATGGCCTACACCATAATGACAGAAACTCTTTCCTTTCAATGAGGGACATTTACATTTCGTCGTGCCGAAGTTATCTTGCCGTACATCACAAAAATTTTTTTGGAAAATCGAATCTTAAGGTTAACATTTTCATTCACAAAAAAGTACGTGAAAAAAGTCGTCCAATATTTTTGTCAGATATTGTGTTTGAAGTTCTTTATCGATTTATGTTAAAATATCCAAAGTCATGAAAAAACCTATTAAGCCATTGTCACGTCGGAAATTTTTTTTTCAATTTTGTCGTATACGCCACTTTTTGCGAAATATTTTTTAGTATCATTCAAAATATGGTTTTAAAATACTATCTTCATTAACTTGTTTCACCAATATTCAAAATTAAATTATAACTATTTTCGAAACGAAAATGTATGCTTTATTAACGCATAGTTATAGTTTTTATATATTATTATCGAATTTTCTTATGTATGAATAATTTTAATGTTTATTATTACTTAAGTGTGGCCCAACCATAATGCACGATGTTAATTGTAACGTCAAATTTTTGTCCAACTTAATTTGAATTTTTTTTTGTATCAGTGTCAAATTCAACCATGGAGAGGTATGGCATTGAGAAGCGCGTTAATATTGTTGAAAGCTTTTAAGAAAATGGGCGTTTAAATCAAAAATACATTTCGTGCACATCTTGATTTTTTTGTCAGCATAATCGATCAAATGTGCCTACAATCGAGAGAATTGTGGGTAAATTTGAAGCAAATAAAATGTAAAAACGCTTGTGCATGAATGTTTGGTACGGTGTATAGCCTGGTGGCATCATCGGGCTGGGGTGTACTTCTTTAAAAATAAGTTATGCCAAATAGTTATTGTGAATGGTGTTCGCTATCGCGACCTGATATCGGATTTCTTATTGCCAGAAATTGAAAATATGGACCTGGGCCTGGATAAGTAGTTCCAACAGAATGTGTCACACGCCCAACTAAACAGTGACTCTTTTGCAGGAGAAATTCAATTCAATTGGCCCTCATGATCATGTGATTTGACACCGTTGGCCTTCTTTCTTTGGTAATATTTTAAATAAAAAAGTACGTCAATAAACCAAGAACAATTCAAGAGCTTAAGGATTATATAACTAGGCACATTAAGGACATTGAACCTCAATTATGTCTCAGATCCATTGAAAATATGCACCATCGGACAGAGGCGTGGCGAGCAGTTGGCCGATATTTTGTCTCACACATAATTGTCATAGATCCTTCTATAACAATAAAAAATATTAAGATAATTCTCTGAAAACTTTTTGTTTTATTTACAATTAACATCGTGCATTATGCCTTTAATTGCCTAACAATAAAATGAATTTAAGCAATATAACAATAATTCCATTAATATAAATAAATAAAAACTCTTTACATATAAAACGAAATATGTTAAAATAACAGTTATATTAATAAGATAGTCAATTTTTTGTAGCATGCCTGATAAACTTGTGCACATCCAACAAGATAACGGAAGATTTTTTTAATTGAAAGTTTTATTATTAATAAGCTTTTGTCGGAAAGTGGGCGTGGTATCTCCCGTACAAAAAAACATAAAAATTTATAAATTTAAGGGCTATCATCATTTGTCCTATGGATACACCTTATACTATATCAAAAGATTAGAAATCTTCAGTAGAACATATTTTCTGAAATAATCCGAAAATCGGTTCAGATACAAAAAATTTTAAAACCCAATTAAATGGTAAATTTCTTCTTAAACACGTCGGAATATTAATCTGTCAAATCGGTTAAAAAATGTAGCCAAAAAATTTAAAAAAAAACTCGATGAAAGAATCATTTTATTTTAAATAAAATTAAACAAAAATTCAACAAGGTTTCTTTCAAATGTGCTAAATTCCCATTTTATACTATGTATTGAGAAACTGAAATTTATTGTTGATGTTGAATTTCGTTAAAGAAACAAAATTTTAAAAACGCTAACAAATATGTTTTTGAATGAAAATTCGTATGATTAAAAACATTTTTTCAACTTGTTAAATTTGACTTAAGATGATTTGTCAAAATGCCACAGATATGTAAGTGTATATACATATGTATATACATACCTATAACCCAATTCAATGGTAATATTATTCTTAAGAACGTTAGTATATAAATCTGCCAAATCGGTTTAAAAGGACTAAAAAACATTAAAATTATCAAATAATTTTCGTGGGAATACAAAATTTAATTTAAATGATTTTGTTATTCGTGCTTAATTCCCAATTTTTATCATTTGATAAAAAACACTGAAATTTATTGTATATAGCTTATCCCATCAACAATTAAGCACGAATAACAATATCATTTAAAAAAACAAAAAAAAAAAACATTAAAATTTTTATAAAAAATAAAATATCGGAAATTTTTAGTAGAACATATTTGCTGAAAAACTCGAAAAATCAAAAAAAAAATACATGTCAAATATATAGTTTGTTTTTTTTAAATCTCTTTTTCGGGATCCATAGATCTTCCTGACTCCAAGTTTTATCGCCAAAGTAAATGGCTTATTTATTCTTAAAAATGTCGGTATAAAAATCTGTCAAATCGGTTACAAAATGACCGAGTACTGAAATTCGATGAAAACTAAACTTGCTGTATGTATATTAATTAAACTTTTAATATATTTAGATATATACATAAACTTCTCTTCTTTTCAAGCAATGGTGAAAGGTATAAAAGATTCGGTATAGACGAATATAGCACTCTTACTTAATTTGTTTGGATTATAGTGGGAGAGAGAGAGAGAGAGATAGAGAAATTATGGGGAAAGTAGCGCACAAGCAAAAAACAATCTGACGTTTAATAATTTTAATAATAATAATAGAAACAGGACATAGATTGTTTTTGTTTTAGTTGTTATTTTACCTTCCGGATATAAATGTTTTGTTCTCTATCGAAAACATTCATTCATAAGCAAGCAAGTGAACTTTAACAGTTTTGAAAATGCATATGCACGTTTCGCTAAAAATTATTGCAGATATTTTGTTTGCCTTTTGAAAAAAGTAGCGCAATAATAATATGTACAAACATAAACATTTTCTATTGAAATTGAAAATTCTATTTATTGAAATCTAAAAATGAAAAAGAACTAAAGATGTATTGTACATTGATGCCATATCAATTATAGAAAAATATGCAACTGTCTAAAGTTATCTAAAGTTTTTGTTGCTAAAAAACAGGTCCAGTCAGTGACTTTTAACTTGAACACAGTCAAACATAGGAAAAGGAAATAAAATAATGTTGGGAAAATACTTATAGAACTCAAGGAAAACATGGTACGAGTATCCTTGTTTACTTAGTACTTTAAATTGCTTTTCCTTTCTTCTGCTTTTTATTTTTAAATTTTTTTTGATTTATTTTGTATATTTCATTTTGTTTCCAATTTTTCTTTTTATGCAGGTTATCCACAACCTCAATAACTCTGGTTAAATAAAAATATTGCCGTTGGTGATTTTTCATCCAGCCAATATCTACGAATATTGAACACACAACGGCAAGATGCCGGCAGTTATAAATGCATTGCAAGAGAAATTATGCCGGTTCAATATTTAGTTAAAAAAATTATGTTTTCGTTGCCCGTAAGTATGTTTTTTGTTGTTGTTGTTTTTATTGTTATAATATCATACGTTTAAAAAATTTGTATTTATTTTTAGGATTTGTATGCATAAAGTTAAAGGATTAAATGAATATGTATTTTATGAGTTATACGTAAACTTTAGACGATTTTGGAATACTGTTTTTTTTAATGTTCAATTGTTTTTTGTTAAAAAAATGCTATTTTTAAAATTTCTTATTAGAAATTTAAATTTTCAAGCTGTAATGAAATAAGCGACTTTTTAAAAGGTACTTAAGTAAAATGTACTTTTTTCAAAACTAAATATTTTCAAACAAACTTTCTTAAAAAAAAGTTTGTATTTTTTAAAAATTCAATTTTTTTTTGTAGAATGGAACTTTCTCGACAAGTTAATTAAAATATATACTTACCTAAAAGAAAAGTTTTTATATTTTGTAGTTTTTTATTTTTAAAAGTTGTTTCTTACGAATATTAAATGCTGTCTTTCAAAATTTGTATGTTTTTTTTCAATATTATATTTAAAATTTACCTTTTTTAAAACAGCTTTTTTAAATAATGTATTGGGTTAAATTTTTAAATGTATACGGTTAATTTAATAAATTTCACCAAAAAACATCCAAAAGTTATATATGAAAAAGGGTCTCTAAAAACGTCATTCTAAAAGAAACCATTTTATATCCTTCATTATAAGAAGGGCGTGAAAGTTTTATGAATCGAATTTCCTATGCAAATTTCGAACACATAAACTAGAATTGGTTCCAGAAAGAGAGAATGCATGTCTCCACAATAAGTTAAAAAACCAAACTTTTCAGGAGAGCAAAAACAATTATTTTTTTCAATTGCGGCTTCTGAATATGCTTTTTTAAACTTTTTTCTTTACTATCCTCTTAACAGTGACTTTCTACGTAGTATACATAGTTTTCATGAAAAAATCCTCACAGGATAACAATCTGTAAAAGGATTAAAAAGGCATATGTTTGATTGACTCATTAAGTGTGTGCAATATAAAATCATATCTCCACATAAGTTCTTTTTTGTGAAAATAAATGTTATCATTTTAATCACACATGACGACTTACGTTGTTATTTTAAACACACAAGTTGGCGACATATTTG
The DNA here is from genome assembly GCA_949318255.1 of Pollenia labialis. Taxonomy (NCBI): domain Eukaryota; kingdom Metazoa; phylum Arthropoda; class Insecta; order Diptera; family Polleniidae; genus Pollenia; species Pollenia labialis. The sequence goes on from OX439142.1 coordinate 121,639,685, forward strand.
GAGTTTTTGATACTTATAGCACAACGTATGCAGTAAACGGGACTTAAAATTACAAACAACCGCTCATCTGCTGTTGTTGCAACTAATGAAGTCAACAATAAACGCACATGTACATATAAGTTGTTATTAATAGAAAAATTTTCAAAAAATACTTTCATATTTTTTGCACGAATAACAACTAACCATCACATATGCTTTTTATTTGGCAATTTTACAATTTTTGGCGATGTATGTCGACATAAATCGTTATAATAGCAAAATATTTTATTAAACAGTTAACTTAATAATAATACTACATTAATAATACTACATTATATTCTAAAAAGCTTAATACTTTTAAAAAATTAATGCAAAATGTAGCACTTTGACATCGTTATCTTAATTTCGGTAAAAACCGACTTACGCGATTATTCGTGAAAACCACAGATATTTCCTTGCAGTACTTTACTTAATAAGTAAAATTTTTAAAAGTAATAATATATCAATACAATTTTCTTTTTTAACTGCAATGTAAAAGGCGTTCGGCCTTTATTATAAAAAATAAAACAGGTTAATAAAGGGCTTTGTAAGGAAAACAATAATTCGCGAATTAACTAGTTGAATTATCTATTTCTTTGGAACATTAAAAAAATAGCACATTTTTTATTTTTTGTAATGTTCTTGCTTATTTAAAATTAATCTTAACACTAACTTATTAAATTCTAAAAATTACTAAGGCAAGCAACGTAAGGATTTTGTGCTTACGTTGCTCATTTTTTATGTTGCTGTCTGGTAAAGTGTGGGAATAGAAAATAAAATGTAACTTTAAACTTGTAGTTTACCCTACACTTTGCCAGCAGATATTGTTAGTTGGGGTGATCTGGATGTAGCTCGCGTTATATGGCTTTTTATTTGAAGTGTAGCCATATAAAAATGTTTGCTATAGAAGAGTTTCCTTCCTTTTGAAGCTCTTTTGTTAAATCTTATAACAAAATACACGTAGTTTTTGTAAGATTTAATTGCAACTATATTTTGCATATGCTCGTTCGCAAGCCCAACACTGTGAACTCCGCTTATAATAAAATTTGATATTTTTAAGTAAGACATTATTGCACAATTTAACAAAAATACAATTAACAGAAAACAGCTGTATCTGTATTTTTCAGTTTTCCTTTAAATAATAATAATAATGAAAAGTTACTGCTGTATTCATAAAAATATTTTGAATTTCCCAAACATATTTTCTATGAAAATTTTACTTAATAAACGTGTGTTAAATTTTTTTTATCGTTTATGAAAAGCATATTTAAAATTATTTTTTATCATGCTTATGCGCAAATTTTCCAATAATAAATGCATGAAATTCCACGCCCTATTTACTTTTAAGTTTATTAAATGATAAAATAAATATGTGGTGTTACTACGCTAGAAGATCCTTTTTTGTTTTTGTACTGTTTGTCAAGTATTCTGTTAAAAACTACGTTTATATTTACAAAAGGTATACGCTCCTAAAGTTTTTTATCCATTTAATTAATTATCCAAGTAATTTTTGGAAATACAAAATTTTTAATTATTAAGATTTTGTTTGTCGTGCTTAATTCCCAATTTTTATTCTTGATGAATACACTGAAATTTATTACTGGAGGATAAGCTAGTTTCTATGCACACTTAAATGGTTGCTTAGGCCAGATCATCAAGAAAAATCCTCCGAAAAATTTTTCGAAAAGCCAAATTAAGCAAATAAAACTGCAGAGTGCATGAGAATTGTAAACACTCAAAAAGTTTTATTTGCAATGATATCAAAGCTTAAACCAATTAACAAATATAAACAGTGAATTTATTTTTGCTTACATTCCCCACTACAATTGATTGGAATTCTCCCAACATTTATTGCTGTTGAAGTGGGTCAGGGTTGCCAGTTGTGGTTTTAACCCCAAATTAGGGGTTTTCTTGTTGCCAAAGAGACAAAAATATTTATATGGGGTTTGGGGTTTGCATTATGGATATTTAAAAAAATTAGGATTTTTTGGGGAAATAAATAATATGAATTTTCATTTAATTTAAAAAAAATTGCTTGCTTCACAATTTGATTATTTAAAAAAAAATTTTGACGTATTCGGAGATAAATTTTTTTTATTTTACTTGTTTGTAATTTATGCAATATTGACCTTAGGCCCTTTTAAATAAATATATTGTAGGTCCTTAGGTTTTTGAAGGCACGTAATTTCAACAAATAGATATCTAACTGTGTATAGATATCTATGGTGTAAAGGATTTTCATAATTTTAACACGTATGTATGTATGTATGTATCTACTGCTTAAACTGTAGTATATTTTACACCATCAATTTTTGACAGTTAATTCAAAAAATTAATAAAATTACAAATGTTGCCATTTTTTAAAGGAAAAACACGTAGGCAAATTTAACGTTGAAATTACCAAACTAATTTTACCGGATAGGTAAAGATAACTGTTAGGTACGAACAAGACCAGATATCCGTTTAATGAAATTACGGGCATTAGTAGCAAACAATCTCAAATAGTTTGAAAATAAATTTTTATTTAAGCCTTAAAGAATTGTTACAATCTGAAAGTATGTAACTAATATAAAACGTACTCGATATGACATAAATTTTAATTTCGTTACTTTTTCAAATATCCTAAACAATCCCTAACCGCCAGAAATAATAATACTACATGAAATAATTTGTGACATTTATTAAGTGTGACTTAATTTAACAAAATGCATCTGTCAGGGCAGAATGAAGACAAAACAAAAAACAATTAAAATCATTAAGCAAAAAAAAAAGCTAACAGAGATACAGACTACCCAGGGTTCTTAATTTGTATTTAAACAACTGAATGTCTTTGAATTTAGAAGTTAGAAGAAAATAAAATTACAATATGAAAAAGCTAAAACTTTAACATACAAAAACTACAAATAGAAGAAGAAAACTGAAAGGATGAAACTTAATCATCTAACACGACTACAACTTTAACGAATAACAATTAACAGGCAATTGGTTACTCAAATTAATTAGGGCACTTGTCCATTCATCCAATCTACTTTATACAATTAATTACAAACAGCGATAATGTATATGAAATAAAATAGATTTTGATTGTGTTTGTTTATATTATTTTGTTATGTGATATGTGACCTTCTCCGAGAAAAGGGACCTAGTGTGTCAAAAACGGTTTTGGACTTATGCCCGTAATTTCTACAAACAGATATCTATCTGTGTATAGATATCTATGGTGTTACGAATTTTTGATAATTTTAACATGTTTGTCTTACCTACTGGTTGAACTGTAGTGTATTTTACACCATCGATTTTTGACAGTTAGTTAATAATATTAATAAAATACAAATGTTGCCATATTTTAAAAGAAAATTTAAAGGAAAAAACACGTAAGCAAAATAGACGTTGAAATTACCAAACTACTTTTACCGGAAAGGTAAAGATAGCTGTTAGGTACGAACACGACCAGATATCTGTTTGTTGAAATTACGGACATTAAGAGTGGATTCTAATATCTAAAAGGGTGTAAATGCGTTTTTCTCAAAACTTCATTTTCACACACTAAGTCCCTTTTATCTTAGAAGGCCACATATATTCATAAATTTATTCCCGTGTGTTTGTTAAATACATATACAAAAGTAAATAAGTTTACTCTTGCGAAGACTCTGTAGTTAACAAAGATTTAAAAAAGAATGTATTCTTTTTCCAAACTGAATGCCACGTTATGATGTTACTTTCAAAACACGCAACACATCTTATTCACCTATTTTATTTTCATTTCAAATTATTCATATTGAAAAAAAAATCTCAATACAATTCAGTTGGCCTAATTTTGCTACGGGTGTGTTTTTACTCTGATTATTTAAAGAAATTACGATGTTCACATATAAAACAAACTTGGTAATCTTTACATGGGAACTACTACGTCATCAAACGGTAAAACATGAAATTCTTTATTTAAGTAAATAAATTGGTGAATTAATTTTTTACAAAATACGAACAAAAGCCTGAATTGTTTATTAAAAAACGTGAAGCATTAGTTTGTTTAAGAAAACTAAATATAAAAATAAGAAACTCTTTACTAATTTGGTTAACATGTCGTTTCAAATAAAAATTAATTGCATGAATCCAAGTTTTCTCGAACTTTTTCTGAAAAATTTTAAGAAATCCTTAGCATTTGTTTCTTGACGCAAGAAATTCGATTCTATATAAAAATAAAAAAACCAGACTTACATATATTAAATAAATGCAGCTACATACGTTTGTATTTCTTGTTTCAAGAAATTTTTGATAAAATACCAAAAACATGAATTCTTCGACCATGAGCATATGTTTCTTTAATTAAGAAAATTTTACTAAATACGAACAAAATAAGTAAAAACCATGAAATTACTTTTGGATTTTCTTGTTTTAAGAAAAGAAATTGACTACATTAGAAAGTAAACTTCTTTCCGTGTATGGATTATTTTAATTATAAGAAAGTTTTGATTAAATAGAAATATAAAAATAGAAAGATTCTCAATGTTTATTAATCCGATCCGATCTTATCCGATAATTCCCTCCAGATAAAGCAGCTTGCAATCGATTATGCTGCCATGTTTCAATGTGAGGCTGTTAATGAGGCTGGTAAGAAATCCGCCTCCACCTGGTTAAGAGTGAACACAATTTTTTTTAACCAGACATTTTAACCGCTTTAATAATGTATAATCTTGTATTACCACCAACATCCCCATTTATTACCTTCTATTCCATTTCTGTATTAATTTGAATATTTAATACCAAATTAAACCCCAAAACCAAAAAGCTTAGAGCTGCAAACATATTGTAGTATGTGTATTATAAAACTAATAATCATCATATATCCGTTACTAATTGCAATCAAAAAACTGCAAAAAAAATTTAACGTTTCATAATTACGGCAAGAATATCAACAACAACAGCAACAATTTTACAGCAACAGCAAAATCTCATGCATTTAGCAAACATTATGCGGCGTTGTATGCAAAAGATAAAATTAAAACATCATCATCATCGCCATCTTCATCCGTATTAACAGCTTCTTCTAGTGGCTTAACTGGGAATTTTGTTTTTGTTGATAAAAGTAACAACTACAACGATGACAATAACAACAAGAGTAATAATGACGGTGGTAATATTGCATACGTTAGTAATTTATTAAAACGTATTAAACACTTGGCCCATCCGCGTATTTGACGTGCCAAATCTTCAGATGCTGGTGGCATGGGCTCAGGATATAATATACGCAACAAGGAATTTCGCTTTGGTAAATGTTTCATTATAAATTAATTCCCTAAATTTTTGTTTAGTTTTTTCCTTTTTCCCATTTTTACAATTGCATTTACACAGAAAAACTCCCGGGGAATTTTTATTCGTAATTGGGCTGATTATGTTTTGAAGATAATATTTTTTAAATTGTGCCCATTTTTTGCTTGGACCTGACGAGATTTTTCCAGAGCATTTTAAATAACATTTTAAATAACTTAGAATTTCAGGTCATAGTGGATTCACTTCTTTTAAAATATTTTTATTAATCCACAAAAAAAAAACTAAATTAATGCGATTTAGACAACATGACCATTTCAACACTAATTTCAGTATAGGTATATTTTGATGGTAAACAAATTCAGGAGATATCCTCAGTTAAGTATTTGGGACTAAATTTACAATCTAATCTTGCATGGGATCAACATATAAGACACCTAAAGTCAAAAACATTATCTGCTATTGGAGTGTAAATTTGACCAAAACACGTAGTTATTGATTTGCCAATGTCTAATTCAAAGTCATATCAATTATTTAGCTCTAATTTGTGCACAAAAGAAGAGTGTTGAAATTAAAAGCTGTTACAAACTTGCCAATGACACATTCAACAAATTCCTTATATACTGAATATTTTTCGTCTATTTTGCCAATATGTGGAACTAATAAGTTACAAAATCTTTTACAGTCAAATCCCGATAATTCGTACCCCGATAAATCGTAGTTCCCGATAATTCGTAATAAACTGTCGGTCCCTTGAAAAATCTCGTTAATTCGTAAAATGTTCATACATTTTGGTCCCCTCGCTAATTCGTAATTTTTTTTTTAATAAAATCTTTACCTTTTATCAAATCATAATTGCTAACTACCACTTATAAATTGTAATAAAAACAAAAGAAACATGGAAAGAATGAGTTTCTGTGGGTTTTACAAAAACAACAAATTTTTGCAGCCATTGACAATAGAGAAAAAAAATAGACGTTGCTAAGCGATTTGAAATTGCTCCATCACTCTTTATGAAATAAATTTTATTATTTAATTGTAAACTGATCAATTTTACTTTACCAAACTAACTCAAAGAAATACTTTGAGTAATTTTGTGAAAAAAAAGAATCTCTTTCTTTTTACAAAATTTTTGAGAAAGAAAAAGCTTTTGGATAAGTTTGTGTAACTTCGGTGTAGTGTAGGATCTGTACTGAAATTCTGTAACTTGTTAACGACTAAAAATTGTCGTTAGGTAGTCAAAATTCGTAAGCTAACGATAATTGTCGTTAAGAACTATTCTTTAATGAAATTTTAACTATTTTCGATCGCCAAACAATGTCGGTAGCTAACGACAAAAAAAAAGTTCTTGTTAAATAATAACAATAATAAATTAACTGTTAACAGATTTAAAATATTTTACTCTATAGACAACTTTTAAGACAAAAAAAGTAGTAAAATAAAGTCGATCAAGCACCCTTATAGTATTTGAGCGATCATGTTTCCGCCAAAAAGAGTAATTTGGTTGGTAAAGAATCACATAAGAGATTTTTGTGCCAAATATTACCTAGATATATACTACTATGACTGATAACTACTATGAGATAACATAGCAGCTATTAATAAGGTTAGTTATTATAAGTGTATTCGAATGGGAGCTTTGGGAAAATATGGACCGATTCTTATAAAATTTGTTCTGCTGATTTATGAAAGTTGCAACAAAATATTTTTGGACCTAATTAAACCCAAATGTCTATTAAGCAAGATAGGTAATGGACACAAAACCCTATTCCGGAAAGAAGTTTGCATGTGGTCTATGAAAAATAAATAACTGCTTTTCCGCTTTTGAAAAGGCTTCGACCTTGTAACAATAAATGCTAATGTGTCAAATTTGATAAATTTTTCGACCTGCAATTTGCGCACAAGGTTATCTTGGATAGGCAACCAGCCAGCCTGATAGAAGGCTGGACCTCGTTAGATGAACTCAATCGGTTTACCAAGAGGTGGGCCGAAAACATATATTTTAATGTGTTACACACATTTGCACAAACATATAATATCCTTCCTTTTCACATACAGTAGTGTGGGTATAAAAAGTAAGAGCAGAATGTTGTGCTAGAGTGGCCAAGGCACCTCGAACTTTTTCCCTATGTATAAAAGGATTTTAAACGTACAGATTTGTTTAGAAATTTAATCAATATTTACACGTTTTCATTAATGTTTTGTTAAAATAAATTTCTTACAAGCAGATTTGTTATATATTTTTTATTAATTTTAACAAATTTTAACTTTGACGTTCTTGTATGTTTACTGATATTTGTCGTTATTGTTTCTAAACAAAAATATTTGTTTATTTAAAAAAGAGAATAAAAAATTCGTAAAAGTAACCGAGATTTCTCATTAATTAACGATATCGGTAGTTAAATTCAAAAAGTTACGGAATTGTGGTACAGAAGAATTTAATATCAAAAGTGTCAACACAATGTCTTAAAAGAAAATGGTTGCACATTAGCAACAGCAAAAGAAAATGGAACTCATCTGTGGTCGTTTTCAATTTTGTTCTCTTAAAGTCTAAATGTTCTAAGCATTGTTCCCAAAGAAATGTTTGCACTTGTTTCTTTGGCGTTGAATTTGCCACTTTGCAATTCTTAATGTTTTTTGGAAACTTCTTAATTTCTATTAACATAATAATATGAAGTCAAATTTAAATTGCAAAGTGTAACAAACATTTTACCTAAGTTTTCTTAATTTAATTACATTTTACACCTTCACTCATTAATCAGTCAGCACAATAAGAACGCTCGTAAAAAATAATTTTTTATTTATAAAATATTTATTGGAGGAATTTTGTTCAATAAAACTTTTAAAAAGCAAAAATATAAGCATTTAACCCGCTACTTCGTTAGCGTCTCCTTTTTCTTCGTGGACATATCTGTATGCCAAAGTTTATTTTCCAGGTTTTTATTTGTTGAAATTCTAGCATTCAACCCCCTTCCGTAGCTCAAAAAAGTACCAGACACCTGGCCGCTTTTTTATTAAATAAAATTTGTAATTATTTTTGTATCTCTTTTAGTTTAAGACATATGAGGCAAGCGAATTTACCTTTTTATATCGCATATTCTAATGAACAACAATAAGGGTTAATGTTTTGTATATCTTTTAGTTTAGGAGAAAGATTAATGGATGGAGAAATAATCCTTTGAAAAAATAGCAAACGTAGGTACAAGTTTCACCCCTTAAACGTTCGAATTTTTTAAAAGTACTATATATGCATTTAAGATAAGTTAGAAATGTGATAACTTTTATGTTTATGCGTATTGGTTGGACAAAAAGGTTCCAAAATACAGGTTTTACCCGTTTACCTAAAAGGACCGAATTTCAAAAAAGTACCGGCCACATGTTTGCTTTTTCATATAATGAATAAAAATAAGTATTATTTAAAAAGTAACAACTTAATAAAAAAGTGCCAGTTAAAAAGCAAAAAGTACAAAAAAAAATCCTTCTTACAAACTCTCATTTACTCAGGAACTTGCATGTTTCATTTTATGTTTCTAGGTCCAATACAAACGAAAATTTAAAAAGTACCAGTTAAACAACAAAACAGGACCAACAATTTCCCTCATACATTCATATACACTCAGGTCATTACATGTTGAATTTTATGTTTTAAGGTCCAATATTAACGATAATTAAAAAGATATTAAATTTCACGTATTTCCCATTTTGTTAGTTTGTGTTTTTTCTCCCCATTAAAGTATTGCAGTGGAGGCCAATAATTTACTACATATACGTCAGTGAATGGAAAAAAATGTTTTGTAAAAAAGTACCAAAAATAGTTACCATTTTCTCCCCTTAAACGTTCTAATTTCGAAAAAGTACTTAGTTCATATTCGCATTTTTTTGATTGGTTGCGAATGTGGTATAAACTTTTTTTCTAGGTCGATTGGTTCAAAAGATAGATGGGGTACCAAAGTTCAGGTTTACACGTTTTTATCCACTTAGTTTTTAAAAGAGACCCACCTCCGGTCCAAATTTCAAGTTTTTAACTTCAGGCGTTTAGGCTGTGCGATGATGAATTAGTGAGTCAGTAACGTTACAATTTTATATATATGGATTAATCTTAAGGCTAAAGATATTTAACATAAATTAAATGAAGTTGGTTAAATAATATGAACAGCACAAAAACATTCAAAATTTCCAGCACTAAAATACCCATATACGTATCGCTCATTTACTTCAATTGTGACATAACTCAACACTCTAACCACTTACAAAAAAAAAGCGAGACATTCTCATAAAGTGGGAAAGTATAACAGATACAAAGATGCTTTTTATACATAATAAAAAGAAAAACTGGGGTGTTCTGGAAATTGACAACTCAAGAATTTGGAAGTTGTTTTTAATACACTTTTAATCTAATTTTTATAATTTTTGTTATAAAATTCTATTTAATAGAGAAATATTTGTAAAATATTTGTCATAAAATTCTGTTATTACAGAAAAATTATTTAAAATTCTTGCGTTTTGCGTTTTCGATTTTCATAACACACTCACGGGTGTTATGCTTACAATACTGCATAACTTACTCAAATATGTAATTTTCAGAGTTAGCTCACTATTGAAGTAAATGAGCAATATGAACGTATATATCTATGAGATAAATATAAAGGTACTATTTTATGTTTATTACTCTGATAATGTCGAGTAGCTCATAAAGGCTTATTTAAATTTGCATATTATATGACAATATAAGTACAAAGTATGTGCACAATCCTACATATACGTAGTTAAAACAACAACGCTATACACAAAACATGAACATATCTTTACATAACTACATGCATACATATATTCATAGTTTGATACGTGAGTGTATGTGCGCATTAGAGTTTATACAAAATTACCCATATCATAAGAAAGGAAATGGGGTTAAGATAGTGTAGGTTGAGGTAAATTTGTGGCATAGTTTATTTTATAATGAGGAAAAATAATAATGAGAAATGTAGAAATGTCAATGTAATGTAAACAGCTGATCGTTTCTGTTCTATGGAAAGCAATGCAAATGTTTGACTGACTGTAATGTCATTTAACCGTAACGTGCCAACCTGTAGAAAATAGAATTTCATTACGAGGTTACGTGACAGTTGTAGATAGTGACGGGCTGCAGAAGAGCGCCAATCACCTTTGTGAACAAGAACTATTTTGTGTCCAATCGTATTTTTTTAACAAAAATCAATTGTTTATGCGAAAAATTTTAGGAATGCTACTTTAAGCTTATTTTAGAATAAAACAAGATCACGCATAAAAAGAAATGTAAAATCTTTTTTTAAAAATGTTAGAGAACAGTTCAAAAATCTACTTGACAAATTAAAACTGTTTTTAAGTATATCAATGAATCTTGGAATTTTTTTATTATAAATTGTAAAAAAATATTTTTTTTGTGAACTTTTAATAAATTCATTTAAAACATAAATTTAATCCAACTAGGACATTTTCAATGGAAAATTGAAAAGAAAAAGTGAATTAAAAGATGTGGTAAACTTTTTCAATTTCTTTTAATTGGTTTTTTGCATTCTTACCATTGAACTTGTATGTATGTATGTATGTATGTATGTATGTATGTATGTATGTACATTGTACACACATAAGTAAATATGTATGTCGCGACCTTAGGACAACAAGGTTCTATCTTCCATGTTGTTTAGGTGCAATAGAACCTTGTTGTCCTAAGGTTGCGATATATGTATGTACATATGTATGTATGAATGTAAAAATAAAATTTTAAGAACCCTTTTTTATAGGTATTCAATTTGTACTTCTTTTGCATGTATTCTCAGGCCACTTTCATTGAAGCCCATTTTACAGTACAGTTTTGTAATGCCTTTTAGCAGCCATTTTTTAAAAGGCGTTCTTAAAGACGTGCATCAGAAGGGCTAACAAAAGGCCTTCTTTTGAAAGTCTTTTAGAATTCCTGTAAGATGAAGGGAGTGTGGAAGAGCAAACAGGGCAGGGAAAAACAGTTTTAATACTACATATTTAAATCACTTGATACTTTTTGTGGAAAGAGGTTACCATTTGAACATATTTAATTCTCATCACTGTGTGTGTTGTTTTATGTTTATTAATGCTTTTTTGTTTATGTTTTTGAAAAACAGCGACACGTTCTTACATGTTCTATAAGTGCACAAACAAGCTTACACTACGTTACGGTACGTTAAATTGGATTTCATTACATTTACGGTCGGCTAAAGGGCTTTTTTGTTGTTTATATAGGTTTATTAAAAAAATATATTTCTATTCTCAGTAGGCATAAGAAGGAAGGGTTAATGAATATTTGAAGATTTTGTGTTGCTTCTTTATTATTTCACTCTCATTATTTTCTTTACAACTACTTACGACGTTATGAAAATAAAAGTTTTTTGAATGTATGTATGTGTAATAACATTTTTAAAATTTCCTACTCTCCATAAGCCCTCCAACAGCCACTCACTCATTCATTTTAGCCATAACTGTCTCATTATTTTAACAAATTTAATATGAAAATTAAGTACTTCAACTCTATATGTATGAGCATATATTTTTTTATGCGAAAATACATAGGAGAATACTTACAGACATACCCACCCAGCAAACACAAGGGTGTCATACATTATTTCGAAGTTAACGTTGGCAATCAACCATATCGTGAATAGCAGTATTCAAAACGATAATTTGGCAAGCAGTTAGCAAAAAGCATATTCATAATATACTAACCAAACTTTGGCTATCGATTTGCTAAACTCTTGTTAACGAGCTGCTAAACGTTTGCCACCTTGTGAAAAACAACCGTTTAACATCAACCAATTTTTTTTTTTTTATTTACTGTCTTTTTATAAACTTCTGTTTTTTTAAATGTATTTTAAATTTAAAGCCTTTTCACAATTTTATATGTGGTGATAAAAAAAATAATAAATGAAATGAAATGACAAATCCTGCGATGATTAATGCAAAACGTGTTGCATTTTTGAGCAAGTTAATGTGGCATCATTAAAATTCAGAATTGATTTATTAAAAGTTAGCAGACGAATAAAAGTTTGTTTTAAATAAAACCTGTTCTTACAAGCTGCTTGTTTTAATCGGTATCTAGTAAGCAGCTCGTTGTACGTAGTGTACCAAATGTGACTAACTTTTTAGTATGAATCTAACTTTATTATAGTAAAACTGTTTCCAAATAGATGTCCATAACAAATCTGTAGCATGTCGGCAAAAGACTATTGCTTGAGTTTTAAAAAAATTTTAAATTTTAAATTTGTATACATATCTATTTTTACTAGGGATGTCAATCCGGATTCTCGGAAATCCCTTTAATAATCCAAACCCTGCAAAGGGTAAAGTGCAAAATTTGAAATTGGTGCACCAGTGACTTGGTTTGTGCATTTAAACAAACATTTTTTGGTTTAATAAATGTTCTTCTTAAATAATTTGCACTACTTTTCACGTTAAAATTTTTTTCATAATTGTTGGACACGTTTAAAACGAATAGCAAAGTTTTAATTTTTTCTTTAATTTTCAATGACAGTATAAACAGAATTTCTTAAATAAATATTAAAGATAAATATTGTGTTCCCTATTTTGAAATCATAAATCATGATACATTTCTTTTTTTAAAATAGGTTAAACAAAAAAATTTAGCTAAAAATTTCGGGATTGAATAATGCCCGTAATTTCTACGAAAAGGAAAGCTGATCGTATCGTACCTAATGCCTTGTTCGCACGGTGCTTTGGATTACTTCGCTCTCAATTTTTATTACTTATTTAAATTACCATGTTCGCACGGCATTTTCCTAATCGGTTTTGACAGTTCTTCTTCTTTTTTTTATTAATTTTGTTTATTGCTAAATTGTTTGTTTGCAGTTACTTGTATTAAGATGGAATGAAAAAGGTAGTAAAAAATATTATTTCAAAGAAATGATATTTACTCATTTCTTTTTTTTGCTTCCATTCCTTTTTTGGATTCCATTAAATTTTATAATATAAAATTTCTTCCATTACTTTTGTTTACTTTTCTTTGTTTGTTTTTTTAGTGCTTTGAAAGCTGGTGATGGAACAAACCGATACAAGTTAGAGATCGCATTGATTTAAAGAAATCCACAGGGTAATAAAAATTTAATTTCGGACAAATGAGATAATCCGCTTTCAAAATTTTGTATGACGAATTATGTAATTTGGATCATAATTGGGCTATGGATTACGAATGAGAGAGTGAATTGCGAAAAAACGCTGTCGTGCGAACGTGGTATAACAGTCAACTATACCTTTTGTAACATTTATTTAGCCTGCATGTATTTACCTTCATTAAAATTAAAATATGGCAGCTTTAACACCATAGATTTCTATACAAAGCTAGATTTATTTTTGTAGATATTACGGGCATAAATCCCAAATATCCAGGGATTTTTCGAGATTTCGGGATTGTCATCCCTAATTTTTACGTCGTTTCTTAAAAAGGTGATTATTTTTTGTTTTTTTGCTTTGTAGAATATACCTTCCTACCTTTTGCAATCAAATTTCCCACTTTCTGAAATAAAATGCGAATTAAAAAAGGTGGTAAATTTTATTCACTCGAAGTTTAGTTTTGCAAGACAGCTTTTGGAGTGTAAAAGATTATTTAAACAAAAAAAGTCATAATACTTGGCAAATCAATGTTCCATTAATTAAAAGTTTGAAGCAAACATCACAAGATTAAAAAAAATCAAACTATAAAAATGTTAGAGTAAAATTTTTTGCATCATGCTTGTTGGTGGTGCCCTGGTAATCTAGTCGGTTTCGATGCCCACCAGTGACTGGTATGTTTTACTGAAAAGGGCTGAAGGTCTAAGTGATTATTGCTTGGTTGGTAAAGTCAGAATATAATTCGTAATTGTGTTTGTAAGGCTTATAAATAAAAATAAATAAATGATTGTTGGGTATACATTTGCTTGTATTAACTGAATTAAGTTCATGCTGTTAATCTTAAAAATTGTTGTCATATTTGTTGCTGCCGCTGGTTTTTTATGTAAGACTGTGTTTAAATTCTTTTATACTTATTTTATAAACAATTTTCAAAAAAAAAAAATTCACAGATATGCAAAAAATGGAAGGACGGGCCAAAAAGACTTTTATTATAAAAATATCATAATGCTAAAACTTTTTAGAAAATCAAGTCATTTTTAACTATTGACTGCATTAATCTGGTATTTCTTTTTACGAAGCGTAAAGCTATGGGCACATTTGAGAAACATTTGATGACCGACATGTAACCACTATTATTCTTAAACATTTTGTGCGATCAAACAGCATTTAATAGTTTATTAATTTAAAATTAATCATTTATATGGTCTCACTTTTTGTGAGCATTACTTTAAAGTTTAAACTGGCTCTTTGGTTAACCCTCGCGTTTTTTTAACATAGTCATACTCTCACTATGTGTTGTTCGTACTAGTCATGATAGGAATATCAATTTTAAATATTTGCGAAAACGAATGCGAATATGAATTTCTGCGCCAATATTCGCTCAATACGAATACGAATATCCAACTTGAAACTTAGCGCCACACGATATTTATAATTTAATTGAAAAAATCTTCAATTCTCGCCCACAACAATAAATTAGAAAAAAAAATGAATAATACTAAATGTATTTAACATTATTATGATATTCCGATGACTACATTTTAAATTAAAAAGTTGGCACCTGAATGCCACTACTAAACCTTTTAAATTTAAAAATCCAAATATTATTATGTAACGCAACATCCACCGCAACCCAAAGGGTCTTACATATGTGCAGCCCAAGTGTTCACAGAAGTAGATTAAGACTACAAATAAAACCATTTATTCTACACGGCGGAAGATTGTATCTATACTTCACCTGAAGTCATTAAGATAACTCCAAGGAACTGTTTGCATACTTATCAGTGTGATCAGACCTTAAAAACTGTTTACAGATAAATCTTCCATTATACAAGGCCAGCAAATGATTTTAGAAAATGCTAAAAAAATTCCAAGATTTTTGCTAACAATTTATTAAAAGTATGATATGAAATTTCATTAAAAACTTTATAATTTTTAGGTACTAATTTTAAACAAAATTTTTATTATATTTACATATTTGTGTTTATATATTTAGCTTGTGCGGCTTAACTCCATTTGTGAAAAAAAAAATTTTATGTCATTTTTTCAACATTTGTGAATTTTATGTTCACTTCTACAGAGGATTTGTCTATTAATATAAAATAAAACCACCAACATTTAATATATAATAAATATGAATGTAAAAAAAAATAAAAATTTGTAATATTTTAACCAATTTAGGCGGTCCGCATGGATTTCTCTAAATAAAAAGATTCTATAAAAAGAAATGTTAGACCACATTTTAGATGAAAACATTTTACAAATGAATGCTTAATTTAACTGCAAAATGCCAAAATGGCCACTCTGATATTTATATTTAAATAATTTTATATATCGTTTTCTCCTGTTTGGTTTGTGCTTTGTTGTAATGCAGACGTGTATTTTTAACCCCGCATACAATTTGAATTATCAATTAAATACATTTGATTTTGTAATATAAATATTTAGCGAATGGACGAAAAAAACTAAACTGCTTCGTCAAGTAATGATGAAACTCCAGTTTCAAATTTAAGTCTTTTAGAAAAAACCATGGCAACATTAGTGCAAACAGTAAATGATTTTACGAACACAATGGGTAATATGATGCAGGAAATTCTTAGAATGCAATCGATGTTATTGCAAGCTGTACTAATTAATGTCGCAAAATTCTAATTAATTTAAGAATTGCATTAAACGTAATATTTTTATGGGAACCATTCTAGGAAGTGGTGAAAAGGGGTAAGTATTTCTCGAAAAATGTTAAGGACAAAAAATTAATTGAGGTCGGTCATACATTATATCCCACGAGGGGCGACTCTTGGGCATTTATGGGACTTTTTCTTCAATATATTTCTAGTCTGCATTGAACATTTTGTATGGGAGCGCCCTTAAGGAATGGAGATAGCGGATAGATTTGTTAGAAATAAATGATTAAGATGAGAAATAAAGTGGGGTTGGTCGTACATTTGACCCATCTATGGGCATCCCAGGCGCTGCATGGGCCAAATTTAAGTATTTTATACAACGGCCATATTTGCTGCAAATTTAGGAATGCTTAAAATTGAGTTATTTTCATAAATGGTTTTTGTGGCGGCACACTACTAATGTTTGTTTGTCTTTTACTTTTTTTTATATTTTGCAACAAAAGGTTTTTTTTAAAAAAAATTAATAATAATGATTATTTTTTGTTTAATTTTATGTATTTTTTACACTTTTGTATATTTTTCTTTTTATTTGCTTGAATTTGGCGAATACGAATGTCGTAAAGTAGACGAATATTAGGCATTTCGAATACGAATATTTGTAACACTAGTTCATAGATGTTCATTTTTTTATAATTTATTGTTCTGTTTTTGTGTTGGCGGTTGGTATTTGTCCTTATTTGCTGCTTTATATTCTTTATATTTTTTTTTTTATAAAAGAAAAAAATGTAATTGCCATAGTGGAAGTAAGTCCTTGTATTTGTGTAAATATATTACCAACAATCAGCAGGTTTTTAAATTATGCATATGTTATTTATATTCATACACACATCACAAAAATGTTTATTTATACATGTATTTTTTATATAAGCCAGGTTCATAATTAAAGTTTTTAAATTAAGTAATATACAAATAAAGAAGGGCAATAATAATAAATTGTATGGACGGCGCAGAATGACAGTAATTAAATGTCAAAGCAAGGCGAATTCACTAGAAGCTACAACAACATTGCTTTTGTGAACCGGATGTTAAAAATACTGCTAGTTTATTTGTTTTTATATCCACACCACAATAGTGAAAAGGGCATTGTGCGTTTGTTCTGATGTGTGTAACACTAAAAAATATTGGTCCTATACCCATCTCTTATTATGCCGATCGGCTGGTTGTCTGTCTATGTAAAACTATCTTATTATGTTGGTCATTTGATTAAAGTTGACACAAAAATATTTTTTCAATATAAATCTTCTCAAATAATTTGGGGGCATTCGATTTCTCAACTAAGTTTTTAGGAGGACAATACCGATAAACACGTTCACTAAACGTTTAGATTGGGTTAATTGTCAGTAATGCCATGTAAAGCAGATCTAATTTGGAAGATATTTTAGATATTCCTCTTTTAAGTCACTGTTATTAATGGTTTTTGACCTTTTAGCTGGGGTGTGCATTTTTTAGGTAGCATAATCAATCGCAAAATACCTAAATTATCCATATTCAATCCCGATTTCGTACTTAAAATAATCCGAAAATGAGATTGATTTAAGAAAAATTAAGATTGATTCAATCTCAAAATGAGCTTGATGCAGGTATTATAAAGTTGCTTTTTTCCCGAATTAGAAAGCAGAAATTACTATGATTGGTTAACTTACTCGTATTACATCTTACAGAATGGTAAAACACCAACTTCATGCCCGATATGGTTTTTACTTTAGAAGCAAGAGTTCAAATTTACTTTTTAACCCTTCGTGGTACACACAAGTCTGCCCACACCTTTTTTCAATGTGTATAGAAAATCAACACATGCGTTAGCGGAAGGGTAAAACCCAACGAAAAGTTTAATCTTTTTTATGCTTAATTAAAGAATTAAATACTTATTTCAAGAAATTCCGGGATTGATTTTCGAAAGTAATCCCATTTTGAATTGTTTTGAGTACGTGTTGGTGTTTTTTGTACTTGAATTTTTGAGTACGACTCGTGCTTAATTTAATCATACTGCCTGTTTTTCGAAAACGTAAGCAATCACTCTACGTGATTCTAAAAACAGGCAGATAAAAAACTTGATTTATCCCGAGCGTTTTTCTTTCTGTGTAGTTCAGTTGAAATTTTATAGTTTTTGTTTTATGGTTTACAACTATTTTTAAGTGCGGTTTACAAAAATATCAAAAAAAAAAATCAACTGAGTTGAGTTGTACAGCAGAAACCAAAGCCGAAGTCCGAACTGTCGTTTAACCCATACTGCTGGCAATTATAAAAAAGTCTGTGATGAAGAATTCTTGTTGAAGATCAATAGCTGGGAACTGTGATGAATATGTTATGTTTGGTGACAACAATTAAAATACTGTTGTGAATAACGAAAGGGGTTACTAAAAAATGTCATTGAATGCAAGATAATTAAAAAATTAAATATAGGAAAAAATTGATTATTCGAGACTAAAAACCCGGTTTCTCGAATACTTCGAAACGAGTTTGCTTGCCTTTGAAAGCTTTCCGGGTACATTTAACAAATCTTTTATTTTTACTGTGACCATATTTTTCTAACCACAATGCAGAACAGAATAAAGTTAGTCTACATTATTACATGCAGACATCGCTGTGCATATACCAACGAATAAAAACACAAAGCGTACTGACCGAGAACAGGCATCTCCGTACTAACCTCCATTCTACTTTCTTCTCTCACCTAAAAACATAAGAGTTGAGCATCAAAAAATGAAACATGTGAAAGCACAGAAGGAACACAAAACAAAAAAAAAGCAACTTTTTACCATCACGGTTTCTGTTCATATATCGTCGGCTGATAATTTAATTGTCGTATGTGGATTCCGATAGTTTCGAGTAAATTAAGTTTGAAGTTTAATTAATTTGAAAATTGCTTCAGCAAATACCACATACGACAAACTCAACACTCCATATCTCGAAAACCGTATGAGGTGTCGAACAACTGATTATGCCAAATGAAAGATCAGGTCAGAAAACGTAAGGAATCGATTTTAACCCAAAACCGCAAAAAATCCACATACGACATTTAGCGCTATTATAATCGAATAAGTCTTGCTCAAGCGAGTGTACCCGCCATCATTTTAAATATTTCGAGGCATTAGGTTCGAACGCAATCCTTTTTATACACTTTAGCGAATATTTCGTGATCATGATTTTTAGTTATTCGAAGAAGTTTATTTTTGTGTCCTTCGATTTTTTCAATGTTGTCCTCAATTTTTCCAGATTATTAATTAAATTTTTATTCGATTTTTACAATATGTTTGCTTAAAAAAAAACAAAAATCAATAAAAATATATGCAAAAATATGCTTTTTTCCCGTAAAATTTAACATAATACATGAATTTTTAAATATTTAATGCATTAACGATAAAATATGCAAAAAAAAATGCACAAACAAATCGATGGCCTTTTTAAGCAAAAAGGATTTCGGAAAAATAACTTATTCACTTAGTACTTAAATGTTCTAGGAAAAACATTCATTTGAGCTTCCACATCCAAGTTATTGTTATTTTCCGTTTCTTTTTTTGCATTGTGATCCACGCTAATGTAAAGATATTTCGTTTTCGGCTACACTTTACTCGACTTGTTAGTTCTTGTTTAAATACACAGATATTTCTACGTGACTTGTTAACAAAAAATTTTAAATTTACATTAAAACCCCAAAAAGAATCCAAGATGTTACCAATTTGTTAATTCCAGTTAAAATTTTTGGCACACTCTCAAGGGAATAATTTAATTTTAAGTACGATAATATTATTGCAAAGTCGTTATTCTAATAACAATAAGCATAACAAGCATTTTACAGAAATAAAAACTGTATAAATTAAAGATAGAAGAAAGCACCACAAAAAATTAATTAATTAATTAATAATTATTTAGTATTAAATGAAAATTTAAGAAAAACTTTTCAAATATGTACAAAAGGTTTATAAAAATTGTTTTTAAATGGTCGAATAAGACACACAAATATTATAAATAATTTTGTTTAAACTTTGATGTTGTTACAAATAGAACTGTTTCAGTAATTCATATACACTTAACAGTTTTATTTGGTTTAATATCTTTAGTTTTTCTAAAATCTTTATGGATGAAGTTTCCTGATGATCTGGGCTATGCAACCAGTGAAATGCGCATAGGAATAGCTTATCCCATCAACAATAAATTTCAGTGTTTTTATCAAATAATAAAAATTGGGAATTAAGCACGAATAACAAAATCATTTAACTTAAATTTTTTATTCCCACGAAAATTATTTTGATAAAATGTAATTTTATTATTAATTTTTGCACTTTTCTACATTTTTCTTTTTGAAACGCTTGTTATAAACCCAACCTCACAAATACAAAATAAAATATTACAAAAAATGATTAGCTGTTGCTTAAAATTCCGTGCGAAATAATATGAGCTGCACTTGTTTTAATAAGGCTTAAAATTAAACTGGGAGCCCTGCTTATGCTGTATGGAAAATAAACAAAAAATTTTGTTTTTTTTTTTGCTTTGCGTGAAAATCATTTTTAATTTTCCTTGCGACTTAGAAAATGATACAAAAGGTGATTTAAAATAAAGGGGCAAAAAAGTGGCAAGGTAGTCAAAAAAGGAGCAAAAATGCGACTTTCGTCGCATAACGGTAACGCTGTCCAGAAGCATAATTGGGCCATTTTTCTTCGAAAATGAGCCAGGAGTGGCCTTTACAGTCAATGGCGATCGTTATCGGGCCATGTTGAACGAATTTTTGTTCACAAAAATTGAAGAGGTGGGGTGCCGTCAAAGATAAGTGTTACGCCGACAAGCCAGAGACAATTGACGCTTTAAAGGACAATATTCGTGAAGCCATTGGTGAAATACAGCTGCACACAATCGATAATGTGCTTAAAAATTGGACCGATCGTGTAGGCTACTGCATGGCAGCCATTTTAATGAAATTATTTTCCATTATTAACCGGAAGGTTTGTACTTTCAAAAAAAAAAAAAAATTTTAGAAATTGTTTAGTAGTTTTTTTTTATAGCATTTAAAAAAAAAAAAAATTTATTTAGCGGACCCTTTATTTTAATACAACATACAATTGATACAACGATACAAGGGGTTTTGTGAATACGGTAATTGTTTTTGTTTTATGTACATGTTAGTTTATCGAACGAAGTCTGTATTCGATATCGACGAACAGGCCCTAAGTCGCAAGGAAAATAAAAAATGATTTTCACGCAAAGCAAAAACAAGAAAAACAGTTTAATTTTAAGCCTTATCCCCAATTTTCGATTTCTTATCGTTTCCGTTAACCTAATGGATTGCCATTGGCAATCGTATGTGCTTCTGTTGGCAATCGTGCTTGTTGCTATTGGCAAATGTTCGTTCTGCCATTGTTCGTGCTGCTATTATCTCATGTTGTACGGCTACTATTCTTCATTCGGTTTTTATTCGGGGGTTTGCTGTTTGTTTCATTCTTTTTCCTAAATTATTGAAATGATTGCTACATATTTTTGAGTTCTTTTTAATTAAGAAACCTTTGCTATTGTAAAAATAAAAAAGACGGCAGGAGATAGTGCTCTTAAAAAAATTAAGTTTAAAAAGCAGTGTGTTAATTTGTCTACGGCTTTTGTAAGTGTGGGCTATTAAAGTTTTGGTATTTAATATTTTTTCTGCTTTTACTTAAATTGTTAAAACTGCATTTTAAGCGCTGTTAAAAATATTTGATAATTTGAAAGTCATTTTTGGGAATACAAAATTTTATTAGTCATGCTTCAACAATAAATTTCAGTGTTTTTATCAATAATCAAAATTGGGAATTAAGCACGACTAATAAAATCTTGAATATTTGATATTCTTACACTCACAATATTATTACAGTAACGGACTGTAGTTTATTTAAGAAATATTCCGTTCAGTCATTTTTAAATAAATAAACATTTAAAATTCCAAGCAAATTTATTTTTAACTGATTCTAACAGTTATTCAAAAAACTAAGTGCATATTAATACGGATTTTCAGTTGCAGTTAATATTGTCTGTTGATTGAGTTAAATTCTTCTTTATGTTAAAGTAAATAAATATGTAATTTAAAGCAACGAAAAGTTCATTTAATTTTTACTGTCAAAAATGCAACCGCGAATTCCGTAAAAACAAATCAATATTCAGTTATCTTTTATAAATTAATTGTCAAAAAATTAACTACATATTCCGTAAAAACAAATAAATATGCAGTTATTTTATAAAATTTTACTGTCAAAAATTCAACACCATATTCAGTAAAAACAATTAAATATTCATTTATTTTATATAATTTTACTACCAAAAATTAATTTTTACTTATCTATAAAAAATGAATTGCTTGTTTTGTGTAAGCAATACCCATTTTCTATTTGTTAAAATAATTTAGTTAAATACCTACATCAAATTTTAAAAGTAAAATAATTACGAAGCCATATCGGTCATGGTGCTGGTGTCTTGTAATTGAGAGTTCTTCTGTAAACAACGTGGTCAGTACCACAAACGTAAAACAAACGTGTGTAACTGGGTAAGTAAATAAAAATATTCTCCCTCTCTCGCTTATAAGAAAAACAAGCGGACAGGTGTCTGTCTAGAATTTTTTAGAAATTCGGCTCTTTTGTGGAGTAAAGGAAAACTTAACAAAATAACTGAATATTTAATTGTTTTTACTGAATATGGGGTCAATTTGACAGTAAAAAATTGACAGTAAAATTTTAATAAATAGCTGAATATTTAATCGTTTTTACTGAATATGGTGTTGAATTTTTGACAGTTAAATTTTACAAAATAACTGAATATTTATTTGATTTTACGGAATATGGTGTTGAATTTTTGACAGTAAAAATTAAATGAACTTGTTGTTAAAAATAAATGAAACATAGGTAGACCGGTTTTTAATTGAACTTTCATTTATTTTATATTACAATTTCAGTTAATTTTACGTACAAAATATTGTGAGTGTATTAATATCTTGTTGTTGTTGCCAAACTGTTTGTATCGCTTATTAGGCCCTTAAGCAGTTAAGTTAAAATTAACAAATATTTTCAACAGTTTTTTTTTTGATGGAATCTTAATGTTGTTTTTATTAACTTGATTCTTTTACTATTCCATATAAACTTGTTTTAACATTTTGTATTAAAACATTTCATTTTTTTATTTCTTTCAAATCAAAAGTAGAAGTACATTTTTATGATTTAATTTTTTTCGCTTCCATTTTCTATATTTTCACTCCCTTCTAAAAAAAATTCGGTTTAATGCAAAAAATAAATCCTGGTATTTAGCTTTTATTACAGTTTTTAGAAGTCAGTTTCATGTTTTTCATTAAAACTGTTTAAAATTAAGATTTCTAATGAAATGAGCAAAACGCTATAAAATGATTGTTTGTACCAGTGTTGCCAGCGAAATTTCGAGAGAGATACATTTTAGTTTCCAAAAAGATACATTTTTTCCCAAAAAGATACATTTTGAAAAAAATCCGTTTTTAACGTTAACATTTATTAACATTACATTTTTATTTCATATTTAATGAATATTGTAAAGAAAATTATATTAAATAATGTCATTTTTATCAATAAATTAAATAAATAGTCATAAATATTAGGTATGTAATTTTTAAAAATGCAGTAAGCAAACTTTAAAAATGATTATATGTAACTTTCTTTGGATGTTATCAAAACAAATTCATTTATATATATAATATACGAGTGAAGGCGTTTATACTAGGGCGATTATGTCAAAAAATTCATATGTATACATATCCTGAAAATAAAAACAATGTTCATATTTCCTTAGAACAACTTCGCTCTAATAGCAATCATCGATTTAGGTGGATCGTATGTTGAAGCATCCTTAATGTTCTCTTTCAAATGTTAAACCAACTACTCTTTTCAAATGCACTCATTAACAACTTTTTTTAAATTAAAATTTATTATTTTATTTCTGCACAATTTACGTACAGATTCAAAAGATACGAAAAATGTCAGGATTATACATGGTACATGAAGTCATCAAAAGATACGAAAAATGTATCTATCGTATCCTAGCGGCAACACTGGTTTGTAAATCTGTTAGTTGGCTGACTGATTATTTGGTTGTTTAGATTGGAGTTGGTCGGAGAAATAAACAGAAAGTGTTGTCATATTAAAAACCTTTGAAATAAAACCATTTTATTACAATTAAAAACCAAGAAGAAGTAAACCAAAAATAGAAGCAAATTGCCTGTGAATGACTGTTCGACGTTGAAGAAAAGTATAATTGTGTAAATTTTTTAATACAAATTAAGAGTAATAAAATCTATAAATTTATAATAAAATTTATATGACATTCTAAAAAGTACATACTTTTAAATGTATTACTTTTGTCGGCAATTTAAAATTTTTCTAATATTATTTTGGCCTAAATGTAAAATACTCAAATGTTTGTTACTTTGAATACTGGTTTTAAACCAATAAAATTTAATTGAAAAACGGCAACATTAAAAAACAAAAACATCTAACAACAACATCCATTTGAAGGACGTTTTTTTTATAAATAAATTCTAAAACAAGCAAAGGTTGGCTTACACTATCACTACGGTAACCATATTTTTCAAACGAAAAAAAGGACATTACGAAATGTAGTAAAAAATGATAAATAGCATCAAGGTTATTAGAAATGTAATAAGAAAATTCAAAGAATATGATATTAGCAAGTAGAACTACTATTAAAACATATACTTATTGTCTTTGAAAAAAATCAATAAAATATACCTAGAAATTCATATAAAAAATATATGTAAAAGTGTTTTTAACAAAAAAATTATTAATTAAAAATAATTTATATGTTTCTGTAGGAGTAATTTTTTTTTTAATATGACATAAAACTAATTTTAATTCTATACAGTCAATTTTAAATCTCTTATAAAAAGTGATTCTTAAGTAACCAATTTTAATTGGGACTTTTCTAATAATCCAAAAATTCTTAGCAATTGAAAGTAATCTTTTTGTTGGCGCACTAAAATAGTCAAAATGTTCCATCTACGTTTGATCCACTGATGTATCATCTTTTCTCCACTTCTTACCTAATCAAAATGTTAAATTTTTGTGAACACTGCAGCCCATTGCTTTAAATTATCAACACAAAATGCTACCTGCCAATATCATCGGGCCCTTTGTTGAGAGACAAAACGTTCTTTTAATGGAACGCAAAATTTTAGAATTCGATTTTACACTGGAATTAATGTTAACCAGAGGGTTTTGCTGTATTAATGTTGAAATTTTGGGAATATAAAACTTATAGTTTTAGAGTTTAAGGAAGAAGTCATAATCTTACAAAAAAAAATTTACTAAAACAAGGACTGTCATATCAAAAAAAAAAATGACCGTACTCTTAAAAAAAGAACGAATGGTCACCGTAACTATCACACAAGTCTTACGTTTTGAGACTGACAAGAAATTTAATTTAACATCACAGTTTGTTTGTATTCACACTATCGCACATGCACATGATTTTATTAAAATGCAAACCTGCCTGTCTATACTAGATTGCACTAAATGTCAAAATTTAGTTATCTTTAATGTAGACAGCACTTTTTTGTACATATTTATTGCTGGCAATTTATGTTGCAATAATTGTAAGTCCATTTTCGTTGACAATTATTGCTAACATAAATCGTGTATTTGTCAATTACAAGACAAGAAGCAAAAAAAAATAGAAGCAAATTGTGTAGGAAAGAAATTAAGTTTGTGAAATTGTAGCAAATTATAATTGTAGTAAAAGAATTAAATAAACACTAAAATAAAATTGCAAAAAACACTAAAATAAAATTGCAAAAAAAAATAATTTTTTTCTTATTCGATCTTTATTATTTAAATTTATATAATTTTTGTTTAAGCTTGAGTTATTTTTTATATAAAAATATAAATTTTATTTTAATCAAACAAAAAAATAAATTTAATAAAAATTATAATATTTTTATATCAAAAAAAAAAGACCTGAAGGTTCAACAAATTAATATACATTTAAAAAATATAGTCGAATAAGAAAGAATTTACATTGTTTTACAATTGTTTTTCCTTGATTTCTTTAAAATTATGAGTTAACATAAATACGTTTTCCAAATTTGAGTATTTTGACATTGACCTTTAAGAACAAAGCCAAGGATATTATATATACTTATCTAAACACTATTAAATCAATGAAAAATATCGAAATAAGTAAAAGTTACTAAATGAAGCTATAAAAAAATTTAGCTTTATATTTTGGCTTTAAATTTCCTTCTTTAGTTCTTTGCTGTATTCCAAGCATGATTTAGCTTTATGTTTTTTTTAAAAATCTGGTCACACTGGCTCTCACACTTTTTGTGCGACTTTTTCAAAATTGTCTAATTTTGCAACTTTTTCCAACTTTTTGCCCCTTTTTTGTAATTGAAATACTTTTTTTTACCCTGCATTATTTCACATATCAATTTTGTCTTAAACATTTCCCGGGAGATGTAACCTCATTCGATTGATCAGACAATTTTAACTTCTCAACTGTATTGTATATGGCTGGTTTGTATCTTTTTACCCCTATTGATATCATATCTTTATTAAAAAATTGTTTTAAATTACCTTAATTTAGTACCTTTATTTAGGCAAATAAGCAGCGCATGTATTAACTCTGCCGCACAACAGGGCGTGATCTGACAATTTTCGAATTTATGAAAAATAACTTTACCAACAGGTTAAAAGTAGAAACTTGTGAGTCCATGCTATCAATTCTAAATTTTTTAGATACTGAATTAGACGGTTGCATGTCTGTAAGCGATGAGAACAAGTTATCGTCATACAACTTTTTTTGTTTTTTTTTTAAGAAGTTTTCGTCATACACATTTTTTTCAGTTTTTTTTAACGAAAACAATTTGTTCTGTTAGTAAAAATTTCTTTTTAACTGAAGCAAATTTAAGAGAGTTATTAAAGAAATAAAACCGAAATTATCAGCTGGGTGGTAATTAAATTAAAGTTATTAAAATGTAAAAAAAAGTGTGAGACTTAAATTGTAAAAAACGACTTTTTTGCGCGACTTTTTGTTTTAAAAACACCTTTTTGTGCAACTTTTTCAAAATTCTCAACGGTAACCCAGAACACATTGCATTCACACAATCACACTTTTACATATTAGATAAACGGTAACCCTAAAAAAATGCAAAATCCAAAAAAATTGAAGACAATCAAGTTTTTCCTTGTTGCAAAACAAAGCCCGGAAAATTAAGGAAGTTGCAAAACATTTTATTTACTTATTTTTATTACAGTTTTTAGAACAGTAGGAAAAGTTTTGTAGCGGCAACTGTTGTTAAGCCCTTTCGCACTTCAAGTTTTTTTTTTGTTTTGTTGTATTTTAAGTGTTTCCTGAGAAAATATCTATTGCTAGATATTGCAATTTCTTAGCCCATAAGACAGTTAAGGATTTGTCGGTTGGTTAGCTGGCTGGCTGGCTGGTTGCTGCAACAAGTGTTTGCAACATCAAACAAGGCAATACTCTGAAGTAAAACTAAATAATTTTCCCTTGCAATGCAAAACAATTGTTGGTTTTGAGAAAGTTTATTAAATCATCACTGCTTTTTACTCCTATTTGCATCGCTTATGACAGGAACACTAGTCAACTGGGGTATTATGCGTTTATGCTGATGTTTGTAACACCCTAAAATACCGATCGACTTTCTGAGTCGATCCCGATCCGGCGGGCTGTCTGGCTAGCGCAAAGTAGAGGTATCAATTTTGGGGGATAATTTAAGGAAATTTGGTATACAGGATCTAATTAACAGAAGGACCAAGGCTATTGAAAATGGATCGAATGAGTCCATGACTGCCCATGGGTCCCAAGTAAGAAACACTTGAAAAAATTTGTTTATATTTTTCATAAGGCCGGGCTTGACCGAACATTCTTTCTTACTTGTTTTTATTTTAGTCTTTTCTTTGCAAGCAGAGCTGTTATTGTGAGAAGTTTGCAAATGTTTTAATTTAAGCCACAATTAAATAGAAGGGATTTATTGGTGTTATACTTGATTAACTTTTTATCTTATCTTTCTTCTAGAGTTGAATTTTTTCACTCAGCAAGAATATTTGCACAGTTAATGTGTTAATCATGAAAAGAAGTTTTTACTTAAGGTTTGCTCGACCATGGAATTATATTTCAAAGTAAGTTGTGCGGTTTACTAGTTATGCTATGGATCATATTAAAATACTTACCGCCTGTTTGTAGAACGCGAGTGCAAAAGTGACTCGTTTAATAAACATTTAAAACAAAAATTCAAAACTTGTTGTTGTTTTGAATGTTAGTTAAACATTTAAAACAAAAACAAAAATTCAAAATTTGTTGTTGTTTTGAATGTTAGTTAAACATTTAAAACAAAAACAAAAATTCAAAATTTGTTGTTGTTTTCAATGTTAGTTAAACGAGTCACTTTTGCGCTCGCGTTCTACAAACAGGCAGTTACTTTAATTGTTAAGCCAAACATTTTTGGAAAATGCATACTAGGGATACAACTTTTTTACAATTTTTGAAAATATAAAAATGGTCCTACCCGTACCATGTGGTGCATAAAAAAACAATAAGAACTGCATTTTTAGATTTTCGATATCGTTAAAAGAGGTTCCGCGTCAAATGCAATTAAGTTTGGGATCAGTAATAATGCATTTACACCTACACCATAAACTGTTTATAAGTTGTTTTTGGTGATAAACTAGTTTGTGAAACTTATTTATCCATACAAATCATAAACATGGTTGTAACTAGCTTTTAATATAAACTAGTTACAAACATCCGATTTTTGCTAATACAACTCTGTTTTTTCAAAATTTTCTGGCAACGCTGACATTTGCTCATACAAAAATAATGTTTGTTTACATTTACAAATTTGGTAAAAAATACTACTTGTAAAAGAAAAAATTTTTTATAAATAAAGCAGGCGTTCGTTTTCGTTCAACTTTTTAAAAAAAATGTCTTTTAAACATAGCAAAATTCAAGGCCCATCTATCAGGTCTGCTTACTTGAACAAAAACAAAAAACGATTCTTTTTAGTTGTCAAAAATTTACTACTACATATACAAAGCAAAAGGAAAAAACGTGTATGTGTGGCATACCATAAACTAAAACAAACGTATACATGCACATGTAAGCAAAATGTAAACAACTTTTGACTACTAAAAAGAATATAAACAATGATCATCAGGCTTCTTGCGCAGACCTTTTCAATGGGCCTTGGCAAAATTGTTGCTCGGAAATCGCGGATAAGTGGACCCAAAATTTAAAAAATGTTGAAAATAAATTATATGCAATATGTGAATTTCTATGTGGCCCTTGGTACAACATTTGGTTTTCAGATCATTGTAACAATATAAAATGACTTCGAAGCTTTAAACAAATCAATATCGGGCTAAACTAATGCTCAGAAATTCTTTCTAAGACATTGGGTCAAAGATGAATCAAGAATTCCAAAAACACAATGCATCAACATTTGTGCGGAACACGCCATCAAAGTCGTACAAGATATTTTCCCACACTGCAAATCAACACGAACTCTTAATCTTAACTTCGCTTATCAATGATAGTTTTTATATTGTGATTTTGATTCTCATCATATAATTACATTAAGAAATTTAAATAGTTAAATAATTATAAAATTTTGAAAAAATAAAAAAAATCTTCCAGGGCTTTCAGAAATCGGCTTCGACGCGGAACGCATTTGTTCCGAAATGATCTGAGGAAACATTTTTCGGTTTCAGCACAACATCGGCTACAGCGTGGTGATAGGGCCTTATTTTGGTTGTACCCCTAATGCATACCCATATTCGAGAAAAAAGAAAAAATTATGTTAACATACTGAATTAAAATACATATGTACATATATTATATGTCTGTTAAAAATTAAAATAAAATAAGTTTGCTTAAAATAAATTAATTTTGCATAAATAATTATTATTTTATATTCTTTTTAAAAAACATTTTTGGTACGTTCCAAGTATATAAATATACAATAAACATTGATATGCAATACGCTGAGATCGGACTTGAAATGGCTGTAGCGTGGCAAAAAGATGTTATCTTGATTTATAAACTTGATTGATTTATATTTCATGTGACTGGCAAAACTTTTTTGTATGGACTGCAACAAAGTTTCACCAGTTTGACCTTACTTGCGCCTTCAACATCACTTCCAGCTTGGTTACCGCCACGAAGCCAGCTTCCGCTTCTATCTGTCTCCTCCAGGTACAGGTCCATTCCATTTTCTCCTAACTTGGGTATTTCTTATTTTGCCTTCTAAGGGTATGACCGATCGATCCATTTCCATTTTTGTCTTCTTTTTGAAGATGGATTCGAGCTTCACCTGCTCTTGCTCATAACTCCGTGTTTGAGATAATTTACGGCCAAAAACTTCTCATTATCTTTCGGAGAGACCGGTTAACGAACACCTGTTGGGCATGTAGATCGTTCGCCGAGGTGTTCCGTGATTTACAACCGCAGAGAAGTACGGATAGCACGTTTGAGGAAAAAAGGCGGAGTTTGGGTTTAAAGTGGATTGAGCAAGGTCTCTACACCTAATGGAGGACCTAGAAAGTCTGGTTTGCATTATTAATGCGGTTTGCAATATCCTCTGGTGACCCACCTGTGTGGGTACATGGACGATTGAACATACATATTGGGAATGACATTTTAATTCTTTTTTTGAATGAAATTTCTAAAAAAAAAAAATAATTGTGTCAAATTTAATACACAAGTCTAAAATTTATAAGAGATATAAGCAGCGAAAATAAATTTGACGTATTGTAAAACATTCGTGCTATTAAATTCCACGCCAAAATAACGTGTCATTCTTCTCTAGAGTTATCATGATGAAATATTATGGCTTCGTGCCTGGTGGCTTATTCTGGGAGCCTTTGCTTCCAAATGCCGAGCAAAACGATAGCGCCAAGATTATTCGGCATTAGTGGTGAAACTACTTTACATCCCCGTTAAGATTCAGTGAGGAATTGTTGTGCATCAGCTGCACTTTTTATATAAAGTTATTTTTGTACTTACAAAAAATTACTTTGATAATAAACTGGCAAGTGCACGGCTAAAAAAAACTAAGCTGGCAAGTTGTTTTTCTTTTCATTTTGTTCTTTCTTAACCGACTTACAACTAAAATTAACGTTGGATGAATTCCAAACAAAAGTAGTGGGGAATGTAAGAAAAGATAAACTCACTGTTTATTGTTGTTGTTTTTGCTTAAGCTTTGATATTGTTTCAAGTAGAGATGTTGCTTATAATTCTTATTCGCTTAACAGTTTTATTTGTTTAATATCTTTAGTTTTTCTAAAATCTTTGGATGAAGTTTCCTGACGATCTGGCCTAAGCAACCAGTGAAATGCGCGTGAAATGGGGAATTAAGCACGACATACAAAATCTTGTTATATATAATATTTTGTTCAATGACTACTTGTGAATGAATGACAATGTGTAAATTTACACTTCATTAATATTGCAAGATTTGTTTATCGCTCGTTTACAAATAAAAATTACACAAAACTTTAATAGAAAGTAAAAAACTTTATTAAGTAGTTTATTACCTTTCAGAACAAAATATCTAACCAGTACAATAGTTCGGTACTCTTGCGGAACACTGTGTTAAAATCCCACCAGTCAGGAATTAAAATTGATGGTATATTACAGCTCTTGACTTCAGACAAACAAGAAATGTTTGTTAACTTGGCTTAATTTCAGTTTACAAAACGGATAATTTAAAATATAATCAAAATAAAGGTACCTTGAAAAAAAATTGTATTCATAATTTTGTTACATTATTTTACTTCTGTTTTATTTAATTTCAAGTGCATTTAAATTCATGACTTCTATCACCTTTAAAACACATATTCCTTTCAATGAATACGTGCATAACTAGAATTACATCAAGTAAACAAAAAGAGCCTGCCTCATCGGTGTTGCCAGTTGGGCGCTTTGTCCACAAGTTGGGGATTTCTGCATTTATTTAGGGACAGCTTTTAGTGGGAAGAGACTTATAGAAACAAGGATCGCCCGGTGGCCAAAATTCGACCACTTGACATTTACTTTCGAGAGAACCTGTGCGTTATACAATTAAAACGTACACATTTAAGAGAACGGCAAAATGCACTATTCAACAATCTTTGTACGTATGTCTGCAAGATAAATTAAAACGCTTTTCAAACACTTTAATTCCAAAAATTAAGAAAAAAAAATATATTGTGCATATCCCCGTATTAAATTTATAAGATTATCATAAAATGTTATCAAAGTAAAAAAACAGAACACAGATCTTCGTTAAAAGTCATTAAAAACACGTTTGTCATTATATTTGGCTTTAATACGAAATAAACTTTATCAATTTTAAGAAATAATAAAAAAAAGATTGTTATGAATTCGTATTCGTAACAAAAGTAAAGACTTTATTAAGTAAAATGTACTAATGATTCTCTGGTTCCAATGTCTACATATGTTCCCAAAAGAACTACCTAGTAAATAGTACCAACGTCAGTAGTCGATTTTCAATGACACGCACATGTTAAATGTCTATAGTAAATAACATTGTCTGGGGTATAATAAGTCACTAGTACTGGTGACTATGTCAGTAGTGAATCAGCACAGATTCACTAGTGACATTTCCTGCAGGGAACATTGAGCATAACCGTCGTTTATACATGTGTGTACATCAGAGCTGCCAATTTAGCGCCTTTGGCGCTAGATTTAGCGCTTTTTAAATGTCGAAAAGGCTCATATTTTTTCCTAAGCGCTTTTTTTTAACATTTAACATTCTTGTACATTTATTTGCATACATTAAAATCAAGACACATTAAACCAAAATTTGTTTCCGTTTTTAAAATTCTTTACTCTGAAATGCATACTATACAAGAAAAGAAATTTATTTTCTTAAGGAATCCATTTCGTTTCTTAAAACAAGAAAATCCAAAAATAATTTCTGATTTTAACTTGCTTTGTTCGTGTTAAGTAAAACTTTCTGAAATAAAGAAACATTTTGTCATGATCAAAAATTTCTTAAAACAAGAAAACCGAAAGTAGCTTATTTTTATTTAAAACAAAAAATATATTTCTGAAATCAAGCAGGATTTATTTAATTTTAGTCTGATTTTCTCGATTTTTGAATAGAATCGAATTTCTTGCATCAAGAAACAAATGCTAGGGATTTCTTTAAATGCGGAAGAACACTTGGTTTGATTAAAGAAATTTTTATTTTGATCGACATGTTAAGCAAGTCAATTAAAAGTTTTTTATTTTTATATTAAGTTTTCTTAAACTAATTAGTGCTATACGTTTTTATGAAAAAAATTCAGGATTTTCTTCTGATTTTGTAAATTAAAAAGCAACGTTAACTTGATTTAAGTAACTATAGAATTAAAATAAATTTTTTTTAGCTGTTGGTAGGTAAATTTATGTTCGCTATTTGTAATAACTTTTTGCTTAAACCAAGCCACACAAAAGTTGTGCTTAGAAATATTTTTTTCCCTTGTAGTCCTTGTGAAAAACTCAACAAAAAGCTGTAGTTATCACGTTTGTTAAATAACCCAGAATAAAACCGTTGATGAAACTATATTTGTCCCTTTCCATCACTCAGCAACTTCGTTAATTTACAATACTATCGAAAAAGACACTCATGATTTGTAGTATAAAATCGTATTAAGAAAAGCAGAGTTGTACACTTACTACAAAGGGTGAAAATAATAATATTTCTATTATACGAAAACCTTTTAGTTTTTAGAATTTACTTTTGCAAGCAGAAGTTGATTAATTTAAGTACATAATTAAATCGTTTATTTCGAATACCAGTCAAGCAACATAAAATCCAAAATTGAGCTATTGGGCGACTGGTTTTTGAAATAACCGATTCAATTGACGTTTTGGTTCACAAGCCAACTAACTGAGTAGGAGATTCTTAGGGGCTTAAAAACGTTTCCCAGCACATTTTGGTATTTCTTATGCTGCAACAAAAAGTGGCAGTTTTTATAAATAGCAACATGATAATAATTCGCTCCAAATTCAACTTAATTGAAGCAAATAAAATCTCATAAAATAAAAGATAACAAATTTCTACGCCATAATTTATGCCATTTTTACAATACTTTATTTCAATTATTTGCTTGTTTTAAGAATAATAGTATTTTTCCACATTTTTACCTTTTTTTTGTTTGCTATTTGTTCTCACAAATAAATCTTATCTTATTTTTCAACATTCACAACAAGCACTAAAAATTAAACTGCTTTTGCTGTTTAGAGAAGGGAATAGGGAAAATATACAATGGTTTTCCATAGTGTATTTAACAAATAATAACATAAACATTCAAAAGTTCAAGTGCAAAGGAAGAATTACATATACAACAATTTTCCCTTTAAAACGACTTAATCATTCACTTGAAGTTGTAATTAAAGCGTAGTGCTGCTAGATTTTTTTTTTTCATATTTGTTACTTATTTTCTTGCTTCCACGTTTTCACCACATTCACTCCCTTGAACATTTCAAGTAGAAATCTTAAATTGAGTTGCCAGAGTGGAGATTGCAAGTAGTAGATAGTCTTGAAAACATACTGACACTCATTTTGTATTCTTTTTAACATCGACAGTGGTGGCCACATAATTAAAAACTTAGTTCAACATATTGAATCTAATGACATAAGTTTGAATTAGGTTTAACTTGGATTCGTCGCTGCAGAGAACTCTTTTCAGTATCTTGAAATTTTCCTAAAAATTTCCTTAGCAACCCGCAACGCTTCTTAATATATATTTTTTTGAGAAGTGCGTTTTTTTTTTGTGCATTGCCCAAAAAGACCCAACTCATTTCCTTCCTGTTTTTGGAAAACAAAACTCGGCTTAAGAGCACACAACTCGATCGTTTAACTTACATTTAAAACAAGAACTAAATTTCAAAATTTGTTCTTGATTCAAATTTAAGTTAAATAAACTAGTTTTGCAAAAGTGTTCTAAAAACCAGCAGTTAATCGCCTGCATTAATTTGCTACTCAAATTCATCCTTTACTACACGCGAAGAGAAAAAAGGATTTATTTTACTGGCTGTACAATAAACTCATTCTTCTGTTGGAGTGGTATTTCGTTTCCTGGGCTTTCTGGCTGGGGTGTCCAACTCCTTTGACTCCTAATACAAGTCAATTGCACTAACAAAAATTTTTTTGAGCAAACAAACTTTTGTGCTATAGCCGGCATTGATAGTTTTCCATTCTGAAAACACTGCACAACTATCTCTCTCATTTGTGGATTACACGATCAATTTTTACCCATTTTAGAAACTAAAACGTTTTAAAATTATTGCAAGTTCGATAAGTTTGGAAATAAAACCTGTATTTATCCAATTGCCTAAAACAACTAAGTACTTTAAAAAGAATTTAAATGATTTTTTTCTTTAAGAAACTTTAGAGTTTACATTGTTTGCAATATAATAGGGAAAATTATCTACCCGTTAAATAATCGTTCTTATAAGTACCAGTAACGGTCCTCATAGAAATTACACTACGATAATTTTCCATAAACCATCGTTTCTTATTATGTGGCCACCACTGTGTGCATAAAAGAAACAGAGAATTTTAAACTCAAGGATAACTTTGGTTTGTTCATTTGACTGCCATTTGTTGTTGGGAACTGACAGACTGCCTCCAACAATTAGCCACCATTGTTTTTACTTTTATTTACTCCCTACACCACTTAAAATGATAAAGGGCTTGCCATATCGAAATCGGCAAAAAGCTTGATATTCAAAAAAAGTTTGATTTTTCTTGATAATTTTAAATTCGTAACTAAATCCAGTTATTCGGCTGTGTCGAATCTTTGATGCCCCCACCGACCGTTAGATTATTTGAGGCGTAGGATCTATAAATTAAAATTCTTTGCGATTAAGACCTTCATATGTTAAATTATTGACTGACAATCAGAAAGCTTCATGCTTTTATTTCTATGCATATTAACTTAATTAAAGTAAAAAATCTTGATTCGTAACAGTTTTAGCCTAACTAAAATTATTTTCGATTGGGGAATTTATATTGGAGCAATGGTAAATAATGGACCAAACATGTGACTGTGGTTTGAATGAAACTACGAAAGACCAAATTCTGCTATGCGACCTATGATACATTAGGCACTGATCTTCACGAAATTAAACAAATAACTCGTACAAAAATCTTAAACGTTAAGCATTGGGTAAAAAAAATTTTCTGTAAATAGCAGTATTGCCAATTAAGCCATTTAGTAGCTAGATTTAGCCATTTTTCACCCGGTTTAGCCATTAGCCATTTTTCAACTTGCTTAGCCATCAAATTGTTATTGCCGTTTTTCTTTTAAAAGAATAATTTTTATTTTATTATAAAAATTTATAGAAGTAAAATAAACATTTTTTACAATTAAAGGCGTAATTTAAATCACAAATTTTACAAATGTTGTAAATCGCTATAAACTATGCTAAT
This sequence comes from Pollenia labialis, assembly GCA_949318255.1. Classification (NCBI taxonomy): domain Eukaryota; kingdom Metazoa; phylum Arthropoda; class Insecta; order Diptera; family Polleniidae; genus Pollenia; species Pollenia labialis. The sequence continues at coordinate 121,676,219 of OX439142.1, forward strand.
GAAAAATTTTTAAAATTAAAGAACAGTATTCCAATATTAAATTTATAAAATAAATCGACACAAACATAGGTGTTTCTTTCTGGTTGCAAGTACTTCAATAAAGAGATGCAGGCGGCAAAAAATTTTTTTTAGAAATTTCATAATTGAATATAAAGTTGCTCTCACTTCCATGGTCTAATGATGAAGCAGGAGGGTTCATGTTCTAAGTCTAATTAACAATGATTGTCGGGCTGGCTGGCAGGCTGGCTGTCCATTTTAACCTTGTGCGCAAAGTACAGGTCGCAATTTTGGAGATTATTTGATAAAATTTGTCACATAGGTTCTAATGTGGTGTAGGGTATCATAAAGTTGGGGTGAGACCGACTATACTTTCTTACTTGTTTTCTTATAGTAGATCTGGACTCAAAAGTTGTTGGGTAAACGTTGTCGTGATTATGATTTACCTTCAAATTATTTTAAACTAACAGGCACGAGTGATTCCTTTGAGATGAGCAATAACGACATCGAATTTATCGATGACTTAATTTTTAAAATATCTATCAAAATATTTAACAAATTGATCTTAACTTACAAAATTGATTGTATGATTTTAATTTGAGAAGATGCAATAAAGTATCCGATTTTGATTGCAATCAAAATATTGCAGTTTTGACTAGATTTCAATTTGAAATAAAAACTTGAATCAGCTTGGTCAGAATCATTTATTTTATAAACAATTGATTGCAATTTTAACAACTCTGAAAAACGAGTTTGAAAGTATTAAGTCTTTTCAAACTCTGATATTTCATAAAGACTGCTTTTTTCGCTTTTTTATGCATTTTCGGTGTTAATTGTTCATTTGTTTCCGTTTTTAATACCTCTTCCATAAATGGTTTCTGTTTATTTACGCTTTTACCCTCGACGTTTGTATGTACGTGTGTCTGTAACATTTCGTAAGTAAAGTTTAAAAAAAAATAAATTAATTTAAAACGATTAATAGTCGTATTCATTCATTTCGTGGCTATCAAGCCAACTTAAATCAACGGCTGAAGAAACAAGAAATGTATCTCACACAAACAAAAAATTCCATTTCAGTGAGATTGGGGGGCATTAAAAAGCCCACATATTGAATGACTTTTTAAGAGTTGGCAATTAGTAAAAGTTTTCCTAGAATTTCCCTTTCAATTTGTATTTGTTTTCAGTATTAAACTTAAGTCAGATTAAGATATTAAAAATGTTACACACAGGCAAACAAATTTACGTAAACATACTTACACAAACAAATGCAAAAATTAGTTGGCGGTTAAAATACATTAGATATGGGCCTTTAAGAGGGTACTTCTTTAGCTTTTATAAGATCGCAACTAATTTCTGTCTGTGTTTTTAAAGGAAGGCTAATCAAATATGTACACAAAACGTCTGTGTCCAACCACAATGACAAATGCTCTACGTTTATGTTCGTCCAATAATTTAAAAAGAGTTGTGAAGGCACAAGAATTCAAAGAAATACACTCCAGACATTATTTGTTTTTTTCAAAACCTTTGAAAATAGTAAAAAAAATGTTTGCGTATACTCCTAGTATCAGTGTTGACAAAACTTGGAGACCAAAAATGGCTTAATTTACGGGAAAGTTGTAATTTAAATTAAAGGCGTTTTATTTGTTAAAAATGTATATTTTGCTTTTATAAATTTTTATAATAAAATAAAAACGGCAAGAAAAATGTTATGGCTAAACGAGTTGAAAAATGGCTAAAAAAAATTGCTAATGGCTAAATGCATTTTTTAATGGCTAAACAGGGTGAAAAATGGCTAAAATGGCTGCCTAGTATTTTAAAATTACCTCGTGCCGTCTGCGAGAATTTGTAAAATTACCGTGTGTGTCGTATTTAGCGGTCGCATAAGGAATTGTTTTTGCAAACAAATTTAGTTTTTTGTGAGGGCCATACCCTAAGGAATAATAATGACGAAATCGCAAAAATGCAACAAAAAAAATTGGAATACCGCGTCACACATGGCGCAACACGGTCCTGAAAGCATAAACCGAAAACACTAAAACATAGCAGCAAATTAAAGATTTGACGAATGACAGGGTTCGAAGGAGAAACTGAATGCTCACACGAGAAGCGAACAATGCGTAACAATGTCTATATTATCAAAAAAAATAACATACAAAAGATTTGGTACACACATATTCCAAAATCGCGTTAAACAAACGAAATATGTGTATTTTTTGTTCCATGGCTAATTTTTTAAAGGTATTTTTTAATACTCGCACTTTCACTAAAGATTTCTCGTCAAGACTTTTATTAGGTGTTTGTTTGGGACAGCAACAGTTTAAAGTTTGAAACATTTTCATTGGTTTGAATGGATTTATGCAGGGCCCTTATTATATACACATGCATGCTAAAAATAGCACTGAAAATTTTTAGAAATTAAATCTTTTAAGTTATGTCTACACAGGTTTGCTGTTAGAACAGAAACAACTTGTATCTGCGAAAAAAAAATCCACGTTCAATCGCGAAAAATTTATAGTTTCGATGTTGGTTTTAGTAAAATATTATAAATTGAAGTTACGATTATTATTGAGCGTATTAAGAGGATTAAATTTGCAAAATTTAAATAAGTAATTGTCATTTATTGTAAAATATTCAATATTAATCAGTGTTAAATTTTTTAAGTAACTATTACGGCTTTAATATGTAGAAAAAATAAATTATATCAATTAAAATGAATTCTAACTAAAATGAAAAGATAGAAAAGATAAAATATTTATGTGTCAAATTATCAAATCTTATAGTAAATAAAAGTTGTTATTTCAATTAGTACAAATTATTTGCACAATGAATTAATATGAAACTGATTAATTATTTTGTTCTTTAACATACATATTAATTGATAACAGTAAAACCTCCTGTTACACGGTCTGGGTAAAACAGAAGCCGAGTTACGAAAAGCACGAGCTAAGTGTGGTGTAATATCGAATACAGTCACCGTTTGATATCAAAACCTTGCAAAGTTTCATAACGTAAAAATTAAAGAATAATAGCGGAGTTCAATGTTTGGTGCAAAATTGTCTTGCATCGTAGCATTTGCAAAATGGTGTAGTAAATACTGTAGTATACTTTTGATCGCCTTGTTTCACTGAGTGTTAGCTGTCGGTTTGCAATTTGCTTTGACATTTCATTATGGATCGACTTACACCAGAGTAACGAGTGCAAATTGTTGAAATGTTCAATCAAAATAATTTGGCGAATGGTTTGAAGCACAAATTGGTATTGATTTTGAATTACCATTCAAAATTTTATTTTCCGATGAAGCCCATTTCTGATTGAATGGGTATGTAAATAAGCAGAATTGTCGCATATGGAGTGAGGAGAATCCACCAGCTTTTGTCGAAACACTATTATAACCACATAAAAGTACTGTTTGGTGTGCTCTATGGGCTGGCGGAGTCATTGGCCCATATGTCTTCAAAAACGATGATGGTCAGAATGCGAAAAGTTGTTGAAAATTTGTGTTTCAAAATGCGCCTTTTACGCCCCAGCCGTGGCGGCCACATGGCAGAAGTCATATTTAAACATTAATGTCATAAAATTTTCTATCCAATAAAGAGCGTTTAATTGACATTAAAAATATATTACTAAATTTCATTATGGTTTAAACTTGTATTACTCTATAAAAAAAACACCCTTTATATAAAAATTAGTTGTCCTATGTTTGTGATTTTATAACTCAAACGAGTACATGCGTTAGATCTTTCCACTTTCACTGATAGTTTATAAAAAAAAACTCCTGATAGGTGGCGCTATTGTCGTGTTATTTAATTTTTTTTTATTAATTGTAGATAGCGCTGGGGTCAAGTTATTTACAAAATTCTCCAGTATTTAATTTTTTATTTTTATTTAGAACATCCCGAGCAGCGTCGGGACCAAACAGCTAGTTGTTTTTATATTTTTAATATGTAAAATATTTACAAAAATTTTTATTCGGGTTCGTGTGAATTTTTTTTTTTAACAATATTAAAATATTTATGTTGGAGTTTAATGCCTGTATTCATAAAAAAATTGTATATTTAATAAAAGTTTAAGGAACAAATTTACTATGAAAATTATCCTTAATAATCATTTCTTAAATTTAATAATCGTTTATGAATACGGGATTAACATCTTTTTTTATAATAATAGTACTTCCTATTTCTATTATTATAAAAAAGATTTTGGCTGTATATACAAAGTCTTTATTAAAAGTATTTAATTTTTGTTAATTTCTATTTAATTATAAATATTCTGTGCTATTTTTTATAACACCATTTAAAGTAAATGAGATTTCTAAATTAATTGTTTATAGCAAAGAGTTTAAATATTAATTTTTACAAAACGTTTTATTTTTAATGTTATTCAGGAAAAATAAAATGAATGCATGTCCGTTCTTATTATTTTTTAAATTAAAGACGCCCTATGAAATAGACAACATATCAAAATTTAATAGATCATTTTAAATTTTAATGCCAGACTGAAAAAAATAACCCAGAAAAACAAATTACATATCGTGTCCTGTTTAATGGTAGTGTACTCATTTGTCGTTTCGTCATTTGGAATGTGTTTGTAGTATAAATGTGTGAACATATACATGTATGTATATCTATAAATAAAGTGACAAATTAAAAAAAATTTAAATATTGGAAAAATTTAGTAAAATTTAATATTCAAAAGCGTTCATTTATAACAAAGTTCTAAAATCATAAACAGACTCAAATGATTATAACTTCAACTATAATTGGGGTATTCACAAGGTGTGCTATTATGTTATATTGTCAAAATGTTCTAACATTATACAATGGTTTAAAAATATTGTTGTTGTTTTGTAAACAAAAGGTGTCTTAAATAAATAGAAATTTACTTGTGCTGTCGTAATTAATCAGTAGAGACCTGCGCTGAACGGCTGAGCACAGCCACATTTGTTTTTATACGCCGTCGCCGTTGACGGTAAAATTTATCCGGCTAACATCCGAATTTAAACTGCGGCTAGCAATTTTTGCAACAAATCACTTGCGCCGTCAAATAACATCGGCTTAGGACTCTGCTGTTTGGTAAGAAAACAAAATAAAATTTATTTCTGATATGCGTCTGAAAAAAGAAAATAGTCAGGTAAGATCTAATTTAATTTATTAATTCATGGATAAAATTAAAAAATATAGAAATTTTTGGTAAATATTTATTTTTTATATTTGTTTAAATCAGCTGATTTGAATTCAAAATAACACACTGAATTATGAGGGGTTGTTCACAACAGTCGTATTTATTCATGTTATTATTTTAAGACATATGACTTTATGGCACCTTGTGAATGCCCCAAATGTTAAAAAAATTAATTTTATTTAGTTTTTTTTTTTATCATAAAAGCTGTATCGAAAACTATTAGTAAAGGCGTGCTAACAATCTTTAGTAATGATAGAAATTACCCGATTTTAACCATGAAATAAAATGTGTACTATAAAACCCTGCAAATATTATTGGACCACCTGATCCAATTTCATAAAATGGACTACTCCATGGAATGGTCCGATGTAATGCAAGCATGGACCATGTCATTGTTAAAAAGTGTTTGTAGTGAGACGACATGTCTTTGTTTTTTGACGAAGTTAAAACTAATCCTCTTGTGTACACAATGGAGTAGTTTTAAGACTACTCCTTTGTAGTCCAAAGATAGGTTATATGGGCCTACCCTAGGACATCGTAATGTTAAATAGACCATGTTTTTCCATACGTTTGGGTTCCTTTTGGACTAGTTATTGTCCCTTGTGGGCTACTCTTTACACGCGTGTTTGGTGTGGTCCTATAATTTGCAGGGTAATGAGACAACATGTCTTCGTTTTTAACGACGAGCTTTCGTTTTTAAATTACTTCAAAACAAATCCTCTTGAGTATACCATGGAGTAATTTTAAAACTACTCCTTCGTAGTCCAAAGCTGGATTATATGGCCCTGCCCTAGGACATCGTAATGTTAAATTGAACATGTTTTCTCCATACGTTTGGGTTACTTTTGGACTAGTCCTAGTCCCTTGTGGGCTACTCTTAACACGCGTGTTTGGACTGGTCCCATTAATTGCAGGGAAGGCCAGCACACACACACACACATTTGCCCACACTTGCAAACATGTGCAAGGGAAAAATATTTTCATTTTTCATTTAAAACCCGAACACTAGTAATAAATAAATGGACGTTTGATGTTTTAACATTTTATAAAGCGAAACAACAAAGCAGGTTGAAAAATAACAAAACATTTTATTTTATAAAAGAACAACAAACAACGATTATCCTTTTGAAATTATGAAAAAACACTTAAAGAGTGCTGATATAGAACAAAAATGTAAATATGTTTACACACATGTACATACTTAATATAAATAAACATACGTATGGTTGTGTGTAGGTTATATGTATTTATACATATAAAAAAGGTTTCAGTTTGTATTCATAGTATATATAAATGAATGTAAATATGTTTTCGCTTGTGAGAAAAGTATTGATAACATCATACATGCATATTTAAGATTTATACTTTATCAAAGACATACACATATTATTACATGTTTGTATATACACTTGCACAGATGTACCTTAATTCGACATACATTTTATATGGAGATGTAAAACAGCACCCTAAAAAAACATTAATAAACATTGTTCGCTTACGCCCGTATTTATAAAAAAAATTTAAAATTTAATAAAGGTTTACAAAACCAATTTTGTATGAAAATTTGCTTTAATATACGTTTGTTAAATTTAATAATCGTTTATAAACACGGGGGTTAATGTTTCATTTAAATATCTTCTGTGTGTTAATTTTTTCCTATAACATGTTCATTGGTGTTGTATGTGGTAAATATGTAATTATTTCGACATCATTCAATTCACTGGCCTTTACTCAAGAACTGAAACAACGCATTTGCAACAAAAAAGAAGGTAGTTACATACATGTAACAACATACCAGCTAATTTAAACAAGTATGAAAGTAAAGTCGGTCCACCATACGATACCATACACCACAGTCGTTAGAGTCTAATTATTGCTAATTTCCTATTTAGGCCCCAGGCCTATCATACACTGAAAGAAAAATGCTTCATATTTTTAATGAATCATTTTCATAAAAAAATTTTCATTGGTTAAATGAAAATTTTCATTTTCTAAATGAAATTTCATAGTTATAATGAAGTATTTTCGTTAAAATCGCATCATGGGATTTCGTAATTACGTTAAAAATTTTCATTGGATATTTGAAAACTTAAGTTTGTCCAAGTAAACAAAAAATTTCAATTGGGAACATAAAAAAACAATATACAAACATAACTTTATTCATAAATTAATACAAAATTACAGTTTCCTTAAAAAAAGTTAAATTGTTAATTAAAAAATGTAAGATTTAATAATTTCATACATCTAATGTAATATGCCACTAAATTTATGAAATCAAAAATTTTTTTATAAAAGCAACATATTTTAATAATTTAAAAAAAAAAAATAATTTTTAACATTCAATAATAGTCTCAATCTCAATAATTAAGAGTATTAAAATATTTCGAAAAAGCATGCCATCATAAATTTAAATTTTCATTATGACAATAAAAATGTCATCATAGTAATGAAACAAAAACTTGCAATCAATAAATATGTATGTTTTTAGTTTTCTTTAATATGTACATAGTAAAGACAAAAAACATAATTTTTTTATTCAAAAAAAACACTGCCCCGGTAGGCTAGCTGGTAGTGAGCTAGTCTAGCAGCGCCGAGGCTGCGGATCGATTCCCGCCAGAGACAAAAAAAAATTAGATAGAAAAAATAAGTTAAAAGAAAAAAAATAATTAAAAAGAAAAAAAAATAGTGAGCTAGTCTAGCAGCGCCGAGGTTGCGGGATCGATTCCCGCCAGAGACAGAAAAAAAATGAGATAGAAAAAAAAAGTTAAAAAGAAAAAAAATAATTAAAAAGAAAGAAAATAAAAAAAAAATTTTTTACTTTTTTGAAGTATTCATCCAATTAATAATAATATTAATTATTCTAATGTAATGTTTCATTACATACATTTTAATGAAACAGGTTTCATTGATCCAACGAAGCGCTGCATAGATTCCTTTTTAATGAAATTTTTCATGGGTTTAATGTCAAAATTCATTGGTATTGCGAAGAAAATTCTTTCAGTGTAGAAATTCATGTTAATGTTTTTTATGCTGAATATTATGTATAGATCTTCACCTTTATGATATAAGCGAGGGGGTTTATATAGGGAAAAGCATTTTTATGCAAGCTTTGACCAAATATTGACTGATTTTTAAAAAAAATGTTGTATTATAGTAACAAAAAGAAACTTTTATGGGGGCTAAGTGATATTGCGGACTAATTTTCTCAATTTTCAATAGGACTGGTCATTTAGAACACACATATCGACCCCTTTGCGCGAAATTATCGTGTGTTACAAAAACCAAATTTTACAGGACAGGCATTTTTCTACTTTTCTCTGCTTTCGCTTGCAATATCAAAATGAAAATCAATACAATATTTTGTCAGGTGACGTCTCTTTGAATGTAGAACAAGTTTGCATCAAAAACTCAATTTCAAAAAAATTGCCATATACGATAATTTCGCGCAAAAGGGTCGATATGTTCCAAATTTGATCAACTTATTTTCAAATTGCGACCTTTATTTTGCGCACAAGGTTTATATGCACAGCCAGCCAGCAGGACGGACGGGCATCGCTAGAACGATTTAAAAGTGAATCTTAGTGAGCTACGTAAATAAGAGCGGCAACCATATTATTGTTGCCTCCAAAAATGTTATGATCAATAATAACTAAAATTTGTTAAACACTTACAATAGCATGGTTGGTTTTCAACCAAATACTATTGAAAATTTAAAAACAAATTATTATCATATTTAACCATAACATTTTTAGAGGCAACCATACTATGGTCGTGGGTTCTTTAAGCATAATATGGTTGTCGATAAGAATTATATGGTTATATTAACCATAATATATATATAATTAAATATAAAAAATTTCAATTTTTTTTCATACATTTATTTATAACTGCGAAACTGTTGCTTATGTAGCGAAACGTTGTATGAACAGATTAAAGGAATTGTAATTCTTAATTCTCAATTTGTTTCAGCTAACTCGGACTAGTGGTTCTCGAGTTATGACAAACAAAAGAGCCTAAAACGTGACAAATTCCCCTATACAATACTTACTAACTTCAAATTAATTTTTAAATTATTATTTGATGTACCATGACCAAACTAATGATGCAGAAGTTCTTCTTTTTGGGTCTACTTTCATAACCAATTATCAGAATTGAGTCCCCAAATCATGTGTTGTACTGTGTAAGCAAACCGGTTTTTCCAAACTTGTGTTGTGTTGTTGTAAATATAAAAAAAAACTTTGAAAAGGAATTGATTTTCGAAAGTAATCCCATTTAGGATTGTTTTGAGTACGTTTAAGTGTTATTCGTACTTGAATTTTTGAGTACGACTCGTACTTAAAGTGATCCCAAAAAACTTGATTTATCCCAAGTGTTTTTCTTTCTGTGTATAAATTCTTATAATACATTGCCACAAAAAGTTCGAAGGCTAAGATGATGAACTTTAATTTTCAACCACAAATTCTTATTTATGTTTAGTAAAAAAAAATTTCATATCTCTGACACTGTCGAAAAACAATTACATATGTATAAAAGAAAGAAATTGATTTGAATTAACATAAAATGTAAAATAAATTTTTACCTATTTCTCAGTGATAAAAAGTTGGTTATTATCGTTCATGTACTTTTTTACCTCTCAAGAGTAAAAAACTTTTTATTCTCAATGTACCAAACTTTACCAGAAATGAAAAGAAACAAACAGCGTTGTTAAGTCGGTGCTTTCCGCACCATTTTTTGGTGCTTTTTTGAATGTTTGGTACGAAAAATTCCTTAGCTGGTGCGCGGTGCGCTCTTTTTCATTTCGGTGCGGAATTTAAATTTTTGGTGACACTAAAGCATATACACAAATAAATAAGCAATTAAGCAAAGAAAGATATGAAAAACTTGTTTAAAATTCACAAAAAAAATAGTGGAGGGGTTTTGGGCAGTCTGGCTTCTAATTTAAAAATTTACCAAAAACTATATTTAAATGTAAAAAATGTTTTATCCCATTGCAAAAATGATATTATACCATTGGCGGTACAATTTGAATCCGATGTTAAATATTATCTGCTATTGAAAAAGAAGACGAATGATTAAACTCATGCAATGGAACAATATCGATGCAACATGAGATTTTTGGACTTAAGTTAAATGGAATAAATAAATTCATAGAATAAATTCGAAAAAATAAAAAATCTTAAGTTAAATGTTTTAAAGACGCAGTTAACCCGCCGCCGGGGGATGGATTTTAGCTACACGGACATGTTGGCTGGGCCACAATGGCCCACTTATTAAATTGAGGCTTTTTTGCTATATTTATGTAAAAGTGATAGGTCCTATTCATATATGTAAATTGTTATATAAGTAGAACCGGTATCACCCACCAAAGACCTATCACGGGACTAATTTGGTGTCAGTTCGCTTCCCCCTAAGCAAGGCGAATTCAACAAGGTAAACTCTTTAGAACATCTGTTCGTCAGCTGTAAAATCCAACTTGTCAATAAATTTTCTTTTATAATTTTTTTGTTTCTCATTTACAAAAAATTGTGATTGTTTAAATTTGTGAAATTTTGTGAAAATAACATCAAAAGCAAATTATATTATAAAATTTAAAAAAAAAGAAGTAAAATGCGTGTACATATGTAGATGAGTTAAACCTTTCGCCCGTCCGAAGGCCGGCTATGCGGAAAAGGTTTATTTAGCGAAGCTGAGGTTTATTTGATTAAATTATTGTTTCCTACTTAGTGCAATTCCGTAACATTTTGATATACAATTTTGTAAAAACTGTATTAGGAGCTAAAGAGTTAAAAAGTTTTTAATAAATTTTACGTTTACAGAAAGATCTGTTTAAAAGCTTTCAAAAGACATCAATATTGGCCACATACGTTTAGAAATTTTATGGAAAATCGCAAATACATATGAAAACTTTAGAAGTCCATTACTCGGAAACTACTAGAATTTCGCCATTTAATTTTTTTTCTTATTTTTCAATTTTCTATTCATCTATGTCCACTTCTCCCAAGCATTTTGGAATTGAACTCCGCCACAATCGGTTTAGTAGGAAACGAGTCAAAAAACCAAATGTGAAACAAGCCTTAAAAATTTATATTTTGGTTGCAAAACTAATATAAATGCATGACAGAATGCACCGATTCTCATTAAATCTTCAAAAATCACAGAATCCATTAAATTTTGTTAAGATCGGTTATAAACACACAGCTTTAAATATAAAAAAAATCATTAAAATTTTTAATTGCTTACTTTTTAGTAAAACTTTTTGAAAACAACTACATATTTTGACAAATTGGATTTGTTACACTAACAAAATGCCTGTTATTTTTGTTAGAGTTCTAATTGTTGTAGCGACGAGTTTACCTTGTTGAATTCGCCTTGCCCCTAGGGTTCTTACATGTTTTGTTTTTGTTTTTATTAAATAAAATAGTGTTATGAATTTTTACTATGTATGCTTTTTTATTTTATAACGAAATTCTGGTACAATTTATTTTAATTTGGTAAAATTTTGCAATTGAGACGATACAATTTCAAAATTGTCAGATTCCAACAGTGGGTTGTGTTCGTCTACACAATCTTTTAAAAAAATAGATATCATTCTTGGGTGTGTAAGCCGAACGATAAATAATGTACTGTTTATTTTCGAACACTGATTTAAAAGTATTAAAACACGGTATCTGGCTTTTTTTTATTTTTGTTAAGCTTAATTTTTTTTTCTGAAAACCCTGATCTGTAAAAGACAGTTTTATTGTTATATTTTTATACTTTTATACTTTTATGCAAAATTAATTCAATAAACATTTAAAAAAAAGAAAAAAAATTACTTTGATAATAAACTGGCAAGTGCACGGCCTAAAAAAACTTAACTGGCAACATGCTTTTGCAAGTTATTTTTGTTTCTATTTTGTTTATTTCTTAACCTACTAATAACTACAATTAATGTTGCAAGAATTCCAATCAATTGTAGTGGGGAATGTAAGAAGAGATAAGCTCACTGTTTATTGTTGATGTTTTTGTTTAAACTTTGATATTGTTACAAGTAGAACTTATAATTCTTATATACTCAACAGTTTTATTTGGTTTAATATATTTAGTTTTATTTAAATCTTTGGATGAAGTTTCCTGACAATCTGGGATAAGCAACCAATGAAATGCGCATAGAAATAGATTTTCCGATCAACAATAAATTTCAGTGTTTTTATCAAGAATAAAAATTGGGAATTTAAATTAAATTAAAATTTGTATTCCCTAAAATTACTGTGTGGCATTTGTTTAAATTATTCCCGGAACAGACGGTGAAACGGAACTGCAACGAAGCCCTTTGAAATTCGAACCAATCGTTTTTCACACATCCCACAACCTAAATTGAACCACATTGTATTGAATTTATCACAATCTTTTTGGTTTTCTTTGAGAACAGATCAAAGGTAAAAACGAGTTTCCTGCACAACTGTTTTCCAATGCGTTTTAAGCCGGATTCAACATGATAGCATCATGTGCGGTCTCTCAAACGAGTCAATGATCCCCCAACTGTATTAATATTAAAAGTTTTTTTTTCATTCTAAAAATCAGTCTACCGAATGGAATAAACTTAGTAATTTAAAGTTATTTTAAAGCATATTCCTGACATATTCAGACTCTTGATGGTGGTTATTATAGCCACGGCACAGCCGAATATAACACTTTTTTTTGTTTTTATATAGCATTGGAATCAAACTAATGGCGATTTCTTTTCTAAAAAAAGTGTAACAAAAGTGTTCCAAGGGATCTGGCAACATTTTTAAATGTTAACATGATTTTTAAGAAGTGTTGTATATTTTACGTTTACAAAAGAAAACAAGTTTCGGCATTATCGTTAAAAACTTAGATTCTTTTATACCGCTTATTTCTAATGGCGATTTCTTTTCTGAGAAATCGCCATAAGTAAAAATACGGGAGACGAACTAAAAAAATAATTTATTTTTGCTAGGCACAATGGTTTTAATTAAAATATGGTGAAACTCTAATTAAAAAAAAAACATAACCTTTAAAGCAAAACAACATCGTACATTGTTGCCAACACACTTCACAGTACATTGTACTTCTTTCGTTGTCCAATAATATTCAAAAGGATTTTGATTCTTGCCAATTTATTGTGCCACCTTTGAATATCACATACACATTGGCGATTTAATTGTACAACACGAAAAATTTAACAATTATATTGCAAGTGTATGAGCCGCTTAAGACATCCCCTAGTAATAAATTAAAATTATTCATGGTATAAAAAGGTTTGGTCTCTGTAATACAATCAAGTCTTTATTAAATGCTTATGAAAGCACACGCACGCAAAATATACAAGTTGTGAAATGAATCGTAAACAATTGTATGGCAGTAATAATAAAAATAACAACTGCACAAAATGGATTTAAAATTCCAATTTTTCTTTCATTTTTATTCATTTAACCGCAAATAAAGTTGTGAAATGTGAAGGTAAAAAATTGTTGTTATGCAAATATTCTTAATATAAAAACTGAAAGCAAAAGAAATGTAGTAAAAAATGACTTTAAATGTTAATTTTCCTTTCGCCATCATTTTGGTTTTTGCCTTGCCTTTCTTTAATTTTGTTGGATATTTTTAAGCAATATCATTGCAGGAAATGAACAAACGCATTGTTAAAATATTTTGTAAGTATGACATATTAAATAAATATGTATTATAGTGGGTGATATGTACCTCATTAAGCAAAAATGTAACAAAAAAAAAATTAAATCATGCTCAACACGAAAAAATAAATTACAAATTGAGGCAAAAACTAAAAAAAAATTTTGTTTCGAACAATGAAGAATTCAAATCCTTGAAGTCAAATAAAGCCTACCGACCTACAAAAATAATTGGAATTTTATACCAGCTTTAATGTTATTTTTTTTCGTTTTTACATTAACGCAATAATTGTTTATTGTCCTTCTTATTATATTAATGTCCAGTAATTTGTTTGTCAGAAATAACAGAAGAAAATATTACATATTGCCTAATAATTTGCCAAAAGCGTTTAATTGGAATTCAAGTTAATTTATAAGCAAATATATTTTGTGTTTAAGGTTTTTTAATATATTTTTTTTTTTGCTTTTGATAATTATTTTCATACTGTTATGAAATGAATTTATGGTTAAAAAATTTATATTTAATCTTTTGACTGTTGAGCAATCAATTATATAAAATTTAATTTATGAAATTAATAAATTTTAAAAGAAGAGAAGAAAATTATTAGGAAATTTAACATTTTCATAATTGAGAAGATTTATTTGTTATATATTTTTAACTGTAAAATAATTTTTAAAATGTATTTTTAACAAGGTGGTCTCTTAAATGCTCATCTCCTGTCCAAACAAGGAGTCGGGGCCCATTTTTTTATTGCTGATTCTTAAAGCAAAAATTAGGAGGAATCCAAAAAAAAAATTAGCCGGAAAATTTAGGAGCTTCTGTGGAAAATCGGAAAATTTAATTTTCATGGGAAAATTTAAAGGTAAATTTCTAGGAAAAATTAGGAAAATTTTATTTTTCAATTAAAGCCTGATTCAATACCTTTCCAACGAGCTATCACTCGTTGCGATCGCTTTAGTAGTTTTTTTTTTAAACAACTTTCAATGAGGTCCCTTATGAAGAATTCTTCAATTTTGTCACATGACAGTGGTGTACACCACCACTAAACCAGTCACTATAAAAAAAAAAAAAATATGTAGGTACATTATTTTTTGCTGGGCAATCGATTGAGACTATTTATTTTAAAATCGGAGAGGGGTCGTCCAAAAATTTGCCAATTTTGATCGTTTTCATATGGAATTGCTCGATAATTTTTATTCTTGACTGAGCTGGGAATCGAACTCGGGCTGAATTAACATGTTTCAAGAGTCACCACATTCTTTCATCAGAATTCTTTGACGTTCTAACCTCTGCACTACTACGGTGCCTGCCAGCCAACAGTCACACATCAATCATGAAGCAGTGGTACTGGTAGTTCGAAATTTGCTGTAATTATCATTTTCAATTTTATTTACATGTTGTTTCCTTTCTTCTCTTTTTTTTCGTATTTTTTCTGTCAAGAATTTGTCTTGAAAACCTGAAAACATTTGTTTATTATGGTTTTTGTCTACTTTCGTTGACATTTTATTTGTACAACTTGAAGTACAAATGTAAACATTAGAGCTTGCGCCATAGCAATTCTTAGAACAATTGTGATTTTTAGTTGAATTGTTAATTTTAAATTTTTGATATTTTTAGTTGAGCTTGAGTTCATCAAATTTAATTTTCATTAAATTATTTTTAACAATACGCCAAATAGAGCAAATGGTTAAATAAAACCAGCGTAAGAGCACAGGTGAAGTACTACTGGATATAGAAAAAGCGTTTGCCTCTTACAAACTTACAAAAAATCATTCAAAGTTTTTTATATGATAGATTGTTTGTTGTAGTTGCAGTCGTTGACAATGAATATTCCTCCAACAAACACATACTTGCAGGGCTACCCCAAGGATCGGTACTATCTCCTTTAGTGTATTCCATATAGATATCGGAACTTAAAATAGAAAAAGATCAAGAAGTTGCACTGTTCGCAGATCACACAGCAATAATAACAACGGGTAAAGTTTCTAATGCAATAGTCCAAAAAAAAATGGAAAAAGGTATCTTGCACGCTTAGAAGTTTTGTTTTTAATGGAAAATTAAAATAAACGAAACAAAAACTCAAGCCATAATCTTCGCATTCAACAAGTGTAGACCTAGGGTTAATTGTTGTTGACAACATAGATAAAAATTAACGCCAAGTGGCATCACTGTCAAAAAATGTGGCAAAATAACGATAAACACAAAGAGGAAAAAAAACAAATAAAATTATTAAAACTAAACAGAATTTTTTTTAGTTTTCTGTTTTTTAAGAAGGTAAGCTAAACATTTTACTATTACATTAATGTTACAGAATGGCAAAATCGTTAAATTGCTTGTTAAATTTTTTAACAATGACAACTATTGTTTAAATTAATTACAGAATCGCACTTCTGGTAGATAATTTCATGGCATTAGTTTTTTAAATATAATTTGCGGCATATGTCCGTCGCGGCTACGAGTTACATGGTACATTTTATTTGTCCAATTTTTGACCACTTTTTCCAATAAATCATGCCGTATGGCATGAACCAGTGACTTGTGTAGATTGAAGCCGAATCCATTATATAAAAGATTTATTGATTTTTCGTTGGATCCAAAGTTAATGGGTCTGCACCAGCATAATTAGCTCTGAAGAATTTCACGGATAACGGTATGAAGTCTCAGGATGGTCGCGCAGATATCTTCATTAATAATGTTCAACATAAACGACGCATTCAGCATTGTTCTATGACTTTTTAAAGAAGGGAGGTTTATTAGAGCCGAGAAAGGTTAGTGGGTTGAAATGTCATCCGCGAAGACTAAATTAGGTATTAAAAAAATTCAATATTTCAAAAACGGCAACACTTCAGCACCCCATAACTCGACAAATAACATCACATAAAAATTATATTTGGCAACACAATCATATCTACTACTAGAGGAATTGTTATGCCAAATACAAAGGAATTTCAGCAAAATATCCTTTTTTTTTTTACTTGTCCGCTTCACGAATGGAAATTTGTTTATCCATATTTTTTATAAAAATTCCTTTGATGTTTACAATAAATTCTTTAGCAATATAGTTATAGCCTTAATGTAACTGCGTGAAATATACATACATACATACTTAGTAAGTCCGCAAACTTCTTATATGTTTAATGAATCATTATGAATCGCTTATAAATCTTGTAACTAAGAAAGTCTTAAAATGTGTAACCACAAAACGCTCTTATAATGTTTGAAAAGCT
Source organism: Pollenia labialis (assembly GCA_949318255.1). NCBI lineage: Eukaryota > Metazoa > Arthropoda > Insecta > Diptera > Polleniidae > Pollenia > Pollenia labialis. The sequence continues at coordinate 121,693,258 of OX439142.1, forward strand.
TTCGTCTTTGTTTATTTTACAATGGTGATGATGAGGACCCTTTTTTGTAAGTTGGAAAAAAGACATTTTAGATATTAAACAAACAACTTGTCAGCTAGAAACAAACAAGTAGACCAACAAGAAAAAAATTAAAAGGAAGTCATTGCTAAAGGTTGCATTTGTTGTATTTACTTTTAAGTGTTGACATCTTGTGTCCTGTTGCTGCATACAATGAATGACACATTTATAAATGTATGAGTTGAAATATTAATGTGCATTTTCATCATAACTTTAATATGTATTGTAAAAGTTTGTTTTTGTTATAAATGTTTTTATTTATTTTTTTAATAAAATTTAAGACATTGCCCTGGCTGCATGAAACAAATGCTCATGTTTAACCGCCCGGCTTTTAATTTTCAAGTTTGAAATTAAGTAGGATGTAGGCAAGTTTTAAAATGAATGAAAAAGTTAAGAACATTTTTTTGATAGAAATGTTAGAGGAATTTTTTTAAACATGCAAATTATTTAATTCCCATAAAATCCAAAACTAATACGTATTTAACTTTTTTTAAAAATGCAAAGAATTTAATTTTATTTATTCATTTATTTTCTTCTAACTTTAACCTTAATGTTGTGGTTCGGAAACTGTTTATTTATGTATTTATGCTACCACATAACTTGTCATTTGTTTCGAAAACTTCTTTACAATTTAAATTTTTTTTTTTAATGTATGTTGATTTTTGCACAAGTTTAATTTTTTCTTTTTTGCAATTTTGAAATCCAAATTTTTATATTTTATTCGCCAAAATTAATAAAAAAATCGCCATGATATATATTTTGTTTAATTTCACTATGCTAGTTGAAAAAACAGACAAGCGGGGCACATGGCGTTTTAACATAATTCGGGGACGCTGAATCCAGTGGGAGCCGCGTTTTTTTCAGATTGGCTCTGGTTTTCGAGATATGCCGTTATTTCGAAAATGGAGGAGGTTGCACAACATATATTCGGGTAACTCAAAAACGTTTACTAAAAAAACGACTACTCATATTAGAAAAAGAGTTTTACTTTTCTGTAATGAAATTTTATTGCGGAATTTCGTTTTTTTTAGTAATTTCAATAAACTTAACCGTTTTTGAGTTACGCGAATTCATTCATTGTTGAAAATACTCTTTCAACGCAGTCATTACTTTTTGGAATTACCAGCATTTAATGGACAGACAAAGCAAGTTCTTAAAAACTGTACGAACCTGGCGTACCTTATAGCTTTAATAATTTGGCAAAACTGATTTAAACAGGATGGAAAATCATCATTAAAATACTATTTACAATTTTCAAACGGAACTTTTTTCCACGTGTTTCATAAACATCCAAAGGTACGTTAGGACTTATAAAAGACTTTGAATTACTAAAATGTACTTGTGATTCTCTGGTCCCAATATCTATATATGTATGTTCCCAAAAGTACAACCTAGTCAATAGAACCAACGTCAGTAGTAGATTTTCAATGGCACGTACTTGTTAAATGACTATAGTAAATAACATTGTCAGGGGTATAATAAGTCACTAGTACTGGTGACTGTGTCAATAGTAAATCAGGAAATTATATTATTTGTTTGTATTGAATTTTAGGAATTTCAAAACAAAACCATGGCTTATCAAAAATCGCCAACTATTTTATAAATCGCCAAATCAAAAAACACGTTTAAAAATTGTCAAGTTTATCATCTGACAGCCCTGCCAACTACTACTACTAACCCTACGTTTCCACATACAAGTACCCTGCAAATAATAGGACCAGTCCAAACACACGTGTAAAATGTATGACATGTTGTCTCATTACAAACACTTTTTAACAATGACATGGTCCATGCTTGCATTACATCGGACCAGTCCATCGAGTAGTCCATTTTATCAAATTGGATCAGGTGGTCCAATATTATTTTCAGGATAATTACTTGCAAGTACCCTGCAGATAACGAGACTATTCCATACATACATGTAAGTAGTCCCTTAACTACTTAATGGAGTTCTAAAGTGGGTTACTTTCAAAAGTACTCCATGTCACTACTGAATGAAGTGCACTAAAGGGGTAGTTTAAGACCTACTCCATGTCACTACTCCATGGATTAACTAATAGGGTTAGTTTTAAAACTACTCCATGCCACTACGGAATGGAGTGGACAAAAGGGGCAGTTTGAAAACTACATCATGCCACAACTGAATAAGAGACTAAAAACAACTTTACGATTAAGCTTTTTTATTTTTGTTTATTAAAAATAAAATAATAATAAAAACAATCCTTTTCTCACCCATATAATATATTTATGTATACATATACATACATATGTAGTATACGGTGAAGGTCTTAAGTTTGCATGTAGTGTTATTTCGAAGAAAATTAGTGTTCCATTTTTTTTATAAATTATCCTTATAAAAAAACCTAAGTTTAATTAATTAATTTGTCGTTTTAGAAAAAAACCTAATAACTAAAAAAAAGTATCATATGTCATGCCTTTTTTCACAAATTTCACAAACTTTCCTCTTTCACTTTTAAATAAACAATTAACAATGGACACCATCAGGGCTACCAATGTGTAATACTGTATACTATAGCAAAGTATACATCATGCAGTTGTTGGTAGCACTGCATGTTAATTTCTTATAAGATGATCCATACTACTGTACATTCGACCATGCTGTAAGTAATCCATTTAAGCCACAATGGACTACGTGCCAATATTATCTGTAGGGTAGTGCATACGTTATCAACGAAAAATCGAGGAAGCAGCCGATTGGCTGAAAGTACAAAAATTGTGTGAAAATATAGTGATAAAGTGTGAGTGTATTGAGTTTTTCGAAGCACTTGCATGTGGGAACGGGGGGTAACACTTCTGATACAACACTAACAAAACTCAGCAAAAAAATATTTGAAAAAAAACGTTAAAAATTATGGTTTGAATAAATGCCAAAATCACACACACAAACATAAAAAATATAATGCAAATAACCATGCAAATTTAAAATTGGCCTTTAATGGAGTCAACATCTAAAAACAGATAAAATAAATATGAATGTTTATTGTTTACTAAACAATGTTTGTTTGGTTGGTCCCTGGCTGAATTTGCAGCTAAATGTTGTAATGTTTATGTGGATTGTATTTGTGTTGCGTTGATGGAACACTCTAATAAATATAATATGAACTTAACACGCACACAACATAAATAAAACAATAATTTAATACCTACGAAACATCAAATCAATGGACAATTGTGATTTTGTGCAATGAATGTCATAATTGTGTACACATTCGGAATTAATGGCAATGAATTGCAATGCCGCGTATTATTTACTACAAATTTCAACGGCAACATCTTTAACGACATCTACATTTGGTATTGCTTAAAACTACAAATAAGCACCCGACCTCACCTGACATTATCATTATCCTGTTATGGGTGTGTGCGTGTTGTTGGTGGTATTTGGCTGATAATAAAACAATAATAAAACTATCCAACGAACTGAAATCGCAATTGCAATGTTTGGCTTATGTTCCAACAACAAATGTGTATTGCAAAAATATAAAAAAATACAAACATTAACACGAACATCACCGTCGTCGTCATCGCAATCATTGTTACCATTGGTTTCGCTAACAACATCATAACACTGTAAATGTTGTTACGAATACTTGATATTGCTAAACAACAACATCACCCTCGACATAAAAACATCACTAATAATGCTGGGGCAAAAACAAAAACGTGTTTAAGGGCTAATAAATCAGAGCAAGTAAAACTCTCTTTTTGGTTTAAAATGTGTTTAAACCAACAAATCTATAAATCAGTAAATATATAAACCATCTGCATAAAATTGGGTGTTTAAACTACCAATACAGACCATATGAATTTTACAAGAATTATCGTAGTCCTGCCACATGTTATTTTTTAGCTTCATATAATACATGGGACACTGATTTATAGTTGAGTTTAAAAAACATATAAATTTAAATTTAGTTCAACTAAACCAGCGTTTAAACATTTACTAACTTATTAGCCATAAGTCGACTTAAGCAAGTTTTTGGCACCTTTGAAATTTCCATTTTTTAAAATACCCATTGGAAAAATTTCAAGTATTTTGTCCAACTTTTTAAGAAGTTAAAACAAAACTACTTCTTACTAACATTTGGAATAAAATCTTAAATTTGCCTCTGATATGTGACGTTAGAAGTATTTAGGTATAAAAACTTAAAGCATACCGAAGATTTTATTAGAATAAAAGTATATTTTTAAAAATACCCTTTAGGGTGGGTTTTTAAAATGGAGATTAGAGATTTAGTCATCTTTTATCTGTGTTTTTAGTTTTTAAGATGAGGATTAATTACTTTCATTTGCCAGTTTAAGTGGCCAATATTGGTGGTTTAAACTTAATCATTAAGGGCTAAAAAATCAAAGCAAATTAAACTCTCTTTTTGGCTTAAAATGTGTTTAAACCGACAAATCTATAAATCACTTAACGTATAAACCATCTTTAAACGCATAAAATTGGACGTTTAAACTACCAATACAGACCATATGAATTTTTATAAGATTTATCGTAGTGCTGCCACATGTTATTTTTTAACTACATATAATACATGGGACACTGATTTATAGTTGTTGAGTTTAAACTACATATAGTTTCAAGTTTAGTTCTACTAAACAAGCGTTTAAACCATCAGCTGTTAAATTTTTGGAAAACAGAAAAATGGATTATTCTAGTTAACATGAAGACTTAAGTGATTCTGAAATATATTAAAACCTAAATAAAATAATTATAAGAATTAATTTTAATTTTATAAGAATTAAAAGGGCGAAAATTCTTCTTCTTCTGTATTAAATGCTAAGTGGATTGATAAAAAGTTGCCATTTTTATATATGTTGTTGCCATTTTTTGTTATTAAGTATGGCAATGCTGCGAGGTTTAAACTACCTCTTAAAATCGGCAACCACAATTAGTACTCAATTAAATTTATTCTCAGATTAATTAATTATACTTTGCCGCTAAGATTAAACTCTTTAAGTTTAAAATAGCTTTCCTACAAAACAAAAAATAGACTAAAGCACTTTTGTCTTATTGCCACAGAAAAGTGAATACTAATAAACAAACGAAAAAATTAATACAATAACAGAAATCTAAATGTTGCACAATCCCTTCATTTTAGTATCACATCGGCCTTTACCAACTTTTAGCTGGATCACACAATGTGCTGTTGCCACAAATATTACGCCAAACACCAATGTTGCTCCAACACTACCACGTTTTATTTCCCGGTGGCAATAAAACGCGGTCGGCACGTTTAAGTGTCATTGAAATTTATGTACCCTAGTTTTTGCATCCATACAAACGACTAAACAGAATAGGACTCATAAATACATATATTGTCGTGTTAGTTCTACAACAGACTGTAGCTTAGAAAAATTCCCCAGGAAAAACAAAATCCTCGCCTTCACAAATGTTTTACAAGTGTGGTGGGTATCGAGTTAAAACAAAAGTGCTTTATTCGGTTGTGACGAAACTTATGCAGCCTTCATAATGGTTCGATAAAAACAGAAAGCTATTTGCATTTAAGATGGTCACATTTGACGATATTGGTCTTTGGGTGAGGGTGTGAAGTTTGCTTCGCATCAGCCGTTTTAACCTACATATATACAGTGAGACCTTGATAATTCGTAAAGGAAGGGAATGAACATTGGTTAATATAAGGTATGTGCATCTCATAATTGATTTTTTTGAAATATTTGAAATAAACCATAAAACAAATTTCATCGTAAAGCTGAGATCTCAAGCAATACTTATTTGCAGAAATAATAGTTATTATGTAAACAGAAATATTCGAAAATGGCAACAGAACGCACTACTTTCGACTTTAAGCATTTGGGGAGATAAAATTATACCATATTCAAGGGCGTGTTTTTAATATTAAAATTACTTTGTTAAGGATTGTTATACCTTGCTGGAAAGGGTCTCTTGTCCACATTCTATTTTTTTAATCGGTTTTGTATTTATTGTTAGCAGATTTGAAATTAATCAGTTTTTACGAAAGAACTACCAGTTTTCCGAAAAAAAAAATTTCAACAATCGGTTTAAAGAAGGCGAGCAAAACTGTTAAAGAGGAAAGGAAGATTTGTTAAATACAGTAAGACCATGCAGCTCGTATCAGACAACGTAGAATCAAATACGTAAAAATACATCCTTATGAAAAGATAATGGATTATACATATCATTTTCATGATGCGTATACCTTAGGACTGCAGTCAGTTAGTGAAGTAGATGAAGCAAAAATTATTGAAATATTGAGGTCTTTTTTCAAAAGCCAAAAAGATGAATGAACAAAAAACTCTGAAAGAGTCTAAAATTACTCAAGCATTTGATGAATTGAATTTTTAACAAAATTTAAGATTTAGAAAGAAAATTTCCTGTATTTCCACTGTGCTATAAAATTCAGCAAGCAAAACAAAGTTGCTTTCCGCCCCCAGCATCAATAGAAATTAAAAATGCGTTGCTTAAGTAAAATCTTTACAATATCTACTTTATTACACAATAGCCAGGATTGCAATGATAGAGTTTGTGGAAATTAAAAAACTTCAAAGATTAACTCTGTACTGTAAATGGAGTGTGATGGTTCTGCAGGATTAAGTGTATATAAACAACCATTTCCCGATAAATCTAACATAATTTTTATTAAAATTGTAGATAAAGAGCAAAATCCAGCATAAATAATTTATTTCAATGTAAATAATTATTAGCAAACTATTTTGTACCAAAAACTTATTTAAATAATCACCAAAATAAAAAATCTTAACCTTAAACTTCATAAGCATTTTTTTCAATTGTGTTACTTTTGCTTCGAATAAAATTTTATTGTACCTCTACTGCAGCTGAATATGTTTTAAAAAATTCAACCTTTGGCATTGTAAATATACAAAAAAAAAAAAAAAAAATTTATTTTAAACTGTTCATATAACCTAAAGTCCCACCTATTTAACCAAAAAAGAATCTTACAGAAATACTCATCCATTCAATACCCAGTAAAAACTTCGCCTACAAAATAATGTGTTGAGTAATCAGAAAAACATAAAAGCACTACTTACAATTCTACTGAAAGAACCAATGAATTTTACAAGGGATGTCCCAAAATGAACGCATTCAAAAGTAAGTCATTATTTTTTTACTTAAATACACCCAGAATAAAGTAGTTATAGAAGTTGTTATAGATGTAGCTATAGAAGAAAGCTACTAAATAATGAGTTAAAGAAGCTATTCATTTTGAAAAAGTAAGCGAAGTTTTTACTGGGTAGATACAGGTTTTTGATCAGAAAATTACCAAAATGTTGCGCTGTGGAACGGAAGCATTCTGAATAATAAATTTCCCCCATTAATTGAGGAATAATTTTAAGTAATTATTTCTGTGTTTTAAATTAAGTTATAAACGAATATAAATGGTGGCGGTTAGTCGAATCACGAATAATCGATGCCCCACTGTACATATCCCAGTAAAAACTTCGCCTACAAAATAATGTGTTAAGTAATCAGAAAAACATAAGAGCACTACTTACAATTCTACTGAAAGAACCAATGAATTTTATATGGGATGTCCCAAAAATAACGCATTCAAAAGTAAGTTATTATTTTTTTACATTAATACATCCAGAAGAAAGTAGTTGTAGAAGTTGTTATAGATGTAGTTATAGAAGAAAGCTACTAAATAATGAGTTAAAGAAGCTATTCATTTTGAAAAAGTAAGCGAAGTTTTATAATAAATTCGCATCAATGTCGCTCTTTGCGTTTTATTTTATTAGGTTTTGTTAAATATGATATTTAGAGAAAACTTGTTAAGACATAAGTTGTTGGAAACTTCACTTGTAATAACTTCTTAGTATATTATTTTTATGTAAACATAATATTTTCAAAGTTATGAGCAATAGAAGTCGGAATTTACGATTTTTCTCAAACTTTGGAGGGCGTGAGGGACGGCTTCGCCGATTGTCCTAAAATTTTTTTAAGGGGTTTTTTTATCAATACCCACCGAAACGGGGGGTTAGACCTAAAGAAATCCAACTTTTGATTTTAACGGTCACCCTAATGTACATATGTAACTAAATATGTTTCTATATATAATATATTTTCACTTTATATATTTCTTAAGCGCTTACTTAATGAAATTTTGTTTAAATATTAAAAAATCAGTTAAATGCTATAAGTTCCTATAATTAAAAATGCAAAAAGTTTTATTTATGGCTTAGTTTCATCTGGTTGGTAGTAGCACGCCCAGAACTAGGCGTGCTGCAAGTAGTAGTTTCATCCACTAGCAAATACTTAACCAGATTTTATACAAAACAGAGCCTTTATTTTTTAAATAAAACAAAATGATAACAAGAACTACAATATTTCCCACCAAATTTGTGTTTTTTCTTTGTCTATTTTTCGTTATTCTTTCGCTTTTTAATTTTTGTTGAAATTTTCGGTTTACTGCAGGGATGTCAGCGCCTTGCACAATTGTGCAAAATAATTCACATGTACGCTTACGCTCTTTTATTTTGCGAGCGTAAAATATAATTGTTTACTGAGAAACACTCTCATTCAGCGGGAAATATCGCAAATATTGCAAGGCCTGTTTTGAGGCCTCTAAATATATATATGTATATAAATAAATATACAATAACTGTATGTAGGTACATCTTTTTTTTTGTTTTATTATCTTTTTTATTTTATTTATTATCTATGTTTTTGTTTTGTTTTATTTCTGTTTTTAACATTGTACAATGATTATAAAACAGGGATTTCCATTTCTTTGCACAATTGTGCAATTGTGGTTATTTTTTAAGATAGAATTTTAAAATTTTATAAAAATATATATGTAAAGTGAATCCTAATCAACAAAAATTTCAAATTTTCAAAATAATTGTTTTGCATTTAAGCTAACGATATGTGTTTTGTTATTAATACGATTTCCGTATGACGTGCTAAATTCCCAGTTTTTCATATTTGATAAATACACTGAAATTTATTATTGAGGGAAAGCTAGCTTCTATGCGCATTTCACTGGTTGTTTTTTGTATGTGTTTTGTTCGTGAAAAAAATTCGTTGATGCCTGTTACAGGGTCCCTTTTTCTTTCGTTAAAAAGATGTACCTAAATGCAGAAATTATTAAGAAAAGAAAAAGCCACAAGAATTTGTTGGTATTTTGTGATTGTAAAAATATTTTTGTTTCTGTACCAATCGCGTCGGTGGGTTTTTTTTAACTCTTTTCTTAAGTAGGTAAAAATATTTAAAAAACAAGTTAAAAAAGTCTTGTTTTGCTACAATTTATGTGTAAACCTATACACATAAAAGCAAATGTGACAGCATTCTCTTTTTATAATGGTGGTAAATACTTACAGAATATTTTTAAACTTAATATTTGCATTAGTATGAGCAAATGAATTTTCATTGTTAGAATTCGCAAAGGTATGTTGAGCAAAAAACGAAAAATATTGGAAAGAATTGTATTAGGTTGTAAAAAGACTTCAAATATTGTGAACTGCGCAATTTTTCCAAAAAATAAGCAAAGTTTCTAAGGTTCCAAATTAAATTTATTTAAATAATAACTGATTGTGTCTGTCCATAACTCAACATTTATCGATAATTGTATTATTATTTATTGCTTTTAAGTCTTCATAGCAATAAATGTAAGTTAACTTTAAATGGTCTGATGAAAATGAATGGAAAGCATGAACTATATTTCCTCGCATAATGCTGGCCCTGGTGTTTGCATCGCCCTTTCTTGAAAATGTTTTGTAAGTTTTAATACCTTACCTGATTCTCAACAATTACATCGAACATAGATGACCCTTAGAAAAGTTCTTTAATAAGGCCTCGCAATAGGCCTCGCAACCGCATATTTCGCCCGCTGGGCATGTAAGAGATAAGAGTAATCTCACCAACACAATCATAATTGACATCACTGGTTTACTGCAACAAAAACCCACCCTGCAAATAGTAGGACCAGTCCAAACACGCGTGTAAAGAGTAGTCCACAAAGGACCAGGACTAGTCCAAAAGTAACCCAAACGTATGGAAAAAACCTGGTCTATTTAACATTACGATGTCCTAGGAGAGGATCATATAACCCACCTTTGGACCACTAAGGAGTAGTTTTAAAACTACTCCATGGTATATAACCCACCTTTGGACCACTAAGGAGTAGTTTTAAAACTACTCCATGGTATACTCAAGAGGATTAGTTTTGAAGTCGTTTAAAAACGAAAGCACGTCGTTAAAAAACGAAGACATGTCGTCTCACTACAAACACTTTTTAACAATGACATGGTCCATGCTTGCATTACATCGGACCAGTCCATGGAGTAGTCCATTTTATCAAAATGGGTCAGGTGGTCCAATTTTATTTGCTGGGCACAAGCAAAAATGCACATCACATGCCTCAAACAAACACTTTAATATTATCATCACGAACCAACCAAACAGCAACTTGGAACGGCTGCTTCTGCATATTTAACACTTTCTAAACTGGCACACAAAATGAAAATCACTGCTACAACCATACCTCTATTTAAACTGAGGCGAGTTACCTAAATCTGACCTTTCCAACGAAAATTTTGGCTTCCTGCAAACAACAACAAAAGGTTCTTATAATTTTTTTTACTTATGATTTATTATCCTGCTGTTCAATTAAATTGCACTTTTATACAAAATTTTATATTTTTAGTGTTTTTACTTGAATATGAATAAAACTTTTTTTATTTTTTTTCCTTGTCATGATTTTATTGTTATTTAACTTCCTACTTTTCTTTCTGCATTATTCCTTTAATTTGCTTTAATTTTGAAAAATCATTAACAACATTAGAAAATTCGTAGGTCCTTAACCAGATTCTTTACTTAATTGGATTCCCGAATTTAGCAACGTTTCAAATGAGCATATTAAGCAATTTAGAAGCAGACGCTGTTTATTAATTTCATGTCAGCGCTGCCAAAAGAAGGTAAGTATACCTTAACTGATGTTTATCTTTATTTAGATTTTTTGAATAATTTATATATTCACATATCGTACTTGATCACAAGGCAAAACAGTAGTTTTTAATTTAATATTTAAGGCATATAAAAGAGAATTCTTAAACCAACGCGTTTCATTACCAAAAAGTAAACAAAATATTTTTAAATCTGGTAGATATCAGAGATGTAAATGAATCATTCATATTTGAATTAATTCGTGAATCATTCATGCACTGAATTAGCAAATGTTGAATTAATTCTTTTCGTACAAAAAATGAATTGAATGAAATTTGAGTCAATTCATTTGAATTTAGCAAACATGAATTGCAATTTAAATGAATTGCAATTCATTTCCAATTCATTTGAATTGATTTTTAATTAATTTAAATGAGTTAGAAAATGAATTGCAATTCATTTCCAATTCATTTGAATTAATTCAAATGAACTCGAAAAATGAATTTGTTATTCATTTTCAATTTATTTGAATTGAATTAATTTTGAAAAAAGACAACTGTAAGTAAATGTGAAGAAGCATTACTCCCGAAATAAGTAGTACTTCAATTGAATGCAATTCATTTTTGATTTGATAAATGGAGGGCTAAGAGCTGAACCGAACCAAGTCATAAAATATATCACGTATATGTATTTGAAATCTGGTGCGAAAATCTCCGCAAACTTTAACTCAATCCACTTATGTAATGGGGCAAATCGAAAACAGTTTCGTTCCTAAGATAACGATAATAAACCCAAGTCAGTGGCTCCAGTAATTAATGGCAATTTACTTACTCAAACTCAATATACATTCGAATTTTCTTTTTATACCCTTCACCGAAGGTAGAAAGGGTATATATAACTTTGTCATTCCGTTTGTAATTTCTACAATATGGATCCTAGGGTGTAGGTATATATGTAGTATATATATTCTGGGTCCTTATGAAAAGCGAAGTTCAAATCCGGTTGTCCGTCTGTCCGTCTGTCTGTTGAAATGGGTTTTCCGAAGCCCCCAGATATGATAGGGACTTCGTTGGGGTATCTTTATGTCAGGTATTCTTATTATAATTTTGCTATTGAAATTCAGCCAGATCGGTCTACAAATGGCTGAGATATGACCAAAAAACCACGACTACCTCTAATTTTTTCAAAAAATCCCTTGTGGTTGTTGTATTTTTATTACTTTTTGCTGTATATCTGGGAAACGGCAAAAGCCAAAGCTTCCAAATTAGGTACACACATTTAGGTTGCTAATACACACCATTCTACAAAATGTGTGCGGGATTGGAGAAGTGGGCGTGGTACCTCCCATACAAAAAAAATTAAAAATTGTATAAAAACCTAAATTTTTGGGCTGCCATATGTCCTATGGATATGACTTATATATCAAAATTTTAAGTAGAACATATTTTATAAAAAACTCGGGAAAATCGGTTCAGATACAAAAAAGTTATGACCAAAATTAAATTTTTTTTTTTAAATACCCACTTTCGGGAACCATAGATCTCCCCGAGTCCAAGTTTTATAACTAAAGTAAATGGTAAATTTCTTCTTCAACACGTCGGTATATAAATCTGCCAAATCGGTTAAAAAATGGCTGAGTAATAACCGAAATACTGAATCCCCAAAAATTACTCTTTTTTATAATTAACTTCGTTTAAATATATATTTACAAGTTTATATAAATGTTTATATATGAATATAACTTAAGTAAATGGTATTCTTCCTTAACACGTCGGTATATAAAACTATCAAATCGGTTGGACAATGGGTAATTTATGAGCAAAATACTCAAAAAAGGGCTAAAAAACATCAAAATGTGTATAAAAACCTAAATTTTAGGGCTGCTATACGTCCTATGGATATGACTTATATACCAAAATCTCGGAAATTTCTAGTAGAACATATTTTATAAAAAACTCGGAAAAATCGGTTCAGATACAAAAAAGTTATGACCAAAATTAATTTTTTTTTGTTTAAATACCCTTATAATTAACTTTGTTAAAATATATATTTACAAGTTTATATAAATGTTTATATATAAATATAACTTAAGTAAATGGTAAAATTCTTCCTTAACACGTCGGTATATAAAAATATCAAATCGGTTGGACAATGGGTAATTTATGAGCAAAATACTCCAAAAATGGGCTAAAAAACATCAAAATTTTTATAAAAACCTAAATTTTAGGGCTGTGATATGTCCTATGTATATGACTTATATACCAAAATGTCGGAAATTTGTATGAGTTATAACCGAAATACTGGGGTCTATTCACTGCATACGATATCGAGTAAAATTCATCGAAATTATTTATTTTGGTATCTTGAAACTCGATATCGAATGAAATGTATTGAATTTGAAATAAAAACATTCGACATCGAGTACCTCGACATTACATTTATCGAGTTTTCATTCGATAAGCCAGTGTCTATCGTATGCAAAAAAATTCAGTAGTTTATTCGATACGAAAGTATCGAATGCGGTGATTAGACCCCTGATTTCCCGAAAATTACTCTTTTTATACCCTTCACGGAAGGTAAAAAAGGTATATATAACTGTAATTTCTACAATATTGATCCTACACCCTATAAAGTATATATATTCTGGGCCCTTATGAAAAGAGAAGTTCAAAATCGGTTGTCTCTTATTTAAAAAAAAAAATTTACCAATTTTATTTAGTTTTTGTCTAATTGCTGTGTATTCTGCTCGCACAATGGTGAAGGGTATCTAAGATTCGGCACAGCCGAATATAGCACTCTTACTTGTTTTAATTTGGTTCGCTTTAGCTCTGAGCCCTCCAAACATGAATTACAAGTTACTTTTGAAATCCATTCGAATTGATTTTTCTAACTTTTTACATTTACTTACAGTAGTGTTTTTTCAAAATTTATTCAATTCAAATAAATTGAAAATGAATAACAAATTAATTTTTTGACTTCATTTGAATTAATTCAAATGAATTGGAAATGAATTGCAATTCATTTTTTCTAACTCATTTGAATTAATTCAAAGTCAATTCAATTCAAATGAATTGGAAATGAATTGCAATTCATTTTTCATTCAAATAAATTGGTAAAATGAATCATTTGGCCCAATTCATTTGAATTGCAATTCATGTTTGCTAAATTCAAATGAATTGACTCAAATTTCCTTCAATTCATTTTTTGTGTGAAAAGGATTGATTCAAATTTTAGCTAATTCTTAATGAATTAAAATCAAAAATGAATGATTCATTTACATCTCTGGTAGATATGAATATTACGTGTCGATTTTCTTAAAAAAATAAAAGAATTAAAATGTTTCTTGGTGATCAAGTATAATTATTTTGCCTTTAAGTTCATCACAAAACTAAGATGCAAAACACAGTCATAAGAACTTCAATTAGTTATCTTGTTCGCCTGCCGTAACCTTTTTTTTTAGTTAATGGGGATTCCTAAAGGTCATTGCAGTATGTGTTGACAACTGATGACATGGCTATCTTAAGGTAATTTATTGAAGTTCATTCAAATATATTGATTTTTATTTAATTTAACTTTATACAGGCTCCTTCTGCACAGCATGAGTGTAAAGCCGTTGGACAAGGCATTTAGAATTTCTGGCAATTTCCGCACACTTTGTGTGCTATAGATGGGAATTACATGCGCATCTAAAATACACAGCACAAAAACAGCACGCTACGCTGAGTTTCCCGGTTGATGAAGCTTTGCCAGGTCAAGTTCAAACGACTTCGTGTTTTTCCATTGGTGACGACATATTCGGCTTAAAAAGCTTATAACCGTGACAGGAACCCAACACCACCGAAGACATTTTTAATTACAGATTAAGAACGGCTGTGGTGACTGTGGAAGACTAGAAAATAGATTTCGTATTTTCCATCGCCAGACTTGTTGTGTTTTCCACAACTTTCTAGCAAAATGTACAAATGTGCCAATTAGTTTCAATAACGAGCCTAATTAACAACTTCCCCCAAAGAATATCATCAGTACATCTCAAGAACATGAATCGGTTCGATTTGCAATTCAAATTGGAAAGAACGTTCCCTTTCAATGGTCGAAAATTAAAAAGCAAGTTGCCAATGCTGTTTTAGTTGTTTTTTAGTGGTTCAACTTTTATATAATATCAGTCCTTTTCAGGACTACTACAAACATTAAAAAAGAGATGTTATTTTTCTGTTCAAACTAGGTACGACACCGATACTCAACTAAAAATATCGCTGATATCGATACCGATACGCATATTGCATTTAAATTCAAGCTAAAATTAACAAAACTCAAGTAGATTAAACTAATAAACAGTTTACAGCATTGCAGTGTATGAGATTATAAATATTTGAAATTGATATGTTTATACATAACAAGATTTTAAAAACGAAGGTTTATCTAAATTCATAATAAAATTAACAAAACATAAAACATTTTTTACAAAAATATTAATGTGTAACTCCCTGTTCATCTATTGTCGAACAAAGAATTTGTTCGCTTAACTAACATTTAAAATAAAAACAATTTATAAAATGTTGTTTTTGTTTTACATGTGAGTTATTCACTATGATTCACTATTGACACAGTCACCAGTACTTGTGACTTATTATACCCCACACAATGTTATTTACTATAGACATTTAACATGTGTGTGTTGGTACTATTGACTAAGTAGTTCTTTTGGGAACATATGTAGACATTGGTACCAGAGAATCACCAGGACATTTTAATAAATCTAGTCTACACTTTTGGTACGACAACAAATACTGTTTTTTTTTTTATTATTTTTTCAAAATTAAAGGACATATACTTCTCAGTTGTTGTTGTTAAACATTTTTTCGCATTGACGAAAAATATAGCGGCAAATGTAGTGTAGTGTAGACACTTCGTTGAAACTGTCACCAAAATAGTCGACAAAACTGGTGGGTTGGAGACACTTGCACCCAGGTTTCCTTCAGGGTTATTACTATTTTGATTTCTTTTTTGATGTGAGTGTGTGTGTGACAAATTATATAATAACGATAAACGTCTAATGCTCGTAATTCCTACAAAAAGAAATCTAGCTGTGCATAGAAATCTATGGTGTAAAAGCTGCCATATTTTAAAGGAAAACTGAAGGTAAAAACACGTAGGCAAAATAAACATTGAAATAGGTAAAGATAACTGTTAGGTACGAACACGACCTGCTTTCTTTTTGTAGAACTTACGGGTATAATTCTATACACAGAAAAATTCTCCAAAGTTTTTCAACAATTAAAGCATTAATCGAAAATAAAATCAGTTTAAATTAAAAATATAATCAAGTAAATTAAACGTTAAACCAAGTGAATTAAACGTTTAATAAATACTATTTATTTGTTTAGTGGTGCAAATTTAACTAATTTTTTTAATTAATATCACAAATTTTTTTAATGACATCCATTTTCATTTATTTCTGTGTATGTAAGAAATTTCATTGCTAATAGCACCTTTTTCGTATTTATATTTCGTATTTAGACGTTAATTGTAGAAAAAATTTATTAGCATTTATAAATATGTAAAACATTCACTGTCAGATCATGGGTTAACTTTTTTACCCGACTGACAGTTTTTATACCCTTCGCCGAAGGTAAGAGGGTACATATAACTCTTTGTCATTCCGTTTGTAAGTTCCACAATATTGATCATACACCCTATAAAGTATATATATTTTGGGTCCTTACGAAAAGCGAAGTTGATTTAACTATGTATCTCTCTTCATTTAAAGCAAAAACTAATTTTGAAATTTTGTTTTTGATTCAAATAAAAGTTAAACGAAAGAGTCTTGCGCTCGTGTTCTACAAACAGGCAGATAGAAAACTTGCTGCTCAAACTCATCAATAACTAAATTAACGAAATGGCTATTAAATTCGAGGATAATAATAAAAAATATTAAAAAAAAAATTTTGTACCAAAAGAAAAGTTTTTGATTTTAATGGTTTTTCATGTGCAAAATTATATTATACTTTCAAAATAAATATCTTTTTTTTTTGTTTTTCTTTTCTGATAAAAAAAACTGAAAACTTTTTATTTTTCATTTTCGGTTCTTAATTTCTGATGCCTGATGCAAACACACACTTCAAGTTAAAAAGTCTGAGAATTACAAAATAAACCAGAATTGCAGAGTACATGAAACTAAGTTCCATCCCAATCTTCTCATCAATAAGCTTGAGAATTTCTGGAACAAAAAAAAAACAAGTCTAGACGATGACTATTTCCCTGCAAATTATATTGGACCACCTGATCCAATTTGATTAAATGGTCTACTCCATGGACTGGTCCGATGTAATGCAAGCATGGACCATGTCATTGTTAAAAAGTGTTTGTAGTGAGATGACATGTCTTCGTTTTTAAACGAAGTTAAAACTAATCCTCTTGTATATACAATGGAGTTGTTTTAAGACTACTCATTTGTATTCCAAAGCTGGGTTATATGATCCTGTCCTAGGATATCGTAATGTTAAATCGACCATGTTTTTCCATACGTTTGGGTTACTTTTGGAGTAGTCCTAGTCTCTTGTGGGCTACATTTACACGCGTGTTTGGACTAGTCCTTTATATTTGCAGGGTTTTAAGTACTCGTACCAGGTGTGGTTAATGAAATTTTTAAAATTGTAATTCATTCAGTAATAAATTGTACTTTTTTGAAGATTAAAGTCTATTATATCAAACGCCGACTTTTTAGCTTGTTTCTTAAGAGACCTTTTTTCCTAGAAAATGTATGGGGTATAGCAAAATTTCGAAGGAAAACTGCCCACTTTTTATTCACGATAGGTGTGATTGTCTTAGAAAATAATTTGGCTTAACGCCCTCATACCCCGTTTGACCATACTTAAAGAAATCAAGCTTAAAAGTCTTCATGTATATCCAGTATAAAAGTATTTAAATAGTACATATCGCTGGCTTAACATGTAAAAGCTCTAAGTCCACTTTTTTAAGAAATTGAGATTTTAATGCAATAAGTAAAAATACATTGTTTACAAAGAAAAATTACAGTTATCTCATTTTTTGTTGTTGTTTTGTAGTGATGAGCAAAAGCGCTAAGTCCAATTTATGAGTGCCCCGGTAGCCTAGCTGGTAGTGAGCTAGTCTATCAGCGCCGGGGTTGCGGGTTCGATTCCCGCCAGAGACTCTGGTTTCTCTCCTGCAGACAAGCGAAGAGCTTCGCGGGATTAGCTTAGGAAATTAAAAAAAAAAAAAATCACAAGAAAAAGCACTAAGTCCCAATTAAAAGTACAGTTTAACCATTTCTCTCAAATTGTTCCATCACATGTATTTTGATTGTTTTTTGTCTCTCCTGTAAAATTTTCAAATATGGACTTAGAGCCTTTACATGTTAAGCCAGCGATAAACTTCATTTTAACTTCAATTAACATAAAAATGTATGTTAAAAACTTGCAAAAATCAGGCAAAGTAAGGAAAATAAAATAATTGTTTTTTAAATTGTTTTCAAAGTTCGATTGATGTAGGATATTAGTTTTTTTACAAATAAGTTTGAACAATGTTCATTAGACTGTAGAAAATCCTTTGTCGTTATTAAATCGATACTGTATTTACACATAGGCGAATTCTTGGAAAAAATTCGTTCCATTCCATTTCATTTTGGTAATAGTACAAAATCATTAATTTAATTGTTCAATTCTTCAACCCAAGAACAAAAAATTCCACGGCTAAATGGTTTCAAATTTTTAATTTGTACTAAACATGTCATTTTAGTACTTCAGTACTTTTGAAATGTTAATAGTTAAAAAATTTACAATTGTATTGACTTTATCATCCCTGACTCGTACCTATGTATGTATGTATGTATATGTAATGTATGTTAAACGAGATAGAATAGTACATGCGTAAACAAACACACAAACATACAGCGTGCAAGTGGTTTGTGTCAAGGATAAGACACTTGTTGATTTCATATAATTTTATTTGGAATAGTCTTTTCCTTACTGATAATTGAGTAAATAATTTTCAATAATGTTAAAAAGGCTACTGGTGAAATAATTTATTTTAACATTTTAACAGCGTGGCCATTTTGGCATTTTTGCAGCTAGATTTAGCATTTTTTTGTCTGATTTAGCTTCAAATTTTTCATTTAGCAGTTAGCATTTTGTTTAGCATTTTTCAACTACATATTTAGCATTTTTAAGTATTATTTAATTTAAGAATATTAAAGTAATCTTTTTTTGAAAAACTACCACACACTTGTTGAATGCAAATACAAACCCCTACTTTTTGCTATAGAAACTGTATAATCTTTTAAAGGACCTTTCATACCAAAAAAAATTTTTACATCAGGGCTTTTAAGACCACCCATAATAAATTCGACTTGGAGATAGCATACATTTTGAAATAGAAAAAAACAAATATGAATTACTTGCCGAGATTTTATAGCTCAACTTATATGTCATCTTAGAAAACCGTTAAAAAACTAATAAATGCAAATTAAGCGAACGAAAGAAGAAATTTTTGATTTCACTGTAGAAGAAATTACAACTTTGTAACATCAGTGGCTGAAACCAAATTCATATGACAGTTGATTTCTGGATAAATGTATATGGATATACAAATTCATTACATGAAAATCCATTCAGTGAATTAGCTTCTATAGCTATGCAGTTCTTGGTTTTGCCAGTTAGCAACGCGGAAGTTAAAATTGGGTTTTAGTGGTATAAATATCTAAAAAACGAAAATTCGAAACAGAATGACGTTAATATATTATAATAATATCTTGATCGATTCTTCAGAAGCTGAAGAAGAATATTCATTTGATGACGTAATTAATTTATAAAATGAAATATTTTATTAAACATGTTATATAAATTTTATTAAAATACTAAATAATTCCCATTTATGGGTCAAGTTCCTTTGATTTTTTGTTATGGTATGGAACCTTATGTTTAAAAACTTTTTTTGTAGGTTTATAAAGACTGAAATATATTTCTTTTATAGTTTTAAGACTTTTTATGTTTCATAAATGTTATATTGTTATTCTTTAATAAGTTTGATTTATTGATACGATGTGAGATTATATTATAGGTATTTTAACTAAAATAACAAAAAAATAAAACAATTTAAACTTTAGCATTATTTTTTGGCAGTTTAGGATTTTTGTTAGCATTTTTTAGCATTATTTTTAAGCCGTTTTAGCTGTAAAATATTTTTGGGTATGGCCACACTGCATTTTAAACTCAAATCAAATTGAAAAACAACCGAGATAAACACTCAACTAGTTGCATGTGCTCGAAACTGCGCATAATCACACAATTATTGAGATTGAGTGAGTGAGTGAGTGCGGATAAAGTACTCTCACATCCGCAAACATCCTTTCTTTTTAAACAGAAAAACAAGAACAAAAAGCAATAAATTGTTAACTCAATGAATGTAACTGCTGTGGTAGAATAAACAAAACACGTGCATTAAATATGTATGTTTTACCACACTTTCAGTTCAATTAACTTTGTGTGTCGGTTGTTGGATGACTGACCTCTTATCATCCGATCCGAGTCTTTCAGATACAGTGAACAACTGAATGGTCTATTGTTGTTTTTCTATTCTGTGATTATAAAAACATCTGTGTGTATTAAAACGTGAATATCCTAGAACGAAAAGTTATTACGTAATAAACTTTTTGCGGTTTTATGATGGTTGTCAATTGAGATGAATTTGTTTTTGCTATAAAATAGAAACGGTACTTATGTGACCATAATATTTTAGGAGATGATGCAAGTGTACCCAGTAAAATCATTTATTAAAAAAAGAAAATTAAAATGATGTCGCTTAAGCTTTTTTTTTGCGGTAGGACTCCATATATCAAATATAGTACTTTTACTATCTGGATCGGTGATGAAAAATATAGTACAATAGTATGTACTATAAATTTAAATTTGGCCTCTGCAGAGCATATGATGCCTCTAGATGGGTCAAATACTTGACTAACCCCGCTTTATTTTCATCTTCATCCAGCGTTGCCGTTGTGACACCAAAGTATCAGTTTTAACCCTTTTTGATACTAATGACACTTATTGTGACCCTTTTTTAATTTATACCTTAGTATCATTTTAACAAAATTTATGACACTTTTTGAAAATAACTACAAGTTTTAATATTCCTTACGAATGTTCTCACGTGTTTTGTGAACATACAAATAAAAATTGATAGCATGTCAGAACGTGACACCCATAGTGTCAACGGACACTATTTACAAATAAACTTAAAATAGAAACTTGTGAGTCTATGCTTTCCTCTTTTAATTTGCACGAATCGGAACTGGAAGAATGGGCTCCAAGTGAAGAATTAATTACAAAATATAAAAAAAGTATTTCTAAAAAACATTATCAACGGTTTTTGTAAAAGTAACTTCTTTTTTGATAATATGACTAATATTGGAATGTACCTGTAAATTGTGTCTTAATTTTAACATTGATTTATAGTTCAAGTATTTTAATTACTTTTATTTTAGTCTATTATATTTAATTAATACATACTAATAAACTTGACCCTTTATTTCTTAAATACCCTTTTTATGACACTTTTTCGAAATTTTCAACGGCATCATTGTCTCCAACATTTATTTCAAATATATGCAACTTCCCGTTATCGCCATTCCTTAAGGGGACTCCAATAAAAAATGTTCAATACAGGCTAGAAATATATTTAAGAAAAAGTTCCATAACTGCCCAGAAGTCGCCCCTAGGGGGATATAAAGTGTGACCGACCTCAACTAGTTTTTTGTCCTTGAAACTTTCACGAGACACACCTGCCCTTTATCGCTACTTCTTATGAGAGCTCCATACAAATATTGCGTAACATGATATTCTAAAATTTAATAAAAAAAATTTCGCTTTTGGTGAACGAAATCAAAAGTTGTAAACAGATTTTAATCATTTATGGCTTATTATGTTTGTAACTTCGTTTTTTATATGTCTAGAAAAAATTTAGTGTTTCAATAAACAAAATCGTTTTTGAGTTACGTGAATATATATTGGCCAGCCTCATCCATGTTCGAAATAACAATATATCTTGAAGACAAGAGCTTACCTAAAAAAAAAACTGTAAGCACCACTGGATTCAGCGTACCCGAATAAGGTTAAAACGCCAGGTGCCCGGCTTGTCTGTTTTTTCAAATCTTATTCAACTATGTTATTTTATATCCTGCCGGTGCCGGATGAAAATTTTATCATCTCAGTAATTACAAAAGAATAAAACATAAATACTTCGGCAAAAAATCTTAATAAAAGTTTCTGACCCATATCCACAATTATCTGACGTTGGTGGTTCCATCGTTGAATGTGAGCTATAAAATGTTAGCAGTATGAAGCTCTTTTAACTTAATTTTTTCAAAAAATGCTGCATACGTTAAAATATGCTCTTACAAATAGATGTCAAATTCATAAAAATGTCTGAAACTCTAAAATATATTGAGCCCAATTATGAATAAAAATTCCCCGGGAGTTTTCTCCCTTTCCCCATTTTTCCTACGACAATTCAAATGTAAAAATGGGAAAATGAAAAAAAACTCCAGAGGAATTTGTTTGTATTCATAATTTGGCTGATTGTTTCTGTCACCCAGGAAAATATGAAATGTCATATTTACGGTTTCACTAAATATAACAAGGCTTTTAAATTCGTAACGTTTAATAATTTAATTATAATGTTAAGATGAAATCTTTCAGCAAATCTCAATCGCATTTTGTAAGTCAATTTAAAAAGTTTCTTTAATACATTGTATTAATAAAATATATCAAAATGAACCAAGGCCGTATTCTTCTAAGAATACATACATATATGTATGTGTGTATGATAGGGTATTCATTTAATCGACCTTTTGCTTTAATTAATTAACCGAGGTTTTGGTTCAATCGGTTAATAATCGGTTAATTGTGTTTTTGATCGGTTAACCAAATTAATAAAGTTTTCTTTATAAATTAAGTATTTTCAATATTAAAAATGCGTTAATTATTTATTATTTATAGTTTATAAGTAAAAAAATAACAATAACCTACCAAACATAACAATTCTTTAACAAAAATGAACAATGAAAAAAAAACAATTCATAAATATGTAATATGCATTTATCAATTAATACGTAATTGGGGGATTCACAAGGTTTGCTATCAAGTCGTATAGTCATAATGTCCTAAATAATATTTTACAATGGCTTAAAATAAATATTGTTGTGTTTCAAACAAAATAAAAATTGTAATGCTTTGTTCATTGATTCGCCTGTAACTGTACCGTAGAAATCTAAATTATAAGCGGTAGCCCACAAGTCATATCAAGGCTTAATATGCAAAAATGCAAATTTTACAGGACAGACAAAAAATTGGTTATTTTTCCTATTTGCAGCTTGATAGAAAATTAAAAAAACAGTAAGTTTTACACACTTCAAGACTTAAATAGATGAAAAACTACATGCTGGTCAAAGGGGCGTATCTTTATCTACCACACGGCATCAAAATCTCAATTTACTTAAAAATTGGTTTGTATATTTAGCCGACGATATATACATATTTCTTATAATTATTTTAAGACATACGCCTTTACAACAACTTAATGACTATCTTGTGAATCCCCCAAATATGTATTGAAGAAAAATAGACTGAGATAATTTAATTATTTAATTAGTTATTTCAATAGTTAAAGGAGATCTTATAAAATAATCTTTTAGAAAAGTAATTTGGTTTAAATGTTTACGATTAAAGCGATTCTTATCTTTAGTTTTGACAAAACTTGACTTGGAAAAAATTCATTCACTTATCGTAGATGAATATCTACTTTCTCAGACCTTTTCCAGGATTTCTCTACACAAATAAAATACTCCATTATGCCATTAGAGTACTGTTTAAATTTTTTAAAATTTTTAACACCTCTAATTGTTTCGGCTTATTCTGTTAAAAGACTGATATGAGAAGATATAAGAAAAAAGAAAAAACTAAACACATGCATATAAAAAGTACGTGAAACAAAAAAAGGTGTTAGTCTGAATTTACACGTTTCATCTTTTGATGCTCAACTTCCATTCAATACCCTTTTAAAGATGCCAATATATTCACACGCAGCTATCGGTTTCAACTTTTTTCGGTACAAAACAACAACAATTTTATTAATAGCGAATCAAAGAGAAAACGAAAAGAAAAAAATTACATGCAGCCATCGTTGTGCATATACCAACGAATAAAAACACAAAGCGTACTGACCGAGTACAGGCATCTCCGTACTAACCCCCTTTCTTCTTTCTTCTCTCACCTAAAAACACAAGAGTTGAGCATCAAAAGATGAAACGTGTAAAAGCAGACTTTGTGTGAAAATAAAAATATCATCAACTGGTGTTTAAATTAAAACAAATAGATCTTGTTTTATTTATTATTATGTTCCTTTTTTAATCCACTTCAGTTTATGCCAAAAGTTTTTCACGCATATTACAAGTTGAAAATGTTGGCTAATTATATTTTCTGGCGGTAAAATAATGATGAACATAATTTTACATTGATGTAACACAAACACAGTTATACATACATGCAAATAAAGTCGGATTCACATTTGTATGTTACAAAGTTTTAATTGGCTAACTTTTCTACTTGCATACGTATGTTTTTTTTTGCGTTGGAGATTTTGATCTTTGTTACCTTTTTTATTATAAAATTATTTAAGCCCCTTATTTTAGTTAGAAGCTCACATAAAATTAACTGCCTGTTCATATATTTTTGGCCAATCTAGCGGTTTTATCGCCATTTTTATTCCTAATATTCGTGTTTTATTAAGCAAGAAATTTAACACTATTGTTTGTGTCACGACAATAACCACTGTGACCCACTTTTTTTAACATTTCCCTCCAAATCGGACTTCAAAACCGCTAGAAACCGTTAAATATTTAATTAAGTGGGATTTTTAAATATCGCTAAAACCTAAATCTTTTAAAAAAAATTTATATAAAGGACGAATTTTTGCAAAATCCAACATCAATATGTGCATTCCGCCAGTAGTTATGCTTGTTTTTGTAACAAAATGATAATTTTTTTAGGGTGGTTGTTCCACAGTTAAAATCATTACTCTTTTATTACTGAACCAATTTTGCTGGAATTTAATCCGAAACTACTTAGGGAATCTATAAACAATTTGATACCATCTTTTCTTTTGAGTCGTAAGAAAGTGAGCGTGATTTCAATAGAAGGATGGGCAGACGGACTTGGCTAAATCGACTTAGAGTTCCTCAATGAGATAGAAATATTTAGATGAATATTAAAACATTTTCACACGGAATGACAAGCTAAGTATACCCTCATCACAACTATTCCTATATAAAAACGAAAAAAGTTTATAACATTTACGCTTTTTTTTTCAATTATTTGCCATTTTAAGCAATGAGATAAAATTAGTTAGATGAAAGTAAGTGAATTATATTGCTTTGGATCTATTGAAAACATTTAGATCAATACCTTCCCTTTTTTTTCAATTTTTTTAGCAAGCTTAAAGTTGTGAATTGTTACATAAGTTTTAACAGAAATTAAAACAAAAAAAAAAAAAAAAATGTCACGTAAAATCCTAAGTTAACTAAAACTACAAAAGTAAGTAAAACCGTGATCATATACAACTACTGCCGTATTCATAAAAAATTAAAATGGATTTGAAATGCATTTTAAGAAAAATTTGTATGAAAATTTTGCCTTAAAACACATTTTAAACTTATTTAATTTTTTTAGAATACGGCAGGTAGTCTTTAACCAGAAATAAATTTTAATGAAAAAGTATAAAATCTGGAAATTTAAATATTGAGAAATGTTTATGTAGTGGAAATGGGCCGCTGTGAGATGTTTGAAAATCACTTACCGCTAAAACGTATTTTCTTCCCGCAATTGACATTTCAAAAACGCTAAATTTAGCGGGAAAATCTCAAAATTGTTAAGGTATGACATAGGTATCAGCGTAAAATTAGACAATTTAAAAGTTCAATTATCAAGACAGTAACCAATACTCCTCAGGCGGCACTCAAATGCTTTTTAAATTTTTGACTCCATCTGTCTTAATTTCGATGCTATTAAGTTACAGATTTTAGTCGTTTTTACCATTTTAGCGATCGAATTTAAAAAATTCACTTCTTGGCTTTTAAAGAACTAAACTTGAATTTATATGTAGTTTAAAGCGGCCCATACACTTGCAATATTATAGTTTAAAATATTCGCCATATTATTTCCATTTTATCCTATATTATGCAATAAGTCGCACAATTCATTCATACAATAAAAAGGTAAACATACCTCGGTACCTGTGTACCGAATTTCAAGGCTTTAGCCAATTTGTCTAGTCGTTGATAAATCAGTGGGTAGATTTGATTTAAAAATCTAGCGATTTTCTCTCTGTTTTTATTTATTAATTTAAACGTTTGATTGACATTTTTTAAATTTATCCATACCTTTTTGGGTTAGATATGTACAATATATATATTTTTTATTAATGACAAATTACCCTAAAAAGTGGATTTTGTTTGTTGTTAATTGGCAACCCTATTATGAAAACAACACTCTACTAAAATTCCTCCTGTTTCACTCAACTAACAATAAAAGCACTCAATTAGCTAGTAACGCACTCATTGGTACAACACACTGCCACTCAGTTGTAATTTGTGCTTCGTTGTGAAAATGTCGTAGACGGGTAAATATCGGCTGACGGTTAACGATTATAATTTCATGTTTTCTTCCACAACACATTTATCAACAAAAGTGTTAAGAAAATTGGCATACAATCCAATAAATAATAGTTGTATTTAAATATAAGTGAGGAAATAATTCAGTTTAAAAATTAATAATAACAGTGTTTAAAATGTTCTTTTAACGTCTGCTTTAATAAAGAAAATATGTAAATCAAAAGAAGAAAAAAAAGAGGAATGTTGTGTGTGCATTAGTTTTTTTTTAATATTTTGTGTCACTACACTAGCAACAACCACAAGCAGAAAAGTTGTTAAACCACTTTATGTAAACAACAGCCATTTCAAGTATTAATTATACAAAACCAACAAAAATGTTGGATAAGAAAAAATTTAGGCAAAACTTTTAAAAAATAATAATTTTAATTTACTTAAAGTGTTGCAATGTAAAGTTATATGTATATAAAATTAATTAAATATTTGTTGCGATTGGTGAAAAATTTAATTAAAAATTCAATTAAAACAAAATTTTAACAAAGAAAACAAAAAAAAAGCCGAAGCCTTTCCAATAATTGCTATCTCTTATACTTGTTGTTGTATTCTTCTTTACCTTTTGTCTTTGTTTTTGTTTAAAGAAAACGAAAAAAAATGTTTTTTGAGCGCCAGGCAGGTGTGTTTATAAATGAGCAAAAGAGAGCCAAAGTGAAATAATAAGATCAATATTAAACTCTTTTACTCATCAGTTAAATGTTGTGTAGTTGCCTGATCAAATTGAAAATCGACCGAAAAATGGGCTTAATATAAAAAATTTTTGAAACAAAATAAAGTATTTAAATGAATAAAAGAAATACCTATAACCAAACATATTGTGCTTTTGTGTGTATTTAATTTAATTAAGTTGAATTTTCCACAAATAATGGAGGAACTTGAGAGGCGATTTATTAAAAATATCTTAAAAAGCTGCCATAATTGCAAATTTTCAACGATGCTGGCCAAATCAAAGATTAATTTGTGGATTATTTTAACAATCTTTGCGGTGCTAGTGCAAATCAACAGCTGTCATTCTTTAGGTAGGTAAAATTTTGAGTTTTCGAGTGCAATAAAAAACCTTTTTTGTGATTTCTTAGAATGTCTTAAAATTTTTTTTCAACTCATCATTATTTTGTGGTTTTTGTTTAGTTCTCATCGTGTAATATTAGTGAATTTGAAAATTGTTGAATAAAAAGCGTTGCCAGATGCGGGATTTAAAAATTATTTAGAGACAGATTTTAGTGGAGAAAAATTTGGTTTTTTTTTAAATTTTTGTGAAATATTTTCTTAAAATTTAATTTTTATGTACGAAATTTATATAAAAAAAAATTATACAAAAAGGTTCATAATGATGGTTGTATAAACATTTTCTTTTAGACGATTCTGTATAATTTTCACAATTACAGGCGATTTTCAACTGATAGGTATTTCTATAGCCGTGTAAGGCCATACCATATTCAAGATTCAAAAATGTTATTTAATTATTATTTTTTAAGTTCTTTTTCTTATTTCCTTACATTTTTATAAAGCCTTTGGTACTTGTTCTAATTTTGTAAAACGAATCAAATGTTTTAATTTGATCGCTTATTTAAAAGCTACTTGTTTAAATATCATTAAAAAATTAATGCTTTTTCGACGAGCCTACTTAATTGATACAATGTTCTAGTTAAATATAACTTTGCTAAATACTTTATCCCAAGAGATGTGGAAGAAAATCTGTTATTTAATATTTAAAATGGCTTTTCGGTTGATCAATTGTAAAATTACTTTTTTTTACTTTATCACTAAAGGCCATGTCAGATAAAACTATTGCTTCGCTTTGCGTTAGAGATTCGCTTTGACATCCAAAATGAAATATTTATACTTATACGAAACATGCCACATAAAGTACTTTTAACGCAGTGCGAAGCGAAAAGTTAGGACACTCTCATCTTTTTGCTCGCCTTGGCAGTCTGCTAGTTTAATTTTTTTATTTATTTATTTTTAACAAACAATTCGTGTGTGTTGTCAATGTGTTTATTGTGACATACACCTTTTGCGTTACGATTTTCTGTCAAAGTTAGAAACGTCAAGCAACGCGATGAAGTTTTATCTGACATGACATGATTTTTGTCATACCAGACGTCAAAGTCTATACAAAAAAAACTCTAGAATTTTTGTCAGCGTTTTTATATGAAGTTTGACGTTTATTATGACAAAAAATTTTCAGGTGAAGACCCCATGTAAGTATCGATTTTTGGGAACTCTAATTAATAATTGAAGGAACGAACAAAATCGTTTGGCAAACTGTTAACGATAATTAAAATTATCAGTGGTGTTGCCACTTTAGCAAATTCTTTTTGTTTTTCGAATTTTTGATAAAAAAAATCAAAATCCTCAGAACCAAACAAAATACACAAACGGCTTGGCAAGCAAGTACAAATTTTAGGTTTGTCAAAATCTAGTGCGTTGTTTTTTTGGGGGTTTGCCTGTTTGACAATCTATTTAAGCATGTTTGTAAAAAAATCAAAAATGTTTGATTTTTGTACAAACTATTTGCGCTGCCCTGTGCTAAATTAAATAGTTTTAATTTAAATTTTGCTGCCTTAAGAAGGAGAAACATAAGAGAAACATGACAAGGATACAAGTTTTTATTAAAAAATATTGTAAAAATCAAAATTATGAGCTTTTAAAATTATAACCAAAAACCAAAATTTTGTACGTACCCTTTCTCCTTGTTTTTCCATTCGTCTTCCCTATTTCATCTAAACACTTAAATGCTTTGCTGCAAATGTTTCATAATATGCTGCACTATTCGTCGTATTAACTGTGCCAACTTCTTCAAGCGAAGGATTTGTTATTTGTTATTTTCAATACAAGGTTTCTTCTATATTGTCAAAATCTTACTGTGTCTGTTTTTCAAAATAAAACAAAAATAAATATTCGCTTCGGAATTTAGTTCTTAAAATAATTTTATTTTTATTTGACATGAAAAATGAATTTAAAACATAAATCGATATATAAATAAGTGAAATTGTCCATTTTTAATATATGTATTAAATTTTCTAAAAATGTGTGGTTTGTACAAAAAAAAAAAAAAAAGAAATAGGTATGCTTAAAATCTGCTGAATTTTTATAAAAAATATTATGCTTAAAATCTGCTATATAAAAGGGAATTTTAATATGTACATATATAGGTATTTCATCAAAAATTTTATTTAAAAAACTATTAGATTAATAATGCGATAAACAAAGAAGTAGTAATACCTATCTTGAATATGAAATTGTTTAAAAATATGTACCTATAGGTAGTAAGTCTGTTTGAAACTAAATTTGCTAAAAAAATCTGCTTTTTAAAAAAGAAAAAATATGCTAAAAAAAATCTGCTTTTAGACAAGGAAATATGCTAAAAAGCAGTTAGCATATTTTTTCAAAAATGTGCAATTTTCCAACTCAATCTGCTAAATCTAGCGGAAAATATGCTGAAATGGGAACACTGATTACAGTTCTCCTATTTAAAAATTCAAATAAACGAAAAAATAAAATGCAAACCTATAGGTATTTTCCTTTTTTTTTTTGCATTTGTCGTAACGTGAGTAATTAAAAGAACTGAAAATATACATATACAATTAGGTATATGTATTTTGTTTATTATGCATATTTTTCCTATTCTGCTCTTCACAAAAACTGGTTACACTTCTTGTTGCTGTTATTTGAGTATTTTTAATAAACACGTTCTTCTCCAGTGGAGAATTTCCATAACAAGCAAACAAATCGAAACAAAAAAATCCAAATATAAACATCATTCATTTTCAATTTATCGCACATGTCTTCCAAACTGTTTGTAAATCATATTAAAAAAATAAACAATAACTACTAACACAACAAATCCATAAACAAAAATAAATCGTAATATTAGCAACAAATTCCATAACTTTTTGCTTTAAGAAATAGGCATACATACATACATATATGATTTCCTTTTGCAATTTTTTTTTTTTAATATAAATTTAAGAGTTTAATAAATATTGGAAATAGGTACACAAATAAAATAATATAGTGTTGGTCGTAGGCCTTGTTAAGAAAATATATTTTAAATTATAACTTTAAAATATCTTAACTTAAAAATTATTGAGAATTTTACAAAACTTTTTAAGTTTTTGGTTTACAAAAACAATTTTGTTCTTTGTGAATATTGTGGTGAAGTTAAACTTTAATTTTATTTTTTAAAATTTGCAAAAAAAATTTTTTATTGAAAGTGACAGCTAATAGAAATGTACTTCTGTGAATAAAATAAATCACAATAGCACTTTTTTTTTATCAAATGTGCGTCAAAATATTTAAAGAAAATTCGTTCAATGAGCCAATTCGACTGCTGTCAAAAATTGAAATTTTCATAATAGGCACTTAACCCCCGTATTCACAAACGATTATTAAATTTAACAAACGTTAATTGAGGATAATTTTCGTAGTAAATTTGCTCTTTCAACCTTTACATTTAAAAATTTTTTATGAATATGTACAGGCATAAATGTTCGTGGTTACAAATTGACTTTCCCGTCACATAAAAGTTGCAATCAAAGTTACGACATAAAAGGCTATTTTCGGGAATGGTATTTGTATAGCAGCTGCGTGTTAATATACTGGTTCCGATAAAATATTTTAAGATATTTGTATTGCAATAAAATTAGTTTGAATCTTAATACCAACAGAATAAGATAGTTTACTAATGTGCACAAGTACGCTATTCCTGAAGAAAGTTTTTATGGGGACTATGTGATGTAGTGGACCCTTTTGCACAATTTTAAAATGTGACCAGTGCTGCCAGATAATTTTGTGAAAAAATCGTCAATTTCCTAAGAAAAATAAAAAAATCGTCTTTCTCCTTTTGAAATAGCGTCAAAAAAAATCAGAAAACTTAAATCTTAGTTCTTTTTAACAGGTTTGGTTCGAATTATGCTTCGTCGATTTTTATTATAAAAAACATTAAAACAAAAACGTAATAACTTCATACCCAGCTCATGAGTCTCATTAAGGCCCATTGAACAGGTCTGCGCAAGAAGCCTGATGACCATTGTTTTTGTTCTTTTGAGCAGTCAAAATTTGTTTACATTTTGCTTACATGTGCATGTATACGTTTGTTTACGTTTCTGGTATGCCACACATACACGTTTTTTCTTTTTGCTTTGTAGTAAGTTTTTGACAGCTTAAAATAATCGTGTTTTGTATTTGTACAAGTAAGCAAACCTGATTAATGGGTAATTTTTAATCATAGAAGATTTCACGAGTGAGATTCTTCCATAACACAGCGAAAGACGCCTCTTTAATCGTTGCGGGAATCGTTTGAGATGTGGAATAAGATAATCTGACGAGTCTTTTAAAAGGCATGAATCGTATGAAACTCATGTAGATATTATCTTACAACTAGTGAAATGCCGGCCGTATATTTATTAAAAATGTGATTTATGCAGAAAATCGCAAAAGGTTCATTCGATGATGTTTTGACTAAAGATAAACAACGTGTTACATTGTATTTTTGTACTCTGGAAATAATCATTTAAAGATTTTTTCAAGAGTTACATGTCACAGCCATAAATAAACAAAAGAGGCAGGCGTTTTCTAGTTGACAAAATTTATCGTACGGCGTGATGTCAGCGCTTTGCAATCGGAAAATCCGATTTTGACAGCGCGTTTAATAGTGAAGTTGGCCGTTATTGTTAATAAATAATGGCAATTTAGCTATTTTTTGGTCAATCTGGCGTTTTTATCTTTATTTTTAATTTTGAAGGCTTTTGTAAACAGGAAAGTAACACTGCTGCTGTAGTGTTGCCGCATTCCGCTCTTATTTGGGTTCGGCTTTTAATTGCCTGGTTTTAGAAAATAGAAACAAAATTTCGTGTGAGAATTTATATTGAAAACAAAAACAAATTTTTGTGTTTTATTATTGTTTTCAATATAATTTCTTACACGAAATTTTGTTTTCATTTTCTAAAAACAGGCAAACATTTAAAGATTAAAAAACGAACTCGAAATTCCCTCTACATTGGCAGAAAAGAAAAAAATAACAGAAATACATAAAATAATCATGCCTATCGTGAATAAAAAGTGACAGTTTTTCATTGCAAAATAGAGCTGCAAAACAATCGATAATACTATCGATAGTATCGATAGTTTTATTTTTGGCGGACTATCGATAGTTTTTATCACTATCGATACTATCGGAAAATTTTAAAAGTAACTGCAAAGCTGATTAAATGTTGTCAACGAAACATTTTTAACAACTCATTCGATGCAAGTTTTAAGCAGTGCATAAACTTTTCTTGTTCTTTGGAAAAAAGGAAAATGTAACCTAAATTTGAGTTTTTTTTTATCTTTATGTTCAAAAGTACATGCAACAACAACTAGAAATAATTGCACCCTTGAGATCTTCACAATCAAAATTGCACACAGGTGTACATATCTTTTTTCAATGTGTAATAATATTTGGATTAAAAACTTAGGTTTACTTCCGATCTGTGACATAAGGAATGTTTAGAAACAAAAACTATAAAAAAACATTTAACCGCAGATAAGTGAAGATTATTTTGGAATAGGAGTAAATTTTCAAAAATCACCTTTAAAACTTAAAAAATAGACTTAAGAGCATTTTCCTTACTGCCACAGAATTGTGTACTAATTTGCATATTAAAATAATGTTAAACCTGCAACCAGGGATCTTAGAAGTTTTGTTTTCTCGATAAATGTAGCAATTATTTTACCTGTTTGTCTTTTTTTCTTTACGAAAACTCTTAAAAAAATTAATGGGGTTATTTTGTAAAAGAAATTAATCTACTTCCTTGAAAATTTTTAAAATTCCAAAAATTTTACATAAATAAATTATCAACGTAAGGGTTACGAAATAACCTTTTTATTTTCTAGACTTAAGTTGAATATTTTGACGTCGAAGATGAAAAAAACGGACAACCCTGATGACAATTAACCGTATCTACATCTATATAAAGTTTATATTAATTATAAACTATAGATGACACTGAAATTTAAAATGAATATGCTGGTCTTTATACCTGAAAAACGTTTTCAGTAAATGAAGTTTTAAACCTTTTTCATTTTTTACCACCTTCATTGACTACCGTGTCCACAGAAGTGGCACATAGAAACTTTTCGATACTATCGATAGTATCGATAGTTTTAAAGCTAACTATCGAAACTATCGATTGGGCCGACTATCGATAGTTTTTCAGCTCTATTGCAAAATGTGATTTTCTTCATAAATTTATAGGGAAAAACCTAAAAAATTAAGTGGTGGCTGCTACATATCTAAACATATAAAAACACCAAAAATTTTCTTTTTTTTGACTCTGAACAAAATCGTCACTTTTTTGAAAAAAATCGGCACTTTGTAAATTTCGGAGCAAAAAAATCTTCAAAATGAAGATAAATCGTCAAATCTGGCAGCCCTGATTGTGATAATAAGAACCTATGTACCAAATTTAATTAAAGTTCCTACAAAATTGCAACCTGTACTTGCCGCACAAAGTACACAGGGACAGCCATGTCCGTTAGATTGACTAAGAAAATGATGCTGATACGATAGGTATAATTAAAGTTGGGTCAAGAGCCAATATTTCAAGTGGGCGTGCGTGATTACATTCCTGTTCCTTGTGCGCGTGCGTAAACGTGATTCAAAAACAACCGACGTTTTTAAATATTATGTACAAACTTATTTTTTGTGTTGCTATTTATGAATTAATCATATATGGAGATAGGTTCGGTAAAAAGGCGTAAACTGGTAAAAATCAATTGCAAACCTAAATAAAATATCAACTAAGTACTTTTTGTCATTTTCGTTGTTATTACTAAGAAAAACTGAAAAATTCCGCATTAAAGTCCCCGGAACTTTCTATAAAATCTAAAAAAAAAATAATTATCTTTTCAAGAACTTTGACGTATTCCTTTTTTAGTTCCATAATTATTTAAAGCAACCAATAATTTTTTAGCTAAGAAACAATTACACTTAATACAATGTGACCTGACTGACCATCATCATTTAGCCATAACAATTAAAAATAATATTCTTTTCTTTGTAAAAAATTTAAATACAATCACGTGCATTGTCAATTGATTTAACTTTTTTTATAGTGTGGCTTATTCATTCATTTATTTGTTCGTTTTTTTCAATTTAAGTTATTCGTTCAGCGGATTCTTTTTATTGAGTTTCAACAATTTGGAAAATTCAATTTGTACCAGTAATGCAAAAATGGCACTTCTGAATTTTTAATGGCCCTGTGGTACTTTCTTATCTATTTTGCGTCCTGCAGGTCACACGCTTCAAGTTTTAGTCGTTGAGACTTGAGTTCTAAGAATCAAAAAATGTCATTCTATTTTTACTTCTCTCCTAAAATAAATAAAAATAAAAAAAAATGTTCTATTAAGAAAACGAGCCTTTCCAAAATCATTAAAAATTACGTTTCCCTGTTTGTCAGCTTTCGAACACTAAAATAATACTGTTCTTGTCCAACCCAACGAAAATATGACAATATTTTTAAACCACAAACTTCATTGTGTTCGGTTCAGCTCATTAATGTTCGTTCATTTCTGTTGTGCGAAGCGATATTTTGGCTGGTAAAAAAATTAAACATTTTTACAAAAAAAAAACCAAATACACATACGAAAAAACAACAAAAAGCTAGCTAAATAATTTTACGCAAACAAAATATAAACACAATACACACACAAGCTGTTCGTGCTGCGGTCGTTGCTAAAAATTTCTTTATCAATGTAAAAAAGAAACACTATAGAACATTAAAATATAATGTTTGTCTACAGTATCACTACAATTATTCTGTTTTTAACAAAGAACAGAACACTATATAATGTTCGGCTCTTTCTTGAAAATAGCTGCGAACGATATTAAGGGTTGTGTTTGTCTAAATAAACATTAAAAATAAAGATATTGTCCTGGGTGGGTGGGGTGTCAAAAAGCCATAGGACATAAAGCCATAATTTTGAAATGGCCTTAAGTCTCATCAATTTTAGTCGAATGGGACATAAAGCAATTATGGTTTTATGTCCCATTTGAAGTTTTGCGTTACAAATTGCTTTATTTCACTGATTTAAAAAAAAATCCTAAATTTCTAGGCTCTAGCTAGGAATTAAAGCTGCAAACATTTTGTAAAAGGAAAAATTAAAAGTTTTTCACTATCATTTTCCCTTTTGCAGAATGTTTACTCCTCCATGACAACGGCTCCGTGCCATAACTCCCAGGTGCAATAAGTCCCAAGGAAAAAATGAAATTATACCCAACAATTTTTCATACATAATGGGAGTAATTTCATTATGAAATAGTTCCCAGCCCTCTCGGTTTTATTTCATTATTTTGGAAGTTATTTAATTTTTTGCCTGGGAGTTATTCCATAATGAAATAAAATCCAAATGAAATAAGTCCTCCGCAAAATAAACGTGGTAGTTTTTTTATTTTGGTTTTCGGTGTTACTTCATTTGCTGTGGGAGTTATTTCATTTTTTGTAGGAGTTATTTCATTTTCAATTATTTGCAATTGCTTAAAATTGTTTAACATTTTAAACGGTATTTATAAAGGGATAGTTTAAACGGTGGCATGCCATAACGTCCAGTGTCATAGTGTCCATGGATTCTTTCTACTCTTTGGTATAACAAAGACCGGGTTCGCTAACTAAAGCTTCTCTGCATAGCCGGCCTTTGGCCGGGCGGAAAAAAATTTATGGCGCTAAGTCTCATTATATTGAGTCTTAATGGCATATGCCTTAATGTCTCAATAAAATGGGACATAACGCCATATGGCTTTATGTCCTATGGCTTTATGACACCCCACCTCCTGGGTGTGTGTGCCGAATGCTAAATAATGTTCTGTTTATTTCCGAACACTGGTTACAACACAACCAATGCACAATGT
The DNA here is from genome assembly GCA_949318255.1 of Pollenia labialis. NCBI lineage: Eukaryota > Metazoa > Arthropoda > Insecta > Diptera > Polleniidae > Pollenia > Pollenia labialis. The sequence continues at coordinate 121,729,840 of OX439142.1, forward strand.
TTTGGTCTAATAATATTAAAAACTTAAAGAAAGCTTAGCTAAATAACAATTGATGACAATATGTTAAATGGCTAAATTGAGATAAAAAATTGCCAAGGCTAGCCACTTAACGGCTAAATTGGCAACACTGACATAATAAGAGTTAAATATCTTCATAAGAATGATTTACTTTGCATCAGCGATATTGTGATTTTTGACTTATGACGGCGTTGTTGCAAATGAGAGATGCATTTATTTGTATAACTAATAGATTTATTTAAATACAAACCTCAAATACATCTATTCCAATAAGAATTATTTCCCTATCAAAAGTATTTTAGCTCTTTTAAATCGGCAATTTGGCCCAAAACAAAAAACCTCAAAATGCATCACTTATTTGTATACAATTTGGTTTTGAACTCATTGGTTTTGTTTCGCTTTTCCTTTTTGTTAATTGAATTTTTATTGCTGCTACTGTTCTCCATCTATTAAGAGGGTATTCCGTGATTGCTTTCTGTCAGTTACTATTATCACAATTTTTCTCATCAATTGTTGATAAATAATTGGCAAATTGGTATGGACGAAGACTGTTATAATTTGAAAGCATTTATATTTTTTTTTGGTTTATTCAGTATAAAACAAGTATCAATAAGGTTTTTGGCTTGTTAAATAGAATGATTTTTAAGAAATTTATCATTAAAAAAATTTTAATTCTTAATAAACGAAAAGTAGTTTATTTGTAGAAAACTATGAAATTTTTTTATTGAAATATAAACATTTTAATTTTTAATTGGGCTTAAAATGGTATATAATATATTTTTATTTATTCTTAACTGAGCATTATTAAAAAAAAATGTTAAAATAATTCATTACAAAAAGTTACAGCTCTCCGATTACTGCAGTATATAGACCGGCCACCTAACCTAAACTTACCTAGAGAGTTTTTATAAAAAAAAAACAACAACTTAAATAGCAATTTTTTTTGACACGCATTTTTTTGTGGAAAAATGATAAAAATGTCACAAACAAAAGCATTTGTTTGTTTGAAAAATGGCAGAAATGTCAAAAACAATTGCTACAAAAACAATTGCAAGTCTGCGCGAAACTCCTGCTGATTTTGTGCAGAGTTGTGTTTTTTACGTGCAATTGTTTTTGTAGCAATTGTTTTTGACATTTTGCCATTTTTCAAACAAACAAATGCTTTTGTTTGTGACATTTTTATCATTTTTTCACAAAAAAATGCGTGTTGTTTTGTCTATTGTTGGAGTCCTACTAATTGGACCATGTTATAAACCTTGAACATTTTTTATTCATAAGATTTTTAATATTAAATCGTTCTCGATTATAAAATTATTCAAGGTTTTCTTTAGTTTTGAGTAAAAATTGTATGCAATATTAAGAAAACATATCAATTATGTGTCAAATATTTATACTTTAATAAGAAATCGAATAAGAAACTTACATTCGCTCTGCTCTTCACACAGAAATATATCTGTAATTGATATTGGCTTTAAATAAAACTAGATATTGGCCTTTTTCCTTATCGGATTTCTTTTCTCCAATTTTGATTGTTGAAACCTTTTAAATATTGCGCTAGTTCATTGTGCTTGAGTCAAATTGTAAAGTCTGGGTCTTAAAGCGGATTTCACTTTATCTTTCGTTCCTTGTTATTTGTATATATTTACGCCGGAAAATCGTTTTAAAATACGTTTTCCTCTTAAATATCAAATATTTTGTAATAATACAAATATATGGTCAACCATTCAATTACAGTGATTTCAGTAAACATAATAAAATTTTAATTAGCTTTAAAAGAGTAGTGCTAAGATAAATAAAACAATCATTTTAAAAATTTAAATATATTCACTTCATTCAACATCAATTAACACACATAGACGCCTAAAAAGCAGCCACCGCTTAAATTTCTCTAGCGCCCATTTGATATGAACTTAAATTAATCCATGGCAACAACTGCCAACGATTATGACTTCCTAACTCATAAATAATTACAAATTTAGAATTGTTGTGGGTTTGGAAACACTTTTTTTTATTGCTGTTGTTGTAAAGGCTTTTGTAGATTTTATATATTATTTTTTTTTTGTTTTGTAAAAATGCCGTTAGCCAATTATTATTTGCTTAAAAAATGTAACGGTTAAGTTTTTAATTAACTTAAATATTTTTCGTTTAATTGCATTGTAATGCATTTGTAAGTCGGTTTAAAATAACGATTAAAATTCAATACATATGAAACTCATACTTTTGCATACTTATTTATGCCTGATGATTAATGTAAATCAAATATGTATAAATTTAATGGCTTTGGTTATTATTATAAACTTTATAATTGTTTACCATATGTGGGAGAATATTGGTACGTGTATTGAATAATTTATATTACATATTGCCTATTCTATGCAATAGTACTAAACGCACAAATGTTTCGCATTAAACAATATTTATTGAATACCAGACTTGGGCGTTGCCAATTACAATTTGTAATTAATTGCTGGTCCAATAAGTTATTTCTTGTAATTGGTAAGATTGCCCATTAATAATCCCATGTAGTATTTAAAACTAACGATGCAATTATTACAAAACTCGAACATTACTCAAAACATAGAAAAAGTTCTGAAAGAAACCGAAAAAAGGCATTTTCATAGAATTGATACGGCAGCTTAAAGTTGGCTTAAGCAACTGTGCGAATACAATTTATTCATATGTGCCAAAGATAGTGGTTTTTATACGGGATTTCTCGAGACAAACATCCTGGGATCCCGCTAATTTTTCGGAAAAAATCCCTGGAAATTTGTGCGGGAATTCCCGGGACTTTTTTAATTTAATCATGGCAAACATTACTGCTGATATAATTGTAAATAAGTTGTGTCATGAAATAGATGTAAGCCGTTAGGCAAAAAGGTTTAAAATCAAAAAACGCATTTTGAGTTTCTGATTGGCTTTAATTCAATTTGTTCTCTCTTTTGTTTGGTCTTAATCACTTAAGTTTAGCACAAGTTCTATTAATCGTTATCATTTGCTCTGTGGAAAAAAGTCTATAAAATACACCAAATAAATAAAATTCAATTCAACATGACGACAAACTACACTTTTTCACTAAAGAAATTTTTGCCAAACGCCAAAAAGATGTCAATTCAATGTGTTTTAAAATTTCGAAAGTCGCAGTTTACACCATGGACATTTCTTGCCGGACAAAACAAGTTTGTGGGTAAGGGGGCGGCGCTGTATGCTTGACACACTTTAAAGGCTCAGTTAGCCGGGAGTAACAGTAACAGTAACCTTACCGTAAAAAAGTAAGACCAATTTATTTCTTACAGATTGAGACGTAACATATTGCTAACTGTAATCGTTCTAATTGCTTTACAAACAACAAAATGAATCAGCTGATTTTAAACGTTACTGTGGGAGTAACCCGGCTAACTGAGCCTTAATTCTTGCCTCTCTCGCCAAAAATCTTTTTCTGTCCAGCAAGAAATGTCCATAGTGTAATTTGCGATAAAGAAAAAGATTAAAAATGTACAGAATTTTTAATTGCCCAACAAAAACTTACATTGCAAGGTAATGAGTTAAAAATCTAATATAATGGCTCTACACTACTTATGCATTGGCATTTTAACTCATTATTTTAACACCGTGATGTCATTGGAGGCAAGTACTTACCACCCTCGCTTACAAATATTGAATTAAATAAGTCATTACCACATTCTCTTACAAATAGGGAGTAAAATATTCCTTTTGGTGTTGCATTGCAATACCGCGTTTATGAAGTCAACCATATTCATACCCAATAACATAGAGAACGATATGAATTCAAAGTCGATATGCAGGGGTGTTCTGGAAATCGAAAAAGCAAAATGAAAGAATTTGGAAGTTGGTTTAAATACACTTAAAAAAATTTTTTTAATTTTTGTTATAAAATTCTTTTTAATAGAAAAATATTTCTATAATATTTGTCATAAAATTCTAATATTACAGAAATCTTATTAAAAACTGACTTTTAAAATTCTTGCGTTTTACGTTTCCGATTTCCTATTTCCAACACACCCCAGTAAATTTTTCATATTCAAATTTGTTACAAATTGTTTTTTATTTATAACAAAAAAATTTTAAGAACAAATATTTAAAGTCAATTTGTATTAGATTTGAAAGCATTTTGTTATGGAGCAATTCCATATGAAAACGATCAAAATTGGCAAATTTTTGGACGACCCCTCTCCGATTTTAAAATAAATAGTCTCAATCGATTGCCCAGCAAAAAATAATGTACCTACATATTTTTTTTTTTTTTATAGTGACTGGTTTAGTAGTCATGTGACAAAATTGAAGAATTCTTCATAAGGGACCTCATTGAAAGTTGTTTTAAAAAAAACTACTAAAGCGATCGCAACGAGTGATAGCTCGTTGGAAAGGTATTGAATCAGGCTTTAATTGAAAAATAAAATTTTCCTAATTTTTCTTAGAAATTTACCTTTAAATTTTCCCATGAAAATTAAATTTTCCGATTTTCCACAGAAGCTCCTAAATTTTCCGGCTAATTTTTTTTTTGGATTCCTAATAATTTTTGCTTTAAGAATCAGCAATAAAAAAATGGGCCCCGACTCCTTGTTTGGACAGGAGAAGAGCATTTAAGAGACCACCTTGTTAAAAATACATTTTAAAAATTATTTTACAGTTAAAAATACATTTATGAAGAAAAAATCTTTCTTATTTTGCTGCTTATACTTAATTACAATATTTATGAAAAATTTCAATTGTCTTGGCATCATTATAAAATTAAAGTAACTTTAAATTTAGCACGTCGGCAGACTGAGAAGCCGCACCGTCTGAGAAAAACGTTACTTTGTCATTTGTCATTTTTAAACAACTTTCAATGAGGTCCCTTATTAAGAATTCTTCAATTTTGTCACATGACAGTGGTGCACACCACCACTAAACCAGTCACTATAAAAAAAAAAAAATGTAGGTACATTATTTTTTGCTGGGCAATCGATTGAGACTATTTATTTTAAAATCGGAGAGGGGTCGTCCAAAAGGTGATCGCTTTCATATGGAATTGCTCTATGGCTGGCTTAATTATAAATTTCGTTAATCAACTCATACACAAGTACTTATGTATCAGATTATGTGTCAGCCATTATTAATCTTCCTCTATGTAATGCAGATGGTATGAAGTAGTCATTGAAAAGTAAGTTGTTCAATAATCGCAAGTCATTACCAAGTTTTTGCTGGGTTGTTTAAAGACCCAGATTTATTTTAAAAACGTAAAAAATTTTTGCCACTTGCTTAAAAAAATTTATTGATTTTTTATGCAGAGAATCTGCACCGAAAACACCAAGTTTCCAAAAAGTAAAAATTCAAAATCTTCATAGTGGCCTTAAATATTGTTCTTATCCCAATTATTTAATTGAAAACTCGATAATTGAAACTAACAACTACAACTACTGTTTCATTGCACAAGTTATGTAATTTCCCTGCAGATAATATTGGACTACGTGATCCATTTTGATAAAATGGATTACTTCCTGGACTGGTCCAATGTTATGCGAACTTGGACCATGCCATTTTTAAAAAGTGATTGTAGTGAGACGACATGTCTTCGTTTTTAAACGACATGTTTTCGTTTTTAAGCGAAGTTAAAACTTATCCTCTGGAGTATACCATGGTAGTTTAAAAACTAGTCTACTAGAGTATGTAGGAACACGGAGTAGTTTTAAGACTATTCCGTTGTAATGCAAAACTGTGTTATATGGTCCACTCCTAGAACATCGTAATGTTAAATACACCACCTTTTAATCATACTACTCCTACTCATACTACTCCTACTCCTTTAGGGAGTGCCCCGGTAGGCTAGTTGTTAGTGAGCTAGCCTATCAGCGCCGAGGCTGCGGGTTCGATTCCCGCCAGAGACTCTGGTTTCTTTCCTGCAGACAAGCGTAGAGCTTCGCGGGATTAGCTTAGGAAATTAATATAAAAAAAAAACTCTTTACATGCATGTATGGACTAGTCTCATTATCTGCATGGATCACGTAGCGAGTGCGTGTATAGGAATAAGCTTTAAACATAAATAATATTGAAAGTATGTATAAACATGTGCGTGTGCATCTAAAGCGTTTTTTTAGAGTGTCACAAATTTGAGTTGGCATCACTGCTTTATTTGAGCACGCATTTACCAGCTGGTAGTTGATTTTTGTTGTTTAGTTTGCTTTGAAATTTCATTATGAATCGACTTTCACCAGAGCAACGTGTGTAAATTTTTGAAATGAATTCGGCGAATGGGCTGAAACACAAATTGATTTTGAATTTCCATTCAAAATTCTATTTTCCGGCGGAACCCATTTCTGGTTGAATGGGTACGTAAATAAGCAGAACTGTCGCATTTGGAGTGAGGAGAATCTAAAAGCTTTTGTCGAAACACCATTACATCCACAGAAATTTACTGTTTGTTGCGCTTTATGGGCTGGCGGAGTAATTGGCCCATATGTCTTCAAAAACGATGATGGTCTGTCAATAGTGAACGGTATAGGAACATGATTGGAAATTTTTTCGAACCCCAATTACATGGCATTAATCTTGCTGATATGTGTTTCCGACCGGACGGAGCCACATGCCACACAGTGGGCGCTACAATTGATTTTCTCAAAGAAACTTTTGATGACTAATTTCACGTAATGGCCTTATTAATTGACTACCAAGATCGTGCGATTTAACTTCATTGGATTATTTTCTTTAGGGTTATGTTAAGTCACTTGTCTACGTCGATTAACCACAAATAATTGAACACCTGGAAATCAACATTCGAAGAGTTATCAGCAAAATACGGACGCAAATACTGCAAAAAGTTGTTGAAAATTGCTGTTCCAGATTGCGCCTTCTAAGCTCCAGCCGTGGCGGCCACATGGCAGAAATCGAATTTAAACATTAATTTCATAAAATTTTCTTTCAAATAAACCCGTTTCAATAATATTTAAAATATATTTCCATGTTTTTTCATATTTGAAACTTGTGTCACTCTATAAACAAACATCCTTTATTTATGCATTAAAACAACGCAAAGCCGTTTGATTATTGCTACAATCATAAGAACTAATATATTGAAACTTGACAACTAAAACAAACAAATGTTGGCTGAGAAATAATGTATGGCATCAAAGAACCTAAAAGCAAATACAGCATCGAAACAACCAGCTAACGTACTCATTAAATAACAAAACCCACTGACATTTGCCAGCCTACCAGCCGAACAACTTGATTGTCAATGACTTTAGAATATAATAATAGAAAAAAATCAATACTGAATAACAGAACAAATTCACGTTGTTGTAATATCCTTTCAAAAAAATATTGCAACGAAAAGAATGAAAAGAGGGAGACCATAACTCATGGTGCCAAAAGATAGACCACCAAATTCTCGTTATTATTATGGGCTCTTATGTATTTTGTGAGTGGTATAAGTGTATGTTTAAACAGGGTACGCGAGGCATTGCAAATTTGATACAACTGCACTTCTGTTGGTACTATTTAAACTTGAAAGTACAATTGTGTTCTAACGACATAATAAGTATCATTTTAAAGAAATTCCTTAAGTCTACGAGATAGACATTTTTTAAAACCTAAGTGCCTTTTGGTCTGTCAGCGTTATATAAAATCCATCACTTAATGATACACTTCAACTTTTTTGAATAATAAACTTTGCTTCTCAATGTTTTTCTTGGGATTCTTTTATGATGAGTCAGTATCTTAGTACTACAGATGCCTTTTCGACTACTTTGGATTAGGAACTAAACTTTAGTTAAACATAAAAATTACAAAGGCATGCAGTTTTATCCAATAAAATTTGTTTAAGAATGTTATGTAGGTCAAGGGTTGCTTGCACAAACGCCATTAATACAAAAAGGGTGTTTTGTACAATTTATTTCAAAAAAGTACAAAAAAGATTTTGTACAATTTATATAATCATTATAATCCCTGGGACACACACATGCAGTGTAACACGTCTTTGAGTATACCCAACAAACACGAAGTCAAACCCTTGATATGAAATGACTTTATCATTTGACATCAAACACAATTCTCAAACGTTTTTCAATTGCTTGATTTTATCATTTAAATTGATAATGATTTTAAAATAAACATTTGACATCAAATGTTTTATCAATTTGATGTCAAATTGGAATCAAATTTTATATTCGATTCGATACTATTCGCAATACTTACGCGAAAAATAAATTAAAACAATAAAAATTGCTATTAAAGTTAAATTTTTTACTTCGTGGTTAAATGTGTTTTACAAGTGAACGATTAATTTCTTGCGAAAAATAAAAATTATTTGTAAGTAAATACAAAGATTAAGAATACGAATTAAAAAATAAAACGGGAAAGTGAAGAAATTATAAGTTTTTTGTATGATCGTGGTGCTACAATCCTCAAAATAAAAGGAAGTCAATTATTTCGTCTTTGCAAGAACTAGAGGACAGAACATTATTTTACCTTTTAGCTGTGTTGCCGTATGATTATCTCACAATTTATTTAAAAAAATAATGAATTTAAATTAAAAAAATAAAATAAAATGTTTATGTTCTACATTGTATTATAATCCACATTTGAAAAACATTTGAGAATTACATTTGAAAGCAAGTTGAAAATAATTTCCCATTTGGTTGAGAATCATTACCAAACGTTTGTCGTTTGAGAAACGTTTGATTTCAAATCGTTTCAATTTGAAATCAAACCTCCGTGTTTGTTGGGAATAAGAGGCTACTCCGAAAAGTTGCTTTGTAGTTGAGTAGTGTTGTACTAAAGAATTTCAGATGAATATTTTTTAGATTAATGTATAACTTTAAATATCTTAAAATTTATCTATAAAACAGTGGTGAAATCAATTTTTTCCCAAATTAGCTACTGCAAACCTTTCTATGAGTTGGCGGGACTATAAAGAGACCATATGTACATGCCAAAACTGTGGTTAAAGCAGGTCTGATTTCTAAGTCTAACTTAAAAATTGCATGTGAAAAATATTTTCCATGTTCGGAAAATCGGATTTGAGTGAATTTGAAATAAATGATGATATTTTATCCATTTTTTTTTAATAATTAACGTAACTTTCCTCTTTTTTTTAAAGAGTAGTGGCCCGCAAAGTATGACGTATATAAAAGAAAAAATGTTTATAAACTTTGAACACAGGATCGGTTTTCAAATTTGTTTGATTTTAATTTTAATCGAATTCGATTTCCAAAACATGGCTGTATTTATTTTAATGGACTCAAACTGTCTTTTTATCCTGCTTCCTTTTTAAAGAGTTTTTATGTTTTAAATACATTTTTTGTTTTCGCATATTATTATTTTATTTGTTGTTATTTTAACACACACATGGTTTTTGGTATTTAATTTTTTTTTTGTTGTCCACATGTTAGTTTTAAAAATGGTTGGGTTTTTAAAAAGCATTATAGATTCTGAATTTCCTGCTGGAAATAAACTCACAAGCACACGTTTGCATTCACACAGTTTTGCATAAAGTGCACATGTTTTTACATCAAGTGGTCTGTGTGCATCCTACGAATATTCCTGCTACAAACATTTGTAATGTGATATTTTATTGTAGTTTATTTAGGATCATACATTTGTTGCGGGTTTTAAATTATTTTTATTTTGTGTTTTAGTCTTGCGGTCTTTTGATGTTGGGCTCCCTTAAATTTTTCAATAAATTATCAATAATTTTAGAACTTGTATTTGGATTTGTCTTTTACGTCAAATTCGGGAAGCGAGCACACCAATCTAAGCTAAACTATAAATAAGCATATATTTGTAATTCATATAGTAGTTTTTAAATAATTTTAACATTTTAGTTCCACTGATTTTAAACTCGTGTCGAATCGGGGTTTTTGTCTAATGCACGTTTTGTTTTAATTTATGTGCAGGACAAATCTCTGCTTGTAAAGAGAACGGCAAGTGTCAATCGAGTTGATTCAATTAGGATTCAAACTTATTCTGGGTGCAAACTGTCGCATTAGATACCAATCGAAATATCCATCCATTCGATCCATAACGAATGCCACAATTTGTCCCCCCCCCCAAATCCTTTTGCTTTCTTAGCATTTTTTTTTTTTATTTTGTCATTGGAAAAAAAAGTTATTGTTTTTACTTCTGATTTATTTAATGTAAACAATCGCTGTCAATCCAACTCAAAAAGGGAAAGGTTTTACACATATTTTCGTTTTTTTGTTCGACAGTTTTTGGTTTCGACTTCAGTTTTTTAAACCCTGTTTTTAATCAAACAATACTAAGAACAGAAACGGATTCAAAAATAATAACAAGAACAGCTGTTAAGTAATGCTGCATTTTGAACAGTTTGAACAAGTTGAGGATAGAACATGTAACATATTTTTGGTTTCGTGGTGTAACAGTATTAGAAAAGAACACGTCATAAAGAAGGGAAAAGGGAGTTAAAGGCAACATTAATGCCAGAAAATAATTTGGTTTTTCTAATCTCGTTAGGTTTTTAAGAAAGTACAGATCTTTCAAGACCTTTTAAAAACCAATAAACTGATGACTTTTTTAGTCAGGAATTTATTTCCGAATAATCCAATACCAGCGAAAGGGACCATTTCTATATGAAAATTTGGAATTTTAAGGCTTGCCATTACAAATAACAGTTTTAAGTTCTATTAAAGTTTAGAGTCCCGTTTTAAAATTTTATTTTAAATACTGTGCACTTGTCAAATATTTAACCGCTAATGTAAATATAAATGACCTTTTGTAAAAACGCACAACAGTAATAATAATGTTAAGTAAAGTTATTTCAATAACAATTATTTACATACGCTCGGCAATTTGTTTGTTAGTGGTCATTTATGTAAGTCCTATATTCATGGTTCGTTTAGGATTTATAAAATGTTAAATAAATCAGAGATGGAAAATTTAAAAGTTCATTGTATACAAATTCCATCGAATTAATATAAAACTAAACCTAAAGGCAGGCTTCCTAAACGTCTGTAAACAAAGCTTCATCCGTGTTCAAATCAAAGAAATAAATGGGTATTTTACAACACAGCAAATCAAATGTAATAGTACTGCTAAATTAAATAATGCGCTAGTTGCGTTTGTTTTCATATCAGCTGCTAAACAAATGAAACAAATGAGTAGCTCATTACTCCAATAAGAGCGTTAATAGTTTTTAAAAAATATAATTATTTTTCCATTACATTTACAATAGAGTTCTATGTCGTATAAACTGTATGAAATCGATTTTTGACAGCAGATGATTCATTTGGTCATTTGGCGGACATTGGACAAAAAAAGGACTATTGTGATTTAGTTTATTCACAATAGTACATTTTTATCAGCGATCATTTGAAATAAAAAAATTTTGTTTACAAATTTAGAAAATTAAATTAAAGTTAAACAATTACAGCATTATGGCTAGTTCAAGCAATTTTGCTTCTGTGAGCTTTCAGCTTTCATCCTACTTTTTTAAACTTTTATGCAAAGTCCTTTTTTCTGAAAAAGAATTTTGTCCCAATAGCTGTTTTCGACCTTATACTTGCATTAAATAAACACAAATAATTAAGAATGCGGTATTTGGTATTCGAAAACAAAAACAATTTGCAATTATTACAATTTTCCACAAGTTTTTGGAATTTATTTGTAGCATGGAAAGCAAAATTGTTTTTGGCAGTGCTCAATCACATTCGATAGTCGATGACACATAAAAACGCTCAAAAATTGTAAAAAAATGACTGTTGACAGTTCTTAAAATCTTTGCTATTGTACAAAATAACCAGAAAATTGCACCAGCCTTAAACTGTCCATCTCTGTTCCAAATATTTACAAACTACGCACAAACGGCTAGATGAATATCTAAATCATAAATTCCGCTTTTTAAATGTTTGCAATGATTCAGTGCTGGTACTGAAGTTTTTATTGTTAGTTGAATATTGAAATTTGTATTGTTCGTTTATTTAACTGCATGTTGCAAAATCTTGTTGGTTGGTTGGTTCATCTTTTGTTTGGTCATTTGAAAATGATCGAAAAAATGCTAACAACAAATTCTAATTAAAAATCATTTTCATGAAAAACCCATGGTGTTTTAATGAGTATTTAAAATTAATGCACAGGTATAAGGGTGATACCACACAAAAACTTGATTGCTTGTGTGTGTTAGAGTATTTTGTTAAAGGATTTTGTTCAATTATATTTTAATTTGAATAAAAAATTTTATAACGATATAAACTCTAAGCACATACTAAATCTATTGGGAATAATTTTGGCGTCTGTCTGTTCTGTTGATTATTATTTTTACGGTTAACCTTGTAATGGCAATAGCACCATTATAAAAGTAATAGAAGTAATGAAAGTGCTGTTCAATGATGGCATGCCTGGCTGCCTACGTAGTGGGTATTTGTGTTATAATTGTACTTTAAACGTTCATCATGGCAATGGCACGTACATAGTCATTGTTGTCCTTTCTTCAATTTCAACTTTTCTGGTGCTTGTTTTTTTTCTTGTTTTGTTTTCCTTTTCTTGAAAGTATTGCTGTTGTTCTTGGTGTTATTCTCTAAATGTCTGTGAGTGAAGAATACGTTTTGTATTGCACTTGTAAGTTCACCTTTTTCTATTTCACTTCATTGCGTTCATACTTGTAAACGCACTTATGTTCTTAATTTCCGTATTTATTTTATTTCTTTTTAATGACAGTGGGCAACAAAATTGTTCACAATTGGGATTTTGAACATTATATTCTCAATGCAAGCAAATATGTTTTGGAAATCGAAAGTTAAGAAGAAATTTAATTAATTAGAAATTTTCGTGGTTGTTAAGAGGAACAATGAGCCACAAATTCGTTGATAGGCATAGTGGAACAATCAATGAAACTCAGATGTGCTTTTGCCGTTTTACGGTTAGCCTGTCTAGAGCCTGTTGGAAGCCCCAAAACTAAGGGGCAAGGTAACCTAATAAGTGTTTTTGTCTCAAACCATTTTAATAACGGAAACCACAACCCATATTGATAGCAAACGATGATTTCCTGCACCATGCAACAAAATACACGAGTAGGAGAATGGAAGGTACGCACTCTCCTAGATCTATCTAAGCTGTGCCAAGTATGCTGAGAACTCGTCAACTGCAATGTGATACTTTTAAGATTGTGCAAAACAAGATGGCCAGAAGCATAAGATGTCAATACCTCCAAAAAAACTCATACTTTTATTCTCCGGAAAAGCAACCGATAAACCAAGATTCAATAAAGTTGGTATTCTGTCCAGAGAAGAGGGAAATGCTATGATCAGTTGGAAACCCTGAGCTAATGGAATAATCACAGCCAGATTTCGGACTAGAAACCTTAGCTGTGTGCAATTCTGTGCTCAACCAAAAACCTCTTAAACTTCGAAAAATTAATCGTTTTACAGACCCCTGAATAGATTTTTGTCTGAAGTATATCGCGGCGCCATAATTATACTTATAGTCGCTTCAAACGCGCAACTAGGCGCATATAACACCGACAAAGAATCCAATATGGAACGGCATGATATTGGTGGTGCAATGGCGGAAAATAGAGACCTATTCACGGAAATTTACAGCAGCAACGACCTCGTGGAGGGACCGGAGGAACGCAATTTCCGCAAAAATCTGCCAATAAACCACATTTTTGTCACCGGACAAAATGATAGAGAAGCAAATGGACCAATTAGGTAAAAGTAGGTCATGGTGTAGAAGCGTGAAATCGTATACAACTACGTGGGAAAACAGTATGGTGGGCTATTAACAAAACGTGAGCACCCAGTACTCGTAGTACAACGACAAATAACCAACAAAAAATCTTTATGGAGTAAAAAAACTAAATTTATGTTCCAGAGAATACAAAAAGTTATTAAATGCAATAAGAAAAATAATAATATTTAATTTAATAGTTTTTTTAAATATTTAAGTTAATGATAAAGTGAAATAACAAAGTTATCGATAACGTTTTTTGGAATACAAAATTTAACAATAACTTTTTCATAAATTTATAAAATGATCGATAGTTCTTTTTTATAAATTAATAAAGTAAGCGATAACTTTTCCATAAATTGCTGAAGTTTTCGATGACTATATCATAGATAAAAAGGTTTATCTTTAACCATCTGCATAATATAAAAGATATCGGGATGTGTTTATAAGAATGAAAAAGTTATCGATAACTTTTTCATATAATACAGTTATTGATATTTTTTAGAAAAACTAATTTAAAAACATTTCCCATTCAGTCCTTGCCACAGCGAATAAATTCATTAACAACTTTACGCTATTACATTTTTTACACCCTGTTTACAAACAGTCTCCTACATTAAAATTCTTGGCAATTTGAAGGGTTAAACAGAATAAACACAACACAACACATATTCATAATTGAAATAAAATGCAATTGGTGAACTGAACTGAAATGAATTGTACCGTGCATAACACATTTTCTAAAAGAAAACAATCACACCGTATTTACAAAGATTGTGCAACGTAGTCATTTGCTGAAGCAAAAATATATTCTTCAGTTTTTCCTTCTGTCAATTGTCTGTCAATTTTGCCCTGGCAGCCCACTTTAGCTCTAGTTTAAAAGGTGCAAAATATTAAGCAGTTGGCTTGTGTCATTGGTCGGTTGTATGAACCCCGGGTCGTCGGTGTCTTTCAAGCATTCATTAGACATTTCCGGTGGTGGTAGAGTACTTTGTGTTTATTTTATTCCACAATACCCTGCACTTCAAGAGAAGCTTTTGTTGGGTTTGTTTATTGTGGGCATATCTTTTCGTAACAAGTTAAAGGTAAATTAGCTTTGTTTGAGTCTCTTCTAAAATGATACTCAACATGAACACAAAGTTGAAAATAGGGATGGGCGTGTGAAAGGAAAATTACAAAAAGTACCTTGAGAATTTACAGCTGCAGCTCGTAAGTAGTGCCTTGATTTGGAACATTTTTAAGTAATTTTTTTCCGATGACTTAGAAAGTATTGGTACTTGTAAGAGAGTATTTTTTTATAATTTATATTTGCCTTTTTGTTTTCATAGTACACATTTCCAATGTTTTGTTTATGTGATGTTTAATTTTTTGTTTGTGTCTTGTCTTGTTCTTAATTGTTAGGCTTTCATTTATTCATTTGTGTATCAAAACCTCTTGCCACTTATTTTACATTAGGTTTTAAACTTAAAACGAACCTTTTACATGATGATAAAATATTTATTTATGTGTTTGTGTGTGAAACTTGTCGTTATTTTATTTTATGAATAACTTACATTTTACTTATGCAAAGGTACAAATATTGGGGTTGCATGCCTGGTTGTGCGAATTGAAATAAATGCCTTTTGTCTGAGAATAACGATTTTATTAAAAATTCTTAAAGTTGAAGTTGATAATTTGCCATCACACTGTACTTTGTTAACTACTATAAATAACCAAGTCTTTTAACTTTTGGGTAATTATACATAAAAAGCCTTAAAGAGTTATGAGCGACAAGCAGGAGAAATGAATGAATTACCTATACGCTCCCGATAGGATCAAACCTTTCAAAGCAACTTTAATGGAAAAATCTAGTTTTCTATAACTTTTCCGGTTTGTTGAATACGACAGTTATCGAAAGCTTTTGTATGGCATGAGAAAGATATTGAAAGCTTTTCAATGGAATTAGAAAATGTATGATTACTTTGTTTTCTATAACTTAACTCCCAAATCCAAAAGTAACCGATAACTTTTCTTCAAAATAAAAGGATTATCGATAACTTTTCCTTGATTTAAAATAGCTTTCGATAACGCTTTTCCATAATTGTATGAAAAGGGAAAGCTATTAATAACTATATGTCAAACGAAAATTATCAAGAAATTTTCTACTATACAAGCAATTTTTTGTTTTTTAATTTTTGTGGTAGAAGAAAGTTATCGATAACTCTTCTATGGCGTTTGAAAATTATTGATAATTTTTTTATAGCAGACTTTTCTATGTAAATACAAACTTATCGGTTTAATTACAAAGTTGTCCTTAATTCTCTTGTATCATTGTAAAGTTATCGACATTGTTATCAATTTAGCAATTAAGTGGCAAGTTTAATGGAGTTTTCTTTTCTAAACAAAAAGTGTTGCATAAGTTTAACATGTGACTTGGCAACATTTTTAAATGCTCCCCTAATTATTAAGTTACAAAAGAACACAAATTTCGGCATAAAACAATTCGCCTTGATCTAGTGCTGCACTCGTGCCCCTTTAATTAAAATGATTGTTGAGCATGTAGCATTTTTTTAATTTTAAAGGGAACATTATCAGAAAAGAACACTTGACACTTTTGAAATAACATATGCTTTTCAGAAAAGAACATAAAAAATGTAAAAGGCAGAATAAATGCAGAATTTTACTCAGAAAAGAAAACGCCATAAGACATTTTTCATCTCATTTAGCCATGAAAAGATCAATTTAGCCATTTATTACCATAAAATGTAACCACTTTTAGTAGTAAAGAGTTGATACATTTTTTGTGGAAATATAAATGTCTGTATTTAAAGGTACTAGAGGAATTGAAATCACACGTTTGAGTGTTACACGATCGGCGCAATTTTTAAGTACATTATCGATTGTGTGCAGCTGTATTTCACCAATGGCTTCACGAATATTGTCCTTTAAAGCGTCGATTGTCTCTGGCTTGTCGGCGTAACACTTATCTTTGACGGCACCCCGCAAATAATAGTCCAACGGTGTCAAACCGCAGCTCCGATGTGGCATCCGCACCAAACAGTGACTCGTTTTGGGTGCATCGGCTTTTCAATGTATGCGTGCGGGTTTTCTGTACCCCAAAGGCGACAATTTTCCTTGTTAACATACCCGCCAAGATCAAAATGAGCTTCATCTGAAAATATGATTTTTATGGCAAAATTGGCATCATCTGTAAGTCGATCGCAGGCCCACTTAGCGAAGCGAAAACGCATTGGATGGTCAGTTGGCTTCAACTCCTGAACCAATTGGACTTTGAATGGCGTCATACCAAGGTCTTTATGCAAAATTTCAAATTTTCAAAGTAATGTCGCAATATTTCCCAGCGTTTTTCAAGCGTATACACAACCATATACGTTCAGCGGAAGGATAAAACTTATTATCTGTCAAATCAGACATGAGCGAAGTGTTACCATTCACGAAGTAAGCACTAGTTGAAAAAAACGTTAGATGGCGGACCCGTTATTATCTCTTAATAAATTATATGGGCATTTCTCTAATGTCGAATGCGACATTCGTACGCCTTAAAAGTGAAAAAAAACATATACCAAAACATTAATTTTATTTTGACAAAAGGCGAAACTTATAGCTCTTGATTAGCTCCATAATTTGTGCTAAATGTTGGTTTTGAGCAATTGTGCGTTTTCAAGAAAATTAAAAAAAACCAAGGCATTTGCATGCGACAAAAACAGAAGTCGCTTTTACGGCAAACAGTTCAAACACTGATTTCAGCAAAACCTGATGAAATATTTTAATGCGACTAATTTTAAAATATTATGCATTGATGTATCTTAATAATGCTTTTTATTTGATTCAAAAATATTGTGTAGCATATTTTTAATTTAATTTTAATCACCGTCGCACGCTACATGTTGCATGCGACATTTTGTTCCATCTTACTTTTATGTTTACGTTTTTACTTTTTATGTAATAAGACATCCGTTAGATGATTCTACTTTATTTTAAATACATTTTATATATGAATAAAAGAACTTGTTTTTCTTTTCCGACCAAAAATTATAAACTTAAAAAAAATATCGTCAATAAAGAAAAATACAAATATAGAACAAAAACTAACTTAACTGAAAATAGTATTGCTATTCTCAAATAAAGTTTTTTATAATGAAATAAGCTATCTTGCTGCTTGTAGTTATTGGCCATCGCAAATAAAGATATTTTAGAAAAAAATTTTTTTTGAATTAATGCATTTTACACTTACGATGTCGCACGCTACAAATTTAAAATTAGTACCAAGAGAAAAGCACTGATTATTTTCCAGCAAAATTTTTTTTATTAAATTTGCAACAAAAATATCTGTTTGTTACTAATATTTGATGAGCATTGTACAAATACCCTCGACGCACTGATAACAAATGTTCTTTTTCAATGTCGCACGCTACATCGAAATATAGGGTAAAGCAAAGAAAATAATTGCCGTAACTGGCTATCGCATCGTTCCGTTTGCATTTTTCTTATATTGTTTGGATATAAACCGAGATTTAAAAAGCAATTGTCAATGCATAATGTTTCCCATTAGGATCATTTAGCAAAACAAAACGGTCAATAGAAATGTTCAAAACAGAACTTTTGCACTTGTTCGACTTTGCATTTGAATATTTCAAAGTATGTTGTGATTTAATGTAAAATTTGTTTACATTTTTAAAAGTTGATGGATTTTATTTATTTATTTTTATTTATTTTATTTATTTAATATCGATTTTCTAATACAACAAGATAAGTATATCTTATAAATTAAAGTATTAGAATCAGAGATGTTAAAAAATAATAAAAAATGTCAAAAGTTTTACAAAATTTTGGGAGAAAAATACATTAATTTTTAGAAAACAGAAAAAATACATAAAAAACAAAGATCAATTTATGTTGAAAAAAAAATAAATAATAATAATAATAAAAGTATATGTGTGTAGTAACAATTAACACAAATATACATATGTAACTAATTGAAATAAAAACATTGATTTAAAATTAAGTTAGGAAATCAATAAGCATTTTCTTAAAATTTATTGCGTTGTTTGTGTTTTGGATATGACTTGGGAGTTGATTCCAGAGACGTACGCTAAAAACAAAAAATTGGCATTCAGATGCATGGCTTCGATGCCGAAATTGAATAATATAACTTCCTCTACGAGATCTAGCAAATCGTATTCGATTAAAAAGGTATTCTGGTTCTTTTGTAATTATGATTTTGTGTAGAAAAATGAGACATTTCATTTTTATTTGGTTATTGAAAGATAAATCCATAAATCTACTAGAGAATTCCGAAACTCTGTCAAATCTTTTTAAACCGAAAACATACCGAATAATGTTATTATAAGTGGTGTTGAGCTTCCTCTTATCTATAGAGGAACATCCAGCAAAGATTTCAGAGCCGTATAATAAAGTAGGCAGAAGATAAGTTTTTGCTAACAAAGTTCTTATATTTATTGGGGTGAAATGTTGGGTGGCCCACAAATTACGTAACATACCGTATATTTTACCACATACCTGATTAATATGGTCAGACCAAGTTAAAGTTTTGTTAAAAATTACACCTAAATTTCTTGCGGTATTTGCAAGTTCAATTCTCGATTGTCCAATTGAAACATTAAATTTAATTTCCACTCTTGGGTTATTTCTAGAAATTGCCAAGAATATTGACTTATTTGGATTTATGTTCAAACCATTTGCAGAGGCCCACACAAAAATATTGTTTAAGTCAGAATTCAATTCATTTAACTTGGTGACGATTAATTCCTTGGTACTGCCAAGGTATAACTGAACATCATCAGCATACATTTGTATATTACAAAAACGAAGTTGTTTCGGTAGATCGTTAGCATATAGACTATATAATAGTGGACCAAGAATTGATCCCTGTGGGACACCTCTGGGAACGGGTAGAGAGCGAGAAGTAAGTCCATTATTAACAACTGACTGGCTTCGGTCTGAAAGGTAAGATTGAATCAATTTAGCTGCAAGTGAAGAGAAGCCAAATTGATTCAAAAGTTTCATACAGATGCCTTTGAATGGTCTAGAAGTACCAATAACGCTAATTTGCCATCATCTAAGTTACTCCTTACTTCTTCTACTACATCAACCAAAGCTGTAATACAGCTTCGTCGTGTTCTGAAACCTGATTGACGATCCGTTAACAAATTGTTGACATTCACATACATGTATATTCGTTTATGCATTAAGTGTTCGAAGACCTTGGAAAAGTAAGGTAGAATAGAAATAGGGCGGTAATCAATGTTAAAACAACATACTTTTATAGACTTTGAATTTTTTGGCTGTGGTTGACATTTCTGGAGAAATGCCCATATGTAGAAACAATAAAAATAAACAATTTAATCTATTTAATGCCAAAATCACTGTATATTTTTTCAAAACATAAGTAAATGTTATTTGTTACATTTATTTTCTGTTTTTCACACATTTACTAGAATATAATGACATCATTACAAATATACACGCACAAATAATAATAACCCAGCAAACACGATATCAAACCTTTGGTAAAAAATGACTTTATTATTTGATATAAAGCACAATTGTCCATCCTTTTTCAATGGGTAGATTTTAACAATTGAATACAAATTCATAAATTTTTGCATACAAACAGTGTTTTATCAATTTGTTGTAAAGCCGTATTCTCCAATTTAAAATTATCGTGGAAACTCTAGAGAAAACCTAATGTAAACATATATACAAGGAGATTAAATTCAAATGTCTTTTACAATTAAATAAAAACGATTTGTTTGTGCAAAATATGAAATATTTTTTATTATATGAAATATGAGTAAAAATTGCATTACTAGGAGAAAAATGCGAATAAGAAAAAGGTAAAAGGGGAAGGATTAGAAATAAAAAGTTTGCTGTATGATCAAGGTGCTAGGCCAAGCCAACATAATTCCAGATATAAAGAAGAGATTTTTCGAGGACTAAAAGAACGATACTTTTTGTGCTTAGCTGAAAGTTTATTTTAGTAAATAGTAAATTTAAATTAAAACCAAATTTAAAAGAAATGTGAAATAACAAAAATAAAAAATCTATTTTTCAATTATCAATCAATTATCAATTCACATTTGAGAATATCGTTTTAAATCTAGTTCAAAAAAATTTAATTTCCGTTTTGTTGAGAATGCTGTTTTTCAAATTATGAATAAATTATCTTTAAGCCGTAGTCGTTCGACCAAATCTGTAGTCTTTTGACAAAACATCTTACGTCAAATTTAAAAAGTTAAATACTGTTAATTATACAAATTTTCCTTCAAAAAACGTTTTTGTTTACGATTTTAAAATTTTTTATTAGAAACGAAATGTTCCTTTAATTTCGGTTTATTTTATTCTTTGATAAAAATTTTTTTTTCAACGAGGTTTTTCTAAAACTTTTTTTGCTATCTTATCTCGACTTAAGATGTTTTGTCAAAATGCCACAGAATTTTTTTTTTTTAATCAAACCTCCGTGTTTGTTGTGATATATTCACACTCACTCCCATTTACACTCATAAAAAAGTGTTAGCATATAAATGCTTATGTACTTTAGTATTGACGGACTTATTATTTCTTAAGAGAAAAAACCCTTGCTTAATATTATGATCCACACATCACGTGACCTTAATGTGTGTGAAGTTACCTTCGAAAGTATGCTTCATTTTTAGCTTGTTTAAATGTCTGTTTTTATTTGCATATTTTCTTTTGTATTAATATTTAATATTGTAATTTTTACAAAATAAACATACATGTATGTAAATAAACTTTTCAAAAAAAAGTTTATTAATAATAAATATCATAGTGTCATAATAGAGTTTCAGCTTTAATATCGGTTTACAACTGTCTCTATTATTAAAGACGGTAGAATGTAGGGGTTCTATTCGGTAAAAATTTCCGGATATTAGTATCATTTAATGAGAGTATAAAAACCGCAATTTGAGGAGTTGCACTTCATTTAAAAAATTTTTAAAGTTCGACTAGGTTATTAGCAGGGACACCAGAAATATGCTCTATAAAATATGCCCTCAAAATTGCTTAAAATATGCACCAAAAAATTCAAAAATTGCTTACTTGAAAAAGAAATATTCAACAATTTAATAACATTTGATAAAATTAATCCTTAAATTATTATCGATAACCCCAAACACAATAGTATTTACAGACCAATTTCCAGATTTTACCCTGTTTGAAACGATGGGCAGTCATCGACTCACAAAAACAAAGTCACGTTAAGAGGTTAAAATTCGTATGTGCCGAATATTTTCTAGATATCAACATCCATAGTATATTTTTGGTCTCAAAGGGATTTTAGCGACGGACGCTAAATTGTTTATTAATGAAAACATTTCAAAGGAAGCGTAAGCTATTTATAGATGTGAAATGATTAGAATTTAGTTTGCAGTTAAACATTTTTGGGGCGAATTTAATCTAAAAATTAGATGGTTTACGGACACAAAGAGTCTAATTTGGAAAAAAGTTTTTATGGGGAATATATACAATTTTAGATTGATTCATAGACATTCATATTCATAGACATAGACATAGAATTTGTCCTTAGTACAATTAAATTGTATTTACCAAATTTGATCCAATTATCTGCAAGATTACAATTGTACTTTGCGCACAAAATTAACATGGACAGGCAACTAGCCAGACGGACGGATGGTTATCGTTAGATCACTTTTAAAGTGATTCTAAATCGATATACTAAAAGATTGATCCAGATTTCTATGTATTACATATATCGCCAAAAACGTATTTAATTGCCTTTATCCCAAAATTTTTGCTTATTCATAGAACTATATAAAATTTTAACGTTTAAATTAACATTAATCTTTAATGACAGTCGGCTTTGTCTCACAATTTTCGAGAAAAAAAATATGTAGATGGTGAAATTTAAGGCAAAATATTTTACCAAAATATGCAAAAAAAATGCTCTGAAATGTAAAATATGCAAAAATACTAACTTTTCACTAACATGCCAAAATTCACAAAAAGCTCTAAAACGGATAAATATAATGTTTCTGCCTTCATTAGTCGCCTAAGGAAAAACATGCAATTGCATATTTTTGGCTTCCTGGTTATCAGCAATATGAGGATTCAACAAACGACTATTAAGAAAAATGTTATAGAAAATATGTTTTGTAAACATATATTAAATATAAAATATTTTTATGAATACAGGCATAAATCATTATTTTTTTTACATATTATTAACAATGACAAAAACATAATATACTTATTTCAATTGTAAAGGGATTTTGTGTTTTTAAAATCAAATACAACAAGTAAGAGTGCTATATTCGGCTATGCCGAATCTTAAATACCCTTCACCATGGTGAGATAAGAACAAGAAGTTTTTAAAAAGAATACCTATGACAAAATCAAAAAATGTATGTATATAACTAAGTCCGTTTCCTCTTTTGACAAAGTTGATGTTTAAAATTCGTTATATAAGTTTTAATTATATATAATCTTAAAATCGTGTATTATAAAATTTAATAAAAATAAAAAAAAAATTTATTTTGGAGACTTGAACTCGCAATCTTACGAGCCTTAAGCGAGAACTTAGACAACTCAACTACGAACGGTTTTATTGAAGAAGCGTTAAATTAAAATATATTGAGAGAATTTTATGAACATACATCCATGTGCATGCGTAAAAAACACATTAAAATCCACCACTTGTGGTAAAGATTATAAAAAAAAACAACAAAAAAAACCGCAACCAAGAGAAATGCAAGAAGAGATCAACGTAGCAACAGCTTATTAGACGAAACACAATAACAACAATTACTACAGCAATAAGAGATAAAAATAAAATGCAACAACAACAATTACGAAAGCAATGCCTTTATATATAAATAACTTTTGCTCATTCATACATACTCATGTGCATACATAAGTATGGCTTTGCAATAGCTAGGGTAACCTACTAGTTAGTATGGATTTATTTAAATTACATACAACTTTTTACATATGTACATATGTAGGTACGTATGTATGTATATGCTTGCCGAAATAAAATAAAACACTGTGTCATTGCCAACAAAATTAGAATATCGAAAAGCTTTATACCTAAGTAATTTTTTAAATCGTTTTTAGGACATAAACAAATTAAATAAAAAATAAAAAACAAATAGGTATAGAATATGATTTTTGTTTTACATGTAAGTTAAGCGAACGATTAATATTTACATTGTCAAAAAAATCAAAAATTGCTGAATTATTTTAAAATCGTTTATAGAATATAAAAAAAGTTAAAAAAATTTTTTTTTGAAAAGGTGGATGACGAGATTTGAACCCCGGCAACTACTAAGACGCTGCGTGTCCAACCGCCCAGACAACTCAGCCATTAACGCTTATGCAAATAAAGAATTAAAGTAGAATATATTCCGTCACTTTGCTTATTTAATATGTAGGTACGTATTTTTCAATTTAAGCGACCAATCATGTACAAACATGTGTGTGTTTGATATGCCTAACATTCAACACGTTCAAATAAAAACACAAACAAAAAAAAAACAACAACCACAAGGGATTTTTGGAAAATATTAGAGGTAGTCGTGGTTTTTTGCTCATAACTCAGCCATTTTTTAACCGATTTGACAGATTTATATACCGACGTGTTTAAGAAGGAATTTACCATTTACTTGTGTTATAAAGCTTGGACTCGGGGAGATCTGTGGTTCCCGAAAGTGGGTATTTAAAAAAAAAAAATTAGTTTTGGTCATAACTTTTTTGTATCTGAACCGATTTTTCTGAATTTTTTATAAAATATGTTCTACTAAAAATTTTCGATATTTTGGTATATAAGTCATATCCATAGGACATATGGCAGCCCTAAATTTTAGGTTTTTATACAATTTTTAATTTTTTTTTGTACGGGAGGTACCACGCCCACTTCTCCAATCCCGCCCACATTTTGTAGGATCGTGTGTATGGGCTACCTTAATGTGTGTACCTAATTTGGAAGCTTTGGCTTTTGCAGTTCCCCAGATATACAGCAAAAAGTAATAAAATTACAACAACCACAAGGGATTTTTGGAAAATATTAGAGGTAGTCGTGGTTTTTTGCTCATAACTCAGCCATTTGTAGATCGATCTTGCTGAATTTCAATAGCAACCGATGGTAGACTATATGTGACACAAATGTAAAACAACCTAGCCGCTATCATGTCTGGAGTCTCCGGAAAACACATATCAAACGTAAGACGGACAGACGGACAGACGGACAGACGGACAGACGGACAGACGGACGGATATCGTTAAATCAACTTCTCTCCCCATAAGGACCCAGAATATATATACTTTATAGGGTCTAAGATCAATATTGTAGAAATTACAAACGGAATGACAAACTTATTAATACCCTTTTCCACCTGAGGTGAAGGGTATAAAAAACAACAACCACAAGGGATTTTTGGAAAATATTAGAGGTAGTCGTGGTTTTTTGCTCATAACTCAGCCATTTTTTAACCGATTTGACAGATTTATATACCGACGTGTTTAAGAAGGAATTTACCATTTACTTGTGTTATAAAGCTTGGACTCGGGGAGATCTGTGGTTCCCGAAAGTGGGTATTTAAAAAAAAAAAATTAGTTTTGGTCATAACTTTTTTGTATCTGAACCGATTTTTCTGAATTTTTTATAAAATATGTTCTACTAAAAATTTTCGATATTTTGGTATATAAGTCATATCCATAGGACATATGGCAGCCCTAAATTTTAGGTTTTTATACAATTTTTAATTTTTTTTTGTACGGGAGGTACCACGCCCACTTCTCCAATCCCGCCCACATTTTGTAGGATCGTGTGTATGGGCTACCTTAATGTGTGTACCTAATTTGGAAGCTTTGGCTTTTGCAGTTCCCCAGATATACAGCAAAAAGTAATAAAATTACAACAACCACAAGGGATTTTTGGAAAATATTAGAGGTAGTCGTGGTTTTTTGCTCATAACTCAGCCATTTGTAGATCGATCTTGCTGAATTTCAATAGCAACCGATGGTAGACTATATGTGACACAAATGTAAAACAACCTAGCCGCTATCATGTCTGGAGTCTCCGGAAAACACATATCAAACGTAAGACGGACAGACGGACAGACGGACAGACGGACAGACGGACAGACGGACAGACGGACGGATATCGTTAAATCAACTTCTCTCCCCATAAGGACCCAGAATATATATACTTTATAGGGTCTAAGATCAATATTGTAGAAATTACAAACGGAATGACAAACTTATTAATACCCTTTTCCACCTGAGGTGAAGGGTATAAAAACAAATAGGTATAGAATATGATTTTTGTTTTACATGTAAGTTAAGCGAACGATTAATATTTACATTGTCAAAAAAATCAAAAATTGCTGAATTATTTTAAAATCGTTTATAGAATATAAAAAAAGTTAAAAAAATTTTTTTTTGAAAAGGTGGATGACGAGATTTGAACCCCGGCAACTACTAAGACGCTGCGTGTCCAACCGCCCAGACAACTCAGCCATTAACGCTTATGCAAATAAAGAATTAAAGTAGAATATATTCCGTCACTTTGCTTATTTAATATGTAGGTACGTATTTTTCAATTTAAGCGACCAATCATGTACAAACATGTGTGTGTTTGATATGCCTAACATTCAACACGTTCAAATAAAAACACAAACAAAAAAAAAACAACAACCACAAGGGATTTTTGGAAAATATTAGAGGTAGTCGTGGTTTTTTGCTCATAACTCAGCCATTTTTTAACCGATTTGACAGATTTATATACCGACGTGTTTAAGAAGGAATTTACCATTTACTTGTGTTATAAAGCTTGGACTCGGGGAGATCTGTGGTTCCCGAAAGTGGGTATTTAAAAAAAAAAAATTAGTTTTGGTCATAACTTTTTTGTATCTGAACCGATTTTTCTGAATTTTTTATAAAATATGTTCTACTAAAAATTTTCGATATTTTGGTATATAAGTCATATCCATAGGACATATGGCAGCCCTAAATTTTAGGTTTTTATACAATTTTTAATTTTTTTTTGTACGGGAGGTACCACGCCCACTTCTCCAATCCCGCCCACATTTTGTAGGATCGTGTGTATGGGCTACCTTAATGTGTGTACCTAATTTGGAAGCTTTGGCTTTTGCAGTTCCCCAGATATACAGCAAAAAGTAATAAAATTACAACAACCACAAGGGATTTTTGGAAAATATTAGAGGTAGTCGTGGTTTTTTGCTCATAACTCAGCCATTTGTAGATCGATCTTGCTGAATTTCAATAGCAACCGATGGTAGACTATATGTGACACAAATGTAAAACAACCTAGCCGCTATCATGTCTGGAGTCTCCGGAAAACACATATCAAACGTAAGACGGACAGACGGACAGACGGACAGACGGACAGACGGACAGACGGACAGACGGACAGACGGACGGATATCGTTAAATCAACTTCTCTCCCCATAAGGACCCAGAATATATACACTTTATAGGGTCTAAGATCAATATTGTAGAAATTACAAACGGAATGACAAACTTATTAATACCCTTTTCCACCTGAGGTGAAGGGTATAAAAATTTCCATATTACAAATTTAGTCCGGCGCTTATTTTAATTGAATGTAATTTTCTAATAAGTTCTGTGCATTCTCGCTCAATCATCAGGTGACATTTTATGAAATTTGTTGTCAAAGCTATTTTAATGCATTTTAAAATAAGTGACAAAAAGAAAAATAGAAATAAACAAACAAATTTCAAATTAATTTAGTAGCCAAAGGAAAGTTGGAAATAAAAAGTTAAATATTAAAAACCCGACCATATTTGCAGTTTTCTGACGATAATTAAATAGATTAGTGAAATATTAGGAGCGCTCAATTTTAACAGAACTTTAAGCATAAGATTGTTTAAAATTTAAGAAATGTATAGGTATATTTTTAGAATTTCTGTTTCAATATTTGAAGTTGCTTAATTTAGCAGTGTTCCAGTACTTTTATTATGTTCTTGATTCTAAAAATTTCACATTTGACTTTTGTTTAGAGGATAACTTGTAATACTAGACCCTAATTTTACAACTCTTGTTTTATACCAGCCGATAATGGACTTTGCAACACACAGCTCGGAAAACCAATTATCTTTCTATACAGTTAAAAAGTGAACCATGTTCGTTGTTTTAGTCTATGAATTTCCTACCCAGACAGAGATTCTTATTTATTGACATTTCAAGAATAACGCTCAGTTTAAAAGTATTAAAACAATTCTATATTGCATTTTTCGGTTGCTTCTTTTTTAAGCAAAAATAATAATAAGATGCTAATATATGCCAAAAAATGCATTAACAATAAAATATGCAAAAACAAAGAATATATTACTAAATTCCTTTGTATTTCAACTTTCTTTCAAAAACATGCATAATTCACCCCATAATGGTGATATAAAGGCTGAGTTCCAAAACATCATAATGTTTTTTTGTGTACTCAATGATACAATTTTTAGTGCACTTCGGGACAGACATCATTGTAAAATTCTACATGGCTGCATTATAGAATGCATTTAAAAAGTGTTTTTGTTTATTTCGTTTAACCCTTCTGCATCCCTTGGATATGTGCCCTTGCTATGATCCTTTGGGTCAATATGACCCAACAATAAAACGTAAACAACATATCATATTTAAGTATAATAAAAAATAAAAGCGATTCTATTGATTATTTGACTGAAAAAATTATTGATCGATGATTCTGAATGAAGATAAACTCAATTCAATTATATTCAATAGGAAAAAAAATTTAAGTGGAATTAAACTTGCAATATCGCTCATTGGGTCATAATGACCCAAAGGATATAAAATGTGTGTAAATCGTGTGGAGGGGGGAGGAAAAATTTAAATTTTATTATTTTAATTTTCATGTAAATTTATAATTTTCGTCCCTGTTATGGATAAATTAAAGTTTCACGTCCATATCTTATATATAAAGGGACAAACTTTGCGTTTGAAAACCAAAATTGGGTCAAATTGACCCAAGGAGTGCAGAAGGGTTAAATAACTGTGTAATTAAAAAAATGTAAGTCAAATAAAAGCCAAGAAATATTTTTTAATTATTTTTTCCTTAAATTTTAAAGTTTTATTTAATTTATTGCAGATCATAAACAACAACAACAACACCTGAACAGTATGAAAATCTGGCACATTTATTTTATTGCGTTTTTAAATATACATATTAAGTTTTTGCTTATATTATTTAATTTTTTTATCACTGTTTTTTGCACTAAATTTTACTTTTTTATTAAAGTTTTTACAAAATTTCTTTTTATTTCTGTTCTGATTTTGTACGTTCCATAGCAAAAATGCAAATCTTGTCTTCTTCTTTTTTATTCGATTCAGTTTTTTTGAATTCCTTTTTTCGAATTATACGTAACTGTATGCGAGAACTTTATCGAAATTCAGAATAATGGTAAACAGAGGTTTTGGAATTCATCCAATTTATCCTTTACATGATGTTCTTAAGTTTCATGAAGTTTTTAAGTCCACATTCGTAAAAATGGACTACAAACTATATGTTTAAACAAATTCTTAAAACTTGCTGCAGCGAGTAAGTGGAGTATTTAAAACAGACTGTGCACTCTAGGGATGTCAGTCCCAAAATCCCGAATACCGAAATCCCGCGATTATTCTAAAAATTTAAGTCTCGAATCCCTAGATTTTTTATGTAAAAATGCAGCTATTTATTTACGATGCCACCCAGAAGAGTTTAATGCGAACATTGTTTTCGTCGGCAGCATATGTTTGCAATAAAATAAGGTATCGATTATCAGACGTAATTTATTTGTTTAAGCAGCATTTTAAAATATAAGTTTTAATACATAATTCTTCCATATTACTTTAAAAGAATACATTAAACTGTTTTATTTTGTAATGCGTTTAATATTCTTCATGAATTAATTTGTTTTAATACTTATACCTAAACATTTAATTATAATCATGTATATGAATTTTAAAAATTGGCCTTTATATATGAAATCCCCAAAAATCCCGATCCGTCCCGTGATCACGTTTTTTTGAATAAAAAATCCCGCATCCCGGGTTTCAAAAAACTTAGTCTCATTTGGCATCCCTAGTGCACCCATATACATAATATTTATGTGTAATATTTTATCACACATACAAGCATTTTTTTTAATATATTTTTTAAACATGACATTAATGACTTAATTGGAAAAGAATGCATTGTACATTTTTCTACACATTAAATTTTTGTTCCCCTTTTTTTACGTGCTTACATATTTGAGAAGTCCGACCAATGGTTCGCTGTCGAAGTTCGGCAAAAAGCTGTGTCCGGTCGATGTTCGGGATTTTGGTTAATTTTTTGCAAATAATAAACGTTTACCGAACAATATTCTTATAATAACTTAATTTTTTTTGGAGACACCTAAAGAAATGGAAAATCGCTCAAATAAATCAAAAAGAATTTACACAAAAGGTTCATTCATATTTATGGATAGAACAAAACTCCGCATCATATATGGATGATCCAGAAGGGCATGAAAATTTTCCTTAGCAAGAAATTCAAATTTATTTGACTGAGCCCTTTAGTTTTAGAAACTGAAATACACATATAATTAGTGCGCACGAAAAAAACTTGGCATACATTAAGGCTTATAACTTTTACAATAATTGAAAAATTGAATACCGTTACATTGGTTTTGTTGCTCATTTGTTTTACTAGCCACGTGTTAAATGTCATAACTATATCGAAAGAAAATAAATGAAATTTTAAATAAAAAACCGCGCTGTTCGCAAAGAAGCTAATCCCCCAAATTGCCCAAAACTCCGCCTTATTAGGAGGTATTGGGCATTAGTAAAAAAACATTTGAAGAACACAAAAGGCCTAGTTAAAAATGAAAAAGAATTTAAGAGAAAGTGTTCAATTGCCTGTAAAATTGTAAAAAAACGACACAATAAAAGCCATAATGAAAAATAAAAATGTTTATTAAAACACATTAAAGTTGTAATTATTTTGGATATAAAACAATTTGATTACTATTTTCTTTCATCTCAATATTTATATTTATTCACCCTTTCGTGCAACTGTTTGGTAAGAGTTTAATGAGAACGTAAACTCATTTCCTTTAATCTATTACCAAACAGTCGCAGGCGTATTATAAATTCGCCGACCACGATAAAGGTGATTCAATAAATAAATACCAAGGGTCTAATCACCGCATTCGATACTTACGTATCGAATAAACTATCGAATGTTTTTGCATACGATAGACACTGACGTATCGAATGAAAACTCGAGAAATGTAATGTCGAGTTACTCGATATCTAATGCTATTATATCAAATTCAATATATTTCATTCTATATCGAGATTCATGATACCAAAATAAATAATTTCGATCAATTTTGCTAGATATCGTATGCGGTGATTAGACCCCAGAACTTTAAAAAGTTTCTATTCAATAAAATAAAATTCGGCTTCGGGTTTGGTTTTAATTCTAATTCGGCCTTTAAAATCAACCGAAGTTTGGATTCGGCTTTGTTGGCTTAATAAATTGCGTTCGGTCGAACACTACAAATTAGGTTAATTTGGCTTTTCACTGGTCACTTTTTCCGCATTTAACTATAGAACAAAATTTCATACAAGAATGAAACACACACACAGAAAACGTGTAGTTTTTTTTTAATTTTTTTTTTGCAAATCATTAAAATATTTGTGTTAATTGAAAAACATAATTATCCTATTGAGAGCATATGAGACCATTGTTGGGTTGTTAAAAGCTGTAAAGTGTATGAATAAATGTGATTAGTAATTGTGTATTATGTACTTGTTTGTTGTATTCTTTTCCCCCATTTCTACACGACTATTTTTGTTACCTTTATAAATGAAATAATTTTGTTGTTGTGATTAAATTATTTTGTAAACAAACTTTGAATGTTGTATTTAGCTGATGTGGGTTGGTGGCTACATGAAAAAAGTAACAAGAGCAATAGTAAAAAAAATGTTTTTCAAAAGATACCACCACACAGTGGTCCAAGATGCCAATTCCCGTGGATTCCCGTGAAATGAATTGTGCCGTTTTTATCTGTGTAATGTCCACTTTAGATGATAAAAAAATTAGCTGCAATTATTGACCGGTAAACTTTTTATATACATAAATAGATAACATACCAATAACACGGAGAGAACTATATAATGTGTAATTTTTCATATTTATTATTAATATTAAAAAGCTGTGCCCGAAAGCCTCGTTCGATTGCGCATATGCAGTCGAATTTTAAAATTTCCAAAATGAGTTTTCTCCTCTTCTTAATTAATACAATAACATTCTAAATCGTTACATTTTGATATTCTTAAAACGCCATTAAAAATTGCCACGCCCAATTTATCTACAACGCCCACTTTTTGCGCAAGGAATGCTTTCAATAAGAAGTACATAATACCAAAGTTTCAGCTAGATTGGCATCTTGGACCACTGTGCACCAGTCATACTAGTTGCAAATACAATTGCCATATTCACATATTGTATCGTTGTATCTATTGTATGGTGTTTAAAAAACCAATAGTTAGTTATGCATTTGAAAACAACATACAATTGATACAACGATACTAGGGTTTTTTCGAATTCGGTAAATATTTTGGTTTACAAGTACGTATTTTTGTGAGTCTTTTTCCCTTTTGTGCACTTCCTTGTGCGTCTTTTAAAAGCGAATTTTTTTAAACAAGTTTATTATAAACAGGGCAAGCTTTTATATACACTAAAAGATTAAAAGCAAAAAAATTAAACTTGATATTTATTAAGATACTTTTAGAGACTAAAGCAGAAATCACTCTTCGTTGCAAATACCCATGCAAACCTTGCATATGTTACAACTCTAGCATAAGTGCTACATTTTGTTGTTGCGGCCTTCAAAATGTAGCACTCTTGCTAGACTTCCAACATATGCTAGACTTGCATGAATAGTTTTGTGTGATATCCGCTCATGTAAATTACAGTGGCTTTACCAGTTTTGCACATACCATTGCACTGTTTTCTTACTCTCAAAACTACTGAAATAATAATATTAAAGAATTACAGTAATTATTATTATTCAGTGATTATTTTGTACAATTACTCGTAGTGTTCTTTCTGTTAGATTTCTTTAATATCCTTAGAATAAAATGGACACTTGCAAGTCAGCGTTTCATTTCATTTGCTTTAATTAAAAGCCTATTTATCAAAAAAGATGGGAGTTCAAGGTCACCTTTCAATTAAAATTAGGCCCTGATTCATGAATATGAGCCAATATTTAGACATTTATATTTAACACATAAACTTATACAAAAATGTCTTCTGAAAAAATTTCTTAAATTTTTGTTTAAATATAAAATCACTACGGTGTAAAAAATTGTCTTTTATTTGTCGATATGTCGTGTTACATTATTAAACTCCAATCAAATTATGATAGAGTACTATCCACCTTTTATTATTAGAATCAAAGCTAAATTGGTTTTTTTTACACTGCAACCAAACAACGAATAAAATTAAAGATATGTTCCTGAAGTGAACTTGATGTGGAAATGCTTCTGTTATAAAATTTTTACATGTTTCATTAGTTATATGCCAAGCTACGAGATAACAAAGATTTTAATTGACAACTTATTAAATACATAATTACCTTTAGGAACCTCAAATCAATTTTAGTTTTTTAAAATTGTTGATATTGGAATTATTTCAAAAGCTATGGAATATTGTTTTGAACCAGTTTATATATTGGTTTTTGAAAAAAACTTTAATTGATTAAACAAATTTAATAATCAAATATATGCTAATTAAATAATTTTTTCTTTTTTTATTTTCAGGTAAGTGAAAATGTATAAACCTTATTTAATCAGGTAAATTAGTAATTTCAATAATGCTACGAAATTGAGATTCGTAATTTCGTTAAAATTTTTCATTGGAATAATATACAACATAATTTGAATACGATTGTTGTTAACAACCCCTCATAATTCAGTCTGCTATTTTGAATTTAAATCAACTAATTGAAAACAAATATAAAAAATAAATATTTACCAAAAATAAAAGTATTTTTTAATTCTTATCCATATTTTACCAATTAGCATAGTCCTAGACGATCTAATTTGACGCCGAAAGTGATTTGTTGCAAAAATTGCTAGCTGCAGGTTAATTTCGGACTTTAGCCGGATAAATTTTACCATCGACCGCTTACAAAAACGAATGCAGCTGGCTCAGCCGTTCAGCGCTGTTCTCTTCGGATTAATTACGGCTGCAGCATAGCAAGCAAAGTTCTATTTATTTAATACCCTTTTTGTTAACAAAGCAACAACAATATTTTTAAACCATTGTAAAATGTTGAAACATTATGGCAATATAACGTGATAGAACGAACACCTTGTGAATATCCCAAATATCTTTTTAAAAGAAAAATTCAACTGAATAAAATTAAACTTTAATATAAATTGAAAAAAATTAATCTTATGTGCTGTTTTCACAATACAAGTAACTGAACGTGTAGTAAAATTTATAAGAAAAGCACTCAGTTTTTTAAAGGCGACCGTACACGACATGTATTTGTCATCTGACATGTCAAATTTCCCACTGCAAAATACATACATGTCGTGTGTTACCTTTTTAACTTTGCTTCTGTAAAAGTCAGACGCAAAGTCGTCTGACAAAATTTCAATTAGAGCGTGCTCTATTTTCTTCTGACAAACCATCTGACATCAGAAATCTATGCCGGGAAGAAACCGGCAGCGGCGTCCACTATTGACGGAATCATTAGCCGGCTGAAGTTAATTTTTTACAATACCGAGATATGTTTGATCATCTTACGATTGAATAGAACTTATGTGAATATATATATAAAAACCGTTTTATTATAAAATCCTAAATTGGTATCTTTGAATTAAAAGAAAAAAATGTTAAGATGGCTAAACTATTTTACGGCGCAAATAAAAAATTTCATGGCGGCAGCAAGCTATTTTAAAAACGAGCACTACTTTGGTTTCTGCAATTGCAATGCGAAAAAACAGAGACAATGTCAGAAGCAAATTACATGTACGTTTGTGACCGAATATTATAAACCTTATGTAAAACAGCGATTTTGACAGACATGCACAATTACATGTGACTTGAAAATTTGACATGTCAGATGACAAAAACATGTCGTCTATATGCTCCTTAAGTGGTTTCCATATAAATTTTACTACACGTTCAGTCACTTGTGTTGTAAAACAGCACATTATGCAACATCATATTAAAAAAAAAATACTAGACATGCATATTTGTGACAAAATAGTAAATTTTAATATTTCATAATATCAATTAAAAAAATTTCATTACGATAACAGATGAATGTCGTCGCTCGCAGGAACGTGAATATATTGCAATTTTCCTAAAGGTAAGCGTATTAAAGAAGAACATTATATGATGTTCAGGAATATAAAAAAGAAAAAAAATTAATATATGTACGTATCTTGAATCAGAATCAAACAAATAAACGAAATAAAATTAACAGCAAATTACAACGCACTTTAAAAAAATTACTGAAATAATAAGCCATAAATAAATAAACATAACAATCTTTTAAAAAATATAAGACTGTTATACAAATTTACGAAATTTAGCAATTAATTTAATGAATTTATATGAACAAGTTAAAAATTTCATTGAAATACAAATTATGTTATTGAAATGAAATACTTTAATAAAGTGATGAAAATAGTCAGTCTTAATAAAATGTCTTGCATTAGTTTAGTGCAACATTTTCATCGATTTTAGGAAATATTTCATTATTCAAATAGGTTGAATTTTAATGGAATTTTTAAATGAATTAATGTCAACATCCAATTGATCTTTGAAGAAATTTTTTTTTGGTGTACCTTTTTTTAAGATAAAATGTTTAATTTTTTTTCTCTTTTTCTATTCTAGTCGTCTTCTATGCCATGATTTTGATCGGCAATTTACTTTGACCCAAACTAATCCATTATCTTAAATCAATTTAGAATCTAACAACCATGTCACACATCCTGATCGAAATGGGTTTGATTCCGTATTCGCAATTTCAATCAAATTTACTAATCCCTAAAAATTTTCAAAAGATTCGACTTTCAGAATTGAAAGAAACCACTTTCAATCGGGATTGCGTTCTGTGAAAAGGCTGTACAAACTTATATATTGAATTAATAAAATTATTTTTCTCTTTTTTAAAATATAAGAAACGCAATAAAACCGAAAAAAATGATCTTGGTGGAAAAATGTAAAAAAAAGGAAAGAAAATCTGAATTCTAATGTATTGACATTAATGATGCACTTTCATCGCACAAAACCTTGCTCTAACGATAAGAAATTATAGCGTTCTATTATTATTCCAAAAAAGTTTAAATTCAAGCCCAACAAATAAATACTTAAAAGTAAAATCGACTTTTGATTCCAATTTTGAATGGAAGGGAAGGGAGTTTTGAAGGGGGGATAAGCAAGTTCCTATGCACATTTCGCTGGTTGCTTAGGCCAGATCATTAGGAAACTTTTCTCCAAAGACTTTGGCCAAACTAGATATTTTATACATATAAAACTGTAAAGTGAGTGAGAATTATGAGCTATTAAAAAATGGACAAGAGTTGTAAAAATACTGTATTTACTTTGATTCAAATCTTTTTTTTATTGAAGAAATATTTAATTATATAATTTTTTATTGAGTGCTATTTTCTAAAGTGTACATTTGATAAATTTTTTCATTGAATCAAGCAAAAAATTTGTTAACCTAAATTTTGTTTTTAACAAACAGTGTTGCCTAAAATTTTCTTGAGATAGTTTTTTCTGTGAAGAAAATCAATTTTGAGATTTTTAAAAATTTCAAAGTTCATGAGTTATTAAAAATTGTAAATTTCATTTGTTGTAAATATAGTTATCTGTCATATATACATATTCTGTGATAATAATTTTAACCTTTTTGATGATCTAACTTAAAATTTACAATTTATATATATTTTTTTAATTTTTACGATCAATTGAACATCAATTAAACATATGTACATAATTTAAAACAAATTTACATACATTAGATGCTTAATGCAACAACTCACAAGAAAATGAATAGTTGAAAAATAAATTTAGATATAGATGCAAGCAAGAACAACAATAATTATTGAATATTTTCTTGAGTTTTGTAAAATGTGTTGCCTTTAAAGAAAAAAATAAAAAGAAAAAAAGAATTGCGTGAAAGAAAAAATAAATATTAAATGGAAAAGTATGAGAGTAACAGACAGACATCTGGGAATGAATCATTTATTAAGTTCCTATTTCTTTTGAAATCGTATGAGATTTTGTGTGTGTGTGAATGAAGCTCAATGACTCTAGGGCTCATGCACCAGGCTGGCATGACATATTTGTAAAAGAACATAAATCATTTTCTCGTAAGTAAAACATTGAATAATATTGTGCATATATAATGCAAAAGATCAGAAATGCACATAAGCATCTTTTTTTTTTCTTTATGCAAAAAATAATTTAAGTAAAATAAAATATATAAAAAAAAAACAGAAAAGCTTAATTTTTAATTGAACGGAGGCAATAAGTTGAATGACAAATTTAAACAGAAGCACACAAGTGGACACAACCAGTCTAAGTGCTTATTCAACCAACCAGACGGAAAGCAGACAAACAGTCTATACAACAAATCGTTTTTGAATGCATGAGATGAAAAATTAAAAAGAACAAAACTTTTTGTTGAAAATTTACATTTCAATATTTTAATGCGGGACTTATTTATTAACAGATACACATAAAATTGTCTGCAAATAGACGTTTTTTTTTTTTAGAAAAACATTTTCAGATAGTAATTAAGTATTTATGGCACAATGGGAAAAACTTGTTCTAAATTTGTTGTTGTATCGTGTCCTTGTGTGTTTGTTTTAATGTTAGTCGATAATATTTAATTCTGTTATAAATTTTAATAAACCAAGTTTTACTTTCACTGCATTTACAAACAAGCATTCTCACACTAACTCATGTGTAAAACTACCCAGCGGGAAAAATAATAAAAACGGATGCCTTCTAGAAGGCCTCTGTAGTCCTTATTTTAGATGTACAAGGCCTGATCGCCCCATTCCATACTCATATCTTTTTTACAAACCTTGTAATTGCGGGGTATGACTTGAGCTCTCGCCTCTTTTGCAGTTACATAAGAATGGAAACTGGATCAAAAAAAAAAACAATAATTCTTTTGCTTTGGCATACAAAAAAAAACAAACAATTTTCCTACTTCTTTTCTTCCTTCTCATAGTCGCAAAAGTGGAATGTGTATCTTATCTTAAAAACCAAAGAGGCGAGGCTTCTACATAAGGCATTCTTTAGCAGTTAGATACATTTTTAAACAGTCATTTAATAAGGCCTGAAGTAGGAAGGTCTTTTGAGTTTTCCATCTTAACATAACAAACACACTTACTTGCAACATTTGAAAAACAAAACTCGCAAAGATTGAAAATAGCAAAATTAAATCGGCTAAAACAGACTTTCATTAATCCTCTATCCAGTCTATGGAATTTATTGACAATTTATTATTAATATTCAAAATGAAACTAAAAGCAATTTATTTATCATGCAATAAGAATTGCAGAAGACATAATTGAAAAGAATGATAGATAAGATATCGAATTTTGCAGTTGTGAGTTGTTGTACGTGGCGAGCAAAAAGTGCTTGTTAATCAAAAATTTAACAATTAAAATGTTGGAAGAGTAAAGACAGTGATGTCCGGAAAATATGAAGAGACACACTGCCAAAGTCTGCTATTCATTTTATTTTTACTGGTGCCCGAACGAACGCAGTTTTTCAGACCGAACCCGGATCAAAAACAGAACTTTTTTTCATTGAATAGAAACAATCTTAACTTTTGTGATTTATTTATTTACATACGGCCATGTTCTGGCAATGTTTCGTTATAATATTTATAATATTTCCAGTAAAATTTGTTACTCTATTCTTTTTCTTAACTCAAATGAATATTTTCCTTAACCTTTTTGAACATATAGAAAAAACCATAGCATTGTAGTTTTTGTTTGCAGGAAAAATATTTTTGCAAAATTTTTTTATTGATATGCAAACAAACAAAAGTGTTACCAGATGGCATTTTTTTTTTAATTTTTCGATAAATAGTCGACATCGACTTGCTGTGACAAAAATTTAAAATTGGCGTTGACATCGACAACGACTTATGTATATAAAAAAGATGAATAGACCTTCAATTAATTCGTTGTCGTTGGCACTTATTGGCCATTGGCTTAAAGTATATAAAAGGACAAGTTTCTAGAACATAAAGGTTCAGTCAAAAAAATTCTAATTTCTTGATCAACAATCTTTTCTTCAAAATATTGTGGTAAAATATGTCCTTTGTTTTGAGATGTCTTTGATGTGCGTTCTCTTTAATTTTGCATGTATGATTTCTATCTCTTTGGATGTTTCTAAATTAATAAAGTTGTTATTCTCCAATTTTTATTGTTATTGTTGTTATTTTCCAATTTACACAAAAACATGTGTTTGACGCAATTTTTACCAAACGCCGAACATAGTTTTTTCGGAGTCCGACATCAATGCCGAATGTTCGCTTGGACTCCACTTTGTCCTATAGTAAACTTTTTAAAATACAAACGTAGTCGAGTAGAGTATTTCAAAACAGTTGTTACATTTGAGTGATTAACAACCAGCTACATTTTAATTCTTAGCTTTTTTTTGAGCATTAAACAACAAAAGCAATTTTTAGTTTTTCTTTACAATTCAAGGTAATAAAATTACAATTAGCCATTAAAAAAACCTTGACTTTCTTCTTCTAGTTTACAATTTGTTAAAATCTTTTACAATTTAATTTACAACACTATTCAACAAAATTTCTGTTAAAGTAGCTTTGTGGCTTTTGTAATCAAAACTTTTTCGTATTATATAAAATATAAAAAAAGTTGCTTGAATTGTTTTAAGATTGGTGTCTTGAAACACATTCTTGGCACTTTATTTCAATCATGCCAATTAATTATTCAATCAATATTACATATTTGCATAATAATAAAATGTTGTTAAATTGTTAATATTTATTACAATTTCCATCAATTGACCTCAGTG
Source organism: Pollenia labialis (assembly GCA_949318255.1). NCBI lineage: Eukaryota > Metazoa > Arthropoda > Insecta > Diptera > Polleniidae > Pollenia > Pollenia labialis. The sequence goes on from OX439142.1 coordinate 121,769,648, forward strand.
ATCTGAAGTGTCATTTGCAGCACTTCTACTCTAAACTAAATAACAATTGCCTGATGAGAGGGTGTGTGAATTGTCTGGTGTAAAATAATAGTACATATCTGTGTTTCCAACATATACTAACGCCTTATTTGGTTTCACACAAAGCTTAATTGTGTAAACACACTTATTAACTAAAATACTAAGGCATTTATTAATTATAAAGTTATTTAAGAAAATTTCAATAAAACTCGTTGCAGTTTATAGACATTAAGGCCCCTATAACGGTTTACAACTCAACATAACAAAAATTACTTCTGTTCATAACCAGTTGTCTTAATTACAACTCAACAGAGTTGAGCTGGAAACCGTTACAGGGGCCTTAGTGTTTAATGCTTAAATTATTAAAGATTTATTGAAATTTAAATACATTCTTTGATTTTGTTTGGCATAATTTAAAAGTTTTTATTTACAAGTCTCAAAACAATTTCAATCTTTGTTATTCTTAATTTCTTTCAAATTTCAATCAAAACTTATTTAAAGCCCCTAAGAAAAATAGTTGTCTTATTAACTTCAACTAACAACAAATATATACATATTAAATTTTTCACTAAATTTTAAAGATTTATAAACTTTATAAATATTAAAGAGCTTTTTCGTACTGCAGCAATTATTAAATGCTTTTAGGCGGTAGTAATTAATTTTTATTAAATGTGATGAAAATGAAATGAAATGAATAAGTTAAACTTTATTTAATTTAAATTATTAAACTTCATTATTATTATAATTATTATGGATGACAGTCACAATGATGATGATGGCCATCACATACAGAAATGAAATATGTGTGAATGTGAACATGAAATTGTAGTTATAATTGGAGGGAATAAAATTATTTTAATTTACATTAAATATTAATTAAGCGTTTCATATACTTAATGAAATAAATTGTAGATGGTTTTAAATATTTTTTTCTCATACAAACTGCTTTGGCCTTTAATAATGATTGATACAATGTCAAATTAGATTAAGAAAATTAAATATTGCATTTAGCAATTTAATTCAATTTTGAAACTCAAACAAAAAAAGATCTAATTTAACTTTGTTCTAAATGTAAAATATTGTTATTAATTTTGTATACTCATTTAATACTTGTATAAATCAGTAGTGCAATTCACTAACTTTAAACACTTTAAAAAGTGTTAATTTTAACCACACATTTTGATGTTTGCACTAACCACTATGTGATTTACTAACTTATTTATAACCACGTTAAACAGTTTTATATTTCTCTCTATTCAAATTGATATATCGTGGCAACTCTGCCAAGAGAAACATCAAAATAGGATAAAATAACAAAGAAGAATAAAAAAAACAAAACAAAAACCTTTTAATTTATAGATTTTTAATGATTTTGTGCAAAGTGCGTAAAACATTACTAATTTTTATTATTTTATTAGTTATTTTATTTTGTTATTTTATTAATTTAATTTTAATTAAATTATATGTAGGTATAATTTTTTAATTTAATTTGAGTCAAATGGTTTGCTTTAGGATAAATAAATAAGAAGTTCCACGGAAAATTGGTGTGTGATTAGAAGTGGATAAATTGTAGTCTAAATACCTAAAAGCTATATATGTATGTATATCATTTATCGACTTTAAAAATATAATGATAAATAAACAATTTTCTAATCGGATTTTACCACACCAAAAATGTTGGTGTTAATAAACCACAATTTGTCTTGTTAAAAATAACAGCTGACTGAAACAGCTGGCTTTTAACACCAGCAGATGTCGTTAAAAGCGTTAGTGAATAGCAAAATGGTTAATTTTGTGGTTAGCATTTTTAAACGAAACAATTGTGGTTTAAAAAGCATAGTGAATCGCACTACAGGGCTGTGGGGTCGGAGTCGGAGTTGAGGTTTTTGTACCGCAGTCGGAGTCGTTGTACCCACTCCGACTCCAAAATTATTCGGCATAAAACTTTTCTAATTATTTTTCAAAATAAAAAATTTTCAAGAGATTCTGCTTTAAAATTTTGAAGTTATGAGTAGGTGAGTTTCAAAAATTGATTTTGACAAATCTTTTAACACTTTATGAGAATAAATATTTGGGGGATTCACAAGATTGTCAAAGTTGTAAAGTCATAAGTCTAAAAATAATTACAAGAAATATATGTGACTGCTGTGGGCAACCGCTTATAATTTAAATTTCTACTGTATAGTTATGACGAATTAATGAACACAGCATTAAAATATTTATTTTGTTTGAAACACAACAATATTATTTTTAAACAATTGTTAAATATTATTTAGGACATTATGACGATATGACTTGGTAGCACACCTTGTGAATCCCCCAATTGTATTCAAGCCTGTCTTTTTCTATGTTTTTATAAGTGCACGTGGTAACGAAACTGGTTTGATCCACTCACCAGACATTTTCAAAACTATCTCTATGCATTTTCTGTAACAAAACTCGCTGGTTAAATGTTTTAACCGTTCTGTTTAAAGTGCGCCAAGATATTTCTGATGAAATAGAGTCGAATAAGGGAATTTAAAAATGCAAATTTGTAAACAAGTTCGCTTGGATGTATTTGTTTTTTATAAATCTTATATTGAAAAATGTTTTTGTAGCGGTGTTCATATACATAAAATAACTATGGGACGAAAAATACTATGGCGAATATACTGAAGAAAAAGATTTCAATTTATTTGTTTAAAATTTCATATTTTTGTAACTCTACAGGTGGGAGAAAAACTACACCAAGCCACACTTTGAAAACTTTAGAGCAGACCGCAAAAAACATGTTGAAAATCACAAATACTTATATTTCTGTATTAAAAATTTACCTTTGTTCGAATATTTTATATGACTCTAATATTTTTTTTGTGTCGATGTTATCCTTAATAAAATTACGTCATATAAGGTAACATACATTTACTTATTAAATTGGACTTGGTGTTTTTTATCGCTCATGATGGTATAGGTACTGTGCAATCCCTTTAGACAAACAGTACCAAGTCCAACAACAAAAGATTTGCTATTTCCCAAAAATAATACAAGGCACATCTGCATGTTTAAATAAAAATTGTCTACTTATTCGGTGTAAACCAAAATAAATTAATTGGATGCAATTTACTTCTAAGCAAGTTGGATTTGTTTTCAACTTTTCTATTTCGAAAACTACATTAGATAAGACTTATGTGAAATTACACATCCATAGAGGAAAAATTCTGATCCCAACTATATAAAAAATCGTATTTAGCAAAAGATGTAAATTGGTGTAGTTTATTCCTCCCATACAGAACTTTTGTTAAATTTTTTAGTACTGTTTGCATAATTTTAATAAATTAATATAACTTACAAAATATACTTAAGCTTAATGAATAATTTTCCTTGTGGTCTATAGTGTATTGCAAAACTAGTTCGTTCCCATATGGTTTGTAGCAAAATTCGTTTCTTGCTTTCGAAACTTCGAAGCAAAACTCTTTAGTGCTAAAATTATATCTATTTTTTCTATATTTCATATGGTTTAAAATTTTTCAACTGTTGAGTTATTAATCAAGAATCGACAGTTCAGAATCAAAATAGTTCAACAAATGTGGTCCATTTAATCGGGCGCTATATGTTTTTTGAATTTTGCCAAAACTCGAATAAAGTGTAACGAACGAGTTTTGCATCTCTCCTACCCATATGTCAATAACTATATTAGAGCTTAATGCGGCGCGTGTTAAAATTGAAATAATGATTTTAAATCTTTATAGAATCTTTTTTTTTTTGCTATATTTAACCATTTAAAAGGTACTTCATTAAAAAAGAGTTTAAAGTCAAATAAGGCCCAGTCTCATATAAACTGCGAATCAAAGGAGTCGGAGTCGGAGTCGTACTTAAAAAATTTCTTCAGATGGAGTCGGAGTTGTAACTTTTTCTTGACGACTCCACAGCCCTGGTATATATGAATGGTACTATAATTTTAATTATTGGCCTAAAAAAAGACATAACTTTGATTTAAAAAGAGTTATGCATTTGGTGGTACATAAAGTGAAGCATTTAAGTCTAGATGCAGCCTACTATATAAAGATATTTGGGAATCGGTAACGATACTAAAAAAAACTTCCGTGCAAATATTTAAGGCATTAAAAAATAAAAAATGTGAAAAAATTATCATTCATGAACACAATAAAAACATAAAATCTTCTAAGGACGAAAGTTTACATACAGTACCTCGGTAAGTGGCACTAAAATTTAGGAAGTTGCAGCACCTAAGATAACGTACCTATCTTGTTTCAGCGTACGTGCAGTATTCTTTTATCGTATGCGCTCTGAATTTTTAAGTCAACGCTTAGTGAACCTCTAATGTACGTGTTGTACTGACCAGAAGTTGTTGCTTTTTTTTACAGACACTACACATAAGCTAAAACAAGAACGGTAAGTTATCTATGTATTTATGTTCGTCAGCTCAAAATCATTGTTGACCGTATTTTGTTTGGGTATATATTCACAAATAAATAAAAATTTCTTTTTTTATTTTGTATTTTGCCTGTAGGGAATGCCACAAGTGAATCTGTACTGAATTACTTTTGACACAGTTGCCAGTATTAGTGACTTATTACACCCCATATAACATCTACGTATCAATGGAAACTTACCACAAACGTTGGTATAATTGACTAGGTAGTTCTTTTAAGACTATATGTTGACATTGGAAGCAGAGAATCACTAGTACACTTTAGTAAATCTAGCCCATATTTTTGGTACTTGTTCGAAAGTAGATGTCGAAATGAAAATTTCATGTTTTTTATTAACACTTAATAATGTTATTAAAAAAGAATTTATGGCAATTTAAAAAGTGAAGACAAAAAGTAACCAAAATAGTCGCCACTAGTGACTTGGAGACCCTTGCATCCAGGTTTCCGTTGGGGGTTGTATAGAATGTGTATAAGTATATGTGTATGTGTATACTTACGTGGCGTACCTTAGAGTTTTTTCGAACTCTAGTCCTACATAACTTTCTGCTCTATTTCGATATAATGAAAGTTGGTATTTTTAATTGTAACAAAACCTTAAAGCGAAGTATTATAATTCCTTCTCAAATTTTTCTTGAAGAGCGCTCAGTCGTAACAAAGAGATTATAAAAAATTAGTTCGAATGTCAGTTTTACAGTCTTTTGCATTCTAAATGTTTTGAATGTGTGCCGTCCTGGTGCCATCTCTATCTTAAATCACCCGAAATTTGAACTTTTGAAGTGTAAAAAGTCATAAAATTAGACACTTTAAGATCTTATCTGCAACTAACACTTCTTTTGTGTTTAAAAAATGTCTTAGCTAAAGTACCTTTTATTTGGTACTTCATACATACATATATTTAAAATTCTTCATACAACATTAAAAAAAAACATTTTCTAACCCGTAGAATGTCAATTATAGTGCCCAAGAAGTCATATTAAAACCAACAGGTCAACTAAGGGTTCAAATTTAACTTTGCAATACAACAAATAGAAAAAAAGAACTACAATTAAATTAATGAATATGAATATAAAGACAAGCACATTTCACAGAGTTGGATTTTTATAGTTGTTTCGCTTTAAGCCGTTGTTCGAGTATGAGGGACTCCTTATCATGATTGATATGGATGGGATCCAAAAACATGTCTGCTTCATACAAAAATTTATGTTTATTTTTGTTTCTTAAGAAACTTTTGTAGTAACTTAAACGTTTTGTAAGGAACTACAACAACTCGCTAGTAAATATTACAGTTTAGGGCATAATAAAAAAATCATATAAAAGTTTAAAAAAAATAAATTCATTTTTAAATTAAAAATTGTTTTCTTCCCACGAAATTACTTTGATAAAAAACGGACAAGTGCACGGCTAAAAATAAACGGGTAACATGTTTGATGTTTGTTTCCGAAAACAATAAAGCAAGTTGTTTTCATTTTGTTTTTTCTTAATATACTTACAGCTACAATTAATGTTGGAAGAACTCCAACCAATTGTAGTGGGGAATGTTAAAAAAGATAAACTCACTGTTTATTGTTGTTGTTTTTGTTTAAGCTTTGATATTGTTACAAGTAAAGCTGTTGCTTATAATTCTCATTCGCTTAACATTTTTATTTGTTTAATGTCTTTAGTTTTTCGAAAATCTTTGGATGAAGTTTCTTGGCGATCTGGCCTAAGCAACCAGTGAAATGCGCATAGGAATAGCTTTTCCCTTCAACAATAAATTTCAGTGTTTTTATCAAGAATACAAATTGGGAGTTAAGCACGATAAACAAAATCTTTTAAATTAAACATTTTTATATTCCCAATAAAAATATTACCTTCATTAATGTTTCCGTTGACTTTTTCTAAGTTCAAGCAATCCTGAGTTTTTACAGGGATCGTAACGGTAAAAAGGAATATTAAAAAAAATCCACTAAAACAGTTATTTTTTAAATAAAATTAAAATCCTTTATTTTTCAGTTATTTTTCAGCGTAAAAATAAGAGTTTGGATGAAAACTAAAATTAAAATTTTTATTTATTTTATCTTTAGCTGTAGTTAAGATTTTCTATGATTTTGCTCGATTTTATGATCTGATTTTTTTTACAATTTAAGTGTTAGGGATTTTTTTAAAAAAAATTGTCAATTTTTTAAATTTCAATCAGGCTAAAGTTCATTAAATTTAATTTTCATTAAAATATTTTTATGAACAAAGGAATTTTTCAACATGAAATTAATTAAAATTTATTGAGAATTTTTTATTCTTGACTGCCGCGGGAATCGAACCCGGGCTTTCACGGACAGCTTACCATTACATGTGTCAATTGCAACCACTCAATTTCTTCAGAGTGTTTTCTGTCAGAGTGACTGCTGTCAGTCAATAATCGATGATCTTTAAACCAAATTGTATTTAACCCTTGGTAGATCGAAATTAGCTTTGAATAATTATGCATTTGAATGATATCCAAATTTCGATCTACCAAGGCTTTAATACAATTTGGTTTAAATATTGATGTCAAGATTGAAAAATTATCAAAAAAATGTTAATTAATTTCATGTTGTAAAATTCCTTTCTTCATACAAATATTTTAATGAAAATTAAATTTGATGAACTTTAGCCTGATTGAAATATCAAAATTTGGGTTAAAACCCATAAACAGTTCAACAAAATAACCACGATACTAATTAAAAATGTTTCAGTGCAAATAATATAAATTTTATAAATTTTCATAAATTAAAAAACAATTTGTTTTTCTATAATTATTTTCAAGAGAATTTAAGACTCTTTTTTTTGGAAACTTAAAGACTGACCAAATTTGAAGAAAAAAAAAAAACAAAAGGCACCACTTTTAATCAACACTGTTAAAAATATCCACATGAATGAATATTATTCTTCATAATTTGACTGGTATTTTGTATAATGCGTTGATGATTCACTGAATTGAAATACTACTTAAACTTCTTTTGATCATATCAATTCTCTGCCTGTTATATTTCTTCATTATTTATTACTAAATTCTTTTTTTTTGTTTATTCTTTATTTCTACATGGTCTTCTCTTTCTTCTTGTTTTTCTTTAACCATCATCAACGACTTTATGTATGGTTTTTATCAAACAAAAAATTAAAAAAAAAATCATATAACTACTGCAACAAATGTAGCAGCAACAACATAAAGAAATATTAAATATTCTCAAAGCGTAGATTAAAGTTTTTATTTTAAAAAAATGCAAAAATCCTTTGGGTATTTTCTACTTTAGAAAAGACAAGACAAGAAATATTTTATAAATAAACACATGTGCACATTGAGCAAGCACTCATACCATATCAAGCCTATTTAATAGTTTGCGTAGAAGTGTGTGTGCTTAAAAGTGCACCAGTGTGATTCCAAGTATTTTAAGAATTTCTGCTTGATTTAAATCTGAAACAGGAAGCAGGTTGCATGTTTTCTACCTTATGTGCTTGTATGTTTTGCTTAAATTTGTTTTTAAACATTGTCAATCAGCCACATTTGTTTATTTTTGTATCTCATGAGTGCGTGTGTATGTTGCAAGTAAAGGATTTAAGTTTGCTAATTTTTTGTGTGAGTAAAATGCGACTTTACAGTTTGCTTTAGTTTTTGCAACTTAATTCATCTGTTTTTTTTTCTTGTATTCTACCATCTTGTTGTGCTTTATCTCATCATCATCAATTGGAAGTAAATATTTTTTTCTTTTTGGCAAACAACTATTTTGGTGAATAAAATTTCTTTCCTTCTTTTTTCATGTCTGCGTACTGTCAATCCGTTTCATTATTAGTCTATTGCTTGTTTTACTACTGAAGTAACAACATTTGACATCTGCAAAAGAAGCAAATCATTTTAAGTTAAAATTTTATTTCTAACTTTTTTAATACACAATTTATTTTTTTTTGTTGTTCTGTTGCTTGTTGTTGTTGCAGTAAGTAATATGTCTGGGACTTAACTTTGATTCGTATCAACACTTATTCATGACAGTAGTAAATTATGAAAAACGAATCAGTGTTTCACAAGCTGCGGTATTTTGTTTTTGTATTATTAATTTTTTGAAAGATTTTGTATATATACAATTCTTTCCTTCTTTCTTCATATATTCGTTCGTGACTTGGTTGTATTAAAAACTTTGCGATTGTTGTGTATGCGGCATAGCAAATATTAATGGATATCTATAACAACCATAAAATGAACATGGGCAGCCATAGTATGGTTGTGGTGGCAATATAGAATATGGTTGCAGCAACCATATTACGTAAAAAATGTTCCTTGAATAGAGTTTAATTATAACATAACATATACAGACCTGTTCTGATATTCAATTTAACTCAAATCACATGTGCATCTTAAAATCCCCCGTTTGATATTTTGTTGTTTCGTTTTTGTGTGTGCCGAGAAAAATAAAAACGGTATGACTTTCAGAATATAACAAAATTTCACGTGTGGTGGTCTTAAAAGCACGTGATTTTTGAACATACCCGATAGAAGCATAATTTTGTTTTGTGTATGCAAAAAGAATAACAACCAAGACTGTTTTTTACATGCTGGAAATCGGGATTTTTAAATAATTTCTGTTTTTCAATTTTTAAAATCTCTTATGTTGGTCGTATGCATTTTTCACCCAGTTTAGCCATTAGCCATTTTTTCTTTAGCCATTTGTCAACTTGTTTATCCAAACATTTTTTTGCCGTTTTTCTTTTAAAAGAATAATTTTTATTTTATTATAAAACTTTATAAAAAATAAACATTTTTAACAATTAAAACGAATTTAATTTAAATCCTTACTTTTACAAATGTTGAAAATCGCTATAAACTATGATGATGAAACATCTTTCAAAATAAAGGAACAATATTCCAAGAATATTAAACAATATTAAATTTATAAAATGTATCAACACAAACATCGGAGTTTCTTTCTGGTTGCAAGTATTTCAATAAAAAGATGCAAGCGGCAACAAAATTTTTTTTAGAAATTTCAGAATTGACTAAAAAATTGCTCTCACTTCCATGGTCTAATGCTGAAGTAGTAGCCAATTAAACATCGTTAAAAGGAATTTGAGAAATAAGTTACATTTAGCAACCGTTTATTCGATTTTATCAATAAGGTAAATATTTTTACCATAACAATAAAATATTAATGCAAACACCACAATAGTAGAGGGGGTACTACGCGTTTGTGCCGATGTTTATAACACCTTAAAATATTTGTCCTAAGCCCACCTTTACGTATACCGACTGACTCAGAATCACTTTTTGAGTCGAGTTAACAATGTTTCTCTTTGTGCACAAAGTACAGGTCGCCATTTTGGAGATTATTTGATAAAATTTGGCACATAGGTTCTAATGTAGTGTAGGATATCATATAGTTGGGGTTGACCGACTAAACATTCTTACTTGTTTTTTCTTGTAGATCTGGACTCAAAAGGTTTTGGGAAAATGTTGTCGTGATTATGATTTACCTTCAAATTATTTTAAACTAATAGGCACGAGTGATTTCTATGAGATGAACAATAACGACATCGAATTTATCGATGATTTAATTTTTTAAATATCTATCAAAATATTTAACAAATTGATCTTAACTGACAATTTCATTGTAAACAACTTTAAATGAACTATTTCTGTTTTGTTATTGAATTTTAATGCGCTTTTATTTAAAAAAGTTTTAGACATTTTTTAGCCAGTTTTTTTTTCGTAAATTTAGTAATTTTTGGTCACTAAGTTTTGGCAACACTGGTCGTATGGGTTAAACACCAGAAAGTTTTTATTTGCATACTTTTAAAAACAATTGCGAACTATTAGGCGAAATTGACAGAGTTAGGCTGAATCAGTTAAACTAGGTTTGGTTAATCTGAAAACCGATTTGTGCCGCCTTTACCAGGTTTGTATACACAATTTTTACAAAACTATATTTCGCCGGAAAAATTCGACTTTAAGACTACGTTAAACTAAGCTTAAACTTAATCCATATCTCAAAAACCCGGCCTTAGAGAAATAAAAAAATTTATATTTCTAAACTGGCAGCTAAATATATATTTGGGGTATTCACAAGGTGTGCTATCATGTTATATTGTTATAATGTTCTTACATTTTACAATGGTTTAAAAATATTGTTGTTGCTTTGTAAACAAAAAGTGTCTTAAATTAATAGAACTTTACTTGCTATGTTTATTGTGCTGTCGTAATTAATCAGAAGAGACTAGCTCTGAGCGGCTGAGCCATGCCGCGTTAGTTTTTGTAGCCGTCTCCGTTGTTTGTTTAGTTTTATCCGGCTAATATCCGTATTTAACCTGCGGCTAGCAATTTTTACAACAAATCACTTGCGGCGTCAAATAAGATCGGCTTAGGACCTTGTAGTTTGGTAAACAAACAAAATAAAATTTATTTGTGATTTCCTTCTGAATTTTTTAATTCATGGATTATATCTAAAAAATATTTGTATTACAGGTAAATATTTATTTTTTTATATTTGTTTTAAATGATCTGATTTAAAATTATGAGGGGTTGTTCACAACAGTCGTATTTTTCATGTTTTTATTTTAAGACATATAATTTATGACACCTTGTGAATCACCCAATTGTATTGGTTTCAATAGTTTGTCAAAATCTCTTTACTCCTGATACAATAGAAAACTTTAAATACTCGATCTTGCTAAATGGATATTTGCAACATCTCTAAAAACTTAACACAAGTTTGATTGTTCAAGAAAAATTGTGGTTTTTCTGCAACTTGTGGTTTTTTCAGGGTTTAAAAAACTGCAGTCGAAACCAAAAACTGTCGAGCTAAAAAAAAAAATTTGTGTACAACTTTTTGGTTTTTGAGTTGTTTTTACAGCGGCTGTTTACATTTCATGAATTAAAATTAAAAGCATTAATTTTTTTGGCCAATGACAAATTAAGAAGTGGAGGAAATGGCAGTTTTTCTACTTAGACTGCAGTTTTTTAAACGCTGTTTTTTTTTTTTTGGTTAAATAATGCGTGGCGGTTTTTTTTAAGAAAAATTTAGTAAATTCATTTCAGGCACTTAAAATAAGTTTTTGTTAAAAAAGTTCATTAGTTTTCGTTAAATTAATAATAAATTTGTATGTTCTAATTTCGAAAATCCCGAAATCTTAATTTAAAAAATCGTGCTTGTCAAGGATTTGTTTGTATGGGATCTCCCTATTGACATCCCTATAGTACGATTGCTCTATGCGTGTGAGGTCCACGTGCTCACTCACCTTTATTTTCTCGATGTTTGAAATTAATAAATTGGAAAAATTCAGTTTTAGATTGCAGTCTAAAACACTAGTTGTAGAGTTTTCTGGTTGGATTTCAAGGACTAGTTTGTTGTCTACTTATATTTGTACATAACTAAACAACCTAAGCCTTAGTTGTTTTTAATTATATATGGATTTGAAGAACAGGAACTTTGCCAATTTGTACGTGTTCTTCAAATAATTCTTTTCTGAGTTACGTGAAGCTGAATTTTAAAAATTCACATACATATTTTTCAAACCCGTTTAATAAGAAAAATCACTTTTTGGACAAAATCAATCCAGAAATATGAACTTTATTAAAAATGACTAAGAATTAGTGATAAAAAAGCCATAAAACTTGTTTTGAAATAAAAACTAAGGACAACTTTTAACAAAAATCTGTGCTAAAAAAGAATGAAATATATGTTAGGTTGTAAAGTTTGGGATTCCCTGATTTTTTAACCTTTTTTTATATGTACTCGCGTGTAACTATTTTGTGTAAACGGTCAAACTACCACATTGTTAAATGATAATAACGATGATGGTCTTGACGATGATAATGATGATAACGTCGGGGATGATTATGACGACAAAAGACAGCTACCAAAAAAACCGCCATCCACCACCATTTCACTTCTACTCTTGTGTCTATTTTACCATCAACTCTTTGGAGAGTTAAACAGCCACTGGATGTCTTGCTGTGCCTTGGTCTGTCTGTGCTTCTTGCTTTAAAGCTGGTTGGTATTAAGTAATGGTTAACTGGTTTTTGTTTTTTGTATATTTTGTATTTTGTCTACCATGTGTGCAGATAGAAGATGATGATTCCATGAGATCGTTGTGATTTTTTGTTTTTGTTTTCTGTATGGATATATGAATGTATGTATATTATAACCTTACAGCGTTAAGAGCTTTTAGCTTATCGTTTGGAAGCTAGAAAAAATTATTTAAAAGTAAAAAAAAGCTTTACAAAAAGGATTGGAGGTTTAAAGGATTAAAACAACTTAACGTATTCAGATATTTTTAGCCGCATTAAGTTAAAGCAACACCTAAAAAAACATTTATATTTTTGAACATAATTATTTTTGCTATTTTAATCATCTAACTTTAAGTTATTTCTGGCCTTAATATGAAAGATTAATGTAAATTATTATGTTCCAATCAATTTAACCCAACATGGGTTAAATCAAAGCAACAACAAAACAACGCAAAAACTTTACAATATTGCCTTGGTCAGTTTTCTCTATCAGAGATGGCCTTTATGTAAAAAAAAACTAACAATGTTGGTTGTTGACGTTTAAGTCAAGTCATAGAACTCATGTCATCTTTCATTAGGTTCGTGTGTTTGAACACAATTCTTTTCTTTTTCCTTTAAAAAAAAAAACAATAAAAAACAAATACAAAATATACCATTTTCTCTTTGTCTTTTGGAATGTGCGTTGCAACTTGCATGAAGTATATGTTGCAAATTATAAAAGACCCTGGTACTGAGTTGCTGTTTTTAGTCTACAAGCCGGCCCATCATTCCGGTTGTCTGACTCGTTGGTTTTTTATACTCTTGTTTATTTAGTTTTTCCCCTTTTTTAAGTTTATGTGTTTTTGTTTTTCTATATTTTTTTTCATAAAGTCAACTATTTTACAAAAGGTATTTGTTATTGTTAGTAAGTTTTTGTTTGCTTTAATAGCGATTTTCTGCAAACCAGTTTAATTTTTCTTTTCCCATTTTCGTTTTATTTTACATATGTATTCTGTTTGTTTATTTATCTTCTGTACGAATTTTCATGATTTCTCATCTTTAACTTCGTTATGATGTTGTGTGTTTCATAATGTCGAAGCGGACGAAGATGATTATCATCATGAGAGGCATGCTTCCATAATTGATATAAACAATGCTCCATTTAGGGCATAATTCCTTATTGTAACAAGTTGAAAATGTGAATTAAAAAAACAAAAACAAGAACGAGAAAAAAAGATTTTGAGAAATTTTTATTTAAAACCTTCTCAAAAAGACCCGGTAAGAAATAGAATCGAAAGTTAAATCAAAAGAAAATTGTTTACGTTTGGTATGAATACTGAAATTGTGAATTTATCACATACATATTTTTGTATGTTACTCTCTAGACTTACAATTTCATTGCTTGACAGCTTTATGGTAAAGCACACAGGTAGACTCGTTAGTAGTACGAATTTCGTTTAGCCCCCTGATATTAGAAACACAGCGTTTCCAACCGCCACAGTGTGTGAGCGCAACCAAAACACTCTGGTAGCAATTTGAGTTCATAATCCGGCAATATTATACTTTCGGTCCTTGTTAAGGTGCCACTTCCCTTTACTGCTTTTGAAAAAATAGTAAAAGCATCTGTTACGTTGCAACACCTCCATCAGGACGCACTCTTCTAACCCTTTTAGTGGGGTTTTCAGAATATCATTTCCGACGACAATCATTACGTGATTCCCGAAATTATTTTTTCAACGGAAAAGCTAAACTCCCGCAAAGACAATCTTCTTGAAAGACAGAAAGCATTTCCCGCATGAAGCATACGGAGGCCTAAACCAAAAGTCAATCCGGTGCCTTGCCGCCAGGGGCTACTGGTAGGCATTTCCCGCATGAAGCATACGGAGGCCTAAACCAAAAGACAATCCGGTGCCTTGCCGCCAGGGGCTACTGGTAGGGAGTAACAGTAGAATGTTAAATTTCCTTAAGATAATCCCTACAAATCCTCTTGGATAGCAACAGCACATAGGGACTTTCAACAGGGCGAACTTTGTCTAAGGTTACGGGCGAAATTAAACAGCTAATTTGGCATTTTAGGGTCTTTTTTCCTCGGCTTTAGCTTAAGCCACTACGTGGTTTCCAAAGGTCCCAAAGGAAACTCAATTATAACCAGTCTAAATTCCATTTAACTCCCTTTGGTTACCGTGGTGTTACACTCACAATATTATTACATTAACGGACTGCAGTTTATTTAAGAAGTTTTTTGTTCATTGATATTAAATAAACACTTAAAATTAAAGCAAATTTATTTTTAACTGATTCTAACAGTTGTTCAAAAAACTAAGAGCGTAATAATACGGATTTTTAGTTGGAGTTAATGTTGTCCGTTGAATTAGTTAAGATGTTCTTTATGAAAAATTAATTTAAAATAAGGAAAAGTTCTTTTAATTTTTACTGTCAAAAATTCACACAAGTGTGAACATAGTATAAGAGTGTTTGCTTCAAAAAGTTAAACATTTTGCAGAAAAATTCCAAGGTTGGTTGTTGTATCGACCACTTTAGCATGGAAGCCACATATTTCTTTAGAAATTAAATTGTATATTGAAAATTGTTACGTTTGCCTTATAAAAAATTTGGAAAACATTGATATAAGAATTTTTCTAATAAGAAAAATTTCCAACCTGGTTTGCTTACCCTTCTATAGGAACAACCATTTCTTGTGTTTAATTTTAAGCATATTCTTTTCTACTTTTTATTTAAGCGTTTGTTCTTCTTTACTCGGTATTTTATTGTATTGTTCTTGTTTTTTTCTCGTGTATATTTCTATGAAAATTTATTATCTTGGGACTACCTTAAACTATCACTATTAAAATATGTATTTATTTTGTTTTTTTATTCTCAGTTTTTAGGTTTTATTCTGTTAAATTACATGTTTAACGTTGTTCGTATTTCTGTGTGCATAATTTAACTTTAATAGAACAGGTAGACAAGATGGTAGTGCTAAAGTTTTTATGTGTTATAGCGTTCACATGTATATTTGTATACGTTGGCGCAGAGTTCAGTTAAAATATTGTATTACGTTTTAAAGTTAAGGCCTGGGAAAATCTACTAAAACATTTGTTTAGGTCAATTTGGGAAAATTACGTATTTTTAAAAAGCATTTTGTTTCTCTTTTGTTTGTAATAAAAAAATTTTGGTTAAAAATTTAAAAGAATATTCTTTGATCAAAAACAGTAGCATTAGACGCTTTGAAATGCTTGACGATCAAATGTTTTTAATGTGCAATGACCGGCATACGATCCCTTTCGCACAGTGGTGTGAACGGTACGCGGTAAATTAGGAAGTCTTAATTTAAAAATATTTTTATTATTCATTGATGGATATACATAAATATATAAAAAAAACCAATTTTAAAAATATAAAAAAAATGAGACAACAATTTGTTTGACTTTTAATGGACTTGTTTGGATTTTGGAGAAAATGGACTTATTTCACAATTTTCGCTCTAACTTTGGAATGAAAAATGACAAATTAATAAATTAAATTGCAAATTAGAGCATATTGTATGTATATTTAGAAACAAACGTTTTTGGAAAATATAAAACAATAAATACCTTTTTCCGATGTGCGAAAGAATTCTTTCTTTCTTTTCCACTATTTTATAAAAAGCAAAAAAGGCAATTATTTAAAAATAAACAATTTCGTAATATTTTAAATGATAGTGGTCAAACTCGCTTAAAGAGAAGAGACACTGCAGCACTTTCCCAATTATATATCGTCAGCTCAGAATTGGTTTGGCGCATATCATGGTAATTTAACCATAATATGCGCCAAAACAATTCTGAGCTGACGATATGTAAACAGAACCCGCGATGAAGAAAATTTTTGTCTGGCACTGGCAGGACATAAAATAAAGTATTACGATAAGATTTGATTAATTATTGTTAGTTCATATTAAATATATGAAGATTCAAAAATAAATAATGAAAAAAAAATTCTAAAAATAATGGATAACTGTCTTTTTGAGAATATTGATATTGACTTGGAAGAATGCAATTCTATAAAAAACAGATTATTTTAAATAAACTAATAAAAACTATTTCTTTAGTATGACATGTAAACTTTTTTTTATAACGAAAAAATTGTCCGGTCCCATACAGATTCATTATTCTCATAAGGTATTCTATCATAAAAATAATGGCAGTCTGATTGAACAATAATATGGCTAAATTAAACATGATATGTTTAAAATTTCCTTTAAAATAGTTTTGTTGGAGGTGACCATATTTAAACATGTTTTTTCTCTGGGTGTATATGGATTCGGTTTTTATAATTTATAAACACTTTTTTATTTTTTCTTATGTAATAATTTTCAGTCGAATCACTTATTCCACTAATACCGTGGTAACAGTTATAAAACAGATTATCCAGTTTTGACGTTTAATAATATTAATGAGTTCTTATAAAAAGAGTTAAATACTCTGCTAAGTTTTTTCTTGGGTGTAATTATACATTATGTTGTTAAAGAAAGTTATACATTTTAGTTCACCAGCCAACAAATAATTTTACAAAAACAAAACACACACAGGCTATCGTGCTGCCCAGTGGGAAAAATTGCGAGCTCTTTCACTTTTCAGGCCTTAAAGAAGGTTTACAACTGTATTTTTAATAAACTTTTACTTATTGCACTCTGCCTTTTTGGAAATGGTCTTTTAGAAGGGTTTTTGTAAGATATTTTACAAATAAAATTTTATTTTTTAAGATTAGGCCTATCGAAATCGTGTTATTAGTAGTTATGTTGGAATGTGTAGCAAGTTTACTTTATGTCTCAAAAAAAGCCTTCAATATGGCCTCTTTACTACTTAATTTTCCCGCTCTTAATAGTCGGGCATATCGCGTTTTTTCCTTATGAGGAATTGAATTTTTTAAAATTTTGCATATCTGACAAATTCACATATGAATTTTTTGGTTTGCTCACTCCTCATGAGTGACGAAATACAAAATATTTTTCCTCACCCTTATGAGGACGAAACAGCAGCAAACATTTTTAAATTTTCACGCTCGCTCATATATGGGCACCACTACATTGAAAGCTTTGCATGCGTGGCATCCCAGCATACAATATGAGTCCTAAAAGAGTCATTTAGGACTCCTTTATGAGCAAAACGCTCAGAAAAAAGCTCCTTAAACCCTCAGATATGAGCGTGTTTTCCTATGAAACCGTCAAAAAATTTTGTACTGAATATGAGCGTTTTAGGACTCCTAAATTTAACGATATGTATGGAAAATTGTGAGCCTTTTTGCTCACAAATCAATCATAAAAACCTCTTAAAAAAATCATAAAAGATGGATTTCGGAGCCAAAAAAGAGTGATATAGGAGTGTTTCTTTTTCTTGAAATTAGGGTATTCATTTTATTTGTAAATTGATGCTTGTTAGCTTTTAAGGGAAAAGTTTTATTAATATATGTTTTGTGCATGGAAATAATAATCATTTTAAACCAATTTCAACGAACAAAACCACCTAATTTTCTTTTAACAAAGACTTCAAATGGATAGTTTTGTCTAATGAAAAGATTTACAAGGACAATGTTTAGTCAACTATTCACAAATAAAGTACACAAAAAACATTAGTGAATTACTGAGCTCAATCCAAGTGACAAAATATCGGAGGTTGTTATGCCAACAAGACCTGATTTTAAAGGAGAATCAAAAATAATTTCTCAAAGATTTTATCAAAATCACAACCGAACAGCGCAAAATGATCACAATAATGACAGACAAACGCAAAATATTGAAATTATTAAGAATAAGATAACAAACTACCGTTGCCCCTCAGAAAACCCTCATAAATAAGAGTTTTCTAGGAATGTGCTCCTAAATTGCTCATAAAAATTAGACTTTTAGGAGTCCTGAATTCTACAGGCTCCGAAATCAATCAGAATTGCTCATAAATTAGGAGGGTAATCATAAAACCCTCAAGAAAAGGTATCTTTTAAGAGTCATATTTAGGAGCGCTCCGAAAATTTTTTGGTGGGATTGTATTGGTTTGTTTACGTTTGCATTTGTTGGTTTTATGCTCTTTGTTTTTTGTGTATGTATACACATCTTTCGCTCATTTTGCATTTTCATTTTGCATTTGCCCATACGTGCTCATGACTGAATAATTAGTACACGTTTCAGTACTCTGATTATAATTACCAATCCAGACGGTGGCATTTGCCTTCTTTTCATTTTTCAACTTTCCTCATGTTTGAAATGAAAGGATCAGAACTTTAAAGAAATCTACTTAATACGTCTTCTATTGCTTCCTGGGATTTTTCAGCTAATTGACCAATAGGCAATGGTGAAAGCGATATAATTTGTGGCCCTTGACTTAAGTATTTATGTTGAGTAGGATGCATATAATCCCATTGAAAATTTTTTACAAATTGCCTGATAGTGTCATTAGAGTGATTTGAAAATCTTTTAATATTGACCTCATTGCCACTCAAACAACTATTAATATTGTGTGCATATTTTGTTTTATTAACGTTTAATCTATTTTTGTAATTTCTACAGATACTTCAGCATTCTTAAAAAACGCATTGCAGTCTTACCATCGTTTGAGTTCATAAAGCCTGGTTTTGATTGATCAGCAATCAATCCAAATTTTTAACTAAATTCCCTCTGAATGCGATTTTTGTATCAGCATTAATTTTTTTCATCATCTCATCTAGTTTGCCATATTTTAATCGGAAGCTTATATGACAAGCGAAAAAACACGCAACAAATCTTATCCAGCCACGAAGGACAGATGAACCAAACTCCTTGGTATCTATATTTACATCGTCTGTTATCAGTTTTATCAACATTGTTGAACTTTTTGCCTCGTAACGTAATTTTGCTTTGGCAATTGCATAATCAACCATCATATGGCCGCGCTTAACAGACTATACAACTTTTGTACTTGTTAATTTTGAATCATGTTTGAATTGAAGAAAAATACCTATTTTAAAAGATTTCACGAAACCGTTTTAATAAATGAACAAATTCTTTAGATTAAACAATTGTTTTTGCACTATAGATATCTACCCATAACAGATCTGAAGCAAACCCAGTCATAAGGAAAACAAAAAAACAAATATTACAAAATTGTTAAGAAAATTTTTTTTCAAAATAATTTTCGTGGGAAAACAAAATTTAATTTTAAATGATTTTGTTATTGTTATTGAAATGTAAAGATATTGACCCGAAGCTCCTTTATTGCAAAATAGTCATATGTCAAAAAATCACAAATTTAAGTTACTTACAGTATTATATCTTGAACTGAATCTAAGTTATAGAAAAAAATATTTTATTTAATCTGTAATTAAGGCACATTTTGAAAACTTAATTCGCATTTTGCCAGGTTAGATTTTTTTTGTAAGTATTATTTATGTTTGCTTGCTTTATTTCTTTCAATCTCTGTCAACCAAATATTTAATACGAAGTGACTTCAACTTTGGCTGGTGTCAGAAAAATCTTTCCTTTTACAAAATTTTATATTTTTGCAATATTTATTAAACTAAGTCAATTATTATAAAAGATAAGTTGATATGATTGATACACATATTATATAATAATTTCTTATTTTAAATACTAAACACCTGATATAACTTGTAAGAGACAACGAAAGTTGCTACTCTAGCTGCATATTTTAATACCTAAAGGAGATCCACGCAGAGAGTTTCATAAAAAGTGAACAAATGGGGGAAAATTTTAAAATAGCAGCATAAAATTCATATCAAATTTCAATATCACTTAGACAATAATAACGATAGCATTTTTTTTTTAATATTTGGTAACACTGACAACATGTGCTCTGCTCAGTCATCCTACCTCCTACGAATTTAAACAAGATTTGTAACATGAGATTTATCTTTGTTAAGATTTTTTTTTTCATTTTTTGGCATTGTAAAAGGAAGCAAATAAAATCGGTCAAAAAAAAGGGTATAATTTTTTGTTTTTGGTTTGCTGAAAATACATCAACATGCAGATCAGATTTTCTAACAATATCATACACTGACTAATTTTTAACAATTTAGCCACTCACAATAATAACAATGACAACGACTCCCATTCATGCATGACAAGGATATGAATATTAAGGAAGCATAACAGCAACAATAATAGCAAAAAATAAATTTTAAAAACAGAAAAACGCTCTTAGGGGGTTTCCCGGACTTTTTCCCGGGAAAGCAGGGTTTTTTTATTCCTCGGAAATGCTCGCTCTTTAAAATTTAGACAATAGAATTTTTATATTTTTAAAGTTTATTAATATGAATACAGTAAAATCTTACTTAAGCGGACACCCTACTGTTCCTTGATCCCTGTAGCATTACAAAGGAAATCATTGAGTTCTTTTAAGAGGACATTCCCCTTATTCTGACACATTAAAACGGTATTTTCGGTGTCCGGGCATGGGAGATCCCACTGTATTTTCCTATTTTTTAATATTTTAAGTAAAAATTTAGTTCAATATGTAAAATCAACAATTCAAAGGGTTATTTTATTGATCGCTTTACTTTGCGTTGCAAAATTGTTATATAAATTTTGTCTGAATATTTAAGTGAAATCAACTAATTTTTTTCCCTCATATTCCGAGAAAAACCCGCAACAAGAATTTCTTAAAAAAACACTGGTATAAATTTTTTTTTATTTCGGGTTTGGTTGGGTTAAACTTCCCTTTTCTCTTTGCCTGCAGAAAGATATAAAAATTTTTATTTGAATGTTAAAAAATTAAAAAATAACTAAACAAAGGGACAGTGTTTGCAAAATTAAAAAAAAAGATGGAACTAAAGAATGCATTTCAACAGGAGCATGCAAATAAAACATAATGGTGGATGGACATTTTGCATACTTCCGGTTAAACAAAGAAACAGTTTTTATTGATATTGTTTAACATTATTTTTAATTTGCTTTTTTCTGTTAAATACTCACATTCATAATTTTTGCTGTGCTTTTTTTTTGTAATAATATATTTTTATGCTACAGAAAAAAATGGTAAAAAGTCTTAATAATGGAAGATGTTGCCAACAGTAACATCTTTATAAAGAAATTCATTTTAATTAAAGCAAATATTTTCAATTTGAGTTTTATAAAGGTATTTAAACTCTTTTTAATGGAAATAAGTAATTTTCAGGGTGCAGTGGTCCTTATTCCAGAACAAACAAGCCAAAATTTACACAGGGTGCTTAAATATATTGTGTATTTAAATAAAAGTTCGTTTGTATGCCTTTCAACCAGTTAGAGAAATAACACCTTACACTTAATGGTCCTTTAAACTTTTGCTTAAACTTTTAAGGTGTTATATTTAAACTCTTGTTTTATCATTATTCTATTTCTGCAGAACTCTGTTTAACTAATTTGTTTTCAAAAGTTTTTTAATTCTGTACCGGTATGAAAAAAAAACATTGCAAAAAAAAAAAAATTATTTCAGGAAGACAATAAGAAAAACATGTTAAGGAATCGTTGGAAAAGTATATGAAATGCAAAACAGAAGAACAATGCAGTAGGCACTTAAGTTTTTTTTATATGAATATAAACAAACGTGACATTGCAACACACTTTATCAATGGAAACCAGCAGCAATTCTTTACCATACATAATGCTTAAGGACTATTTTTGTTGTATAAATCAAAGGATTGCCATCGTTAAGAATTAAATAAAAATTTCAAAAATTTTTTCTTTTAACAATATCCAGATTTAATTTTTCGTGTTAAAAAAGTGTGTATTGACATTCAGAAAACATTTTTAGAAAAGAATAGAATAGAAGAGAAGAATAAAAGAAAAGAAAAGAAAAAAATAGAAAAAAAGATAAGATAAGATAAGAAAAGAAAAGAGAAGTGAAGAGAAAAAAATAAAAGAGAAGAGAGAATATTTTTTTGGCTAACCATCAAATTAGAGCTTAAGTGGGGAACGGAATAGCCGCACAACGTTACGAATAGCGCGGCAAGCTGTCAAAATTTAAAAACTGTAGTTTCAAAGTGGTGTCAAAAGAAAACGTGATTGTAGTAGTTGTTGCAGTTGCACGTGCTTGTAGTTGTCGTTGCAGTTGAAGCGCAAAATTCCTAACTTTGTTGTACTACAGAGCATTTGTCAGCTTCAGCTACTACTACAACTACTTTGTTCTGTTTCAGGCCTTATTTTTGTTAGTCATTAGACTTAAGCCTATAGTAGCCTATAGTACACGGAATGTAAAAAGCTACATGCGCATTAGGTTCTGACGTAATTTTGTCGTCATCACACAACACGAACTTGCTATTGTGGCTTTGTAGCATTGTCAAAATTACGTCAGCACCTCATGCGCATGTAGCTTTTTACATTCCGTGTACTATAGGCTTTACAGTTTTTGATGAGAAAGAACAAGGTGAGGAGATTGGGAACGGGTACTCAGTTAAGGGTTACCGTTGGAAATTTTCGAAAAGGGTCACAAAAAGTGGATTTTCCAGAAAAAGGGTCAAACAAGGGGTCAAGTTTTTTAAAAGCAGTATTTCTTATTTCAAAAAATATAATAAGACCAAGTTTTGTATAAACAAACAAAAAATATTTATTTCATGTAGGCAGTGCTTAAAAAAACTTAATTTTGAATGGAATGCCGTTTCCTGTTTTTAACACCTGACAAAAAGTTTGTTCTTTATCATTATAACTTTTTTTTATGTTATTTATGTTCTGACATTTCCTTCTTTTTTTACCGATTTTAAATAAATTTTAGGGTTTGTTTCCAATTTTGCAATTGTTCACGAATTTTAGACCTATTCGCGATTGAAGCGGGG
This sequence comes from Pollenia labialis, assembly GCA_949318255.1. NCBI lineage: Eukaryota > Metazoa > Arthropoda > Insecta > Diptera > Polleniidae > Pollenia > Pollenia labialis. The sequence goes on from OX439142.1 coordinate 121,792,862, forward strand.
TTTCCTGTAAATGTTGTGATTCTTTAATGCTTTTATGATTTTTAATAAATATTGGAATTTTCTATCATACCGCTGTCACCAAATATTTGGGAATTTCAGCACTTTTTACCGAATTTTTTTATTCCTGTTTGTTTAAGTGCCTTTTAAACAATTTTATGGCGCTAGTTTTGCAAACTTTTTTTAATTTTTAAATTTTTCGGAAGCTTTGTTGCGTTAAATAAAATATCACATTTTTTTTTTAAATAAACCGCCATTAAACAACAAATATGTATATGAGTAATGTTTCCTATTAGGGAAATTGTACTTTCATTTGTACTTCACTATCGAAAATCTAATTTGGAAGTCTTAAAAAATCTTTTGACACAAACTTTTTACGAATACTAACTACTTTTCAGGATTGTACGTTCTATATTTTGGTATTAAATCTTCACTTGAAGTCCGCTTATTTCGAAGACATTTGTTTAGCGCTAACGTTCAACAGTGTTGACAAAAACAAAAAAACAAAATGTGAGTGCTGTTCCCCAAAATAGCATTTTCACCTATTTTGGGGAAAGGATTATTTAAAAATAGTGTCATAAAAGGTATCACGGCGGTCGAAAAAGAGTCAAATTGATATTTTATTATAAAAACTTGAAGTAAGCTGTAGGAGTATTTGTATCTAAATATAAGATATAAAAAGGAGAAGAGGAGAGACAAGATAAAAAATACATTATTTCAAGACTAGAATTTCATATTCTTAACACTAATGCAATTTCAAAGCAAAATTTAAAAAAATTGCAGCAACAAAAATTGAATTTTTCCAACCGATTTTATCTATTTAACTTTATGATTACAGTTATTCTACTAAAAGCGGACCTATGTCATCGGTAAAAATTTTCGTAATATACTGATCTCAACAAATAAGGACTGTTATATGAAAATTTCTGCACATTTCACAGTGTGTTATATTTACAATGTTCCTAAAAATGCTTTTAGATTCCTTTCAATTTCTATTAAATGTAGGGTTTTTTCCCGAGATTTCCCGTCCCGGGAATTCCCGGGAATTTCAATTATTTTATTTCCCGTTTTCCCGGTATTTTTGTTGCGGGATCCCGGGAAATTAAAGTTCCTCATAGTTTCAGAAAAAACCATTTATACTTTGGAATTTAGTTTTATATTCTCTAAAAAAAAGTTGATAATTAATAAATTTAGTGAACTCTTCACTTAATAAAGAACATAAATTCAATATAAGATGCAGGCAGTAAATTTTAATTGTCCATGGACAAGTCTTAAAAATAGGAGATATCCAAAAATATCGCTCCTTTATTGCAGCAAAGTCATATCTACAAAAAACATCGAGCTTGGCAAAATGCGATTAAAGTTTTCAAAATGTTCCGATTTAAAGATATATTTTGCTATAACTTCGGTTTAGTTTGAGATAAAATACCGATTTTTTGTTACGAGAAAGTATGAAGGAACACTTTGCCCAATTAACTTAAAATTAAAAAAAAGTTTTGGATATGACGATATGTTTATAAGGTGATAAACATAAATTTGTTTAATTTTGTGACGGCTTATATAACCGGGAAGTGCTGGGAAACAGAAATAAAAAAAACTATGGAAACTCGTGTAAGATACTACAACATACATTTTTAAAAACACATTGTCCTAAAGATTTTAGGTGGATCTTGTAAGAAGTCCGCTTGATGCTATTTTTTGCATCAACCTTGACATACATTTGACTGATAGAGACGTTGTTTATAAAAAAGGAAAATTACTTCGGAAATAAAATAAGAAATATACTCTTTGCCGACTTTCTAAACGCATTGAGTGTGTCTTAATATTATTTTCTGAGCTGTTAAAAAATGTTAATATATTTATTTAAAATATTTTATCTATTTTATGAATTTACTTTTTGATCTCATAACTTGAGTACCACAATTTTTGGTTGTTTTTATTATTTTTTTATGAATTAAATTGTTATGTTTATGTTATCTTTTTATCTTGTATCTGGAGCATAATGATACGAAATTTACATATTAAATCGTAAGGTAATAATAATTCAAGTTCCCCTTTCAACCTTTAATTAATTTTTGTAGTATTTAGGCATTTCTTTTACTTACTTTTTAAACAAGTTCCCTTACGCTTTTAAAAAAAAAGTTTTTTTCATTAATTTAAAACAAATTTACTTTGTATTATTTATATGGAGCGGGATCCCGGGATCCCGGGAAACTTAAAAAAATTTCCCGTTTTCCCGGGAATCGAAAAACTCCGGGAAAAAAAAACTCTAATTAAATGTAATTTACTTAAAGGTTTGGCAACTATTCTTTTTCTAAACTCGTATGTGCAATTTTTTCTATCCCTATTGTAATAAGTCAAATAAATGTATACAAAAAGGGATATAAATGGCAAAATACATATACCATCTAGAATGCAATGGCACAACACCTCTATTACTTTTATATTTTCATTTAACTCATCCATCATTATTAAAAGAAGAGATGCAGGCATCAACTAATAGATACATACATATATACAATTTATCATCTGTGCAGAAGAATCTATGTATACTCTGAAGAAAAATTTTAAGTAAACTTCAAAAATATTGGAACCATTGTTTTTCACGGGACAAAAATGCCGGTACTTATTCTAATAGCATATTTTGTATATCTTTCTCTTGTAGTATCAAAATACAGAAATTACAAGATAAGTCTACTTATAACTATAATCAGAAGTGTATACATTTTATTGCATGCAGTTTTCAAAATTCAGTGTTATTTTTTTCTATTTATAAAGTAATTTTTTCTACATACGTAGCGGGTGTTTTTTTTAGAGGTAGATAACTTAAAATTGGCAGCACTGTTTTATGGGTCCTCTGATTGGACGGTTCTCAGTTTTTTGATGTTAGTTCGGTTTGGCAATTTGTGTTGAAAATAATCACGTCAGAGCAACATTTATAAAAAAAAATTTAAATTATTTTGAAAATTCTCGTTTATTTCAACACAAGGCGAATTCATTATAAGTGGTCTTAAAAGCCCGGCTGATAACCAAAAAAAAAAAAATTATGAAAGTAAATTTTTGGGAATACAAAACTTTTTAATTTACAAGATTTTGTTTGTCGTGCTTAATTCCCAATTTTTATTCTTGATAAAAACACTGACAGAAGAAAAATTGGGAATTAAGCACGCTAAACCAAGTCTTATAAACTAAAAATGTGTGTATTCCCACGAAATTACTTTGATAATAAACTGGCAAGTGCATGGCTAAAAAAAACCAAACTAAACTAAACTAAATGCTTTATTTTTATTTTTTTTTTCATTTTGTTGTTTCGTAGTCTACTTACAACTACAATTATTTGATTTTACGACTTTTAATTATTTTCTATGAAAATATGAAAAGTCCCAGTTCTTTGCAGATAAACCAAAAATTGTCGAGCACTGGAATGCAAATACTCGACTCGTAATTGCAAAAATTTAGCCTGATAAACTTCAAAGTGTTTGTGTTTGTGATAATTCGGCTGCCTCACGCACAAAATTATCTAACTAATCCAGCTAATGAAATGATTATTAAAAAGTTTTTATCTATTTCAAGTTCTCTGCCACTAAAAAAAACACCCGATACTAAATACTAATGCTTATTTTCTTCCTGCAAACTTTTTTTTGTCACTTTAACTTGAAAGTACGAGTAAGATTGTGTTTAAATATTTATACGTGCGCACTCCTTCTGTTCGTAATTAAGATTGTCATTTACTCAACCATGAAAAGCATGGTCTGAACTCATGCCTAAAAGCTTAAGTTGAAGATGCACATACCATTTATTCGTTGAAAAAAAAACATCTTGTGCATACCAATTCCTGAACTACGTCCATTGCACTTCAACTAAGTAGTACTTGTTTTACGTCCTTTTTTTTTTGCTTAAGATGAAATGAGATGAGATGTTAGACTTTTTTAACATCCGATCGACTCATCTTCCATTCCATTTTCATACTGCAATTATAATACGAGCAACACTTTATTTTCCTCTTCTTGTTTTTTGTTTCAGTTTTGCTTTTCTGATTACAATTGTTTAATGTCTGTAGATTCGATTTATCCATGAGTTGCAGCTGTGAATTTGTTTTTTAAGCTCGATTAAGTGCCTGAACATCCATTTCATACTATTTTTTGTTATTATTTTTAAAAGAATTTGTAAATTTTTGACTGTACCTTTTTTCTCTTATTTTTCGAAGTTTGGTTTAATACCATTATAATTATTTTTAATCTTTTGCAATGATTTTTCCTTTTTAGAGCAGAGTGTAGAAGTGAAAAACAAACAATTAAATAAATTTAGGAAAACAATTGTTTGTAAAAAGGGAAAAATAGAAGGAATACAAATATATTTGTGTGAAAATAAGAATTAAGTCAGTTACTCCTTATGAGGCAAACTGTGTAATTGCTTGCGGGAAATGTTGGATAATTAATAAGCTGTGTAACGACTTTTCTCTGATAACACTGTGCTTATTGAAAAAATAGACAAGCCGGGCACATGGCGTTTTAACCAGGGCTGTGGAGTCGTCTGAAAAAAGTACTAACTCCGACCCCGACTCACGAATCCGACCCCGACTCACGAATCCGACTCCTACCATAATCTTGATGCGGAATGTAAAGGGTCCGCCAAATAACTTTTTTTTTTGAAAATGCTTAAAAAAAAACTACTGAATATTTTTTCAAATTTCTTTTTTTATTTGAAAGTACAATCTTACCGGTTAATAATGGAAATGGCTGCCTCTGTCTTTATGCAAAATTCGTCTCAATGATGTCTCCGAAATGATCAATTGTTGAGAACGACGGTGAATTGACTTTCTGCCACAGCAGCAATATTCTCGGGTGTACGCATTGTTTTTGGCTTTTCACGCTTTGGTTTATCGATGAGGATGCCAGTTTCTTTCACTTTTTTCACAAGATAACGAACATACGGAGCTGACGGTGCTTCTCTTCTTCCAAAATCCATACGCAATTTTCGCACGCATTCTGCCTGCAACATTACAATGATTTTCAAAGAAATGTCGCAATATTTCCCAGCGTTGTTGAAGCGTATACACAACCATATACGTTCAGCGGAAGGATAAAACTTATTATCTGTCAAATCAGCCTTGAGCTAAGTGTTACCATTCACGAAATAAGCACTAGTTGAAAAAAAACGTTAGATGGCGGACCCCAAAAAAAAAAAAAAAAAAAATTTGGATGGCGGACCCGTTATATGAGACTCAGTGATGTTAACTTTTATTTTTTCGTTACCGTACGGCCTTCTAAAAATTTGAGTTTTTAAGAAGAAACTGCTGTACGCAAACATTGATGTGCTGTTTCCAAATGACAGGCGATTGATTATGTAGTAAAATTTATATGAAGAGCACTCAGTCCATCGCCTGTCATTTGGAAACAGCACATGAGAGCAGTATTCATAAATAATTTATTTAAATTTTAAATGTGTTTTAAGAAGATAATTTTTATTTTGGAAATTTTTTTTTAAATTTTTTATGCCGAAAAACTTTGGAGTCGGAGTCGTAAGTTTTTGTGGGTACTACGACTCCGACTCCGGCACAAAAACCTCAACTCCGACTCTTCAATTCCGACTCCGACTCCACAGCCCTGGTTTTAACATAATTCGGTTACGCTGAATCCAATGGTGCTAACCGTTTTTTCAGGTTGGCTCGTGGTTTCGAGATATACCGTTATTTCGAAAATGGAGGAGGTTGCACAACATATATTTGCGTAACTCAAAATAGCTTTAGCTAATTGAAAAATTAAAAAAACCGAAATTTTGAATAAAATTTCCTTTAAGGAAAGTAAAACTTTTTTCTAATAATATGCGCAGTCGTTTTAGAAACATTATCGAAATTTCGAAATTTTAGATTTTAAAAATTCATAAAAAAATTCGAAAAGTCTTCTAGTGATAAATGATAAAAATCTGTTAGCAATGTTAGAGTTTTCTTTACAAAAGTCGAAAAATATTAATTAATTTAAGAAGGGTAGGTATGTAGGAAATAAATGATTGAGATGAAAAATAAATTTGGGGTTGGGTCATACATTCATTTGACCCATCTAGGAGCATATTTTTTTTCGAAAACGAGGAACAAGTTGAGGTAAATAAAAATGACATTTATTGTCTGGCAAAGGCTAAACATTTTTTAGGGCCCGAGGAAGGGGCCTATCCAGAATTATGGCTCCAACAAGATGGAGCGTTAGCTCGTCCAACTATGGCTCATTTTTTGGCAACCATATCGTTAATGATGCCCCACACTATACATATAAGAGAAAAAAGGCGAAGAGAAGAAAAAAATATATTAAACGTTTAACAACTTGTTTGCCTATAAAACCTGTTTTAATCAATTGTAATTTGTTGTTATCGTTTTTCCTCCTTAAGTTTTGCTCTGTTTCTTTGATTTTGTAAGAAGGGAAGGAAAAAGAAGAAAAGAAAATTAATTCCTTTCCTTCTTTTTTTGTTAATGTTTTTAATTCCTACCTTCACAAACATACACCTGTATTCAAAAATAGTCCTTATTTAAACTCATATGAGCATTCAAGTTTAAGATTTTTTTTTAAAGTTTTTTTTCTCTATGCATTTTGTTGTTGTATTCTCACTATTAAAATTTCTTATTTATGATGAGGTCTCTGATAAAAGTTTAACTAGTTGTTTGTTGTTAAAGTTGCGCGTTTTTTTTTTACAAAAACAAAAGTTCAAGTTGAATTTTTATTTCAGCCGCTAGTGTTGCACGTTTTCGCACTAACTGCAACTACTGCAGCAATTTTATAAGTGAGTTTATGAGTGTGAGTTGTTGCGTTTAACAGCTACCTAGCGGGAAAAAGAAGGAGTACGAAGGCCTTCTAGAAGGCCTCTGTACCCCTTCTTTTGGATGTACAAGGCCTTCTTGCTCCATTCCATACTCATATCTTTTTTACACGCGTTGTCATTGCGGAGAAGGCCTTCCGCTTTCCTTTCTTTCGCCAGAGCTTCTTAAAGGCATTCAAATATATGGCTCTTAGAAGGCTTTCCTGAGAAGGACTGTTAAAAGGCTTTAGAATAAAGGTTATCTTAAAGGGTTTTTAAGAAAGGTATGTTAAAAGGCCTTTTAATTAATGGCTCTTAAAAGGCCTTTCGGACCATCCTTGTAAAAAGTGCATCGGTTCTAATGGAAATAGGCTGACCATTTTCATTCGCATCGCATCGAAAAAACATCGATGTTTTTTTACAGTGTCCATCCCTACACAGAACCTTCTTCTTCAGTGAACAAAACACAACTAAAAAGATTTACATTATTGTTTTCACTTGGTATTTTAATATGTATGTATTTTTATTTTTATAACGGGATCTGAATTCTTTCGCTTTTGCTTTGGCGAAAAAACAGAACAAAAAATTTTACTCTTTCTCTTTTTAACATCAACTAAAAAGATTTACGTTATTGTTTTCATTTGGAAGTTATTTTATTATGTATGTTACTTTGTTTTTGTAAAGGAATCTGAACTGTTTTGCTTTTGCGTGTGCAAAAAAACAAAACAAAAAATGTTACTCCTTCTTTTATCGCTTCTCATAGAAGCGAGTGTGGAAGGTGTATCTTATCTTTTATACCAAAGAGCCAAGGCCTTCTATGAGGCATTCTTTAGCAGTTACATAAGAATAGTAATTAAATCAAAAAAATTTTTAATCAGGCCTTCAAAAAGGCCTGAAGTAAGAAGGTCTTCTAAGTTTTACCGCTGGGTATACGTGTAGCAATAATATTTAGCCGCTAATAGATTTTCATAGTTTTTGTTTGGAATTGTGTACAAAGAGCATTAAAATGCAGCAGCATAAGTACAAAAACAAGTTGAATTCACAAATTTATGCACACACCAACAAATTGTCCGTATATCCGTAAACTCATTGTGGGTACTAAAAACATTTACTAAGTACATAATTGGTTTTGTTGTTAAAGTTTTTCGTTTTGACCATCAAGTACGAGTATTAATGGAAATAAAATGTTAGATATCTACCTATTTTATTTTTTTTAATAGAATGGAATTTTGGTAGTATAAACACATGTATTTAAAAAAAAATTTAAACATCATTAGCGTAATTGGAAGTTTTGAAAAGCTCTTGAAACATGATTTTAAACATTTAGAAAATATTTTAAATTTTTGAAAAAAGAAGGTTGTTTTCAACAACTCCTTTGCTTGCTTTTTCATAATATGGATTTCTTTTAACAAATTTAACTACATATTTGAACTATTTTTTAAATTTTCTAGCTGAATTTTGTTGGAAAAAAATTGCTAAAAGCCAGAAACGCAACAGCTAAAATTGAAGAGAAACGGATTTTAACAAGATTATTTTTTAATTGAAAAAAATAAAATAAAAGCGGGACTGGGTTTGACTGATTAAAAAAAAAGAATCTGCAGTTTCTATAACAATGTTTCACAAGTCTAGTGCAGAGTTTCATTCGAGTTGTTGCATTGATTTCAGAAATGTTTTCTACCACAGGCTAGTATGTATCTACTAGATGGCCCCAATAAATGACACCTAAGATATATGAATATTTAAAGAAAAATAAAATTCGTATCACAGCATAATAACATTTTAATAAATTCCTTAGTTATAATTTTTCAAAGTTTTTCTCTGTTGAGAATTTGGAATTTCCATTTATAATTCTAAAATAATTTTTTGTGAAAATATTTATTAACAATAGTGCAGCGCAAAAATAAATAAAAAGAATTACCATCAACAACATTTTTTTTACAAAAAGATAATTTCTAAATTTAAATAAAAATTAAAATTGTATAGTTGTCTGAAATAATTGTCTTAAATCAATAGAAGAGAACTTACATCTTTTTTTTTTTTGTCAATGTCCAATAAATCAAGGATCACCTATTTTGATATCACAATTAAAGAACTAAGATTTTTATTCAGTTATACCTTTTTGGCGTTGGAAATTTTAAAAATTGTGGTTTAAAAAAAGTCTTGCCTACACCTTCGCCCACAAAATTTCTCATGTCAAGCCTGTTTCCCTGTGCGAAAAAGATAAAATTAAAATACAGTCTAAATAAGATTAAAGTTAAATATTGTGTTCTCTATTTTATAAATGAAAACAAAAAGATTAACACTGTCAATATTCTATTTCGCTGGCACTAGGGAATCTTTAACGTTAGAGTTCGAAAATTTGTCTGAAATAGATCTGGTACTGTTTCAGTGCTTTCGGACCTGAATACTTATGCCTGTATTCATAATTATCTACTATGAAAATTATCCTTAATAAAATTTTGTTAAATTTAATAATCGTGTTGATTTATTTTAAAATTTTTAAATTTTTCAGTCAAATTTAAAGATACCACAGAAAGCATTTTTAAAACACTTACAACTTTCCTAAATTTAAACATTTTTTAATACGAATTTCTTTCAAAATTCATAGAATGATAAAGCAGATTTTCTCTTTAAACCTTGAGCTCTTGTACACAAAACTAATTTATTGCCTTAAAAAAACAAAAACACCCCAAATTTCCACAAAGTTTATTTAGATTTGTACGTTAACAACAGCATTAACACAAAAACACATTAATAATTAAAATTCGATAATTATTAACCAACAAAAACCAGAAATGAATATGATAAAAATCCAATTAATATTAACAAAGCGCCAATAATTTAAGAACAGTCAACATATATTGACATGTAAATTTGTTTGTCCATATAATTGCTATTGTTTTTGCCGTTTTCAGGCTAAAAATGCTTTCTGGGTTCGACAATAAAATTTCGTTTCGATTTCGCTATAAAATAGTCAATAATTACACAAAAGCATAAGGCAATGAAAATATTATATCTGCTGGATACTACTTGTGTGTAACGGTCATAAATGTAATTGAAAATGTTCGTAAGAATAAAAGTGCTTTTTCCCTTTTTGTTGTACTCGTTGTTATTGTTATTGCTATCTGTTTATCATATTAAAAGAATTGAGTGCAAACCAGGAAAGAAGAAAAAACTACAATAAAAATGCCTGAAACAAATTAAAGTATGTAGATGGTACTTAACTTTTACATGGCTGCAATGTTATGCCTGCCAACTTATAAGTAATTTTTAAAAATAATCGACTTTAGAATCAAATTTTGTATGAACCAAAGCTTAAATACATTTTAATATAAATATATCGAGCCCTAACCGCGAAAATAGTGTAAGCGACATAAATTTCAGTTTTCGTTTTTTTTAATAAATGACTTTATTGGCAACACTTGCATCATCTCCTAAAATGTCATGGTCACAAAAGGTACCGTTACGATTTTATAGCAAGAACAATTTTATTGTAAGCGACAAATTTCATACAAAATTTATATGAAATAAAATAAAAAAGCTCTCTTCCGTAAAGTTTGATTTTTGGCGCTTACACTATTTTCGCGGTTAGGGCTCGATATACATATATACATAACGGGTTCGCCATCTAACGTTTTTTTCAACTAGTGCTTATTTCGTGAATGGTAACACTTAGCTCATGTCTGATTTGACAGATAATTAGTTTTATCCTTCCGGTGAACGAATATGGTTGTGTATACGCTTGAACAACGATTCGTAAGTGGGCCTGCGATCGACTTACAGAATATTCCGATTTTGCCAAAAAATCATCTTTTCAGATGAAGCTCATTTTGATCTTGGCGGATATGTAAACAAGCAAAATTGTCGCATTTGGGGCACATAAAACCCCAAGCATACATTGAAAAGCCGATGCGCCCAAAACGAGTCGCTGTTTGGTGCGGATTTTGATTCAGAGGCATAATTGGGCCATTTTTCTTCGAAAATGAGCAAGGAGTGGCCGTTACAGTCAATGGCGATCGTTATCGGGCCATGTTGAACGAATTTTTGTTCACAAAAATTGAAGGGGAGGATATTGGCAACATTTGGTTTCAACTGGACGGCGCTACGTGCCTCACAGCCGAAGCTACACTCGATGTTTTGCGCCCTGTTTTTGAATATCGCATGTTCGAATTCGAAATTCTACAATTCTGCAGAGTAGCAAATAACAATTTAAACATAAATTTTAATTTAATAGATAACTTATAACTAAAGCTATAAATAATACTTAGATAAATCAAATTTGGAGTGACATAATATACTACTTTGTAGTTAAGGTTGCGGGTTCGATTCCCGCCAATGACTCTGGTCTACTTCACTACAATGGGCTGATGGTATACGTTACTATTGTAACATATACAAAATTAAATAATAAAAGTATGCTAACCTCATACGATAAATAAATAAGGTCGGGTTATTATTAATATACGATAACAGGGTTATCTTAAAGCGAAACTATAATTAATAATTGTGATTGCTTGCTTCTCATTAAAAATAAATTTTTTTTTCCAAAAATCCTATTTTTCTATATGAAACAAGTTGCTATAGATCAAGCAAAAAAAATTCTATAATCACTTTTTGCTGTTCACAATAAATTCAATTTTTAGTTTTAATAAATTCGTTAGTTTATACAATAATTATTATTATAACTACTAGGGATGCGATTTCCATGAAAATTCATGTTTTTGTCGATAGCCTAAGAACGATGTCGACCAATTATCTTTCCGAATTATTAATGGCCCTTTTGCGATTCTCCACTTTTGTAACAGTTTGGTTGTCTTTGGTAAATTCACATTGCCATTCTCAACAGGCAGTTTATAAAAGTTTGGTCGACAAAAATGTTAAATGCACACTGCTAAAAAGTAGTTGTGTTATTGGCTATTAAAGCTTATTTTGTTTTTAAATTCGACAAAAATCTAAAACAAAATGGAGAAATCGTATGTATACATTTTTGAAATAACTTTTTCACTTTTTTTTAAAATTTGAGCGGCTTGTCCAGCTTATTAAGAGAAACTTCGAAATTGCTCGCGGAAAACACCAAAGTTTGATATGATGAAAACATGAATTTTTCAGGAGTTATGGGAAGATTTTTCAGTAGAGGTAAATATTTTGGGACCACGACAAGTACTTCTCTTTGACTCTTATAATATTCTTAATCTTCTGATCTAATAAATAAATAAAATTATAATATTCTTGACACACGTTTGGATACAAGGCAATGAAAATCTCATCAATAATAATAACAAATTAGAGATCAAGTTTTCTGCCAACACAATTTAAAGTGGGGAACAGAATAGTCGCTGTAGTACAACCGTTACGAATAGCGCTGCAAGCTGTCAAAAGTAAAAACGGAAGTTTCAAAGTACTGTCAACAGAATACGTAGTTGTAGTAATCGTTGCAGTTGAAGCTGAAGTACAAAATTCAAATTATTGAACTTTGTCGCGCTACAAAGCATTCGTCAGTTTCAGCTACTACTGCAGCTTCTTTATTCTGTTCCAGGCATTATACTATTTTAATCAATGATCTGTAATACAAAAAAAAATGTATTTGTTTTGTATTAATTATTGTGCTCTTTGTAGTTTTAGCTACTAAGCATAAATTTTTTAATTAATTATTTCAAAAATGCAAACATTTCCATTAAGCCTACTCTGAAACAAAAACATAAATGCAACAAACCCATATTCAAACCAACGAACCATTATTTCCATCACATCTTTTTACAAGGAGGTAGTTTTTTTCTTCTACTTGCCTCTACGAAAACAATACAACTTGCAACTTTACAATACCCCATAAATACATACAACAAACAAGTTTAACCAGTTTCTTTAGCTGACACCACAACCAACTACAAAAAAGGGAGAAAAAACATTTCAAACATTTTTGTGATTTACAAATTTGACCAATTTTTTAAAGAACTTACAAAAACTATAGGAATTCGGTGTAACCTGGCTGAACAGCCTCTGCCTTAGCATTCAGAAAAAGTCATTGTTGCTATCCAACCTTTGCTAATAAACGGAATACAGGTAAAATTTTCAGCAACGGCAAAGGCAAGCAAGTCAATAGCTTTTATGTTTCCAAAAGTCATTGGGGTTTTACTGCAATGCGTTCATAATCTTCTTACAAACTCAATGTGTATTAAACTGCTTGGCAAAAATGAAAAGGAGCAAAAAAAAAATAAATCAAACCAAGTTTCATTGTAATCCATTATTTTTTTTTTTTTTTGTTAAGGTTAACAAAACAGAGGTATTAGCTTTTGCTACACTTTAAGGGCCCTCTTGGGAATAACAAACCAGACTTAATAGTACTTTTAGGTAGCTAACTTATTATTTAAATTGTAATAAAAAATGTTAAAGGAGGAACTTAATATAAATTTCATCAACGGCCATTCAGTTATAATTAACTACTAACTAAACGAAAAAAACATCTTGCTAATTAATGAAATAGTTAGTTTTAACTTAACTTGGTGAAGTTTTATATACAGCGTTATCCATTTAAATTTTGAATTTTTTAGTGAAAGGTTTGCCATTTACGAATATGGATCGATTAACACCCCAAGAACGCGTAAAATTAGATAAAACTTACTACAAATGTGTTGGTTCAAATGTCGAGCATTACGGGCTAATAGTTGTCATCATAATCGAATTACTGTGCAAGGAATTGGCAAAATTATAAAGAAACTTAAAGAGAATGGAAGCGTTACAGATGTGGCCAGACCGCGTTTTTTGTTAGTCAAAATGTGGCGGATAATCCGAAATTAGCGATTATACGACGTTCTCAGCAAATGGGGCCTATGTTACTGCTCATTATGGACTGCAAAACGCGTTGTGTCACGTTTTGGCGACGTCAATTAGTCAAAAACTACCTCAAAGGAATAATATAAAAGACATTTTATTTCGTATTTAATGCCAAGGTCCAAGTATAATAATGAATTAAAAGTTTCACCTAAATTTTAGCTTTATGTGTGTTGTATTCTACTTTACCTTTGAAACAAAAAAGGATAACCCTTTAAGAATAAAGTTTCTATTTCAATTTTAGCTCAATGGCCCAATGATAATAAAACTCTGTCTTGAAGACAACAGAAATTCTATAATTATACCCTTAAATACAGATGGAAGGGTATTTACAAGGTGCAAAAGTCAACACCCTATCGGAAGAGGCTATATTTTTTGCAAATGGCGGTTAATAAGTACTGAAGTGCTCGCCAAAACGTGAAATAATTGTTTTGATTTTCTAAAGGCTGCATTTCGTTTTGTTGATTTGCACTTGCCGGCAAGATCGCCCAACTTAACCGTTCTAAGACTCCTTTTTGTGGGGTTACTTGAAGTCACTCAGACTCTTAAGGTCCATATACAAAATATCCGTCCGGAATGCAGCAACCTATTGCCCGGAGTCCTGGAATGAGTGATGGGAAACAAACAAACACAACCCGAAAGTTAATCAAAAGTTTTTCATATATTTTCTAAGCTACAGTCAAAGAATATCGGGTGACAACTTTTGTCCCACCTTGTGTAAGTTCGTTATTTCAAAGGTTTTTCATATCGTCTATAATTTCTACATAATTGTTCTTAGGCACTACAAAGAATACGTATGTAATGGATCCTTATTAGTAGCAGAGTTGATAAAACATTATCTGTCCGTGTGCATTTATAAATGGGTTTGTCGAAGACCCCAGAGATGGTAGCGACTAGGTTGTTATATATTTATATTACACATAATCCGGAATAGTTAACTATTGAAATATATGTGTTTCCACCTGAAATAAATTTTGTAGAATACTTATAAGGCAAATTAACAAAATCGGTTCATGGTTCACCTGTTTATAGACAAATAACTACCTTTTTCTTGCTGGAAAAAAGTTATGGCACAATAGCGACCATACCACATGAGAAAGGAGATTCGTTATTTCACCCCGTTACAAGTGTATTCCTGAATTCAAGGTTTTGGTACGATTTTTAATCCTAAAAAGTATGTCATATAAAATATTTCCGTTCTAACACAAAAGTTTATTCTCCATTATAATTAACATGTTTAAAACAAGTCAAAGGAGTCTATTAAACAAAAACTCTGTTCTGCTCTGCCAAAACTGAAGGCCCTTTTTCCCAAACAAAATCCTTTAACAAAACTTTAAAAAAAACTTTAAATTGACAGCGATTACTTGCTAAGGCGATACGCTAACAAAAAAAGAAGAAAAAAAGCGGCAAACATAAAATTGTTTCATTCGATTCGCTTTTAAAAACACGTTTCTGTTTTTGTTGTTGTTGATTATAGATATTTGCTGACAAACTGGCTGGCTAAATTTTTTGCTTATTTTTTAAAGCAAGGTATTTGTGGCTCTTGGTGTAGTGATTGTTGTTACATTAAAAGAATGAACCAAATCCCCAAACGATCAATTGCCTGACGACGACGACGACGACTATGTTTTACACAAGTGGTTTGGAATTTGTGTGTTGTGTTGGAAGCTGGTTGCATTTTAAGGCAGCCAAAGTGTTTTGGCTTTTAACGCTTTACCAGCGAGATTGATGGTAGTTATTTCCGTTAATTTTTTCCACTGTTGCTGCTGCTTAAGTCGATGCTGTCAATAATATATTGCTGCTACAAATTTACATCCACTAAAAACAGTTGCAGCATCAGCAGCTTTCAAGTTATTGTCGGGTTTTTTCATTGTTGCTCTTATTTGTTGGTTCAATTTCTTTTATTGTTGGCTTGTTACTATGTCGATATATACATATAGTAGTTGTTGTTGTTACTGTTGTGATGCTGTGTTACACAACCCGCCTTCTTTCCAGTGTTTGAAAATAAACAGAACATTATTTAGCATTCGGCACACACACCTAGGAACGATATCTATTTTTTTAAGTGTTTTTTTAGACGAACACAAACCTTAATATTGTTCGTAGCTATTTTCAAGAAAGCCGAACATTATATAGTGTTCTGTTCTTCGTTAAAAAGCAGAACAATTGTTGTGAAAATGTAGACAAACATTATATTTCTGTTTTTACAATGATAAAGAAACGAACAAACAAAAGTTGTTGGCAACGACCGCAGCACGAACAGCTGCTAATTTTGCGGCCTTATTGTTTTTTTTCGTATGTGTATTTGGTTTTTTTTACCAGCCAAAAAGGGGAAACATTAATGAACCAAACACACTGCACTTTGTGGTTAAAAAAAAACCGAACGGAATTAAATGTCCTTAACTTTTGTTGATTGGGATAAAAAAAAAGTTCGAAAGATGACAAACAGGGAAACGTTATTTTTGTATGATTTTTTACACATACATTATAAGCGTTTGTGTTTTCCACAATTCTACCGAACCGAACACTAAGGAGCGATATTTAGTTTTTATTTTCGAACACTGGTTCTTTCTCTCTCGTAGTGTCTGTATCTTCTTGTTGCTGTGGTTTTAGTTGGTTGTCTTGTCGTTGAGGTTGTGTTTTATGTGTGTGAGATAAACAATAACTTGCTGCTGTAGTTGTTTATTTTTTACTTTTTATTGTTTATAGATTGAAAGGGGTTTTTTGGCAGAAATGAAATAAAAAATAAACCAAAACTTGACGTACATAAAACATATTGCCATTGTTTACGAATGTGCATCAATAAAAGAGCAACAAAAATATTGTAAATAAGAAATAGCAGCAGCAGCAAAAACACTACTAAAAACGAAATGAAAATAAATTGAATTACAACAAAACCACTCTAAACAATTTTTACTTGAAGAAGATGAAGTACAAAAACAACATGAATTTTTTCATTTTGATTTGGTTTTTGTGTTTTGTTTAAAAACTAAAAAAGCCAAATGAAAATAAAAAAATCATGAGTAAATTTAGGTTAACACAAAGTATTGTTGTTTCAACACAAATACGTGTTTATAACCACATACATTTACAATTGCATGTGTACATGTACACATCAATACACTTGTACGGTTACCGCCAACAGATTGATATTTGTGTTTGCATGTGTATTTAACAATTGTTCAACAAATGGAACTCTGCTCTGTACAACTGAACTCTACCCTCTTGTTGTACTCTTTTGTAAACACACTCATACACATCACATTCATTCACTTAAACAATGTCTGCACATTAAAGCAAAAAAAGTTCAAATCTCAATATTTGCACTACACGAATGTTCATTTGCAATATTTCCCTTAGCCAATTGTTGTTATTACTACCAATATACAAAATGTTTCACAATGGCTCTTTCATCGGTTTTACACAAAAATTTCTTTAAATCAATTTTCCCCGAAAAGTTTTTTAACAAAATGTCACTTTTTCCACAAAAAGAGTGTAAGCTTTTGCAGGCGGACACCGACCGATGCCGCAATTTTGTCCGCTGATGGAAGCTGTCCGTCGTAAGTTTTAATGTGCCAAGAGGACATTAAGAAACCCATGGGACTTTGAAAATCGTTCGCATATAGCAGATGCCCGGCTGCTAGAGCTGTCCGTTAATATAGCTTTCACTGTAGTCACTTTTTTTTTACAAAAAACGCTATTTTGTGAACAAGTCGCTTTTCTCAAAAAAATAATTTTTTTTTTACATAAAGTGTTTTTTTTATATTTATTTTCCTTTGTTTTTTCTAACAATCATACATAGTTTTTTTTTATATTTTGTTGGCTTTTGCCCCATTGTGCTTTTTGATTGTATTGTGCTTAGTTTCTAAATTTACTTTGGCATTGCCTTACAAGTTTATTGTTATTTGAAATTTTAAATAAAACAAAATTGTAGAACAAAGATCTCAAAATATTTGCTACTCATACATTTTAAAGTTAAATATTTTCGCGTTTTTAGTTAACATATCTCTAGCTCTCTTTTTATTGTTGTTGAGGCTTGTTTCCGTTTTATTTCAACACTGGCGCTATATTTCCTTATTTATGACTCTTTTTTGGTTTTTGAAACCTCCAAACTAATTGAATGAACACGAAGTACATTTAATAGATCGCGATGAACGTGGATGTTATATAAATAAGACAACATTTAACGTGTACTTTTTTTAACAGTAATTGTCAGATATTTTGGGAAATACTCAATCACTCGATTGTTTGTAGGATGACTGAATGCCATTGTTTGTTTTGGTTTTTCTTTTATTACATTTTTTGCAAAATTTTTTATTTACTTTTTTAAAATTTTTTTGTGGCTTTTTGGGCATATGATGCAGTTATTTGATATTTTAGTAGAATTTTTCTGTGATGATCCTAATGTTGTAGTTCTGTGGTAAATGCATACAAACAAAACTTTTTTGTTGTTGTTAAGCTCAAAATTTTGTTTTTTTTAACCAGGAAACTACATTTAGTCCTTTATTTACAAAAAAAGTCTGCAAAATATTCTCGCTTTTGAATAAAAGGCATATTTTTAAAAAATTAAAAAAAAAAATCGAAAAAATCTGTTTTTAACTAAACAAGATACTACAAACGGTTCAAATGAATCCTTCATCACACGCAGCGAAAAAACATGTTTAAATATGGTCACCTCCAACAAAACTATTATTGTCCACAAATCCCAATAATTTTTTATCGCCCACGTTGATTCCTTCTCCAGAAATCTGGACTCATCCCCTAGAGAATTCAAAAGTGTAAATTAACCATAAGTCGCTCCAACTCGCTCTGTTAAAAATTCTGGGGATGGAAAACGATGGCGAATAGTATTGTCCACAAATCCTAATCATTTTTTAACGCCCACGTTGATTCCTTTTCCAGAAATCTGGACTCATCCCCTAGAGAATTCAAAAGTGTAAATTGGCTATAAGTCGTTCCAACTCGCTCTGTTAAAAATTCTGGGAATGGAGAACAATAAAGAGTAGTATTGTCCACAAATCCTAATCATTTTTTATCGCCCACGTTGATTCCTTTTCCAGAAATCTGGACGCATCCCCTAGAGAATGCAAAAGAGTAAAATGGCCATAAGTCGTTCCAACTCACTCTGTTAAAAATTCTGGGGATGGAGAACAATAAAAAATAGTATTGTCCACAAATCCTTATAATTTTTTATCGCCCACGTTGATTCCTTTTCCAGAAATCTGGACTCATCCCCTAGAGAATGCAAAAGAGTAAAATGGCCATAAGTCGTTCCAACTTGCTCTGTTAAAAACTCTGGGGATGGAAAACGATGGTGAATAGTATTGTCCACAAATCCTAATCATTTCTTATCGCCCATGTTGACTCCTTTTCCATAAATCTGGACGCATGCATCATAACAGCGGTAACATAAGTTCTTTTAATTGGTTAACATTGTTCTGTAAACATAACAGAATGTGTCTAGGGTTATCAATTTTAAAATTTAACTTCACACACATCAAAAATATTATGTTTAATATAACCATATTGCTGTCACCGACAACCGACAATATTATGGTTAAATTAGTCCTCAATCAAGAAGCCTGAACCATATTATGGTTGCCTTTAAACATGTTATAATTAAATATGACAATAATTGTTTAAAAATTAACAATATAACATATTTTCCTCTTTTTAAAGAACACCATGCTATAGTTGAAAACCAACCATGCTATTATGAGTGTTAAACATATATTAGTTATTATTAATACGATTTCCGTTATTTCCGATTTTAGTTATGTTTAACCATAAAATGTTCGGAAGCAACCAAAAAATGGTTGCGGTTTCTTGATGGATAACTTATTCAACCATTATTTGGTTGTTAGTGACAATAATATGATTAAATTAAACATAATATGTTTAAAATTTTCTTTAAAAATAGTTTTGTTGGAGGTGACCCTATTTAAACTTGTCTTTTCTCTGGGTGCAAATAAAAAGTTCCATTTATGTAAAGAGTTTATTTTACATAAACAGTTGTTTGTTTGCGAAAAGTCCTTTTTCAAAAACTCAATTCTTTGTATTACAGAATCTCTCATTTTTTGAAAATAATCTCTTGCAAAAATATCATTTTTGTTAAAAGTTCCTTTTACTCATTTCACATAAACTTTGTATTGTTTTTATAAAAATTTTCTTCACTGTTTTCTACAAAAGGCACCTGATATTCTAGCATAATAACAGCTTTTCCACAAAAGGTCCTAAAAAAAACAAACAAAAAGCTTCATTTATATAAAAAGCTTTTTTTTATTAAAAAAAGGTTTTATGTTCAGAAAATATCCTTTTTCACAATAAGTCGAAATTTTTCACAAAAAATCTTGTTGTTTTCCAAAATCTTTCAAATTCATTTACTTTTCCAATTAGAATTTTGAATAATATAAATATTTTTATTTTTCTTTGCAGGTAAGTGACGATTAAAATTAAGTTTAATCTACTAAAAAAGGGTAAGATTCTTTCTTATATATTCTTTCTTAATATACATTGGATAAAAATCTGGAATTAAATAGAAGATGAAAGAATGATGAATGAATATTAAAAAAAAAAAAATATGAATCAGTCACGGCCCAACTATTTGTATTTGGTTCCCGCAGGTGTGATACCAGGTGTAAACTGACAGGTCTTAAACATGGGGTGATGTCGGTTCTGGCATTTACCCTGAGTAGTTCGACTGGAGTATTCAGGCCGAAATAATTGCCATCTACAAAGCTGCGAAGTTTATTATTGTGATGGAATATCTGACAGGTATATCGACTGGAGTATTCAGGCCGAAATAATTGTCACCTACACATCTAATCTAATTACATCTAAAATTCTTCAAGAATGCCGGACGCTGCTAAAAAAAGATGTCGAGACATTCATTTTTTCCCTTAAATGGGTCACTGGGCACAGAGGCATATATGGCAGCTTTGTGGTTGACTTATTGGCGCATGCAAGCATGCGTTAAAGCTGTGCACACCTCACGTAAGAGACTTAATTGCGGTTATAACTGGCAATTGGCCCATTGGGAAACACGCCCACAGGCTAGGGCTGCCTTACAATAAACTTTGTGATGAATAAAAGAAGTCATCTGAATATCTTCTCTATCATTGCCAGGCATTCGGGGACCAAAGACTTATACTGTTTGGTCAAAGAACTCTTAGAGACAAATATAGTCTCTCTGACACTGATTTGATGTGAACCCACTGCTTCATTGAATCAACCGGTTGGCTGAGTAATGGTAGCATCCAGGTAATAAATAATGTCTGGGAGAATGTGACACATGGTAATACAACGGGAACTAGTTACTGGACCCACGTTAACTATGCTAGATTACGGATGCCAAAGAAACCTAACCTTGTATTTTGTTAAATTGGAATTAATTTTTTACTTTAAATTCCACAATTTCTTTGTCTACTTTATTTAAAGTTTTTCTCTTAAATTTATCGCTGGTGTTTATTTTATGGGTTTTTGAATTCAAATTCGTTGTTTTTAATTTCAGTAATAATTAATTTCCTTAAAAATATTATTAACAATTCAATAGAACAATAACAGTGCACTATCATTTCCATAAATTTCTTTCTTTAATGACATAAATTTGTATTAAACACTGTTGTTTTTGTTGTTTCCATTTCGACGAACACTTTCATAGTCACAATCAACTGCAGCATCACAAGAACGAAATATTAAGAGCAACAACAATAATATTATTGTTTATTTTCTTTTAGAATTTTTTATGTTAAAAGTGCGTGTTGCATTATTTATGTGTAATTTTTGTTTATAAATTTGTTGTTGTTTTTGTTGCTGCAGTACTAAAATACCGACTGTTAAACCATAAAATGGTGATTTAAGATCCATGAGCTATGAAAAATGAATAAAAACACGCAAAACGTGTGTGAAAGATGCATCTACATTTTTGTTTTTGTTTAAATTAGGGAGATATAAATATTTCTAGTTTGAAGTTAATAAATCTCATGGATAATTCGAAATAAGTCAAAGGTCATGTTTTGAAAATTCTGATTAATAAAGGATTCACTTTTCTAGTGGTGTAAGAAAATAAGAATGATTTATAATTTTGTTTAAGCTTTTAGTTGTTAGTGCTGCTGCTTTTGACAATACATATAGTAAGTATTTCTGCGCCACGTTCTTAAATTTGGGTGTAACATTTAATTGCGGTAGAAAACAAGCGGATCTGCATATCTAGAAAAATAAGAAGATCTAAGGTATAAATAGTCTTCTTATTTAGCTGAAACACAGCGTAGGATGGATAGAAGATAATGCTTCTCCAAATTTCTTTTAAGATTTTAACAAAGGCTCCAAAGGTCACTTCTTGTAGACTTATCAGAACTTTTACTAGGCTAAGGGGTGACCATGTCTTCCGCACTTTCGGAAGGCAGAGTAATATTAAGTTGTTCAATAAGACGTTATTTCGATTTATTTTCTAGCTTTTTATCGAAGGTCAAGAATTAAGAGCTGTAGATAAACAATAAAATTTCTTTATTCGCCAAACCCTCAAAATGTTCATTCAGAGCTAATTCTACGTGAGTTGCCAATGTTCGGGACGGAACTATTCTCCATCTCAGTTTATTCAGTTATTGTATTTTCTAATAATGTTCGAAGACTCCAAAGTAATCCAAAAATTTGTAGCAAAATGCATTTTATTATCACAAAAATCATTAAAAATTAGTAGAAAAACCTTAAAACATACAAATACATACATACACGATTTTTAAATGGGAGAACGTTTGACTATTATGGTGCAAAGAAAAGTGGCTAAAGCTGTAGGTCCATACCAAGCGTTCAATGCGTTTATGCCTCTGTCCAAAAAGTAGTAGTGGAAAATTGTATGCAGCAGTTACACCGCAAACCCTTAGAATGCATATGCCTATCGGAAGCATGAAGAAGGATTACTTTCTACTTTGGCATGCGTCTTAAAAAAGGCCAAAGAAGTTTAAGAATTAAAAGAAACAATTTATTATTCCATTTGATTTTATGCTCTGCTTTGAATGTGTTATTGCTTTTTGTCGTTATGCAAAAAAAAGCATTGCAAATTAAATTGTTGGTTAAAAAAAAAAATATCGTCGTATTAATTTTCATCGTATCGCCAGCAAAATATTGCCGATACTGATATATCGGCAAACCCGAAGCATCGCCAATATATCGGTATCGGAAATAGTTACTTCCGTACTTTAAATATAAACCTTGTGCGCAAGGTACAGCTCACAATTTTCGAGTTGGGGGGTGCATGGAGTTTAATTGTCATAGGGACTGAACATGTTGAGAATCAGTCCATATGCAAATGCAAATCATCTTACCAAATTTTATTGTAATCGGTACATATTTGAGCACAGTTATCATGAAAATACTTCTCCCTTAAATAGCTTTAAATGCCATAACTTCCTTCTGAATGCTGTTATTGACATACAAATTTGCGACAATAACTTTTATTGCGATAGCTTCTATGTCATGACAAAATGGTCTGCTACTGGGTTGAAAATGAATCAATGGTCCCATACAAACCCTTATCCCAAAATCACTTTAAGGAAACCCAATCTCATTTAGAAGAAGATATCTTAATAATGTTCGGCCCAAAGAACTTTTAAATGAATCTTAACTTCATAACATAATTTTGTTTTATCAGATCCATGATTGCCCGTGGATGGGAAAAAGGTAGACTTTCTAAAATGTATTTTTAATATACTGTGGTGAAGGGTATCATTTGTTAGGGATTATTTTTAAAAAAATGTATAATATAAAAATTTTTTTAACACCTTTTCCTTTTTTGTACAAAGTCCCTCTGTTTCTTAAAAAGTTGCTTGCCTCTTTGCGCAGAAATAACCTTTTTTTTTACAAAAAACGACACTTTGGACATAAATGTAGGCCCTTGTTTGTGGCAAAAAGTAATTTTTGCATAAAAAGAATTTTCACAAAAAGTTTCTTTATCACAAACCGTCCTATTTTGTTCAAATAAATATATATTTTTTAGTTGTAATTCTTCTTTCATAGAAAGTTCCTTTCCACAAGTATGGAACTTTAAAAAAAAAAATAAATTTTTTTTACTTTTAACAAAAACATTTTTATTTTTCGAATTTATTCTATGAGCTAAATTTCAGTTATGTATTTTATAAAGCTTTTTTTTAACAAAAATTAAAATTTTTGTTTTTCTAAAAAGAATGCAACTTTTTACAAAATTTTTTATTTTTAGTTTTTTAATGAAACCTACCATTTCAACAAAATAGTAAATTTCTCCAGAAACATTAGCAACTTCTATGAAAAAAAAAATTTTACAAAGCGTCTTAAAAAGTTTGTATTTTATTCAAAATAGTTCAAATAAAGTTTCTATTTATTTCATTATAAGTTTTCTTATCTCAAAAAAGAACCGAAGTCTGTTTATTAAGTTCAATTGAGTCATAAACACTTTCTGTTGTAAACAATTTATATAAATATTTTTGTTATTTCCATTTTCAAGACATTTCCTAAGAATATGTTTCTCCCTCTTTTGCTTGTATTTAAAATGCATTTCGTTTCAGGAGTTTTTTTCTATAAAATTTTTAACATAAACAAATCTTTAGGAGAGCATTTCATTTCTATTGGCGGCAATAAACTTTATCTGGTTTGGCATTTTTATTTTATTTTTTCGGTATTTATGTTTAAAATGCACTTTTGTACAGAGTTTTATTTTTAATCATTTTGTTTTTAAACGCATTATTAAAGAAGAAGAGTGATAACGTATTAAAAAGTAAAATATTATTTTGAAATTGTTTACAAGAAAATAATTTAGCAATTTTATTAGAAATCAAAATGAGAAGCCTATTTTTTGTTTGAAAACAAAACCGTTAACACACTTCTACTCCCCACTGTCCATCTAAGAAAAAGGCTTTAAAATGTGATACGAATTTTCTATTACTTTCAACTGTAACCATTTTTTTTATCATATATAAAACTTTTTCTGTAAACGCATTCTTTTTTAAGCCCAAAATAAAAATAATAAATAATAACGAAAAAATATATTGCTTAAACGCTAAAAATTTATTCATATTTATCTAAAATTGTTTGCAATTTATAATACATCAAGTATAAAGTTTTTAAATACAAACAAGGCTAAATTGTAACAAACAACAAAAAAAATCAACGAAATTTATGGCTAAATGAAAACAAAACAACAATAATGCAATAGCAGCAGAGAGAAAAAAGATGGCTAAATAATTAATGTTAAATTTTGTTAAATTAAAACAAGGCTTTAGCAATAGCCTGCCTTCCATTCATAATTTACAATTCTAATTTTGGTTGCAACTGATACTGTTTATTTTTTTGAGAAACTCCCAAAAAAGAAGAAAAAATGGAATAAATAAAGCGGCAAAATGTATGGCCAAATTTTAGTGGCAGACAAAATTGCTTGTTAACTTTCTCTAGTTTTCATATTCCATGAATTTTTTATTAAAGTTTGGTTAAATTTTCGTTTAAAAGTTTAAAATTGTTATGAAAAATGGAAAAATGTTAGGTAGAGGTATTAAAAGGTTTAACTAGTTCTATTTACATACTTGGTGTTTGACTGCAAAAGATATTAAAAATCTGCTGATGTACTTCAAAACAAAAGGCGTAACTTGTGTTCGTCATATGTCAGTTTTCTGTCTCAATGCGAATTTAGTTGAAATTCCATGGAAAACAACGATCGCCCGGGTCAGCCATATAAGTTTGAAAATTATCCATTACAGCCAATTCACACGGGGATTTTGCAACTTCTCTTATCGTTTGTTGGCAGCAAACGGTGTAGTGATAAAAGAGGGGTAAACAAAAAGACTGGGTTTGTGTTTTTCATGTCGTTCTCTTTTATTTTTATTTTTTGCCTGTTCATCTATTTGCGAACAAAGACTTCGATCGCTTAACTTACATTTAAAACAAAAACAAAGAATAAAATATTGTATCTATTGTACATGTTAGTTAAGGGTGCGTAGTGTTCTTTCGAAATCGATGAACAGGCCATTAAGCTAATTTATTTTCTTCTTGTTACGTTTTGCTCTTTTTCATACTTTGAAGTGTCAGCTTAAAAAAACAGTGAGACCACGATTATCCATTACAGACAGAATCGGGAGCATTCTGGATTATCATGGTTTTGTACAGTTCTTTTTTTTACGTAAATGTATAATGTATTTAATATGATGAAAAAAATTTGATTTTGGCAGAACATGTTTCCAGTAAGTTGGAGAATTCTTTTCATGTTGCCAGTTTCGGTTTTTTTAAGCCGTGCACTTGCCAGATTATTATTAAAGTAACTTTTGGGAATACAAAATTTTAATTTACAAGATTTTGTTTGTGGTGCTTAATTCCCAATTTTTATTCATGATAAAAGCACTGAAATTTATTGTTGATGGAATAAGCTATTCCTATTCCTGGTTGCCTAGGCCAGATCGTAAAAGTTTCTTCACTAAAGCATTTGCTATGAAAATTCATTAATTTCTTTGTTCGGATTTAAATTTTAAAACTTATAAGTTTTCCTTTATTAGCGCCGCAAAGCTTTAAAGCTTGTCTGCTCCAGCATATTTTTTGTCTAATCATAAAGTCGCCCTGGATAATGCATTTTCATAAATTATCTTAAAATTTGTGTTAGAATAAATCGAATACATAATCTACGCTAAGAAGATGTGCAGATGTGTTAAACATGAAATATTATGTCATTTAAGTTTTACAAAATTAAAAAAGAAACTTAATCTGATACACATTCATGAAACAAAGATTTGACTACATTTTTCTATATTTTTATACGGGTATTAGTTTTATCTGCCATTTAGAAAGCTCAAACTATTAACAACAAAGAAGCTGAGATTTTCTACACTGAAAATATTTCATAGGTAAAATAAGCGAAAATTGTGGTACATTTTACGAATATATTCGTTATTTTTACGCTACGAAATGCTTCGTAGATTAAATAAAAGGTATTCGTTTAATTCACGAAATGATTTTTTGTCTGCAATAAACAAAATTTTGTAAATTTACAAATTCTATTTCGTAAATTTACAAAAAACATTGTTTGTATCACGAAAGAATTTCGTAAACGACGAAAAGCAATTTTGTATTAAATACGAATATTCGTATAAATACAAAATATATTGCGGTAAAAATACGAAAAAATCTGCAAAAAATGTTTTTTTTTTGTGTATTTTACAAAAAGTTTTGTAAAAAATATCTGCAAAGAAATATGTAAATCAAAATATTTCGTAAACGCCACAAAATTTCGTAACAGTACAAAATTTTTTTTGTAAAATAAAATCTAAAATTTTTGTTTATATTACGAAAATTCTTAGCGGTACGAAGTTTACATTAAGTTACAAATTTTTTATTTAGCTAAAACAAAAAACAAATAATTCATATTTAAAAGTAAAATATACACATGCATGTATGTACGTACATACATATGTACTTACATATATTATGCGTAGATAAATAAACAGAAAAAAATTATTTCAGTTAAAATATTTTCATTATATCAAGAAAAAAGGTAAAAATGGGTTTAATTACAGGGTATCAGGTTTCATGTAAATATGCATTATTTTTGTTTTCTGAAAAGAACAAAACAGTTTAAATAAGTATTTTAGATAAAAGTAAGAAATCTGACCTTGTATTGTTTTGCATAACATTTGAATGGCTGGGTTTATATGACCTTTTCCTACATTATAGAACTGATGGTCCAAAAAAATCCAAATAATGCTAGCTGCACTAGCATATTCTATCGAAAATACGTGATATGCCTTAAAGCATATGTCGATAGCTTTTGTAATACTAAAAAATTTGTATTTTATATTATCAAAGTCACAAAAAAAGGCCTCGGGCTTATACATATCTCCAATTACTGAAATAAAAGGAGCTACTGAACCTTCTGCTACCACTTTTTTGTCCAGCTGTTCCTTATAGGACTGTTCAGTTGCCGAAAAAGATATGAAGGATCGCTTTGATTCCACTTTGCTATAGAATTTATTTCCCTTTTGATTTCTTGACTTAATTCTTGGTGATGGAAGCAATGAATGTAAAAGTGTTAACACTATGAGAAATTTGCTATCTTAAAATAAGGAATTATGTAAGTTTAAACATTAAAAAAATTAAAACTCATTTTACTTACTGTAATCAACACAATTATTTTCGACTATAAAGTCCCAAGCCTTTTGGTCATCCTCATCTTGAAATTTCGATGTATATTTTGGAAATATTTTTTGAATCATCAATATACAGAAATCATCAAAATGATCAAGAAACTCATTCCGATGCCCATAAATTCGTTCGAAATCATTATGAATCTATGTAAATATAATTTATACTTATAGAAAAGTCAGACAATTTAAAAAATCTTTATCACTTACTAAGCGAAATCCCATTGGATCATTGAACATTGGCCATAAATGAAAACTTGAAACTCCAGTAAAATCGAGGTGCTCCAGAGTGTAAAATAACATCCTTATAGTGCAGCATGAAATGGTGTTTTGGTTTCAGACTATCATCAAATAATAACAAATACTCTCTTAGATTACATTTAATTAAATTATCTAAATAATAAAGCATATCTTGTGATATATGATATAATAGCAAAATTTCGATAATTTCCAAAAACTTGAGGAAAAATAACCATACTTCATCATCTTGAGGTACAAGGTCTCCTATCATTAGTGTAAACAAATTTACAAAAGTCATCATTTCTCGTGCTGACATTTTTAAGTGTTTATTTTTTAAATTTTGAACTGTTATGCTACGAGATATATTGCCTGCTTCAAGTTCTCCGTAATTGAAGGAAAGTTTTCTATGATTAAGAGTTTCCAATGTAAAATATTTCTTATTTAAAAAGTTTTTTATAATATGACACATATTGTAATGGCAGACGCCTTCGAATACGTCATGCATAATATCAACGGAGTAGTTTGTTGTACAGTGAAAACTTGGTATACTGTTAAAAACACACTCCGATCTCACGCCGCTAATTCTTGAATCATTGCAAAGCAAATCGAAATCATAATTGTGAATGTTTCGAGAAAGACTTTGTTCTAATTGTGTGCATTTTTCACTGCAGGACTTGTCCATTTTACAAAATCTGCAAAAAAAATTATGTCTGAACGATGATGTAAACCCAAGAATAAGATTAAGAGCTAAGTTGTCTCCAACTACAAGTCCAAGGCTAAAATATATTTTTATTTGACCTTTTGAAGTGTTAATGTATATTAATTCTTCTTCCAAACAGTTTAGGTCATTTACGAGATTTGAAAGGCATTTTTCATTATCGTATTTTTTATAGTCCTTACTTTTAAAAGCTGATACCAAAATAATTTCACTGTTTTTAATTACTGGAAAGGAATAGTAAACAAAAGTAATAGGGTCACAATGCGATCCCAGAGGATTGTTTATCTCCGCATCGTCCATGTACAAGAATATTGGTAATACTGTCTTGTTTGTATCCAAAAAAGGTTTACTTTTTTGTTTCCATAACATTCCATTAACATAACTGGTTTGACTCTTTTGTTGTTGAATATCATCGATCACTTTAAGCAATAGATCATCCTTTTCGAAAACCTTTCGTATTTGAAAAGAAATTGGCAATAACACTCCTGTAACATTATTTGGTTCAAATGAAACTTGTCCTTTGGTTGATACTTCTTCTAATTGCTTATTAATTGTAATTACTTTGAATTTTTGTAGCAAATCGTTTGCAATTAACCAATTTTGCATTTGATGATCGTTATAGCATTCGGAGAAAATATTACATATATCAGTTTTTAGAGATGAAATATTTAATCTTAAAAGCATGTCTTTTTCTAAACTGCTTTCAACGACAAACTGATTAATTTTGCTTATAATTGGTGATATTATGTGCTGAGTAACACGTTTTTGAACTTCAAGCACATCCTTTCTATTAAAATTTGAGTTGCTATGACACCATAAAGCAAACATTGCTCCACTATTTCTTGGAAACGTTAATGAGGATTGCAATGAGGCTGAAGAAATAGATGTTTTATTGTTATTTGTGACCTCTGAAATAAGGGTTTCATGGATTATCATTTCCGATTCTTTAATAACACATGTGGAACTTTGCAGCATTGATGAAGAAGTAGACAGATGCTTTCGAAAATGATTTTTAAAGTGATAAATGCGTTTTATAAATTTGTTGCAATTTTCATATGTACACTTAAATGTGCAATTTTCTCCACGGTTATGCGCAAGTTTAAAATGCTTGGAAACAAATGTTTCGTCAGGCAAATAAATTTCACACAAATAACAATTCATTTTTGTCAATATTTCTAAACAAAATTTTATTTTTTATTTGTTTAACTCACGTTTTACAATGCAATAATTTTACATACGTATTTTCACTCAAATTCACGAATTATACTGACGCTAAAAGCAAAACTAATTTTTTAATAACAGTTATATTTAATAAAAAAAAATAGCACAATGAGAGCAAATGAGATGGGGAATAAACAAAACAATACATTCTTATATTTTACAAATGTTTTCGTATATTCACGAAACTTGTGTTACTTAAAATTTCCTTTTTCTGCAAAGAACAAATTTTTCGTATATTATAAAATAATTTCGTACTCTAAACAAAATTATAACAAAACAAAATTTGTTTATTATACGAAAAAATACAAAAACTTTAATTTCTTCAAAATGCAATAAAATAAACAAAAAAATGTGTACTATTTACGAAAATAATTGTACGAAATAATTTTTGTAACTTTACGAAATTCGTTAACTTACGAAATCTGTTTTTCTGCACAAGCTACCAACATTCTCGTAATATAAACAAAATTTTTGTATAAAACACAAAAAAAAAAGTTACGAAAAAATATTTCGTATTTTTAAGCATGGAATATTTTGAGTGTAACAGTTATATTTAATAAAAAAAAATAGCACAATGAGAGCAAATGAGATGGGGAATAAACAAAACAATACATTCTTATATTTTACAAATGTTTTCGTATATTCACGAAACTTGTGTTACTTAAAATTTCCTTTTTCTGCAAAGAACAAATTTTTCGTATATTATAAAATAATTTCGTACTCTAAACAAAATTATAACAAAACAAAATTTGTTTATTATACGAAAAAATACAAAAACTTTAATTTCTTCAAAATGCAATAAAATAAACAAAAAAATGTGTACTATTTACGAAAATAATTGTACGAAATAATTTTTGTAACTTTACGAAATTCGTTAACTTACGAAATCTGTTTTTCTGCACAAGCTACCAACATTCTCGTAATATAAACAAAATTTTTGTATAAAACACAAAAAAAAAAGTTACGAAAAAATATTTCGTATTTTTAAGCATGGAATATTTTGAGTGTAGAAACACACACACACACACACGTAATTTCCCTCATAAAATAGTTGCATACAAAATATTGCAATTAAAAACAAACCATTTAGTACAAGAGATCAAGGGTATTTATTAACTATTACTGACATTCTTACGGGCAAACAGCTACGCATACATACATTTAAGATCGAGTAAGGACGGTTTAAGTAATGGAGAATATAGTCTGTGTATACTAGGGATGCCAAATGGGACCAGGTTTTTTGAATCCCGGGATTCGGGATTTTTTATTCAAAAAAACGGGATCCCGGGACGGATCGGGATTTTTCGGGATTTCATATATAAAGACCAATTTTTAAAATGCATATACATACACACATACATATGTACATGGTTATAATAAAATGTTTATTTATAAGTATTAAAACTAATAAATTCATGAAGAATATTAAACTCATTACAAAATTAAACAGTTTAATGTATTCTTTTAAAGTAATATGGAAAAATTATGTATTAAAACTTATATTTTAAAAAGCTTCTAAAACAAACTAATGACGTCTGATAATCGATACCTTATTTTATTGAAAACATATGCTGCCGACGAAAGCAATGTTCGCTATAAACACTCCTGGGTGGTATCGTTAATAATTAGATACATGTGCATATGCTACATGACAATATTTAATTTATTGTATATCAAATATATACATATGCAAGTATTAATCTAATAAAATAAACTTAAGCAAATGTGTGAAAAGACCTTTGGTATAATCTTTTAAAGTTTTTAACACCTTTTTGCACAACTTGCATTGTGCGTACGCAGTTCTATTATCATTCACGTAGAAAAAAGTCCACATCGAACTTTATCTTATGATTTTATTTTCTGGTGTACAAAATGCATTGCATGTAACATTTATTCACTTGTGACTTCTTTTTGTAACCAGTTAAAAATTAAAATCATTGCCAGTATGATTTAATATTAAATTTTTAAAGTTATTTTTAACCCAGGGTGACTCACGTTTATTTAAATATAGTTGTATTTAAAAAAAAAAATACCACATATTACTTAATCCAAAATCTCGGGATTTTTACATAAAAAATCCCGGGATTCGAGACTTAAATTTTTAGAATAATCCCGGGATTTAGGTATTCGAGATTTCGGGACTGGCATCCCTAGTGTATACACAGCGGTGCAAAATTGGAATTTTGAAATGGTACTGAACTTCAACTAAAAGAGTATTTTTCCCACAAATGGTGCTTTTTGCTTAAAAAAAAAAACAATAAATTTATGAAAATAAAATGAACAAAAAATATTTTATTAGAATTCACACACAGAAAAAAATACCAATGTAAAATTAACATGGAAAAATGTTGATTGAGAATCATAGTAAATTTCTGCAAAAGTATGGCCTTTTTTTAAATTTATCATTATTTCATATTAATTTTAAAGGAAAAATATTAAAATAATATTAAATCACGCTTATTCAATATTATTCACTGTTTAAATAAATAAAAAAAAAAAATTTAAATATAAATAAATATGGATGACTTGAAATAACTTTCATTCAACGTGATTCGGATTGTTATTTCAATATAAATGACATTTTGCTGCAATGTTAAATTAACATGAATTATAGTTATTTAAAAAAAAATTCTGTTCGCAAGTTACTGTAAAATCAGGTTGAATTAACATGAAAAACGTAGGAAGCAAAATCAACACCGAGACATTTAAAATCAACCTTGTTTTCTACGTTTTTAACTTGATTTTTTTCTGTGTGCATTTATCTAATAGCAAGCAGTATCTATATTTGAGGTACAAATGTAAATAATATTTCTGTTATACATAAGCGTCAAGCGCCCCATTGATTTTCAATATTATTCCCCATATTTTCTCTAGATTGCCCTATATGATTCAATAAGTGACACATTGGTTTCAATTAAAATATGGCGCAACTTTTATTAAAAAAAAACATAACCTTTAAAGCAACACAACATAGTACATTGTTCCCAACACATTGATTACGACATACACATTGGCGGTAAAATTGGACAGTTAAATTGCAAGTTTATGAGCCGCTTAAGGTACGTTTTATTCGTATTTTCTAAAATAAAAACATTTCAAATAGTTCATATATTTATGAATAAATAAATAAATTAAAAAAATAATTTTTGTCAACATAAATTTATACTGGTATTTATTTATATTTTAACTTTTGCAAAGTTACATTATTCAGACTTTTACATATACATATTACATACTTTGGACTTGGTTCTAAAAAAAGTTTAAAACATTAATGTTTAAAAATAAAGCTTTTATTTCAGTGTTAAAACCTAAAGCAAATTTACTTTAAGGCTGGGTTTTTGATATGTGGATTAAGTTTAAATTAGTTTAAATTAGTTTAACGTAATCTTTATTTTTATTATTTCATAAAAGACCAACATTTTAAGCAAAACTAAGCTGTTACGTCAGCTGTCAATATTAATGTTTGACGTTTTCTTTTGCAAATAAGTTAAGTATTTTAGAAATTGTCTTTTATTTTATTAAATTTTAAAATTAATTTTAATCTTTCAATTCAGTTGATGAAGTGTGTTTCCAAGCATCAATTCAGTTGACAATTGAATTGAAACGTGTGTGGGGCGCATAATGTGGTATCGATAAAATACCAAAAGCAATATGTGAAATGTCAGCAAACATTAGTTTCGTTATTAACATTGGTTATATTTTTCCAAGAAATTTAAGTATTTGGATTCAGTTCTGAAATGCTTTATTTCTGAAAGATCCTCTAGATCACCGAATTGAGCATTGATATTATTATAGTTTTCGTTATCGTTTGTAAATAACATTAATAACAGTAACATTATGCTTCCGGTTTTTCCGAAAACAATATTTTCTAGAGTGATGTTGATTATCCCTTTTAAGGTTTTATTTTTAAAACAAAATTTAGTTCTTTCTTTATGTTTCGAAAATTTTCGAATAAAATAATTTCGCAGTAATTTTCTTTATAAACCATTTCCTTTCAATTTAAAGTTTTCACTAACATATTATCCAATGCATCCTTTTTTAGTAATTTTCTTGCTACTTTGAAGAACAAATAATCCATTCTGGAAAGCAAAATATGAGTCCTGGCGTCCACGCTTTGCATTTTAATATTCACGTCGGTAATTATTAAAAAAAAACAACAACATAAATTGTGCAACAAACCCTTAATGAGCCTGCTCTCGAAATGATCACATCACAGTTAAAAGGCTCAAAGGATAAAAAAGTACTGTAAACAACGCGGGGGTATTGCGGTATTTTTAATATGAAAAAGTACTGAAAAAAGTACCAAATTAGTGAATTTTTCAACACTGATACAAAGTTAAACATATGGGCACATCCACAGAGAACCTCTCTTTCTCTCACGTTACACCACCAAACAGTTTTTTTTTCATATATTAAATATAAACTAACAATAATTAATGAAAAACAGTTAAGCTTGTATTTTAGAGTCTAAAGTACTTTTTGTTGGCTTTTAGACCCATGTATTTCAAATTTATCCATTCTTTCCGTACTGTACCTGTAATGTTCGCTTTTTGTTATATGAAAATTAATACAAATTTAATTTACCGTAGTTGTAACGTACCATTCTGTAAAAAATAGAATTTCATACCGGTGTTACGTGCCATTTGTAAACCAGAGATGGGCGGCGGCTTGTATGTTAAATTGAATGCGGGCATTTTCGCTCCTTTTTTTATACTTTTTCAGTATATCTATGAAAATGGGACAAAACAACTTACAATACAACATATTTCCAAATACACATGTGTTTAGGTGTATAAAAAACAAATACATATGCACATTCAATCGATGTGTGAAACATATATGTAAAAGGCTTTAAATGGTATCAAAGCCTTGGTATGTAAATGCTAAAGTACATATTTGTTTATTGTTAATCTATAATATTTGTAAATATCAAATATGAAATTATTAATTTTTTAATACCATTTATATTACTTTTTCTGCACAGCGAACGCCATTTAAAATTTTTTGATTCCCACCACTGGGTCTGTTGTTTTATGTGTACAATTCCCTTTTGTTTATAGATTGGAAAGCATTTGACACGTTTTTAAATGTTTTATAAGTGCACCAACGTGCTAACAGTACGGTGCGTTGCATTACGTGTACAGCAACGTTCACCTAACTGAGCCTTAACCCCAAAATACACAAAAGTAAAAATTATATACATTTTTCTTTAAGAAACAATCTAAAATGCTTGATGTCGTAACGTAAGAAAAAGTAGAGTTTTCTCTGGAAACGCCCATAAGTATCCTTGAAGTGGACTTAATACTCAATGCACAAGCATTAAAAAAAACACACATTTACAACATAAAAATGTGTATGTGAAAACGAGTGTGGTGTGTTATATGTGGCTACTTATGAAAGTTGCTGGTGAATAAGCGTGTGCAAATAATAACTACTAAAAGGCTCAAAACTCATCAGGATTATAATCTTTAAAGAGCATCACGTTTTACACAGATTTCCTCCTCAAAAGTTTAACAAACACATAACAATTTGTTTATATACCCAGCATACACAAAGCCAAACTTTGAATTCCATTTGATATCAAGCACAATTCTCAAACTTTTTCCGATTGTTTGATTTTATTTTCAAGTGGCGATTTTAGTTAAATATCTTTTACAATTATAAAACATTTTTGTTATTAAAAGAAATATATAAAACTTTTTATGAGTATCTAAAGAAAAGAAAAAATTACAAGTTGTTTATTGATAAATATTTTAGTTAAATGTTTACGTAAAACGGAGGAAAAGGAGGAAACATGTAAATAAAATCGAAAAATGATAATAAATTACAGCAAATTTCGAACCACCAATGCCATTGGTTAAAAATTTATGGTTGTCTGTTGGCTGGCTTGGCAGTGGTGCAGGGGATAGAACGCAAAGAATTCTAATGATGAGAATGTGGTTATTCTTGAAACGTAAATTCAATCAGAGTTCGATCCTCAGCTCAGCCAAGAATAAAAATTATCAAAGTTGAGAATAACTAAATTTCTCAGTTTAAATATAATTAAACGTTTTATTGTTAATTTGATAATTTTCAAATCTTTTCCAAACGTTAGTCGTTTAAGCAAGAGTTTGATTTTAAATCATTCTCAATTTGAAATCAGACATCAGTGTTTGTTGGGAATTGGTTTAGCAATAAGAATCAAATATGTAGTACTTTCACATACACACAAACATTCACTTCAACATCAGACATTATTGCACGAATATTCAATAGTTTGTGGACGTATGTTGTGAATTTGTATTCATTTATTACAATACACTTGATACTTGATATTTCAATTAAGGTCCATAATCTCAAAGGACTTTTCATAACAGATCTTTTCTACTAAAATCTGTAACAAGAAAAAAGGTAATAAAATCCACAAAAACACACATAATACCTTGGATTAATACATAAATAAACGAACAATAAGAGAAGTGGACAGACAGATGTTCCGACAGAAAAACTGCTCTCATTTACAAAATTTTGTTTAGATTTGCTTTTACACTCGAATGTGTGTGTGTGTGTGGCATTAAAAAAATTATTTTAATATTTTTATAAGGGCAAACCTTTTATTCCATGTATTTTTTGTATGTGTGAGCTTCGTGTGTGTGTGTGTTTTTGAAAAAGTAACAAGAAGTTACTTGCCGAAGCCTAGAGCATAAATTAATCCTAAAAGTTTCCATATAAAAGCTTTGTATTGATATAGTAATTATGACAACAAAAACGTACAAATACCCA
Organism: Pollenia labialis; assembly: GCA_949318255.1. Classification (NCBI taxonomy): domain Eukaryota; kingdom Metazoa; phylum Arthropoda; class Insecta; order Diptera; family Polleniidae; genus Pollenia; species Pollenia labialis. Next base: position 121,829,564 of record OX439142.1, read on the forward strand.
CAAACTCTTGCTTATGAAAATCCTTACCTGTATGGAGTCATATTAAATTTAAGCATTTTTCCGTAACATTTGTCGTACGGTCTGATGGATATTAGGAGGGTTACTCAATTTTGGATTCGCTGTAAGAGTTAGCTTAAACAAAACAATACATCCCAGCGGTGAAAGGAATGAGGAAATAGTCCTTACAGAAGGCTTAATTAACCCTATCGCTACAAGTTTTTTACTGGGTAACCAAAAAGAATCCATTATTAATACGATTTCCGTATGACGTGCTAAATTTCCAGTTTTTTATATTTGATAAATACACTGAAATTTATTGTGGAGGGAAAGCTAGCTTCTATGCGCATTTGACTGGTTGCTTAGGCCAGCTCATCATGAAACCTTTTCCAAAGATTTTAGAAAAGTCAAAAATATTATACAAATAAAACCCTAAAGCGAATAAGAATTATAAACACTCAAAGTCTTACTTGTAACAATATCAAAACTTAAACAAAACACCAACAATAAACAGTGAGTTTATCTTTTCTTTTTGGATTTTTATTAAATTGGCCCTAACAAGAACAATCAATACTCACTTTTGAAAAAAATTTACCTAAATGTGTTTTTTGGACTGTATCCATATGGATACATATTTCGGTTATGCAAACACCAGGTCGTCATTGGAAGCAAGCCCTGCCACACTATATTCTTCTTACCGGAATACTAAAAGGCATTCCTATGAAGCACTTTTAAGAGGGAATATAAAAAATCTTGCGGTCGACTTCAATAGTAAACTCTCTGATGTGTGTGAAGATAAATATGCCGAGTTAAACATGTTTCGACGTAACGGCTTACGTCACTACATATTTAACTCTGGATGAAATTACGTAACGAAATAATTAAATATGACATATTTAACTATCACATATTTAAATATGCCATATTTAACTATCGCATATTTAAATATGTCATAGTATCATATATTTTTAAACTGGGCTTAAATATAAGATGTGGTTGTATTAATAAAAAATACTTTAAAAAATGCAGAAAACATATCCAATTAATTTATAAATTATTTCCTAATAATTCTATGGACAAATTAAAAAAATCGAACAAAAATAAATTGGAGTTGTCACATCCTTCTGTGTCACACATCGGGACCATATGGAAAATGAGGACTAGGGACCACACTATTTTTCTATGGTACCCATATGCCTGAATTGTATTTGTGATTTTTTTTAATAAATTTCAAAAATTTAACTTTGAAATTGTTTTGATGTTCGCTATGGGATTTTGGCCATATTTGGACAGATCCTTCGTTGTCACTCATCCGGACCATATGGAAAATGAGGACTAGGGACCACACTATCCTTCTATGGTACCCATATGCCTGAATTGTATTTGTGATTTTTTTAAAAAAATTAAAAAAATTTAACTTTGAAATTTTTTTGGTGTTCACTATGGGATTTTGGCCATATTTGGACAGATCCTTCGTTGTCACTCATCCGGACCATATGGAAAATGAGGACAAGGGACCACACTATCCTTCTATGGTACCCATATGCCTGAATTGTATTTGTGATTTTTTTAAAAAAATTTCAAAAATTTAACTTTGAAATTTTTTTGATGTTCGCTATGGGATTTTGGCCATATTTGGACAGATCCTTCGTTGTCACTCATCCGGACCATATGGAAAATGAGGACTAGGGACCACACTATCCTTCTATGGTACCCATATGCCTGAATTGTATTTGTGATTTTTTTAAAAAAATTTCAAAAATTTAACTTTGAAATTTTTTTGGTGTTCACTATGGGATTTTGGCCATATTTGGACAGATCCTTCGTTGTCACTCATCCGGACCATATGGAAAATGAGGACTAGGGACCACACTATCCTTCTATGGTACCCATATGCCTGAATTGTATTTGAAATTTTTTTAAAAAATTACAAATACAAAAAATAGAAATTTTTTAAAAAAAATCACAAATACAAAAAATATAAATTTTTAAAAAAAATCACAAATACAATTCAGGCATATGGGTACCATAGAAAAATAGTGTGGTCGCTAGTCCTCATTTTCCATATGGTCCCGATGTGTGATACAGAAGGATGTGACAACTCCAATTTATTTTTGTTCGATTTTTTTAATTTGTCCATAGAATTATTAGGAAATAATTTATAAATTAATTGGATATGTTTTCTGCATTTTTTAAAGTATTTTTTATTAATACAACCACATCTTATATTTAAGCCCAGTTTAAAAATATATGATACTATGACATATTTAAATATGCGATAGTTAAATATGGCATATTTAAATATGTGATAGTTAAATATGTCATATTTAATTATTTCGTTACGTAATTTTATCCAGAGTTAAATATGTAGTGACGTAAGCCGTTACGTCGAAACATATTTAACTCGGCATATTTATCTTCACACACATAACTCTCTGTTATCTTTTTTTTAACCTCATTTAAGTTTTAATATCAGTAAAGCATTAAAGAAATCCTAAAGCAGAATTTTATGGCCTAATGTATTTTTCAATAATGTTTGTGGCCGGAAAAAATTGTCTGTATGCTAGTTTTAAGGCGTTTTTTTTTTTGTTTAAAAGAATTCTGGGGCAATAAAGAAATATGTAAAACACTATAAAAAATCCATTGTTGGACGAGCTGACATTAGGTTTCATGGACAGCCATCAAAAGACAGCTCACTTGGGTCCTTTATTGTCCCTTTGTGATATCGAGCTGGCATCAAAAACCATCAATAACTGCCCGATATTGAATGCCTTTGTATTATTAAATCTTCGTTTTATATTAAAAGAGGATATCTTTTTAATTTTCACTTAATTAAATTGTATTTTTGTTTATTAACAGTTGAACAGCCGATTGTGCGACTGTTCTCTTTTGTTTCAGTTTAATTATTGATTCTTATAAATTATTCTTAAGTCTAAGGTCTAATAAATCAGAGCGAGTTAAACTCTGTTTTTGCTTTAAAATGTGCTTAAACCAACAATTCTATAAATAAGTAAACATATAAACCATCTTTAAACGCACAATATTGGGCGTTTACATTACCAATACAGACCATATGAATTTGACAAGATTTATCATACTGCTGCTACAGGTTATTTTTTGTAACTACATAGAATACATGAAACACTGATTTATAGTTGTTGAGCTTAAACTACATATAAATTTAAGTTAAGTTGAACTAAACCAGAGTGAAACATTCACTTATTTATTAGCCATAAGTACTTAAAAATACAAAATACTAATACACTTATAATGCACACATTTTACTTAGTTTCGCTGGGAATTTGCCAGTCAGCATATTCTCAGCAATGAGCTTGGCGTGTGTGGACATTGTTGCTTATACAACGTGTGAAGCTCGTGTTACATACATTTACCGCAACTTTTTCGTCGTTTTTAAAGAAATATTCCAATCCATACTGAGCATCTAAGTGGGTGCATTTTATGTTCAACCATTATTTTGGGATTTTGGGTGCTCCATATTTTTATCGAGGTAAAAATGGGGCTCATCACTCATTATTTTATATGAGCTTGTGGTTGTAAAATCTAATTCTGACTATCAAAATAAAATTGAACAACTTGGTTCTTTGTTCTGTGCTGAGTCTTTCCATCATAAGGTTTCCAAGTTATTCAAAGCTAATTCTGAAAAATAAGCAAAAAAAAACCAAAACAAAAAATGTATTCAATCTTAACGTTGATTATGTGCCACCCTATAATTTGATAGCTAAAATTCAACAAAAAAACAAATATTTGGAATTACTTAAACCAATTTTCTCCTTTATATCTTCTCTGTATGTAAAAAAATCAGTGTAAAGGCAGAATAAGCCTTTTCTTTCTGTTCTGTTTAACATTTTTTTCCAACTTCTGTTGTGAAAATAATCTAGTTTTTGGGTTTTTTAAAAAAAGTTTTTTTTAAATCCTAGCGAATTTTTTAAATAAATTTCTAAAAAGTTATAGTCCTAATTACAGTTTATGTATATTTTTGTTTGTGTATATGAGATCACGTAAATATTTGTGTTAGGGTTAACAACTTTAATGACTGCAAAATGTGCGTTTGTATGTGAATCCGAAAATATAGTTTATTCTACCTTAAATGTGTGTTTTGGGGATATTTGATTGTAAGCAGTAAAAAGTGTGCTGTTCGTTTTCTTCTTTGGTCCCAACTCAAGAAAACTTGGCGATAATAATCCTATCAAAATATTTGCTAAAGCTGTGTTGTAGGTCATTTAAATTGTGTCATTTTTACTGATAGAAAGAAAAAAAAAAAGAAAAACCCAAAATTATAAATTTATGTATGACTAATTTTATGTTATTCCTTTTTTGGGTTTTATCATAGCAAAGTACAAAGTAATGAAACCACTTACCTGTTTTGGTAGACAAAAAATGTGGGTGGTATTTTATACAGTTTGTGTTAAAATGAAAACTTGGTGACTCAAAGCGGAAAAACTGTTCACTATTTGTTTTGGGTGCAAAGGATTAATTTGGTAAAATGAAGTAAAAAATTTAATTTAAAAATCACATTTAAAACTAAAAAAATGATTTTGGGTAAATTTTTATAATTGTTACATTAGCATTTTGTTTAAGAGGCCTCATAAAATGTCTAATATAATCCCTGGATCTTTTAATTTTCATTATTATTTAATTTCAGTGTTGCCACTTTGTGGCTAATTATCCGAATTTGGTGCAATATCATGTCGTGGGTAAAGAGTGTGGGTAATTTTTGTTATGTGTATATCAGGTGTAATTTTAAATATTTTTGTTTGAAACAAAGATTAAACAGAAAGATTTTATTTAATTGAAAAAAAAAATTATGCCATTTCAAATGTTTTGGAGGCTAAAAGTACTAAAGTTTTCAATTTCTAAATACAGATTTTGAAAGTCGCCAGATGGACATGGACGCTTTGATTTCAATAAATATGTGCTTTGTGATAATAAAATTAAAAAAAAGTTTTTAATTTTCTAAAAACAAATTTTATTTCTATTATGCCGTTTTTAAATGCTTTATTGGGAGAATATTTACTGCCTTTAACAATAGTAAATTTTTTTATTAAGTTTTTTACTAAGTAACGTAGATTTTTAAAGCAATGAAACCTGAAATTTTGAAATATAACAAAAAAAAGTTTTAGTTCAAGATCAATGCATGGCATTAAGATTTTAAACTTATTTCGGGTATAGGGACACAGCGACTTTGTTTGGCGAAACCCATTTTCGACGTCCAATTTTAAGCCTTCAAGACTTAAATTTAGCAGCAAAAAAAAAAAAAAAATGCGATACGTTGACCAAACGGTGTCTATTGTGGATAAGTCTCAGTCATATGCAGCAAAATTGGTTAGAAACAAACCCCTTCAAATTGATCTATTTGTCCGCAATAAAAATCATAAGTTTGCGCGAATCGATGACTGGTTTTGAAAGGACATTTCCATAATTTGGTAGCGTGTTATTAAAACAAAACTTTAATTTAATTCTGGCAGTAGTGATCGAGTACTTTCTCAATTCAATAGCAATTTTATATCTAATTCTTTCAGTCGATACTGAACGAATTGAAATTATTTTATTAGTATTGTGAAACTCAAATTAATGGTTTAAAACGTTGAAATAATAATTCCGATTAGTTCAGTATTGATTGAAATAATTTGATATTAAACTGCTTTCGAATCGAAAAAGTACTCGATCACGACTGCTAGTATCAGGCCCCATTTTTTATTTAACCGCATAAGTGTAATTTTGAATTTTGCTGGTCTGTTGAAATTACGCTTACTTTCGAACGACTCAAAAAAAAAAAACATTTTTCCTGTCAAATTCTTTCTTGAACTCCTTAGCAGTTTGGGTTGAAACCCAGCAAAATTGTTTCAGTAGAAAGAGAGCTTTGATTCCAAATGTGGAACAACCTCCCTAACAAATTGATAATTTTGACACATATACTAACGTAAATGGTGGCAGAATACACGAATTCGTTTTATATGACTATAAATCATACTACTAAATTTTGTAATGATCTGCCCATAATTACCCTGCAAATTATAGGATTATTCCAAACACGCGTGTAAAATGTAGCCCACAAGGGCCTAGGACTAGCCCAAAAGTAACCAACGTATGCAAAACATGGTATATTTAACATTACGATGTCCTAGGGCAGGACCACATAACCCAGCTAAGGACTACAAAGGAGTAGTTTTAAAACTACTCCATTGTATATACAAGAGGATTAGTTTTAACTTCGTTTAAAAACGAAAACATGTCGTTAAAAAACGAAGACATGTCGTCTCAATACAAAAACTTTTTAACAATGACATGGTCCATGCTTCCATTACATTGGACCAGTCCGGGGAGTAGACCATTTCATTAAAATGTATCAGGTAGTCCAATATTATTTGCAGGGTTGCCATGGGCCCATATAAAGTTCACTTGAGGAAAACATTTTAGTACGCCTATAAATGTAAAGCCCTAATGACACTTCATTTTTTATTCATGGAATTGAAAAAAGGAAAGAGTAAATGTCGGAAAGAGCAAACAATGCAAAATGTAAACAAACATTTTTTTAAGTTTTTGTTTTGTTATGTTTTGTTTATTGTATTAAATGTTGTCAAATTTTGGTTAATGAGAAACATAAAATCAAAACAAAAAAAAAAGCGGTAGCTCGCTGAATTTGTCCCTAAACCGTTGATTCAGCAACACTAATTATTTTAAGCATAAAATAAATGTAAATTTTAAGTGGAACAATTTTTAATTTTTTTTTACATTACTTCATTTTTTATCGATAACTTTTTTAAAATAAATTGACAGTCTGCTATTTACCTTAATTTTTCTATTACAATATATTTGCACTGTTCACCAAAACTTGAACAATGCATTAAAAATGTAGTGGCATAAGGCCTTAACGAATAACGCTATTTTAGTAAAAGTTTGACTGTCACAGTTTTACAAGATTTAAACAGCTCACTCCTGAAATATTCTAACTCTCGATGGAATGTTTTAAAGATTCGACACTAAGAGCACTTTAACTTGTTTACAAAGTACTCTTTCTTGTTTCTCTTACACAAATTTTGGAAGAAATCGTTATATGCTCACATAACGTATAAGAAAATAAAAGAATGCAGGTCATTTAAACTATAAACAAAACTTAACAAAGCTTACCGAATACGTTTAATATGAAAATATGTTATGAAAAAGTTGTTACCAAAGTAGAATAAAATAAAAGTTTTTAAAGGGATAACAAAGACAACACGTATATGAACCCAGTAGATCGGAAATTAACAAAAATTTTTTTAACTTTTTAATAGTTTAGCGTGACTGCTAACTTATGTTTGTTAAGCTTGAAATAAAAATAGAAATGAAAGGAATACAAAAATATTTTGACAGACCAAAGAGCTCTTACAGAAGAATGGATAAAGTATTCAGTTTTTAAAAATCGCTTATTGAACGGTTTTTTTTCAATCTAAACCTGCAACAAATTAACAAAAGTAATAAAGAAAGTGGTATTGGTCCACAAAAAAAAAAATACAAACTCTTGCATTGTCAACAAGTTTTTTAAACAAATTTGCAGCATAGAAAGCAAAATTGTTTTCGTTAAAGTCGATTCTAGGACACTCGCTACGAACTAAGGGGTTACGTATGCATTAACGAATTTGTATTTTGAATACCTCAACACCTATAAACTCTTGAATATTGTCCATATGTAAAAACATTAAGATACATAAATAAATTTCGTAAATGTATTTACTGCTGTGTATCTACATAAATATGGCAATAAAAACTAAAAACTACAACAACTGCACAAGTAAAAATAAATTTAAAATGTATTAAATGTATTTGCATTTGAATTGTAATACAAAAAGGAATATACAAATATTTATAAAAAATTCTTTGCCAGAGCGTTTGTTTATATGAACACACAAGTGTCCAGTTAATTTTATTGTGCAACACATAAACAAGTTTAAAATGTTTATGGTTTTATGAGAAATTTTCCAACTATTGGTGTAACTAAAACATTAACGGCGGGAGGGATGTTTGCTGACGCATATTGAAACTTATCCTGAATGTGTTTTATCGACAACATCCTTGAGATCGTTTGTGCTATAAAGTAGTGTGAATTTTGATACGGAAGACTTAGATCATCATGTACCCATGTTCTGTAACTTTGGTGCGAACTTCTCACGTCAAAAAGATGTTAAACAAAAAGTGAGAATGTGTCTAGAACTCATGTCTAAACTATCGAAATAGATAACGTCATTACGTTAGAAATGTCATAATATGCAACCTGAAGCTGATTTAAAAAGGCAGACGTTGAGAACGGTAATTAAAAATATGGTTGAAGGCGGCCAAAATTTACTAAACCTGAAAAATTTTCAACAACGGCGGCGAAAAATAACAGTCGGCTATTACAAATAATGTAGAGTGCTACTTTAGTGCTTTTAAAACAAACTTTGTTGTTTACAAAAACGCTTTAAAAAACATTCGCATATTTTCTTTTAAAGACAAAAGCAATATAACAGCTTTTTCTCGCCATAATAAATTGAAGCAGAGATACGTTGAACGTGAAATTTGCATATCCGTACTGCTGCTTGAATACCTCTTAACCAAGTAATTTTTGCATCGACTCCAATTTTTCAATAAAAAACATTGATTCATAACGTTAAACCGTAGCAATAAATCGTATGTGAAACTGGCCCAGCCGACCGAATTCATCCCAAAGTCGAATATTCATGGTGGAAAGGTAGTGATCTGCAATTCGTAAGCCCAGAAGGTACCCGTCTAATCTGAGCGGCTAAAATCGGTTCAGATGATCTAAGGCGACCTGAATTAACCACAATCAATTCAATTGGCTCAAAAGCTTTCGGAGATGCGATGTAACATTAAGCCTTTTATATTCCATCATCACTTCACTCGTCCACCTATTGGATAATCAGTTAAAAAACAGGGTGGAAATTGCCCTTTCTGTTTGATAGTCCAGGTGCCAAACTAGGCCATTCGATATCGGCTGAAATTCCCATTAAAATTATATTGTAAATCCGATCGATGTCAAAATTTGACCCCAGAACTTTAATCATATGACTATTATTACCTCCGATCGATGAACAAAGCTCTCACTGAAATACTCTTTACTTTAAAACAGGGTTTCCGTAATTGGCTTAATTCGTTATTGGCCTTATTTTGGCGCAGAGCCTACATATATGTTGCCAAGCAGATGGTAAATGGCCATAACTAACGACTAAAGGTCATAACTAATGACGAAATTTTTATTGTACGAATGCTTCAATACAGACGCTAAAAATTCCACATTTTAAGTTATACACCCAATATCTTCTAAACAAAGAATTGAGATTAAGAATATTTTTTTTATGCAAAATTTAATTACTCAACAGGAGAAAAATAAAAGATTTTTTAATTGAATTGACTTAAGTAGGGGGAAAAGAACACTACAGCAAAATTCGATTTTACAAGTACGGAAATAAGGTCATATGTACATTAAGGTTATGACGTTTTTTGCCGTCAACTTCAATGCATTTGGTGCGTGAACTGTTTTCACGACTACGAAAAAGTAAAATCACAGTTATCAGTTCTTTCCATGCCCTATACGATTTTGGAACTAGAGCTCGGATATTTAAAAAAATAGCAAGAAGTTATCACCCTAATGTACATATGAACAAATATAAATGCAGTAAAAAGCAATATGTATTACACTTAAAATATAAATATGTAGGTTTGTATAGTAAAATACCATAATATCGTTTGTTAACAATTCTTAAACTACAATTTAATATAAGCCAAAAAAAGGCATCTGTATCCAGTGTTGGGCAAAATACATGTTTTGCGTTACTTAAAACACAAAATACTTGCTGGTCATGTATTTAAAATACAAAATACTTGCTGGTCATGTATTTAAAATACAAAATACTTCCATTTATTGTACGTATTTCAAATACAAAATACTTCCACGTCATGTACATGCATGTATTTAAAATTCGAAATACAACATTTTAATTCAAACCATAAATACATTAGATACAACTAATTAACAAAACAATTGATTTCTTTCATAAATATCAGATTTTTGAATGTAGCACCAAACAAACAGTTTCTTGTTGGAGAATAAATGAAACCTGCTGAAGAAAATAATCTTTCTAAAGGTCCTGATGAGCAAAAACTTGTATTAAATTCTATGAATACTCTTGTTATATTTGAATAGCTGTCAAGAGTGATAATGTCTTTGCTCTTGTCACTGAGGAAACTGACAAATTACAACTCCAATTTTGATGTCCTAGATTCACCATCATTCCTATCTACGAAAACAACAAAATCATCATCTTCTTTACTGATGCTTCTATTTCTGATATTTCCATATTCTGATAGCTTAGTTTTTTAGCGGTTCTAGTTTTTGGTAGATCAAAATGCAAACAACCATCAATAAACTGACAGAATATATTTTGTAAACTATGTTTTTAAAATACAAAATACTCCCATTTTTTATGTATTTAAAATACAAAATATAAACAACTTCTATTTATTGTATGTATTTAAAATACAAAATACTTGCTGGGCATGTATTTAAAATACAAAATACGTATTTTGTATACATGTAATATTTCAAATACTGCCCAGCCCTGTCTGTATCTAGAGTTTCTATGTACAGATACATTTGCATATTAAACAGTTTGGTAAAAGATAAGTAAAACATTATACACAGACCTTCCGACCGACTGACAAGATACAAGTAAATATAAGAACCTTTGAAATATGGGCAAATGTAAACAAGTATTTGTTTTTATTTTATTTTTTTAGTTTAGCTTTCCCTGTATCTTTCACTTTGCCATTATGAAAATAATTTATTGGATTAAATACTTATTTATGGGTATGTTGTGAGCTTAATTGTTATTGTATTATATTAAATGAGCAAAGTTAGACAAAATCTTCAATAAGAATTAAAGTCATTAATTAATTGAACATAAATGAAGTCTTATTTTACTATGCATGACAGTGAACAACTTTTACCATTAGCTTTCTAGCTGTATATGCACATTTCAACACGTTTAGGTGTTTTTAGTAAGTACAAACCATTAAATTTGACATTAACGTGTCCTAAATACTCACATACGAGTAACGAGGCCTTAAGACTTTTATCCTAATGTGTGCAACGTTATAAGATATATATTTGTATGACGTTATATTTCGCTTTGAGCTACTACTTAAGATTTGATGCAAATCTAGAAGCGATTGCAAGCTTCAAAGAATTTTGAGAAATAATTTGTGGCATGCCATCGTTTTGTGGCATTATTGTGCGTGTTAATTCTCTTTAAATATATGTATGTAAGTATGTCACTCATTCAGATTGTTGCTGCCACTCTAACATACATAAATTTAGTACATTTATTTATTTATGTAGCATTAATTTTGCCGATTTAATTGTTGCTGACAAACGAAATCAGACAAATGCAAGACACTCCTTCAGATTAAGCATTCTTATTGTTGGTTGTTTGATCTGCACTACTCTGAAATTTCAGTGTGCAGCTCTTAATTATCTTATGACGTTATAAGTAAAGATTAATATGCCGAACTGAATACGTTTAGACGTTAAATCTTACGTCTTCACATATTTACAATATGGTTTTCGTATTTGGGACAATTTTCCAAATATGTTTTAATATTTATGACAAACTTTCAATATTTTTAATCAGCCTTAAGTTCATCAAATTTAATTTTCATTAAATTATTTTTATGAAGAAAGGATTTTTACAACATGAAAATTAATTAAAATTATTATTGATAATCATTCATTCTTGACTGACCTGAGATTCGAACCCAGGCGGCTGGTTACCCTGACATGTTTCGATCGCTACCACTCGATCTCCTCAGAGGGATTTGCCGTCTTACACTCGCAGCCATCGACGACTGCTGACGTCAATAGTCAAACATCAATCCTTAAACCAAATTGTATATTAACCTTTGGTAGATCGAAATTTTCTTTTTTGGAAGATTATCCATTTTTAATTGATTTTACATGTTTTTTCTTTACCTCTGTTTTTTCGTACTTTTTGTCAAGAATTCCTCTTGAAGTCCAAAGTACATATTTGTTTTTTCATGTTTGTCTTTCTTTTTCCTGTTGACCTTTTTCAGCACAACTTGAAGGATAAAAGTACACATAGAGCTCGTGCCTTAGCTTAAACAATAATAAGTATTTTTTCATGTTGTAAAAATTGCTTTCTTCATAAAAATAATTTAATGAAAACTAAATTTGATGAACTTAAGCCTGATTAAAAATATTGAAAATTTCGATTAAAAATCATAAATAGTTTAACAAAATTACCACAATACTAATTATTTATGACAAACCTTATATTGTATTTAATTGACCTGTTTCACTTTTTTTTCTTTGAGCTCGAGGTCCTGGTTTTATTGTTAATTATTCTAATTTTACAATATTTAATTTGCCAATATTTTGTTTTTCATTGAAAAACATCTGCGAGTTCATAATTAGTTCATAATTAGACGTTGTTGACACAACATAATAAGAATTAGGTTTTTCTGATTTTTTGTACGTTAATAAATTTTTCTATATTACAGCCCAGAAGATATTTTTCAATGAAAAACGAAATATTGGCAAAGTAAATATTGTACAATTAGAATAATTAACGCAGAAAAAATTCTCCAACATTTTTTACTAATTAAAGCAGTCATTAAAAATAAAATCAGTTTTAATTAAAGATTTAATAAAATGAATTTAACGTTTAATTAAGTGAATTAAAAGTTTAATCAATTTAATTAAACGTTTAATTGATACTATTAATTTGTTTACTGGTGCTAATTAAATTAATTTTTTAATTAATATCACAAATTTTTTAATTGAAATCTATTTTTATTTTTTTCTGTGTAACCATAAAACCACGACCTCGAGCTCAAAGAAAAAAAATGATTTTAATAATTTATGACAAACTATAAAATATGTTTTCGTATTTGTGGCATATTTAAAATATCAAATTATTTAATATCTTCGTATTTGTTACATATTTAATGAAATTTTAAAGAAATTAAGAATTTTATTAAAAATGGAGATTCTCTGAGCGATTTTTAGAAATTTTGGACAAACTGGAAGATCTTACAGGAAGAGACATACCTCATTTTAAAGATAATTACGCCCTCACATTTTTGGAGGTTTGTCCACAATTTCCAAAAATCCCTGAGAGAATCTGTACCAGTAGATCTGAGAATTTTAAAAATTCTTTAAAAATAGAGTTTTTATAGTAACAGATAATTTTTTTTTCTTTTTAGCCCATTTAAATAAAAGCTTTGTTTCAAAAAGGTCTTTTACTTTTAATTTTTGTAAACTAAATACATAATTTCTTCATCTTCTTATCAGCATCATAAAATATCGTATCCCCAACAGGATTGCTTTACATTAACATTAGTTTCACATTTATTGCTATTTTATTCTTTAAAGTCCTGTAATACATTTTGACATTTTAAACTGTAGTCCCCAATTCTTCTTCTTTATACTCCTTGTTGCTGTGGCTTATTTGCTTGTTTAACTTACTGTACTTATCATTGTGGTATTAAAACTGTCACATCTAATAATTATAAATATTAATAAAACATTTTAGACTACCTTTCTTCCTCTACAAATACTCTATTGTTTTCTTGTGTTTGAATGTGTGCAGAATCGTAGTTATGCATATAAGAATATGTATGTAAAAAAAATTATATACATATGTAATAGCATCAATTTTTGGTTTACCACAATATGCAAAATACTCACAAAAGGGAAAATTTATTGTAATAATTGTCAATTAAATTTACAAAACTAATATTCTTAAGATCTTCACCACAAAATAGTCAATATAAGTATTAAAAGTAATTTTAAAAGTATGTGAAGCTAAATACAGAAGCTTAAAGGTATTAATATGTAACAATCTATAATAACTTCTATAACTGAAATCTTAACTTTATGGAACATAATAAAATCTAAGTATGTAAAGTAAGTAAAAACAAGGGTAGTGCTTATCTAACGTGTTCAACTTTTTAATAATTTTCTTTATTCTTGCAAATGACTAAAATTTTTTTTATTAATGAATTTATACTTTCTTACTCTGCTCTGTTTTATTTATTACAACTAGGAATTATATATAAATAAAATGCAGATTGTTTAAATTTTTCAACATAAAATTTTATGTTCTAGTAGTATTTTGCGTACATTCAATAAAGTCTCTTGAAAGCACATGAGTAATATACAGTGTGTGCATAAAATATTTTGACAAAACTTTAAATATTTGCAACAAATAGAATCTGGGAATTTATTATTTTTCTAGCCAAAGGATAGCTAAAGTAAGCCTCGTAACAGAAATATACAAAAGAAAAATCATGATAGTGCATGCAAAGTATTCCTGGAAAATATTGAAGGAATAAGACTATTAAAGTATAAAAGCTTTTGAGGATTGTAATTTGACTTAGAATACACATTCGAATAATATGAAAATTTGTATTATAAATATTTATATCTTAAAATAGTAGTATGCCTAACATAGTTTTATTTATTTCGTTTGTATTTTCAAGCAGCTGATTTGCGCCCCAATAATAGCTTTCAGCACAACATCTCGAACAACATTGCAAGCGAACGATAACGTTATAGTTTTCATGCAATTTTGCGGCTCACTGAGAAATATATTATGCGACCACACGTGTCAAAATGAACGCCAACACTATTTTTTTTATAAATTTTTTTAAAACCACTTTCCTAATAAAATTGAGCAGCTAGTTTCGCGTTCAGGTTTATTAACTGAGATCGTGTGGATTCTTTTCTTTGGGGTTATGAAAGAGTAATCGAACCTGCCGAGTGGGCCACCCACAGCGCATTTGCTCCAATATTTGAATAAAATTCTTTTAATAATTATTTTAAAATAGTTCTTTTAAGCAATAAAACATATTGTCGGTCACAGGTTGACAACTCTAAACATGTTTTTTGTACTTTTCAGGAGACAAAAAAAAAACGTTATTACTCCGTTACTGAACCGTGTTGGAAGTAAATAAAAAAAACCAAAATTAGTAGGAGATATTTATTGTAAGATGGTGTAAAGAAAGCAAAGGTATTGAAATTATTTCACATTAAAAAAAGTATTTTGGCATCAAAACCCCGATTTGATTTTTTGTATGTTTTTAAATAAAAAAAAGAAGATCTAACCCCTTTACTTATTAACTTCACTATGACTTTATATAATATTAAGTGTAAAACAGAGTGTTGTGCATGACAACACACAAAATTAAGTTATGTTAAATATAGTATTTTGGTCCTAAAACAAACTATTTTGCATTATTTTTTTTTACAAGCGTTATCGCCCTTTTTACTGGGAAAGCTAATGACAGTTAGTTAATTGATTTAAATAATTTTTTTGTGCTTGTAAAAATTTGCAATCAATTTTGTAACCTCAGCAATCGGAATTTCTCATTACATTTAACGTATAACCAATAAAAGTGCTTTTTAATCGGCTGTACCGATTCCTTTATGAATTTATATGGGATACAAAAAGTTTTATAACCCAATCTCTGTAAGACCTGACCTTACAATATTATAATTCATTGTATTTTTAGGAACATTAAAGACTTGTGGTTGATTATCACAAAGCTTTATGATTTATAAAACTTAATTGGACCTTATATTTCAATAAAATTGTGTGATTTATAGTCTTTTTGACAAAATTTTACCACAATGTTTAAATTCCCGTGGAAAAATAATTCTAGTACAAATACTTTTTTCATAAACTCTCCTCCCATTATAGATTCTTTATTCAAATACAGATATAATTTCTGTCTTATGACGTTGTAATAAAAACTACTTGATGCAGGTTATAAATAGTTTCTGGTACAACTTTTTTTCTTTCAGGTTGGCTTGAAGGCATTTTCATAACTATATAAAATAAAATTTCTTACAATCGTTTACTACAAAAGTAATAAACAAATCTGTACAAAAAGAAAGAAAAATTAAAAAAAAATTGCTTTATAATACTTGTGTATCTGATATTTAATTTTTGTGCAGCTTTTAACAGGATTTTCATTAGTTTCATTAGTAATTTGCAATATTTAGTTTTAAATTTTGTAAAAAATATAATAAACTTAAAAAAACTAAATTGAAAAAATTTAAGAGTGCAAAAATTGCTGGAATGAAGACAGCGATAGACTTTATGAAGAGTATCGATCCAACCAAAACCCGGAAACCGCTGATAAACTTATATCTTGCCTGGATAAATCAAGAAAATCTGAGTGGTCCAACGCCGTATCAAACACTCCAGCCGCAAAGCTTGGAGTCTGCTCAGAAAGCTAGGGTCAGCCAACCCTCTCATTAATTGAAGACGCCAAATTGACCCAAAAATAATCGCCCGTCACATGATAAGCGTATGTAAGGCAGATCCTGGTACTAAGGTACTAAGAAGCAAAACATTTTCGAATGACTCTTACTCCTATCCATTCTCGGATAGTGAAGTTTCCGAAGGACTATCCAATACGCTTTAAATCGCAACGAATTAAAATACTGTGATAAGATTGGTCCATAACTCATAGATTCCAAATAAATTACACTTTCGAAAAATTCTAACAGTCGGTGTAGGGTACTGAAGATTTGACACAGCCAAATGTAGGGTCCGCCATCTAACGTTTTTTTAAACTAGTGCTTATTTCGTGGATGGTAACACTTTATTTTCGCCGAATGAATATGGTTGTGCCAACTGACCATCCAATGCGTTTTCGCTCCGCTAAGTGGCCCTGCGATCGACTTACAAAAGATGCCGGTTTTACCAGATGAAGCTCATTTTGATCTTGGCGGGTATGTAAACAAGCAAAATTGTCGCATTTGGGGCACAGAAAACACGCACGCATACATTTAAAAGCCGATGCACCCACAACGAGTCACTGTTTGGTGCGGATTTTGGTCCAGAGGCATAATTGTGCCATTTTTCTTCGAAAGTTAGCAAGGAGTGGCCGTTACAGTCAATGGCGATCGTTATCGGGCCATGTTGAACGAAATTTTGTTCACAAGAATTGAAGAGGAGGACATTGGCAACATTTGGTTTCAACAAGATGGCGCTACGTGCCAAACTGTTTGCGTGTGGCCACCTCTGAGCTGCGATTTGACACCACTGGACTATTATATGTGGGGTGCCGTCAAAGATAAGTGTTACGCCGTCAAGCCAGAGACAATTGACGCTTTAAAAGACCATATTCGTGAAGCCATTGTTGAAATACAGCTGCACACAATTGATAATGTGCTTAACAATTGGACCGATCGTGTAGGCTACTGCATGGCCAGCCGAGGCAGCTACCTTTTGTGGCTCAAAATTACCCTAAAAAAGGATAATTTCCGTACGGTGAACATCACTGCTCATAACAAACTGTTGTTCTGGTGGTGACTCCCAAATAGGACACACTCTCGAAAATTTGCTTTTAAATACTGTCGTGTAGGGTATCAAAAGATCGGGCTTGATCGACTACACTTTCTTACTTGCTTAGATTGAACACGAATCTTGCTACAACCCGCTTTAACAAAATTTTATTGTTTTTTTTTTGTTGTTTTTGTTGCATTTTTGAAAATTTGTATATTTTCAAAATTAATTCACTTTAATATTCCATCCATATTTAAATGAGATAAAATAAAAAAGAAACTACATAAACGTATGTATGTGGAATATGGGTTCTTTTTTTTGTTTTGTTAAAAATGTTAACATTTATTTATTTATTTATATTTTTGTAGCTGTTGTTTAATATTTACATTTTTTAATTTTTTATGTACAAAATGCATGTTTTAATTTTATTTTAAATTTTTTTTATTTCGTATATTTAATAAATTTTTCAAAAATATTTATCGACAAATCATTCTCTTACTCACTCTTTTTGGCAATGTTTTTTTTTTTCTTTTATTTAACATCATTTAACTTTTTATTGAATTTTAGTCACTGTTGAAGTGTTGAGTGAAATGTTTTTTTTTAACTTGACTAAAATCACAATTACTAATTGTTTCAAGTCAAGTTAGTGAAAGTTGAAATTGTTGTTGGTGACTCATTTTGCTTTAAGAGAATTTAGATTTAAATCCTGATGAAATTAGTTTTAGGAATGTGTGGAATTTAAAATATGTTTTATTGCAATTTACGGCTGATAACGATGATGATGAACACAGATGACAAATTTGTTTATCTTATTAAATATTAGAATTTAACAGTTTTGTAAACTCAAATAGTTATGTCTAAATTCTTAACTTTAAAAGCACCTAAATTTCAATATTTTTTAAAATTATTGTTTTTTTTTCAGGTAAGAACGGAATTTTGGCAATTGCTTTTCAAGGTAATCTGTATTAGCACTGAAAACACATTAACTGGGTGGAAACAAAATAATTAATCTCGGTTATAAGACGATTATACAATACAAAAGTCAAACAGGGGTGTTCTGGAAATCGAAAACGCAAGAATTTTAAACGTCGTTTTTTAATAAGATTTCCGTGATAAAAGAATTTTATGACAAATATTTTACAAATATTTCTCTATTAAACAGAATTTTATAACAAAAATTATAAAAATTAGATGCGTTTTCGATTTCCAGAACACCCCTGAAAATATAATATGCTGACGTTCTTATATAGCGATTCTGCTTTGATGGACGGAATGGATTACGAAAATACTTAAAATTGATCTTTAGAAATAACGGCAATGGTAAAATTACAGATTGTAAAAATCGTTTTTTTTTTTTGCCCAAACCGCATCCAATTCCAAAACCTATTTAAAAAAAAAATTTTATGTCCATAAAGTAAAACGCTCTTCTACTCAGCCGAATTTTATAAACCCTCTACCAGGATATTATAAATGTTAATTTTACCCTGGAAGGACATTTATATCGGTATAATGTTTACTACTAATGGACCTACTAAGATTGTATTAATAATTAAAACAAATTTGTAATGTGATAATGTATTGCAAGTCAAATTTAAACGACCCAATTTCTTCTTGTGGTCGCTCTATTGTCCTAAAACCTTATTCCGAGAGCATTTTTGCATGGGCACTAGGTGAAATATTTGCCCGATTTGGTATATAAAAATTCTAAGCTAAATTTCATTAAAATTTCAAAACCCCTATTTTTGAAGGACATCTGTACGGCGGCCATTGAAATTAATAGTCCGATTTGGTCTCCTCAGGTGCTGCTTGCTTTACATCAGCGGAGGTTGGATAGCATCAGCTCTTTAGCACCTATGATCAGGGTTCCCAGATAAATTTATGAAAAAATTGTCAATATCCTGAGAAAATAAAAAACTCATCTTTCCCGTTATGAACAATCGTCAAAAAAATCGAACAACTAAAAGTTTAGTTTTGGAAAAATTTTTGTTCGATTTTTATGAAAAAAAAATTAAGCAAAACTACTTCATACCCAGCTTTAATTTTCAATGGTGTAAGAGCTTCTGGGAGTTTCATGAAGAGCGTTTTTTAATGTTTTGGACGATCGCATTTTTTAATCATTGAAGATTTCTTGCACGGGAGAAATTGTAACGTAAAAAAGTAAGACCAATTAATTTCTTACAGATTGAGACGTAACATCTTACTTCTAACTATAATCGTTATACTAATTGCTTTACATACAAGAAAACGAATCAGCTGATTTGCAACGTTGCTGTTACTGAGCCTTAACACGAGCCCGATTCCTCTGTGAGATTCTTCTTTAGCTTGTTGTTTTATTTATAAAAATTGAATACTTAGACTCAAAATTCTTGCCACAGTTTAGTATTTTGATCACATTAAATAATGCATTAAAAATCACACCTATCGTGAAAAAAGTAAACAGTTTTTTCATTTAAAATTTGGCTTTTTCCCATGAATTTTTTAGGGTAAAGGAAATTTTAAAATGTAAGCTGTTTTGTTTACAACATTTTTTTCCGTGCTGCTTAATATCTTAACATATTTTTTATTTCGAGATAGCATGGAGTTTTTTTCTCAATAGCGATGGTACCGCGACCAAGTTAGGGCTGTTGTACCCCTTTAGTTGGCCAAAAGATCCTCTGCTTCCCAAATAAATATAACCAGGTCTTTTGATGATATCGCCCCAATTCAAGACGCACCTATTGTGCCGTGCCCCAAGTGTCTCCTTCAAGTCCATGCCAGCGCCGGGCAGTCACACAGTATATATTTCGTGGACTCTTCCTCATCGAGACACAGTCTGCATTCCTGGTCTTCTGCCATGCCTATCCGAGACCCTTTGTCATCATTACGTTCCCGGGAGAGATCAATTCTCTCGCCTGATGCATTCCCGGAAGCGATACCCAGTATCTTGGAGCAAAAAGTCGTCAAAATTACGATTAATTGTCAAATATTGCAGCCCTGCCCTGCCTATGATGAAAAGTATTAAATAAGCTTAATAAAAATTTGTTTCAAAGTATGAAGTTTATGATTTTTTAAATAAGTTAATTAAATATGACCGTTTTTAAAAAAAAGTAATTGAAAACTAAAACAACATTTTGTTATGAAACAGAAATAAATTACAACACGTTCAAAATGGTATCGCGTAAGTTGTAGTAAACATTTTATAAACAATTCTTAGACTTTTTTTTTTTTTTTTATTATTCACGATAGAGCGGGGAGGTTTCCCCACAGTGACAGGTACCGCGACCAGGTTAGGTCTATTGTACCCACTCCCCTTAGTTGGCCAAAAGACCCTCAGCTTCGCATAGGAACCCAACGATATATTACCGATTCGGGACGCACACATTAAGCCATGCTCCGATTTTGACCCGTCAGTATACCAGTGCAATTCATGGTTTCCCCGACATGGATTCCCAACACTCCAGGACCTTTCGTCCGGAAAGATTGCCCTGAACCTTCTGTTGAAGACCAGTTCCGTGGTCATTATGTCTGCCCTTGTACAGACAGATAGACCCGGAGCCATGTCCATCAAGCTAGCATGCCCCTGGACCTAAGCAAGTCCCGATGTCAGCTTGATCCTAAGGAGACCGGACATAGCAGTCTTCCTTATATGGATGTGTAGTGGCAATATGCCCACTATAACCTCAAGTGCTGCCGTGGGACAAGTGCGCATTATCCCCGTCAGGGCCAGACACACTATCCGCTGCAGCTTGTTGCACTTCCTCATTGCAGTCTCCTGCCGAATCTTAGGCCACCATACCAATGATCCGTAAGTAATCATCGGTCTGACCATCATAAAGTATAGCCATTTTACCATACTTGGACTAAAACCCCAAAGAAGCTCTTGCATGCCCAGAAGGCCCTTACCGCCTTCCCGAGGGTTTGATCCAAGTGCGAGTTCTAATTGAGCCGTCTGTCCAGAACAATTCACAGATATTTGACCTCATTGGAATACTCAACCTCAATTCCGTCCACTACTAGCTTCTCAAGCCTGTAGTTGTACATCCTCGTGAACTGTATCACGACCGCCTTGTTAGGGTTGATACTCAACCCTCTTTCATGCCACCATCCAAGAACCCTATTGAGAGCACCCTGCATCACCTCCGTGATGGTGCTCTCGAATTTTCCAGTCACATCTTAGACTTAAAAACAGTTATAAATATTTAGAAATCTTAAATTGTTGGCTTTTATTTTTATTATATTATTACTTTAACTTCCAGTTAACAGTAAGTTTTGACAGTTCTTATAGCTGAACTTGGTAAAATTGACCGTAAGTCTAGCATGGTAAAAGGCCAAGTAATGCTAAATTTTTTTTTAAAAATTATAAAAATAATGCTGAAAATTTCATTAAGATTTTTGTGTAAAGTTTATTATCGAGAATTTTTTTTAAGCTAAAGCCATTTATGTACGGCATTAAGTTAAGAGAATAACGTTAATTAATATAATTTTTACGGTATTGTGTGCCTCTTAATCGGCGCTACAGCGACAAATAATAATAAAAATATTAATCTATCGAATAATTTGTAACCGTTTCAATTTATTGGACAAATTGTTTAGAACTAAAATTAGTTTTTTATTTCTTTAAAAATTCCCTCAAACTAAATATTTTTTGAATTACTTTAAATATTTCTATCATCCTTAAGATATTAAACTTACGTTTGAATTATTTCTGACAGAATGTTTAAATAACATAAAAAAACATAAAAAATTTACTTTTAAAATTTGCAATAAATTATTTAGATCGTCATCTGCTGCTTGATGTAATTCTGCTCTTTTAAAAGTTTTTATCTTTAAATAAACATTTAACTGCGAAAATTCGAAAATAAACGCAAACTAATTTTTAGTGTTTGCATAAATTGCCCTTTTTCGTCTACATATATGAAACTATTTCATTTTACATAAAAATCTGCCAAAATGATGAAAATAAAATGGAGCAAAAAATAATATAAATGCTAGATTTAGCTGTGTCGAATAAAAGACACTCTACACAAATGTTTAAAATAAAGCATAATTTTACTATAAGTTTTTTGTACCAAATTTTTTATTTATTTTTTTTTTCAATTTCTTGTATTTTACTCGTATCTATGTAAATACATGATGTAACGCTCACCTTAGTGGGCGTTTCAACTTTTTCCTGACCGGTCTAACAATATATTTCCAAGAAAGATATAAAAGATGGTTGATATCTAAATATGTGTGTAAAAAAGAGTAGTTTTAAAAGACCCACCTTTTAAAGAGGTTGGTTCTAGGGAGATCGATCGGGAGATCGACTTTTTTCTTAAACCGGGTTTCGAATATTCCGAATAGCTGTTATAGATATGACTTAAGGTATTTATTTAATTATTTATTTAATATAATTAGGTCTGTGGATAAATCCTTACAGCCTAGTACAAATGAGTATTTAACTTAAGTATAATATTACGTTTCACAATACACCAATACCCCGGTTTGCGTCGCTAATTGGGACCGGAAAAACTCGACGCAAAGCGAAGCACGATTTTCCATAAATTTGTATTGATTTTTATTTAATTGGTTCGGAGATTCACAATTTTAGCTGAAAAAATAATTTTTGATTTTATAGACTAATAAAAAATAAAATAATTTTATTTTAGATATTCAAATAACGTTAAAGCTTTTTTTTGAATAACCATTGGTTTTAAGAGCATTCATCGCTGATTTTGATCTACAATCCAAATAGTAAGAAGTGGCTCCGCTCCAAGTTTTCATTAAGAGACTTCTAATGTTTGTTACCTGTTTATGTTGTAACGATGTTCTTGTTTCAACATTTTTTTTAATTTTTTCAGCGTCACTGGAACAGCAAATGGATTTTATTGTAGAGGAACCTAGTTCAAGGTTTCTTTCAATATCAACTGCCTCTTTTCCTGATTTGGAACGCGTCAAGATGTACAGTTTTTGTTCTAAGTTTATTTGCTTTTTTGACTCGTTGTTGCAAAATATTTAAATTTAACTTTACTTCAATAAATGTAATTTAAAACCAGTTGCAATCAGCAGACAACCTTCACATACATATTTGCATTAGACTTAAACGGGAAATCCCCTTTTTCTTTTTAAGCTTTGTACAAACATTTTTGTATAAACGACGCAAATAAAAGCACTAGCGACGCAACTTCGAAGCCAAGTGAAACAAAATCGACGCATCTTCGAAATCGCAGAACTTTTAAAAAACGAAACTTGGAAAACGACGCATACCGAAGCGACGCAAATCGGGGTATTGGTGTCATTGGTTATTAAATCAACAACACAGTTTTCTAAATGGGTCTGCCATAGCATAGTTAGTTCTAAAAGTTTTTATAAATAAAGGATTATAATACCGCACCGTACGACGTGGAATGTTAAATGATAATCTACTTAATAAAAAATTGGAGCATACTTTTCCATTTATTAAGTTTATTACAAATGAGACATTTAGCATAACTCTGCGGTGTTTCAGTGTTGGCAAACGTATTAAGGATTATCTTGTTGAATATGATGGGAGATTAGCATATCCTTGAGATGTATCTCTCAGGCGAAAAAGCAAGAATTGTTTATGAATAGATGCAATATGATCATTATGAACCATATAATGTGGATCCCATACAATCGAACCGTATTCCATGATTGCTCTAACGAGAGATGTGTAAAGTTGTGAGCATAGCTTTAAAACATAGCTTTATAACTTTTGAAAAACTTTGGTTTTAAAAAATTATAGAAATTTATGTGCTGTTTTCACAACACAAGTGACTGAACGTGTAGTAAAATTTATATGGAAGACACTCAAAAACTGAGTGCACGTTCAGTAACTTGTGTTGTGAAAACAGCACATTAATAAATTTATTACTTGTAATATTCTCAAAATTTTATTTTAAATGAGTTTTAATTTGTTGGTGTTTAAGCATGTCTATTAGGGGTATAACTTATTCCCATTTTTTGCAAATATCAAAATGGTCTCAGCAAAGTCGAATAGTCCATTGAAAACTATTAAAATAAATGTTATTAATTTTTCGCGGTTTTCAAAAGAGGTCACCTACAAAACGCGGTAAAGTTGGAAAATTATTTTTTTTTTCATTTTTATTTGTGCATATACATACAGCCAAAAACTTTAGCAAAACAACACGCACATTAAATATGAAATTCATGTTCTTCAGAAACTTTTTTAACTTTTTTCATTTATTAATTAAAAATTTAAAATTTTTTTATTAAATTTTTTCTTTAGGGATTTTGAAATATCGCTTTTGTGGGTGAGGCTTTTATTTTCAAACGACCCAAATAAATTGTTTTCGTAAATAGCACAATATTCGCTATCGCGTAGTGCTAGGACCAAATTTTGGTTATACCCCTAATGTCTATATAGATCTGTAGACTTCAACCATATTTTTTAAAAGTTGAAAGCAAAACCTTTAGCCAGTATTTTATATTTTAAATTATTTTGTTTCAGCATTATAGAAACGAATAGTAATATGAAAATGATTTTTCGATAAAATATCTGCCAATTCGTCGATCACGATTTAAAACCTTCCATGACACTGTTTGATTACTTCAATTTTGTTTTAAGTTTTTGGTATTTTAATAAATAAAACTGATGAATTTTTCCATATCTTTGATACCGCCGGTATGTTGTACTTTGAAGCATGAAGACATGCTAGAACTACTTAAGAGTTTTTAGTGCCTGAACAGACATTCCGTTCTCGGCAACACAGCAGGCTAATATTTCACCCAATGATTAATTTTTGCCTGTATATTTTAGTAAAGTATTATTTGCAGTCTCTTAAGAACTACTTGCAACAATGTCGAGTTTTACTTGGCATATATTTATGTCAAGCTTGTGGACTAATTAACTGTGATTAATAAGTCGTGACGTTGAAGATTTATGTAATATTTAGAATACTGTCAAATTGTCAAATAAGTTTTCCCAATATTCAATTAGAAAATACGTAATTAAATGACGGGTACATTTATAGCAAAAAGCCTGGTACTCTGTTCAACATTTCACGTGAAATGCTGTCAAATCGCAAATGAAAAAAACTTGTGTGGAATATCTATGAAATAATGTTGATAGAGTTGTACTCCGTTCATTTTGTGAAAAAGTTCCGAAATGTTTCTGGCAACATTTTTTTACAACTGCGAAATAATGCAAACTGCATTTATTTCACGTGGATTTTTGAAGAAAAAGCAAAAAAGTATGAACTGATTATTAAATAAAAAATACAAAATTAAATATCACAACCGGTAACAGTTCTTTATCCATATTTCCCTTCTTTTTTATTAAATTTTTTATTAAAAAAAAATTATGTTTAGTTAAATACATGTGGGGTTTGTTTACATACGCAAAACAATGTCGCATACTTTGCTGGAATAAAAACGTCATATCGTACAAACTCGCATGATAGGTAACATTGATACATGTCAAAATTTTCGTGTGAAATAATTAATGTTGCTCAACATTTTTCACAAATTTTAACAGAGTTCTAGGCTAAAGTAAGGAAAACGTATATAAATGACACATTACAAAAATAACCGGTTTATTTTACCAAAATTTATTCGATATTCGAAAAATGGACATTTTAAAATATTCGACTTGGGCAAAACTAAAATAACCGGTTAAAACCGGTCGACCGGTTTCTTCTTGAAATTTTTTTACCTAAACCGATTTATCTAGATTTAATCCCAATGTTAACACATAATAACAATCTTCTGTTAAGTTTTACGGATATAATTTTAATATCCACTGCCAGACGGAAAAAGCTTAATCGATTTGGAATTGGATGAGGAAAAAATATACATATCGTCACCTAAAATCTTAAAAGGTCTTAAGTCTACTCTATAATTAATTGTAATGTTTTTTGGTTTGTTATATCATCAACAATCAAAAAGTAGATTTGGAATTCTTTGCCGCTTACGTCCCTTTGTACTTAGTAAAGTCTTTTGTAAATATTTCTTGGTGTTTCACACGCAGTGACAAACTTAATACACTCTAATTTTTCACTTGTTGTAGTGAAGAGTATAAAAAAATACAAAATTCAAATGTGCTTAAGAAGAAGCTAAGGAAAACTAAGGAATTATTTTAAGAAATAAAAATTAAAAGGGAATTTTTGCAGTTTTTTTTTTGAAATGGTTTGTTAAAATAATGAGTACAAAATTTGTTTGTTGTTGTAAATTTTTTTACTTACAACAAGCAGCCATTTAAGCAATTAAATAAGGAAGTTGTAAGAAGACCATAAAATATAAATCATGACTATTTATTCTGACTTGGAACTTTTCTTCTGTGAGTATGTCTGTCTGCCTGTCTTTTAGTCTGTTTATTTATGTTGCCAGCAAGTGTGTGGCAAGAACTGAATGATTAAAATCGGCGCTTTTATTACTTATTATGTATTTCATTTTCATTTTTGTTTGCCTAAGTTTAGTTAAGTAAATGGACTGTGATGTTGCAAATAAACAAAAGAATTTATTATTCACTCTGCTTTAGGAGAATATAATATTTCTATAATTACAGAGTTTTTGAGATTATAGATAGATTAAATGCTTACTAAGAGACCCAACTCAATGAACCCTGAATATAATTTTGTTCCTACATATTTGGAATAAAGAAAGTCATTAATAAAAAGTGGATGTGCAATAATTTTATTTAAAAACATCTTTAAGATTTTGAGTTCCAAAATATTATTTGCAGGTCTGATTTGAAAATGCGGGATGTTTGGCAAACTTTGAGCGTGTATTGTGAAATATTAGCCAAATATAAATTTATTCTAAGTATTGGGCGTCGTTAGCTACGACATTTTCCAATCTTCCTGGCAACATATTCAAAGATTCGGCGCTAAAAGAATTGCTCAATTAATCAAAAATAAAATCAGTTTTAATTAAAAAATTTAATTTAGTGAATTAAACTTGTAATCAAGTCGTTTAAATCCCAAATTTTTTAATTGAAATCAGTTTTTATTTTATTCTGCGAACAAATCAAGGCAATTTTAAATACCCTGTCCTGAATTTCAGTATATTTATGTAAAAGCATCCTGCATCGTTCGAAACAAATGGTAGGCGGATGAAACAGAGGAATATATTACTGCCACGGTTATTTGCTTTGATTTGACTGATTCAATTTCCTACATTTCCAGTCATCGTTACGGGTTCCTTTTTTATAACCAGTAATTGATGATTCGATTAAAAAAAAGCAGAAAAAATCGTCTTTCGATATCCATTTACTTTAACGTGTGTGATACCCAATTTACTTCCTTTTGTATGAATTCTGCTGGCTGCCAACATGTTTAAATTGCTAATTCAGTGGCTCCCAATGATTTTGCAAGTTCATCTTTATTTTGACAACAGTCTACATATATGAAAAAATGCCTTTAATTCATAATTTTCGATCTTTTTTAGCTGACTTAGGTGATCTTGGACTTCTGGCACATTTGACCGATGGGATAAATTCAAGATAAGTTTCGTTAAGCAATCGATGTGCTTCAACTGCCCTTTCATTAAACTGCAGATGTAAATTATACAACAAAATGTTTGTGTGAAAATTAAAATGTTTAGTATTTAATATCTTTATTACTGTTATAACATTCTTAAAAGTCAATACTACCGTTAAGCATACCTAACCTTAACCCATTCATACTCACCCTCCTGTACTGCTTTAGTTACAATTTGCATTAATTTATTTGTATTTTCTTTACCGCTCTGCCTTTTAATTCAAGCTGGAATGCCAAAGAAAAAAATGGATCCTGTCGAAGAAAAACTAAATACATAAAAAGAAAATCCATTACCAGTTTGCTTAATTTTTACAATTGGCAATTAATTTGTTTCTGCCCTTTAAGCAGCAGATTTTAATTTATTTCCATCAGACAATAACACACATTTTTACTCACCTTTATTTTCCTTTTTGCAACTTTTGTAAACTGGTGTCGGCGGTTGTTAGTTACTATAGTTGCTGTTGGTTAATACTTCTCTACTAAAATCAAATAATAGTCGCGTTATTTTTCTCTTTCGAAAAGCAAAAAGTTCAAAGTATGTTCTTCCGTCTTTACTTTTTAAGAGTCTCAATTAAATTTGCTTAAAAAAAACAACGACAATAACAACAACAACATTGGAAAAATATCTTTTCATCATTATCGCACTGATAGACTTTTAATTTTTGTGAGATAACAGGGTGGTGCTTAAAAGAGATGATCGCAAATTTATATTTTGTACAGTTTAAATCCAGAATTTTTCTTAACGTAAGTTGACATCAAAATGCTCTCTAAACGAAAATGTACATTGAAAAGTATTCTACAAAACAACATTTTTTTGGAAGTTTTGTATACGAGAGTTTAAACTTTTTACATTACAAAATGTTCTATAAGAAAATTAGGAAAGCAAAAAAATTTCTATATGGGAATTTTAATATCCAAAACTTTTATATAAGAAAATTTTGAAATTAAAACAAATTAATATGCGAACATTTTGATATCTTAAAATATTCATACTCAGGATTTGAAATCAAAAATTTTTTTTATACAAAAATTTTGAAATCAAAAAATTTTCTATGCTAAAATTTTAACATCCAATAATTTTCTATTCAAAAATCTTAACAACAAACAATTTTCTTAAAGAAAAACAGAAAAACATTTTACTCTTAAAAAGCTTTTTATACGAAAATTATGATAACAAATAGTTTTCTATACAAAAATATAGAAACTTTCGACATCGTTTTCTTTTCTATACAAACATTTTGAGAATATAAATAAGGATTTAAAAGACTTAAAAAAACAACAACAAAAATGTTTCTTTACAAAGATTTACAAAAACAAACAACTACTGTAGAGACAAAAACAACCATAATTTTGTAACTTTTTAACATTTTAAAATTATACTTACAATTGGGGTATTCACAAGGTGTGCTATCAAGTTATATTGTCATAATGTTCTTACATTTTACAATGGCTTAAAAATATTGTTGTTGCTTTGTAAACGAAAAGTGTCTTAAATAAATAGAACTTTGCTTGCTATGTTATTTGTTTTGATACGCCGTCGCCGTTGACGGTAAAATTTATCCGGCTAACATCCGAATTTAAGCTGCGGCTAGCAAATTTTTCAACAAATCACTTGCGCCGTTAAATAAATTTAAAGAATTTTTTTAAAATAGAAAAATTTATATTTCTAAAATTTTGGTTAAAGATTACGAAAGAAGAGTTAATTTCCTCTAATTTGGTGCCCCTCCCGTTCGGTAATCTTTTTTGGTTCGGCCGCAATTTAAAAAATCTCTCCCATACACACCGCTCAAAATTAAGAAAAAAATTAAATAAAACCGTAGCTGAAATACGCGTAGCTGAGCTACGTATTTCTTAATATTGATAAGGTTTCTATAAACTACAACGAAATATTTTCTTAAGAACAGAAGTTTACATCTCTAAAGGTAGAAGTACATAACACGCGTTCATTCGTCGGCGTTTGTCGTGCGTTTAAAAACTTTAGCGCATGAAAAATTTCAAGTTACACAACACGCGTTACAAAAGCTGTTCCTGTCAGCTGTTTTTTATTTGTTTACTTATTTGTGCATTGAAAACGGATTCGAAAGTATATCAAGATTTATTTATTTTATTGAATTTATTCTTTTTATATAAATATAGTATGTTTTTGAAGCTCTTTAATAAATTTTTCTTTCACGATTCGCAAATTTTTAAAAATTTTTTTGTATTGTCAGCTGATTACTTGTCAAAAAAACACAACCAGTTAAAAAGTTCAAAGTTAACCAACTTTCTGGCGCTAACGCGTCAAAACATTTTGCATGTAGCTTGTTCTATTAAAATACACTAGTTAAACTTTTTTTGACAGAAGTCTACAGATCGCGCGCGCACTAACGCGTGTTATGTACTTCTACCTTAAGTTTTTTAAAAATCGAAATATCTTAAAAAGATTTCTGTTAAACACAATTTATGTACTTATGCATAGCGAAAAGAGTCTTGGATGTGGAAAAAAGTAAATTAAATAAATGGAAATTTTTGGTCTCTTGTCAAATATTTCCTCATTTAAGCAAGCAACACCCTTTAACTCTCTTAGAATTGAAGCGGCCATCTTTATAGATTTTTATAATAAATTTAATAGAATATAGTTTGAATAATTCCTTTTTGTAACACTTGACATACGAGCCACCCGCTACAAGAATCTGGCTCGGTGAATGGTTGGTTGGCTGGCTGAAAACTGACTTGCTGCTGGGTTCCTGATGAACACAGTGCTACTGCAGCTTCTCATTGCCTTCATTATGCAATATTATTATTAGCACGTTTCATGTTTATGCATATGTTATGAACATTTTCTCTTTAAAACAACTTTTCTCCATACTTCTACTTATTATTTTTGGTTGATACACATGGAGTCCCTAAGAACTGCGGTTGAACTTTTTTAATAGCAAAAAGGAAAGTCGAGTATGTGAAACATGTGCAAGAAGAAACTCAAGTACTTTTGGAAAATAAGAAAAACCTTGTTTTTAGTTTTTTTTTTTGCTTCAGTGTTTCATTTTCTATTTTAAGAAAAAGTTATTATAAGAAAAACAACATGTACCAAAATATTAAATAGAAATTTATGCACTTTCAACTTAACTGAATGCAGACTGCAACGTAAATGCCGCCTGTCTTTCTCCCGCCTTTAACATGCTGGCATATCACAGCCACCAATGTGTGCTTGTGTTTGTGAATTGTATGTAATAACAACCATAATAAGATATAAAACATTTAACAAGTTATAAAGTAAAAGAATGTTTTGTATGTAGTTTTACCGTTACAATGCAAGCGAGAAGTTATAACTTTAGTTTATAGTTTAGCTTTTACTTACTATTTAACAAATACACTCACAAAAAAACTTATCAACCATTAACTAACACGAATTTTTGTTCCATTTTGTCCGATGCATCGAATTGATATGGATTTATTCAGTGTTAAATTGTAATATGTTTTCTTTCGAGTGTAAGTGTGCCAAAAAAACACGAAAATGTACCAAAAATATCAAATGTTTGTCTGTTTCTTTTCTTACTCGGTCAAAAACTACCGAAAAACTAGAATAATAATTCCCTTCGATAAAAACTCTGTCTAGGAAATGTGTCGTCACGAGACTCTAAATATCCAGCGCAATTTTTAAATGACTACTAACTCTTATTTATTGCAATAAGTTCCTTATAAAAACAAGTTTTATTGTAAAAACAAAAAAAAAAATTACAATTTTCAAATTATATAAAAAAGTGGCAAAATTATGAGCAATGAGTTACAAATTATTTAAAACGTCAGCTCTTAGTGTTCATAAAAGAAGAAATATTTTTTTAATTTTTTGAAGTTCTTTTATGCCTGCATTTGTACTTTACGGCGTTTGAAGTTTTGGCTTATTTTTGTTATTTTCCTTTTATATTGCTTTAGTTTTTCCACTTTTTTCTTTATTAATGTTTTCAACAACATTCTCTCTTTGATCTCGCTTATTGTCAAATGATGGTAATGATGGTATTAATTCGAAAAGGCTGCGGCAAAAAGTGTGTGGGAAAATGCAATTTGTTGGAAAAGGGCATTTGCAAGATCTTAATTGTATGTAAAAGAATAAAGAGGACACTTAACAGAAGTGTGAATTTTATTTTGAACTACATAAACAATTTTAATTTATGGAAATTTTAAAGACAAAAATTATTTATAGTTCTATAATTATGAAAATGAACCTTGTTTGAATTGCATTTGAAAAATGACAAACAAAAAATTTTCAATAAAAAATTTTGTAATATCCAAAAATCTTTAATAGGATATTTGCAAAATCGATTTGCTTAAAAAAGCAGTATCAAAAAGATTTTAATTGAAAATTTTCTAATATGCAAAAATTTTCTAATATGTATTAAAAAACTTTCCAAAAAAATTTCACTTTCGAAACTTTCAGCTGTTAAATTTAAGGTACATATTTCCGTTCTATTCACCCAGAGAAAAAACATGTTTAAATATGGTCACCTCCAACAACAATATTTTTAAAGAAACTGTTTAACGTATTATGTTTAATCTAACCATATTGTTGTTATCAACATTCATATTATGGTTAAAGAAGTCCTTCATCAAGAAACCACAAACATATTATGGTTAAAGTAGTCCTCCATCAAGAACCTACAACCATATTATGGTTGCCTCTAAACATGTTATGGTTAAATATGACAAAAACTTGTTTTTAAATTTACAATAGTATTTTGCTCTTTTCCAAGAGCAACATGTTATCGTTAAAAACAAGCCATGCTATTATAAGTTTTAAACATATTTTAGTTGTTTATAACCATAACATGTTCTGAGGTAATCATAATATGTTTGTAACATCTTGATGGATACCTACTTTTACCATAATATGGTTGTCGATAACAACAATGTAGTTAAATTAAACAGAATATGTTTAAAATTTTCTTTTAAAATAGTTTTGTTGGAGGTGACCATATTCAAACATGTTTTTTCTCTGCGTGTTTACACTAACAACGACTCCTTCCGTAAAATTATATCATCTTATTGACTTTTCGAATAGCACCGATGTTTCAAAAAGAAAAAATATTGTTTATTTAAATTAATTAATAAAATATTTCTTTATTTATTGTACTCTAATATTAGCACTTATGTCGGTAAGGATTTTTTAATCTATAGACTGAAAAAAATAAAATAATAAAAAAATTATCAAAAAGTAATTTCAATTTAAGCACGAATAACAAAATCTTTTGAAAATAATAAAAAAATTTTTTTAAAATCGAAATGTTTTTAAAACTAATTTTTCCAATACCGAAAAATTTTTTTCAAAACATTTTGCAATTTCAAAAAATTTTCTATACAAAATTTTGCGATATAAAAAAGTTTTCTTTAGAAAATATTGAAATATTAAAAAGTTTTTTTAAAGAAAATTCAGCAAAATCGTAAAGTTTTGTACAGAAATTTTGAGATATCGAAAAGCTTTCTATAGATAATTTTGCAATATCAAAATGTTTTCTATAGAAAAATTTTGCAATACAGAAAATTTTTGCAATATAGAAAATTTTTGAATATGAAAATTTTTTTTTTATCAAAATGATAAAAAAGTCATAACCACAAACATACATGATAGTTTTTGATAGTGATTGTATCAACCATGTTTTTTCTTTTCATGTTATACTTAAAAAAAAAAAACTATAACCGTAGAGAATTGATGAATTGCTCTCCTACTAAATTAGAAAAATAGAATTAAGTACTTTTTCTTTGTTGCCACAGCTAATTTACAGTGTAATCTTTCTTAAGCGGACACCTCCTTTAAATGAATACTAAAGTATTGTTCCGCCCTTGTTCGATTAAAATTTTCTTGAGAGGACATCCCCCTTTTATGAATACATTAAAATTTTCCCTTTCTATATCCAGTCATGAGTGATTCCATTGTAATTTGTTTGTAATCTTATCTTACGAGTATGTGTTTATTTTTATGAAAATAATTTAAATTGAAATGTTAAAATAAATATAAATAAAATCATGTTGTATTGTGTTCTTTATAACACAATCAAATGCGCAACATTTAAACAAATTTTACTCCAAATGCATTTGATTATTAAGGCCAGGCTGTTTAGTTGTGAATTAAGTTTAAACTTAGTTTAACGTAGTCTGAAACTTTTTTTTTTGTTATTTCATTAAAGACCAACATTTTAGGCAAAACTAAGATGTTCGGTCAAAATTTTGTATGCAAACTTCCCAGTTAAAACTTCGCCTACAAAATAATGTGTTGTATAATCAGAAAAACATAAAAGCACTACTTACAATTCTACTGAAAGAACCAATGAATTTTGCAAGGGATGTCCCAAAATGAACGCATTCAAAAGTTAGCTATTATTTTTTTTACCTAAATACATCCAGAAAAAAGTAGTTACAGAAGTTGTTATGGAAGAATGCTACTAAACAATGAGTGAAAGAAGCTATTAATTTTGAAAAAGTTAGCGAATTTTTTACTGGGCTGGTAATGGCTTCACAAAGCTGTCTTCAGATTAACTAAACTAGTTTAACTGAGATCTCAAAAAACGCAGCCTTAGAAAGTCAAAGTATATGTCTTGTTAATTTCTGGGCTAAGAAAAAGGTCACACACATTACAACCGAATTGAAATAAAATGATTTTCAATTAAAACTTTTGACTTCAGAGACTAAATAGAGACAGGATTAAAAAAAATACTTTGAGAGTTTAAATGATTGATTTATTGAGAGTATTCATTAAATATTTTCCTAGATTGGCAGAAAAGGACGTTTTAATTTGCCTAATGAAAATTATCAATCATGTAGAAACATACAACAAATCTTTTTTTTCAATATGGGCATTCTGCCAGATTCGTATCTGTGTGTTTTGTTTAATATTATTTATAAAATCTAATAAAATTGTTGAAATAACAAAACTTATGGCAAACAATTTTTACTAAATGTTTGCATTATTAACTATTTGAA
Source organism: Pollenia labialis (assembly GCA_949318255.1). Lineage (NCBI taxonomy): Eukaryota > Metazoa > Arthropoda > Insecta > Diptera > Polleniidae > Pollenia > Pollenia labialis. The sequence continues at coordinate 121,864,362 of OX439142.1, forward strand.
ATGCTAAAGAATTGAGAAGAATTCATGTAAATATCAAAATTCCTACAAAAAGTTGGATCGATTAGCAAAAATGTAGAGGAAGGGGGTTTGCTATAAATTTGCATAAATTATATTATATCTAATTTGTTGTTGTTGTTTATAATTGCTTTTGTCTTTGGCGATGTAGATCTTAATATTAAATGTTTGTTTTGATTGGCATTAAATTGTTTACGGATTTATTAACACGATAATACAAGTAGTTAATTATAAAATAATATAAATTTTACCGTTTGTTGCTTGAAATAGATTTTCTTTTTTTTCACTTTTTTCAAATAAAACCACAACAAAAATTAAACACAAAAAAATCAATTTCTGTAGAGAATCAACAATAAAAAAGGGACTGCAAAAATTTAACTTATCCTTGGTTTTCTTTTGTTTCGAAGTATTTGAATTCAAATTTCCTCGATGCTAAGAGGTTTATCGACAAGTTAATTAAAACCGGATAGATCGTGATGGAAGTGACTTTAATTTATTAATTTATTGATGAAATCCAGTACAACAGAACTTAGTCTTTTAATTACAGTGCAGGATTTTGTATGTGTACAATATGTGCATTTCCTCCCATATTTGTTCTTCAGCCTTCATATCACACCTTTAAAGACGATTTGTATAAACATTTTATTCTTACCAAATTATTTCTTTAAATGCCTATAATAAGTTGAATAAAAAACATATGAAAATGCATTATAAAATATGCTAGAATGTTCGATTATAGACCAGTGTGTAGACTATTTAGAAATGTGTAGTTGAACTTGTTATTATTTAATCTAATTAATAAACTTTGTATATAAAAAAAACTAAGTATTCAAAAGTCTGAGAAAAAATAACATGAATTTGTATTACAATTCGCCCCCTGTTAATAACATTTAAATAAACCAAAATAAATATTTTCTCTATAAATCAAATGTTTATTGAACGAATAAAAATCAGACAATGTTTAGTAAAAGTTTTTGCAGTTTTAAATGAGAATGTAGTTATAAACGAACAACAATACAGTACATTAATATGTTTTTGATGAAAGTCTAAAAATTTTATTCATTTTATGGCAAAGCACACTACAACATATGCACATACAGTCAAATCTCGATACAACGAAAAGTATTTGGGTGAAGTCTATTCACTAAAGCAAAAGTCTCTTTACAGGGAATATTTCTGCGTTGTAAGCAAATCATCTCATCGATTTAAACATTTAAGTACTAAACTATTCGGATTTCCTTGATATCTTCACTTGTTCTACTTATCGTTAACTGTAAAGCAGTTTGTGTGAATTTAATAATAAAAATATAAATTTTTCTATTTTTCATAATTTTACTTAAAAAATTGTCATAAAATACACATATTTGTTTTTGGGGGTAACCAAAGTTGTGATTGAAAAGAATTCGACTGTATCCACGACACGTTTTGTTAATAACACGTTTTCTAAATGGATGAAACTGATAAAAAATCTTCCTTGGCTAAAGAAAACTAAAGCTACACTGTTTAAATTTTCCACTACAAATTATAAAATAATAGAAAATGAAAGCAACAAATTTGGGAATTGTTAAATAACACGGTGCTACAGTGTAAAAAAACTTGGAAAACGACCTAGCGTGGGTTATTGGTCTTGTTGAGTACATTAAAAATTGTGTCAAAAAATTTCAGAAACACCCTCAAATTCAGAAGTTATTTTAAAAAAACCGTTTTCAGTGATGTTCGTCAACTTATCGACCTGTAACTCAGTCAGTTCTTGTCCGATTTGAATTTTTTTAACAGGTTTGGAAAGAAAACTGATTACGCTTTAAAATTACGTGCATTTTTTATACATTTGTAAATTATAAGTATTGTTTTTGTTAAGAATATCTACAAAAAAAAACGAAAATTATAAACTTTTTTGATTTTAGTAGCTTTTCATTGCTTATTTTAATATGAAAGCTTATAAAAATTTATATTAGCGTATGAAGAAAATTTAGTTCTTAACAAAAAACATGGTTTTAATTTTTCAAATCGGATAAAAATTGTATAAGTTATTCAACACCTATTTTTAGTATTTTCTCCCTCCGCGCAAAAAATATGAATAAAAACAAGTTAGAGTGCTATATTCAGCAGTGCCGAATTTTTAATACGCTCCACTGACTGTTCGAATATTTCAGGAGGGATATCTATATGATGTCTATTTATTATTAATTTATCTTTATAAAAACAGACATCAGCATTAAAATTGGTTGGTTTGAGGTTTAGATCTATATTAAATTATTTAGCAATTTAAACTAGCTTGAGTAACAGTTTCAATTCAAATTTTGTTATGATAGCATTATTTTTTATCGGTTTTAGGCGTACTAAACTATTTTCCGGGAGTAGTGTTTATATGGGGCCTAGGGTAAATTATGGACAGATCTTCACGAAATTTTACAGCGTGATTTCCAGTCGAATAAAACAAATTTTTGCAAAATCTTATCTCATTCCGTGCCTTGTTCCACCATTTATGTTATTTTTTATAACAAAGTTATCATTTTTTTTAGGTGATGGTTCCACATTTTGATTCATAGCTCTGGTCCAACTGCACCGATTTTGCTGAATTTCAATCGCAAACTGCTTAGGATAACTGCAAGCAATTTGGCACCAAGTTTGTTCATTTCTTTTGAGTTGTTCGAAAGTGAGCATGTTTTCAACATACGAACAGACGGACAGACATACATATGTTTGCGGTTTATTCGCTGACAAAAAACATCGCTTTGATCTGAAGAAAAATAAAGCCTTGGTAAATGCCTTCAATACAGTTTTTAACTGCTCATACAGTTCTAGCAAATGGTAAAAACCCTAAAGTATTTGTACAAGCTGTTCCAGTATGCTTAAGAAAACTAAGTCCGAAAAGGTTATAACCATTACCATTATCTTTCCCAATGATTTGGCATCATCAAATATTCCATAAACCACAAGACTGTTATTTTTGCCAAACAAACATCATTGGTTATCAATATAAAAATCGTGATAGCATTAAGTATGCTAATGTGTTAACTGTTACTAAGCCAGTATTAAGTGCAATTAAATGTAATGAAACTTTACATAAACAAAGTGATGATGAATCTGAAAACGAGGAATGTGATATGGAATATTTACCAAAATCGGCTGAGCCACATTTTGTGACAAATCCATATTTTTGCGATCTTGTGCGAGATTTAAAACTTTAGTAACTTTTGTAAATATAAGCCGATTTTAACAAATGATATCCCGTTTTTTTCTACACAAAATTATCTTTAAAATACAGTGCAAACAAAGATAGGTTTTCATAGAAAAAAATTAAAATAACTCTTGTTGAATTTGAAAAATTATGAAAAAAAATAAAAAAAATTAGAAACTTTTGATAAACACTCACCTAATTTCTTGGAATATATTTTTTATGAATACATTTCATAAAAGCTTACTTCTTTGCCTTTTCTGTTTAAAATTTTGATATCGATCAAAAAATGTATGAGTTAGAGGTACTAAAGTGCTACGACCTACCCTAAAACAGTTTTTTGAAAATAACTCAAAATTTTGAGGGTGTTTCAAAATTTTTGAAAACGGTTTTTGTATGTCCTCACCTAGGCCTACAACCTCCACTAGGTCGGTTTTCAAGTTCTGACAAAAAGTGTTTTTTTTGTAGCAGTGTGTAATTGTTAACTACTCGAAGATGTAATTATTTATGTATTTTTAAAATCCATACTCGATGTTTCGGAGCTTAAGTTTTCTACAAAAGATTACCAGTTATTTCTGTATCGTGCAAATAATCTTCATTCTTTAGGCGACATGCAGGTTTTGCCAAAAACAGTTCGACACCATATTGTTTGTCGCCTTCCACGACGTATTACAGCTATCAGGGAGGAACATCGAGAGTTTCTCGCAGAGCACACGCCCAATTCATCCGCATTTTTTCTTTCTTATTTCTTTAATATTGATATTCTTAAGTTTTTTATAAAAAATTGTTTTATCGCTAAAATCTTCTATTCAAAATTTCACAACTGAATTTTTTTTAAAAAATTTATCGAAAGAACTTTTCTTTCTTTACAAAAAATGTATTTAAGCAGAGTTTTAGAAGGATAATTTTAATGCAAAAGTTTATTTTATAAGAAAAATTCTACCACTAATTAATTTTGTCATTATCCATTATTAAACAAATCTTTTTAAATCATCTCAATTTCACGCTTCTTTATCCAGCTGCTTTTAGTCGTTCATCCGCTTTTGAAGTAAAATAAATCATTTAAGCTCAAAAAAATAAATAATCATACTTCACATAATTATGCTTGTAAAATGTAAAGAAATTAAATGAAATACAAAGTTTGTATCCCAGCTCACACATTTGACAATAATTATCTTTTAAATTTTAATGAACTTTATCCACGCCATCTGTTAATTAGAAAAATCAGAGAAAAATAAAAGAGAATTAGATTTAGTTCATAACCTGATTTTGCATTTTAGTTGGATTTTAAAGACAATGAACGAAAATGAGTGGAACTAAAAACATAGATAATAAAGGCAAAAACATTGAAAAAAATACTTTAAATCCTGTCTTTCTATAAAAAGAACTGTTGCAAGGTTAGACGTGTTTAAGACTTTTCGATGCAAAAAGTTCATTAGGAAATTTTTGATTGTAAAAAGTTTGTAAAAAATAGTTTAAATGTAAAAAGTTTTAAAAGAAAACTTATCGGTGTGAAAAACTCTTCTTTAACAATTTAAACATTTTTCTGCAAAAAGTGCTGAAATTAAAAAAAAAGTTTTTATAAAAAACTTTTTTATGAGAAGCTTTTTAAATAAAACTTTTCAGTGTAAAAATTTAACGGACCACACTGACAATCAGTTGTTTAGTAAGACAAAATCGAAAATTAAAAAGGAACAAAAAACTTCGCTAGCAGCCCATTGTGCACTGACAAATCATAAACCACATTTCGAAGGAGTGAACATAATACAAGAATAGAGAAAGATTTCTTTACTTCAACAATGAGATACTATGCTATCTATAACCATATGTTTGTTCTTTATGGCAAGAGCTACAAATTTGTGATCACTTTTTTGCAACAATGACAACGAGGCCCCAAATCTTTGGGGGCCCATAAAAAAGTGAATGACTTTGGGCAAAACTGGGCGACATGGGTCTTTTTTTTTTGGTCTTTTATCACGTAGTTTTGTCCGTATATGGCTCTTTTTCCATGACTTAAAAAATTACACACTGTGTTATCTTTGTCAAATTATGTTTTGTTTTATTATTTAATATTTTAAGATGGTTAGCAACGCTAACCGAAATATTGGGAATAAAAAAAAATATAAAAAAAAATCACGAGTTTTTAATTTTTATTTATTAACTTTGACCTGCAGCCAAACAAAAACAACTAATAAGTAAAAATTCAATAATGAAAACTGTACAATATAAAAACTTTTTATAGAAAACGTTTCTATTGAAAATTGTTTGATTAAAAAGTTTCTTAAGAAAACTTTTCGATGTGACAATTTTCTATACAAATCTTTTCGTAGTAAAAACCTTCTATAGAAAACTTTTAGATGTGAAAAAAGTTTCTAAAAAAAATTATAAAAAAAACCTGTAAAAATCTTTTCTATAAAAATTTTGCTATAAAAAATCTACGATGTGAAAACCTTTTTGTAAAACTTGTGAGAAGTAACAAACGGTTTTGATAAAAAAGCTTTTTGATGTGCAAAACATTTTTAAAGAAAACTTCAGCCATTTCAAAAGCGTTATTTTCTTAATAGAAAACTTTCGACTTCTTTTTGTTTAAAACCAGATTTATTTTACTAAGATAATTAAGTTTATATTAGAGATAAAATTTCTTTTGCTATTAATTTTTTAATAACTGATTATAGATTTCTAGAATTGCTTAGAGATTTCTAGAATTGCTATAAATAAGATTCTACACGGTATTTAACCAATTTCACCCATATTACGGGGTCCATCCATAAGAATCACTTGTATCGATATCAAGTTTTCTTTGTTTCTTTACATATTCATATATGAATATATGTTTTTGATATCTTTTAGTATAGACTTATATACATATTGTTAAGATAAAATGTAAATATTCAGTTTCTATTATGGGGAATTTCATGTATTTATTTTATTTTGATTTGTATATTCTTGTCTTACGATTAAAAAACAACATTGAGTCCTTCCTCTTTGAAAACGTATTTAGATAAACTTGTAAAGGTTAACATCAACTACATCTTTCGGAATTGAAATAAAAAGCGTATCTTGTTTAACACTTAAAGACACATGCACTCGTTATGATGGCAAAAAACTTCTATGTACAATAATAATGCCAGGGATGAGAAGTTTGCATATCAATTGTTTTTTTTATAATCAGTTTTATGATATTGTTGAACAGGGCTGTCAAAAACCGGTGATTTTTAAAAAAAGCCCAACCCAGCGGGGTTTTCATGGGTTTTTTTTTTGTTTTTATTGGGTTTTTTTGGGTACTTTTTTCATATAATGATAAAATAATTGGTCTAAGCAATGATGTCAACTCAGCCCTTTTCGGTAAAGATTAAGCAAGAAAATCTTCAAGATTTTTTTTATGACATCATCATCAAATGCATGCGTGGTGAAGAGAAAAGCTAGGACTTCAATAAGTCCTTACATATATGCCTAAACTGCCAACTGATGTACAGTGAACCTTGAATTCGACAATGGCATTCATAGAATATAAAATAACGTTTGAATATCCAACAAATGTTACTTAAAGTTCAAAAAGCTCTAAAAGCTTTACTTTGCTTGATGTAATTTGTTGAACAATGATATACTACTGTCAAGACGGGATTTCCTACTCCAACTCATTATTTGGCGGATATGATGCATTTGGTATTTTTTTTTTTTTTTGTTATTCAAGAAACTTATAAAAACAAATAATTCTTAGATTATTTTTGTTAATTTTTTAACGGATATTTTAAAACAAGAAAGCATTTTGATAATAAATAAACATACTTTTATAATAAATTCATAAATTATACGGTTCCTAAATTTAAAAAATGTGCTAAAACATCTCCAAAGTTAAAAAATAGAGAAAATGTTTAAAACATTTAGTTTGCTGAAGAAATATGTATAGTTACCTCAATATTACTTATATATCATGTTCACATTTTTAAAAAGCCTTAGTGTCTTATTTCAAAATCCGCTAAGAAATTTTAATTCGTCGATACTTAACATAGTTATTGGCATTTAATGTAAAAATTATACCATCTTTATTGAAATGAATATAAAGAAAAAATCCCACTTGGGCTTTTTTAAACAAAATACTCATTAAAACCCGGGTGGGATTTCTGGGTTACCCATGAATGTAGCAAATGTTTATGTATTTGCAAAATTCTACTTTACCAAATTATTTAAAAACTCTTAAAACCTAAAAAAATGCATTTTTAAGCCAACAATTTTCAGAGAAAGCATATTCTAGTTTTAAGATTTAATTTTTTTCATTCCCCTCCCTGCTCTATATGCAATTGTTAAATCGTACAGCCTCGTTAAAAGTTTGTTCAAACATTTCTTCAACAATCTACTCTCATACCGTGAAGATATAGCATTATAATGATATCGAATTAAATTGTTTTTTTTTTATATACAACATCTAAACTAAAGTTGAGCGGCCTGGGTCTGGGATTGGAATGTAAGATTGTTTGTTTATTCAAGAGTTTAAATCAAAAAAATAAAATTGTTTTCACTTGCAATAAGTTACATTTTAACCCAATAGAAGAACTAAAATGAAATAAATAAAAGAAAATGTAACAGTTTTTCTTTCTATGCTTCTTATAATCATCACATTCAAACTAGTGAAAAGTGTACAATGAATGTTGTGTGGTTTTCTAATGTTTGAAAGTTTGTGAGTTGTGTAGATTTTTTTAAAAAGATTTGTTATTTTTTTAATGTGGCTTTAAAGAAAAACTGTATTTTTATATTATTTAATATAATTAAACGCATATGCACAAGTTTATGTATTTTAAATTCCCTACAAAAAGCCGGGTGGGGTGTTTGGTGTAAAATATTTTACACCATACTTATTTATAAAAATTTTATGTTTTTGCGTTTAGTACTTCCCAAAGCAGATATTTTTTAAAACACTCGTTACACCGTGTTCAGATATGCACCTTAATTGCGTTTTAAGCAATAAATTACATTATTCAGCTCAATTATCCATATAAAATTGCAATTAAGTTATTGCTCAATTAATACGAAATTGTTATAAATATTGAGTAAAATTAAAATGCGACCCTGTCAAAAGTGTGTTTAGTGGGCAAAACACAACTGACTAAACAAAGTGTTTTGACATTTGGCAACTGAAACTACAACAAAACAAAGACCTATCCATTAGGTATGTGCAAAAGCCAGATGTTTATTGCTTAAGGTTATCAAAGTTGTTTACATTTTGCTTATACATGTACATTTTTGTTTACGTTGAATGTTATATGTAGTAGTAATATAAATTGAGTTAGCTAAATTGTGCATATGTGAACAGAAAGATAATTATGTCAATAAACCGAATATTGACTTAATAAAAAAGGTATATCTGAACACGGTATTACAGTCAGCAGCGGCTTCTTTTTAGCCTTTTTAGTGATTACTGAATTAAGATTTTAAAAAATTTAGAAGTGATTTCAGCATATTTTATTTAAGAAAACATTTTATATCAATTGTGATTTATTGATCTGTTTATTTTTAAGTGAAATTTGTTGATGTTTTTAAATTAGGCTAAAGTTCATCAAATTTAATTTTCAATAAATTATTTTAACCCATTTCGTCCCAGCGATTTTGTTTTCGAGTAACTTTATAAAACTTGTTGGTTGATAGATAATTGAGAGTAGAAAACACGAATCTGAAGTCCAAATTTATTGCTCCTATAGTTTGTAAATATGGAAAACCTAAGTTGTTTATAAACTAACTTAATTTATTTAAAAAAAAAAATAGAACAAGGCATTTATTTAAATTAAAAATATACAGTTGAACCTTCATTACACGGCAAGCACAGGACCGGGCTGAGCGTGGATAATAAAAAAATGGTTATCATATAGATGATTTATCGTGAGGTTTGAATTATAATGTAAAATAAAACACATAAATTTGAAAGTGAACTTGAAATTTTTATCATAGGTTAAAAGAACAAATTATGGCAATAACTGGTTGAAAACGATATCATGGAAATTTTTGCCATAACTACGTCTGACGTGGTCCATTCGGAAGGTCCAATTTTGGGCGACTTTTTCGAGCATGGCGAGTGGTATCTCGCGAATAACACGAGTAATGTTAGCTTCTAAAGCGTCAATAAAATCTGATTTTTTTCCTGAAGATTAAAGACTTTACATATCCCCAGAGAAAATAGTCCAAAGGTGTGATATCGCACAATCTAGGTGGCCACTTTGCCATAGCAAAACATAAAATTATGTGCTCATCAAAATGACTTCTCAACAAGGTTATTTATTCACGCGGTGTATGGCTCGTAGGTCCGTCTTGTTGAAACCAGATCTCATCGAGACCATGCGTTAGCTTTTCAGGTTGCTTTCCTGAAACGCTACTGGCACTGTTATCCTGTTCCATTTACCATTTTGGCAAAAGTAAGGTAATTGCTTAAGATATTTCCAAGGCGTTTGACAGAATCTGGCATGGTGCATGGTGTCGGTGAAAATTTCTCTCGATTTATATTGAACTATACTATGCTATGCTATGGATGGGGTTTCGTCGAACGAGTTAAAAATTTATTCAGGGGTGCGGCAAGGCTCCGCTTTTTCTCCTACTCTATTTCTTATTTTTCTAAATGACCTCCTATGTCAAACTTGTTTCTGTTTTTTTTTTCTTTTTGTGATAAACATTGCACCACAATTAAAATCCATTTACTTTTTAGGTCTCAGGGTTACTGCGCTTTTTTTTATCTTGAAAAATTCTAGGAAAGTACAATAATGCAGATTTTTTGATTTTCTAACAAAAATATCAACTTGTTGTTGATCTGCTGTTGCTTTGTTGTTATTTTGCAAACAAAATCTTTAGTTACTTAACACTATTGAAGTTAGTGTGTTATCCAGCTCTGGTATAATTAAAATCAAACCATTATCTTCTGTGGTGCCCGCCTAAAAGTGCAAAACGCAAAAATTTTAAACGTCGTTTTTGAATAATTTTTCTGTAAATAAAGAATTTTATGACAAATACTATACAAATATTTCTTTATCAAATGGAATTAAAAAAATTGGATTAAAAGTGTATTAAAACAACTTTAAAATTTTTGCGTTTTCGATTTCCAGAATACCCCCTGAATAAGTAAAATCACAACATTCTTACAGTATGTAAGAAATGAATATATTCAAAATGTCTCTGTAGGGTCCCTTAAACCATCGACCACAACTGGTTTTAAAAATTTTCCTTTTGATTTTATCAAATTACCACAAAGGACTAACCGAAAAATGAAATAAAAAAAAAGAAAAAAAAAATAGAGAACGCCATTGAAATCTATTCAAGAGGATCTATCATTAACGTTTACAAATGTATACATATGATTTTTAAAAAAAGGTGAAATATACCCACAAAATCTAAAAAGCAAAAATTTTAAACTAGAAGAAAAAAAGGTCAGTGGTTCAAAACTGCGACGTTTTCTGTACGAAATGTTCTATGCTTCTTTAACTATTTGAACTGCAAGAGCACGACTGTTTAAACAAAAAGGATAAATATGAATAGGATTTATTTCTCATTTTAATGAGTACCTTCTTTCACATTTAAAAGTGTTAATATTTGTTTAAGATTTATTTTTCAAAGGAAAATCACATTAAAATTTGTTTTGTATTGTGTTTTTTTTTCTTCTGGGAGTTTTCTCAAAAAATATTGTTAAGAAGAAATCTTATTTATTTTGCATTAGAAAATGTGCTGATTTGTTTGGTTTCTTTGTTGTACTTAAAATACAATACTTTTTCAAGGATTAAGATTTTGTGGACATTAATTTAAATTGGTTTTCTCTAGTCAACAAGAAATTTTTAAAAATATTTTTTGTTAATTTGTAAAAGAACTGTTAATTAAAAGATGGAAAATATATGATCTTAAAAAAATGTTATTGAAAGTGTAACTGTAAAAACGATAATTTTTTTAACGAAAGTTCTTTTTAGCAAGGAACTCCGTTTTCAAATTATGAAAATATCCAACGTAAAGAGAGAGAGAGCGAGAGAGCAAAAGAGGAAGGAAAACCGAGGGCAAGTACAAAAGATTTATATGAGTATCGACACGGCATACTAATCTCATGGTGAATTTTGTCCACTTGGTGACAAACAATGCGTTTGACAAGTATCCCTGAGTGTGAGAGCATCCAGCACATTTAAGTGCATAATCTCGAAAGATTATATACTTGCTTTTATAGGATCTGGAGCGATCTTACCTCCGCGGCTTTTGGAAATGCGCTAGCAGCAGCTTGGGATGTTCCTCCCTCAGGCCGAACTCTCCGACGAGTTGTGAAATATTAGTCGTTTAGTGGGATTTTCAGGCCATCCCTTTCCACGACTTTGCGTAAAAAACCACCACCACCACGTTATCCCCGAAAGCACGCCTTCATAAAAAAAGGCATCTATCTGGTACACCTCGTTTGTTAAAGCAAGAAAACTTTTATCGGACGGAAATTTATCACGTACTGAAATATGATTGTATCCCGATTAGGGGAATTATTATTTCTTAGTCTGTCAGTAAAAATTGCTCGATCCACAACTCGAGAACTTTTTAAACCAAGGATACGAACGCGTTCATCTTTTAAGCATAAACTGAAATACAAATCTGATCTGCCCCTGTTTTCCATTTTATGTCAATCAAACTGGTCTTTAAAAAATGAAAAATTTTTTTCCCTAAACATTCAGATTCACCGTTCACGGTTTTTTGTATATTTATATATATAAAAGTGAAAATGTGTTTGTTTGGTTCTATTAGACTTTTAAAGTACTGAGCCGATTTTAGTGAAATTCTCATAGTAATTTCCTAATTGCCGGCTGCTTAACAAAGGCTATAAGTATTTATAAGTTTTAAAGAGGTCGTGGCACCTACCATACAAATAAACCATTAATTACAGTTTATTTGGAGAACGTTTGCGAAAAAATGTTCAAACTATTTGGTTTTCGGATCAAACCATCTGTTAAAAAGTGAGCTGAGCTGCAAAAGTGAGCGGTGAAACCTCCCATACAAGGAGAAGGATAACAGTATAAGTAACTTGGTACAAATTGATCCGTAATCAATATACGAGATCTATTTAACCCTTAAAAGATAATCATATCATGACATACGTTAATGATAATCATACGTAAAATTGACGCATTATTTAAACCTGAAATATTTTTGTACATATTTATTTTATAATTATTATTATCATATAAGAACAAACTAATATGGATTTGATTTTTACATTTATGTATGCACAGCAACTTATTAAAGCTAATAAAAAAAAATGCAATATTGTGCAAAAGTACAGTGTTAAAAAATTGCGATGGAGGTAGGGAAGCGCACCGGGCTTGAGTTGGTATATTAATAAAAATAAACAAACATTGTATTCTTTCCATTCACGTTGTGAAACACTTGGTTTAGAATTTTTTAATGCCAAATACTTTGTATGTGTATGTGTTTTTGCTCTTTTGTATGTATTAGTGACTTAATAAAATTTTAATGCGTCACACAAAAAACTTTATTAATTCGATTGAAGTTTCAACATAAACAAAGTTGTACAAATAAAAATTGAAAATTTGCGATACAAATAATTAGTTTAGGTTTTTGGATAAGAAATCAATTAATTTTTTAACGTACTATTTTTTGAGCTCATTATTTCAACCCTTTCAAAAGTTTGATTTGCAGGTCACAGAAATGGGTCATTCTGTGCGGCATGAAATGCAAAAGCAGTTTGACCATACTACGCAATCAATTTGTTGATACGTTTATGCATATGTCAAAAAAGTAGAATCAGTATACATTTTGACAAGTTACGCGGCACACGCGTGAAATTAGGGTTGCCAGATACCAAGAGTCAATTTTAAAACAGTTCATATACAGCAATGTTATCGAAGACGAGTGAAATTGAAATCAATGGAGATTTCTCGTTAATTTTCAAAAATTGATCGATTTTAATTTCACTGTTGAACCTCATATACATATTTTGTATTGTTATTTGCAGAGTTTAATAACTCTATTTCTTTAGTTGTAAGCAACAAAGTTTGAAATATTTTGCAACTTTCATGACAATAAAGACTTAATAAAATTGTAGCCAGTAGTATTGTTAAAAAACCCTTAAGCGCTTTCGCAAAACATATTGCTTATTAGCATGAATAACCAACGAAATCAATTTATATAGATTTTTGTAAGTTATTTTTAGCGCATTTTTAAAAACTGGACAGTATCATGTTAATTGGAAAGGCTTTCGGCAAATTAAAATATTTTTCTTTACAATTTGATTTTGTTCAAAATATTTATTTAATCATTAAAAATCATTAAAAACTAAATAAAGAAAAACTTAAAACATATAATTAATAAAAAAAAGTAATTATTCAAAATTAAATAAATTTTTTAACTGCATAAATTGTAATTAAGCTGGTACCTGGACAAGAGCCCAAAAAACTGGACAATCCAGGCCATTCCAGGCCGTCTGGCAACCTTACGTGGAATACATATACGCATCGAACACATTAAGTAGGATTACTTTATGTCTTTAGATACGTCTTCAAAAAATTTCAAGAAAGTATCTAACACATAGAGCGCGTTGTGTGGACCTCAATTTTTAATGATTACATGAAATGCACTTTTTCCCATTTTCTTCTTAAATCATGAGGCAGATGCCTGTTAACAGGAGCACTGTTACCCTTTCAGTTAAAAGGCGAAAACTTTAAAACAGTACCGACTTATTGACCCGCCCTCGTAAATATTCAGAATATAAACTGAATTAAACAATAAAATATCATTTATGAAAGAAAAATATATATTTTTAGTTTTTCTCAAAATTATGAGGCAGACAATGGAAATTATGATTATCTTTTAAAGCTACTTTTGCCTCTTGAAAATTTGTATAGTTTAACATCTGGTACCAACAAGAATTAGCATTTATTTTAAATATTTTAAAACATTCGACTTTTTATGTATTTTTAAATGGTTGCATTAAGTCGAGAAAAAAACAAAAAGTAGAAAAAAAACTGAAAGAAAAACAACCTAATAATAAAAATGGTGATGAACTTTGAATTATAATTGTAATAAAATCACTTGATATATAAAAACACATAAAATATGTTTCGTGTCTTCACGTCACAAATATCTTGTTTGTTTTTGTTTAAATTAAAAAAATTTAAGATTTATTAAAAATTCCTTTAAATAGCTGTTGTTTTAAACATCAAACCAAAAATATTTTTTCAACCAACCTAAAAGCATTTCACCGTTCCCCAAAACACCCAGATAGTTACAACATGTTGCATTAATGTATTTATTCAATGCCATTTGTACGTGTTTGAAACTGTTTTCTTGTAGAAAGAAAGATATTTAAAATATTTTCTTATCAAATAAGTATAATTCAATCTAATACTAGAAAATCTCAACAGAAGCCCATAAATCTTTCTCCCCCAAACAAATTATTCCTTTTGTTTTGAAATCTCCAGAAAAAACACTTCTTTATTAGAGTCATTAACAGTTTATAATTTTTAATTTTCTTTTTCGGTTTTTTTTTTCTTGGGAAATTAAAAATAAATTGACTTGTAATAAAAATAAGCAAATTTCCGCTGTAAACATTTAAATGTTGGAGATTTTCATTATTTAGCTCTCATTTTCAGTTTGAAAGTCTTCTTCTACAGGGTGGTGCCGATTTATATTTGATCATGTGATTTTAAATGCGTATAAATGTTTTGTTGACACGCAGAGGAAACACATATGGTCACCTTCAACAAAACTATTTATAATGAAAAATTAGTCCTTAATAAAGTAGCCACAGCCATATTATAGTTGTCGTTAAACATGGTTTGGTTTTTAGTAACAATAGTTTGTTTATCACAAAGAAAAGTATGGTAAGTTCACAATAACATTTCCATCGAAAACAACATGCTATGACTGATTAGCAACCATACTATTAGAAGTTTTAAACATAATAATAATATTAATGCTATTAGTTAT
The DNA here is from genome assembly GCA_949318255.1 of Pollenia labialis. NCBI lineage: Eukaryota > Metazoa > Arthropoda > Insecta > Diptera > Polleniidae > Pollenia > Pollenia labialis. The sequence continues at coordinate 121,879,498 of OX439142.1, forward strand.
AAACCATAGCATGATCGGTGGCCATTTTCTTTTTGCCGATTTTTTGTTCCGAAATTAGCAAAGTGCCGGCTTGCTGTTTTTTTTTTTCTAAAAAGTGACGGTTATGTTAGTCTCCATAGTCTTAATAAAACATTACATTTTCTAACACGATCGGAAGACGAAATATTTTCTTTCGATTAGCTTTAACGCTGGTATGCCTTACATAAGCAAAAGCGTAAACGTTGTGTCACGAACAGTAGGGATAACTTTCTTGTTTAATAAAACTTACAAACTATAAATAAAAATAGAGATAAGAACGTTAGATGGACCAAAAAATAGCTAAGTTGCCATTATAAATTAACAAAAGCGGCCAACTTTACTGTTAAACGAGCTGTCAAAATCGGGGTTTCCAATTGCAAAGCATTGACGCCGCTCTATTTAGGTATGCTTTACACAAATTTTATGGGCATGACAAATTTTGAAAACGCATACCGCTTTTGTTTAGGTACGGCTGTTATATGCAAGTCTTAAGAAAATGTTAAATGATTATTTTCAGAGTACAAAAACAAAACTTTGTTTATCTTTCGTCAAACCATCATCGAATGAACCTTTTACGACTCTCTGTTTTGACGTCTGGCTGGTGTAAACAGTAATTGTTTTGCCCGTGTGGGCAGCGAAGGTCGTTTCTTCGTGTGGAACGTGATTTAAGGGTGCCATCTGGCAACACATCATTAGGTCTGTGGCTCAGCTGTGCTATTAACGCCCCCTGCAAAATTAATTCTTCTTAATGACTGCTTTTGATAAATCCGAAAAATTGTTAATTTTTGTTAAAAAGAAAAAGAAAAAAAATACCCTGAAGAAGGCACTCAAAGAAGTGCCGAAATATTGGTTTTAATAAATTTAAAAAAGTTTTTTTTTTATAAAAAAAAATAAGACCTTAAGCTCGAATATTTAATTTATATGTGAAGAAATTGAAGTAAATTGTCAACATAAAACAAATACAAAAGAATCCTTACCAAAGAAAACAAAAAGGAAATAAAGTGATTCCACTACCAACGTGTGTGTGTGTGTGTGTGTGTGTAAACGAGACACGACCTGCCGCAACAAGTTTTTGCTTACGAGTTGTAAGATAATATCTACTCTAAAGTCTAAAAGTCTTATACGATTCATAGAAAGAATGACTCGTTAGATAATCTATGTGCTATGAAAGAATCTCACTCGTGTTACAGTTTTTCCCGTGTGAGAAATCTTCTACGATCAAAAAATACGTTCATCGACGCACTTCCTGAGACTCCCAGTAGCTCTTACACGATTGACAATTCTAGCTTGGTATGAAGTAATTATGTTTTTGTTTGAATGTTTTTATATCCTCCACCACAATATTAGTCGTGAAGAGGGTATGCTAAGTTTGTCATTCCGTGTGAAACTTTTTTATTATTCATCTTATACCCCATAAAGTTTATATATTCTGACTCCTTGAGTAATTCTAAGTCGATTTTAACATGTCCGTCTGTCTGTCCGTCTGTTGAAAACACGCTCACTTTCGAAAAACTCAAAAGAAACTTGGTGTAAAATTGCTTGTAGTTATCCTAAGCAGTTTGGGATTGAAATCCAGCAAAATCGGTTCAGTAGAATCAGAGCTATGAATCAAAATGTTGGCCCACCACTTTAAAAAATTGATAATTGTGTTACAAAAACTAACATAAATGTCGGAACAATGCACGGAATTATATAAGATTTTGCAAAAATTTGTTCTATTCGACTGACAATGACGCTGTAAAATTTCGTGAACATCCGTCCATAATTTATCTTAGGCTCCTTCGAAAAAACTGTTTAGAAGTCCTAAAACAGTAATAAATAATGCTATCATAACAAAATTTGGTTTTATAGGACTAGAAATGACACTGTAAAATTTCGTGAAGATCGGTCTACAATTTAGTATAGGCCCCATATAAAGCCCAGTCTGGTAAATGAATTAAATACGCCTAAAACCGTAGCAGATTTATTTATTGTGGTAACATTTCTTCCAACTTAGTTTCATATGACCAATTTTGTGATACACGGTCCATAATTTACTTTTGATTCCATATTTAGCAGCCTTCTGAAATTCACTGTAAACGCTAAAACTTATTTCACCGCTATATGGAAATTTATGTTTTTTAATACCAGATAGCACTCTGCAGAATTTGGGTTCATAACTAACCATGGCTCCATTTTAAATTCTCCTCCCGAAAGTCATTTAAGTTCTGCTCAAGCTATTTAAAATTGCTATAAAAAGCATAAAACTTTCATAATTTCATATATGTAGGTCTAAACCGCAACCAATTTTAATTTATAAAGAAAACCCAATAATAAATAGATATAATATCGATATCACTCCTGAAATATTCGAACTGTAGGTGGAGGGTATGTAAGATTCAGCACCGCCGAATATAGCACTCATACTTGTTTATATTAAAATTGAACAAAAATTGTTAAAAAACAAACTAAATTTTAAGTGTTCAGATTTTTTTGACGATTTTTCGAAACGTGAAAGAAGATTTCCTCACAAATTTATTTGGCAGCCCTGGAGTTATTCTTTCAAAAATTTTATATGAAAATTTTCTAAACGCAAGGTGAAGTGAACAACAAAATTACCCCCTTAATTTGTTAACCGAAAAATCATACTGAAATAAACAGCAAAACCAGTATTTAATTCGAAAATAAAATCGAGCGTCGGTTTTCTGACGAAGGATGACGGAGCAGGGAATGAAAACTATCAGAAACTCGTCAATCCGGTAAACGTAGAGGCCAGTTAAAATCGCTTGTTTGCGTCGAGTTATATCCCCTTCCAATCCATCGTCTGATGTGACATTTAATATGAAATTGGCCTAGTTGCTTTTTATCCAATTTAAGTCCGCAGCAATGGAAATTAAATTCAATTATTTTGGTACGTTTTTTTTTGTATACTTATTTATGTTGTATAGTTGTTTCTGCTGCAAGAAGAGGAAAAAAATAAATAGAAAAAAAATAATAAAGAATTAAAACCAGCTCATTTTGCACCACTCTGTAATTCCCATTGTGTAGTTCAAGTGGCCCAAATAATATAATAGATTTTTTAATTGACTTGAAGTATGTTTGTTAAATATTTTTGTTAAGCTAATGCAATATGTTCAATGTGTTTGCATTCCGTGAAAGCAGGAAACCATTTTAAATTAGCATCAGATTTATTTAAATAAACACAATTTTATCGATAATGAGTTGAATGTAATATCAATACATGGTATGCAGGGCAAAATTTTACAGGAATATTGTAAATTTTTTTAAAATACTTACAAATTTTGTTACAGTATATAACACTGGTTCACAAATTATTAACTTTTTGCCATAACCTCAAAAAATGAGATGTTAAAAAGATAAATCGAACACGAATATGGCATTTGTTTATTTTTCTCAAAATATACGCGAAACCCCAGTTTTTTGCAGTTCATTAGGCAGTTTCCAAAAATATTCAGGACTGATTTTTTAATTACGCAAGTTTCACACTGTTACAAAGATATCTTTTTCCTCAGACGATATCTTTCGATACTGTGGTTATCAGCAAAAAATTCACAGAGTTGCATGCATTAAGATTTTTTAAAATTCAACATTTTTAATTGTTTCCAAAGTTTTTTAATTTTTAAACCAATATTTTAAAGACAATTTGGTTCCAAACATATCTGTGGCACAATGGTTGTCATCGGATGAAAAATAAAAAAGTTGCAATATTACACTATCACTATGGAACATTTTTGGGATTATTGTCTGGGGGGTTAGAAATTCCAAGTCAGGGTGATGGTACTAGGCCGGTAAAAATAAATTTGTGGAGAAAAAAAAAATATTTTTTGCTATGGAAAAAAAAATTTAAATTTTAGGCAAAAAATATTTTGTTTTCTCCACAAATTTATTTTTACCGGCAAAACTGTTGATTATAAAGAAAAACGTTATATGAACGGATTAAAGAAATTGTAATTCTAAATTTTTTTCAGTTTGTTTTAGCAAAATCGGACAAGTGGTTCTCGAGTTATGTAAAACAAAAAAACATCAAGATAAGGAAAAAATTTAAAATGTCATAAAAAAAACTGACACATACGAACGCCAAACCCTTTGAGGGTTTTACTATACTGACCTAGTACCATCACCCTGACTTGGAATTTCTCACCCCCCAGATTGGCTGTTGTACTGTGTTATAAGCAAAAAACATCTAAATTTAAATTTTCAATAAAAAATTGTTGTTTCTTGGTTTTGTTGATTGGATTAGGATTAAGTGTAAAGAGACACTTTAATCGGTTTACATAATTCCATTTGACATGATTGGACCTTTAATAATAGGAAACCCATTTACACTTCAAGTAATAATGATAAAAGACTTCCATCATATTTGGAATAAGGTGACGTTCGTAATGGCTTCTGTCGTTTCCTAAAAACCTCCTTACTACTTTCTGAAAAGAATTCCATATATCTAAAAGCGATTGCAATAGTAACAAAACGCGTGTCTCTATGTCTATGTCCGAAAATCCTCTTTCTTTCAAACAAGAAGCGAGTAATTTCGAGCTCTATTTTGACAAGTTTAAGTCAAGATGTAAATCATTAAGTTCGCTTTGACTCATAGTTTAAAATTAGTATCACCTATTGAATTAACACTCAGATTTAAATCTTTTTCTTCATGCATGATCTAATGTTTTTTGTAATGCTGGAGGTTTTTCCAATTGATTTATATCCGAATAAATAACTTAGCCATTTTTTCGGCTGTGCACTTCGTCATGCAGATATAGCAATTAGTCTTATGATCAATTGGATCCCTCCATTCATCTGGCTCACCGAATTACAAATACTCCTCCATGCCCTTACCAAAGTTAGTTAATTTTACAAAACACGTAGAATAAAGTACGTTTCTAGGGTACCGAAAATAAAATTTTTAAGACTCCAAAAAGGTTTTGGTCAACTTTCGTCGGACACTTTTTTTTAATAATTTTTACAGAGTAAAATTTGTGCTTTTAAATTCTATTGAAAAAAAATTTTGTTGGTATTTTTATTTTTACGTAAAATTGTTTGTTATTTATTAAAAAATATTTCGTAATAAAATATTATTGATTAAATATTTTATATTTTATAAACGCACAAGCATTTCCTTTGACATATTTATGCGTGTAACGTTTCGTTAATGTAAAACTCTTGTTGTAAGGGGGATTATTTCAATATTGAATATTAAATATTTATAGACTACATTTTGGGGCAAAATGTAATTGTAGTCTAAATAAAAGGAAACAAAATAGATTTGTATCACAACCTACACAATTAAGAAAAATAATTTTAATAAATTTAATACAACTTTGTATTTAGCTTTTATACCCTTCACTACAGGTGGAAGGGGTATATACATATAAGTATGTCATTCAGTTTGTAATTCCTACAATATTGATCTAAGACCCTACAAAGCATATATATTCCGGGTTCTAATGAGTAGCGAAGTTTATTTTACTTTTTGTTTGATTCAGTTAAATTATTTCTTTGAAAATTTTTTTAATGTCAAAAACAAATTTAATTAATAATAACTATTATTTGTTTGAAAAATCGGGGTTTTTTGCAATAAACGAATGCAAAATAAATTGTTTGAACCGATTTCAGACAAAAAATGTTTTGATTCTACAAATTTTTTTGTTTGAATTAGAAAAATAATTTTTTTTTGTGTATAACACTGTGTCACAAATGTTCAACAAAATTGTCCGCTGAATCAGACTGTAAAAAGAAGAGCAGTTGTAGAGATATTCCAAAATAACCGTTATTTGTGTTTTTAAAGAAGATAGTTTGATTTAAATGCAAATATCTTCAAAAATATAAACTGGATTATGAATTTCTGTCTTTTTAGTGAAAGGTAATACAATTAGTAAACTAGCCATGGGTCATTTGTGAAGATTTATAAAAAAATGACAGAGTTACTGTGGACAAAATTTCAAACTTCATGAACAATTTGATGATTTTCTGCAATTTTGTTGTTCTATTTAAGTTATTTTACGTAATTTTCAAAAGATTTTGTTATTCGTGCCTAATTCCCAGTTTTTATTATTGATAAAAACACTTGAAATTTATTGTTGATGGGATAAGCTATTCCTATGCGCATTTCACTGGTTGCTTAGGCCAGATACGTTTAACAGTTTTATTTGGTTTAATATCTTTAGTTTTTCTAAAATCTTTATGGATGAAGATAAAAACCCCTTCTCCCATTGAAAGCGTTAAAAATTTACCGAATTAAAAGACTGTCATGAATTTTAGACACATTAATTTAACACTTCTTTAATTTTGACTGTCAGTTTTTTTAAAGATTCATTATAAAGTCTAAACGTTTTCATTCCGAGTGGAGGGTGGATTCGGAACAGAACAGCGTGGTATAACATTCTTTTTTTATGAAAATGTATTTATGTTAGTCGTTTGTTTCATTTAAAATTGTTCAATGAAGATGAAATTAAATTCATAGTAATTATAATTTATGTTGGTAATAATTTGTGTAAAATAAGTGTTTCAAGTAATCATATAAGTCCAAATGGAAATATGATATTCATTTCTTAATACTTAAAATTCAAGAGGGCGTGATTGCTTTTATTATAGGAATAAATAATAATAATAATAATTCTAGTTCAAGTGCCAATGTAAAAACTAATTTACATATAAAAAGTATTAACTCATGAGGAAACTCGTTATTTTGTTACAACAATGAGTAGTTATTATTACTTGAATACTTTCTGTACGAAATGTAGACTTATTTTGAACAACGAAACAACGAGACATTTATTTGCAACAAGTTCTTTATTGGAAGCAAATTTAAAATGGTGAAATGTTTATTTATTTGAAGAATATCGCATTTGTCTTCTGATATTTTTTCATGACCTGTTTTAGTTCTGAGAAGCAGGGACCGTAACAGTTATTCCTTTTTACATAAAGGGCAGATGAAAACAGTTATTTTTTGACTTTTATTTTTTCAATCAAAATTATAAAAATGGTTTTTATTTTTTTTGAACAAAATTAACAGTTATTTTTTGATTTTTATTTTTTCGAGCAAAAATAAAAGTAATTCTCTATAGAAATGTACGTGGCTTAAAAATTTATTTTAATGCGCATACAAAATCCCAATGATGATTACACGTTGAAAAAAACATTTAAAGTCAAATTAATTATTATTACACCTAAATTTCTTTAGAGAATAACTTTTATTTTTGCTCGAAAAAATAAAACTCAAAAATAACTATTTTCATCAAAAAAATTATTTTTGTTTAAAAAGAATAAAAATCAAAAAAATAACTGTTAATTTTGATCGAAAAAATAAGAATCAAAATTTCAAAAATCAGTATACATATTTTGTCATAGACGTGTTCATAAGAATCAGTATGGTATACTATAATTAGTTTTTTGACATTTACATTCATATGCTTTTTTTGTTTTAAAATTCCAATATAACTGTTATTTTCGGGCCCTGGTGAGAAGGGCGTGAAATTTAATGCATGTATTCTTAAAAAGATAACGCAAAAATTTAACTCTAAAAGGGTAAAAATATGCTCAAAAAATTAGTAAAATATACATGGATTAATTAAAGAAAAGCGGACAAAACCGAAGCATTTAATCAGCCTTGTTTCGGAAATCAAGGTCAAGAGAAATTGAAATTTTGAAAACGATCGTGTTTTGAAACTTTATAAATATATTTCCTTTTAAATACTTTATTCTTTGAGTTTCTATTATTTTAGCCGAAACTACTAATAAAATCAGAAAAATCTTCGGTCATTTTTAATAAAAATTAAACTGTATGTTTTCAAAATGAATTTAAAAATAATTTAAATTATATTAAAAGTACAGAAAATTCTCGATAAGATATGTTTAAATTATGTGAAAAAGTATTTCTGCAAAAAAATTTTTATTTGATAAAAAAAAATAGTGCTGCAGAAAGGCCACCAATTCTCGAGGAAATTAATGGCGATCATGCTCTCTTTTTGGAACCACTTAAAAAGTGTGGTTTTAATGCTGAGGATCGCTTAGTTTTAATGTTTGTACGATTTACATTAGCACCTGCCATATGACCGAATTTCATCGTGGACCTTAACCACAAAGTGCCCCTGTGTGTTCTCTTATTTATACACACACAGGTCGCAATTTAAGTGTATAATCCAAGTGGTAAAGCGTTCTAGATCTGTACGTGTATCTTCGCTAGCCCTTTATGAACGACCGCTAGTCCCACCAAAATCTACCTCATGCTTTTGAAAGGCGAATTTAACATGGTGATGTCGTTGGAGGTGACAATTGACCCCTCCCTGCATAACCTCTACCTTCCGTAAGGGTTAGCTACTTATATCTACAAAACGTGATAGCAAAAAGCAAGTAATTTTGTTGTTGTTTCGGGAACGGGATCTATTTCGGATACATATTTTTTGTCTTGTCCGTAGCTATATAAACTCCTCTCCTTTAATAAAATCTAGCAGATTCGTTTGAATAGCAGCAGCACTTAGCTAAACTTTCCCACAAGGGTGAAAAATCAGCCCTTTATCTTAAAGAGTCCCTTTTCGTGGACATTACGTGATCCCCGAAAATACCTCTTCAAATAAGAAATCCGAAAATCCGAAGCATCCCAGGTTTCATGTACCTAATTTGTCCGGGAGGATGAAACACCACAAGGTTTAATATCATTTAAATTATTCCTACAGCCCCCGGGGACGTTCAGAGAGAAGAAGATACATTACAAAATAAAGATCATTGACAAAACATCGAGGTTTGTTCTAAACAAAAATTAACATAAAAAGATAGACATTGAATGCCGACTTTGAACATCAGAAATGATGCTTCAAACATACAAATAAAGTATGTTAACAAAAATAATTTAAAATAATAACAAAAATATGCAAAAGTATTATTAGAATAATATGCATATATTAATGTTTTTAACAAAACATTGACAGTAAAATATGCAAAAATTATTTTTCAACAGAATGTGTGATTTGAACAAATAAATAAGCCACTGATTAATTAAACGTTTGAGATAAAAGTATATCTGCACATAATTACGCTCTCTAGTTATGAATAAATTTTCTACATAAACTTCTTTCCCTACGCAAATATAAAGACTTCATTTGAAAATAATTGGTTTCCATGCCACCAAACAATTAAAAATTTTCGTTATGGAAATATGTAAAATTTGTTTGCTATTTATTGTTTTAAAGCAAAAACTTTATTTTTAATTAAAAGCATTAAAATTAAGTTATACTGATTAAAATACGTTAAAACTTTTCTTTTCATCTTTTCTTTGCAGGTATGTTTAAATTAAAATTGATAAGTTCGAATCGTTTCATAATTGGGTACGTATAAAGGATAAAAGTCTTCAAAAAGAAAAATAAGAAAAAAACTACGAAAAATATTTTTTTCTTTAATGTTGTTGTTTTTACCCATTATAAATTAAATAACAAAAACTTTTATTAAGAACTTTAAGATTTTAAATAAATTAATTAGGATATTAATAGATATTGGTACTGCTAACGACTTATCTCGCTCTTACTGGGCCACCTTAATAAGAGCGGCAAGCTTTTTCTTTATTTCAAAACTGTTCATTTACATACAGTTTATAGGAAACAAATCTTAAGAACGCGATTTCAACAAAAGCCTGCTGGAAAACCTTATTTGACAGATCGCTTCTTCATGTTTAAGAAAACGTTTGTTGAGGTTGCTCACTTAGCCATGTATGTGGGGTGTGTGTATTAAAAATCCGACAGCGTTCAACTTTTAATAGCAAAGAGTTCCCTACTCTGGCTTAGAACAATGATCCATCATAATTATCAAAACACCATAAATCACTTTAGCTCGGTATGACCTTAACAATTAAAGCAATTTATAAAGCAATAAATCCGACTTAAACCTTAAAAATATTCAAAAATTTACTTTATAAACAAGAATTATATTCTTTAAATATTACACACACGCACACAAATACATATTCATACAGTCTACAATATCCTTAGTTTAAACATTGTCAAAAATGTTTTCTTTTGCTTTAAATAACTTTCGAAAAGTCTGTTTATTTTATTTTTAAACTTTTATTTAAGAGGATGTGTTGCATGTTTGTCAACTTTGTATGATGTACTACTACGAGTGGGTGTTTAGATGGATATTTATCAGTTGCTGGTGTCTGTGGCAGAGTTGACCAAAACTTGAAACTTTTATGACAAATACTTACTTAACTTACATGCGTTGTTGTAGACATGATGAGTTGATATTTTTGCTGTTTCTTTCGTTTGTTATTTTCATAAATATTATTCTTGTTTACAATACTTTAGGCAAAGATACTAAAAATATTCTGTTACTGGCTTATAATTTTAGAAGTGTAAAACAAACAATAATATTTAAGTGAAAATTTTTCATACAAATATAAAAATGGTAAAAAAACTTGAAAAAAGATACTTAGTTTTAGTTAGAAATGTACTTTAAAATTAAAAAAAAGTTTTAGTAGAATTAATCCTGGATGTTAACATTAGGGTTGATCCGTTTACAAAAAGATAAGGGAATTTTGTTGATGCTTTTGATCAATACCTGTTCGAACAACGTCATTATTATAAATCAATCTTTCTCAAATTTCTTTTCTAAAATGTAAAGTATGATTTTTCTGATATTTTGCCTTTCAGAGTAAAAAGAAAGATTACTGTCATGTGGCAATGCCCAAAAAGGCTCAGTGAGGTTTGCCATTTCTCCATGAATAGACTAACAAACGATCAACGCCTGCAAATCAATTAATTTTATAAATAAAATAAAATTTATGCTGTGTGATAATGTGTTTTGAAAATTGCATACGTGCATTTTATGGTCGCCATAATCAACGCACCAAACAGGCTATTCAAGCCATTGCAATGGCTTGTGACCAAATTTCCCCCCAGTTTCAATTATTTGACATTAGTCCACCTTCTCGCATGCGAAGAGAGCATACCAAGAAGAATATTACTGCTGTATCGACCATTTTCAATCAAGTTCGCTGCTTTGAAATTGCATTACCGTCCAGATTATGAAGTTCTAGTTTTTCAATTTTTGTATTTTCGTCTTATCTTTCCCATTCTCCTTTTTAAATTTTGTGTATATGTAAATACAAATACACCTACAGCCAACTTCAAGTTAAAAATTGTGAGAATTACAAATCAAAACAGAATTGCAAAGTACTTACAACTGATTACCCCTTTCCAATCTTTTAACCCCTCTCATTTTATTGATAACGTTACTGCTGCTCCAGCTTTGGAAAATAATCGAAAATTTTATATTAATTTCAATGCCAAAGTGAAACGATTACTTATGGCCGATACTACTTGGTACACGGTTGCTAAATATCGATTACAAAAATACTTGGTACTTATATAAAAGTATAGAATATGTACTTGTATTTACTCGTATCGTTTCATCGCTATCTCACCCTATTTTATCAGTCTATTGGCCGCCGAAATCTGTCGATTTGGCCCCACTAGACTATTTTTGTGGGCGTATGTGATGTTTCTCGTGTACACGAACAAGACTGCCATAATTCCAGCCCTGGAAAACAACATTACAGCAGTTGTTGGAACACCGGCCGAAATGCTGAAAAAATTATAATTAAATGGGAGCTCACGGATTCAAAAGTTATTGGCTGGCATTAATTAATTGCCCAAAATAAATATTTCATTAAGTTAACTTTCAAAACCAAAAGGGTTTAAAAATCACTTGTTATTTGCAATTGGAATTTATTATTTAAAAAGCTTTCTATAGAAAAGTAATGATATCGGTAATTTTAGGGAAGAAACTACAGATTCCTTAAAAAAAACTTTTGATATCAATACATTTTCTAGAGAACATCAAAGACTTCGATAAATTCACGAGAGAAAACCGCAGATATTGATAAATTTTTTATTAAGAATTGGAGATTTTCATAAATTTTCTTTAGTTACCCAATAAAAAAATTTAAATGTAACAGTTTCGCTTACCATCTCGCTTACGGAAGGCATGAATTTTATAGGGTTAGTTCCCACTTTGAAGCAATACATTTTTTTCACAAAAAGCGCTATATTCAACGCATATAAAAACTGCTCAACGTAGCGTTCAGCGTTACACACTGAATGTTTTTACAGTTATTTTTGAGTATTCTCCCTTACAAACCTGCTTCGTAGTAAGGGAATGCCGTTGCACTTTTCTTTTATAAAACTTGTTAAGATTTCCTTCACTTACATTTCTGCATCTCTGTATGTGCGCTTATTTTTATAAATGTACCATCAGAACTTCGCAAAATAATAATAAATTTTATTGGGTAATTGCAGGTATCACTAAATTTTCTACCAGAATTTAGAAATTTCGTTAAACTTTGTATAGAAAATGTTAGATTTTGTTAATTTTTCTATAGAAAATTTAAGATATCGATAAATTTATATAGAAATAATTTTTTTGTAGAAAATTGTACTTTGATAAATTTTCTAAAAAAAAATGTTGATATTTATTTCTATTAAAAATAATACAAATTTTATGTTTCGTTAAATTTGTTATATAAAGCTCTAGATACTGAAACATTTTTTTTGGAGTTTTGTATGTAGGTATCAATTTGTGTAGAAAATTTGATTAAAAATTAAAAGATATTGATAAATTTTCCATAACGAATTGCACGGTAGATATCGATAAACTTTTTATAGAAAATTGTGGTTATCGATAACTTTGCTTCAGAAAATTCTAGATATCGATAATTTTTCTAGATTAAATGAATTTCAGTTATTAAAACCATTTTTCGAAAAAAAAAACATTCCTTTTTCACTTTCTACATACATTTTATTTTCTTTGGACAAGTAAAACTAATTTTTTTTCAAAAAATATTACACCCTAGTTAAGCTTTATATTTTGACATGTAGTGTTTACACTTCTAAATATTGTCAACTTACAAAGACATGGGCCTATGCAGGATCTACTTAAGTTTATTGTATGTGTTTGAGTGTACACTTACAATAACAAAAATATTGTTGTTACCAGTAGTAATACTGGTAGTTGTTCTCATCATCATCATCCCCATCATAGAATTAATACTACTAGTATGGTATGGTATTTGTAGTAAGAGCAATCACTTGCAGCAGAGTCGTTAAACATGAGTCAAGATAATTGCATAACCTTTGAAAGGGTTTTGTTGCTCTTGACATTCTCTTAATGTACCATAGTTTCTGGTGTGCTTTTTTAAATTTTATTAGAAAAACACACACGCTTAAACACCAGCAAAAATGTAAAACCAACTAGCCAAAGCATCAGTGTAGAAAATAGTTGAAAGAAAATGTTAGTAAAAACTCAAAATCATTTTCAAAGAAAACTGTTTTTTAAGATTTTCAAAAATTTTCTATAACAAAATTAAACTATCGATAAATGTTTTATTGAAAATACAAATTAACATCATATTATAGTTATCGATAAATTTATAACGAAAATTCAAGTTATCGAAAAATTCTTAATAGAACATTTAAATTGTCAATAATATTTTGTTAAGTTATCGATAAATTTAGGTTATCGATGAATTTTCTGTAAAATATTTAAGGTTTCGATAAATCTTATATAGAAAATTAAACCTATCTTTAAAATTTTCAAGAACAATTAAGCTATCGATAAATTCTCAAATTTCATGGTATCAATAAATTTTCTGTGGGAAAATTTGTTTATTTAAAATTTAAGTTATCGATAAATCTTCTATAGAAAATTTAAGATACCTATAAATTTTTTGAAGAAAATTTAAGTTATCGATAAATACTCCATAGCAAATTTAAGTAATCGATGAATTTTCTGTAGAATATTTAAGGTTTCAATAAATCTTCTATAGGAATTTTAAACTATCTTCAAATTTTTTTAAGAAAATTTAAGGTATCAATAAATTTACTGTAGTAAATTTAAGTCCGATAAATTTTTTTTTGAATATTTAAGTTATCTAATTTTTCTTTATAGAAAATTTTAGTTATCTTTTAATTTAAAGAAATAAGTTAATAAATTCTACATGGCAAATTTGAATTATCGATATATATTCTGTAGAATATTAAAGTTATCAATAAATCTCGTATAGAAAATGTAGGTTATCGATAAATTTTCTATAGGAATTTTAAGTCATTGCTAAATTTTCTTCAGAAAACTTTACTTATTAATCAATTTTCTACAGAAATTTTAAAGTAAAAAAGTTTTCTATAAAAAATTTTTGTTAACGCGATTTATTATTTAGGAGGTTAAAGTTATGGATAAATTTTCAATATAACGATTCAAGTTTATCTTGAATTGTTGATATACTTTCTATTTCAAGGTATTAACCAATATTTTATATTAAGACAGTTTAAGTTATCGATTGATATCCCAGTTGTTGATAACTTTTCTTATAGAATATTTTTTTTTTAAAAAATTTGATTTAAGTTATCATTTTACTCTGAGTGTACTACATGTTAAGGCATGATAAATACGACATTAGTTTTACTTCCTGCGTCAGTGCCATTAGGTTTGTGTTTACGGTTTGTACGATTGTGGCAAAAACATTTAATATTCCATAAGTATATTCCATCTGTCTCACACTGGCTCATCTGCCGTTTGTACTGAATCTTCTTTTGACTAGAGAATTATTAAGACGATACATGCCATTATTTTTAGGCACGAGCACTATTGTTGGTTGGTTGCTATTGCCAACATAGGTATTTCTATGCGCTTGACTGCTTGCATATGTTTGTGGCAAGTGTTGACGCAACTTATGTTATGTTTTGCACTCTCATATAATTCTTTTTTTTAATGCTTTTTATTATTGCTTTACAATATTTATAATTATACAGACATGTCAAAGAGTACAATTCCGTTAGGAAACGGAATTCCTTCCGTATTTTGGTCAGTTTTCTGTATCTTAAAGTCCAAAAAACTATCAAAATACACTTTATATCAATAAACAAATATGTTTTCTTCGATTCCGTACAGAATCATTCCTAACGAAATTGTACTCTTCGACATGGCTGGTAGTTTCACTCGTATTTTCTCGATAAATGTTTGCTTTATTAAAGTAGCAAACAACCTGTGTGTGTTGCATGTAGATATGTATGCAACATCCACACATGTGTCTCGTATATTTTTCTCAATAGTTTGTTTGCAGTACTTTTGTTAGCACGCCAGATGCTGGTACAATTTACAACAACTACAGAAATAATAAATACAATAAAAAAGGGGCAAACAACAAAATTAAATAAAATGTTGCATAGACTCAAGTGAAGAACATCAGAATGTGGCTAGTCAACAAACACTTAGACCTTTTTATGCCGTTTTTTTATCTTTGTTTTTTTTAGTATGTTTGTTAACTAACTAACAGATACTATGAGTATGTACAAGAACATGTTCGTTCTTGTTTTATTCATAGATTTACAGTCATTTATGTTCATATGTGTCTAATACAATGAGGCACGTGTAAGCAGCATTTTATTTCGTTCAGCCAACAGTTCATTTGCCCCGTTTACTGGCTCTCGGAGTCTTTTTTTTAGTTAGCCTCCTTTTTTACTTGGAAACATAAAATCAACACAAACAAAACTTTTTTTATAAACTTCATCATATTGCTATACATTGTTTTTTTTACAAGTTTTTTCTTTTTTGTTAAATATTTGTTTTACAAATTTCCTCCACTTGTTTTCAATGTTTCTCTCTAAAACATTTTTTTTTTTTTTTGAATTTGTTTGTTCTTATTTTCTTTTCAACAATTTGATAAAATTTAAACATTTTTTTTTTAAAAGAGAACATAAATGATCTTTTTAGCCCATTTTGTTGTTCAGTATTTTATATTTTATTTAGTTAAATTAATTGGCTTAATTTTTGTGTTATTTTATTATGTAGGAATAAAACAATTTTATTTTAAATGCGAGTTTGCAACTAAACACTGTTTTTTTTTTAAATTTGCGCAGAAAAATTTGAATTGGATCTCAAACTGTGTTAAAAAATAAAAATTTCCATTAAATAAAAAACCTTTTTTTCTATTTCCTATTTCAAGTCCTTTAAAAAAATTAAATTAAACAATGTTAATTTTTGGAAAGGTTTTATTTTAAAAGGATACAAAATAAAGAGGCGATTTCGTTCAGAGATGTGATTAAAAAATCTAAAATATGAATACTAAATATATTAATTTTTTATACTTTGTCTTTGGATATCAGTTATCTTTACCAAAGAATAAATTAACCTCGGTAATAAAAAACCCAATCATTTGAATAATAAATTTGTTAAATTTTAATTTGACTCTAATTCGATTTTGAAAACATAAGTGTTGCGAAGACTACTTTTTACTTAAAATATACTTGTTTATTGTTTAAAAAAAAAAGATTTTTTTTAGTTTTGTTGGTTGGTTTTAAACCGTAAAATAATTCTTTGAAATTGCAGAGACAAATTATTCCCAGCACTTTCCTAATCCTTATCAAAGATTTTTGTCAATGTCTATTGTTTAAGGATGACAATTTAAAAATCATAAATTATAAAAACTTCAAACACAAAAACTATGAAAAGAAATTCAGATTTGCTTTTCATGAAAAAGAACCCACCGGAACATAAATAAGCATTTAAAAAAGATGGCACAGAAACTGTAACGTTAAACCCACAGGGCTGGGAAATGAAAAATAAATAAACGAAATTGCCACAGTGACAACTTAGTTAAACGTTTTTAAAATTCCCAAGAAGGATGGTAACTTACAAGATAGACATACAGAAGCATGCACACACATCCTCTTATATGAATACAGTAACATAAAAACTTGCAACAACTGCAAGAAAGCTCAGCCAGTTACTCATACACATGCATGCATGAAAATAAAACAATTGTTAAAACCGAAAAAAACAGGAGTACAAATAAACTTAAGAAAACTCAAAAGTGCTTAAAAGAAAAAGCACAACAATAACAGACCAACTATCTAACAACAACAATCTAAGCAAAATGCCACAAAATCCAAACAACAACAAAATGCAGCAAACTAGAAAAGTGTTTAAGAAGCTTTGGCTTGAAAATATTGTTCGTTTTTTTTGTTGTTGTTGTTTTATACACAGAAAAAAAACATGTTCAAATATGGCCACCTCCCACCAAACTATTTTTAAAGAAAATTTTAAACATATTATGGTTAATAAACCTATATAATTGTCAGCGATAACCATAACTACATCAAGAAGCCCCAATCATATTATTGTTGCCTCCAAACATGTTGTGATCAATAATAACTAAAATTTGTTAAATACATGGTTGGTTTTCAATCGTAGTATGTTGCTCTTGGAAAAGAGAAAAATACTATTGTGAATTTAAAAAAAAAATATTGTCATTTTTATCCATAACATTTTTAAAGGCTGTGTGGGTTCTTGCTGACAATTATATTAACCATAATATGTTTAAAATTTTCTTTAAAAATAGTTTGGTTGGAGGTGACCATATTGAAACATGTTTTTTCTCTTCGTGTAGCAACTAGAAAAAAGAAAGAGAAAAAATGCATTTGGAATTGTATACGCAACAAGAAAATTTGCATATGGCATGGTGCTTAACTCAACTAAACTCAATTCAAGAGTTTTTACTCCTGTGCTGCTTGCTGCTGTTGCTTTTGCATGCCAGCTACAGCAGTCATTTCATGTTTGGTATACCACCAAATAAGTGAATGTGTGTATGTGACATGAATAAATAAACTCACAACATACGAAATAAAATGAGAGAAGAAAAGGAAAGAAACGCGTATTACAAACACTATTGGTTACTTACTAACTTCAAGCAAAGTTGAAAGAAAAATGAAAAAAACAAAGAAAGAACACAAAATTGTATAAAATATAAAATTATAGATAGTGGGAACACACTCTCTGCCACACGACAATTAAATTTCAAGCAACAAACGCATAACAATTCTTCTAAACTGGGCAAATTGATATACAAGTGATGTAATTATGTGACCAAAATTAATAATAACTTAACTAAATAAACAAAAGACGGACAGACAGATTATATGTATATCTTCTTTTTTTAATCAACACATTCAACTTTTACTGCCAGTTTGCCTAACTAACAGTAGCCTAAGTTGTCCAACTGTATGCATGGCCTTTACACATGCAAGTACAAGTTCGAAAAACTCAATACTCTCACACTTTTTTACTAACATCATCACATTTTTTGTATAGTACTTGCAGACAACATGCAGCTCAACTTGCAAGAAATTTCTGAAGCTATTTTGAGACTTGCAGCAACTTAATGTCAAAAACATAAACAGTGTTACCAAATTTTCTTGATTGCGGAAATAATAATTATAGATTTAACTTTTTTAAAGTTAGTTGTATTACGTATATTTAAACATATTTCTTGATTTTTTTCCAGATATACAAAAAGTTGACAATGGATTTAATTTTTAAACTTCAATCTAATTTGAAAAAGTAATAATAATTAATAATGCCAAATGTTTGTTCAGAAATGAAGGTCTGTTTCACACTTGGTAACTTAGATTTATAAGGAATTTTCACTTGACTGTGTAAACATTCATGCAACTTGTATGGCATTCGACTATTTCGTCGCCATTTTCGATGTTTATACGTATAATCTACTTGCAAGTTATTACTTGCATGTGTAAAGGCAGGCCAAGACAGACAAAATGTAAATACATAAATGTACAACAAAGTGTATCTAAGAGTGCGCTAAAAAAACTTGGACAAAAAAATTCAAGATAAAGAAAAGAAAGAGACAAAATCAAAAAATGTATCTTTTATGAACAGTTACGAGCAAAAAAAGTACTTATGCAGACCATGTGTGTTTTGTGTGTAAAACGTGAATACTTGTTTCTTATAAAATTGACCAAAAGCCTTTTTTAAGGTAAAGTAAAAGAGGTGTTTTCAAAAGGAGAATTTAGACTCTAAAAAAGAGAATTTAAGCCGGATTCCATCAAACGCAACGCCTTAAATTTCATTGAAAACAAAAATAAGTCTAAAAATATTTCATAATTAACAAGATTTTGTTTGTCGTGCTTAATTCCCATTTTTTATTCTTGATAAAAACACTGAAATGCACAAGTAAAACTGAACCAAAAAATTTCAAGATAAAGAAATATAAAAAAAAAAATAAAAACAGACAAAATGTTTATTTGATGAACAACTACAAGTACAAAAGTACTCAGACCATGTGCGTTTTGTGTGTAACACGTGAAGATATGTTACAAATATGACCAGGAACCTTTTTATCTGATTATTTGGTGTTTGTTAAATGAGCATTTAGTTTTTAGAGAAGAAATTCAACTCAGTTCATACCGAGTACTTGTATTTAAAATAAAAATTGTTTGTATATTTATTAGAGTATCAAATTATTCGACTTTTGGTTTTGTTCGAGTAAGGAATTAATCGATTTTTGAATTTGCTCGATAAATCGAGAAAGGTTTTTAAATTGTTCGAATTGCTCGATTAATTCGAATAATTCAATCGCTCCTTTATTGCAACATAGTCATATCTCAAAAAATAAAAAAATTTCAAGATACTTTAGCAAAAGTGTGCGTGCATTCATACCTTCTTTATATGTAAAAATAAAAAAAAAATAAGTAGTGTCATACCGATGATGCTGGATGGAAAATCAAAAAATTTAGATAAGACAACGAATATTACGTCCTGCACACGTACACAAGCGAATTTGCCTGCTGGACAAGCATTTAATATGTGTGTTTGGCCCTTAGCAGACTATAAAATGATCTGAAAGCCAAAGTTTAGTACAGTTATGTTTATCAGCAGGCGGGAACCAATAATTTTTTCGATTTATAACTTGCAATTGTGTCCCGCTTGCTTAATAAATATAGGCTTGAGCTCATATCTTTTAAGAAGATTTTTTATTTACTTCTTATATTTTGGTCTTTTTAGTTCCGGCACATTTTATAAAAGGTGCCAGTTAGTTATGAAAAACTTTTAAAACTAATTTATTATTCCTATAAATCGAGTGAAATTGAAATCGATGAAGTCGAATCGTGAAAAAGTTGACCAAAATGTCCCAAGGGTTTTTAACTTTTTCGAAATATTACCTCCTTTAAGCGGTCTTAAATTTAATGGATCTTTCAGAAATAACACCCTTAGCTTATTCCAATGGCTTTGTTTTCATAATAACAAAAAAGAAACTCAGATTTTTCATATTAATTCGCCACTAAAAGTTAACTTTTTGGAGCGACGCAGGCACGCTAAAATTCGGTTAACTTATCCGCGACATTAACTTTTCCGAGCGTTAACTTTTTCGCGATTCTACTGTAATATGAAACAGTTAGAAATCTAAAAAACAAATACATATTTGTATATTAAAAAGTAGATTTTCGTTATTGAAAATGGCTATTTTGATTATTCAATCAAATAATAACGAAAATATTCCTGTGGATACTCTAATATTTATTCAAGCCTTTTTAAGGTTTATACAAATATACGAACGTTATTAGCAAAGTTTAGAATGTTAAAAGTATTGCACAAACTGTGGAAGTTGCTGATTTATTTCTATAAAACGATAAATAATGGATTATGAAAAGGCGGTTAGCCTATAACCTTGAACAAAAGGTTTACATTAAATACACATCTAATTGAAGTCTAAAATTATGAAAAATCTCACAGAGCGCACTGAAAATTAAAGACCTGTCAAAAAATTAATTGATCTTTACTCGAGCTGACTTACAATTAGGCTTGTTGTTCTCCCGCACTTTCTTTAAAAGCGGGGGAAAATCATTTTTCGGTAAACCGGTATTCCCGCCAAAAACGAAATTTAATTTACCGTATTTGATAATGAATGAAGGTGTTCTAAACTCGTTATTCCAAGTGAAAATTTTTTAATAGTCATCAACAAAGCCCGTAGGCATATCACTTTCGAACAACTCAAAAGAAAAGAACATAATCGATGCCAAATTGTTTCTAGCTCTAAGGATTTCGGGATTGAAACCCAGCAGAATCAGTTCAATGGAAAAAGTATTAAGCACCCAAATGTTGAACAACTTTCCTTTAAAATTTACAAAAACTAACATAAATTGTTGAAGAAATTTTGACAAATTCGTTTTATGTTTTTTATGCTAATCTCACAAAGCTCTACGCGTGTCTGTAGGAGACCTGAGCCTGTAGCGGGAAGCGAACCTCCGCACTGATAGGATATCTCACTACCAGCTTAACAACCGTGGAACCCGTGAAATTGGAGATATTTGTCTCCAAATTTCGTAAAGATCGGACAAAATTTACCTTGGCCCCATTAAAAGACCACTGTCGAAGATCACGTTAGTAAGTCTACACCTGTAACGAATTTGGTGAATTTGGTCTAATCTACACGAAAAAAATAAAAAACCAACTTCAATTAACATAGAAGATAGACATTTTTACTATTAATTCAATTCCGTACTACTGATTTTCTGCCTGCAAACAAATTGATCATATCAATTAACATATTTGTAAGTTTGAGCTTTTCTTGCTGTTGAGTTTCAATCAAATGAATCATTACGAATCGCTTATAAATCTTGTAACTAAGAAAGTCTTAAAATGTATAACAACAAAAATAGTTTTAATTTATATGTGACCACCAGCAGAAGAGGTTGCATAAAACGTAAACACAAATCAAAATATTTTTTTTCAATCAACACAGTTAATTGAAGCAATTTAAAAATTGTTTGAAACCTTAAACTATTTTGAAGTTTGTGTGTTAGTTTTCATATTTACAAAATTTAATATTCAAACAAACATTATAATTATAATTTTTATTATCATTTCAAATTAATTGGAACAATTGAAAAAATTGTTTGAAGCAACATTACTTGATTTAATTGAAAAAATGTTGGTGATCATTTTTTCTGTGTAGTGTCCCATATAAAGCACACTCTCACTTAAATTCGCCTTAAACCGAAAAAAATTATAATATTTCTGTAAAATCACGGTTTCATAGGACGAGGAATTAAATTTCGTGATAATCATTTTATAATTTTCCATATATAAAGAGCATTCTCAAAAATTAGCTAAATCCGCCATTAATCGCAACAAATATTGATATTGTGGTGAAATTCAATTGGATAAAACAACTTAAGACACGAGTCCCAAGAGATTAACTAAAGCTTAAAAACGTTTTTGTTTCCCTGCCATCTCGCCGTTATCTTCCGGGAAACCGGGAATTGACACCAATTGAATATCCCGGGAACGGAACTAGAACTGAGCAAAATTATTATTATATATAAAAAGCTCACTGCTTTTTAAATACCCACAACTGTACGGGAACTATACCAGACTATGTTCAGCATGTTAAGTATTGATAGAAAATTAGTTTTATATATTTTTTGGTCATAAAATAAGCGCCGAGTAGCATGCATTGTGCGATGACTGCTCGTAGTATGAGCAAGAATGTCAAAACGATAAAGATAGGAACTGAATACTACTTGCATATAAGTCTACAAACTTACTTATGAGTACATATGTGTATGTGTATGTATGCATTTGAGCCCTTCAGTTCTGACCACTGAACATTGCTTTCGAACAACAGATTTGTTAATAATTTGTCTTGGCTTCTCCAAACAGCAGAGTTAACAATAAAATGGCTAACTTGTTTAGCCGTAAAAAAAAAATCAATATAGCCATTTGTTATAAATTCTCTTAGCAAAATTTCATTTTGGTTTTTAAAAAATGTTTAACCAAAAAAATGTGATAAACCAAAAGTGGCTTAAGGAAAAAATGTATTCATAAAAAAATTTTATTTGCTGGACAAAGGCACAAAGTTTTTAACTTAACTGGTCTTGTTATTTACTGTCAACCAGCTCTGATTTGAAATTAAATATTTATTCGTAGAATCTTTCCGACTTACAGGGGAGAAGTACATGGTTCTGTAATTGAAAATATTTATGTGCAAATGAATAGTTTTGTTTTTGTTTAGAACGAGTAGTAAAGCCAATTAAAAGTGCATTTACAAATAGTTGGCAAAGAAAACAACACGGACATTCTAGCTCTTACACACACACACATACTTACAGTTTTTTATACAAATTTACCCAATCAGCATTTTTTTTAATTACTTGTAAAATTCTAGTCTTTTTCGACTCCCCTGCGCGATTAAAATAATAATTTATGCGCTCTTTTTTGAATCGAAAACAACTGTTTGTTCGGGAGAAAATGGTACTCCATCCGCGACTCTTCTGAAATACGCTTTAATGACTCTCGTTTCCGATCAATTTCGATACTTATGATCAATTTATAAACTTTTCGAGTAATTTTTCAGCCTCCCTCGGCTCATCTGAAATACTGTTTTATGACTCGAGTTTCTGTTTAATTGCGACACATTTTCAAGATAGTTTGTGCTACTATTTTGACATTTCCTTTTTAGCATGACCTGACTGACATAAATAGGCATACATTTACGAAACTCACTTGCTTCGAAATCTGCAAAATATGGTCCCGTTATAAACAGAAACAATAACAAGAGAAACATAATGTTTAAAACAGTCACATTTCGATCATCTGCATGATCAATTTATGATTGCGCACATTTTGTTTTTGTTTTTTAAGGAAGTCACTTTCTAAGCATTTGTGGGAATCATTTTCGAATATTGTTTCAAGCGCAGAACAGATTAATCAGTTTTTGATCATCTAAGGTAGTCTCTTAAAAGACTCAGTTTGGTGATTTGATCTTCCACATGCTGACTGGGATAGAGATAAACACACACACACACAAACTCTTGTACCAAAATATTTTATAATGACAACTTTAAAACGAACAGTTAAATACGAATAAGTTTTAGATTCCAAGTTCAAGAAACTTGGATAGATGTACAAATTTATTGATTTTCTGGAATTTTTTTATATAATTTTCTCTTTACTTTTTGCTTTAAAATGTACTAAATCAAATACAAAACCAAAACCAAAAAACGTACAAAATCTTTATGAAAATCTCATTTAAATAATTTTTAGTTTGTGTAAATTAAAAAAAAATTGGGAAAATTAAAACTTGATTTTTCCTTTTTTTCATTTTAATAAACAAACAACAAAACATATAAAATTTTTAGGGAAACTGAAGAAGTAAATAATTTTTACAGAAAATAAAAAAGGAAAAAATTTGTTAAAAGAAAAAATATTTAAAACAGTAGCACAAAAGAAAAACAAGAACGAATGCTGTATTAACTGTGCCAAATCGTTGATACCCTCTTAGTGCTGGGATACTATCGATATTTATGGATAGTTCAGATTTCACTATCGATATTACTATCGGTTGAATGTTTGTACTTGAGGAGGAAAGGTTTAACTAATTTTTTATCAGGCTACTGTTCGTTGTTTTTATCACTTTATTGAAAGTTCATATCGAGCCCTAACCGCGAAATAACGTTAGCGCCAAAAATCAAATATTACAGGAGAGATTTTTTTTTATTGTATTTCATAAACATTTTGTATGAAATTAGTCGCTTACGATAACATTATTCTTGCCATAAAATCAAAACGGTCAAAAAATACATAAAATGTTCAAGAAAATCGGTTATTTAATTCAGAAGGTATATGAGGGAGGTGCTTTTACCCTTTTTCCTTTATTTAATGCCGTAAATGTTTAAATTTATTGCCTTTAGTTAATTAACCCTTCGTTTTACTCATGAGTCTGGTCAGACCTTTTTCGATTTTAAATGTTATTTTAGTATATTTGAAACACAGGTAGGGACTTGAAATTTCAGGTACCCTTCTAAAATTTAGTTTTCTATAAAAATTTGAAAAATATAACCTGGAAAGGATATATAAGGAAACTTATTCGAATATTTTACTGCACACATCACATTCGTAACACATGTGGTCTGGCCAGACCCATATATATTTTGTATAGAAGATGCCGTATTTTTAACTTTCTTTCTTGCTGTTTTTAATTATTTTTTGTTAAATAATCTATTATTTATTTATTTTTATTAAACACACAAACTATTAGCTCCATCTAGCTCTACAATTTAACCCTCCCTATTTCACATGTTTTTTAATTTCACATTCGTAGCGCATGAGTCTAGCCAGACCCAACAAACTTTTGAATAAATAAAACCAATTTTTTTTTAATTTAATTATACACATTTAAAATTTAAATAAAATATGAAAATATGTATTTAAATTATAAATGTATATAATATAACATATAGTTAAAAAAAATTGGTTTTATTTATTCAAAAGTTTGTTGGGTCTGGCTAGACTCATGCGTTTCGAATGTGAAAATAAAAACATGTGTAAGACGGAGGGTTAAGAAGAAATGGTTAAAGGGGGCTGTTACCCGTTTTGTCCTATTTTACGCCATTAATGTAGGAATTTCCAAAAAATGTATACCTCAAATGTATATCCAAATTTTAAGAAAACCGATGGATTAGTTTAGAATATATATAGTGAGGGGGGGGGGAAGGGCTTTTAATTCCTTCCAGATATTACACTAATTGCCTGACAAATTTCAAGAAAATCGGCTAAGTAATTAGAAGATATAGGAAGGGGAAGCTTTTACCCGTTTTTCCCTATTTTACGCCCTCTACTGATATGAAATATACTTTACGATCCAGTCCGAATGTCATTGTTCACGTAAGACATTACGATACAT
This sequence comes from Pollenia labialis, assembly GCA_949318255.1. NCBI lineage: Eukaryota > Metazoa > Arthropoda > Insecta > Diptera > Polleniidae > Pollenia > Pollenia labialis. The sequence goes on from OX439142.1 coordinate 121,905,029, forward strand.
CGTTTGGTAACTTTTCAAGTGACAATAATGTTTATATTTGTATGGGAATCTTTAGGAAAACCGAAATGCCAAATCTCCGGAATCACTTGGACGATTTCGTGCAAACTGCACATTAATTATCTACAGACTATCCCCAACGTACCCAGATTTTTAATTGAGAGCTAATGATTATCATATTCATGTGTGTTTTATAAATACACATTCCCAAAAAAAGGAATATACCCGGTATTTACCCAGGGGAGAGGTAAATACCCGGTAGAATCCCATCTGTATGAATACTAAATTAATAATAGTTACAATAAACTACCAAATAAAAAATGGAGCTTCCAACGAAGCAGGTTTGTAAGGGAGAAACATAAACGTTTCGCTTACCATTGCGCTGACGGAAGACATGAATTTTATATGGCGAGTTCCCACTTTGAAGCAATACATTTTTGACACATAAAGCGCATTATTCAGCGCATAAAAAAATTGTTGGATATAACGATCAGCTTTACACACTGACTGTTTTAATACAGTTATTTTTTAGTATTCTCCCTTACTACGTAGTAAGGGAATGCCGTGGCACTTGAAATGTTATTTGTTTTTTTTTATAAAACTTGTTAAGAGTTCGTTCACTTACTTTACTGCATCTCTGTGTGTCTTATTGCGTAGCGCATAATTGTGCGCTTATTTTTTTTTAATGTGCCATTAGTGCTTCGCAAAATGATAAAAATTTTTACTGGGTGAGTGCTCTTTGTTACCCTTATTAAAATAAAATAAGTATATTTTATTAAATACAGGTCTCGTGTATTGTTTACGAAGCTGTTTGGACCAAGTTGTAATACTCTTTCTGTTACCATTCTTCAGTTATACAGAAATCTATAATCTCTTTGTATAGGATGTGTCACACCCACTTCTACAATTCCGCCGATTTTTGTAGAGGCATTGTTTATTGAAAGCCCAGCTGTGTGTACCAAATATGGACAATTTTTCTCTTGCCGTTCATTAGATACAAAAAAATGTATTTTGTGCCGCGCCCAATTCTCTAATCTCACCCACATTTTGTCGAATGTTGTGCATTGCTAACCAAGATGCCTGTAGCTAATTGCGAAACTTTGGCTCTTCTTCAGATATATAGAAATCGATAAGTTATTTGTATGAGAGGTGCCACGCCCACTTCTCCCGCCCAGATTTTATCAATTGTTGTGTATTGATAACCAAGATATTTTGACCAAAGTTGAAAGCTTTAGCTCTGCAATTAGAGTTTTTTTTCCCCGGAGTTTTTCGATTCCCGGGAATACGGGAAAAAAATTTAAATTTCCCGGGATCCCGCTCCATAGAAATTATACAAAGTAAATTTGTTTTAAATTAATGAAAAAAAAACTTTTTTTTAAAAAAGCGTAAGAGAACTTGTTTACAAAGTAAGTAAAAGAAATGCCTAAGTACTCCCAAAAATTAATTAAAGGTTGAAAGGGAACTTGAATTATTATTACCTTACGCTTTTATATGTACATTTTTCGTATCATTATGTTCTAGATACAAGATAAAAAGATAACATAAACATAACAATTGAATTCATAAAACAATAATAAAAACAAACAAAAATTATGGTACTCAAGTTTTGAGATCAAAAAGTAAATTTATAAAATAGATAATATATTTGAAATAATTATGTTTTATAAATATATTAACAACATTTTTTAACAGCATAGGAAATAACATTAAGACACACTCAATGCGTTTAGAAAGTCGGCAAAGAGTATATTTCTTATTTTATTTACTTATCACCATATTTCCGAAAATTTTCGTTCACTTTTTTACCGAGAGTGGACAAATAGTTTAAAGTGCAAAAGTTTAAAGTGGTTGCATATTTCTTATTCACAATCCGAAGTAATTTTTCTTTTTTATAAACAACGTCTATATCAGCCAAATGTATGACAAGGTTGATGCAAAAAATAGCATCAAACGGACTTCTTTTTACAAGATCCACCTGTAATATTTAGGACAATGTGTTTTTAAAATTGTATGTATATAGTATCTTACACGAGTTTCCATAGTTTACTTTTTATTTCTGTTTCCCAGCACTTCCCAGTTATATAAGCCGTCACAAAATGAAACAAATTTATGTTTATCACCTTATAAACATATCGTCATATCTCAAAATTTTTTTTCAATATTAAGTTAATTAAGCAAAGTGTTCCTTCTACTTTCTCGTAACAAAACATCGGTTTTTACCTCAAACTGAACCGAAGTTATAGCAAAATATATGTATCTTTAAATCGGTACATTTTAACTTTAATCGCATTTTGCCATTTTGTAGATATGACTTTGCTGCAATAAAGGAGCGATATTTTTGAATATCTCCTATTTTTAAAACTTGTCCATGGACAATTAAAATTTACTGCCTGCATCTTATTTTGAATTAATGTTCTTTATTAACTCTTCACTTCACTAAATTTATTAATTATCAACTGTTGCACGGCACATTCTGCTTTTGGTAGATTTATTGCGTCAGTAGACATTGATTTACGAACGTACTCACTTCTTGTTATTGATCTAATTGACAACCCATCAACAGATGCTAATTTTTAGAGAATATAAAACTAAATTTCAAAGTATAAATAGCTTTTTTCTGAAACTATGAGGAACTTTTATTTCCCGGGATCCCGCAACAAAAATCCCGGGAAAACGGGAAAGAAAATAATCGCAATCTCGGGAAACAACCCTATCTGCAATGTAATAAGCCAATGATATGGGATGCAGATTTTAATTAGTACAAAACCTCCAAAATGTTGACCTGTTGACATTCTACACCTTATTTTTTGTTTTTCATGATCTCTTTTATATCTTTAAGTGTTTACATTTGGCTGTAAAGAAATGCCTTTAAAGTTTTTGTTTTTTTTAAATTCATATTTTTTTGAAAAGTTTTCGATATATCGATTTTTTTATATTAAAAAAAGCTTTGTTAAGTAAAGTTTTGTTTAAAAAAATAAAATGATTTTTGGTTTCTTTATTTTTTGTGATTAAATATGTAGAACCTTATTTTACGAAAACCAATAATTATAAAAATATATTTTTTTTAATAAAATTAGAGGTGTAACATTTACCACGTCATTAACTATGTCCCAAAATTTCACCTCCACAGTTATAGGATAAATTAACTAAATCGGGTTTTTTAGGTGAATATTTCCTTATCGACCACTGGTAATAAAATTACATTTCATGTTTCTGAAAATGGACTACCTCAATATTCAGCCAGTGTCAAGATAATCCAAGTGTTTTGTTTCTAAATTTAATGATTTGTTTATAATTTAGATTTACTTTACATAAAACATACTAAATTAAAAAAAGGTCGAAAAAATAATAAGATTAAATTTAATTTTTATAAATCTTTGTAATTTTGTTAGATGTTTGGTTTTTTTTTTAGTAAAAATATTGATTCATTTTGTTTTATTATCTCATCAAAACTTGTTAAAATTAAAATTAATGACAATCGTTTACACCCAACAACAAAAACAACAAATTAAAATTAACAAACTAAGAATGATACATAATTCATGAAATAAATGAAAGTACTTAAAGCATTCGTTACATTCTAACATTTATCCATTCCAAAACAAACATTTTTACTTCTTCTATATAATTTGATTGTTGTTGTAGTAGTTGTAGTTGTACATTACAATGAATAATTAATATGCTTATTATTTAACTGTACAAACAAAATTCTTCTTCTTCAACTCAACATTCTTCAGTATATTCTTCTTTTTTATGTTCGTCGTTAAAAGTTTTGTTAGAAATTACAAACATCTGTATGTGTGTTTGTATGTATTACTCGTATGTACTAATATTTAATGAAATTTTTATATACATGAGTATTATCAAATATGAATTAATACATATTTTAATTCTGGCACATAAGATTTGATGTTGCATTGTAAGTGGTTATATATGTGTAAGTTGGTCTGTCTGTCTAGTTATTTCATATAAATGTAGTAAATAATTGTGTTAACATGATGCTAAATAGTAAATACAACAGAGATTTAGATATTATTTATGCAATAAACAAAAATAAAGGAAATACATATAAAGGGTCCGCCAAATAACTTTTTTTTTTTGAATATGCCTAAAAAAAACTACTGAATATTTTCTCAAACTTATTTTTTTATTTGAATGTACAATTCTTCCGGTTAATAATGGAAAATAATTTCATTCAAATGGCTTCCTCGGCTGGCCATGTAGTAGCCTACACGATCGGTCCAATTTTTAAGCACATTATCGATTGTGTGCAGCTGTATTTCAACAGTGGCTTCACGAATATTGTCCTTTAAAGCGTCCATTGTCTCTGGCTTGTCGGCGTAACACTTACCTTTGACGGCAGCCCACAAATAATTGTCAACGGTATCAAATCGCAGCTCCGAGGCGGCCAAACGCAAAACATTGAGTGTAGCTTCGGCTGTGTAGCACGTAGCGCCGTCCTGTTGAAACCAAATGTTGCCAATATTCTCCTCTTAAATTTTTGTGAACAAAAATTCGTTCAACATGGCCCGATAACGATCGCAATTGACTTTAACGGCCACTCCTTGCCCATTTTTGAAGAAAAATTACCCAATTATGCTTTTGGACCAAAATCCGTACCAAACAGTGACTCGGTTTGGGTGCATCGGCTTTTCAATGTATGCGTGCAGGTTTTCTGTGCCCCAAATGCGACAATTTTGCTTGCTTACATACCCGCCAAGATCAAAATGAGCTTCATCCAAAGTCCGTACGCAATTTTCGCACACATTCTGCAACGTTACAATGATTTTCAAAAAAATGTCGCAATATTTCCCAGCGTTGTTCAAGCGTATACACAACCATATTCGTTCAGCGGAAGGATAAAACTAATAATCTGTCAAATCAGACATGAGCGAAGTGTTACCATTCACGAAATAAGCACTAGTTGAAAAAAAACGTTAGATGGCGGACCCGTTATTTATTTTTTTCTGTTAAAAAATTAAGTTGCTTTAAACAAGCATTTTAGATTTAAAATAATAAAGAAACAGAAACACTTTTAAATTAAAATTTTCAAGAACATACCGCTGAACCTTCCATAACTGGCACCTGTTCATTAGATTTTTCATTCAAAATAAATTTCCATAACCGAACGCGGATACTAAATGTAATTTTTTTCTTTTTTTTCAAAATATCTCTCATCATCGGACAGAAGCGTTGAAATACACCAACAAGAGTTGTATTTTATAGTGCTTTTCTTGCAACTCTGATTCATATTTGTGTTAAAGCCAAAAAAATTGTTTATATCTCTTGTGTTGAGGATGGCAAAGAAATTGCAGTTTATTTTGATTCTGGATTCGTAGCCGAAGATGATATCCCACTTGCAACATATGCACATTTAAAAAAACAATTCGGCCAATCAAATGGCTTTGACAAATTTTTAAAAGTAGATGAAAGCGTCTACACTGAAGATGACTGTATTGGAATATTAAAATCAAGCGCAGTAATGGAGATTAGACAGCCTAAAAACAGGAAGCATGTAGAAATATCTGATTCTAAAACTTCTGATGATGAAGCATAACAACAAATTGTCCGTTTTAAGAATTTTGCCAGAATATGATATGGTTCAAGCAGACAAATTCTTTAATAAATAAAATTTAGCAATCCCATCAGCAGGTTTGGAAGCACTTTTTGCATTTTCATAGTAAAAACCAGCTCCTTTTGAAGTTATTTTTTTACTAGGAAGTTACAACAACTATTAAAAATGTTAATGGTGTTTTACAAATTGATCGATTTGCTCTCAGTTTCAAAATTGTAATGCTGCGGTAAAGTCCTCAGACCACACAGAGGCATCACGAGACAGAACATGTTGTGTTTTTTCTGTCTTTTTCTTCGAAAGCTGCCCGTTTTGCATATTTGTATTAGGATTGCGCAATTTGTGTTGCGACGTCCTGTTTTTACACATTGCCACTTCACTACCAATAAACGTTTGCTTTCTCTTTCTTCGAAAGCTGCCCTCACAAATGTTTGGGAATTTTTCATACGTTACTTTTTTCATCTCTGTATGCTCTGTGGTAAAGGCCTAAAAGTATTTTTTCTTTATTTTGCTGTAAGAAATTGAAATTAGAAAAAAAAATTCTGACGCTCCACCTTACTAAACATGGACTGACCTTAGAACTGAAATAGAACTGAAGTAGAACAGAGCTAGAATTAAATAAGGGCTGATCTCAAAATAAAACTAAACTAGATCTGAACTAAAATAAAAACTCAATAAGTTCTGCAGTCTTGAGAATTTATAAAACTAGTTCAAAACTAATTAAATGTTTTCTCTGTTTTTGTTTTTGTATTAAAATTTAAAACTTCAGCAAGTATTATTCAACTCTCCAAGAGAACTTTCTAAAACATGTTGCTGGTTTTATTTTAAATTGTTGTTTAAGGCCGTTATACACAATCCCATAAAGTCTTAAGTATTTTATGGAAATGCTTCCCTGATGGGATTATTGTTAAAAAGCTTTCTAAAAACAATAACAACTTATCATGACAGGTTTGTATTTTGTTCAAAATATGTTAGACTAGTGTGATAGTGTAAATCAGCTATTAGCACATATTTCACTTTTTACTATGAATAATTTTGGCATTATGAGCGTAAATATTTGAAGAAAAATCCCTATTAAAAAGGCAGAAAAATTTGGTTGTAACATCATACAAAAACCAGTAAGCACCTGTTCTTACCAACATGTAACCAACGAAACAACAAATCACCCTCAAACATTTACAATAATGGCACTCATCTGTTCCACATCCTTCCCGCTTTATTATGTTTTCCAACTAAATTTTTAGACGCCCGCAGAAAAAACTAAGAAGAAAAAATTTAAAAATAAAAGGGAAAGCAGCAAAAAATTAAAAATATAAAAGTATCGCAGTTTATATGAATGAAGTAAACGATAATGCACCATCCATCATTAAGATGATGAAGTTGGAGAAAATTCTGAAACAGCACCTTCTACGAAAAAAAATTTTTTAATTCATTTCTTTTTGTTACATTGTTTTTGTTGCTGCAACCACTTTAATGTACCTTGAAATTGTTGTCGCCGTAGTCATCGTAATGAACTTGTTTGAGTTATTAAATTTTTTTGCTCCTTTTTGGTGGTGTTATTTTTTTGCTTTCAGCTGGATAAACTTTTTAAATATTTATACGTAAAATTTTTGTATATACCAAAAATTGTTGTCGTTTTTCCTTATACAGCATAAAGTATGTTTTTCCTAAAAATGATTAGAAAAATGTTGACTGCTGTATTTAATGCCCTACGTTGCAGACAAACCTTAATAAGCGCGTCAAACGTTTTCTATTTGTCAAAAATGTTCATTCTCATACAAAATGCATGAAGTAATCCCAATTAGCGCGGCGTTAACGATTTGTAATCAGAAATTAAGGTTGGTCTTTAAGGGTTTTTGATATTGAAGGTCCTTGTAATAAACATAAAATCTCTAATACCTTTGAAAATATATCTCAGATCTCAACTGACATAACGGTTTGTTTAATCTTGATTTGAAGTTCAGCTTTAAAAACACTGACTGATTTTCTTATCTTATAAGCTAAGATCCTGTATATCTTCGTCAAAACGAACTTAACAAATTTTATTCCTCCATTTAAGTTAAAATGTTTGAAAAACATTCATATTTAAACAATAAATGTCAAAAGTTTTATATGTCATGTTGATGTAAAATGTTCAAGTTGTACATGCACAACTTCTTTGCTCTACTACTTAGTCGTAGAAAATAATCTTCATATATCTGTGGTCACAAGTAATAACCGCCTAAGTCGAAATAGTTGATAAGAAAATGTGCTTTACATTTTTGCTTGCGTTTCTAAAAAAATAATTGCATTAAAAAAAATAATTCAGAATCAAAGATTCTTACCGCCACAATGCTTAGATGAAACATATTCGGCTATGCCGAATTTTTTATAACCTTCATCATGGTTGGGAAAGAGCAGAAGTTTATATATACGTGTATCTAAATATATATGTAGTATTAATCGCTTAATTGCATTTAATTATTTGCACATGTTTGCTTGCTATTAAATACATTAACAGGCACTCTTAATTATAATAAAAGAGTAATTTTTTCAGTTTTTTGGTTATAACTCAGCCATTTTTTAACCGATTTGACAGAATGATATACCGGCGTGTTTAAGAAGAAACACGCCGGCTATACTTCGGATAAAAAACATGGACTCGGAATGATCTATGGTTCCCGCAAATGGAAATTTTTAATAAAAAAAATTATATTTTGGTCATAACTTCGTATTTGAACCGATTTTTCCGTGTGTTCTAATAAATATTTCCAATCATGTGATATATAAGGCGTATCTATCCCCGCATATTTCGTTGGATGCTGTGTATTGATAACCTAAATATTTGTACGTAATTTGAAAACTTTGGCTTTTGCTGTTCTCCAGATATACAGAAAAAGGAATAGAAAAACAGCAAACACAAGGGATTGTTGGAAAAAATTAGATGTAGTCGTGGTTTTTTGCTCATATCTAAGCCATTCTTTAACCGATCTGGCTAAATTTCAACAGCAAAATTATAATGAGCATACCTTACATAAATATAAACCAACCAAGCCCCCATCATAACTGGGAGCTTCGGAAACCCCAATTGAACTTTTTTTCTCATTAGGATCAAGAATATATACATATTTATGTGTACTTTATAGGGTCTGAGATCAATATTGTAGAAATCACAAACGAAATGAGAAAGTTGTATATTCCCTTTACCTTCGGTGAAGGGTATAAAAATTATAACAAAAATTGTATTTATTTCAGATATATTTATGAAATATACAAATATCAACTTGTTGACCCTTTTTCAGCACAACTTGAAGGACAAATGTACACATAGAGCTCGTGCCTTAGCTTTAACAATGATTAGAATTGTGGTGATTTTTGTTGAACTATTTATGGTTTTTAATCCAAATTTTTAATATTTTCAATCAGGCTTAAGTTCATCAAATTTAATTTTCATTAAATTATTTTTATGAAGAAAAGAATTTTACAACATGAAAATTAGTTAAAATTGTTATTGATAATCATTCATTCTTGACTGACCTGAGATTCGAACCCAGGCGGCTGGTTACCATGACATGTTTCGATCGCAACCACTCGATCTCCTCAGATGGATTTGCCGTCTTACACTTGCAGCCATCGACGACTGCTGACGTCAATAGTCAAATATCAATCCTTAAACCAAATTGTATTTTTAACCTTTGGTAGATCGAAATTTGCTCTTTTGAATGATTATCAATTTTTAATTGATTTCACATGTTTTTCCTAACTTCTGTTTTTTCCGTACTTATGTCAAGAATTCTTCTTGAAGTCCAAAGTACATTTTTTTTTTTTTTTTTTTGTTTTTTCATTTTGTCTTTCTTTTTCTTGTTGACCCTTTTTCAGCACAACTTGAAGGACAAATGTACACATAGAGCTCGTGCCTTAGCTTTAACAATGATTAGAATTGTGGTTATTTTTGTTGAACTATTTATGGTTTTTAATCCAAATTTTTAATATTTTCAATCAGGCTTAAGTTCATCAAATTTAATTTTCATTAAATTATTTTTATGAAGAAAGGAATTTTACAACATGAAAATTAGTTAAAATTGTTATTGATAATCATTCATTCTTGACTGACCTGAGATTCGAACCCAGGCGGCTGGTTACCATGACATGTTTCGAGCGCAACCACTCGATCTCCTCAGATGGATTTGCCTTTGACACTCGCAGCCATCGACGACTGCTGACGTCAATAGTCAAATATCAATCCTTAAACCAAATTGTATTTTTAACCTTTGGTAGATCGAAATTTGCTCTTTTGAATGATTATCCATTTTTAATTGATTTCACATGTTTTTCCTAACTTCTGTTTTTTCCGTACTTATGTCAAGAATTCTTCTTGAAGTCCAAAGTACATTTTTTTTTTTTTTGTTTTTTCATTTTGTCTTTCTTTTTCTTGTTGACCCTTTTTCAGCACAACTTGAAGGACAAATGTACACATAGAGCTCGTGCCTTAGCTTAAACAATGATTAGAATTGTGGTTATTTTTGTTGAACTATTTATGGTTTTTAATCCAAATTTTTAATATTTTCAATCAGGCTTCAGATATATTTATGAAATATACAAATATAAACTCAATTGATTTTTAAGTCGACATAGGCGGTTGTCGCTTGTGACCACAGATATGACAGCAACCAAACAGCAACTGAGCTACAAATAAGACAAGGTATTGATTTAAACGTTAAATTCCTTTAAGACAGCTAACACCTTCAAAGTCAGGCGGCAAAACGGGCGATAGAAATTTCGGCAAACATACGAACAGTTAGAAAGAAGTCTTAATGGTTTGAATAGTTGGATTTTAGTTTAAAGCTTGAGCTGAAAAAAATAATTTCACAACAACGTACGTTCTGAGTATGCATGTACTTTGCATATGAATACATTTATCCCTGCTTTAATGCGTATAAAAGAGTCAAATGCTCTATGGAATGTACTGAACAACCACAGCAAATAATGCAGTATATCCAGTGCGTGCAGTATTTGTATAAAATTTTCATGTAAAATTCGTTGAAAGGTAAACAAAACACTATAACAGATTGTTGCTGAGCTTTGTATATTTTCATGTATACACCTTTTGCCAGCTTACATGCAAACACACGGGCTCAAACATTAAGAAAGCAATCTCCTAAATACTTACAAAAATTTCTCAAAGTCTCCTCTTCAAACATCACAAGTGAAATTGTTACAATGTTTTCTGTTGTTTCTTCATTATTTGATTGATGTTTCTTAATGTTTGTTTTGAAGCTGTTAATGTTTCTACTGCTGCGTCCCATTCATTCTTAGACATACATGAAAATATTACATTTATGTTTCAAATGCTGATTATATGCACAAATGTGTGTGTAGCAGTTAAATGATAGTAAAAGTTGGAAGGCAATCTTAAAAGCTTTTTTGAAGTTTGATTTATTCTTTATGGAAGCTATCACTTTGTCTTGCCTTAGTAAGACTTTGGTTTTATACTACTATGCATACTAAAGCTGTATACTAAAGAAGAAATAAAAAAAAGAACTAGAACTTAACTAGATCTGATCTAGAACTGAACTGAACCAGAACTGAACTAGAACTGAACTAGAATTAAACTAGAACTAAACTATAACTGAACTAGAACGAGAACTGAAATAGAACTGGAACTGAACCAAAAATAAGCTAGAACTAAACAGAGATTGAACTAGAACAGTAGTGAAACTCAACTTAACCCAGTTAAAAGCACGAAGTTACGATATCAAATAAGATATAAAATACAAACGTTTCTACCTTTGTCCGTTATAGACTCTGAAACCATGCAACCGATGTGCTCTAAACCGGTTTCATTAGAAAGGCAATTTTGTGAAGATGGAAGATGGTTTTGAGACTATAATTTTTTTTTTTTAACTAGGACCACGAGGGAAGTTAGGGGTTATATCTGCACCTCCGAAACTATCCAACAGATTTTAATAAAATGTTAAACATGGATAGATCCCTATTTTGATAGACACATAAGGGGATACCGGCGTAAGGAACATATATTTAAGAAGACTTATCCGCCTGCTTTCACACCACATATCAAAATATACAATAGTTTCTGTGATAGTGTATTAACTGTGCGGTAGGATGGCGTTAGAAAATTTATGTTTTTGTTTTTTATCCATATCACTTTGTTAATTTGTATGGCACGAAAGGAGGTATAAATATTTCCTTCGATATATATATATTAAAGGGCTGCATGAACAACTTCATTCATAAACATACTGAAATGTTTATTCATTGAAAGTCGTGTTCGAATAAAATTGAGATTACCGAACAAACTGTTGTTTTATTCATGCTGCTATGAACACATTTCGTTTCATGTCGTAAACACACAGAGGTTGTTCAATGAAACCGGCTTTGTTTCATAGTTTTCATTCTCTCTCATTTATTTTTATTAATACTCAATAGCAATGTTGCCACTTCAGTAAATTCAAGTAATTATTTGCATGCGTTGCCCATGTGTAATTTAAATTTTAACACATATGTAGATATACCTATGCACATATATGTATAGTATACATATTTGGAATATAAACAATAAATAATATGCAAAATATGTTTTTTTTTTGATTGTCATTTGCATTTTTGAATAATACAAATCTTTGAAACATGGCAAGATTTTATTGTCTTGTAATGTACTGTACACGGCCCTGAAATGAAACGAACTCATAAAAAACACACACATTTTTAGGTGAAAGATGAAAAACAAAAGGAGGAATGAGTTTATGAGAAATTTAATTGTTAGTTTCGTAAGTGTCTTAGGAGTTTGACCACGTGGTTGTTTTTTTTTTCGAAAGATATTAAAAACTTGAAAATGAATGTAAGCCAATATTTTTCTGTTTAAGACAAAAATATTGCCGAAAATTTTTTAATGTTAGTGAATGTTTTTGAAATTAAAATTAAATATATTTAATTTTATTGAAAATTTACATTGAAAACAAACATAAATTTGAGTTTTTATTTCCATATTAATGTATCTCTTTAACTTGTTGCATTTACCCCTCATGGTTATTTCTATTTTTTTTTTAACTTTCCTATGTTTTTATTTTTCTGCAACTGGCAACACTGACATTTAAATCATACAGTTTTTCCATGAACTTATTCGAGATTTGTTCAATGGTTGTTCTGTTTCATGGTTGTTAATGTTCATATTCTCTTGTATAAGCAAATAAACTAATTTTTTCTTATTCGTCTTTTAAATATCGAGTGTTCATTGCTTTCATTTCATAGTGTTTCATCTTACTGAATACGAATGAAGCGAACACAAAATTATAATGAAGGTTTCATGAACATCATTATTAAGTTTCATGCAGATGTTTAATATATATATACATTTATATTCGTGTATTCGTAAATTTTCTCACACATATCCATTTAAATGTTTACACGATTTTATGTTAATATATTTTGACAGATGAGACACATTGTTGAAGGACTGAGAAAAAAAGGAAACAGCATTTTTTGTGTCCAAATAAAAGTAAAAAAATTACTGTGAAATTAGTCAAAAAGTTGTTCAAGAAAACATAGTGCGATTCTTACACACTCATGTGAGTTCTGCAACATTTTTAGCATTTACAACAAATTTATCAGCGTTTTTTTCACATTAAATCTTTAAGCTGTTATCACACTTATATATACGAATATTTTTGCTGAGTTAAAACTATTAGTGGGGTTAGTACGAGTTGGTAGTTCTAAAAAATCTGTTCCTTCTATTGTTCGATTGACCTTCCAATCTGATGATTTCTACCAGAAAACAGCAAAAAGTCAAGTACATGCTGTTATTCGACTAATGAAATATGTAGATGATAAATTATATTATTATTTTAAACAATAGAAGTATTTAAATGTTACTGCAAAGGTTTGGTGATAACCAGGGATGATAAATTAGAAAACCAATGTCTTACAACGAACTTTTAAGATCGCACTTTTTCGGTCCCATTAGTACTAAACCATTTTTAAATAAATTTTTTTTTATTTTTAACAACAGAAACTTAAGTATTCATTTGTACATGTAAAGTATCAATACATGTTCATTAATTAAACATAATAAGAGGGTGGGTAAAATTTGTTCGGGTCAAAACCTCATAGCGATTCTTGTTCTATAAATCATTCCAAGAAACTTTACGTAGGTCAAAAATTATTTTCGAGCCCGCGGATTTTTCAAAATAGTTAGTTTTCCAAAACAGCAAAATAAAAACATTTTATGGAATGCGGTTTTTAGGGCCGGAAATCAATTTCTTTTTATTTTGATTGCCGCCAGGGAGTGCTTTCGTGCACTTTTTAGAAATGATTGACTTTTTTTGGGAAAAATTGGCGAAGTTGTTGTGATAATAGACGAATATTTCTCAAAATGCAATCTCGAATTTTTAAACGAAAATAAAAATTTTTAGCGTTCTAAAAATATGTGCAGAATCTCGGATTGCATTTCCAAATTTATTGTATTTACAATTTTTAACATGTACTCCAGAAAGAGGAACGACATTTTATAAGCTGGAGTTGCAAGTCCGGATATTAAAAAATTTAATTTAGCGCTTGTTAAAAATCATTCGGAGTGGCTCCCACTGTTCCAAAATTCAATTGATTACTTCTTGACGTGACAACCATCTTGTTGACGAATATTGCAAAATATTACGAGTTCGTTAAAAAATAATCTTGAATTGAGAGAAAATCTATCTTTTAAAAACTTGTCAATATTATTAGAAAATGCACGTTATATGCTGCACCTGTTACTAAATTTAGAATGTGGCATAAGCAATCGTTTAATGAACAAGTGCAAAAATTTATTCACATTAGCGAAGTTTAGTGTTTGGTGCAAATGATCTTGCAAATGAGCAGATGCAAAATATCATAGCTGTTTTATTAAATCTAACAACAAAAAATAAAATTTTCTTTAGATTTCATAAAAAAAGCTACGACATTTTGCATTTTCGCAAGACAATTTGAACCAAACACTAAACTCCGCGTTTATGCATTGGACAGTAAATACGAGTTGCCATTTTATATCAATTAAAAATAGGTTTGAAAATTTTTTAAAATAGTACCAAAATGAAACACGGGGGTACCAACGTACTTTTTAATTTTGAATTGTACCAAAAAAAATACAATTGTACCAATTTTATCAGCCGTGGTGTTAACAAATAATTTTAGGAATTATTGGATTTGGATAGAAAGATCAACGAAATTTACTTCTATTACGGTTTTTTTTTAAATGTTATTAACAATATATTGTTTTCTAAAAACAGGAAACTTAAAAATGCTTTTAAGGCCTTGAGGGTTAAGTTAACCCCCTTAATTTAAGCATTTCTTTGCCAAGTTGATTTTGATAAAACAAAAGTATGTTCTTGTTAAATAATTCATTATAGAAAATGTACCCAAATGAAAATGTCCCAAAAGTTTTAATTAAATATTTTATATGTTAGGATTTTATAATGGCAAATTATTTTAAATTTATTTATGTTTTTGAATAGATTAAATACATACACAATATAATCAGACACTTTCCATAAAGTATAAAGCAATAATTTTCAAAATTTTTAATAAATATTAAATAAAATTTGTAGGTTCATTTAAACTGGATTATTATTATGAAATTTTATAAATCCCCATGTGGCTTAAATATTTAAATAATAAAAAATTTCAATAATAAACTAACAACATAATTTTTTTCTTTTTTATAAAAACAAAAAAATTAAAATCAATATTTTGCAGTTTTATCCAATAACTTTTACTAGAAATCCTACAATTTAAGTTTTACGCAACATTTTTATTTATTTCAATCACCCCACCTCCTAGAAACGACCAATTGATTCATTAATAACAACCTCAAACCCTCAAGGATAAAAGAAAAATAAAATAAAGCCTTTAAACACGCACTGAATAAAGCAAAAACCACTGGTTGGTAAATTAAAAACAAAATAATAAAAATTTTTATAAACTGCTAAAAACAACTTATAAATATTATGTGAAAAATTCTAAATAAACTAAAAATCAATTACCAACAGACACGCATCAAAAAAAAAGAACACCCCTCCTTCCTATTATTTCCTTAATTCCCTGTTATTGAGGGAGGAAAGAAAACATTGGAAACCCACAAAATTTTACAAACAAACTCAATTGAACAAACACAACTTTAATTCAATTAGATTCTTTAATGAACATTTCCTTTGACAAAAGTCACCCTTGTAATGAATTGTAATACGTGTTTAGGTTAAAATTGTATTTTAGGACACTTCTAATTTTAAAATCTTGTTAAAGATAACAAGGCATGAAATGATTTTGAGAACAACCTAACTATACATTTTGTCAATACATCTTTAAGTGAATATGCCAAACAAACACTTGAAACTTTTTAAAAAAAAGTGCAACACGGAAGTGTTACGATTCCTGTAAAGAAAAAGGCAAACAACATTGAACATTGAATCTCACTTTATTATGACATCGTTGCCAGATTTATGTTGCCCTTTATCGCCAAAAATGTAAAACAAAAATCGGCTAATAGAAGTTTTTTATAAGTCCCAATTTACACTAGGGACATTTCTTGCCGGACAGACGAAGTTTGATGGCGAGGGGTCGAAAAGGTAGAGTGTGTAGAACATGACTATCTGTACTAGACATTTTTTTCATTTCTCTTTCTTACTTTTCGTAGTTTACATACAAGTATTAATTTCTGTCTGACTTCTAATGTGTCATATGTAAACGCTTCAGGTAAGATTTAAAAGAGAATTAAAGAAATGTCCGGCAAGAAATGTCCCTAGTGTAAATTGGGACTAAGAGAAGAAAAATAGGATTTTGTATGGCATCAGGGCTTGAGTTGCGTCATTAAACCGAAAAAATGTACAAAATTAACGTAAACAAAAAAAAATTACTTACTGAGTTATTAAAAGAGCGGAAAGCATTTTTTATGCCAAACGAATTCAACTTCACCCGGCTGGAATGTATTTGGCCCCTTTCACACTCAGCAATTTTGTTGCGCAAATTCCAACTTCTTTTTAACTAAAATTGTTCGTAATTTTTTGACGAGCACAACTAACTTGCCGAGTTTTGAAGAGGTCTTATTTGAGAGATCGCTATGTCAGCTTGTTTTGATTAAAATGTATTGGCAGTATAATTTAATGCTTAAAAACCGCTTGCCGATCCTGTTTAGGTATATAGCACAGTTAGTTTCTATTCATTCCGTATCTATTTCCTTTTGTTTTAATCGGGAAATAAATCTGATGTTGGAAATTAACGTGGTATTGAAAAATTGAGTATTATACCTAAACTATTCGAAAAAATTATCACTGAAATCCTTTGTAATCAAGTATCTAATTTGATTTCACCTAACCAGCATGTGTTTCAGAAAAGATGTTCTACTACAACTAATCTCCTTCATCTTACAACTGTCATTTATCGAGGATTTTCACAACAACTGCAAACTGATGTGATATACACTGATTTTACAAAGGCCTTTGATAAAGTTAACCATAGACTTTTAAAAGTTAAACTTAATTTACTCGGTTTTACTGATAAAAGTATAAAATGGATATATTAATAACCAGGGAAACCAGAAATTTGCTTTAAAAATGCGTTTTATGCGCATTAAATATGCAGGAAAAATTCGAACATATTCCCTCAAAATTGTTAAAAATATGCCCCAAAAAAATCAAAATTTTCATTTAAAAAAACAATACTAAAATTATAATCGGTGAAGTCTAAACACCATAGTATTTACAGACCAATTCGAAAAGAATTTAATCTACTGTAAAATATTTTTTGGGCGAATTCAATCTAAATGCCAACATAATTAGATGGCTTACATACACAAAGAGTCTAATTTGGAAAGAAGTTTTTATGGAGAATATATAATATTAAAGACCGATTCTCACCATTTACATAGACTTCGTCCTTAGTACAATTAAAATGTATTTACCAAATTTGATCAACTTATGTACAAAATTGCAACTTGTACTTTGCGCACAAGGTAAACATGGACAGACAACCAGCCAGACGCACGGACTGGCATCGTTAAATCATGTTAAAAAGTGATTCTCAGTCGATTCTCCAATACATGCATGTAACTCAGTTGGAGTCGGTGGATTATTTCTTAGATCTTGGAATTCAGCTTGATTCGAAGCTAAACTTCATCGCACATATAACAATGACAGCTAATAAAGGCAGTGGTATGATCGGTTTTGTAAAACGATGGGCTAAGGAGTTCAAGGTTCCATATGTTACGAAAAGTCTATATACTTTCCTTGTAAGACCTGTATTAGAGTATGGATTTGCAATATAGGGTCCCATATATATAATAAATATTCCAAATTGAAGCAGTCCAAAAATTAGTTTCTGACTTTTTGTCTGCGTGGGTTTAACTTTAACCATCTTATTCTGCAAGGCTTGCCGTCATCAAGCTGCCAACCCAAAAGAGCCGTAGAACTGTGCTGAACATCTCGTTTATTTTTAACATAATTGTTGGCGACCTATGCTCTGGATGTATAATCAACAATATAACATTTAATGTTCCTCAACGCCCATCACGTCATTTGGTTCCGTTATCAGTGAAATTTTTAAGAGCTAATTATGCTAACAGTGACCTGCTAAGAAGCATGTGTGTTGAGTGCAACCAGTTTTATACATTTATTGGCTATTCTTCCAGTCCCACTGATCTTTTTAAACACATACTTTTTGGTTCACATTTGTATATATTTTGTAAAATTTATTTGTATTTAAATAAGAAGTCTGTAAGGATTATATTCCATAGACAAATAAATATAATAAGAAAATTAAATGTCCAAAAAGAAAACAAGTAGATTTTGGCGGCTTTTTTAAAATTTTGGCGAAAGAGCGTTTAAAATTAAACAATTCCCCTCTGACTTTCTCTTTCTCTCGCTTTCTTGTCCTTTACTTTGTTCTTCACCACCCTACTCATTGAGGCTAGAGCTATTGAATTATTCATGACAATCCCTTTTTTATTTGTTGGTTTTAAAACCATAAATTTTGCAAAAATTACAAACGGCAAAAACACATTTTTTTGACTAATAGTCTTTGTTATCCCAATAATCACCTATTGACAAAAATTTATTTATTACATTTTTGTGTGTCGCAATAAAAAAACACGCTCTGTTGACACTTTTTGAGCATAAATGTTCATTAATTTTCATAAATTTTTTATTGCACGGCACATCTGTCATGTTTATTAATGTGAATGAATGTAAATTTGAAAAATAATGTTTTATTAAAATTTTTGGTTAACATGTACATATGTATGTATGTATATTTTTGTGATAGTTGAGTTGGGATATTATGGGAATTATTATTAAATTTAATAAATGTTTTGTTGTGTTTAATAATAATTGCAATCAATTTTTTCTTAAACTTTCTGATTAAAAACTGAAAGAAGTAGTTTTATTGAAATAAAATATTTTAAATTACAACTTTTTTTTAAGGGCTTCCGGTAAAAACCCAAAATGAACTTGAAAAAAACTCAAACATAATTTTTTTTTTAATGTTACAAAATTTTTTTTTGTAATTTCAAAAATGCTTTTTGAAAAAAAAGAAGTTTCTATAAACTTCTGTACATTTTTGCCTGTAAAAATTTTTCAGTTTTAAAAAAGCTTTCTGCAAAAAAATTTTTACTTTTTACTTACGGTAGTTTTTGCGAAACAGATAAACCGTTGTCACATGAAAAATTCAGTGGCAAAAGCCCAAAAAAGATTTTTCAAAATGTTTAAAAAAAAGTTTTTAATTAAATCTTCACAGTAGAGCTTAATTTTAAGTTTAAGCTTTTCACAATTTTCAAAGAAAACTTTTTCTTTTGAAAGCTAACAGGCTTGTCTGTCTAGATTTATTTTTTTTTTAATGAAATCTAAGTTTTTTTGGTAATAAAAAACACATGTTTCTCTACGGCTGACTTATTTTTCTAAGGTGGCATTAAAAATGGAATGAGCTTAAGGTATGTCATAAAATGGTTTCAATTTCACACGAATTTGCCCATGCAAAATACATTAATTACCAACATAAGACTTGTACCACCTGTATCTGTTTATTTTTCCATAAGATTAACAAAAATAAAAACGTTTTAGTAATTTCAACAAAATGTTGAACTTAAAACACATTTTTCAACAAACATTCTCTTTTTTTTTTGCTGCTAGTATAGAGTTTCTAATCGAGACAAAAATACCGGGAAGTTTAGGGAATTTTTCTTTCATTAAGATAAAAAAAACCTTTGCAAAAGAATATTTTTAACCAGAGCAAAAGGATCTAGTTTTCATCATCTTTTCAAAAACCCACTGAGTTTGCATTAAAAGGACAAAAAAAGAAAGAAATTTAGCAAAAATTAAAAAAAATTTCAAAGACTTTGGGGCCAGTACATCAGGCTCGACTTATTGTCCGACAAAAATTTTAGAAAATGTTTGACAAAATGAAACAAAAATATTGAATCCTCTGCCTTAGAGCAAATGTTGACAAATATATCAGCTCAAATAATGTTTTAAGTAAATTTCCAAAATATCACATGAAGAGGTTGAATGAAAGCTGAGCGACTTTATGCGCATTCTTATTTATTAAATACATTTCAAACGCCACAACGATATGGAGCTTTTATTGCATAAAATTGCAATAATAATTGAATCGTTTAATTTAAAAACCAGTCAAGAAGCACAAAATCCAAAATTGAGTTATTGGGCGATTATAGTTTTTTAAAGTTGATAAATCGTTTAATGAAAAAATATCAAAAACCGTGTCCATGTATGGCGAAGTAAAGCCGATAAATACTTGTTTCAGTTCTGTAAAAGTAATTATAAGTTTTCTAGGAAGTTTTCTTTGATTTACTCAAACTCAAATATTGTTCGCTTGACTGGTTTTTGTAATAAACGATTTAAATGTTTTATAGAGTCTGACCGAACGTTTGATTTCTGAGTTCCACAAAAAGCTATGTTTGGCGCTCGCTAAAAACTTTCGTAGAACACCGTAGTTATACCGAATTATGTAAAAAAAAATGTTGCTATTTTTGACATATTGAAGTCGGTAGCCTGCTGTCTCGAATGTATTTATAGCATAAAGCGAAACGTTTTTGTTTGACAGTTTTTGGTTTCGACTGCAGTTTTTTAAACCCTGCAAATAACTTTTAATACAATGGACTTGTTTATCTTGTTTTTATTAAATAAATAAATTATAAAAGTTTAGATTTTTCTATTCATAAAAATAAAGTTCGACTTCGGTCTTAAAAATCTACTAAAATTCGGTTTGGGGCTCAATTCGGACACTATTGATTACGAGGGCGGCTTAATACATATGTGACTTTTTAAATATCTCGTCTCTTAACTGAACGGATAACACTGCTCCTGTCAAAATTTCAACTAGCTGCGTCATTAAGAATGAGTTTGACAGTCTTTGAAAGCAGACTACCTCGTGATTTTAGGAGAAAATGGAAACAACTGAATTTCGTGTGCTCATTAATGGCCTGTTCGTCGATATCGAATGAAGACTTCGTTCAAATTCGACGAACGGGGCCCATGCATTCTATTGCAAAAATCCATGAATTAGACTACAAACTGCTTCGTTACTTGGCCTATTCACCGGGTGACTGAAGAAAAAGCTCGTCAAAAAGAGTTTTGAATCCAACAATTAAATCATCTCACAAACAAAAATCTTTCTTGATGATATGATAAATTTTCTTTTTTGGAAGGGTAACACAAAACGCAGAAACGTTGCATTCAATACCAAATTTTTTGGGATATCCCGGATACACGAAAGGCAGATGGCCTTTTGGCAATAGTTATCGAAAACCCCGGGCTGGAAAAAGATTTGTAAGTTGTCATTATAAATTAGTTTGTTTGTTTTATATAATTTTTGTTTTCTTAATTTTGTCAAACATTGTTGTTTTTCTTATTCTTTTGTGCGTGAACAATTTGTCGTTTTCATACTTTTATTGGAGTGAAATGTATAAAAAAAACTTTATTTAAAGTAGAATTTACATCATAAAAATACTTTGTGAGTTGTTATTTTTCTCGTGCGTTAGTCTAGACACATTTAATACATTTCGTTAAAGTAATACTTACATAGACACATACTGAAGAACAAGCAACGAAAAAGCTACTTCTCTAAGTGCTTATAAAAATGAAAATGTTGGGTGTTTTTGACGCAGAAAAAAAAAGTTTGTTGGCAAAAAATAAAACAAAATAATAAAATTATATTGATCTCTTTATTTAATGGCTTAAGATTACAATTAATGAGTTCGAAGCAAAGAACTTTTTTTTTTTTTTTGCTTTTCTTATGAGAAAATAAATTATAAAAAGTTTTTATATTGATGCATAAATAAATGATGTTCTTTAACAAATTAGCCCAGTGAAAATCTATAAACAATTTATTAAAACTTTTTCAACAGTGGCTAACAGTTTTGTTTTTCTTTTTTAAAAAAATTTTTTCAGGAAGTTTTTCAGTTTAACTGTAACAAATTGAAAGTCGAGGTTAGAATAAAACTAATTTTCTGGTATCGTTTATAATCAAAAAAAAATTGATTTTTCAAAAACTCTCAGTTGAAAATGAATTGTAATTTTTGTTTGTATGTATTAGAATATTTTATATAGAATGTGATAGAGAACTCTTTCTGTATGTCTGTTTCTGTTTATAACCATTAAATTCTATTTAAATTTCAAATTCAAATTTAATTAGAAATTTATTATTGAGTTGCATCAGTGTGTATTTTAAAATTAAATTCTTTAGGTAATTTTTGAACAACGGAATTTAATTAATTAATTAATGATGCTTGAAAACTTAAGTTGGAACAAAAGATTATGAAAAAGGTGTTGAGACGCTTGCGGGGTAAAAAAAATCTTAACCAACAAACGATGTTCCTCTTTAATATATTTGTTTAAAAGTTTTGAAATTGAATAGGTAAATTTGAATTTAAGACTAACATCCTTTAACCTGTCGTCTGAACCTAAACGAGTTCTCATAGAGAAACTAAAGGAAAATATTAATATTATTGGAGGGACATTTCGCAAAGCAGAGCTGTAAATTAATCATTCTTTTTTGATTTTAATTCGTTACGAATAAGCTAAATTTTGAATGAATTCCTTTAACAGCAAAAAAGAACTGACTGAAATTTTCATAAATTCAAAGGAATTAGACAGAAATTAATTTAAATTCGTTGTCCAATTTAAATGAATTTGTAGTATGAGTTGCAATTCGTTTCCAATTCAAATGAATTTGTTAAAGTAAATTGCAATTCATTTTACAGATTCACTTGAATTGAATTAACTTGGAATTCATTCAAATGAATTAGAACAACGAATTGCAATTTAAAAGAATAAAATCAAAAATTAGTTGCAATCAATCAAATTCAAGAGCAAATCTATTGGATTTACTTAAATTTACTATTTTTATTGCAGTTGGAAGTTTGAAATATAAAAAGTAAACAAATTTTCCAATTGTAGTAAAAGCAGTAAGAATTTCGAGTAAACAAACACAGCTTTGACAGCAAAATATGTTGTTGAGATTCAAAGTTGCTAAAATCTTTCAAATTAGATTGAAAAATTTAAAAAAAATAATTAGAATTGTAGTTATTTTGTTGAACTATTTATGGTTTTTAATCCAAATTTTTAATATTTTAATCAGGCTTAAGTTCATTAAATTTAATTTTCATTACATTATTTTTATGAAGATAGGAATCTTTACAACATGAAAATTAATTTAAATTGTTATTGATAATCATTCATTCTTGACTGACCTGAGATTCGAACCCAGGCGGCTGGTTGCCATGACATGTTTCGATCGCAACCACAACCAAAGGTTTTTCCATAAACCCAAATTTCCGTTAATATTGTCGAAAATTTGTTTTCTGGACTTTTGCACCTGTGCTTTCTTTGGGTATTTCTTTAATATTTAAATATATTTTCTGGCTTAAAACTTGTTGAAAACACCCTCTGAACTTTAAATGCCTTATAAATGCATTTTTTTAACATAAACTTGATTTCTATCCCCAATATTATCATATTTATAATAAAAAAAAAATGTTATCATTTACATTAAATTTACAGCTTAAACATTTTGTGCTTAAATTGTTATTTAATGTTATACTATTAACAAGGGAAGCAACATCCCCTTCCTTATCAATACTCCTCTAATAACTAACAGCAGTTTTAAGTTGAAAAAATAGAGGAGGAAGGAAAAGCTTAAGCAAATTGCTTATAATCTCGATAATGAAAAAAGCCAAAATAAAAATATTCAACCCACAATCCGCTTCAAGAACGAGAAAATTATTGACAATCACGAATTATATGATGTAACTATTTATGTACTCGTACATGTGTTTAAAAGAAGAGCGAGGGGAACCAAAAAAAGGCATGGACTTCATAATGCATAATTCACACATTTTAGAATTACCACTGACAAACAAATAAGCAAATAACTATAACAACAGGCCAACAAAAACATGCAGTATGTTGCTTGACATGTGTTTGAAGTAAATTTGGACAAGCCCACCACATGAAACCCTACACCACAGTATTGAAAAATAAAAATTTGCGAGAGTGTTCCCTATTCCTTGAGACAATTAGAACCAATGAATTCAATTTCATCAATTATCTGCGACCTGTAATTTGTGCACGCCGCACAGTGAGACAGCCCTTTAGTAACCGCGGCAAAAAATGGTTTTTGTCGTGTCGTCCAATTTGGATGAAATTTTCACAGTATATTAACAGATATATGAGTAACAATTCCATGAAATTTCAGCCTCATAACTTCATTATTTTTTGGTCTAGAGCAAGTCAAAATTGAGGGATGCCAACGCGCTTGAAATATGTTAGTTCAATATGTAATATTCAAAAGAATATAAAAATACATAATTTTTTTTTATAATTTTTTTAATTAATTTAGTTGTTGTGAATGAGTAGATGAAAAAATAAATTTAAAAAAAAAAATTTCTTTACAACAGAATTGTGGTGTAAAAATTGAACATTTTGCATTTTCAATGGACTAGGAAATATAGAGCAGCCCCTCGCTTTAGGTGCAGACTTATATCAAATGAAAGATTGAAGTCTCAGCTTTCATTTGAAGTTAAGAGCATATAGCAAAAGTTTGCAAAAGAACTTTAAAAATACAAAAAACTACAAAAATACGCAACGCGAACATTCAGTCGCTATATGTAATAACTGTAAAATAATATTAAATTGTTGTTGTTTTTAATATTATTGAGGACAAATAAAGACACAAAAGAACAGAAAGAAGCGGTTAAAACAGAAATACATAAAAGTCGATGTGGTGAAACAAGGCATGGGAACAACCAATGATGGTAATGTCTCTAGAAGATTTTTAGAAAATCCAGAAATAACCGCTGACATAACTGGTGTAAATGTAGACTTAATTCACCGATTACAAATTATATTAAATACTATAAATACTAGTAAAAATATAGATGTTGGTAAATTCCATACGTATTGCATGGACACTGCAAAATTGTATGTAGATCTTTATGGCTGGTATTACATGCCTATCACTGTCCATAAAGTTCTCATTCACGGCAGCAAAATGATATCTGAGGCTGTATTGCCAATAGGTTTGTTTGCATTTTTTTTTTGAAAGTATTTTTTTAAATTTTATTTAAAATTAACTTTTTTTTTTTGCTACAGGAATGTTATCCGAAGAAGCGCAAGAAGCAATGAATAAGGAGTATAGAAACTGTAGGCCATTCCATTCTCGTAAAAATTCACGCATTTCTACGAATGAAGATGTAATGCGCTATTTGCAAATATCATCAGATCCTTATATTAATTCATTTAGAATGAGAATGAAATTGAAAAAATTAGAATACCATGATGATGTTAAAAAATTATTGATAGAATGAAAAAAAAAATTGTTCTTTTTTATTGCATTTCAATGGGAGGTGGGCGTAATAGTGGGCGTGTTATTGTAATTTTTGCATGAATATTTTAAATGTTATAAATTACAGTAATATCAAATTTGAAGGTTGTACCTAAAATATTTTAGAAAATATGGCTTTTTTTATGTTGAGGTTGTATGGGTGGTGGGGGTAAAAGTGGGCCAAAGTTCACAATTTTTTCCGATAATATATGTAACAATATAACATTCAAGTATACCAAAATTTAAAGTTATACTTAAAGTATTACGGACAATACGGCATTTAACAAATTTCGATTGTATGGGAGGTGGGCGTAAAAGTGGGCGGTTTTTTTAATTTTTTTTTTTAAACTGGAATTGTCTCAAAATTAACCTGTGCAAAATTTCAGAGCTCTACAATGACTCCTTGTATTTAATGCCGGCGTTGTCTCACTGTGCGCCGTTTACATGGAGTCACCCAGTCGAACGGATGGGAATTATTAGATCGATTCAAAAAGTCTAACCGCCTGTTTTATCTATTTCCTAACAAAAACCTTATTATCTTTACTTACATTTAAAACAACAACAAATTATAAAATATTGTTTTTGTTTTACATTTAGGTTAAGAGAACGAAGTCTTCGTTCGCAATCGAGGAACAGACAGGCCATAAGTCGATTGGTAAACTAGAAGGTGGTTACAAACCTCATCACAAACGCATAATACCCATTATTGTGGTGTGCGTTCAAAAAGAAAACAAGAATTTTATTTACAAAACAACAAATTACTAACTTATCAAAAATGTATGTTTCAATAAATTGTTTAGATTTTGTTTTTTCCTCTCTCCCTGCCCACATTTTATATCAGATGTAGTGCTGCGGTTCAATGAAATTGAAAATATAATATTCAGTGTTAATCTAAACACGTGGCTTTCATTATGATTTGATTTTAGCGTTTTATAAAAAAATTACTCCAGCCTAAAATAAATTTTAGGCAATTGTATCCAAAATTAATACAATTTGTGAAAAGAAAGTCAGAAAATATTTTTGTTAAAGAAAATCCCACAATCATCAGTCAAAAATTATAAAAAAAATGGTTTTATAGCAGTTTGGCACGATTCAAAGGAAAAAAAAAAATTGTAACAATAAAAAATACTTTTATTTATGATTTGTTGAGTAAATTTATTTTATTTTGTTGCTTTCAATACAGTTTTAAATTTTTGTGTGTACCCCATTTTTTCCAAATTATAGTGGTTTTGTTAAATTACGGGGTTGCTTTAGAAAACAAACACAAGATATTTTTAAATACAACAAAATTTAATTTTCCAATTGTTAAAACTAATATGTTGCCACATAATTTAGGCTTATGAAAAAATCTGTTTAGAAAAACCTTTACAATTTTATTGTATAATGACTTTTCCAGGTTTGAAATATTTTTAAATAATTATTTATTTGATTTTTTGCATTGAATGAGGATAAGGATTATTTATAAAGGGATTTGAAAATCTCCTGCCGAGTGCTTAATGCACGATGTAAGTGTGGCATCGTGCCTTTTAAAGAGATAAAGGAGGAATTTTAAAACAGCAGGCGCAAGTGCCCTAAGTTTAGGATGAAAAGGATCATCATATGTTAAAAAGACATTAATCGTTAATTTTTTTTATTACATTTTACTTTTAAAAAATACTATTGTTGTTTTGTTTTTGTTAAACTAGAATTTCGTTGAAAAAATGTGGTTTGTTCAACGTTTGCTTTTTTCTTAAAATGGTACTTTTTAAAGTGCCTTCTAAAACTTTGTTAAAAAGTTAAAAAGGTACTTAAAATATACTATTTATAAAAAACTAAAAAATCATATTATTTTTTGCTCATTTTTAACTCCTTCTAAAAAGATTCAGTTCGGAAAGTTTCTTTGTTTTGCATAGCAAAAAGTACTTTTTACTAAAGCTTTTAAGCTTTTCCTTTCATCCGTCCATTTTTTCTTACGAAGGTATTTTTTTAAAGAGTATTCTTTTTCAAAATAATTTCATAACATTTTTTCGAAATTGTTTGCTAATATATGTTTACCGCTTGCTAAAGTTGTATAAAGTTGTATGTTAGAAAATTACACTTTTGTTTCATAAAAGGTATTTTTTTATTTGAAATGTATAATACAGTTATCAGGCATGTTCTGTAAAATGTTTTTTTCGTAAAAGTACATTTCATTGTTTTTTTTAATAAATTTTGCACTGTAGGGCTAATAACAACAACAAATTTAAATAGTTATGCATTTAAATGCTGAGCATATTTCTTAGAAGCACTGTGATAGATTTTACACTTTTTTGTGACAAGCGGGGAACCTGGCGTTATACCTTATTCAGGTATGCGCTGCAGGGCCCAAATTTAAAAAAACAACTGCTTGCCCACTAAACTCAAAATTTAGTCCTTATTAGCTTGACAAAGGAACAACTACAACAATAACCCCAATTAATTTTTAACTTCCATCATTTATTTCTAATTCTCTATTCCTTAAGGGTGTTCCCATAAAAAAATCTTCAATAAAGGCTAAAAATATATATTAAGAAACCGTCCCATAACTTTCTTGGAGCCGCCCCAAGGCGGAACAAATGTATGGCCGACCTCCATTAGTTTGTTGTCCTTAACATTTTCCCAAAATATACTTGCCCTTTATCTCCTCATTTAGAGGGGATCCCAAACAAAAATGGCGTTAAATGAAATTCTTAAGTTTAATTAAAATTTTTTATCTTTTGTGAATAAAATCAAAACTTGTAAACAGATTGGAACTTTGTTCTCTATACGTGTAAAAAAAAATTACAAGTAATAGCCACATTTTCGAATTTTTATAAATTTTTCCATTCAAGTCTTCAATAAACTTAACCGGTTTTGAGTTACGCGAATATATGTATGTGATGCAACCTCCTCCATTTTCGAAATAACGGTACAAACAGCTAGCACCACTGGATTCAGCAACAGCTGCCCCGCTTGTCTGTTTTTTCAACTAGCACAGTGTTATTTAAAATACTAAAATAAATAAAAACTGGGAATTTAGCACGAATAACAAAATCTTTTGAAATTTAAATTTTGTATTCCCAAAAATTGAAATTACTTTTTGATAATACTAAAAAAATTTAAGTCCAACTGATATATTTTTAGGAGGAAATAAATTTTAGAAACAAATTGACTAGATTTATAGCCACCTCACTATAAAAATTAATTTTCTAATTAATAACATTTTGTTTGTCGTGCTTACTTCCCAATTTTTATTCTTAATCAATACACTAAAATTTATTGTTGGAGGATAAGCTCGTTTCTATGCGCATTTCACTGGCTTCTACTTTAAAAATATAACTTCAATATTACATATAATAAGCAACATTTTCTATGAAAGGATTCTACACTTTTTACAAAATATATTAAATTTTATCGCAATAATACTACGTATTGAAAAATGTACCTCTTTAACACAATTCTACGATTGCATGCAAACTTATTTTAATGTTGGAACATTGTTATTTTATCTTTCCATAATTAATAACATGCTTTAATAAATTTACTTTTTATCAACTTTATATCAAAACAAACAAACAAACAAGCAAACAAACATTCAGCAGAAATAATGAATGAAATCAGCAAACATTATCATTTTATAATTTAAACAATTGAAGGCTTTGTTCCCAGTGCCAGCAACACTCCTCTACACTTCATAGGCATCATCGTGCTGCATGGAAGTGCAAATAAAAAGCCACTTCTTCACATTAAACTGAAGAGAGTCATCACAAGTTGTTATGCACAACATATGAATATTAACTACCACAAAAGTATTCATAGCCAGTTTTCCAACAAAATGCTTTTACTGTTAATATGTTTAATAAAATTTTGGAAAATAAAAGTTAAATTTACAGTGGCACCCAACAGCTCCCCATATTCTAAAAACAATACGCACGTTTTCAATTTAAATAAAAGTTAAGTTTTAATATTTTTAAAAAAACTTCTGTCAAATTGAATTTCGTTTCAACTGTATTGCTACATGCATATGGGGGATTTCATCTCAAGTGGCCCAATTTTGAAATCGATGCTTTCCGATTTGGACAAAGTTTGCTCCAAAGTTAGTCCTTTTGGATTTTCAACAAGATCAAAAGCTCCTGAGTTAGATGTGGTTAAAGTTCGACATGTTGGCCATACAGGTGTTCTTTCTCATCCATGTAATTTATTACCTATTGGTGTTAGCAACATTTTTTCCAAGTAGCTTCGATAGCTATTTGATCAATCTTTTGAAAAAATTTTTTTTGTTTAAAAAAAAAAAATTATCTGTCAACAGTGCATATGCTAAAAATTGAAAACTCCTCGTCTAGAGTTAGAAATTATTTATTTTTGTACAAAAGCCGCTCGCATCCCAAAAAGCGATCAAAACTACCTTAAAGGAAAAGACACAAGCTTTCTTTTGAGCAAAAAAAAAAAAACAATTCCGGATAAAAAAATTAAAAAAAATTGGGTCACTTAAAAATGAAATCCCCCATATGTATGTGTATATGTATGTATGTTATAAACATATTAAATTTAGTTTTTTTGCTTCTAACTTTCGGAATGCTTTAAGCTCATATCAAAATCAATAATAACAAAATTAAATCAGCAACACCGCGAATTTTCTAAATACCTCTAGAATGAACAACAGAAAAAACAAGAACATCGAATTGTTTTTAAAGTCCTTGCAACAACATTTAACCAAAATTTGTGTTTATGCATGCTCTTTTTTGTAAAAAAAAAAAACAAACTAAATTTAAACTATTGCTGCATCAACCATAAATATACATGCAACATTTTCTAGTTTTTGTTTTTTGTCAACTTTAGTTGTACAGTGTTTTCTAAAAGTGTGACTATGAGCTGTAGTGTTAGTGTCATGACTTTTTTCCTGTTTAAAACACGCAGACATAGAATATCTGAAATAATTACGTATATTTGCATAGAAGAAGCTTTTATGTAGTTGTTTCTGTTTGCTTTAGAAATTTGTATGCGGTTGCACTTTACAATTTTCTTTTTTAAGGTGACCAATGTTGCGTGATAAAACATTTCCGGTTTAATCAAACATTTTAGCAATTAAGATATTTTTAACGATTATTTTATCATTTTCTTTTGTTCTTTTTAGTGGCAAACAGAATGTTATGTAATTTATAAAATTAAGGTCTACGTTAACGTGATTGTTATTAGTTTTTCTAATTAAAAGGTAATTCTATTTCCTTGTGATAAGAAACAAAAAAGACTCAAACCTTTTCCAGAGTTACAAAAATCCATTAACTTTTTATTTTATTTATTGAAATATTAGCGATAAAATAACAGCAGTTGACGACATCGGCACATTAATTGCACTTTCTTAGTCGTTATTAACCACAATCGATTAATATTAGTTTGGTATTTTATAAGGCACCTTAAAGTCGACCTCGAGTACAGCTGACTCTCTAATTGAAGCACAGCCGCGAATAACGTTGTAAGTGACAAAATAATTATGTTTCAGGAGAGCAAAAAAGCCCTTTTTTTAGATTATCAAAATTAATGACAATAAAAACGTTTATGCAAAATAATTAGAAATTTGAATTTAAAATAACATGCAAATTTGCAGTTTATAACATTTTTTAGTGGAAAAACGTTTCATATCCACAATCGCGATGTCATTAAAAAGGTTTTACCACTACACAAGCGGCTTTTAAAACGTTATTCCCATTTGCAAAACCATTTGATTGTACCATTTTTTTAGTAACTTAGAACGTTCTTTCATTGGCTGACTCTTTGTATTGCATTTTGAAGAGGTTAAGGTGCATAATTCTGGATGATATGAAGTTAAAACTGATTTTGCAAAAAGTGGCTTTTACAACGCTATTCGCGGTTTTGCTTTTATTGTCATCAGGAAATTTTAAAAGTAAATACTTACATACATATGTATATTTATACCCACACCGCAATTGTAGAGAGGGCATTATTCGTGCGGATGCTTGCGATAGCATAAATTATTTGGTCCTTGACCCCCTTTTAGTTTACTGATCGACTTACTTTTTGCTAAATGTCTATGTTAACCTTGTGAGTAAAGTACAGGTCGCGATTTTGGAAATAAATTGAAAATGGTGAAATTTTTTTAATGCAAATAAAAAACAACTTAAGGGCCTAAATTTCACACGTAATTGGGTTAATTTGAAAGTAAAATTACTGCATCGGTAGTTTGTCTTATTTTCTGTATATATTCCTTTGGATTTAATATAATAAGTGTTGAATGAACTTTTTTTTTAAACAAAAATTGAAGACTTTAATTCAGAAACGGATTTTAAAATTTCTCGAAATTCATCACACATTTTAAAATCCATCGATTTTCATCACATAACAGATAATTTTATAGTTCGCAAAAAACCATTAAAAATTCCAGAAACAAGGTTGGGCAACTAATTCCCACCATAATAGTCTCATTGGAGGAACGCATAATTTTAAACGAATATGGACACACTTCCTCGTTGTTTCTCAGTATTTCCATAAAGTATGGCATGAAGGATAAATTAAAGCTAAATTTAGCAGTAAGCACACACAAGCTGTTAGACTGCTACTCAGTGGGTCGAAAATTTATTAATAAAGAAGGTGGTTTTTGTAAGGTCTTATCAGCCAATTGACGCTTGACTCCCACAAAAAATATCTTCGTCCTCCTAGTATACTCAATATACTTGAAACATACCAACAAAGAACTTCAACCAAACTTCAACTATTGCTGATGATACAGCTTTTCTATGCATACAAGTAACTTACACACAGAGAAAAATCAAGTTAAAAAACGTAGAAAACAAGGTTGAATTAAAATGTTTCGGTGTTGATTTTGCTTTATACGTTTTTCATGTTAATTCAACCTGATTTTATAATTACTTGCGAATAACATTTGTTTCTTTTAAAATAACTATAATTCATGTTATTTTAACGTTGCAGTAAAGTTAAAGCAAAATGTCAATTATATTGAAATAACAATCCGAATCACGTTGAATGAAAGTTATTTTAGTTGAAACAACGTGAATTTCATGTAGAAACTACTTGGTGTGAAGAAGCTTCAGAGACAACATATACATTTATTTAAGAATAATTCAAAATACTTACCCCTGTAACACATGTTTCACTTATTTTGTAGTCTCCTTTGTTAACAGATCAATCAGCAGAATGGCCCGATATGGTGTTCGTAATCATTCTACTTTTAAAACTTGATGTACTATTTAACTAAATAATTTTAATTAAAAGAATACGGGAATTGTCTTCTTTTAATAACATATTTTAGGAATGAAAATAAAAAAATTAACATACTTAACTATGTATGCATGTTAATTTAACAAGATAAACTTGTGAATAATATTTAATAAGCGTGGTTAAAGATTATTTCAATATTTTTCATTTAAAATTAATATGAAATAATGGTAAATTTTTTCTGTGTGTACAGGATCATATATTTCAATTACAAATGCGGTTAAAATAATTGAAGATGAGCAATAAGCAAAAATGTGTATATATAACATTCGATTTGCGTGGGGAATCATCACCCCCCTATTAAAATCAATAACTAAGCAAGTAAGCTACATTAGGCTGTGCCGATAACTTACAGTTAGAATATTTCCTAAGTGGGCCTTAAATGAGACCAATGTTAAATTATTGACCGATCTTCACGAAATTTTATGGATTGATTTCGAATCATATAAGACGAACTTGTGCAAAAACTTTTATCAATACTTGCATTCCGCCACTATTTTTGTAACAAAATTATTAGTTTTTTATGGCAGTTGTTCCAGGTTTTGATTCATTACTCTTTTCCTACTGAACCAATTCTACTGGATTTCAACCTAAACTGCTTAGGAGAACTATAAACAATTTGACACCCATATTGTTTTTTTTTTTTATTTGAATATGCCGAACGTGGGCGTGATATCAAGAAAGACAGACATTGCTAAATCGACTAAGAATTCAAGAACCCCAAATTTATATAACTTATGGAGTCTTATATGAATATTAAAAAAGTTTCGCACGGAATGCCAAACTTAGTATACCGATTTTACAACTATTTGCGGTGGAGGGTATAATAATACCACAATACTTGCATGTAAAATCGTCGTTTAACGTGCTACGGTAGGCTTAAATTCTACCAAATCGTCTGAATCGAAATATTCTTAATGATGGCAGCCAAAATCGCCTGTCATTTGGAAACAGCACATTAATGTTTGCGTACGGTAATTTCTTCTCAAAAGCTCTAACTTTTAAAAGGCCGTACGGTAATGAAAAAATAAAACCTTACATCACTAAGTCTTATACACATTAAGCATCAAGATTATAGTAGGATTCGGAGTCGGAGTCGTGAGTCGGAGTCCCACTTAAAAAATTTCATCGTTTGGAGTCGGAGTTAGTACTTTTTTCGGACGTCTCCACAGCCCTGGAAATTATGACATTTTGAGAAACATACCTTTTGAAAAAAAATTTTTTTTCGTTCACATATGTTCTTTATAGGATAAAAGGAACCTTCTCACCAAATTTTATTAAAACCGAAATGGGTTGGGTCCCACTCTTGGTCGATTTGACATGGAATTACCCAAAAATATTTTTAACTTTTGGTTTGACAGAAA
Source organism: Pollenia labialis (assembly GCA_949318255.1). Classification (NCBI taxonomy): domain Eukaryota; kingdom Metazoa; phylum Arthropoda; class Insecta; order Diptera; family Polleniidae; genus Pollenia; species Pollenia labialis. Next base: position 121,939,046 of record OX439142.1, read on the forward strand.
AATATTGGGGAGAATTTTTTTTTTATTGTAAAGCGTTTAATACATACATACAAACATACACATACATATGTGCACAGAAACCGTCCGCCACTGGCCGGACATAAAATAAGCAATGCCTTAGAAAATCATTTGATTAATTATCTTTTTGTAGTTTATGTTTATATAAAAATATATAAATTAATATAAAAGCAAGTAAGAAAGTTTAGTTGGTCGAGCCCACCCATATAATACCCTACACCACAGTATTTAAAAACAAATTTTCTAAAGTGTATGGCCATATGAATAGGGATCTATCTACGTTTTATAGTTCCTGAGAGGCAGAAATTGTGCCCTAACTCCCCTCGTCGTACTACGATTCGGCCCATTTTCAATAGGCTTGGTCCGTGGACCAAAATTAATTATTAAATTATCTCCAAAATTGCGACCCAGAAAGGTGGGTTTTGGACTAATATTTTTAGGTGTTGCAGACATCAGCACAAATGCATAATCCACTATTGTGGTGTGGATATAAATATGGCCACTGCGTTCTTCAAAATTGGCAGGACCTTTTTAATCGCTTTATCACAAAGGTCTTCACAAAAATTCTATTATTAGTGAAATAAAAATATCAGAGTTTTAATTTTTAATGGTTTTTTTCTCACTCACTCCATTGCCTAAAATTTCCTGCTGACCTGATAACGAACTAAATTTTATACATAACCTCGAAAATTCATTTCCTACAACTGGTCAACCTAAATCTAAATATCTTTCTAACTGTCTTTCATTGTTTAACCACAAGTAAAAAGAAGAATGGCTTTTCATTGCGACAATACTTTAGATGTGCTACTTGATGAGTAAGTGCTTAACGTGAATGAGCACAAGGGGAAGAGAAGGTTTGAAAAACCAAAGTGTATTTAAACACTCTGCTACACACACATTAACGACGAACTTAAGAAAACTTATACATATACAGTTTAAACCATTTTAAATTGTGACAGCAATAAGTTGTTGCGAACAAACAAACACTGAAGCAATAGCAATAACAGCATCAACGACAACAGCAATACTAACAACAACAACAACCATAAAATCAACATCAGCATTACTAACAATAAAAGCAAAAATACTTAAAGTAAAATAACAATATCAACATCCACACAATACTTTCATTCTTCATGTCGCACACATTCTTATACTGGGTTGCAACTAAATTTACAAAAATATCCCAGCGGGAAAACTCAGAAGGCCTTTTTAAAGGCCTGCTTAAAAATTTTATTGATTCAATTACTGTTCTTATCTTAAGCTGAAGGTCCACACCATGCGTTCATGCGTAGATGCGTATGATACTTTCTATGCATTTTATGCGTTTCTAAATTTAAGTTACATGCCATGCGTTTTATGCGCCAAATTTTTTTTTTTTTTTATCAGCTGTTGTGCTAATAAGTTTATCAATTAAAAGTAATTTTGCCAAAAATGGAAAGTGTAATTGATATTTTAATAGAATTTATTTAAAAGAATTCATAGAAAAGTAAGCTTTTATTATAAAAATATTCAAGATTTTTCACGGTATTAATAAGTTTCCAGTTCATGGCATTTGTTAAAAAAAAAAAATATAATAAACACAACAAAGATGACACTCAGAACATAAAAGTAATCGATAACTAGAATGGCAAAATTTGTTCGTGATAAAATTGTGCTTAAAATTAATTTTAATGTATTTTATTATTTAAAGTTTATACAATCTTAATAACGAAAGCTTTTTCTCTTATTAAAAACCTTTTTTAATGCAAAAAAATAGTAAAAAGTAATCCACCACACAAACATATTTATCGATAACATTGAAAATAAAATATGATTTGTCATCCATGGCCATCAATAACAGCTGACTTTTATTCACCACACATGCGACGGATACAAAAGTAGAAAGTAAACCTACTTTGATGCGTTCATACGTCTATGCATTCTATGCATTTTGGTGTGTAACTTGTCATATGCAATTACACTGATTCAACTTTTTTGTCAAATGCATAAAAAGGACAGACGCATAAACGCATGGTGTGGACCTTCAGCTTAACTGCTAAAGAATGCCACATAGCAGGCCTCGGCTCTTTGGTATAAAAGATAAGATACGCCGTCCACACTGCTTCTATGAGAAATGAGTAGAGAAGGAGTAACATTTTTTGTATTGTTTTTTTGAACAAGCGAAATGAAAATAATTATTTTTTTGATACCGTTACCATTCTTATGTACCTGCTTATAAAGCCAGAGCGGAAGGCCTACTTCGCAATGAAAACGTGTGTAAAAAAGATATGAGTATGGAATGGAGCGAGCAGCCTTGTACATCCAAAAGAAGGGGTACAGAGGCCTTCTAGAAGGCATCCGTTCTCCTTCTTTTTCCCGCTAGGATATTGCTACTTTTACTAAACCCTACTATTCCAATTTCTGCATTTTCACATACCCACACATACATGAGGGTCTAGTTGTTTGTGTGTGTTGTTGGTACAAATATCAAGTGCTTAACTAAAAACCAAATAAAATAAACTTTAACTTTAAACTTTGCGTGGAAATTTTGTATGCAAATGTAAAGTAATCCGGTTTACAGTGTGACCAACTGAAATGTATCAAAAAAACAACAGGCAAATAACAAAAACAACAAAATAAAATGGACACCTAAAACCCCCAAAATCACTTTTATAAATACAACCTCAGCAAACACTTTAAATTATACTTTTTCTAAGCCAAACGCCCCTCAACACATTCCTTCATTTTATGCTATATTTTTGTTAAACATGCCAGCCCTTTCTTCCAATGTCAGTTAGTCAGCCAGTGAGTTACTCACTTACTGCAACAAATTATTCGCTACTGAATACAATAACATTCTTTCGTTAATGGTTATAAATAAAATATACATAAATAATAAATAAGTTTAATTTATTTAGGTAACTCGATAAGAACTTTTGGTATTTAGTTAGTTTATGTTTTTTGATTTACCTTTTACTACATTCTATATAATTTTTTTGCTCCTTCAAAAGAGAAAGGAAAATTTAAATTTTTAAAGCTTTTTTATTTTGCTAAAAAAGTGAAAAAGAAGCCTTTAATGGAAAAGTTGTCTAATTTTTGGCTTAAATCTTACCTCATGTAAGGGGAGAAATAAAATTTTTTCATTAATTACAGCTCCTGTAAGACAATTTTATCTTTTCCTTCGAAGAAAATATTTTATAAAATTGAGTAAAGCTCTTAATAAAGAAGACACTGTTAGCACAAATCAAAGCTTTTCATATTACAGTTGCTGCTCTTAAGCTCTAAGCAGAACTTTAATACAGCTTCGTTATAATTCAGCTCTTCTTGAATTTTTAATTTTTTTTTTATTTAAATACAAATGCAAAAAATTTCTTAGTATAACCGTAACGCAAGGTCTTTAAAGATTATTTTTCGTGCTTAAAACCTTCAAGATTTTATAGCATTCATTGCAGTTCTTAATACGGCAAATTTCTTAGTACAATCGTTGCATAAAATATGTTTAGCTTCAATCGTAGCTTTATTAACATCCTTTTATTTTAAATTCCTGCTTATTATACGGTTTACAACTCAACTCAGTTGAGTTGTAATTATGACAACTGGTTGTAATCAGTTGTAATTTTGTTATGTTTTTGTACACCGCATTATAGCAAAGTTGTAAACCATAATACAAAAATTAAGAAATTACAACTCAACTGAGTTGAGTTGTAAACCGTAATAGGGGCCAATGGCATGCATCAATCCAAGATCTTTTACAAAATATTTTTCAGATCTTTTACAGACATATTTTGGCTTCAATAACAGCTCAGCGCTCTTTATGCTCTTCCTAAATAGCAACTCATATAGATTTAATATTAGCTATTTATAAAATGTCATTTCACTTTTCATCGCTATTCTTAAAAGAACATGTTTCTAACTTTGATCCTGGCTCTTAATATAACGTAATGTTAAGCTTTAAACGTAGTCTGTAGGTTATAACAAAACAATGTTACATTAATAAATAGCTCCCGCTGGCGTAAAAACTAAAGCTAAAATTGGAGCCATATAAAAGCACATTCATTTGATTTTTAAAACATATTTAGCATTAATCTGGGCTTTAAATATAAAAAAATATAACTTCAGTCGTAGCTTTTTATAGCTTAAATTAAAGATATTTTTTTAACTTTTACATAAACTGTTGCTTTTTTCTTGTAAATTTTTAACTTTAACAGCCTCTTTATAAACTGAACTTGAGCATTTCAAAGATTTAATCATAGCACGGTCAGGAAGATGTGTTTGTTAAATCGTTGTATTTTTATAAGCATATTTTCGGCTATAAGTGGGGAACAGAATAGTTGCTGTAGTACAACGTTACAAATAGCGCTGCAAGCTGTCTTAAGTTAATAAAGGTCAGTTTCAACGTAGTGTCAACAGAGTGAAAACAGAGTGTCTAGTTGTAGTAGTTGTTTTAGTTGAAGGCGAAGCGCAAATTTCGAAATTTTAAACTTTGTTGTAGAGCATTCGTCAGCTTCAGCTACAACTACAACTACTTTATTCTGTTTCAGGCCTTAATCGTACCACTTTAAGGGGCTTATTTTAAATATTTTTTGTACCCTCCGCCACTTGTGGCGAATTAGGGAATACTAAGATTGCCATTCCGTGTGAAATCCACCAAAATTGGTTTGGTATAATAAAAGTTATGAATCTGAATGTGGAACAATGTGAATGAAGGGATTGATATCAGATTTTTCACAAATTGTTTTTTATAACTAGGAATCGAACTACTAAGTTTATTGAAAATCGGTCCATAATATACCTCATAAAAGCCCACTTTCGCAAGCATATCAGTATTTGGTCCAATTTAGCTTTATATGACCAGATATAATGCCATGCAGTTTTGTGATAATCGGTTCATAATTTACCACAGTTCCCATTTAAAGCAGCCTTCTTTAAAGCAAATTCCACTACTCTATTGAAATTTGCAATAAATCACTCCGTGTAATTGTGTAATGATTGATCGATAACACAAGGGAACAGAATTTAACCTTTTTTGGTGTTTTGTTGTTTTATCGCTGATTTCAAAACGAATCTCCGTTTTTCTCCATTAGCTTGGCTTTTATTAATCTTAAATGAAGTTGTTAACAATAAAACTTTCGAATATCACCAAAAAATTACTGAGTAATAGTTTTTTACGTAAAATAAGAAAAAAAAAATAGATATTTTGTGCTTTCAAAAATCATGAAAAATCCAAAACGGAAAAATGTTTTCTTTGTTATATATTTTTTTTTTATTACCTTTTTTTATTACGTAAATTTATGTGACTTGAAACACATAAACTATGAACAAAATGAGACATAGATCATAAAAATCGATGAACGCGTTTCGATTTTATTCGCAATTAAGTGAAGGAAAAAATGTCCATAGGTTTAACTAAATGTTTTTTGACCAAAACTGTCGCTTTTATATTTGTTATGCATCTTTAAAGAACAAAAATTTGAATTGTTTCTTTAAATTATCCTTTTTTTAAAACTTCAACGATCTTTGAAAGATAATATTGGGCATAACGGTATGTTGCGAAAAGTCGAGCTTATAGATACAAAACTAAGTGCAGATTTGGGTCCAGCGTTCCAAATAACCTTAAAAATAACATTCTGTTCTGTGTAATTTATCATGGGTCCAATATAAATTCCCCTCTTGAAAATCGTCTAAATACGGCTTAAACTGATACGAATTATGCGATTTCATTTAAATTAGTTCAAATAAGGATTTACATGACTAGAAATAAAAGCATTTATTCAATTATAAAACTGACATCAGTTTTTATTAAGGTTTGGTTAATAAATTCTATATAGCCCCCACTCCTGATATATTCTAACCATTGGTGGATGTTTGTTTAGGGAAATATAAAATACGGCTTAAAATAATTTACAATTTTTAATTAAAATAATAGTTATTTTCAATTAAACAAAGTTTGAAAATTGTATTTTTACCTTAAAATGTTAATGTTATATTTGTTAAAATGAAAGTGTTATGAATTTCTGATCTATTTTTTTGAACCAACAAAAGCATTAGACTAGAACAACATTTTGCAGTAAAAGTGTAAAAAACAGTAGAAGAAAAAGTATTATTTTATAAAATAATAATAAAACATACCAAACCAAAACCAGTCATAAAGAAATAAATATAATGGCAGCAGTAGCAGTTGTAGCAAAAGCAATAGCATGTAGCAAACATTGGTATTCAAAGCAGCAGCAACAGAAAGTTCCACTAGAAATCACCTTGTATGGAGTAGATGTACAACAACAATATCAAATACTTAACATCATGAGCATTGTTAGACGATTCTACCACTGCTCTTCTGTTGCTTATTCTAATTTCTATTGCTATTAAAACAAACAAAAAAGAGCACAGCGATACGAAAACATAAAAACTGCAACACATTGTAAGCATGTAGGATTTTTTTTAACATTATTTTGTTGCATCCAACTCTCTCAGTCACATACAAAAACTAAAAATATAAAATCAACCTTATTTGTGCCACATTCATAGTAAACTAAATTGTTTTTTGCTTGTGTGAAGGTAAAAAATACGACAAAAACAAAACATTAAAATGGGTTAAAAACATTACAACACCAAGCACTAAACGTATGAATGAACTTTCCACAAAAAAAAATTTAAATAAAAACATTTTCTTGTTGATATTGAGAGCAATTTGGTATTGGTGTGTACGCTGGTTATAGTAGTTGTTGATTTTATATATGTATATAAATTTTTTCTTCTTTTAGAAAAGTAACATCAATGGTAAATAAAAATATGTTGTTGCCAGTCACCTCATTTTTAAACACTCATACTCAATTTTCATCATCATCTCAAAAAACAAAAAACAAGGATCTTCTTTATCACTTTGTTCGGTTTGCTTATGTTGTCCTTTTTTAGGGGAATTTACTTGGATTCTTGTGTGTCTATGTGTGCAAGGGTTTTAAACACACATTAAAACTAACACATACTTTACTTACTTACTTACTTTACTAACACATTCACACGGACACAGAGATACTAACGCTTACCTATATCCTGGCACATAAAGGCATCGTAAGTCTGTTACTGACACTAAGTGCTGCTGAATTGAGAACTACTTGAAACTGTTTTTACAGCAATAAAACCAGCAACAAGAACAACTAGTGCAACAGCATCAGTGAACTGCAACAACAACAAAAGAAATACATACACACTTAGTAAAAATTATAACAACTCTGATGTAAACTCATATTTATTCAGAGAATCCCAAAAAAAAAACAATATTTGCTCCATAGACAAAAACTAAAATTTTGCTATTTATTATATTTGGCTTTGGATATGGATCCAGAGACACTGTGCATTTCCATGTAAGGCGTGAAATAAAGCAATACATGGCCTTATTTTCCGAAGGCCGGCTATGCTTTGGAGTTTGTAAACATGTTCTGGCGGGCGCGCCACGCACCTTCCACCTACTGTACCATATTTGGTCACCACTTTACAATGGCAACTCATTCTTTTGGCAATTTGTAACTATGTATAACAATTACACTGTAATGGCGTTATTTTCACTTTGGCTACTAAGCGATTATGGTGTTATTGCACTTGGATGGTGATAGTAAAGCCATATGGCTTTATTGCACGGGCCCGGATCCAGAGGCGTTTAATTTAAAAATTTAAATGAGGAAGTTTTTAAGGAAAATTAAGATGACATAAATTAAAAATATTATTAAATAATAAACAATGTCATGTCTAGTGCTCAATTTTGAAATCGATGTCTTACGACTTGGATCTTTCTTTTAACCCTTCGTCTTACTCATGAGTCTGGCCAGACTTTTTTCGATATTAAATGTTATTTTAATATATTTAAAACACAGGTAGGGACTTGAAATTTCAGGTACCCTTCTAAAATTTAGTTTACTATAAAAAGCTGAAAAATATAACCTGGAAAGGATATATAAGGAAACTTATTTCAATATTTTACTGCACACATCACATTCGTAACACATGTGGTCTGGCCAGACCCATATATATTTTGTATAGAAGATGACGTATTTTTAACTTTCTTTCTTGCTGTTTTTTATTATTTTTTTGTTAAACTTATTATTATTTATTTATTTTTATTAAGCGCACAAACTATTAGCTCCATCTAGCTCTACAATTTAACCCTCCCTATTACACATGTTTTTTAATTTCACATTCGTAACGCATGAGTCTAGTCAGACCCAACAAACTTTTGAATAAATAAAACCAATTTTTTTAACTAAATAAACATTTATAATTTAAATAAAATTTTAAAATATGAATTTAAATTATAAATGTGTATAATATAACATTTAGTTAAAAAAAATTGGTTTTATTTATTCAAAAGTTTGTTGGGTCTGACTAGACTCATGCGTTACGAATGTGAAAACAAAAACATGTGTAAGACGGAGGGTTAAGCAAAGAAAAAAAAACATTCCCGCCATAAAAAAAAATAAAAAAAAAAGTTTTAAACATTTAAAAAAAAACAAAAAAATCAAATAGCTATCAAAGCTACATGGGACAAATTTTGCTAACACCAATAGGTAATAAGTTATATGGATGAGAAAGAAAACCTGTATGGCCAAAATGTCAAACTTTGACCCCCTCTTACTCAGAAGCTTTTTGACCGATTTTGTTGAATCTTCTTGTGTCTAAACTACTATCCAATAGGACTAACCTTGGTGCAAATTTTATCCAAATCGGAAGACATCAATTTCAAAATTTGGTCCCTAGGCATGAAATCCCCCATATGCAAGCTTAATTTAATTCCGCGGAAAATTTTCAATTTTATTTTTGGTCTTTACAGAACGTAGTAAGGGTTAATCAAGGGTCTAAATAGAACTTAGTTTTGGGTTAAATCAAAAATTCTAATATATCGTAATTTCGATGTTGAACATTTTTTAATTTAAATTTTAGATTTTTTTATTATTTCTTTTCTTAATAAATTTATTAAAGGGCTTATTTTTTACCCTTACAGCTGTTCTTTAAAGGCTTAAGTCCCAACCAGAATGTTAATAACGCTGCTTAAGCAACTGAGCGAAAACATTTAAATCATATGCGTAAAACCATATTGAAATTAATGAAACTTTTTGTTAAATTTTATGAAACTTTTATAAAAAATTAAATAGGTTTATAAAAGGTTTATGAAATGACGTTTCTATGAAAATTTGTTGTAAAAGTTTTATGAAACAAAGTTTCAAAAATTTGTTTAATAAACCTTTTATAAACCGGATTTATTTTTTATGAACAAGGAGGTTAATCTATAAATGAGCCAACATATAACATCTTTTTCAAATTCTTACAGCCGTTCGTAAGGTTTATTTTTTTGGCAAGCCAAGGTCAAACTTCTCTTTCATTGAATGGCTTAAATCTAGATCTCCCATGCCGCAAACTGCACTTAAGCCTTTTAAAGTTTTCAATTTTCGTCTATCATAAGGCTCATTTTTAACTTCTGTAACAAGTTGTTTTAAGAAATCTAACAAATAATTTGAGACCCCTGCCAAATCTTTCTTTTTTTCTTACAACTTGGGCTTTAATATTTCGTACACAAAAACATCTATAAAGTTGACAAAATGAATAAAATATGAAACAAAAAAGCCATACATATATGCAAAAACTAAGTGCGAAATGCTGAAAAGGCAAACAAACAAACCAAATGCTGTAAAGGTTAGTTAAGGCGAATTGTTTAGGCACTTCTTTAAATATAACGAAAAAAAATGTTAACCACCCCTTTATCGAAAAATTCAATTAAGTAAAACAATATTTAATACGGCCAATTTCACCAAGTTCAGTTAAAACTAACTATTACTTTAACTTTCAGTTAACAATATGTTTTTGACAGTTTTGACAGCTGATAGTTAATTAAATATAACTGAACTTAGTGAAATTGGCCGTTAAAATTATTAAATTAAAATTTGCCAAGAATGTAATTTGATACAAAAAGAAGCCAAAAAAATAGGACTTAATTGCCCAATTTATTATAGTTTCTTTACTTTATGAATTCAAGGCTTTTCATAAAATATGTTAAAATAAAAAAAAAAAAACTTGGGGTTATACCGTAGGGTATTTTAATATTTAAGTTACAAACTAAAAAACAGTAGAAACATTAGAGGGGTCCCAAAAACACTCTTAAGGCTAGTTTACAATATCTCACAAGTCTTATGCGCCCCATACACTTTTCAATTCAATTGTCAACTGAGTCTTTCAACTGAATTGATACTTGGCCACACACTCTTCAACTGAATTGAAAGATTTTAATTCAACTGTCAAATTTAGATTTTTTTACAATTTTACAAAAATTTATTTTCTCTCCAAGTATCCATGTTTGCCACCAATGTCATTTTTTTATTTAAAATTTTATTGAAATTAAAGACAATTTTAAAAATATTTCACTTTTTCTTTGCAAAAAAAAATTACAAACATAAATTTTGACAGCTGATCAAGAGACTTAAGCACACACAGTACAATCGAATTGAAAGACTTGGAGTCAACTTGACAAAATCAAAATCTTTGGATTTTTCTTCAACCAACTCGACAACCGTCAAACTAATCAACTGACAAGGCCATACACGCTTTGATTTGGACAACAACCGACTCAGTTGACAATTGAATTGAATCGTGTATGGTCTGCTTTACGTATTGCATAATACTTTGTGAGAAAGAAATCTAAAGAGTTTTGTTGCGTCTGTCAAAAAATCTAATTTAACATGACAGTTTGTGTTCACACCATCACACAAAATACATGAGTGAGGCGTAACTCCATTTTTGAAAATAAAAATGCAAAATTTTTTATATCATTTTTTCCCGACATTTCGTTTCGTTTTTTTTTTTGTTGTTTGCTTATTTTTGGCTGTTGGTGAAATTTGTTAAAAAAGTAAAAAGAGCTGTATTTAAAAAGATTTTCGCTAAATTTTCAAAATTGAGCATTGAGTACTCAAAAAATTGCATATACCCACCTTGCCTGGATGATGATGCAGCACCCGAGCGTTGTTGGAATTTGACCAAGATATTTATAACAGTGAATTTTGTTAAATACGACTTGAAAAACGGGTTTTTGGACCACCCTAATGTCTAAATAGTATATAAATTACATGTTGTAAAAGTTTTGTTTATTACTACATTAATGCAGGGGACTCCATGTGTGTGAGTAAATTTTATATTTTCATTAATGTTATGTTTACTTAAATTTTTATACAAACAAGTACTTACAATACATATTTGCCAAAGTAATTAAAATGTTTGCCAAATGATTTGAAAATAATTTCATTAAAAAGGACAACAAATTTCTTCTCACACATACACTCTTATAGAATTACCAATGCACACACACACATAAGCTCTTTTACTGCCTTTTAAAGCGAATGCATGGAAAAACGTTAGTTATAAAATGTTATTTGTCTGCAACTGATGCCCTAGAAAGTGCTCAAAATTTAACCTACAATTACGAACAACATGATGTTGATGACAACAACAACAACAACAAAGTATTTGTAAAAGTAAAATATTAAATTTCATAAAATTTCATGTTTAATGTGTTCTGTCACTATTTTGGAAAACTTAAATCCCCAATAAAAGTAAAGGAAGAATGAAAGATAAAAACTTATAATAAAAACCCTTTCAACAAGCACTATTATGAATGCATATTGCAGTTGAAAGAGGGAAAGTTTGAAAGGGGGCATTAAGATTGTGGTGTAGTATACGAATAATTTGGCGAAGATGTAAATGGCAGTCAAGCAATGAAGACAGCTTACAAAACAAATTATGCACAAAGAATAAAAACAGCAAAGAACACCGGTTGAGTTTTTACAACCGTCTTTTATAATAATTGCCTCATTTAGGTAGCACATGAGCTCGCTGGGACTTGCGAGAAGTTTTATAATCGAACAACGTTTTTGAGCATCTAACTTTAACAAACTTGCTTATTTTTTTGCATACTTCACGCAACTCTTGATAAAGTAAATCAATGGTTTTTAATCGCAAGATTTTGGTGGCCAATTTCGTGCAAAATGTTTTCAGAAACACTATGACGAAAATCAGTTTTGAAATATATTTAAGCAAACTGTAAGAATTATTCTCGTTTATGTCTACCCATGATAAAATAGTTAACCGAAAATAACAAAAGAGATTAAAAAGTTACCTTCTTTGCCACTTGAAGTTCTAAGAAGTGGGTCCCAGATCGTGTTTAATTCTATGTACCGAGAAAAAAATTTTTAATTCTGTAAAATGTAAGTGACCCAAAAAGTTAGTATGGATAAAACAACATATTTCAACGCAGGTGGTTTTCGTTGAATAGAGATTTCGTTTAACTATAAAATTTTAATTTATTCAACCATTTTAGACGATTTTCCAAAAGCTCTTAAAAAAGTTCCGATTTATAAAACGATTTTTGTAAATACGAGGGCGGGTCAATATTTCCGTGTATTTTAGAATGAAACACACGGTTTTTTTTTGCAAAAAAATATTTTTCAACATAATCTCCTTGTAGTTCAATACACTTAGTCCAACTCTTCTCAAGTTCTTGTATCCCTTGCAAAAGATAGGATTTTTCGGAACCCATTAAAAATGCAATTGTTTGATCAATAATTTCATAGTTGTAGCTAAATCTCTTTCCACCGAGACATTTCTTAAGGTTTGGAAATAGGAAATAGTCACTGGGGGCTTAATTCGGAGAATATGGCGGTACCAATTCATGGAATTTTGCCATTGAAACTGCACACTTGTGCAATCGTGCATTATCTTGATGAAAAGATCTTTTTTCTTGGCCATATGGGGTCGTTTTTTTAATCCTCCAATAAGTTGCAGAGTCCCCATAGTATTTATCAAGCTTTTCCTTGGTTTTATTGACGTTTTTTTTTCGCAAAAAATAATGTTTAATGAGCACGCGAAATTCACTTTTTCCATTTAAAAAAAAACACGATGTTGTATGTTTCGAACAGCTGTTAAACGCAAAGCTAATTACGGAAGTTGCACAAAATTTGACAGTAGTCTTGTAACAGGTGGTACTTGATGGGAGCAGTATTGTACTTCATATAACTATGAGGAAAGTTCGGAAAGTCATGTACCTTGGGGTTATAACTTTTTTTAATAATTTATTCATCGCACCCACCACGCTGTGGGCAATGTTGTACTGATAATAAAAGTCAATTTTTATTAATAACTTTTACAATTAAATGTAAAAGATTGGACATTTGTATGTTATTATCGTTCTTATGAGATATAAAAAAAAAACCTTTGGTTTAAAAATTTTAAAGTTATTGAAATTTCCCCATTAACGTGTCGCAGGCAACTTGCACATTTGGTTTCAAAATTGATGGTTGACTATGTGAGTGTTAAACGGCAAACATGTAAGGGTAACCTGCCCGTGAAAGCCTGGGTTCGATTCCCGCGGCAGTCAATGAAAAATTACCAATAAATTTAAATTTCATGTTATAAAATTCCTTTTTTCATAAAAATTATTTAATGAAAATTAAATTTGATAAACTTAAATATCAAAATTTTTATTAAAAAACACATATTATTTCTTAATATTTTTTCATGGTGATAAAGAATTTGATATTTAAAAAAATGAAAAAAGTTATGACCCTAATGAATATATCCTCTAAAAGGAGTCAGCTAAAAATTTGCAAATTCTTCCTTTTTTCAGAAAACAATTGAGTTTACTTCCTTAAGAGCAACGAGATGTGATGTTTACAAAATTTGTTTGCAAATTTAAAATAAAGTTATTTTAAATTAGGAAAAAATCTTTGAAATTAAATTAAATTCAAATAAAGTTTTACTCAGACAAAAGAATTGTATTATTAATAGAAATGAACTGCCTGTTTTTTGAACGCGAGTGCAAAGGTGACTTGTTTAACTAACATTTAAAGCAAAAACAAAATTTATTTATGTATTTATTTATTTATGTGAGCTTCTACAATAAAACTTAAGTTTTAAAAAGAATAATAATTGAAAAATAGCAAAAGTATAAAATTAATTAAAAATAATTACTGAAAAGAAAAATAATTGAAAAATGGCAGAAGTATACAATTAGTTAAAGATAATTACTAAAAAAAAATAATAATAAAAATAATTTAAATAATAATAATATGATAAATTCGGTGTTGAGTCTAGATTTGTTAAAATCGGAAATATACGGAAAAAATAAAAGTTACGTTCGAGAATAAAACGAAAATTTTTCCTCTTAAAATCCAATGCGTTGCTTGCTGCCATAATGTTTGATGGTATAGTATCCCAGAGACGTATAGTGGGTATAAAGAACTGCCATTCCTATATTAGAGTTGTATATCTCAAAGGTATTATTGTTTTGTTCCTTTCAGATCGGGTGAAGTTGAGACGATTGTATATTTCTTCGGGTTGATGTCTGTGGATTATTTTGTGGATTAGTTGCAACATTTTTATTTTCATAAGGTCATCGAGTGGAACCCCGCCTAGAGTAGAAACTGATGTGCTGACGATTGCCATAGGATTTTAGGCCAAAGACGTATCTTGTTATATTGTTAAATGTCACGTTAATTACAAAAAGGTTTCGACATTGGTTTTTGCTTTAAATGTTAGTTAAACGAGTCTCTTTTGTACTTCCGTTCTAAAAACAGGCCGCAAATGTTAATATTTTTATCGAAAAATTATTAAAATATTATTTATTAAAGTTAAAAGTGAACTTATGTAACCATATTTTAAAACTATTTAAGCGAACTTTACCCACAAATTTTGTGTTTTAATGATGACTCAACCCAAATGACAGTTACTTGACATATTTTTTTTTTACTCATTTTGAAATGTTAATCAGCTTAGACGCAAGCGCACTCAAGCTTGACATTAATCGTTTTTAGGCATTTATTTTCTCCTCTTGCATTTAATAAACAAAATAAAACAGCAACCCAACCCTTAAAAATACATTGTACAATATTTTATTATTTATATTGTTAAAAACGTTTTTGTAATTGAAGCCGTTTTCAATAAAGCAAATAATGAAACAAATGCATTTTTGTTGTTACCAAACACTTGAAAAACACTTATGTATGAATGTATGTATATACATTTACATAGATTATTATGCTCATCAACGTTTAGCATATACTTATGTATGTACATATATGTGCAACATCTACTTACATTGAATTTAATCCTTATGTATGATTGTATTTTTCTTTATCAGCAACTTCATTAGCATTATTTTCATCATTATCATCATCAATACATCACTCAACTTGTAGTTATCAGTAGCAGCTGCATGTTGTGTGTTTTTCAGGGATGGAAAATGGCTTTCTGATTTTGTGCTAACTGTAATAACAAAACTCGTATAACTATGAGAGTATGCCGTTTCAAATTTCTTTAATATCGGTCTGGATCCTCATGTTTAGCGAAGTTAAGCTTAGGGCATATTTTAATATGCACTACTATTTGCAAATATTTCCAAAAAGAAACTTAAAAATATGTTGGTCGGCAAAAAATATGGAGATTAAAAAGATTTTAGAGCTCTTAATTCAAATCTGTTTCCAGTTTTTTTCTATCACGTCTTGTTTTTTCCTATGAGCTAGAATAATATTTCGGCAGGAATAAGAACGATTTCTACAACTTTGATCAGAACACTAACAAATAAATGATTGGGAATAAAATGTCCTTTGAGTCACCCAAATAAAATTTTTTATACTTTTAACTGTTTCGATCTTAATCAGAAATTAGTGGCGATAAATCTTTTTCAGGCAAATTTAGTACGATTTTAAGTTTTCTAAAATTCATAAAAAAAATATAAGACACAAATTTAACATATTTTTTAATTTATCAAAAATACGGGTACATTACGAAAAAAAAACATATGTGTATTATGAAAATCGGTGGCCAAATGTTATTTATTTTTAAGTTATGATAAATTGTATTAGAATAACCTAACCGCCTTATTTTGCACGAAATATAAGTATGGGTCATATAAAAACCAGATGTGACTGAATCAATCTAAAAACAGAATTGGATTCAGCACGCAAAATAAAAATTAAAATCACTAAGTTTTTGCTACTGATTTTCTTTCTTTGTTTTTTATCGACATTGTTTTTCAAGGTTTTAAATTAAAATAATCTCTTATTAAAAATATAGTTCAACACCAGGTCTTTTTTACTATTAGTTCACAATATTTTTCATATTATGTTGTTATTTTAATTGGTGAACGTTTAAAGACCAACATTTCAATAAAAAAAACTTTGTTAAATTTTTCAATAAGCATTTTATTCTTAATATTTTAAACTTTTTCTTTAATGTCTTCTATGACGGGATAAACTTTGATGTTAAACACACAATACAAAACAATAAACTATTAAAATTCCTGGGTTATATCTCACCATGCGAGCAGTTACGTATAATTAATTGCTTATAAGTCACTATCAAAACCAAAATATCCAAAATTGCTCACCGATGTAATTTCTTTTAGTTTTTGTTAAAAATTTCAATATATTTTTAATTTTTGTTAAAAACGAGCGCCAACCACATTTTGTATTTAACAGATTAACTACTTTTTGATCGTTTAGTTTTTCACATAAAAATAATCATTATGAATGTATCCATCACATTTATCTAGTTCAAACTCTTTAGCAAATTGAAATATGTAACCCCAAAACCATCTGATGAATAAACAAAATATTTCAATTAAAAGTGAATATGTTGTGTAATTTTTTATATTTTTGTACCCATGGGTATTTAATATTAAAAAATAAGAAATACTGATGTAAAATTTTAAATTGTAAGAAAAAAGTCGGGTAAGTACACAGAAAAAAATCAAGTTAAAAACGTAGAAAACAAGGTTGATTTTCGGTGTTGATTTTGTCTCATACGTTTTTCATGTTAATTCAACCTGATTTTACAATTACTTGCGAACAACATTTTTTTCTTTTAAATTAACTATTATTCATGTTAATTTAACATTGCAGTAAAGTTAGAGCAAAATGTCATTTATATTGAAATAACAATCCGACTCAAGTTATTTCAAGTTGAAACAACGTAAATTTCATATAGAATCAATTTGGTTTGAGTGTGAAGAAGCTTCAGAGACAACATATGCATTTATTTAAAAATAATTCAATATATGTACTTACCCCTGTACCACATATTTCACTTATTTTGTATTCTCCTTTGACAACAGAAGCATCAGCAGAACCGCCCGATATGGTTTTCGTCATCATTCTACTTTGAAAACTTGATGTACTATTTAACTAAATAATTTTAATTAAAAGAATACGGGAAATGTCTTCTTTTTATAACAAATTTTGAGATTGAAAATAAAAAATTAACATACTTAACTATGTATGCATGTTAATTTAACAAGATAAACTTTTGATTTTAATATAAAACAGGTTTTTTTAATGGATTCAATATTGAATCCATATTAATTTATATTTTAATTTTTTTTTTATTATAGCAGTTAATAATATTAAATAAGCGTGATTTAAGATTATTTTAATAGTTTTCATTTAAAATTATTATGAAATAATGATAAATTTAAATAATGGGCATACTTTTGCAGAAATTTACTATGGTTCTCAATCAACATTTTTCCATGTTTATTTTACATTGGTATTTTTTTCTGTGTGTACTGTGCGGTACTAACAAAGATTATATTGTACTCTAAAAAAAAGTACAAATGTATTATGATGTCCTTCTCTGATGTATATAATGCACTCATACGAACATACTTTTAATAATTTAACGCATGCCTGCCCTGTTTCAGGCTAAATGCTTCTCTCTCTTCTTTTCAATACGAACTCAAGCATACCTCAATGCCATACATATGTCGAAAGTTTTATTGACCAACTTATGGCCCGCGTTAATTTTTGGTTTTGTTATTAGGGGTTTATTTTTATGTATTGTTTTATGTATTACTCATAAAAGTAGTTTACTGAATAGTTTGGCTCTTTATCAGCCTTACGATGTTGATCGGCTCGTGAGCATATTGTTAAGCTAGTTATTTAAAATAATAAAACAAACAAGCAAACAAAAAATTTAAATTAGCTCCTGTTGTGTAGAAACCGCATTCAGGGCGATCCGCAAGCAAGCGAAGTTATCTTTAGTTTACGAACAATAATCAAGCCACCATTTTAGAGATCTTTTCCCCGCATTTTGGGTTTAACCTACACAATATTTTCAGAAGGAATTCACCAACAACTAGTCGAGGGCCAAGGTGCTAGTGGTTGCCGGGGCACTTCTGGTGGAGTCAAATTAACAGTGATATTAGTAGGTTTAACAGCGCTTTTAGAATCTTCTCACTTTTACTAAATCTCACGCGAAATAGAATTATATGCTGCAATTAAACTCTGTCATAAAATGTTAAACACAATTGAGCACTTATCCCTTGTTGGAATAAACACTTGACAGTCGATTAATTATTTCCATTTGTAATTTTCCCAAACTGAATCCAAAAACGTCTACTTAATTGTACATGTGTCTACTATTAATTCTTATAAAGTCCTTTTTTTCTTTGAAAACGTTCTTTATTTTGCTGGTGTGTCAGAGAATGTGAAAGTGAAAGGAATTACTATTTTGATAAATTAGCTAATTAAAAATTTTAATAAAACCAAGTTAAAATGAACGATGAGTATGGTTGATTATAACAATAATTTCTAAAGCATTTATGGCGTTTTCTTTTTTGAGTAAAATTCTGCGTCTGCCTTTTACATTTTTTATGTTCTTTTCTGAAAAACATGTGTTATTTTAAAAGTGTAAAGCGTTCTTTTCTGATGATGTTCCCTTTAAAATTAAAAAAAATGCTACATCCCAGGAAAAACTTTTTGAATTTTGGTAATAGGTGGTAGTAATTTCATATGTTACTTGGTAAGTAGTTGTCATTACAATTGTCGTTATTCTGAAAACTTCAATAAGCACTTACTAGTAATGATCTCAGCAACTACTTATTACTTCTATTATTTTCACTACTGAATATTTGCTTACTAATAATGCTCAATACCTACTTATAAGTTGTGTTGTTTTCAGTACTGAATATCTACTTACTGGTAACGAGTTCAATAACTACTTATTAGGTCTCTTAACTAGTGATTTTTTGGCTTTTCGTAAGTATTTTGTAAGTACTTACAATTTCACTTACTCGTAGTTAAATAATAACTAGATACTTTTTGACTTCTAGTAAGTGTATTGTAAGTACTGAATTCTGTGGACACCTCGAACAAAAATAAGTAGTTATTCAGCCGAAAAATAAGTAGTGTTTATTTTCTCCAACATTACTTGCTAACTTACCAGGTAAGTAAAGTTTTTGCTGGGATGTTCAACACTCATTGTAATTAAAGGGGCATGAGTGCAGCACTAGATGAAGGCGAATTCAGGTGGTGGCAAGTTTCGAGCCGTCAACACTAACAATGCAATACAAAAGACAACTGTTGTTTCTGTTGGCTTTGTATTGTTGTAGTCTTGCCACCACCTGTAATTGAATTAACCTTGCTCTAATTGTACTTTATTGTTTTATGCCGAAATTTGTGTACTTTTGTAAACGTAAAATATGAAACACTTCTTAAAAATAAGGGGAGCATTTAAACATGTTGCCAAGTCAAATGTAACACTTATGCAACAATTTTTTTAGAAAAGAAAACGCCATTAGTTAATATTTATACAAAAAAAATTAATTTCTTAAACTGGTTGAGAAAACAAAACAAGCTAATGTGTTTTTAATGTATATAAGTTTTTTAGTGCAAACAACATGTTTTTTGACCAAAAGTAACAAAACGCAACGCAAAGTTTGACCAAAACCACATTTTGTAATGCTCAATATTGCCATACTTTTTTTGTAAGCATTGTATTATGTTTGGGAATAAAGAAAATCGTTTGGAATCTGGAGAACCGAAAACCAAATCGATCAAAATTTCAAATACGGAATAAAAACTATTCCAATCGGAATGTGGGACATGCCCGATAGACACTTATTCTCTTAACAATGCTGCCATCCTTAAAATTTAATTTCATACATTTTGAAAACAATGAAAAATAAAAGAAAGAATTGTGAGGAAATTTAAAGTTACTGTTGCCGTTTTTTTATTATATTATTATATATTATATTATTTGCATTATTGTCTTGTTTTTCTAACAGTTTCATTTACTCGACTCTTGTCTGCCACGACGTATTCTTACAAAGTCCCCTTTTTCGCAAAGGTTGACCAAACCCTCAAAATATCTTTATATCTATGTACATACATATGTATATTAAAGTTTTTGTGAATATTGTATTTATTGCACCATCTCATCACTTTTTCCGCGTACGGGTTCAACATTTTTTTATTATTATTTTACTAGTCGAGCATGCAATTTTTGCATAAATAATTCAAAGCAAAAAAAAAAAGTAAAATATGTTTATTTATAAAAAAATTCCTGCAAAAATAAAAAATAATTCAACTTGCAACAAACATTGTCATTTTATTGAATAACATATGTTTTGCAATTAGGGTTCTCGATTTCTCAGAATATATCTATTCCCGGCATTCATAAAAAAAATTATTTTGCTCACGGGAATTTTTTGTAAAAAATTCTAATAAAAAAGTGTACAAAGTGTAATGAATTATTGATAAATCAATGAACGTTTTATTTATACCAATGCCCATCTATCATGTCTGCTTACTTGTACATAAACAAAAAACGATTCTCTTAAGTTGTCAAAAAGGAAAAAACGTGTATGTTTGGCATACCATAAACGTATATATGCACATGTAAGCAAAATGTAAACAACTTTTGATAAAAAAAAAGAACATAAACAATGATCATCAGGCTTCTTGCGCAGACCTTTTCAATGGGCCTTGATTTGTACTTTTATCAGAAAACAAAATACTGAAACGTTTGTATTGTTCAAAATATGTTTAAGATATTTTGTTTTAAAATATATGATGCCAGTTTAAATTTAAGTCGAATTCTTTGAAAGTAAGTTGCAAAAAAAGTCCGTCTCGGAAACTCTCGGAAACATTTTAAATAGGAATTCTATTCGTAATTTACGAAAAAAAACTGCTTTTTCACATATTTTGCTTACACATTCATTACATTTTTGGTGCTCGAAAGAGGTGACATAAATTTCATATTTTGTTTGTAACACTCGCTGGAAAAAAGAATTAACTGCCCGTCTATACCATTTTATCTCCAACGAAATGGGAAATTACACATGGGTCATGCAAAAATAATACATGAAAATACGAATTACACGTGATATTTTTTTACGCATGTTAAAGAAACAAATTTCGATCATAAGTGGAATTAAAACCGTATTTTGCTTCTTCAGATAACGTAAACCAATTTAAATTTTCTAAGTGGAATTGATATTTTAAGCAGCATATATACCATTAAACTTATTATTGGCACCTTTTTATTTCGTATAAAAAACTTAAACTTTATGAAGCTAAAAGCGATATAGAATTTTTGTTTGCAAACAAATAAACATAAATATCGTCACCTTAAATGTAAAAGGGCGTAACAACAATTCATCTTTTTAAAGGAGAAGCAAAAAACTTTACAAAATCAATAACAACAAGAAGTAATTGGCGCTTGATCTAAAATTGTTTGTGAACATAAAGTTTAATAAAACGAACAAAACTCAATCAAAAACTCTTATTTCGATTTTTTTTTGTTGTTAAGCCCTTTTGCAGTTTAAGTGGCGATATGTAACTTTTATTTAATTTGGGTATGATAAAGGATCTGATGCATCCCTAAAATGTCGTCGACGCAATTTTTCAACGGAATGTTAATTCAGTTCCTCTATTGCTGCAACATTGGATAGCCGGACATTTTTATATTTTTTACTTATCCAACACAAAAATATTTTTCAAATGTCTCTTTATTTGCGGTAAAAAAGGATTAAAACAAAAAAACTATTTGCAAAGTACGAAATAATCTGTCTCCAAGGGAATTTTTTATTTCAAAACCCTTTTTCCAATAATAACTATTCTGCCTTCAAATTGCTATGAAGCTAAAATATTTCAAAATGTAAGATTTCATGTTGTCGTGAAAATATTCTTGAAACTCCTTAAATTTTATCTGGCGAGCATTACTTCTAATAAAACAAGATCTAATATAACGAAGGAAATCTTCCAAATATGTTGGAAGGTTCAGACAGGCCTTCGACTTCTGAATTATACTGTCCCAACATAACATTAGGCGTATCTGATGCAAATCCAACTAGATTTTCAAAAGGAATACCTTTTTCTAAAATTGTGGTTTTGAGAATCTCAAACATTTTTTTGTAGTCGATGATCCACTCTCTTTGAAATAAAAAAAAGAATAATGCACCGAAGATTTTTTAGTTAATTTTTTTAGTTTTGCTAAGAATAATAAACCTTTTTACTTCTTGTGAAAAAATAATAACAAAAATTATAGCCTGAGTTCTTTTTTATATAAAATTATTAATTTTATTTTAACAAATAAAAAAATTTAATAAAAATTAATAGTTTTATATAAAAAAAACCTCAAGCTTCTACAAACAAAAATATACATTTTTAAAATTTAATAAAAATAATTGTTGCAAGATGGCGTGAATTTTTACACTGCACCTTCTTCCTTAATTTTTTTTTAAATTATGAATTAATATAAATACGTTTTCCCATGCCTTTAACATAAGCTGAGCAATAAGAAATATGGTGAAATAAACAGGTGACAGCACTACGCCAGATGATGATTTTATGCTCTTGCATTGTTTGTCTAGGATTTTTGTATTTTAATAAATTTTTTGATAATTTTAAATTAAAACAAATAAGATGTTGGCCAAAATTAAATAAAAATTGGCTAAAAATTTATTTATTTAATCACGTTCAGCGGCATGCTTTGATTTTTGTTTAAAGTATTTTTTGACGTAAACGGCGATATAATTTCCATTTTTGTTGTAATGTTGTATTTGTTGCCGTAACTATGCCACCTGCTTATTACACCATGATAAGAAAGAGTGCACTGTTATTCTGCCGACGTTATTGTCAACTTGCTGATATATTTATCTTAAGTGTAGACCTGGGGTAACTTTAGGGTTGCTCATTGAACATATAATCACATATGTGCGCTTGTGTGTGAAACACTAAGACATCTGAAATAACTTTGATACCTTGATTTTTTTTGCATACCGAGGGGGTCGCATCTGCTCGAAGAATTTTGTTTTGGTTTTGGTAGTGTCCCATAACTGAATAACTCAAAATTTAAACATTTTCAGTAGCAGCAAAACAATTTTAAATTTTACATTACAGGCATATGAAAAATAATTTTTAAAAAGTTAAAAAAAAAATTTCGAGTTAATACACTGTTGTTGAACAGGTGCGATATATCACCAGATTTGATTAAACATTTGTATGTTGTTTCAAGTCTAATTGTGTGAAAACAATGTTTTGGAAATGGTTGCATGGTGTAAGCCAGCAAGCTAATAGCACAACTTTTAATTCTTAAACTCACATTCTTGCCAATCAGTTTGTTTAAGTTTGTGTAAATAACTTTATACTACATTATTGACCAACTATAGCTCACATTCAATTCAATGTTTAACCAATTTTCAAATTGATTTAAAATTAATTGTTATGTATTTTTGCACTTGTACATTCTTTATTGTTGCCGTTGTGTTGTCCAGAGACGACGCTTGTTTTTTTTTTATTAAATATTGAAAAATGGTTTATTGATTAAACACATATTTGAAAAGGCTAAAAAAAATAGAATATGAAAATTGTATTTATTTTTATTTATTAACAATAAATAAGTTGCTACAATTTAATGCACTTTATGTAATTTGAGTTGCATGGGGTCATAGAGGTTCAATTCATGGTACAATTCCCAAAAGGTATTTTTTAGCAAATAAATAAAAAATATATAAAAATAAAAAATATTGTGGTTTTGCTATGTAAACAGATCCAGGGCAAATAAATGGAGGATAGAAAATTCATTTTTTTTCAACTCAATTTTGATGAATTCTGATAATAGTGGCAAACGGAAACAACAATTTATTTAAAATTATTTATTTTGAATAACAAGATTTTATTTGTCGTGTCTAATTCCCAATTTTTATTTTTAATAAAAACACTGAAGTTTGTTGTTGAGGGGATAAGTGCATTTCACTGGTTGCTTATCATCAGGAAACTTCATCCAAAAATTTTAGAAAACCTAAAGATATTCTACAAAAAAACTGTTAAGCGAATAAGAATTATAAGGAACAGTTTAACTTGTAACACTATCAAAGCTTAAACAAAAACCACAACAATAAACATGAAGTTTATCTTTTCTTGCATTCCCCACTACAATTGGTTGGAATTCTCCAAACATTAATTGTAGTTGTAAGTTTGTTAAGAAAAAAACAAAATAAAACCAAAAACAACTTGCTTAGCTGTTTTCGCAATAAATAAAGCATGTTCCCTGTTTAGTTTTTTCAAGCCGTGCAATTTTTAAATGTATAAAAATGTTTATATGTACCATTATGCTAGCGGTTACCAAATCTTGTATATTTATTTAAAAATTTTTCTGATTCTTTTGTAAGTGCCTAGAAGGAGTAATGCTTTTGACATAAGGTCTTGAAAGCTTTAAAGCAGTAAAAGTTATTTTTGTATGACAGTTTGTGTCTTTTAACAAAATTTTGAATGTAACAATGAAAATTCTCATATTTTCTTGCAATTTTAAGATAATTCAATGACAAATGAACTTTACAAGCGCATGCGAGAAATGTTTTAAGTATCAGTTTAGTTAACCGAACTCTATGGAATGCGCAAAAATGAGCTAAAGGAAAGCTTTACATGAACATTTGCGAAATCATTTTGCTATCAGTCTCGTTAAATTAATTTCGCGAACCAGTTTTGTTCTCCATCTCGGCGAACGTTCGCGAAAAGTTTTTTTAGTGCTGGTAAAGTGAGCAATGTTGTATTTGTTATACATAAAAATTATTTGTTTTAATTTTTATTCATTATTGATTATAATCACAAACTAATGCATAATTTATAGTGCCTGTGAATTCTTACCACATAATAATAAATATAAATACTGTTTTCTCTATTTAAAACCACATTTATTATGCACATAAAATTATATTGTTTCAGATATTTGTTTTTTTATGAAATTATTTGTAGCATTTGCCAGCTTAACCGCGAGAATTATGAATAAAATTGTAAAATGATAACGACATGTGTGTGAAACTGTGGTATATTTTCTAACCAAAAAAGGGAATACCTATTTGGCAAGAATATAAGTTATTTTAAGTCTTTAACAAGGATTTTATTTAAACGCATTAAAATTGGATACATATAAAGACTTGCGAAAAAGTTTTCCAGCATAAAAATATTGTAGGAAAAAAATTACTATTTTGTAAAATTTATTCGATACATCGAGTTCCAAAGGGTGTTTTTGTTAGTCGTATTGAACTTCCGATAACTGTTCAACTGGTCTGCTGTCATGCTAATGAAGTTTGTTTGACTTTTTTGCAGTATACATTGGCAAATCACCATGCACAGTTTTACACCAGAACATCATTTGCAAGCCGTGGAAATTTGTATCCAAAATTCGCGCTCTGTGCCCCAAACTTTAAGGGCACTTCTTCAAGTAAACGATGAGGCTCATTTCTGGCTAACCTGCTATGTAAATAAGTAGAATTGTAATTTTTGGAGAGAGCACAATCCTCATAAATCTCTTGAGAATCACACCAAAACATCCCGAAAAAGTCAGTGCTTGGTGTGGCTTGCATACCGAAAGCGACATTGGGCCATTTGTCTTTAAATCCGAAACGTAGGCGAATTCTGTAAAAGGTGGTAGCAGACTTTTACAGACTTTTTTGGTTTTATGATATTTTGTTAGAACTGGTTGACATGTTGATACGTTAACACTAATAATGCAATGCAGAAACCCTTCCTTGTGTTTGGATTGTTGAAGTCTTGCCACTACCTGTAGTATGTTCGCACTGACCCGAAGCCGGTGTCAACATTACTGGAGGTGGCGAACGCGACAGGTAAATGCATAGTTACTTTTTTCATGTGATTTCAACTCATTTGGTAAAGAAATGGTTCCGCCATACAGCGCGTGAAATCATCACAGGCAAACATTTGGTGACCGAATTAACTTAAGATACCTATGGACTACTCTTCGTGGGGGTACGACAAATCTCTGGTTTACGCTGCAAAATCCGCAACTATTGATTATTTAAAAGCACTATTGACGAAATAAGATCGGGTATGCTCGAAAAAGTGGTGCCAAATGGGACCAACTGGATGACGTTTATATAGCGCAGTCAAGGAGGTCATTTGTCGGAAATTATTTTTAAGCATTCAATGCCATGAAATTTGTGAACTTAAAAAAGCAAAAAATTGTAGTCATTTCATCCCTTGACGAAGAATAGGTTTGTGGCTGGTAAGGGAGATTACACTCTTTAAACTTTTTATGGATTAGGCGCTAAAATTTTTCCTTTAACGGACGGTGGGGTTCCATAAAGCCATAATGGCATAATTCTTATACATGAAATTAACAACAAAAAATAAAATGAAATTTCTCCTTTAACAGAATGTTAACAAAAACAGAAGTAGTAATGTAGTTAATTAAATGAATAATATATAACTTTTAAGAAAAAATTAACAGAACATCCATTATTATTGTCTGCCAAATATGGCTTTATGTCTCATTTTCGGAAAAAAAAAATTATGGCGTGAAGTCCCATTATATTAAGACTTAATGGTATATGCCCTTATGACGCCATATGGCTTAATGTCCTATGGCTTTATGAAACCCCAGCTTAACGGACACCTTCTTAAACCGAACAATGCTGTGTAGTCCCGACTGCGTTGCATATGGAAAGTATGAAGTTATTTTTAGAGGACATCAGTAATTTTAATGATACATTTTAATGGCCTTCTCGCAGTCCTTTTATAAGTTTTAAATAATTAAATATTGTTTAAAATTAAAATGTTTTTACAATCTAAATAAAATGATTAGTTTTTTCAAAAAAATATTCGTAAACTAGTGCCTGCTAAACACAAAAAAACTTTAATTTTGCCTAAATTTTGAGATATTTTTCTTTAAACTTTAATTTACGTAGAAAAAGCTATAGTTACTAATTTTTTGCTCTTATCCCTTTTGCAATTATCCCTTTGAAAAATCGAATTTTTTTTATAATAAATATTTATAAAACTAATGAGATTTGAATTTAGGACAAAAAATTAGTGTCTGTATTATTGTGTGTACCCAGCTAGCATTTGCGTGATTATTTTGAGTAAAAATCTCCTAAGTGAGCCTTTTCAGATCACTTTTGATGATTAAAAACTGATTTATCAATTGAGCGATAGAAAAGGATCTGACAAAACCTAAAATGTTCACCAGAGCCAAAAGAAACTGCTTTATATATTTTCTGTAAACATTTCCTCTCAAGTCAATTGTTCCCGGTGATTCTGCGGCTAACAGCAAACGATTTTTCTTCCAAAGACCTATAAAATGCTGTAACAACAATTATTTTTTTATGGAAACAAAAAAGTAATTTTTTTTTATCATACAAATATGGGACCGGGACCAATCCACGCAGTATATTTTCTGTTAAAAATTATGCAAAAAAAACGCATTTTCGATTTTTTGTCAGTTACAGCATTCTTTAATTCTTGAATCATGTGATATATTAAAATAATAATTTTTAAATATTTGGAAATTGTCAAATCAAAGAAATAAAAATCATAAATGTCATAAAGGTGACATTTTCGAATCATCTGTTTAATGTTTATTTCCTTGTTTGTATACTGAATGTCAAGCGTTGTTTACATTTTATGAAAAAAATTTGTTAAAATTTAAAACTCAATAAAAAAATAAATTCATGAAAAAACCCTATTTAAATGTTATAGAACAAAAAAGTGAACATAAAATTTAAACACAAGGATTTTAAAAGGCGAAAGGAATAAGTGGAGCCACAATAAATTTGCAATACAGGAAAAAAATTTAACTTCTAAAACAATTGTGTATATTTTATAAACAAATAATTTTGACAATCACTCTAACTGTTTACAATAACAAAAAACATTGTATGTATTTAAAAAAAGAGATAGCTAGCATAGCTCTATCTCTCGATGCGGTCACCTTTATGAATTCGCCTTGAGACAGTTCATTTATGAACGTAAATGCTAGTGAAAATTATTTCTTCTCTTCTTTGCGAAAATTCGATAACTTTTGTTTGGTTCAAAGGAAATCTGGTTCAAATAATCAAAAGCCATATTGGGCTGGCTGATTTTATCGAAACAAATTAAAAAACCTGACAATTAAAAATTTATACATATAAAAATATAATCAAAAACTATATAATTTAAGATTGAAAAATGAGACGAAAACGACTCAAAATATTGATTATAAAAACTGACATTAAAATGCACAAAAAGGAATCAGCAAAATTGTATCACAAAAGATTCTTCTTTAATCGGTAGGGTACCATTTTTCCCCAACGAGAGTATCATTTATGATTGAAAAAGGAGCTCTTGAAGCTAAAAGATTAGATTATGATACAAGATGCTATCTGGGTAGCAACAAATCATTGTGGTGTAAAATTTGTTATTGTATTATTTAATAAAATGAATTTTTGGCCCAAACGAAAACTTTGTTTCTAAAAAATTCAATTTAATTTTTGCAATAAACTTTTACTTTACAACAGAAACATTACTGCGATTGTTGTTAAAGGTTGTGAGTGGTAGGAGAAAATGAAATACAATAACTTTTTAGAACAGAAATAAAAATATTTAAAAAAATATTATGCTTTAAATAAATTCTAGTCACTCCCAAATCTAACAATTGCCTTGATTGTTGCTGTAGTGGTACGAGTATTTGCAGTTGTGTTTTATTTATTATCCATTATTTTTTCGGCAATTTTTGTGTTTTAAACTTTTCCAATTTTCAAAACTTGTGTCCGTATGAAATAATTTTGTTATATTTTTTTTAAATAAATGTGGTTAAATAAAACTCTTGTTGCAGTTGTATTATTTTCTTTTTTATTTAATGTTTTGTCACACATAATCAAAATAGTGCACAGCAGATAAAATTAAATAATAATTGTAAATGTGTTTTCGGTTCTGTGTCTGCTTGTATTTATTTAACAATATTTTTGACACTAGTTAAAAACCACAAAAACAATTTACAATTGAAGTACACAAACACTTATACAATCATATTAGCATTCTCATTTATTATATCTGTTAGTAAGCCTTTCGTTTACAGTGTAATCTCCCTTAACGGACATCTTCCTTAAGCTGGCAGCCTCTTTCGAGGGACATTGTTTTCTGATCTCTGTAGCGATCTTAAGGAAAGCAATGAGTTTGAGTTGGCATTCCACGTTTACTGACACATTTTAATAATCTCTTCGATGTCCGTTCACGAAAGATTCTTCTGTATATTGTGTGTTCTTGTTTTCAATTTGACTCTACTGAAATTATATTAAACATGAACCTAAATGTCTAGGAAACAAATGACATGTACACAGAAAGAAAAACATTTGGGATAAATCAAGTTTTTAATGATTTCTTTAAGTACGAGTCGTACTCAAAAATTAAAGAACGAATAACACTAAAACGTACGCAAAAAAATCCTTAATGGGATTACTTTCGAAAATCCATCCCGAAATTACTTGAAATAAGTATAAAATTCTCAAATCATGTAAAAAAAGTTTAAACTTTTCGTTGTGTTAACCCTTCGGCTTACGCAAGTTTTTATTTTCTATATCATTGAAAAAAGGTCTGGCCAGACTCATGTGTACCACGAGGGTTAAAAAGTAATTTTGAACTCTTGCTTCTCATTAAGTTTATATATTTGGTTAAATATGAACATTAGATTTCTATTGTAAAAAATATCGGGCATGATGTTGGTGTATTTTTATTCTGTAAGGTGTAGTGCGGGTAAGTAAATCAACCATAATAATTTTTTCTTTCTAATTTCTTTATTTTGTTTTTTTTTCAAGCACGAATTCGGGATAAAATCAACTTTATAAAACTTGAATCAAGCGCATTTTGAGATTGATTCAATCTTAGATTTACTTAATTCAATCTCATTTCGGATTATTTCAAGTTCAAAATCGGTATTGAATATGGATAATTTAAATATTTTACGATTGAAAATCCATACTTGAATCAATCTTTCTGTGCTTGATTCAAGAAAATCCGTACTCACCGTACTATTAATACCGCCTCGGATTAATTTGAGTACGGATGGATTGATTTTTATTTTGAGTGTAGTGAAAAATAAATAGAATCACAAGTATTTTTTAATTAACTTTTTGGCATCTTAAAAATTTCTTTAATTTTGTATTTGTTTCAAAAGCATCAGTGTTACCATCAGTGCTACCCGATTTTAACGGAATTACGCCTGACGTTTACATTTTTTTTTTTTTATAAAAAAACAGTTTTCAAAAAAAAAATTTTTTAAAGGGAATTAGTATAAGTCGTAAAATGATGATTAATTTCGTAACTTAAAAAAACTTATAATAAACTTCCATTTTTAATTTCATATGTTGTATATCTAGGGAAGGCTTAAAATGTTCATTGCTGTTTGCTTGTACAATTTCTTTAGCGAGATGACAATCTATTTCTCAAATCAATTTTTTCAATCACTGTCTGGCTGAATATTCTTCATATTTATTGAAGAAAAAGTTTCATAACTCCAAAGGAGTCCCCTTTAAAATAAATGACCAACCTCCAAAAGATTTTCGTCTTAAAAATTATGACAAAGCATCCTTGCCTCTTATTTCCACCTCTAAGAGGCCCTCAGGAAAATTTGTTAAGGAAATTCTTTAATTTGGACATAAACTTGCCAAACAATATAATAAAGACACAGCTCAGTGATTTCCCTTATATGAACAAGCAATAAAAAATCTATATGTATCTCCAAAACTAAAAACGCTAGGGTCTTCAAAATTTGTTAGCTCATAGCATGCCCGAAGATCTTAAAGTTTACAAAAAAAATATTAAGAACTGTAGCTACAGTTGCCCTTTGATTATTTAAGGGTTAATTGGCTTATAGATTTGTTTTAAGAATTTTTGAAATAAAGTATTTCAATATTAAAACTCGTTTGTTTGAAAGAATCTTTGTAAATTGTTATTTCATCTTCATTTATTCAAAATATACACTGAAAAAAAAACTAAATTAAAAAGATATACAAAGTTATATAATGCAATATAAGGTATTATTAAGTTATATAAGGTAATTAGGTAAAATAGGATATTAATATATAGACATGTATTATCTCGTTAGTTGGTAAGTTTCGAGCTCCAGGAATAAATGGATCCGAAGAGCCTATTAAAAACATCTGTATTTGTAGCAATGCGCGATATTTTTCGTATATGTTGCAATCTAAGCTGTTTTATATCTTTATTTTTCCCTTCAGCTTCTTCCCCCTATTGACACCAATTCATGCTTGATCACCTCAGCTCCATGGATCAGAATTTTGAGTACCGGAGGGAGGATAGTACCAGGGATATTCCTCAACAAGTTTTCTGGCTGTCTCCACAGCATATTTCTCACACTTTTCTGCATCGATTTCAAATCCAGAATTTTTAGCTTGGAGAATCGTTCGAATTTCCACAACCACCAGCTTTTGGCCAATCTACCAAGAGTCCCATTTCGACCTTAAATCCTTGTTAAATAAATTTATTTCTCTTCAAAGCTTTTGACTTTTTCGTTTAAAACAACAATTTCTTAAAAAAAAGTCTGTAAATAACCTCCATATGCGAAAATATGCAAAAATCCGCGGCTACAATATTTTTTAATTTAAAAAGGGGCAAAAAAAATCTGCAATTGAGGGCCAAATAACTAAAAGTCTACGTGAAAAAATATTTTTTAAAAAACGTGTGTTTTGAAAAGATCAAAAAAGTATTCTTCAGGGATTTTTTAATGTCCTTATTTTTTCCAGCTCTTATTATTTCATTAGGTAGAAAATACTCTAAAATTTAAGGTTTGTAGGGTTTTTGGAGACTTCTGCCACAATATCGCGAATAACTTTTTAGATAAACTTAAGTTTTCTCTTATGACTATGAAACCACAATATATACAATATAAGCATACCTCCACTTTCAACGGACACAATCATTAAATCTCGCAAAAAAAAACAAAATTTGTTAGATTCATAAAATTAAGAGTGATATTAATAAATTAAGTGCAATTAAGCTAAGAAAAAACATAAATTTTTTTTGCTTTTGTCCTATGGGGAAACCACTAAGCACTCTACAACAACTATGGATAGTTAAACAAAATTATCCAAGTTCGAAAATTTTAATTTAAATTGGTCATTTCCAGTTTTGCAGATGAAATTTATTTTCCTGAACTTAATTTTTTTTTTAGTTCAAAACGATCATTTAAAAATCAATTTTTAAAAACGGCAATACCTTAGCACCCATAACTCGATAAATAAACATCATACAAAAAAATATTTGGCACATACATACATACCTACTAGAACATAAAAAATACCTCATGTACATTTTAGGAATAATCTTCTTTTTTTTTTGCTAATGGTTTGACGTTTCGGATTCCTAAATGAAGGTGTAGATCATTAAAAAATTTGTAGAAGAGGCTTGTCAGTCTAGCGTCTTAATTTGTAATGGATATATGCCAACTTCAAGGCCAAAAAATTCCCTTCAGTTGTGTTTCTGTTCAAGCGGAAACTAGCAAATAAACTAAAACTTTAATCAAACCTCCAGTTGGTGCAAAATATAAGTAAATAGGTATGTATATGGGCATTTCCATTTTGACGTGTAAACTATACATATACAATTTTTTGAGAAACAATTTAAATTACTTCTGGCGTTACGTTACAAAAAGGAGACTTTTCGCTGGAACTGCTACTATAGACTCTAATTTTAAAATGTTTCCTGTGCTAAAACGTATAATTTTGCTTTGTAAAAAAAAAACTTCGACAGCTAAAGTTTGCAGTTAATGAATTAAAATTGAAATCATACAATCAATTTTCCGATTAAAACATTAGTAATCATTACCGAGAAATCATGTGAATGCAATTAAATCGATTGCAATCTTTTACTGCTCTGATACATACATACTTATGTACATTTTTTAAAAATATTTAATATTGTAATATGGCAAAAATCTTACTTGGCCACATACTTTATAAGTTGATTATTTGTTGTTCAATATAAACATTAATTTAATCATAAAAATAAACAGCAAAATCATAATATTTGTTGTATGTATTAATGAAAAAAGGAATGTAGATGATTGCACACATTTATATTCATTGTATTTGTTTGCGAGAGTGTGTAAGTGTAATATAATAATTTCCCAATTTTTATATATGGATGTATATGTATAAATGCGGTTTATGTAAAATTAGTATTTATTTAATACTGATCAAATATTTATTAAATTACTATAGATATATAGGCCTTAATCAAATACAAAAAAAGGCAACACAAACAATTTATACTGTAGCTAATACTGAGTATTTGTTTAATAACTGTTTTTTCTTCTTCTCTTTTTTACCAATTTACAGATGGCCCACAATTACAGCCTCCTCGTTTTACAACACAACCATCATCGTCAGGTTCAATAGTTAGTGAAGGACGTACAAAAATTCTACAGTGTCATGCCTTGGGTGAGTTTAATAGAAAGAAACTTGTATAACACACTAAAGTTGAAGAGTCTTTTTTTTATATCGGACTATTTATTTTGTTATTGTTCGTTTTTTCATTAAAACATTTTATATTTCTATTATTTTCTTTTTACCTTTTACACTCTTTGGAATTAAAGGTAAAATGGACCGAGAACAAGAAATGAAAAAATAAAAGCCTAAAGGAGTTAAGTAGGGAGCAACGTATTGTTTGTGTGTATTTTTGATTCATATTGAAAAATGATATCCGAAACTGATCCAAGAGAAAGAGAAACATTTTGCCAACATAATGAACTAGAAACAATAATAACTTTTTTATGGGGTTTCTTTCGAATAAACAAAAATTGAAAAACATATTTAAAGTATACTTGTATAAAGAGCAAAAAGTACACGCAGAGAAAAAATATGGTTGGGCATATTAACAGAAACTACATTATGTTTATTGTATCAATACATTGTTGTCGTACACAAAAAATTGTTATTTTTATTAAAACAAAACATATTATATTGCACACAACCATATCATGATATTTAATAGTCATAGCGTGATAACTTCCTATATGCCATATTCCATAGTATGCTTAAGAAGCAAACAAAATATGTTTACTATAATAATATTATGTTAGTGCTATTTGTAAAATAATTTTGAATTAGTTGTGTCGTTTGTTTTGAATATGCCTATGGAGTTATTTAAATTATTTTGAGTGAGTCGTTAAACAATTACAAATAAATACTCATCAAAAAAAACAAGTGTAAAGAAATTAAAAAAATATAGAAACTGTATTTACATTAAAAAAAATTGGAAAGTGCCACAAAATAAAAAGCAGATGCAAAAAAATTTCAATTTATTTTTAATTGTTGTGACAGCACCACTGCATTATAATATGATTACTTCTTAGCTTATTATAATTAACATGACAATAATATGATAACTATAACATGATTATTATGATTAACATGACAATAATAGTATTACTTCTTAACTTATTATGATTGACATGATAAGAATATGATTAAGAGAAAAATAGTATGATTACGAATATATTTGGTCATAATATGATGCAATAATAATCGTAATATGGTTGCTCTTAGAATATGTTTATCACAACCATGTTTTTTCTTTGCGTGTAAGTAAGAAATAAAGGAAAGAGTCTTGCAAGAAAACTTTTGTAGTTTCATTCACTTCGTTTGCTTTATTTCACTAAACTTATTCTGCCAGTTTTTTTCTTGCTGCTTGACCAGTTCCTTCATCCAAACGTCCACTCGTACTCGTGCTGGCATTATTTGCGCTGCTCCCTTTGTGCCTGGTTTTGGGTATTCATTTTTCATTACCAGACAACCAAACCTTCATTACTTTATGTACTTTATGCTTTTTTTGTGCTGTGGCAAACCCATGCATTTGTCTCAAATGAGCCCATGTGCTACCACATATTCATACGTGCAACAAACGTTAAGTTCATATAAGAAAATGGACAATTCGCACAAGCAAATACTTTCTTGTTGTTCCATTTTTCTTTGGCTTGTTTCATGTTTTCTCGTATTGGGTTTCTTTTTCCCTAAATGACAATTTTAACCTATTAGGTAACGTTTAAAGCCCAAGAAAAGTTTCTTTAGCTTTAAAGAAGAAAAAAATAGAAAAATAAAAAATTCCACAATTAATCCTTAAAGTAGACAAGCAAATTGTGTATTTACCATAAGACCTGAAATGAGAGATTCGGCTAAAAATAAAAACTCTTAATGTTGGTTTATGTTTAACCCTGCCAGTAAGTAATTTTTTGAATAAGCCTTTAAGCTAACATTTTCCTGCTGTTCGTTCGTAATTGTCTTTAAGTTGGCATAAATTAGGATTATTGTCAGTGTTCATGAAGATATTTAAAATTTATTTAATTTTTAAAAAACAAATTTTCTATAAAAATGTTCCCTACGTTTGTTTAATTTAATAATTGTTTTTAAAAAGTAATTTTTTTTAAAATAAAAATTAAGCCATTGACTAATAAAATTATGGCAAAGGATTTTTAACTTGTTTTACTTGAAAAAAATCCCCGCATATATGTAGATCAAAAAGTTTTCTTAATGTCACATTATATAAAGAAATAAATCTACAAGTATCATGGTGGATCCTAAACACAAAGTGACAAAAAATGCGTTTGCCAACTGCCCCCGTGTGTGTTCGGCTAACACAAGTACACGAAGCAATTTGAGTTTATAACACTACAAAATGTATACACCCGCCTAGGGAGATCGATCGAACAGCATTCGACCGGTTTTAACCGGTTATTTTAGTTTTGCCCTAGTCGAATATTTTAAAATCTCCATTTTTCGAATATCAAATAAACCGGTTATTTTAGTAAAATAACCCGGTTTTTTGAGTTTTGTGTAATTTATATAGTACGTTTTCCTTACTTTTGCTTTAAATGTACCCGTAATTTAAGTATTTTTCTAATTTAATATTTGGCAAACTTAAAATTTTTTAAAAAATGTCAAAACAATATGAAACAAAAGTCAAAAAAAACATTATGAGCAATGTAAATACAAATCGCTTATATAAGCGTGTGTTCTTGAAATAAAAACCAAAAACAATTCAAAATGCTACAAAAACAAGTAAGAGTGCTATATTCGGCTGTGCCGAATCTTATATACCCTTCACCATGGTGCAATAAGAACAAAAAATTATGTTTTTATTACAAGTAGAACTGTTGCTATAAGGCTTATACGTTTAACATTTTTATTTGGTTTAATATCTTTAGTTTTTCTAAAATCTTTATGGATGAAGTTTCCTGATGATCTGGCCTAAGCAACCAGTGAAATGCGCATAGGAATAGCTTATCCCATCAACAATAAATTTCAAGTGTTTTTATCAATAATAAAAACTGGGAATTAAGCACGAATAACAAAATCTTTTGAAAATTTAAATTTTGTATTCCCAAAAATTTAAATTACTTTTTTATACAATTTTTAATTTTTTTTGTACGGGAGGTACCACGCCCACTTCTCCAATCCCGCCCACATTTTGTAGGATGGTGTGTATTGACAACCTTAATGTATGTACCTGATTTGGAAACTTTGGCTCTTGCCGTTCCCCAGATATACAGCAAAAAGTAATAAAAATACAACAACCGCAAGGGATTTTTGGGAAAAATTAGAGGTAGTCGTGGTTTTTTACTCATATCTCAGCCATTTGTGGACCGATCTTTTTGAATTTCAATAGCAAATAATTCCGGAGCATATGTGACATAAATGTATAATAACCTGGCCCCCACCATATATAGGGTCTTCGGAAAACCCGTTTCAACGGACAGACGGACATCGTTAAATCAACTTCGCTTTTCATAAGGACCGAGAATATATATACTTTATAGGGTGTAGGTTCAATATTGTAGAAATTACAAACGAAGTGACAAACTTAATATACCCTTTTACCTTCGGTGAAGGGTATAAAAATATCAGCTTAAAAAGTAATTAGCAATTTGACATTATTCTTAATACTTTATATATTTTTATAAAGATGGCATCTCTTTTGATAATATCGAACTGACTTAAAAGGCAATGGTGCTTAAACGGCCCTAAAATGATAAGTTGCAAAAGTTCTTCAACGTCACGACTTATTAATCACTTTTAATTAGTCTACAAGCTTGACAAAATATACGCCAAGTAAAACTTGACCCTCTAGTGCAATTAACTTTTAACACTTTAAAAAGTGTTAACTTTAACCACACATTTTGATGTTTGCACTAACCACTATGTGATTCACTAACTTATTTATAACCACGGTAAACAGTAAATTGATATATCGTGGCAACTCTGCCAAGAGAAACAGCAAAATAGGATAAAATAACAAAGAAGAATAAAAAAAACAAAACAAAAACCTTTTAATTTGTAGATTTTAAATGATTTTGTGCAAAGTGCGTAAAACATTACTAATTTTTAATATTTAATTAATTTATTTGAAATTAAATTAACTTTTTAATTTTATTTGAGTCAAACTAAATAAGTAGCTCCACGATAAATAAATAAGAAGCTCTACGAAAAATTGGTGTGTTATAATTAATTGTAGGCTAAATACATTAAAGCCATAACATTTATCGACTATATAGGTAAAACGATAAATAAACACTTTTCGAAGCGGATTTAACCACACCAAAAATGTTGGTGTTAATAAACCACAATTTGTTTTGTTAAAAATAACAGGTGAATGAAACAGCTGGCTTTTAACACCGGCAGATGTCGTTAAAAGTGTTAGTGATCAGAATATGTTGCTCTAAAGCTGAAGGTCCACACTATGCGTTCATGCGTAGATGCGTATGATACTTTCCATGCATTTTATGCGTTTCTAAATTCAAGTTACATGCCATGCGTTTTATGCGCCAAAATTTTTTTTTTATCAGCTGTTGTGCTAACATGTTTATCAATTAAAAGCAATTTTGCCAAAAATGGAAAGTGTAATTGATATTTTAATAGAATTTATTTAAAAGAATTCATAGAAAAGTAAGCTTTTATTATAAAAATATTCGTGATTTTTCACGATATTAATAAGTTTCCAGTTCATGGCATTTGTTAAAAAAAAAAAAAATATAATAAACACAACAAAGATGACACTCAGAACATAAAAGTAATCGATAACAAGAATGGCAAATTTTTTTCGTGGTAAAATTGTGCTTTAAATTAATTTTAATGTATTTTATTATTTAAAGTTTATACAATCTTAATAACGAAAGCTTTTTCTCTAATTAAAAACCTTTTTTAATGCAAAAAAATAGTAAAAAGTAATCCACCACACAAACATATTTATCGATAATATTGAAAATAAAATATTATTTGTCATCCATGGCCATCAATAACAGCTGACTTTTATTCACCACACATGCGACGGATACAAAAGTAGAAAGTAAACCTACTTTGATGCGTTCATACGTCTATGCATTTTAGTGTGTAATTTGTCACATACATTTACACTGATTCTACTTTTTTGTCAAATGCATAAAAAGGACAGACGCATAAACGCATGGTGTGGACCTTCAGCTTTAGAATATGCTTACCACAACCATGTTTTTTCTTTGCGTGAGAGCAACCAACACACAGGTAGAAAATTACATGCATAATTCGGCAAAATTATACAACCGCTTCTTGTTTAGTGACTGGGGCTATCAACCTCCTCTGCTGTTTTAAATCAATAAGCATCTGGTAAAGTAGCAACGGCACCTAGGGAAATCCCACCTGCAGCCGAATTTTCCCTCAAGGTGAAAAATAAGAATGTAAACCTGACTTTTTTAGATCTCCTTTTCGGTTTAAGCACAAATTTATTTTCAACCAATAGTTAGACTGGAACAGAGATTTTCGGCTGCTACTGTGCAATGTACCCTTTTGATGTTAAAAGCCATCCGAAAAAAAACAGTTTCTTAAGAAATTTTCGCAATCGGATTTTCAAATCGAAAATTTTAATTATTTTACGAAAGGAAACTTTTTACCAATTTTAAAATCGTGACAAATTTTGCAAACGGCGCTTTTTCGATAGTTCATAAAAATCTTCTTTTATTAACTTCTTACTTTTTGTGCAACTTCTCTTTACCAGAACTTCTATTAAAATCAGAAAAACTACTGTAATTTAAAAAAAAATTAACTGAAAATCTTAATTGAGTTCACTTTCACTCGCTATCGATTTCCGGAATATGACCATATTATTAACAATTTTTCACTTTTTATTTAATTTTTCAGTTTTTTTTTTTTTTTTTGTAAGCTTTCACAAAATTCTTTTAAGAAAAAAAAAGATTTCAGATTAAAATATCTTTAAAATGTATACACAACTTTCCATGCCCTAAATTATTCAATGAGAGAATGGCATCTTCCCACATTTCAGGATTGTTTGAACTTTTCAAATCCGCCAAAGCGTTTGGAAAGAAACAAAAAATATTTTATTAGAAAAATTACCTCATATATATGTAAGGCCAAACATTTTTACTTTTGTTTTTAGCAGTAATTGTGGTACTTTCTTTTTTTATTAAAAAAAATCAATTGCAATTTTCAATTTTTAAATTGATAATTTTTTAAATTGATAATGTTTTGAATATAAACATTTGGCATACAATTTTTTATCAATTTGATTTCAAATTGCTATTAAATGTTATTCTCAAATCAAAAAATAACTTGGCAGTACTGAAGCGAAAATAATGTAAACATTAAAAAGGACGATTAAAGTTACAACTAAAAGTTACAATTAAAGAAAAGTTACATATTACGTGAAGATAATTCGCATTTCAAAAGCCTTGTTTTCTTGTTAAAAAATATAAATTATTTGTGAGTAAAAAATGTATTATAAAGTGAAAGAATGCGAATAAAAATAAAACGGAAAAGTGAAGAAAAAAAAATTAGAGGACGGAAAGAACACTATTTAATTTTTTAGCTATGGTTGCGAACGTATTCTATATTTGAAAAATATTTGAAAGCAAATCGAAAATAAATGCTTTCATCAATTTGAAAATAATTTCACCTTTTTATTCAGAATGCTATTAGTTTTAAATGATTTTCTATTCATTACCAAACGTTTGTCGTTTGAGAAATTTAATTTGAACCTCCGTGTTCGTTGGGTATTCTCTCTACGCATTGTATTAAACATTGATTATCAATTTTCTGTTGCTTTTTACTTTTTTCATGAATTTGTTAAGTTTACTTTTTGTTTAGTTTTTTGTAAATAATCCCAGCGGTTTTATAAAGTGACAGTACTCATTATTAAGACAGTGCTTTTAAATAAATAAGAGTTTGTAATTTTCGAAGGAAAAGTATTTTAAAAATGTCTCTCTAGTTGGTTAAAAGCGATTAAGGCATTCGAAATATAAGAGGCATACCAAACTCACATTTCAAAAAAAGGAATATGTGTATTTTTTGTGCCAACCAGTGTTGATTTAGTTAAAAAAATTATAAAAAATTATAAAAAATGCTAAAAAAAAAAAATTATATGAAAAATATAGAATGATCTTTATTTATTAAAATAAAGGCCAATAAAAGTTTTATTATATGCTGCATATTGTCCTAAAGGTTCACCGACAAGCTGTCAATTTGACTTTAGTAAAGATTTGTCAGATACTCGATAGGTGCACGTGAATTATACACAGCACATAAACTTAATGTTGCCTCTGCTGAACATTGTAACAAATTCTGTAGAAAGGGATTGTTTTAAGTTATGCCCGTAACCCTTTTTTGCATTCTTTTTTCTGCATTTTGCTCCAGGCCACAATTTTTAGACAATGTCGCATTTGCATTGCTGCGTGTATTTTTTATTCCCCTGTTAATTTTTGAGAATATTTTTCTACACGCAATTTCACTATTGCTAAGCACTGAATTTGAGTAGAGTTAATAAGTTCTTATTATTTTCTTACTTGTCTTGTTCATTCACTTTTAGTTATATATATTTAAACTTTTTGTTTATATATCGGTTAAATGAAGTTCATACTTTTACTTTAAAAAGAGAAAAAAAACTTTTTTTTTTCTTACTGCTTCTGATGCCTCAACCAGTGTTGTTGCACAAATTACTAATTCTACTTAAGGGATTTTTAAAGTGTTAGTTAATTATTTTTGCCAGAAACAAAAAGAAACATATTACAAAAAAAAACAGCAAAAGTTTACTTTGAGTGGCAAAGTAAAAATAAAATAGCAGCACAAAAAATCTAAAAGTTAAAAAAATGTTACCTTGAACTGATTTTTCATTTTGCTTGATGTTGGTGGAGAAAATTTAATATTCAAAAGTAAATAAACAACAGAAAAGATACATATAACAATAATGTTGAAAGATTTTTCTTCTCTCACTTTTGAAATACAGTAACATTTTCATATAATGATATTGTTATTACCACTTAGTAGAAAGTATGAAAGATACCTTTAGTGATTCTTAGGCCCGTTTTCACAACGTGCCTGGTAGAATTAAGCTTAATTTATTTTATTTTACTTTAGGTTAAAGTAAAGTTTTAATAATGGAACACTTTTTTGTACAACCGATAAAATCCTACCTTAAGCTGTTGGTAAGTTGTGAAATTGGGCCTTAGAATTGTAAATTTTTTTTAAACACAACAGCAATTTAGCTATGATTTAATAATGCTTAGTTTTGTGAATACATAAAATTTAATTTTTTGTTAACTAACAGTAATACGCATTTTCGTAAATACAACAAACATGTTTGTTCATACAAAACTGTTTACAATTTATCATAATAACCTCTGTGCTTTATTAAGCACTAATTTTGCTTCATGCGTACTTGTAAACAATAATAAAAATTACTGCATGGTTGTCGATATCGAACGAAAG
Organism: Pollenia labialis; assembly: GCA_949318255.1. NCBI lineage: Eukaryota > Metazoa > Arthropoda > Insecta > Diptera > Polleniidae > Pollenia > Pollenia labialis. The sequence continues at coordinate 121,980,894 of OX439142.1, forward strand.
TTAATAGCATTTCAACTTTTTTTAGTTTAAAGCAACAGTCTTGACCACGATGTCGACCGCTATCTCTCGCTTAGTCTGAATTTACACGTTTCATCTTTTGATGCTTAACTTCTTTTCAATTCACTTTTTTCAGTTCAAAACAACAACAATTATATTTACAGCGAATGAAAGAGAAAAAGAAAAGAAAAAAAATACATTGACCTTAGGTACATTTTTGTAGTTGAATGTTTTCTTGAATTTTTAACGGTTTGTTACCTATGGACCTGAACAGGTTAAAAAAAATCGAATTTTTTTAAGTTTTTTGCGATTTTGATCTTGAAGATAAAGTTTTTTTGATTTTATATGTTCACAATTTTTGTTCTTTATGGCAAGAGCTACAACTTTGCCCCAGAAGGTTAATCAAAATTCCGAACGGTTTGCAAGATATGAGCCTGAGAAAATTATCACTTTTTTGCAAAAATGACACCGAGGCCCTAAATCTTTAAGGACCCATAAAAAAAGTGCATGACTTTCGGCAAAACTGGGAGACACGGGTCTTTTTTTTTTTGGTCCTTTATGGTTATTTATTGTCCGTATATGGTTATTTTTATTCGTGTTGCACTGTGTAATCAGTGATCTGGTTTGTGAAAAAATATATCCTTTATTACATACAAAATTTTCACAACCTTCAGATAAATTACCAGCAGTTTACCTGGCATCAATTTCTATAAAATTCGTCTTGAGTTACGTTTTAGATCATATTTTTTTATTAGTGCAATAATAGTAAAAAAGTCGACAAACCTTCATTTCAAGAAAGGCTAATTAATCGTTTTATCTCCTGTGCACGTGTTAATGCGAGAGCATCTAACTCAAGGGTGCTCGTTATCAAATGCAAGTGCATTATTTTTATGAAGTTTTGTGTGTAAAATCCTTTCATGAAATTTAGCCTCTGGCACACTTAAATTTTGTATTTCCTTCGTCCATACAAAATCCCCAGTTTGAGGATAAATCTCCTAATATGACAATTGAATTGCTAATTAATGTCGATATGTTACGTTGCCATCATGTACATACTTTGGATACATGGGAAACTTGCTGCTCTTACTCCTGTTCGAATTGAGCTTTCGTGCAAAACTATCACTTGTTAATAAATGTGAATTTAATTGATCACAAACTGGCTGGCTGACTAACTGACTGACTGAAGAATGACAGGAGCACGTACACAAACACATATTTTTTTCAATATGTATCGTTTCTTGCATTAATTTAATTTGGTAACAGCAGTATTCTGGAGTCTGGCACACATATTTCTCTTTTAACCAAGCAAATACTTTTAAATTCAATGAATAACAACAACAACTATTGCGATAATATTAATAACAACAAAATTTTACAATAGGGAAAAAATTGTAAATAATAGTATAATTACATTCTGTATTAACACAGTTAAATTATATTAATTAAATGGAAAAATAAAATGGTTTTTAAACTTATTACCAACAACAACAACACATATGAAAACACTCCATAAAAAGATGCATTAAATTCCATTAAAGTTACCAATAATTGGAAATAAAATAAAAGATAAAACAACAAAAAAAACAATAACAAAGTGTTGAAATAGTTTTAATGAGAATACAATTCAAGATAATGATAATAAAAACAATGATGATGATGATGCTGCTGCGGACAACCATAATGATGATCAATGATAATGGAAAACACATTCATTATCAATAAACAGACACATTTAAAGCAATTTCTAGAATTAAATCATATTAAATCAATGTGCCATTAAAAGATAAATATTCTGTTATTCTCTTTTTTTCGCTCTGTTTTTTATTTAAAAAATAATAAAGATATAAAACGTTTTATGTATCCTTTTTTTTGTTATTTTAAATTGAATTGTTTTAATAAACTTTTAGAATTTACAATGTGTAATCCTAATCGTATATCCCTAATGGGTTATACAGTGTGGTTAAGGTTTCTTTACCAAAGACGAATGCCGGTATTTATAAAAATATATTAAAAATAATAAATGTTTATAAAACAAATTTTCTATGAAAATTTTTGTTAATAAGCGTTTGTTAACTTTAATAATCGTTTATGAAGAAAGGCGTAAAGTTTTAAGGGAAATAAGTAGTTCCACTTTTTTTCTAATTACACTTAGTTTTATTTTACCCTTTATAAACTTGCCAAGCCATAAATAAAAATTATTTTGCATACATGAACTCCAATCTAGGGATGGGCAAATTCAAAAAAATATATCGATATATATTGTATCGATATTTTTAAAAAGAATCAATATTTAATTATTAAAAATATCGATATTTCGAAACTTTCGTTCGCTTTACTTACATTTTAAACAAAAACAAATTTTAGCATTTTGTTTTTCGTAGACAGGAAGTAAATTCTACAATTAAAACAAAAAAGTTAAGAACAAAAAAAAACCAGTTTGAAACGTCCCAAGACCACATTTTATTTATTCGCCATATGAAATCTAAAAAAAAAATATATTACGAAAATTTTAAATGGGATTATATAATGCGGGCCATACTCTACTCAAGTTCAAGTCTGGCACTGGGTTCACGAAACTTGTGACAAGTAAGCTGTGCAATATTTTACTTTAAATTTGTAAGCGAAGAAGAAAAAAACTTTTTCCTTTTTTATTAAAAGTTTCATAAATTTTTTTGTACGATCCAAGTTAAATGAGTCTATTTACGCGATTCTTTGCATAATTCTAGTAATCCTGTGCGAAATATTTTGTCGCCATCTCTTAAAAACCCAAACCAAAACTGAACGTTTTCAACATACACGTTTAACGTACATCGTTTTGATTCTTACTCAGTTCAGTATTCAAACCAACTTACCTTTAAATTTGAATTGCGCCACAAATAGAACCAACGTTAACAAGCAATGTTTTTGATTGTTTTAGACAAACCACTACTAATCCGATATGGACATTAGGAGCACTCTTTATTTTACGTGTTCTCCTGTCAATCTGCTTTTTTCCGGCACTGCTAAATATACATCTAATACGATACTGAGGATACCTGGCAGATCAAATATTGAAAAGCAATTTTCAGCTAAAACTTTAAATGATCTGATTTTCTTTCTAAGAATTTTTATGTCTTTCTACAAAAACTACAGGAAGCAGGTTCGTTATACGCTATTTTTTAACTTCCACATAGAAAGAAAAACACTCGATATAAATCAAGTTTTTTATGTTTACTTTAAGTACGAGTCGTACTCAAAACTTCAAGTACGAATAACACTAAAACGTACTCAAAACAATCCTAAATGGGATAACTTTCAAAAATCAGTGCCGGAAATACTTGAAATTAGTAGAAAATTCTTAAATCAAGTAAAAAAAAGTTTATGTGCTGTTTCCACAACACAAGTGACTGAACGTTTATTGAAATTTATATGAAAAGCACTCAGTTTCTTGAGTGTTGTGTTGAACCCTCCACCTTACGCAAGTTTTGATTTTCTATACAGATTGAAAAAATGTCTGGCCGGAATCGTGTGTACCACGAAGGGTTAAAAAGTAAATTTGTACTCTTGCTTCTCACTGAGTATATAATTTTGCTTAAATATGTACATAAGATTTCTAAAGTAAAACCCATATCGGACACTATGTTTATGTTTTATCATTCTGCAAGGAGTAATACGGGTTAGTAAATCAATCAGTATAACTTTTTCTTTCTAATTTCTTTTTTGGTTTTTGTCAACCACGAATTCGGGATAAAATCAATTTATAATACTTGAATCAAGCGCATTTTGAGATTGATTCAATCTTAGTTTTACTTAATTTGATCTCATATTCGGATTATTTCAAGTACGAAATCGGGATTGAACATGGATAATTTAAGTATTTTACGATTGAAAATCCGTACTTTAATCAATATTTCTGAACTAGAAAATCCGTACTCTCCGCACTATTAATACCGCTTCGGATTGATTCAAGAAAATCCGTACTCTCCGTACTATTAATACCGCTTCGGATTGATTTGAGTACGGATGGATTGATTTTTCTTTTGAGTGCACTAGGAACACATAATTCTCTTAAAACCAACTATTGTTATACCAAAACAACAATCAGGTAGATTTATTTTTTAAGATTCTTCGGCTTGACTGTGTAATTAATGAAAATTGTACAATGGCACTGGTTTTTTCTTAATGTTAGTTTAAAAAAACATATGATGCAATTCTTATTAAAACAACAGTATTGTTAGCAGTTGAACAACGGTTAAAATGTTAAATTTTCTTGTAAAGTTTTCTTAAAATATCGGATTCGATAGTGGTAAATAAATATCGATGAATTGATATATTGGTATTTTAAACATCGGCGATATATATCGATTATTATTATTCGAATATTGATATATCGACATTTATTGCACATCCCTCCTCCAATCTATCTATTTAGTATATCCGGTTTTGTTAACACAATAACCAACCAGGATTTTGTGCAAAAAAATATTCTGTTACTCATTTTATAACAGTAAAAGTAAAATGCAACAAAAACAAAAAAAAAACTTTATAAAACACATAAAAAATAGCAATGAATTTGAAATCTAGGAAAAGCAATTATAATTGCTGTTGTATTGTTGTATATGTTGTTCTTTGGTTTATTGTGCAGCAAAAAAAAATGAATAGAAAAAATGTGGCAACTTATTAAAACATTTTCTAATCCACAATCTGCTTGAATTCGTCTTTCACTATTGTCATTGTACGAATTGTGTGTTTGCACGAATATTTATGCCGGCAACATATTTTCCATTGATTGCAGCAACATAAAAAACAAATCTAATTTTAAAAACTACAACTAACTATGTTAAAGCTTTAAAACACTGCCAGCTGGTTCGTTTCTTGAAAGGGCCTTAAGGCCTTAAAAAATTGTGAAGCATGCTAAACCATTCAGTAATTTTTCCTCTTTTTTATACCAAAAAAATTAATTCTTTATGTTCTGACCAGGGCTGCCAGATAATTTTGTGAGGAAATCATCAGTTTCCCAAGAAAAAATAAAAAAATCGTCTTTATCGTTTCGAAAAATCGTCAAAAAAAATCGGAAATTTAGTATGTTGTAAACAATTTTTGTTCGATTTTTATAAAAAAAAACATATTTACTTCATACCCAGCTAAAATTTTTCATTGTGTTAGAGCTAATGGGAGTCTCATGTAGAGCGTCTTTGATCGTCGATGACTGCATTTTTAATCGTAGAAGGAAAAACTATCACACGAGTGAGAATCTTCGATAGCACATCGATCCATAGCACATCTCCAATCGTTGTCAGAATCGTTACAGACGTGGGTAAATATTACCCTACGAGACTTTCATGTCAAGAATCGTATGAGACTCATTTGGATATTCTCTTACAACTCTTGAAATGCTCGCCGTATTAATGTTGAAAATATGATTTATACAGAGAGTCGCAAAATGTTCATTCGATGATGGTTTGACGAAAGATAAACAAAGTGTAGCATTATTGTTTTTGTACTCTGAAAATAATCAAAGATTACTGCCGTATATCAAAAAAAGCCGTACATAAACAAAAGCGGTACGCGTTTTCTTTTGAATTGAGCGGACGGAAACGCTTTGCAATTAGAAAACACGATTTCAACAGCTCGTTTAATATGAACACTGGGTTTTATTAAACAAGAAAACTATCACTACTGTTCGTGACACAAAGCTCTTGCTTAGGTATGGCATATCAGCGTAAAAGCTAAGCGAAAGAAAACGTTCCGCTCTTGTTAAGGAAATGCTGTTAAACATTCAAAGATTTAAAGACGAAATTGTCAGAAAATTTAATGTTTTATTCAGACTTTGAAAACTAAAAAAAATCGTCACTTTTTAGAAAAAAAATCAGCAAATCTGCACTTTGCCAATTTCGGAACAAAAAAAAGCGTCAAAATGACGATAAATCGTCAAATCTGGCAGCCCTGGTTCTAAAATCAGAAAGAACTTTATTTTTCGGATCGAACACCAGACTAGCGACACGCAAATAAAAACACTTTTCAATATTTAACCACAACATGTTCGGAGGCAGACAAAATACGGTTCTGGCATCTGGATGGAGGACTAATTTAACCATCATATCGCTGTTGGTGGCAATAATATGGTTAAATTAGCCATAGTATGCTTAAGCAGTTTCGTCAAAAATAGTTTTGTTATAGCTGACCATATTGAAAAATGTTTTTTCTCTGGGTGTATAAACATTATGTATGTGGGTTGTGCTTAAAAGGCGAATGATAAAATATTCACTTGGTTAGCATGGAAATTTAATAAGTTTTGTAATGAAAATTTTGCTTATACTTTTTTAAAAATTGCCAAAACAAAAATAGGTGTTCCACAATACCAGAAGTTTCTCTACTTCAATTTATTTCTTTCAACATAAATCAAAATAATTTCTCTTTTTAAAGACAAGACGAGAATTAATTTACAACATCATGATTAACTGGAAGTAAGTACGAGAGCACGTCAATAAGTCCGAGATGTTTAAAATGAAGCCCAGGATTTTGAATACAAAATAATTCTAACTCAGCTACCAACACAAATCGAACTCTCAGATATTCTTTATCTTAAAATTTTACAAGTAAAAAAATTAGATAAAAGCTTATGAGAAAGACTGAAAGGTTTCAAGTGGACAAAAAATTACAAAAGTGTTAAGGCCCAACCCTAATTGTTAATTATATGATGCAAACCATATGGAACTTAAGAAAACTTCTTGCTAAGTACAGTGTAACCTCGGTGAATGCAACCAATAGAAATATTGAGCTGTTGCGATAACTGAGTTGTTGCGCAAACCAAGTCACAAATTTCTAGTTATATTTTTCTATTTAAAAGCTCATTTTAAACCAATCAAGAATTTTATAAAAAAAACTAAGATTAGCTTTTAACAATCGTATTTATTTAATTGAAATGAAGAATTAAAACAGAAAAACAAAATATACCTACATCTAATAAAAAATTAATAAAATAAACATTTAAATGTATGTTAATATGTACTGATGGTTGTTATCGAGTTATAAAGCTCAGTGGCAGTTCGTGTTCTTCAGTCCATCCAGGGCGCAGTACTACGTTCCAGCATTTCTCAATTGTACTGGGCGTTATTTTATTCCAAGCGTTTGCCAAAAGACAAACAGCATTACGCAAATGTGGGACAAAAGACTTTTCTTATACAGAAGTTTTGTAATTTTAATCAAGTTTTGGTCCATAGGCTGAAAAATTGCATTGCAGTTTGCTAAAAAAAACACATAACAGTTATCATTCCATCACTACATCTCAACTCTCCATCTTTGAGATGACACGGTGCATTGTCTCAAAGTAACAAAGCCTTTAACGGAAGTGGTTTAGGGGATATAAAGAAGTTTACCTGAAATAACATTTATTATTAAAAAAAAACGAAAGCAATAATTTTACCTTTGGTAAGCCATTGCTGGAAAAATTATAAAGTCATCCAACAGTTTTTGTTGGCTTTGTAAACAATTGGCATATTGACAAATCCTTTAAATGCTCTACAGTTTTGGGCTTTACCATTTACAAAAGGCTAAACTTTATGTGCTCCTGTTGCATTGGTGCAACACCTCGTGCTTAACCCCTCGTTAAGCGAGGGGTTGCGCATATCGGGGGTTGCGTTCAACAAGGCTACACTGTATTAATAAAACTGTGATTTGCTTAAGCAAGGTGCGAATCTAATCGCACGTTCCGTACGGAATCAAATGTTTTTTTTTGTTTTTGTTTTTTTAAATACATTTAAGAGACTCTTTGTTAATTTTTGGCAGTATATTATGGTTAGGCCTTTAGATGCCTTTAAACCTAAAAAAAAGCTCATTTATAAAATAAATTTACAAATTATTAGAATATGTAGCTGCAAGAACTCTAAAGTTAAAATTCTAAGATTTTTACCAAGGGTTACCTCCTTACAGAGGCCCTGTTTAAAAATGCTCTTTTTAATTTATTTCAACTAAACTGATTAATAATATTTCGTAGTAAAACAGTGTATTTACTTGTATTCTCTAGATTACCGGAAGAATTTAAAGAATTCTTATACAATTCTTTTTCATAAATATATCCTGGTTTGTTATTCATGATATTCTCTTCTCTCCATATTTTTCACAATGGCATTATTTCGTATTGTTGCAAGGATTTTGTGAAAACTAGATGGCATATATTTAGCACCAACATACCTTTTCCTCAATTCTATATCAATTCCACTACTTTTATACTTCTATTTAGTTTGAAAATACAAGTACAACAAACTGCGATAAAATAAAACATTTTTACTTAGTTGTACTCGTACTAAATTTAGTTTTTTTTTTTTTACTTTTCATTCTTAACAAATAAAAAAAAAAAATACATTGCTGGGAAAATTACTAGGAAAATAGGAACCCACATACATTTGGTTGAATGAAAAGAGAAAAAAAAATATTAATATTGTGTAGCAGTAGCTGTTTTTGTTAAATGTACTCAACACTTATTTACCTGTATTAAGAACGGGATGAATAAGCAAAAGAAATGAAAAGAAATTTAACTAAAATTCTTTATAAACTTTTTTATGGTTGATTTTCTTTTCTAAATATTTATTGTTCGAAAACAATAAGGAATATACAAAATTAAAGTGCAACTCCTGTGTGGTTTTTGTTTTTGTCTTCTTTCTTTATGGTATGCATTAGGTACCCAGTAGCCTTTATTTTTTCTCTTGTACAGTGTATATGTGTCCGAGACATTTTAAAGAATTTTCTGTCTACATTTCTAGAAATGTATGGATGTGGTATGCAAAAATGCATTTAAATTATTTTATATGTATGTTTACATATGTACAAACATACGTACATAGTTATATACATATCGATGGCTTAATAACGACATTTGTTGGATATTTTTTATTAGGAATTGCGTTATAAATTTTTTTATTTAAAATTGTACGGATTTTATGAAGTTTTTTCTTCCACTGTAAACAAACAAAAAAAAATCGAGTTAGGACTTTTTTATATTAAGCCATCGATATGAAGAAATCTGTTTTTTGTTAATTTAACTAACAACTTTTATATTTTTGCTCTGTCATACAAATAACAGGCCTGTTCAATAACAGAAAATCACTGCTTATTTTCAATAATTGTTACTAGTAAGATTCTGATTTCAGTCAATACTGAACGAATCGGAACTATTTTTTAGTGTTATAAAGCATTAATTTGAGTTTCACAATGCTGAAAAAATAATTTCAATTCGTTAAGTATCGGCTGAAATAAAATTGCTTTCGAATCGAGAAAGTTCTCGATCACGACTGCCAGAATTAGGGCCCAGTACTTTAATGTACTTTTTTCAGTACTTTTTCATATTAAAAATACCGCAGTTACCACGCCTTGTTTTTAGTACTTTTTAATTCTTTGTGATTTTTAACTTTTTATATGTTAGCAACATTCTCAGCGCAAAACTAAAACTGTGTACTGTAATCATTTCGATAGCAAACCAATAATCGTGTGTTTGTTGCAAAATTTATTAGCTACTAAATGGCTAAATTATCAACACTGGCTACAGTAGCCAACAAGGTTTTGGACTGGAGCAATCAAATATATATCCTAGCGTAATTTGGTGGGCTGACTTCGAATCTGTTATTGGGTTTTCTCTATCACGTCAGGTTTGCGAAATGCAAAGAAATATTTTTAATCAATCCTTATATAAAAAATCACTAGTTTATTGAAAAATCAATGAATTTTCAAAAGTGAATGGCGTTATTTGAACGTCATTTGTATTTTATTGGACTTCCAGCATGCTCTTGTCTCAAAATCCTTAAAAAATTCTTTCAATTTTTATTAAATTTTGGTGAGCACCTTGTTTTGGTGAGCACCTAATTTTTCTGAATAAAAATCGAAATGCGGTTGAAAAATATGCAAAACGTTGTCGGTGTCCACGGTTTGTCCAAGTTTCTGACTGCAAAACCAATATAATGTAATTCTGATAATGCATATCTCTTTCTTCCAACCAAATATTCACCACACACAAAGCAAAAATAGCTTGAATCAGTACCTTACGATCTCTCTGACATGCTTAATCGCTACTATTATGAAGATTTAGAATGAATGTGGGCTTGTGTCAAATAAATAATTGTGAAATTGTAGTGTATTGACTGTTGTGCAGTATATCCAGCATGCGAATAGCAATGAACAAGACGTGATAACCGAATTTTGTTGCCAGATTCGAATTCAGCGCTCTTTGATTAGTTAAGAAAAATGCATCGTTTCTGCATCAATTTTTGCGGAATTTATAGACCAGTTTTTTTTAAAATTATACAAAAATATTTTAAAATATTAATATTTTTTTTTACTCATAAAACAACTTAAAGACCCAATAATCTAATGTGATTTAAAGATTTCCATTAAATTGTCACATGCATATTGAATCAAACATGATTATTTCTCTGGAAATTCTTTTAAAAAAATTCAAACATTCATAACAATGGTCACATTTGTACAAACTCACGTACAAATATTTGGTGACTCAACGAAATTCTTTAACAAAAAAAAAGGAATATAAAAGAAGCAAATCAAAAGATTATGGAAAAGTTTTACACTATTTTCGTTTTTATACCCTTCATCACAGGTGGAAAGTTTAAATACATATAAGTTTGTCCATCCGTTTGTAATTTCTACAATATTGTTGTTAGACCCACTAAAGTATACATGTGCTGGCTCATTATGAAAACGAAGTTGATTTAAGGATGTCTGTCTGTGCGTGTGTCCGTTGAAATGTCTTTTCCGAAGACCAGAGGTACGAATCGGACTAGGTTGTCATACATGTATGTCACATATGGTTCGGAACTGTTTGCTTTTGAAATTCAGCCTAATTTATCCACAAATAACTGAAGTATGAGTAAACACCACAACTACTTCAAATTTTACCCATAAACCCCTTGTTGTTATTATATATGTAGTATATATGGAGAACGTCAAGAGCCAAAGTTTTAAAATAAGGTACAAGCATCTTAGTTGTCAATGCACAATAACCGGCAAAATATGGGCGGGATTGCTGAAGTGGGCTTGGAAGAAAAAGATTTATTTATATCTAAGGAACTGTGCTTATACAACCTTCTGTTCTTATCGCACCCTGGTCAAGGGTATTTCATATTCGGCATAACCGAATAAAGCACTCTTACATGTTTTTTTGTGCTTTTTGAACAGATCATGTCATGGTGCATCAATGTGTTTTGCAATATTTCGAACAACAATTTGGGTATTTTCATGGAAATTATACGAGTAAATTTTTTTTGGCTTCACCTAAAAAAAAAACAAAACGCACGCTTTAATATTACGAACACAAGTAACTTAAAAACATCTGAAAGTAAATAAAAAATAAAAAAAAGTGGCATAAATCACTTGTGAATTTCAACGAATAGAAAGAAATACATTCCAAGGAGAAATACTTTAAAGTTCGTCTGAAGAAACAAAAAAAAGTGCAGTTACAAACAATTTTCTATTATTATCATTTGTTTTCTATTTTTGCATTTTCTACATTGAAATGTTCTCCATGCTTGTACTACCACGATTTGCATTAAATAAAAATGGAAAGTTAAAGAAAAATCTCAAAAAATAAGGAAAACAAATATCTTTATAAACCCTACAAAGACGAAATTGCTAAATAATGATTTTTTTCTTTCAAATTCAAATTGTATTCTGTGTACAGTTTTTTTTTTATTTATTTCCAATATTCTTTTTTTCTTTTGGGCTTTTTCGATTTTATAACTTTAACTTTGAAACAAAGAATAAAACCAAAATAAATTAATGAAAAAAAAAAACTTTGATTTCTCTCGATAAACTTTTCTCGAGAGAACATTTTGCATCTATTTTTTATAAATTGTAAAAAAAAATCAAATTCTCCAACACACACACAGGCTATCAAACGAATGATGATAGGATATGTATCATTTACTGTTACATGCAGCAAGTTTGTTGTACAACATTAGATGTTGTACTTACTCCCTGTAGAGAAAGTTTTAAGTAAATTTTGGGAATGTGAATGCAAGTACATGAAAAAACTAAAACAAAAAGTTTCTTTAGATGAAAAAAACATTTTACATAACTTTAATTGTATACATTTTATTCGGGCATTTTGGGTGATTTATAGGAAATTTTAAATGTCCAACCTATAAGGAAGAGAACTTGGTCCGGTTGTATTTCAATTGGTTATAATCAGTGTTGCCATTTGACGATTTTCGGGTAATTTATGACGCTTTTTTGGTATAGAAATTAAAGTTTTTAATATTTGTGGGATCGGTTTTTCAAATACAGTGGAATCGCGAAAAAGTTAACTCGCGTAAAACTTAATCACGCGGAAATTTAAGGATAACTGCTCCTTTGTTAGGACATGCACTTAGGGGAAACCTCCTACTAATGCATTGTATTGTGTTGGAATATGGAGACTAGGATAACTATTGGCGGTTTATTCGTATCTGAAGTAGTCATCGCAAAAAAAAAACATTATAAATTCGATGCTGTGGGGTACAGATATGAAAATGGTCACAGAAAAACATAAAATAGGCAAAAATATGCCGAACTTAAAACAACGAAAGCGTACATGGGCAATAATCATTATTTATAAATTGTTGTTCAAGAGTAATCGGGAACTCTAAACCAGCCAGTACTAGTTATATAAAAAGTTTTTTTTAATGTTGGCCTTTTCAAAACGTTTGCTAGATAAAACGTCATTTATTATCTTCTTACAAATAAAGTTAGGTAAGTCAATAATAGTTGTCGAAAAATAAGGCTAAAGTTTGATGAATATACTGGTCACGTTTTTTTGGATTTTTTGTAAAATATTTGTTAGGTGTGAACATACATTAACTGTCTTTTTCACTAAATAAGAAAGAACTTTTTTGTTTGTACAACTACATGTCAAACAAAAACAATTTTTAAAATTAGAATCTGGGAATTTAGTTCTCATGTTGAGTAACATTTTTTATACAAATTTTCATATAATTCGAATGTGTATTCTATTTGTTAAAATAATTAAGTTAAATACATAAAATTAACAATAGGCACTATCCACCATTAAAAGATACAAAGAATACTGACGAAGGCCGTAGCGGGCCAGAAAATGCATTACATTCTGCTGGTATCGAATAGTTGTATACATTTTCTTACAATTTACTTCATTGTTAGCCAAAGGATGGCTAAAGTAAGCCTCGTAACAGAAATATACAAAACAAAAATTCTGATAGTGCATACAAAATATTCCTAGAAAATATTGAAGGAATACGACTATTAAAGTATAAAAGCTTTTGAGGATTTTAATTTGACTTAGATAATAAACCTTTGTTATTATACTTGAGTGCGTTTTAAAAAGGAAAAATTAAAAAAAGGAATCTAAAACCGTTGACAACACATACAATTTTTGATTTTTAAAAGACAATTTTCAAGCAAACATGTCTTTCTCAAAAATAAGTAAATCGTAACCTGAAACGCAAAAAGCCCTGCCCTGACTAACGAAAAATTAAAAATTAACGTTTTCATTGCTTCTGATGTATTGCATCAACACAAATGTCCACAAAAAAATTTTGGAATCTAATATAACTCTTATTCGACCTTTAAAAAATTTTAATTATTTTGATATTTTTTATAAAAAAAGAGATCACAAGCTTAATTAAATAATAATAATAAAAATGTTGGAATCTTTCGACTTAAATTTGTAATTTTTTATCAAAAAACAAATGGACCTATCTACAAAAGATACTATGGTAAACGCTTAGAGGCCTAACTGACAGTTTACATAATATGCAACATTGTCAATTGTCAAAACGACTAGAAGGTCTTACAAGAAAAATAGAAGAAAATTTAATTATAAACAGTTTAAGAGAATATATATATTTATCATTTTGAATAGTTTTTTCTTCTCCTGTGAAATTTTCAAAATGTAAGATAGCGCTATTTGCGTACTTCTTATGCATCGAAGTATTAAATAAATGATGGATATATGTATTTTTATTGTTGATTTTATGGATGGCTAAACAGCATATCGTCTTCCAAAACAGCATATTGTTCTCCTTATAATTCCTCACTGGAATCACATAAAAAGGAGTTAAAAAACATGCGGAAACTAGTCGCTACTAAAAAAATAAAATAATTTGTTTACTAAAAATATATATTTGGGGATTTCTTATTAAAATTTTTCTTACCATTTTTAAAAAAATTTAAAATTTTTAATTAACAAGATTTAAAATTTGGGCAGAAAAAAAACAAAAAAAAATATAAACTTTTTAAGGTTTTGATTTTTATTTGGGGATTTTTGGGGATTTTATTTTGTGGGGACAAGGAAAAAAGTACCTGGCATCCCTGATTTTTTGTGTACGACAACAATATATTGTTAAAATAAACATAGTAAGGGTATTCATTTCAGTTTTTTTATATGTTAGAAAATGGAAAAGTGGAAAAATTGAATTTTTGTTACAACAACCACAAGAAAAAAAATTCCACCAAAAGTTACATTTTTGTCAAACTATAACCAAGTGTAAAAAAGTCAGGATAAAAAGGTGTAATTTTCCACTATTAACGTCAAACGAAATGATGTTGCCATTCATAAAAAATTGCTAATTTTTAATACAAAGTACGAAAAATTACATCTCTTTTTATAAACTCTTGAATTGTACAACTCTGATTTTAAAAATTATTTTTAATAGTTACAACATTTTAAACATAACTTCTTTCTCATTTAACTATTAAAAAGAAAAAACACATATTAAGAATGGGTTCAATAAAAAAAAGTTATTAAAAAAGAATTAAAAAAGAGAAATGAAATTAATGAAGTAAACATTTCTGCAATTTAATATTTCAAAGTTTATATTGTATTGTTTTCATGAAAATGTATCTTTACACAGCCTTATTTTCGTAAATATTATCAATTTTAGTTAATGATGTGACAATTAAATAAATTAATTAATTCACTTTTTACACTTATTTGGCATATTGAAAATATCAATTACTTCCACGAATTATTTGGCAGATTTTTTTTGACAGTCTGTACTTTTTACAAAAAAAAAATAAAAAAAAACCCGTTCACGTCAATAAGAGTGTAATTTTTCTTTTTTCCATTTTTCCAAACAAAAAAACTTTGAAATGAATACCCTTAGTGTATTTTTTCCATATTTTTTCTCTGCGTGTAGAGTTTAACACTTAGGCGTATGATAAATATCAATCACTTGTATTGAAGTATACGTACTAACGTGAATATAGTAAAGCATGTAAGTCAAATTTAAAAATTTGAACAAAATTTTGTTAAACATACGAATTTTCATTCAAAAAAAACATTTATGTGTACTCTAGCTATAAAAAATTTTTATTACAAACGAAATTTTTCTTTAATTTTGGTTTATTTTATTATTTGATAAAAATGATTTTATTCACCGAGTTGTTTTTAAAAACTTCCTTGCTATCTTATCTCGCCTTAAGATGTTTTGTCAAAATGCCACTGAATTATACTAATTATGAATAAAATGTTTCTCGAAATTTTTATAAGGAAAAAGTTAAAGTTTGAGCTAAAAACTATTTCTTAAAATTAAATTTGTTTAATTTTAATAGTATGTGCTTTGAACCAAAAGTTTGTCATTACGGTACTTTAAGCATAACTGGCCATGCTCCTATTTCTAATACGTAAGACAAACTGTTGTATATTTACATCTTCAAATGCATTTTGATTATGCCTTTTGATAACCATTTAAATAAATTCTTAACGCTTCTATTCATTCATCCATCCATCTACTTGCTACTCAAATGCAAATATGTTTATTTAAATGTATGCACCCACACAAATATATATCGCAGGCTAAATATATTTAAATGTATGCACCCACACAAATATATATCGCAGGCTAAATATTGAACAAGCAAAACTCAAAATTCAAAAATATTTAAGAGAGGCAGAAAACTGGCTCCTGAAACATTTTAGCAATTTTTTAATCAAACTGAGTTTCATAAATATTAAAGAAGACATTAACGCAAACGAAATCCGTTGTCGCTGAAAATTTGATTTGTTAACTGGCATGTTTATGGTTTAGTGTGCGATATGTATATACCTCTATATACACAATAAAACTTTAAAACTCAAGAACAAAATTTAGTATAAAATTTTATTTAAAATACTACTTTTAGGAACTTTTACTATATTTATTTAATGTTTTTATGGCTTAAATATAATGGTGATACAATACGATAACATAACAAAATACAAGATAATTTGTTTGTTTTTTTTAGATAAAAAAAAGGGTAAATTTGTTTGTAGTTAAGTTTAAGTTCTTTTATTCAATCATGCGAATGAAAAACTACTTTGTAAACCATATTTACATACATTTATAATGCCATCATCATGTCTAAAATCCATCTTTATCTCGATTTTTCTCACTCTATTTCTATTGCTCTGTCTCTGGTACTGGGTTTTTCTTTTTAGAATTTTTTTATATCCTTAAACTTTCTTGAAAAAAGCATGTGTTTGTTTGTTGAAATTTTTAAATATTTATATCGTTTTTTATTTAGAACGAATTTATTTATTTGTTGTATTTGCAAAATTTTTTACATATTCATTTTTTGTTTTTCCATAAGTTGATAAGCGTTTATAGTGGTATGAATTCACGTACTACTATTTTAAGTCTTTGTAGTTTAATGTTGTAATACTGCTTCGTCTTAAAAAATTTTTTATGTCTATAGCATTTACTTTTTTAACTCTGAACTTATAAAACTTTTCTATGCTGGGAATAGACGTTGGGTGCACTAATAAGTTTCTGCGACTTGACAAAAGTTGCATTTACAAGTATGTCACTATGGCAATACCATCATCATATTGTATCGTTATCAAACAAGTGAAGCTTTTACTCTTTTTAAATATATGATGGCGCAAAATGTTAAAAATTTCAAAATTATACGTACATAAAAATAATAAAATTGTTTAAATGGAAAAATTGCTAAGCTCAGAAAAATTACTAAATATCTTGCTAAACTCAATAGAGTCCGACCGAGCATTCGGTAACGGAGTTCGCCAAAAACCTGATATTTGGCGTTCGTTTAAATTTTTGATGAACACCGAAATTTAAAAAAATAACATGTCCTCGGTGTTTATTGGTTTGGAAGAATCATGACTTAGCAACATTTACAGAAGATCTAGATAAGCTTAGAAATATGGTTTATAAAGAAATCAGAATGTATGTGACAGAGCCTTTAAGTTCGAGCAATTTAAATATACATGAATACTGTAATCCTAGTCCATTTATCAGCTTATTGAGTGCTGCTGTACAGCTAAATTTCGACCAAAGAACCATTTTCATGGCATAAATGCATAAAAATTTTAAAACTCTGAAAAATCTAGCGAAATTTGTGTTTGGGTTGGGTCTAAAAAAGAAATGTAGTGCTTATTGGAGTTAAAAAAAAAAATTAACTAACATCAGTTTTACATAATTATTAATAAAAAAAAATTAAGGAAAAAAATAATATTTCCACAATAAATTCAAAATATTTAAAAATTTTATTTCTTGAAAAATCATTTAGCCACTAGTTTTTTTTTGAAATTTTAAAAATTGACAAATCTCTAAATTAAACAAAATAGCTAATTTAATCCAAGGCCCATTGAAAAGATCTGCGCAAGAAGCCTGATGATCATTGTTTGTGTTCTTTTTAGTTGTCAAAAGTTGTTTACATTTTGCTTACATGTGCATGTATACGTTTATGGTATGCCACACATACACGTTTTTTCCTTTTGCTTTGTATATGCGGTAGTAAATTTTTGACAACTAAAAAGAATCGTTTTTTTTTTTATACAAGTAAGCAGACCTGATAGATGGGCCTTGATTTAATCAAAACAAAATAACTTATTTTACAAAAACAATGATAAATTTAGCTTAATTCTGAAAAGCATTGAAAAATGTTAAAGCAAAATAGAAATTTTCTAAAACACAAAAAATATTTCTTAATAAAACTTATCAAATTCACTCAGAAATTTCCTAAAATGGCAGACATAAAATAGCTGTTTGTTTTACACAAGGCGAATTCAACTACAGGTGGTGCCGGGACTACAACAATCCAAAAACAACAGAAACAACATTATTAGTGCTAATAGCTCGACATGTCAACCATTCTTAGCAAAACACTAATAAATCAAAACAAATAAGCTGGAACTGTCAAAATCAGATGCCGTTTCGACACCACCTGTAGTTAATTCGCCTTGGTTTTCCATAATTAAGCATTGTTCACAATAAGAGAAACAATTTTGTGTTTTCTTCTATCTTTTTTTCCTCCCAAAGTATTTCATATATTTTCCTTTCATTTTTAAAACAAAAATGTAGCAAAATTTTTTATAAAAATGTAACTGAAGTTGAGTCTACTTCTACGTCAGCAACAATTGGGATGAAATTAAAACTGACGTTAATAATTATTTTATTTAGTTTTGAATGAAAATTTCAACAAAATGTTTCAAAAATTATAATAAATACATCATTTTGTTGTGGGAAAAATTTGCAAACGGTTTCTTAATTGAAAATGTGTGTTGTTGCGAAAAACAATTGTTTCTCTATTGTGAATTAGAAATAAACAATTTTACAAAACTGTGGAAAATTTTCTAAAGTTGTCAAAGGAAGTAAAAAAATTTTAACAATAATCACGACAAATGCAGAACAAAATCATAAATTTTTTTGAAAAGAAAAAATTATTTAAAGACAAATATTAATGTACTACCCAGCCATCGCAGACTGCTGTTCTGTTGCCTATCTCATCTGTGTCTTTGAACAAGATACATAAATCCGACGTTTTAGATCACATTACCACTTCTACTTTGCCTATAACTTACAGCTCCGTGATAACACCTCTCATGGTTATAACGCAGACCTTACTCCTGCCCAGAAGTGAATTAGAATCGTTCTTCGTAAGCAGCGACCATAACGTGCGTAATACTCTACAATCAGTTTAATTTACTGGTCACCCTCGTTTAGAACCCATTCCCTAATATTCCAAAATAAAAGACTTAGAAGTCGGCTTGTTTAATTCCGTCAGAATTCTTCACTGACTTGCCTAGTCAAGTTGCAGTGGTCAGTTACCCAGTATATCCTAAACTCCATAGAAAAAAAAATTACAGCCAGCATATGTATGTATATCATAGCTCTCCCTACGCTCACCTTAATGAATTCGCCTCGGTTTTTTACTTCATCCGCTCTTTTTACATTTTTAATTAAAAGAAGTCTGCGCATAGAAGGTTAGTTATCGATATCGGAATTTCATGCATTTAGCAAAAATGAGAAAAATGTTGACGACAACAAAAAATGCTTACGAAGAAGCAAAATTTAATAAGTTCAATTAAAAAAAATATCTATTAAATGGGAAAAGAACTTGCCGCAACAAATGACTTGACATTCATTGTCCGTTGGTTAACAGTCAATTAAATTTCTTATCACCGACCGGTGTTATTTTATAACCCTTATAAATATAAAACGCTTTTGAATTCAATGTCATTTCACATCCTTATTTTTCTCTAAATATAAATAACTCTTTAAAAATACCTGCTGTTTTATTGCCAATCCTTTTTATTAGTTTTTAAAATTTCTGCAAATCCATATTGGTTTCCTCAGAATGAACTAAAATCAATGTCTTTGAAAAAATTAACACGATAAAATATTTTCATTTGAATTGAGTGCAAAGTAAGAAATTTTTTCCATTCAATAAATAAAAGATTTTTTTTGTAAATTTTTCACCAAAAAAAAAAGGTCTTAAGAAAAAGAAAAACTCTTAAATTCTAAAAAAAAAAAAAACGTTGAAATCATTCAGTTTTAAATCGTAAATATAATGGAATATAAAGTGTTACGAATTCTGATATTCTAAGGACTTATTACTTTAGTGGAAATGTTTGGAAAAATACTAAATATTTTTGCTTTATATCAATTTCTTAACTTTTCTTCTTTTGTACATTTATTGGTAAGCAGATGAAAAAAAAGCGAACGAATGAATGAACAGAAACGCTGTCAATTCTTTTCAATATTTTCTACACTAGAATTTTTACAACGTAAAAGTGGTTGACAAATATTGACTTTATTCTTAAATGCACTTGTCACGTCGTCATCCAACCAGCCAAACAAACAAACTAGTTTATTTTTATTTTTTTAGATCTATCTGACTCAGTGATGTTAACCGTACGGTAATTACCCTTTTTTAGGGTAATTTTGGGCCGCAAAAGGTAGCAAGGTAATTTTATTTAAAATACGGTAATTTAAAGAAATTTGGATTTTTGGTATTTTTGGTACTTACATATGTAGGGTTTAAAGTTTTAACTTTTGAGAGGTGATTTTCAATTTTAAAATGCATAGATAAATATTATAACAAACAAATTAATACCATTATGTTTCTATAAATGTTTTCGTAACACCGATAAGTGCAAAATAAGAAAAATGAAATTTCTCTTGAGTATTATTAATTTTATATTTAACCTTTTGCTTGTTTAAAAATCAGCAATTCTTAAACATATGAAATGGCCGCAATGTTATAAATTTAACTTTTATTTTCGGATTATTTTAAGTACGGATCAAATTAAAAATTATTTTACTACCTTATCCATAAAAATTACAATTTGGGAATTCACAAGGTGTGTTATCCAGTCATGATATGCGAAGAAGTAAATAATGGGAAACTCGCAATTTAGATTAACAGAGGCAAGAGAAGCATTGTTTTCTCTATAGGTGCTAATACAGAAATTCATAAACGTGCAGAAATATGTTTTTCTATGCTTCGTCGATTACGAAAAGGTTTTTGACACTGTTCAGCATGATCAGAAAATCCTTTTGTCAATCTGCAAAAACGGCAAAGATATACAATTTGGGTATTCACAAGGTGTACTATCAGGTCATATCGTCATAATGTCCTAAATAATATTTTTCAATTGTTTAAAACAAATATTGTTGTGTTTCGAGCAAAATAAAAATTGTAATGCTGTGTTCATTATTCGTCATAACTGTACAGTAGAAATCTAAATTATAAGCGGTAGCCCACAGCAGTCATATATACCTATTTCTTGTAAATATTTTAAGACATATGCCTTTTCAACTTTTAAGATAAACATTTACATTCAGATTTTTCTTAACACACTATGTAAATTAATGGTTTATAAATAATGCTCTTATGTTCTGTTAACAAACGAAACAATCAATTTCCTGTCATTTAGAAACAGCACATTAATGTTTTGATTAAAAATCTTTGCGTAGGGTAATTTCTTCTCAAAAACGGTAATTTTTAGAGGGCCGTAAGGTAATGAAAAAATAAAAGTTAACATCACTGATCTGACTATTTTATACTTCAAATTTTTTTTTTAAATAAACTTTCAACGACTCCATGGCAAAGCAACTAATGTGTGTATGTATGTGTATTAAACAATTTAACAGCAATAAACTCACACTCAATCACACATATTCATACACGAACTCATTCTCAGTATTACACTTACATACTTAACTTATTTTAGCAACAAACTTAAAGTAAAAATTGCTATAGTGGAAAATATATCAAGAAAAATAAATCGCAGGAAAGCGTAAAAAATAACTATTAGAAGAGGTTTGAGGTGGGTAGATGTGTGTGCATATATCTTTATATCATGTGTAAAAATATTTGTATAAATATTCGTAGGTTAACAGTTTGTAAGTTTGGGTCAAATGCGATTAGAATTACAATTTACTCGATAGAAAAAGGTTGATATGATAGAATACCAATAAAATGTATTACTGATTATATAAATATGAAATATTTATATTTTGCGCCACATGGAGTCTTGAAAATTGAACTTAAATAACGCCTGCCAAAAAATGTACTACAAAGTAATAAGTTTTAAAGGGAAATTTTGTTTAAAAATACGGCCTTTTTAAATAAAAAACAGGTTTAAAGTCTGAACACAATATAACGATAATTTATTGCGGTGCGATTTTTTATACGATTTTAAAACAAGAAATCGCTGTACGGGACGGCATAAAATTAATATCTATTATTTTCATTACGAACTTCGTTGTTCTCTCAATTTTTGATACTCTTTCATTTTCTGATGTTGCCATAGTTTTTGAATAATTGGCGATGTTCATAACATAATTGTAAACTAAAAACATGATAAAAATGTTTGCACAAATAAATGAATAAAAATTTAAACAAACAAGAAGAACTATTGCCGTCGCCGTCTTCCGTTGTATTATGTTTATTTTTCTCTCCCGCAACAAGAAATTGCACCGCACCGCAAAAATTGTGTTTAGACTAAAGACCTGCACGAGTGTATCAGTAAGTATTGTTGAAACAGATACACCAGATATTTATCTGTTACTACTGATATAAATGAGAGAATGAGTGTAACTGATATTGTATGGTTTTGCTTTTGTCCACTCACCATATCTTAAAAACAAAAACAGTTGCTTATGGTTTTGTATTGAGTATGACATAACTTTTTTTTTTCTTCCAAATATCTGTTGTCACCATGAGTATTTCTACAATATCTGTGGTGTTCTGTTGTATTTTAAAATATTGTTGGCGAGTTGATGAAAATAAGAAAGTTTATAAAAACTTGTATACGATCTCAACCAGGGGTGCCAGATGGTTTTGGTAAGAAATCGGCATATTTTCAAAAACAAATCAGAAATTAAATTAAATAAAAAAATCGGCAAATTACTATTACGATTTTAAAGTGATCTGACCAGCGACAAGCTTTGGTAGTTAATGTACAAAAAATTAGTTGAATAAAATGCTGGTTTAAATCGAACTCCTGAAATGAGTTTTATTTTTTGACGGCTGAATAAAATTCTCGTTTTCACAGTTTTATTCGATATTTTATTCCTCAACTGAGTTTTAATTTATGACGGCTTCATAAAACTCTCTTTTTAAGAGTTAAATTTTGCCTTTTATTTTTACGTTGAAAAATTACTGTTTTATATGGACTTGTTTGTTTTTAAATTAAAAAAATAACTCAGGGACTGAAAATAATTACAGCATATTATTATTTTTTGTAAAGGTTACGAGAAATATTCCTTTATTTTCAATTGGGAATATTAAACCATTATCGTTATATATATTTTATTTTGTTGGTAGTAACCAATGAAAGTAAAATTTATTTTTTTTGGTTAATGATAACCAAATTTGTTACAAATATCTATTGGAAAAAATATATTTTTTCCTGGTAATGTTTTTTTATTTTTTGGGTACAAATATCCAATTTAAACAAATAAGAAAGTAAAGTTCTTCAATCCCGACCCTATGATACTCCACACCACATCATTTAGACAACTTTTCAAGAGTGTACCTTAATTGGGACCAATGGGCAATCATGGACCCTGGAAAACAAATTATATTATAAAGTTAAGATTCAGGTCAATGTTATTACCATTTATCGTAGGCTTAATTCTTAGGACAATAAGAACCTATGTACCGAATTTCAGCAATTTATCTTCAAAATTGCGACTTGAACTTTGCCTACAAGGTTTACACGGACAGCCAGCCGGACGGGTGGATTTCTTTAGATCGATTCCCCTTGTGCCTTAAGTTCCCTCATATGTAGTGGTATATTTCTCAAAATGTGTTTGCTTGGTTAGACATACAATACAAATACTGCATATATGGAATACATATAACCATTTTTTCCTTAAGTAGATATAAGCGCTGAATTAATAACAGTTGTATCTTTGTAATGTAACAAGTTACCCAAAATTAATAACACTGTGCAAGAAATTTACACTTTTTTTGAGACAAATATTTTTATTTAACCTAATTCGGATACGTTGAATCCAGTGGTGCTCGCCGCTTTTAAGATTGGCTATGGTTTTCGAGATATACCGTTATTTCGAAAATGGAGGAGGTTGCATAACATATGTTCGCGTAACTCAAACACGCTTTTGCGATAAAATTTCCTTTAAGAAAAGTAAAATTTATTTCTAATGTGAGCAGTCGTTTTTGAAACATAGGTTTTTTTATTGAAAAAAAATTAATTTTTTTATCAAAATTTCGAAATTTTTGTTTTTTAAAAATTCATAAAAAATTAAAAAATACAGCAAGGCTTCTAATTTTTTGCAGACATATAAAAAACGAAGCTGCAAACAAAACAAAAAAAATTGCGGAGTTTCGGTTTTTTTAGTAATTTTAGTAAACTAAACCGTTTTTGAGTTACGCTAATAGGTGTATGTTGTGCAACCTCCTCCATTTTCAAAATAACGGTATATCTCGAAAACCAGAGCCAATCTTAAAAACGGCGAGCACCACTGGATTCATCGTATCCGAATTAGGTTAAAACGCCAGGTGCCCAGCTTGTCTGTTTTTTCAACTAGCGTAGTGTAATATATATAAAACAAACCAAAAATTACCGTGTTGTAAGTATTTCTCAAAAAATAGGCACTTTGATAATTTAGAGGAAAATATCGCCAAAATGCCTAAAAATCGTGAAATATGGCCTGATAACAACGATTCTCGCTTGTGTTGCTGTTGTTGCTCGGCAATTTGTACTGCCACAGCACAACACACAGTGTGTGTGTGTTTGTGTGATATGTCTGGTTTTTTTTATTGGCTTTTTGTTATGTATACCCTCCGCCACAACTAGCTGGGTATACTTAGTTTGTCATTTCGTGTGAAACATTTTTATTAATCGAGCCTTAACCGCGAAAATAACGTAAGCACCAAAATAAATTTTATAGGTGAGAGTTTTTTTTATTCTAATTTTGTATTAAATTTGTTGCTCACGATAAAATCAGGGACCAAACATAATGGTTATTGTATTTTATTTGAGTTTACTGGAAAATTCCTTTTATTTTCATTTGGTTATTTTTAACCATTATCGTTACATATATTTTATACTGGTTATCGTAACCAATTAAAGTAAAAAATATTTCTTTTTTTGTTACACATAAATAACCATTACTTCAACCACAATTTTTTTTTTGGTTACAAACAACTATTAAACCAAATAATTAATTTTTTGGTTACAAATAACCATTTTAAAAAATAATTAATTTTTTTGGTTTCAAATAACCATTAAAACAAGCAATTTTTTTTAAACAGTTTTTTTGCTTTTGCCGGAAAAATTATTGCCCAAGGGTCCCAAATAGTAACCGACTATACTTTCTTACTTATGTATAATTTATATTTGTAACCAAAAAATAAATTACTTGTTTTAATGGTTATTTGTAACCAAATTAATTTATTATTTGTTAAAATGGTTATTTGTAACTAAAAATTATTTATTTTGTTTAATAGTTGTTTGTAACCAAAAAATTTTTTAGTTGAATTAATGGTTATTTATGAAGGTATAACCAAAAAAAATATTTTTTACTTTAATTGGTTACGATAACCAGAATAAAATATATATATATTAAATGATAATTGTAATTTTTAACCTTTACCCATAATTCATCAATATTAATGGTTATATTTATATGATTTTTTGTCGTTTCCTTTATAGGGTCCCTGGATAAAATTGTGTTTGCTATAAAATCGTTAAAGCCATTTATTTAGAAAAAAACAAAAATTTAAAATGATGCCGCTACGTTATTTTCGCGGTTAAGGCTCAAATTCAACTATTCGTCAAACAATTCTTTTCAAAATAAAAATATTTCAAAACGTTAATATGAATTTTCTATTTTTTTCTACATAATACGGTTATATTAAATAAAAAAACCTAAAGTATAACTTATTAAATTTTCGAGCTTGAGGTCTTGTTTTTGATATAAAATTTATTTAAATCAATATTTCAGCACTCCTTTGAGTGTCTTCTTCAGGGTTTTTTTCATGATTGTTTGCTATTTTTTCGGTGCGTTTTTTAATTTTTCTAACCCAACAGTTATACTTACTGTAACATTTGCATTTATGTATGTAGGTTATTTCCACATAAAATGTAGCATACTTCTTTTTTAATGTTTTCAAAAGTGTTTACCTACATATTTTAGAAAAGTGCTTTAAACGAAAAAAATAGTTTTGGTTGGTAAAAACCCAAGTTTTTTTTACAAGAACAAATTACATGTGTTCAGTTCTTTCAGTAATTTTTTTTTACAATAATTTTTGTCTACATGTCTTTTTAACAAAAACAACAATACACAGGCATCAAAGAATTTAAGAAAAAAATATTACCGTTACTAAAATTTTCAAAAATGTTTGCTTTAAAAAAAAGCAGCATACACATTTTTACAAGAACAAATCATGTACGCAGCAGACACAAAGGCTAATCGTGCTGCTCATCAAGAAAAATTGCAAGTGCTTCCACTTGTATTTTCGTCGTAGGTATAATACGTAACTAGTAGTGTTGTTGTTGCTTGGCAATTTGTACGACCATAGTACAAGCAGCCTGTGTGTTTTGTTTTTGTAAAATTTTTTGTTTGGCTTTTTTTTTCGCTCGTAATACATTCACGCTCTTTTTCGTTGAAAAATAATTGAAAATAACGGCATCGTACAATAAGTAACTTATTGTATTCCATCAGTATCCACTAGTATCTGCTTTTGCGAAGCAGATATTAACAGATATGATACTCTCTTTCGCTTTTGTATCAACTTACATCCACTCTTTTACAAATCATATCAATATCAACTTATATCAGAAACACAAGAGCACTCATCCATACGCATCCACTTTAGAAAACACACAGAAACAGATATAAACAGATGTATCTGTGCAGGTCTTTAGTTTAGACCAGGGGTTTCCATTTCTTTGCACAATTGTGCATACCACTACAAAGACATATATTTATGCTCTTCAATTCAGTCGTCGGTGTGACTTCGACAAGTGTACATGTTTAGCGGATGCTATATTATTTTCTTTCAGCTTACACTCAAAAATATTGTGCGGTCAAAAATGCTTTTGGTAACATCCAATGCCTTGCGTGCAATATTTAGAGTCTAAATTTTAAGACTTAAATGCAGAGTAATATAACATTTTTATTTAATTTTAACATAATTTAAATTGTTGAAAATATTTAACAGCAAAGCTAGCGTAAATTTTATTTAGTAAATTTTTTTAACAATAACATTTACTGCAACGTTTAAGCTAACGATATGTGTTTTGTTTGTGAAAAAAAATTCTTTGCTACCTGTAAAAGGGTCCCTTTTGCTTTCTTTAAAAAGACGTACCTAAATGCAGAAATTATTAAGAAAAAAATAGCCAAAAGAATTTGTTGGTATTTTGCTTTTAAAAATATTTTGGTTTCTGTACCAATTGCGTCGTTGGGTTTTTTATTTCTTTGAAAACCCTTTTCTTAAGTAAGTAGAAATATTTAAAATACAAGTAAAAAAGTCTTGTTTTGCTACAATTTATGTGTAAATAACCTGTACACATAAAAGCAAATGTGACAATAGGTAAAATGTTTGGGTAAGAAGATGTGTTTTATTGATGTATTAATGAAACTTTATTGTTTCGCACTATTTTTATTGCTTACTTTTTTATGCTACAATTATTTGACCGAGCCCAAAGAGTTAAGGCTCAGTAAGTCTTTACTTTCTGTTCTGTTACGAACCAGCTGATTTGTTTTTGTTATTAAAAAACCTGTGAAATTGATTAGTTGTTCTGTTCTGTTGCGGTTCAGTTTGATAAAATCAAGAACTTGTAAAGTAATTGTAAGTTACCGCAAAATAAATAATAAAAAATTCGTTAATTAAATTAATACCATTTCTATATTACTTACCACTATGAATACCCTAACTGTTTACTAAAATAACCTTTTCACGTTATAATTCTCATATTGAATTGAAAAAATGGTTAATAGAAGAGAAAATTAATGAACCAAAATCAGTTCCCAAACTGAAAATGGAGATTTCAAGTTTAGTAATATTGGAAATTGTTAAGAAAGGAAGACCATTGTGGGATGGTGTTTTTATCAAGCAATTGCTGAAGAAAATTTGGGAAAGGCTTAATTATAATACTAAATTTATAGAGTCTCTTCCCCTGTCCAGTCAAACGGTAGGCCGTCGTACTGTTCAATTAGGAACTTGTGTAGAATCTGCAATTAGGGAAAAAGTAGTTAATTGCGAATTTTTTTCAATTTGTTTAGACGAAAGCACTGACATAAATGATCTGTGTGAACTTGTAATTTGTATTCGATGCGTAGACAGCGAATACACTATTTTTGAGTCAATGTTTAGTTTAGAATCATTTTATGGAAATGTAACTGGCACGTTGTTGTATGATGTTGTCAGAGAAAAGCTTCTTTCCATTGTAAACATAAACAAATTTGCTGGAGTCTGCACAGATGGAGCCAATGTAATGTTGGGCAAATAAAATGGACTTATAAGCCAATTAAAAAAACACGAATTTGCAGTTCATAATTTTCACTGCATAATTCATCAGACCGCTCTTGCATCGAAATTCATAAATGATACCCCAGCTATGAAGACAGCAGAGGATAAAATAAATAAAATTCGAGGCGGACATCAAGCGCTTATCCACCGAAAATTTGTTACCTTTTTAAAAAACAAAAATGCTGTCAATTGTAACCTGAAAATGTTTACAGAAGTTCGGTGGCTAAGTCGCGGTGATTGCCTGAATAGACTTTATGATTTAAGAGAAGAAGTTCTTCAGTTTCTTGAAACTGAGAAAATAGAAAAAGTTTTAGTCCAGTGTTTAAAAGACAATAATTTTATTTTAGACTATGCTTTTTTGGCAGACACGACAAGTATGTTAAATGAACTTAATTTGGAATTGCAAGGAATGGAACGCAATATATGCGACTTGTCAAAAATCATTCACAATTTTAAAACAAAACTTTTTCTAATTTTTGCCCAAATTAAAAGTGGTGATTTTTCCAACTTTCCAAAAACTTCACTTGTTTACAGAAATCTCGAAATCGACAAAAGATATGAATATGCCGAAATATTTGAAACACTTTTCAATAATTTTCAAGACAGGTTTCAAGATTTTGTAATTTTACAACCGCTATTAGATCTTTTCGAAAACCATTTTCGTTGCGATGTAAGCAACTACGAATTTGATATTTAATCAGAACTAATCATACTACGAAGCGAAGTAAATGCCCCAGATGAAAATAATATTGTAGAGTTCTGGAAAGATTTGGATGGCGAGTTCTATCCTGAACTAAAAAAAAATTCATTGAGGTGCCTCTCTTTATTCGGCACTACTAACTTATGCGAACAAATTTTTCGGATTTAAAATTTATTTGTTCCAAGCAACGTAATAAATTAGGTTCATCCCATTTGAAAAGCATTCTACTATTACGAAACTGCCATAAAAGTATAAATTTAGAAGATTTTATTTTATAACTTGTATAACACAAGGAAAAAAAATTAAAAATTTTTTGTGTTGCTAGAAAATTTGTAGCAGTTCT
The DNA here is from genome assembly GCA_949318255.1 of Pollenia labialis. Taxonomy (NCBI): domain Eukaryota; kingdom Metazoa; phylum Arthropoda; class Insecta; order Diptera; family Polleniidae; genus Pollenia; species Pollenia labialis. Next base: position 122,010,167 of record OX439142.1, read on the forward strand.
TTACCAATTCAATGTCGCTGATTTTAAAACTGCACTTTGTTTTCTATCAGCTGTGATTTGCGTGCAATATTTATTTTTTATGAATTTTTAAAACATAAAAATCTTTAATTTTTTACAATTGTTTGATAAGATATTTGAAACTGATTTAGAGTCAAAAAGCTTCCGAATAAAAAAAAGTGTAGTTTTAAAATCAGCGACATTGAATTGGTAAAGAATTGCTACAAATTTTTTATCAACACAAAAAATTTTTAATTTTGTACCTTTGTGTTATACTTATAAAATATATTACTAACATTTTATTTCGGCTGTAAATAAATGCATTCTCTCAATTTGCTTACTCTCTGGTACTCACTAATACACAAGCAAAAAAATTTTGGAAATCCCTGGTTTAGACTCTTAAGTCCTTATGACACACATTTTTTATTCATAAAATTGATGTAGAATTGATAGAAAGAAACAGTAAATGTTGGAAAGAGCAAACTAAAAAGAAAAATGTTCAGTTTTTCTTTTGTTAATTTTATTAAATGTTGTCATGTTTTTGTTTGTGAAAAACATTAAAACAAAACAAACAAAAAGCGGTAAATAGCAAAATTTGCCCCTAAGCCGCTGATTCAGCGACACTTTTAATATATCAAACTTGAAATTTGTATGGTTTGGCGCCCTATGCTCCAATGGGAGTTAGAGGAACACATATAAATATATAAACTTGAAATGTCAATTTCAACTCTCACTCCTAATCTAAGCTTAACTTTTTTATTTTGATCTTTTTTTGATTAATAAACTTACTTTTTCTCTTAAAAAAAAATTAGTATTTTTGTCCAAATAGCTTCGAAAGGTCCTCTGAAAATTGTTGTTTTTTTGTTATCTTAAAACTTTTTTATATGAAAAAGAGTAAAATTAATGCACATGAAACTTAGCGATTGTAAGTTATTTCTTTGAATTTTAAAATATTTCGTGTCCTGTGCGACATTGAAAACGTATAAAAAGCTCATTTAATATCAAGTTTAAACAATTAAATTAAAAAAACTCCTTGACAAAAAAAAGGGAAGATATGTAATACATTATTGAAAATTTGTCACGTGCGACAGACATAGCAGTGTGAAAAAAAATTTTTTTTATTTTTTAAATAATTGATTTAGAAAAATTGTGATATTTTAGTTGACCTGTCGCTTTTTAATTTAAAATTTTGATATTTAGTTAGGCTTGAGTTCATCAAATTTTGGTTTTATTTATGTTTTCATTATTGAATTTACCCTTCTCAGTCCCAAGGAAGTCTTAAAAAATATTTTTTATACTCCTGAAAAAAAAACAATAGAATAAATGTTTTTCTCAATGACATAAACGACGAAGGGATTCAAAGATATTGCAGGTACTGCCGGCTGGACGTTTGAAATTTAATGAAATAAAAAAAACAGTGCTAAAGAAACCCTGTTCTATGATCAGCAAATCTTAAATAAAAGGAAAAAAATTTTAAGTTGCCAGTATACAAACAAAAATTCTGGCTTAAAGTACAAAATGGTCATGAGATGAAAAGTTTTTTAGCATCTTTGAATACGTTTGAAAAATACCCAGTAGGCTGCACATGGTGAACGAAGAATCATGACTCAGAGGATACTCTGTGCAGCATGTGTATCTCCCCATGTTCAGGTTACGTATAAAGGTGTCATTCTGCTTGTTGAAAGGTCGTAAATTCCAGTTGGGGTCATCATTTTCCCCCAGAAAAATTTCCGCCTGGAAGACCCAAGGCAGGACAGCAACAATGCAGATAAAATCTTCATATCTTGGTACTTATATTACTCATTATAAACTGGTGATATCTTAAATCGCAGTGCCCCGTAAAAAGGTAAATAGTAGGTAAATAGTTCCGCCTTCTGAAGTAGCTCACCTGGCTTGCCACGGGGCATGTTCACAAATCCCTTGGACTGTTTTAACCCAGAAGTGTGTGAAGGAAATCACGTTCGGACCATGTTTGTTTCGTCCCCTAATATGGCCAACAGTGACGCCGAAGGAATATAAGTGGACGGCGAGCACCCCTCTTTGCCAAACAGTCAGCCGAAGAGGTTATAACTACACTAATTTTGTTAGGTTTGAGATATATATGTGATATATATATATATATTTTTTTTTTTTTTGCTTAAAATAATTTTACTTAGCATGTTAAAATATAATTTCGTAAGTAGAACAACAACATATGTATGGCATTTTGACAAAACATCTTAACAAATTTAAAAAACTGAAAATAATGTTGTTAATCGTAGGAATTTTTTTTCAAACAACATTTTTGTTTATGTATGTTTTTAAAATTTTGTATTATAAACGAAATTTTTATAATTTGATAAAAATTATTTTTTCATCAAGTTTTTTTTTAACTTTTCTGCTATCTTATCTCGACTTAAGATGTTTTGTCAAAATGCCAGAGATATAATGATGGGACAAATTTCTCGTGCGACGATAATTAAAATTAAATTAGGCATAATTGAAAAAACGATTCAAAGTTGTGTGAGCTGTGGCACCATCATATTGTAACCATAATTCTGGGTTGTTCCTCACCACGGGCCTTGAAAGTTATTGAATCATTGCCCGATATTGAATGCTATTCACATTGACCGCAACTTGTTCTTCGTTTTCGAATTGTTGTTTTTTTTATATACTATGAGCGACCTCCTTCATTTTAGCTTATCTCGAAAACAAATGCTAACCTTAAAAAATCATTAGCACCACTGGATTCGGCGTACTTAAAAAAAAAGTGTAAATATTCTTGGGTTTTTGATGACTTCTATTTTTATAGAAGTGACCATGAAGCTGAAAATGGGTCTCATCCTTAATTATCCGATATGAGCAATCGAATGCTGACTTTCAAAATAAAATTGAAAAACTTTGGTTCTTCGTTCTGTGCTGAGTCTTTCCATCATTAATTTCCCAAATTTTTAAAAGAAAAAGAAAATCAAAAAACGTAAACATGAAATTAATTCAAAAATCAAAATTTGTTTAAGAAGCTTTTTGATTTTAATGGTACTGTTTTGTTAAAAAGGTGCTGTTTGTTTAAAATTGAGTGTTGAAACTACTATTTAATCCAAGAAAAAGTGTTAGTTTATTTATATCCTCCCCCAAATATGGTTATTCGTTCAAGTAACCCTTTAAAAAAAATACCTATTGTTTAAATTTTATGTATCAAACTCAACTAGAATACATTTGATTGGGGTACCTGTACGTATACTTGAATTTCAAGTATTACTTTATTAAATATTATTCATACGCCGTGTATGTCAATTATTTAGTTAACTTTAACATTAAAATAAAATTTTGTGTTGAACACCTTCACAAACACAGAAACATAACTACGTACATCCAAACTAACACCCGTATTCGTAGCAATTTTTTAAATTTGTCAAATTTCCATACAAACCCGGTTATAAAATGTCTTTAACAATATAACAATGTGTTATGGATATGGAGTAAATCTTAAACATTTTAATTCAATTGTTCTACCGTGAAGTAAAAATCTCTTCAAAAATATTATTTTTCATTTTATCTCGAACTCAATTTTGTATATTTTTTTTTTTGTTGTAGTTGTTATGGGCAACCATATAAATGAATAACAACGTGGTTTTGTTGTGTTTTTGTAATCTCATAGTTTTGTTTTTATTTACACTCACTTAAGCACCACTCTCAGAGTAATATTATTATTTTGTTGCGAGTAATACAATCATACAAATACTCTGTACTAGTTTTACACATGGATGACATGTGTGTGTACTTGTTTGTCATAAACCGTAGTGAAGCGAAGTAAATGAAAAGCCCATAAATCAATATCACTCATGTCAGCTGTCAATCGCTATAAATGGCAAAATTAAGTAATAAGATTATAAAGCAAAACAACAGCGCCAACAATAATATTAAAAAAAACACTACTTTACTGTCCTAATGGAAATAAAAACAACATTTTGTGTAAATGAAATATTTTATAAAATGTACGAAATTTTATTAAATAAAAAGAAGACTGATTGACGTTGTGTCTTTGTTTATTGTGAAAGTTTTTTATTTATTTTTCTCCTTGTTGTATATTTTGTAATACAAAGAGTTAGTAATCTGTCACTGTTATCATTTTACCATTACAACAGAACACACTTTAGTATGCAGGGGCAATTTGTGTAAACTGTCAATAAAGACATCAATAAAAATGTAAAACAAGATAAGAAAAAATGAAACATAAAGTCGTTGAAAATTTCCTCAGGTGATCACTGAGTAATTAAAGTATCTCAGGTATCGAAAAAGAATTGTTGCAAATGTATTTTACATAAAGTGTTAAACGGCAAAGATTTCTAAGGAGATAGTGTGAATACTATCGAAACATATCAAATCAACCTGTTCGTGAATGTGGGTTCGATTCCTGCGGCTGTCAATAATAAAAAAATATTGATAAATTTTAATTCATTTCATTTATAAAATTCATTTCTTTATAAAAATAATTTAATATAAATTAAATTCAATTAACTTTAGCCTGATTAAAATATCAAAATTTGGATTACAAATGGCATTTCTTATTTTTTTTTATTAATAATTTAATGCTTTGGAAACTTTGGCTCTTGCCGTTCCCCAGATATACAGCAAAAAGTAACGAAAATACCACAACCACAAGGGATTTTTTGGGAAAAATTAGAGGTATTCGTGGTTTTTTGCTCATATCTCAGCCATTTGTGGACCGATCTTTTTTAAATTTCAATAGCAAACAATTCCGGACCATATGTGACATAAATGTACAATAACCTGGCCCCCATCATATATGGGGTCTTCGGAAACCCCATTTCAACAGACAGACGGGCAGACGGACATCGTTAAATCAACTTCGCTTTTCATAAGGACCCAGAATATATACACGTTATAGGGTGTTGGATCAATATTGTAGAAATTACAAACGGAATGACAAACTTATATATACCCTTTTACCTTCGGTCAAGGGTATAAAAATACACAGAAAATTCAAATTTAATGGGGTATGTTTATTATCATTTGAAAGAACATTCTTTGGCATTTATTTTTTGAAGATTATTTCTATCAAATGTTGGCCATTGCTACGTCGCAGATGGTGCATCCGTCGAGTCCAATTTTCGATGACTCGTTCGAGCATTTCGACTGGTAACTGTCGAATGACACGCGTGATGTTTTCTTCCAAGGCCTGGGGTCTAATCACCGCATTCGATACTATCGTATCAAATAAACTATCGAATGTTTTTGCATACGATAGACAATCCCGTATCGAATGAAAACTCGAAAAATGTAATGTCGAGTTACTCGATATCGAATGCTAATATTTCAAATTCAATAAATTGCATTCGATATCGAGAGTCATGATACCAAAATAAATAATTTCGATCAATTTTGCTCGATATCGTATGCGGTGATTAGACCCTTGAATTGAAGCGGGTTTGCCCGCATAAACTTTAGACTTTACATATCCCCACAGAAAAAAATCTAACGGTGTGATATCGCACGATCTTAGGGGCCAATCGACCGGCCCAAAACGTAAAATTATATGCTCACCGAAGTGTTCTCTCAATTAATCCATTGTTTGATGCGATTTGTGGGATGTGGTGCCGTCTTGCTGAAACTAAATGTCGCTGAGATCACGAGCTGCAATTTTAGGCATCAAAAAGTCGGTTATCATGGCACGATAACGGTCGCCATTAACGGTTTCGTTCGCACTGACATAATTTTTAAAGAAATATGGGCCGATGATTCCACCTACAAACCACAACAAACCGTTGTTTTTCAGGATGAAGTGACACTTCTAGAATCTCTTCAGAGCCTCATCACTGAACAAAATTTTCCTCGAAAACATCGGATCTTCTTTTAACTTTTCAAGAGCCCATTTAGCGAAGCGCTGTCGCTTGGGAAGGTCGAGTCTTTCTATTATGAAAAGCCAAACAATACTACACAAACATAACATGACAGCATGACTCGACTCACACGTGATCTGTCAAAAAAAAAAGGCTATTGAAAAAAGTATCTTAACTTGAATCAACCGTTACTATGAGTAGACCTAAACCCTGATTGTTGGTCTACGGTTATGTTAACAGAGTCATTTTTTTAAGATTATCAAATATTTGACTTTTATTTTGCTTCAATAAAATTTAAAAAAATAGAAAAAAAAATCACGTTAGGAAGACGGAATTTCGTATCTTACAGCTGAATACTGTCGATGTGCAAACTTGCTAGTTTTTGCTGGTTAGGCGTTCATTTAAATTATTATTTAAAATTTAAAGAAAAACTTTGAAAATGTTATATGTACTCTAAAAATAATGAACACACCTATTAAATGCCTAAAGAGTCATTTGTTCGCTCGAAACTATTTTATTTTGTGTGTGTTGTAAATTCAGTATGTGTGTAAGAAATGGTCACATTAACAAACATTTGAGGACCCACATGTAACCACTATTTTCATCAATAATTAACTTGCTTGATTTTACATAAAGTATGCTAAATCAAACAGTTTATTAAAACAATTATTCTTGAATTTTTTCATTAATAAAGTTTAATAGATGCACAAAAATCTTTAAAACGAAAGGAGTTTTTCTTCAAATATTTGCAAAATGTGAACCTTTAGAATGTTTATTTCAAACGATTTTGAATTTCAAGATAATACTTTTTATTGCTTAAGTGTTCAAACCGAATTAAATCTTCAGCTTCAGGCAAAAAACCTAAAGCCCGTAATTTAAACGAAGGCAGCAACTTCAAATTCTCTCCCATTTTGGTGTTTATATTTTTTATTTTCTTTTGTTAATTATTTTTTGTATCCAAAATGTACGAAATTTAATGAAAATTAATGTTGAAAGAATAAGTGTCTATATGTCAGAGAGAGCATTAGAAAAAAAGTTCTCAAAATAAAATAGAATTTATTTCACGACGGCATTCTACTTCAAATTTTTATATCCAATTGTATGGAAAAAGTGGTCTCAAAGCAGTTCTGTTTGAACACTAAGGACAAACTATATTAAAACCAAGGCGAATTCATTATAGGTGGTCTTAAAAGCCCTGCTGATAACTTTTTTTTTAGCTCAATCATTGTTGGATGTCAAAATGTGGTTTATTATCTTTCTGTTTCTGTTTTGTTTTATTTCTGTTGTTTACATTTGGGGGATTCACAAGGTGTCATAAAGTCATATGTCTTAAAATAATAACATGAATAAATAAGACTGTTGTGAACAACCCCTCATAAATTAGTGTGCTATTTTGAATTTAAATCAGCTGATTTAAAACAAATATAAAAAAATAAATATTTTCCTACAGTCGAAATATTTTTTAATTCTAATCCATGAATTAATAAATTACATTAAGGGCTAAAAAATCAGAGCAAGTTAAACTCTATTTTTGGTTTAAAATGTGTTTAAACCATCAAATCTATAAATCACCCAACATATAAACCATTTTTAAACGTATAAAATTGGGCGTTTAAACTACCAATACAGACCGTATGAATTTGCTAAGATTTATCGTAGTGCTGCCACATGTTATTATTTAACAACATATAATGCATGGGACACTGATTTATAGCTGTTGAGTTTAAACTTCATATAAATTTGAGTTTAGTTCAACTAAACCAGCGTTTAAACCATCAGTGATTTATTAGCCATAAGTCTTACCTGACTATTTTCCATTTTTTATACGCAAATCACAAATAATATTTTTTTTGGTTAACTTACCAAACGTCAGAGTCCTAAGTCGGTCTAATATTACGCCGCAAGTGTTTTTCTGCAAAAATTGCTAGCCGAAGGTTATATCCGGATGGCGAGGCTACAAAAACATAGCCGCTCGGCTCAGACGCTCAGCGCAGGTCTCTTCTTATTAAATACGACAGCACAATAAACATAGCAAGCAAAGTTTTATTAATTTAAGACACTTTTTGTTTACAAAGCAACCACAATATTTTTAAACCATTGTAAAATGTTAGAATATTATGACAATACAACATGATAGCACACCTTGGGAATACCCCAATTGTACAATGATTTTACAAAAACAAATTGCTTGTGGTTTTTGTTCGAGGTGTATATATTGATTATATATGAATATATACATATGAATATATAAAAAAAAAATTTATTTGAAAAATAAATAAAATTAGGAAGTTTCTTTTGATACTTGAATAAAAAATATAAAATTTTCGCATTGACTTAAAACATTTTAATTCATTTCTTTTTCTTAATTTTGCAACATTATTTTTTAAATATGCATATAAGTATAAATATTACCATGATAGAAATAAAATTATTACCCAATTTATTCTAAAAAAAAACCATTAGAAATGCGATGAAGAAAAATAAAATAGCAGAAATCCAGCTATTGGATACTTTTCCTTTAACAATAATTTAATTTAAAAGATTTACACAGAAAAAATATTTGCAAAAAATTATTCAATTAAATAATTAATTGGTGTACATTAATTATTCAATTAATTTTTTGTTTGCTGCAATTAATTTTTTTAATCAAAACCCATAAAATTAAATGTCTGTGTATATGTGGTGTATTTTTTGGTTATGCAATTAATTTTTTAATTGACTAAATTTGTGTCCAATGACTCGAAAATACAAATCCGTTAATTGATATGATCAATTCCTTTGCAGGGGCAAAATTAGTTAAATATTTAATTGTCTGAACGAATTGTTTAATTGAAGTCGATTTTCTATTTTTTCTGTGTATTAAACAGAGAACTGGTAACATGCATCATCAAGCCACCGAATAAATGAATGTTAAAAAACGTTTGTACGTTTTCTGCTGTTCAGTTCAGCTCATGCAGCCAACAAACGAAAATAAATACCAACGAAAGAATAATTGAAGGAAAGAACAGCGTAAATCATCATCATGAACAGCAACAACTATATTGTAAGATGGAAAAACAGCAACGTGATTATTGTCATCATTGTAATCATCATGAAAATCATTAACATTATGGGTTCAAATACTCATACAAAATGATTACAATAATACTGATGAATATGAGAAGGCAAGTGGCAACAAGCACGCGGCAAAAGAGCCATTTTAACTGTGATATATAGATAGAAACGACATAAAGACAAACAGCCTGATTGACGGGGTGTTGATAAACCGACAACAATAATGTAACATACCAAGGAAATTTTTAAATTTTTCAGGTGCCACAGGACGCACTTAGGACAAAAGGAAATTGCAATTTTATCAAGTGTATACAACTGAGTTTTATTACAGTTTTCATCAGTATTGTTTACGTCACACTGCTTCACCCGTAGAACACGTAGAAGTTGAAGTGATAGGGAAAGGGAAGAGGGCATTATAGAAAACGTGTTTTGTAGAAATGTTTGCAACATTGTGAACTGTACAATTATGTAAGTATATTATTAACCAAACACCTACAGCACAAAATAAAAACAAAAAAAAAAGAAGTAAAAACAAAACATTTCAACAGCAACACCAGGAAGATTGAAACGAAAAAATGTTGAGAATGCTGAATGTCACGCACTTCTCCATTGAATTGATGTGTGCAAGTGTGTGATTGAGTGAAAATGACTCTGGCACTTGTGTGAGGGATACAAACAGAATGTTGTTGTTAATACTACAGCTACTCTGTTGAATTTTTTATTGCAATTTTTTTTACAAAGCTTTAAGTGATGCATGTTGCATTGTTTTGTTACAAACATTGTACTACTGGAAAATACTGGCCCTAGAGATTATTTTTGCCATAATGCAGAGTATTTGCCACTTACTACCACAGCTGTAGCCAGTTCCAGTGCTATTGTCAATGGTACTGCTGCCATTTACTAGTAGAAACCAGTTTTGTTTTATCTTAAACTGACTAACAGGAAATTTTAAAAGAAGGTTTATAATCAGCATCTAATAAAGTGTCATTCCCATTACAACAAGCCCTTTATGTATGAATGTGCATTTTATGCTGGGGTTACAGTCAAATGTCACCATTTACCATTTGGGAAAAAATATAGTACAAGAGACTATTATCTTGGCCATTAATCACTGGCAAATTTAATATATTTTTTTCCATTTCCTATCTGTTTTTGTTATTATTTATAGCGTGTTGGGCCTTAAGAAATCAAATAATAAATTTTGAAAGATTATTGGCCTTAACTAGTTTTATTACATTGTAACTGGAAGGAGAAATTTTTGAAAAAATAATATTAATAAATTTTAGTAAATATGCCGACGCCGGCTGTGAAGAGAACCTTTAGTTAGCGAAGCTGGTATTTGTTATACCAAAGAGGAGAAAACCCTTTCACAACGGGCGTTATGAAACTACTCTGATGGACGTTATGACACTTTAAAAAGTCCATAGACACTGTGACACTTTGTAGAGTGGACGTTATGACATGCCACCAATTTTTCTTTAAGAAACACTTTTATAGTTTTCGGCAACACTGTTTTAATAGACTCATTAAATATGATCATAAATATATCAGGAAAAGATTTAATGAAAAAAGATAATATTTATCAATCATGGAATTTCATATTTTAATAAATAGAACATTTTCAAAAAGTTCCTAAAATATCAAATTTTGAAAAATTTCCATTAAATATCAAATAATGTTAAATTTCCTAAAAAAAACCAAATTTTGAAAAATGTCCTAAAAATAAAAATTTGGAAAATTTTTTTATAAATATCTAATTTTAAACAAAATTTCCTATTAAAAACTCTAATTTTGAAAAATTTCCTATAAATATCATATTTCGAATAATTTACTATAAATAACTAATTTTGAAAAAGTTCCTATTAATATAATATTTTGAATAATTCCCTATAAATATCTTATTTTAAAAAATTTCTTATAAATGCCAAATTTAAACAATTTCCTATAAATATCATATTTTGAATAATTTCCTTTAAATATCAAATATTGAAAAATTCTATAATAATAAAAAATTCAAAAATTTCATATAAATAACAAATTGCCAAAATTTTCTTATAAATAGCAAATTTTAAAAAAAAATTATATTAATAGCACATTTTTATAAATTTCCTATAAATAGCAAATCTTTTAAAATTTCCTATAAATAGCAAATCTTTTAAAATTTCCTATAAATAGCAAATTTTTTAAAATTTCCTATTAAAACCCAATTTAAAAAATTACCCTTAAAAAGCAAATTTAAAAAAAAACACCCCTAAAAAGCAAATTTTAAAAAAATGTCTATAAATAGCAAAACTTAAAAAATATCCTTTAAATATCAAATATTAAAAAAAGCCAACTTTTCAAAATATCCTATTAATATAAAATATTGAAAATTTTCCTGTAAACAGCAAAGTTTCAAAAATTTTCTGTAAACCGCAAATTTTGGAAAATATTCTATAAATAGCTAATTTTTAAAAATTTCCTTTTAATATCAAAGATTGAAAAATTTCCTATAAATACCAAAGTTTAAAAAATTTTCCAAAAAAAAACAAATTTTAAAAAAATTACAATAAACAGCAAATATTAATAAAATACTCTAAATCGTCATAGCAATTTAAAAAAAAACTTGCTAAAAATCTATATTATAAAAACTTTACTCTTAGTGGCAAATTTTCTGCAAATGGCAATTTTTGAAAAGTTTTCCATAAATAGCAAATATTGGAAATTTTCCAATGAAAAGTAAATTTTGGAAAATTTCCTGAGAAAAGTATATATTTGAAAATTTCCTATGAAAAGTAAATTTTGTAAAATTTTCTATAAAAAGTGAAGTTTGTAAAATTTTCTTTAAAAGTAGATTTTGTAAAATTTTCTTTAAAAGTAAATTTTGTAAAATTTTCTTTAAAAGTAAATTTTGTTAATAAAATTTCTGTATGACGTGCCAAATTCCCAATTTTTCATATTTGATAAATACACTGAAATTTTGTATAATTTGTATAATTTTGTAAAATTTTCTTTAAAAGTAAATTTTGTAAAATTTTCTTTAAAAGTAAATTTTGTTAATAAAATTTCTGTATGACGTGCCAAATTCCCAATTTTTCATATTTGATAAATACACTGAAATTTTGTATAATTTGTATAATTTTGTAAAATTTTCTTTAAAAGTAAATTTTGTAAAATTTTCTTTAAAAGTAAATTTTGTTAATAAAATTTCTGTATGACGTGCCAAATTCCCAATTTTTCATATTTGATAAATACACTGAAATTTTGTATAATTTGTATAATTTTGTAAAATTTCCTATAAAAAGTAAATTTTGTAAAAAGAAATTTTGTTAAATTTTCTATAAAAAGCCAATTTTGGAAAGTTTCCTATAAAAAGTTTTCTATATACATATAGCAAATTTTAAAAAAATTACTATAAAAGGCTTATTTTAAAAATTTCCTACAAATAGCAAATTTTAAAAGATTTCCTATTATAGCAAATTTTTTTAAAATTTTTACTAAATTTCCCAAATTTTCACAAAAAATGTGCTTTATTTTAAAATTATAACAGACATTAAACTTAAAAAGCATTTTGGAAAACAAAAAATTTAATATCTTAAAATTAATTAATTTTTGGTATTTTCTCATTATTTTTCTTCAACTGAAACTTCTGATCAACTTTTTAAATTAAAAAACTAAAACTGTCGCACGATTTACTATAGAAAATTTTTTAATAAATAAAATCTTATTTAACTTTACTTTACTCTGTATACTACTGCTAAAAATCTTTAACATCGTTTAAATAAATTTATTTCAATGTTGATGAAGAATTTTCACACTAAAGTTGATTTCCTTATTAAAAAACAGAAGAAGAAGAAGAACTCTAAACGGCTGGTGTAGAAATGAAGAATTACAAAACAGAAAATAACAAATCTAAACGGAAATTATTTCAAATGAGCATTAACAGGTGTGCAATTTTCCACACTCCCACACCTTTTAAAAAGCAGCCATAAACCGAAATAACTGCTATTTTCATATAAAAAAACACAGAAGAGCTAAAGAACGAAAAAAGTATTTTTTTTTAATAACTAACAACTTAAACAGCAAGTAAAATATTTTAAACAGAGTTCTTGGGGAAAAAATACCGGCACTAGTAGGTTAGCGGCACGAAAGCAGGAACATTAATTTATACATCATTCATTCATTCATTCAGTGAATCTGTCAGTACTAAAATGTAACGAATCATATTCAAGCTGGCTTTTTTTTTATCTATTAAGCACGTACGTAACTTTTTATCAAAATTTTTTAAAATCATGTTTATAGGAATTAGAGAATTTAAAAGTGTTTAATCATCATATTATGATAAAAAATAATTTGATGAAAAAAACAACGTATCGACAAACTGTCTGTTACTTCATGTCAACATAAATTTACTAAGCCGATAAACTGTCCGTTAACGATTTTGGGTTTGTCAATATACCGACAAAAAAAAACATTGTTTTTAGTTGGCAACACCTCTCAAAATACATGTAAAAGTTGGGAGTCAGCTGATTGAAGTTATCTGTACGGCAAATAAAAGGAAAATAAGTTATTGGCAGATGAGTGGTGGTTAGCTTTGCGACAGAATAGAAGCAAATGCGGCATTGAGAAAACCAAGTTTCTTTAATGTGCAGTTTTTCGTTGGGAAAAAAGATAATCGCGCGATGAAAAAACGGCCGTTAATATGAAAAATGAACCAATTGTAGGGGAATGTAAGAAAAGATAAACTTTGTTTTGGCTTTGATATTGTTACAAGTAAGACTTTGAGTGTTTATAATTCTTATTCGCTTTAGGGTTTTATTTGTATAATATGTTTGGCCTTTCTAAAATCTTTGGAAAAGGTTTCCTGATGAGCTGGCCTAAGCAACCAGTGAAATGCGCATAGAAGCTAGCTTTCCCTCAACAATAAATTTCAGTGTATTTATCAAATATGAAAAACTGGGAATTTAGCACGTCATACGAAAATCGTATTGATGATAAATGTTTAAATTCCTTTAGTTTTCTGTCAAGCTACCTGCATCTATGCATTTCTATACATTCATCTTATTATTAAAGAAACCCAGTTAGTCACATAAAAACATTCATACATTTGCACATATATATTTATACATATACATATTTTTAAGTATGTATTCTACAAAAACTGACACATATGCCAAAGTACTTCAAACATTAAAATTTGAAAAAAAAAACAATATTAAAAGTTAACATTCACTTGTTGTAGTGGGAGTAATAATTCGTTCCTTCATATAGTAGATTTAAGCATGCAGGTATCTAGTAAAGTTTTTCACACGATAAGTTTAATTTTTTTTTATATATGCCCATATACATACATATTTAAGACTCATACATTCTAAACTGCCGCTCAATCTACTTTCCGGTTCTTCTTACTCTGCCTTTTATTTGTGTGGCAATTTAACCTTTTTCCTAAAGGATACGGTAGTCATTCTATGCACAGGAGTATGTACTCTTTTCGGTCGTTCATTGTTGGGCGACTAATGAAGACATGAATAAAAAATGTGATTTGCTTAACTTGAATAGTGCAAATGTATTAGATATGTAGGTGTGTATGTTTGTTGTGGAATTCATAAAAAAAAAAACTAAATGTATATGTGTCAAGAAAAATGTACTCTTTTTCCTTAAAACCCCCTTGACTATGTTGACTTTAATTTCAATGTTGCTGCTACCGAGTATTGCAACAACTTAGCGGCAGCATCTCTGTGAAGCTGCACGGAGCGCTCTGCTGAACAGTGTAACTTTTCTATTTAAGTTTTGCATCAGGATGATGCATATGATTGTATGACAAAACTTAAAAAAGAAAATAAATAAAACTATTCAAGTGAGAGTTTCCTTAAAAACTAAAATAAATTTTTACTTTCTTCCTTAACATTATGGCTCATGGAACAATTTTATATACAGTGTTTTTGTTTTTTTTTTTTTTAAGAAAGTGCCTTTAAAAAAAGAACATACATATATGCATTGATGAGTATTAAAGAAAATCTTAGGCAGGGCAGGGAATATCTTCTTAAAGCTGAATGTACACGACATGTTTTTGTCATCTGACATGTCAAATTTTAAAGTCACATGCAATTTTGCATGTCTGTCAAAATTGCTGGTTTGCATAAGGTTAATAATATTCGGTCACAAACGTACATGTTATTTGCTTCTGACATCGTCTTTGTTTTTTTTTCATAGTAATTGCAGAAACCAAAGTAGTTCTCGGTTTGAACATAACGTGCTGCCGCCACAAAAATTTCTATTTGCGCCGTAAAAGAGTTCAGCCATCTTAAAATTTGTTTCTTTAAATTCGAAGATGCCAATTTTGGGTATAATAATGCAACGTTTTTTATATATGTATGTACGTTATTACTATTAAAAGGTTAATAGAACATACATTTATCGGTGCTGTAAAAAAACAACCTCAGCCGGATAATGCAATCGTCAATAGTGGACGCCGCTGACGGTTTCTTCACGGCATAGATTTCTGAAGTCAGACGGTTTGTCAGAAGAAAATAGACCATGCTTTAATTGAAATCTTGTCAGATGACTTTGCATCTGACTTTTACAGAAGCAAAGTTAAAAAGGGAAATTTGACATGTCAGATGACAAAAACATGCCGTGTACGGGCGCCTTAAAGCTTTGGTTCAATACATTTTTTTTAATAAAAATAACTTGAATTTTTTAAATTTCTGCGACTTTTTCTAAGACTTATGCTTACAAAATAAATCTTTCATTTAGCAAATTATATATATTTGTGGCATTTTGATAAAACATCTTAAAATAAACCAAAATTAAAGAAAAATTTCGTTTATAATACAAAACTTTAAAAACGGAAACAAAAATATTTTTCTATGAATATTCGTATAATTAACAACATTTTTTCAACTTTTTAAATTTGACTTGATCAAAATACTGAAAGGAAATAAAACTCTCCCCCAGAGGTGATATTAAGGAAATTTCGCCTTCTGGTGTTACTTCGTACACCTGCTATTTGGCAAAAATCCATAATTGACAAAACTCAGGAGATAGTTATCAGCTCCTAAACAAGAGGCGAGTGAATAATATTGGCGGACTATTCACTCAAATTGCTACCTGAGTGGTTTCGCTCACACTCGGGGGCCGGTTGTTTGTTTATCATCCGGTGGTTAAGATCCACCATGTAGTAGGTCTATGGATGGTATCCATGTAAACATATCCCACAGCTGTATTTCTTGGTCAAAATAGTATGTCCTATGCTTCATGTAGGAGGTAAAAGGAACAAATATTTACGTATATAAAGTAGCCTTCGACTTTTTGTGATGCGTGTGTTATAGTTGTGATGCAAAAACAATCTGTTTTTGCTATGCATTATTGAGCATATAAAATTTTAAGTAGTGCCAGGTAATGCTTTTATTACACACAGAGAAAAAATATGTTTAAATATGGTCACCTCCAACAAAACTATTTTTAAAGAAAATGTGAATAACAATTCCTTGGGAGTTTTTTCCCTTCTTCCATTTTTCCTACGTTAATTCAATTGTAAAAATGGGAAAAGGGAAAAAACTCCCAAGGAATTTTTATTCACGATAGGGGTGATTATGGCTAATATAACCATGTTATTGTCACCTATAACCATATTATGGTTTAATTAGTCATCCATTAAGAAGCCTCAACCATATTATGGTTGCCTCTGAACATGGTATGGTCAAAAATAACTAAAACATGTTTAACACTTATGGTGTTTTCTTTTCTACAAAAAAATGTGACATTTTATTTAAAAAAATGCAATTTGGTGTCTGTTACTTAAAAATTTTGCTACCGAAAAGCATAAGTTTTTTAGAATAAAACAAGCCACCCTTTTCGGGAGCAAAATTATTAAGAAAAATACACCAAATTGCATTTTTTTAAAATAGAATGTCACATTTTTTTGAAGAAAAGAAAACACCATTATAGTAGCATGGTTGGTTTTCAACCATAGCATGTTGCTCTTAGAAAAGAGGAAAATACTATTGTTAATTTTAAAACAAACTATTGTCATATTTTACCATAGCATGTTTAGAGGCAACTATAATATTGTTGCGTGTTCTTGATGGAGGACCAATTCAACCATAATATGGTCGTCGGTGACAATAACATGGTTATATTAACCATAATATTTTTAAAATTTTCTTTAAAAATAGTTTTGTTGGAGGTGACCATATTTTAACATGTTTTTTCTCTGCGTGTAGGGTACTAAAATAAACAATATATGCGATAAGTTATGACCAGCGATATTTGGCTACAGCCTTTCGATTATCCGAAATTTTTTTTATGATCTCTATTTAGTGTTTAATGTTGAAAGTTATATTCGTGTTAAGAAATTGATGGCTGAATTTCAAAAAATGCATTTATATGCAAAAATCTTTCAAAATATGCATTTATATACAAAAATCTTTAAAAATATGCTCAGAATATGAGAATAAATAAGAAATGCAAGCATTCATTATTGTGGATAGCTACTTATTTCCTACACGGCAAGAATTATTGACTTAATCACCAGCAAATATGGCTTGAACCAAAAAAATGTTGCATGATCTCGTCCAAGCCAAAAACAATTTATTCTAAATATTTGTGTAGCTTGGTTTTAGCGATATCCCGATTAAAAATGTAAGCTTTCAACGAAACATGTTTGTAATGGAGAAACATAAACGTTAAGCTTACCATATTACTTACGGAAGACGTGAATTTTATATGGCGAGTTCCCCCTTTACGTTTTACATTCCCCACTAGAATTTATAAGTAGGTTAAGAAAAATCAAAAACAACTCGCTTTATTGTTTTCGCAAGAAAATCAAAAATTAAAGCAAGTTGCTAGTTCAGTTTTTTTAAGCCGTACACTTGCCTGCTTATCATCAAAGAATTCCTACCAATTGAAGTGGGGAACGAAAGAAAAGACTGTTTATTGTTGATGTTCTTGTTTAAGCTTTGATATTGTTACAAGTATAAAATCCTTATTCGCTTAACAGTTTTATTTGTATAATATCTTTAGTTTTTTTTTTAATCTTTGGATGAAGTTTCCTTATGATCTGGCCTAAGCAACCAGTGAAATGCGCATAGGAATAGCTTATCCCATCAACAATAAATTTCAGTGTTTTCACCAAGAATAAAGAATTAGGAATTGGGCACGACAAACAAATCTTGTTAATTAGATATTTGGTAATTTTAGCGTAATTTTAAGTTTTCAGTATTTTATCTGACAATGTAAAAGCAACATACGTAGAATGAAACTAACCATTTTAGTCTTCTTTTCCTTGCCCTGACTTTATTGAAAGTAAAACTGAATAATTATCGGCAAATCCAAATTAATCTTAAAAGTCTTAAAGGGAATAGGTGTCATTGAAAACACACAAGCCAATATTAAAGTGCACCCACGTACAAGTAAATTTTGTGCATTAATAAATTTTGGGAAAAATATTTTATGTAAAAGGTGCTATTTCCGGGGGAATTCTAGTTTTCACTGAAATCAACTAAAAGACTAACAAACTTTCATGCGAACATTCAAACATAAATCGTTAACGACAGGGCGGGTAAATATCTGACTGACTGCATGCATGCATGTGCATCAATAACTGCATAAGTTGACTGTCTTTTTATATGTATCACAAAAAAAAACCTTGTTACTGGTTGAAAAGATCTTCGTGTCAAGGAATAAAATAGTAGTGTAGTAATAGTGTAGTAAAATTGACACTGGTTTGGACGAACAATTCACTTATTCGACAGACTATCAGACGAGTAGTTAAACAACAAAATGTTTGACAGAAAGTTATATAAACCAACCCGGCAACGAAGCAAATGGTTGTTTATGGCAATTCACAGCTGAAATATCCTATACACACACGCACACAGTCACCACATACAAATACCCAGTGAGATAAAGAATGAGTTCGATTGCCTTCTAGAAGGCCTATGTACTCCTTCTGTTGGATATACAAGGCCTGCTCGCTCCATTCCATACTTATACCTTTTTAACACACGTTGTCATTGCGGTGAAGGCCTTTCGCACTTGCTTCTTTAGCAGGTACATAAGAATGGTAACGGGATCAAAAAAAATTATTTTGCGTGTGCAAAAAAAAAATACAAAAAATGTTACTCCTTCACTACTACCTTCTCACAGAAGCGAATGTGGAATGTGTTTATTATCTTTTAAACGAAAGAGCCGAGGCCTTCTTTAAGAATAGTAACAGAAACCAAAAAATGGTTAAGCAGGCCTGAAAAAAGGCCTGAAGTAAGAAGGTCTTTTGAGTTTTCCCGCTGGGTAATAACAATATTAAACACGACAACAGAAGCAACCCGAAATGTATGCTAGAGAAAACATGAATGAATTTATGCATGGATGAATCGTTTGTTGGTTGCATCTTATTCAATTCAAAGTGTAGATGCATAGTTTTTTGTTTCGTAGCTACGGATATTGAATAAAACACGATTTTATTATATCTTTTTTTCATTCGTTTTTCAGCAAGTGGAATGGATTTTCTCATAGAATTAAAATATAAATAACCAAAACTCAGGCATAAATAAGCTAAAGGAGCTCACAAAAAAAAATAAGTAAAAAAGAAAATATAAGAAAAAAGGCCAACATTAAGACATATACACACGCAATTCGCACGCTTAAGATGTAAATAGTTCATGGGAATTTCTTGTAAATTTTACGTATGAGTTCACTACATTCAACAGTTTGAATCTTTAGCCAAACGTGATAACGTTTCACATAAATTATTTTGTTGTGCAACAACTCCTACATCCCTACACTTAATTTAGATGCGGTGTTTATGAACTCGTTCTCAATTTTCTGTTCTATTTATAGCTTCTTCATTCGTTATCCAATAAATAGAGGAATTTTAAAATGAAGATTTCATAATAGTTTTACTAAGTTAAGCAAAAGCTTTTCGAATAAAATAATCAAGATATGTGCATGGGAAAAAAGTTTTCATGCTTCATGCACAAACATATAAATGCCAGTGTTGCAATCAAATAGCCTGATGCATTCAAAGCCAAATTATTGGAGTTTGGTCTTAGTGGATGCAATACAACGTAGTACAAATTTGAAGCATGCATTGAAAACATAAATTTATGTAAGAAAAATACAAACGGAACGTAACAAAACTTTAACTCGACTGATGCGAACATGAAGAAAGAATAAACAAGGGTTATGTATTAAGTCAGTCAGTTGAAGTTTAAAGTGTATTAAATTTAGTTGTGTATGGAAAGATAGAAGATGCATTTTGTTATTTTTTTTAAAGCGTACAAAATATTTTACTTGCACTATTGAACAAACAGGTAATTTTCATATTGCCATAATGTCCTAATATCTTACAATAGTTTAAAAAAAATTGTTGTTGTCATTTAAAAAAAAAGTTCTAAAATAATAAACCCCAAATTCATAAAAAAAACTTTTCAGGTTAAACCTGTCATAAATCAAAAAAAATGTTATGAATATGGGGTTAAGACTTTTTTGCTTTGTTTTTTTTTTGCCATGACTACACAGTAGGGATGGGCAAGTTGAAAAAATATATCGATATATATCGAATCGATATTTTTTTAGAGTATCGATATTTATTATTTCAAAAATATCGATATATCGATGTATCGAACGTATTTTGCTGAAACTATTACCAAATTAAAATATTCAGTTTACCTTTGTACAAACATATGTATGAACAAATTAATTATATGTAATTACATTGTTACTTTTTATTGTTTCATTTTATTTAAAAAAATTAATAAAAACAAAAAAAAATTTAATCAAAACCAAAAATTCAATTATAACAAAAGCAAAAGGGAAGAATACAAAAAAACCATAAGAAAAAAAAATAAATTACGAAAAATTTAAATGGAAGTAAATAAGTCATGAAAGTACCAACTTTCCTTAAAATTTGAATTGCACCCCAAAAGTACCAACTGGTTTTAGTCAAACCAGTAATCATCAGATATGGACATCAGGAGCACTCTCTGTTTTATGTGCACTCCAGACAATCTGCTTCTTGTATCCGGCACTGCTTCTTATAAATGCCAATTATTTTAGATCTTCATATTTGTTTATGCAAGGATTCCAATTCTAAAAAAACATATTGTTTGAAAAACGGCTAAAATTTTGAGTTCTTAATGAAGACTGACTCTAAAAAATATCGAATTCGATAGTCGTATTTCAATATCGATACATCGATATATCGGTATTTAAAATATCGGCGATATATATCGATTATATTTTTTTTAAATATCGATATTTTGATATATCGATATTTTTGCCCATTCCTACTACACAGTAGAAAGCTAGTCACAGCAGCCACATTTTTTAGAGTTATATTTTAAGAAATATAACTTTATGACTGCCATTTTAAACCCCAAATATTTTAATTTACATACATAAAAGTATTAAATCTTAAACCGCCTCAAATTTAAAAAATTTATTAAAATGCGGTCACTTTTTTAATTTTCTTTTCATGGGAAAAATGTATGAGGATATATTTTGTCATATCAAATTTAGAATTTACTTAACATAAGTTCACAACAGTTCACAGCATCATATTGTAGAATAATTTTCGACACTGTCCTACTTGTCCTAATATATTTACTGGAAAGCTAGTCAAAATCCTTACTAGTTACAAACTTAGCTGCAGGGACTTAAAGCTCTCATACTCATACCAATCCCACAGATTCAAATACTCTTTTGGCTCTCCTAAAAAATTTAAAATTTTAAACATTCATTGTTAATAATTATTTCCAGCATTCATTGTCGGGTATGCATTTTTTAATTGAAGTTCTAGAAAAACAAAATAAAATTTTATAGTTATTTGCGAAAACATCCAAGAAACTACTTTTGAGAATTTAAATCTTCCGAAATTTTTTTCACTCAGCTTAACTTTTTCAACACTTAAGTGGTCTTTCTCAAAATGTAAACATTGGCTATTTAAGTTTTTAAAATGGCAAAACCATTCTAAAGTTTTTTTTATGTTTCTTCAAAGCTATAAAACTACAATTTGTTGCGATAACATGAAAACTCACCAATTACCAGCAAATGCAATATTTGTATACAAAATTTTTATTTTTTTTTCTCAGTTGTAAATTTTTGTGGTAACCCAGAGGTTATCGTCTTATTAGCTTTTATTCTAAGTGGGTCATACATTTACAAGGCAATAAACTTCTTTAGAACAATTATAGAAGAAAATTTAAAAAAAAAATTTATAATATTAAAAAAAAGTTATTTAAAACTTAAATATCTTAACGTATTGAAAAAATAAAAACAAATATTTTTTAAAACTTAATGTATCTTCGGCTTAATAAACAAACCTTCTAACTCCCTTTCAACACATTTTACAGAAGAGACAAAAAACTTTTTATTTTTCCTTTTTGCTGCTTGAGAGGAAAACCAAAAATATTGTTGATTTGACACACTTCCAGACTCAAATTGAAGAAAAACTACATGCTGGTCGACGAGGCGTATCTTTCTCTACCACACGACATCAAAATCTTAATTTACATAAAAAGTAGATTTAGCAGGTTTGCACAATAAGCCGACGTTATTTTATTTGATATAAAAAAGCTTAAAATTAATTTACTTAATTTCATATCGATAATGACTTGGAATAGAATCGCAAATATAAAATACCAAAGTCATTATAATAAATTTTTTGTTTCTTGTAGATTTAGTGAATTGTTCATTAATCTTTTTTGTGTTTTTTTCTACCAATTTTCTTGTTATCCATTTTATTTCCAGTTGTTGTATTTAATTAATTGAAACACTATTTTTTCCAAGCTCTGGTGATTATATTTTTTCAAATTATGTTTACTTCATTAAAAAGTTAATGATGTGTTTCTTGTAGAGTATAGATTTATTTTTCTGTCTATCGGATTTTCTCTGGTTTTTTTTCTTATTTTGTTTTTGTTGTTTGTTTTGTATTGTCACATTGTGAAACGAGCCTACATAATAAAGGATATTATTTTGTGTCAAAACAGACGCCTTTCATTTGCTTAAACTTCCGTTTGCTTTTATAAGCAAAAAAAAATAAATAAACATAAAGAAGAATACATTTTTATATAAAAAAAACGATGGGTGCCAGAAAAGTCGGTGAGATCTAGAGGCTAAACAAATAAAACATGATAAATTTCGAGGGAATATAATAAATCTTTGATTCAGCTTTCTTTTTTGGTTTTTTGGACTTAAAAAGAACGTTCATTTGCAACCATAAGGGAATGATTTGTTTTTTTAATAGTAAAAAAATCTTTTATTTTTAAAGAATATCTTTAGTTTTCCGAAATAACAGTGTATGTCTTAAAATTTGTATTTCTTATTTAAATCTATGGTTTTAATGGGTATTGCAAATTTCACTTCACCAGACGTAAATTTTTTACTAAAAAAAAAAAAAACAAACCCCATTTGGTACCCATTTTTTGCCGAATGGCGAATGTTTTTATACCATTATATGGTACGAAGGCCGTAGCGGGCCAGAAAATGCATTACATTCTGCTGGTGTCTAATAATTGTAAATTTGTCTGTACATACAAAATAAGTACTTCATTGCTATCCAAAGGATAGCTAAGGTAAAATGTAACAAGAAGATACAATATAATATTATGGTAGTGTATAATGTAATTCCTAAAAAATTAAAGGAATAGGACTATTACAAAAAAGCTTTATAAAATAAAAATACATAAATAAAATGAAATAAATAAAAAATATCAAAAGATTTTGTTATTCGTGCTAAATTCCCAGTTTTTATTATTGATAAAAACACTTGAAATTTATTGTTGATGGGATAAGCTATTCCTATGCGCATTTCACTGGTTGCACTTAATTGACAACATCTTTTGTAAGTTGTTGTTGTTTTTTATTTTGTTTTTCTTAACCTACTTACAACTACAATTAATGTTGAGAGAATTTCAACTAATTGTAGCGGGGAATGTAAGACGAGATGAACGCACTGTTTATTGTTGATGTTGTTTTGTTTAAGCTTTGATATTATTACAAGTAGAACTGTTGCTATAAGTCTTATACGTTTAACATTTTTACTTGGTTTAATATCTTTAGTTTTTCTAAAATCTTTATGGATGAAGTTTCCTGATGATCTGGCCTAAGCAACCAGTGAAATGCGCATAGGAATAGCTTATCCCATCAACAATAAATTTCAAGTGTTTTTATCAATAATAAAAACTGGGAATTTAGCACGAATAACAAAATCTTTTGAAATTTAAATTTTGTATTCCCAAAAATTGAAATTACTTTTTGATAATAAATAAAAAATAATTAGAATTGTGGTTATTTTGTTGAACTATTTATGGTTTTTAATCCAAATTTTTTAATATTTTAATCAGGCTTAAGTTCATCAAATTTAATTTTTATTAAATTATTTTTATGAAGAAAGGAGTTTTACAACATGAAAATTAATTAAAATTGTTATTGATAATCATTCATTCTTGACTGACCTGAGATTCGAACCCAGGCGGCTGGTTACCATGACATGTTTCGATCACAACCACTTTAATTAATTTTCATGTTGTAAAATTCCTTTCTTCATAAAAATAATTTAATGAAAAATTAAATTTGATGAACTTAAGCCTGATTAAAATATTAAAAAATTTGGATTAATAAATAAAAAATGTTGAATATTTTTCTTTTATTTAAAACGAAAAGTTCATTTAATTTTTACTGTTAAAAATTCAACTCCATGCTCCGTAAAAACAAATGAATTATTAGTTATTTTATATAAATTAAGTATCAAAAAATTAACTGAATATTCGGTAAAAACAAAGAAATATTCAGTTGTTTTATTAAATTCAGTAATTTTTGTTTACTCCACAAAAGAGCCGAATTTCTAAAAAATACCAGATAGACACCTGTCCGCTTGTTTTTCTAATGAGAGAGAGAGAGAATATTATTATTTACTTACCCCGTTACACACGTTTGTTTTACTTTTGTTGTACTGACCACGTGGCTTACAGAAGAACTCTCAATTATAGGACACCAGCAGCATGACCGTTATGGCTTCGCAATTATTTTACATTTGAAATTTGATGTATTTAACTAAATTATTTTAACAAATAAAAAATGGGAATTTGTAACACAAAACAAGCAAATCGTTTTTTATAGATAAGTAAACATTTATTTTTGGTAGTTAAATTATATAAAATTACTGAATATACCTTTGTTTTTTACGGAATATACAGTAAATTTTTTGACAGTTAATTTAAATAAAATAACTGAATATTCATTTGATTTTACGGAATTCGCGATTGAATTTTTGACACTAAAAATTAAATGAACTTTTCATTACTTTAAATTACATTTTAATTTAATTTTACATAAAGAAGAATTTGACTTAATCAACGGACAACATTAACTGCAACTGAAAATTCGAATTAATATGCACTTGGTTTTTTGAATAACTGTTAGAATCAGTTAAAAATAAATTTGCTTGGAACTTTAAATGTTTATTTATTTAAAAATAACTGAACGGAATACTTCTTAAATAAACTTCGGTCCGTTACTGTTATAATATTGTGAGTGCAGCCTTTGCAATAGGGCTTAGAACTTTTTTTTCGTGTGCCTCCTGAAATACTAAACAACCCTCGTTTGCAAGTCAGTTCCTGAACGAATATGCAGATGTCTATTGAAAAAGCAGTATAATACTATGGCACTACTACACTGTATCTTGTGAAAAGGCGGATAAACTATTTTATTATCGTTTTCTATTTAGAATTTTTTCTTTAATTTTTTTTTTTAAGTTTTTGATGGAGAAAAAATCTTTTCCTGTATTACTGTTGATTTGGCACACAATTTGCAAAAGTGTGGCTTGTATTTGAATGCCTGGCCATCCAGACAATTGTCAATGTGTAATATACAATCTTTTACAAAAAAAAAAAAAAAATATATAAAAGACAAGAATGCAAAACCCCTTATACAAACCATTTACTCTTTGCAATGGTTTGAAAAATCTCTAAGTGTGGGTTTGTATATGTAAAAGTGTGTATGTATTTGTATTAGATGTTGTCTGGCGTGATACGATTCACTAAAGGTTCTTGTATTAAGCTTGTTGTTCAACTACATCAGCAACATAAACAAAATTGTTGGTAACTGGTTGAAACAGCCATATAGAGTTAAAGTATGTATCTTTATAGACAAAATTACAGGATATGTGAGTTGCTACTCTGTGGAAAAAAGGATCCTTTTTAAAAATATATGTAAGCATTTGTAATAGTTTTAGCGTTTTTTTATATTTTTTATTGTAGAATGGTGTTTTCAAATGAGTGGCTGAAAACGAATATTTCTATCAACTTAACCACATACTCGTATAAATGAAAGATTTTTATCGCTCTTTTTCATTTTAGAATAAATTAAAAAAATTATATTATCTTTTCTAGTGTCTAAGTTTGTGGCCGAGGCCATAAGAGACAGAACCTTTTTCCTTTCATTGAGGGACATTTACATATAATTAGGATTTATTTTATTCTAAAAAATTCAAACCTACTGCTGTTATAAATGTCAAATAGATGTTTGTGGTAAATTTAAACTAAATAAAGGAAGATTTTTTAGAGGAGTTTTCTGACTGAAAACTGTTTTAAATAGTTTTCGTATGTAAATGTTTATTTTATATAGTTTTATCGGCAAAAAAAAAAATTTAAATAAACTTACAGTTAAAAATGGAAAATTTTAATATCATAGATTTTTTTAAAGCATATAACTTTTTTTGAAAATAAAACACAACAAATTCAATGGTTTGACTAAAATTTTGGTTTTATTTGCTAACAAATTGCAGAGCATTAAATGTTTAAAAATAAATTCTGTCAACTGGTCTCCGCGTCTATGCCTTAGGAAGGCCATCCTGTCGGTAAAATTATGAACCATTTTTTTTTAACACAACCGGTCTTATTTCGTCAAAAGTGTGTCGAAATTATTGCTTGTTTATCAGCATAGACCAGAAATTTGGCATACCCTTTCAAGAAGCAGTCCAAAGGAGCCAAATCACTCGAACAATTCTCAGGTCCATTTCTTGAGATTATCCGGTCACCAAACGTTTGGCTCAACAATGTGATGGTTTCATGCCCTGTATGGCATGTTGCACCGTCTTTATGGAATCATTTCTCCTCCTAATAATTTGCAATGTCATGAGGGATAAAAAAATCACGTTCGCCATTCCCGTTTATGTTCGCACCGGCTTAGGATTTAAAGGCAAATGGGCCGCTGACGTGTTCGGCATGTAAACCGCACCAAACTGGGATTTATTCGTTATGTACAGAGAAAAAAAATTTGCACCACCAGTAAAAGCATTAATAAAAAGTAAAATCAAGTGTATTAAACGTTTAACTGAAAATATTAATTTGCACCAGCAACCAAATTAATAATATCAATTAAATGTTTAATTCACTTGCTTAAACTTTTAATGCAATTGATTAAATTTTTAATTAAAACTGATTTTATTTTTGATTAATGCTTTTACTGGTGCTAAATTTTTTTCTGTGTAATGAAGTCTCATGAGAATTGTGATCTCTGGAAACACGACATACTGCTTGTTTACACACCCGTTAAGCCAGAAATAAGTCTCATTGCTAATGATGATTTGACGATAAGAATATAGTTCAATTTCAGTTGATTATCAGCACAGATATGTAAAAAGTGACGTGTGATAAGGGCCCAAATCAGTTGCGAAGGCAGCTTTCGAAGAAAAAGACAGAACGCTTTTTTGGTAGTGAAGTGTCAATGTATAAAAACAGGCCGCAACAGTCAACACAAATGGCGTGATCAAAACAAAAATAACAAAACACAAACAACGTTAAACAAATGCATTAGTTGTGTTTTGTGAAAATAAATTAATAAAGTAATATTGTTTTGTTTTATAATGTTATTGACTTACTTAAATATTATTTGCTCGTGCTGTGGTACACTTAAAATTAAATTTTGACAACAGTCTTTCAAATAAATCTCAACTTATGTAGTAGTTGACAACCAGGCGCGGATCCAGCTTGAGTCTTAGGGGGGGGGGAAATTTTTTTTGATACAAAAAAGTAAACAATTTGGTTTTAAAAGTTAATTAAAATTAATATGTATATATTATATTAAAAAAACTCAACAATAAGGTTAAATGAAATATAAGATCAGTTCAATATAAACTAATTTTTTTAAATAAACAATTTATGATTTCCTTGTGAGGCAAATAGTACAAATAGTACAAATGTGAGATAGTACAGTCTTTCTTCTGTCATTGTTGATCTGAGCCATGTTTTTATTAGACGACGGGTAGGAAATGACCTCTCTCTCGTAACATTACTGACGAGTAGGGAAAGTTTTTTATGGCATATGCCATTTCTTCAATTATTTTTTTAAAAAGCAATTTTTGGTCCAGATTGCCAAAGAATACCTTTTTGCAACATAGAAAAAAAATTTAAATAAGCTTAGCGAACATGAGGCAGAATCTATTCGAAATGCTAACTGAATAATGCAGAAATCGGACGTAAAAAGTACTTTCAATGCATCTGCTCAAGCCTCTTAAAATTACAAACAAAAGGGATTTCTATGAATGAAAGTTTGGCTTAATTGACAGTGCTTAGGAAAATAATACAAGATGTCAGTAAAAAAGATTTTGTTGAAAAGTTTAAAAACGTTTTAGATCGTAATACGTGTGGTAAATTATTCAATACTCCTGAAAAATTTATATGGCTTGGCACTTCAATTTTAAAAAAGTGTTTTAATCGATTTTCTCACAATTTTGTTTTAATGAAAGTGAGACGGATGAATTTATTGACAACCTTTCTCCATCTGAACTTTTAGTGTTCGAATATACTCCAGTTGCATCTTGCGATGTTGAAAGAGTGTTTTTCATTTATAGTTAGAACTGTTTTATGTGATAACAGGAGATTATCAGGGGTGTTATAGAAATCGAAGACGCAAAACGCAAGAATTTTAAACGTCGTTTTTTAATAATATTTCCCTGATAAAAAAATTTTATGGCAAATATTATAAAAATATTTCTTTATTGAACAGAATTTTATAACAAAAATTAGATTAAAAGTGTATTAAAAACAACTTCAAAATTCTTGCGTTTTGCCCCCCAGTATTTTTTTTTTTTTTTTTTTTTTTTGACAATTTGAAGAAACATACTATTGTTCTTACAATAAAAACTTAATAAAATAAATGTTTCTTAAATAACATGTTTATTTTTACCATTTTTCGTGCCATTTTGCCAGCCATTTTTAAACACTTTTCATGCCATTTTAAACTTGCCCTGCTGATGAGCATTGAAACGAAAATTTGAAATATTTTTCTAAGATTTCGGTAGATATATTCATCACAGTTGTGAATTACAAGAAAGTTCTTTATTATGGATGTAATGTAAAGCCGCGAGTAGCGAATAGGTATGACAGATATCGCGTTAAGGAAATTGTTGTAAAAAATTGGTAAACTTTTTGCTGGCTAATTAATTAGTCTCAACTCTGACAGGGTTTAGTGTAATTTATTTGCATTATTTCAATTAATCAAATGATAAAATTTTAATCTGTTTCATCTTGTTTTCTACTTCTGTATAAATTGTTGATAAATAATATAATAGTATATAATAGTAATATGTACATAGAGAAATCATTGGAAAAACAGCGCAAACAAGTAAAAAACAATCTAATGTCTAATAAATTGAATAATAAAAAAACAGGTCATAGCTTGTTTTTGTTTTTCTTGTTACTTCACCTTCCGGATATAAATGTTTTGTTCTCTATGGCATAAATACATTCAACAAAAACAAACAAGTGAGCTTTAACTGTTTAAAAACTGCATGTACACGTTTTGCTTAAAATTATTGCAGATGTTTCGTTTGCCTTAAGAAAAAATAAAAAGAAAATAATATATAAAAATTGCAAACAGTTCGATATTCCTCTAAATATTTATGTACAAACATAAACATTTTGTACTGAAACTCTATTCATTGAAATCTAAAAAAAAAAAGAAAAAGAATTGTCGGTGTATTGTGCATTGTTGCCATATCAATTATAGGAAAAATACTTAGCAACTGTCTAAAGTTAGTTATTGTTGCTAAAAAGGTCCAGTCAGTGACTTTTTACTTGAACACAGCCGAACATAAGTAAAGTAAATAAAAGAATGTTGGGTTAATGCTTCTTGAACTTCTGTACTAAGTACTTTAAATATATTTTCCTCTCGTCTACTTTTTATTTAATTTTCCTTTTTTTTTTTTTGTTTATTTTGTATATTTAATTTTGTTTTCAATTTTTCTTTTTTTGCAGGTTATCCACAACCTCAATATCGTTGGTTAAAGAATGGTATACCCATTGGTGATTTTTCATCCAGTCAATATCTACGAATATTGAATACACAACGCGAGGATGCCGGCAGTTATAAATGCATTGCAAAAAATGATGCCGGTTCAATATTTAGTGAAAAAATTGATGTTGTCGTTGCCCGTAAGTATAATGTTTTTTATTGTTGTTGTTGTTATTGATATAATTTCAAATTCATACGTTTAAAAAATTTGTATTTATATTCAGGATTTGTATGCATAAAGTTTAAGGATTAAATGAATATTTTAAAGTATAACGAGTTATACGAAAAGGTTAGACGAATTTGGAATACTGTTTTCTTTTTATCGCTCAATTGTTTTTTTTTTTACAAAAATGCTATTTTAAAAACTTTTTTTAAATTAAATGTGTTCAAGCTGTAATGCTATTAGTGACTTTTTGTAAATGGTATTTTAATAAAATGTACTTTTATTAAAAAGGGATTTTGTTTAAACTAAATTATTTTTCTCAAAGTTTTTCTTGGGATTCAATAATTAATTAAGAGGGTTTCTTTCAAATGTGCTAAATTCCCATTTCATACTATTGAGAAACTGAAATTTATTGTTGAAGGGATAAGATATTCCTTTGCGCATTTCACTGGCTGCTTAGGCCAGATCGTCAGGAAGCTTCATCCAAAGATTTTAGAAAAGCTAATGATATTAAACAAATAACCCTGTTAAGCGAATAACAAACTAAGTATTTGTATAAAAAATGTTTAAAAAGTATTTTTCATAAAAATTAGTTTTTTTGAAACTTCCCATGCAACAAAGTTAAAATCGTTCGGGCTGTGCGCCTAAAAGCGGTACTTCATTCTTTCAAACAGTTACAAAACTATATCATGTAGAAGTCATTTAAAACCATATTTGTTTAATTTTTATTTCTAAGGGCTACTAAATCAGTGCAAGTTAAACTCTCTTTTCGGTCGTGCTGTGAGGCTTGTGACACCGTCTTGTGGAAATTGCAAATGGTCTTCTTTATATTTACTCTTCAGTTGCAGGCCGAAAAAAATCTGAATTGATGGTAACGGTTCTTTAGATTATCCGACACACTTTCACTAACAGAGGCTATATTTTCGGCAGTGCGCACATTGCGATGATCCAGAGGACTGGACTCATCCATAACGCTTACTATCAATTCAAATTTATTTATAATCTTGTCAGTTCCTTGCTTAGTAGGTCAATTATGACAACCATAATCACCCCGTAATGGCCCCGTTTTAACCACCACTTTTGTAGTATGTTTTAACTTTTTCCCGCATTCTTCGGTTGTGAAACGATCCATATTTGTAATTGGCAATCCTTTGACTAAATAGATGACACTTCAGATGATAGATATTTAACAGCTGACAGCCTGGCCAGACAAGCGGTTTTAAACCACTAAATGGATAACCCTATTTTAGGTTGTTATGAGTAGCCAAATTTTAAAATAAGCACATTTCCAAGGCCCATCTATCAGGTCTGCTTACTTGTACAAAAACAAAATACAATTCTTTTTAGTTGTCAAAAATTTACTACCACATATACAAAGCAAAAGGAAAAAACGTGTATGTGTGGCATACCATAAACGTATACATGCACATGTAAACAACTTTTGACAACTAAAAAGAACATAAACAATGATCATCGGGCTTCTTGCACAGACCTTTTCAATGGGCCTTGCACATTTCCAAGTATAAATATGAGTTCTCTTTGAAACTAAGCACTGGTTGTCTTTAAAAAATGAATGAAGGCTTTATGGATTGTAATTTGACTTGGAATACCCATTCGAATTAATATGAAAATTTATAATACAAATGTTACTCACCATGAGAATTAAATTCCCATTTTCGATTTGTTTTAAAGGTAAACTCTTTAAAAAATGTGCTCAGTTTTTGGAAAATGTTTCCTTTTTAAATTTATTTATAAATTTAAATATTTGAACCTTCAGCGTGTTAACTACTCATTAATATAAAAAAATATACCGTTCTTAATTGCAAAATTGTCAATATAAAATGTCTAAAAACTTTGTTTTTATTTTAACGGTGAAGGGTATTAAGATGCCATTTAACAAGTTCTCAATTTGTTCAAATATAAATTTTCATTTAAACATTGAGCAAATCTTAAAACCTGAAAAGTTTTAATATGATATAAAATTTTATTAAAATAAAAAAAAACAAAAAAAGTGTGAACTAAGTCAAATTCAAAGTGACAGAGACATGGGTTTAATTGAAACTTGTCCCTAAAACATACATACGTCTTACAAACAGTATGTAAACTAATAAAACAAAAAAAACCCACTCAAGATGACATACGACTAAATTTTAATTTCGTTTCTTTTTACAATTTTCCACTAAAATCCGCCGCCCCAAGGAATCATCATACTACAGAAAATAATTTGTGTAATTTATTAAGTGTCACTTAATTAAACAAAATTCCTCTGGCAGTGCAGCGTGAAGACAACAAAAATCGTTTTAAGTCATTTAGCAAAAAGAATAAAAAAAAGCTGTAAGAGATACAGACGACTACCCAGGGTTCTTAATTCTTATTTAAACAACTGAATGTCTCTTAAATTAGAAGCCAGAAGAAAATAGCAAAACAAAATGATGAAGCTAAAACTTTAACCTACAACAAATTACAATTAAAATAAGAAAACTGAAAGAATGATACTAAAACATGTAACATGACTCACTACAACTCGACGATTAACAATTAAGAGGCAGTTAGTTACTTAAAATAATTAGTTCACTTGTCCATTCATCCAAACTACTTTATGCAATAAAGTACAAACAGTGATGTATTTGAAAAAAAATAAAATTTGATTGTGTTTGCTTAAATATGCATACTTCCCAACAAACCATATTGATCTAGAAATAACTTGTAACAAGCTTACATAGCATAAGCATTAAGCTAAGAAAAGTGTTGTGAATACTATTGTAAAAAGTTTATTGAAAATTGTTTAATAATTAAAACTAAACCCTTGCGATAATATTGGTGGTCTGTAGTACACAATAAATTAGGAAGTCTAATTAAAGAATAAAGTTGCTGAAAAATAGTTGTTTAATCAAGCTTATAATAATCTTAAATTTGTAATATTTTTGTAAGCTTTGCAATATAACCAAATAATATTTGTAAACTGAACTATTGTAAAAATTTTTTTTATATCAGAATTAAATTATTTGTTTATTTCATAAAAAAAATTTCCTTTATAAACTAAGTTGGTTTTGTTTTACCCACATATTTATTGCGGGACTCTAACCTGTTTTAAGCGAACTGAACGCATGATTTTGTGCTTTTCACCATTTCAATCAAAATTGCAGTACCTTATAAATTAAAAAAGTAAATTAATTTGTTAATAAATACAAAACATGAAATACTTTACTTGAGTAATACAGCTTAAGCTGTATACAAGTTCCACACACTCTTTATTTCAGCCGTTTAATTCAAGCATAGATGCTCTGCCAGCTCAACTTTTTTTGGTAAAATTTAGGCTACGTGATAAAAGATTTGGGGCCTCGGTGTAATTTTTGCAAAAAAGTGATCATTTTCTCAGGCTCATATCTTGCAAACCGTTCGGAATTTTGATTAACCCTCCGAGACAAAGTTGTAGCTCTTGCTATAAAGAAGAAAAATTGTGAACATATAATATAAACAAAACCTTCCTCTTCAAGATCAAAATCGCAAAAAAACTATAAAAAATTCGATTTTTTTACCTTTTTCCCCCTGTTTGTGTTGCACTGTGTTAAGCCTATAGTACACGGCATGTAAAATGCGCAAGTTCGTGTTGTGTGATGACGCCAAAATAAAGTCAGAGCCACATGCGCATATAGCTTTTTACATTCCGTGTACTATAGGCTTAAGTCATTTGAAACCATATTTGTTAAATTTGTATCTACACTAAGGTCTAATAAATCAGTGCAAGTTAAACTCTCTTTTTGTTTTAAAATGTGTTTAAACCAGCAAATCTATAATTAAGTAAACATTTAAACCAGCTCTTAACGCATAAACTTAAGCGTTTAAACAATCAAAACAAGCCATATGAATTTGACAGCATTTATCGTAGTGCAACATTACTATGTTTTACACTACACGTAATATATGGGGCACTGATTTACAGCTGTTAAGTTTAAACTACATATAAATTTAAGTTTAGCTCAACTTAACCAAAATTTAAACATCCATTGTTTTATTTGCCATAAGTGTATAGAAAGTATTATTGTAAAACGTTAATATTGTTATGTAAAGCGTTTTTAAATAACTATTTAAAAACTGTTAACTTATTTTAATAAATAAACCTACAATAAGTATGCTTAAAATAAGTTTCAGGAAATTTTTTTACAATAAGCTTATTCAGTTACATTTTGCTTTGGAATGGTCTGCTTGGTTCTATACATAAATTTATTCTTGTGCTTTTATTAAATAAACGAAATTAAGTTATTTTACTCCAGCAAAGACTTTGTTGTTAGCAAAGAGTGGAAAAGGGATGTATTCTTTTTTTTCAAACCGAATGTAAAAAAAACTAGCCACAATACTTGCAACGCGAAATGAAACTCGACTACTGGCAGAGCAAATCTGTTAAAGGGTTTTGAAAAGTTAGGTCGGGTTTTCGAAATTTCGGGCCTTGAAGTTTTTGATTTTATTGAAAAGGCATTTAGAATAAGTCAAAAAATATACTTAATGTCCTTCTGAGCTAAAAAATTTTTTCAGATGTCTTCAGTAGAATTGTATGGCGATTCTTTTCTTATATATTATTTATATATATATATTATATATTAACCCTCTAACTCTCATTGTCAGGGGTAATTTTTGTTCTTCATCTTTAGACAAAAGTATGCTAAAACAGCACTTTTGAGGGTTAAAATGTTCTACGAACATTTTCTGCATCAAATTTCACTAGGGGTCTTCGAAGACCAAAACTTTGTGCAATATATGTAAAATGCTTAATAGTGCTTTTTACAAAAGCAGTGGTAATTAAGTCAAAACAGTCTAAAGTATTTCTGAGCTAAATACTATATTGAGATGTATGCAAAAAAAATCTTATGCCATTTTTCTTTTAAAAATTAACCCTATATTTTAATTATCTGATGTCTTTTTTATTCCATCTTAAAAAATACTTAAAATTATACAATAAATATACCAAATTTGTTCTACTAATACATATTATGCAAAACAATCTTAACGAATTTTTCCCCCTAAAAAATTTTTAAAAACTATGTGGATCGGGTCACCTATGCCGTTTTAACGGAATTTCGACAAACGCGTCGTCTGCATTCATTAAAAACAAAATAAAAATGTACTCGTAAAATTAGTGTTTGCACGAAATATGTTATTGTTGTTTATTTGGAAACAGAAACAAAGTAAGTGATTGCCGAGAGATTTTTTTGAATTATTTTGCCCTTTACTCTACAATGTGAAACCAATATGGGCTTATTTCATATCAGAGGTCTTGAATTTTTCTATAGTTTTACTTTTCATACTAAGATGTACTTCGTTGGAAAATCTTAGAAAATCTCTTTTCTAAGTTCACTTATTTTCTACGGACTGGATATCCAGCTTGCCCTTTGTAATCTGTAGAGTGTCGACATTTACCTGTAGGATTCCTAACATGATGTTTATTATACTTACAAGTCCATTACATTTCCTTGAGTTTTGCTTAATAATTCTTAAGTTTAACTTAAAACAGAATTAACAAATCACCAAACTTAATGAATAAATTCCTTTGAATCCTACTAGTGCAGAAATTAATTGCACAATTTAGTACATTGATCGAATGTAGGCATATCCAAAATTATTTAAACACACTCACACACGGCACAATTCCTTATGTATGCGCGTTGGACCTTTTGAATTGTAACTAAATGTTTTTTTTTAACTTTACCATGACTTTATCAAGGGATATGTATGAAGAGCAATAAAAACAACAGTTGCTCTTCAATCATATAAAAATGGAATACATAAAATAAACGACGGAAAAGTAAATAAATAAATGGATGGATGGATGGATGAACTGTAAAATTGTTAAAACTGTAATAATAAATCCCTATAATTTCTTAAAATCCTTTTTTACATACATACATATGTATGTACATAACTGCTAACCTGTGTGTATAAAAGTTTGCGGAATAATTTTATCTTTCTTTTACCCTCCAATTTTATTTTTGTTGTTGCAGATATGGGTACATTTAATAATATAACAGAAGGCCGTTTAACTGTTGTTTCTGGCCATCCAGCCATATTTGATTTGCCTGCCATTGACTCGACACCGGTGCCGTCTGTGATGTGGCAAACCGTTGAGGGTCCCTTAAACTATGACATTAAATATGCCTTCACAAAAGCCAATCAATTGATAATTCTGAGTGCAGATGAAGTTGATCGCCAGGCATATCGTGCACGTGCCATAAACACACAATTGGGTAAAGAGGAGAATAGTGCCTTTATACACTTGAATGTAAGCGGTGATCCATATATTGAGGTGCCACCGGAAATCATTGCACATCCGCAGGATATGAAATTGAAACGTGGCGAACAAGTTGCCGAATTGCAGTGCATTGCAAATGCACGTCCACTGCATGAACTGGAGACATTATGGTTTAAAGATGGCATACCAATTGAAAATGCTGAAATTGCTCATACACTCAATGATCCATGGAATCGTTCGTTGGCCTTGTTGTCAGTGAATTTAACACATTCCGGTGAATACTCATGCCAAGTGCATTTACGTAGTGGAGGCTACAAAACGTTGACGACAAAAGCAAAAATTGAAATCTTAGAACCACCTTCGTTCTTTACACAAATGCGACAGGAAACATTTGGTGACTTGGGTACGTTAGTGTCATTGCCATGTGATGTTATAGGAGATCCACAGCCCACTGTAACATGGTTCAGAAATAGTGAACCTATTGATTATTCAAATGATAAGTAAGTTTTAATTTTTAAAAATTCTATTTTCCTCAATGTCTATTAATTAAGTTTATTTTTCAAGATTTTCCTTATCCGATGATAATGCCTTGCACATAAAGCAACTTGCTATCGATGATTCTGCCATGTTCCAGTGTTTGGCTGTTAATGAGGCTGGTGAGAAATCAGCCTCCACCTGGTTAAGAGTGAAGAGTAAGTACATATAATCTCAATTTTTATTACATGCCTTAATAAGTAAAGCCTATTAATTCTTATTTTTTTCTAACCAAACCGCTTAAATAATGTATAATCTTGTATTATTACCAACATTCTCATTTATCACCTTCTACTCTATTTCTGTATTAATTTGAATATTTCATACCAAATTAAATCCCAAAACCAAAAAACGCTTAGCTACAAACATGTTGTATCTGTATAACAATAAGGGTCTGGATTATAATACTAATAATCTTCATATATTCGCTACTAATTGCAAACAAAAAACCGCAAAAAACATTAAACATTTCATTATTACGGCAAGAGCACCAACAACAACAACTATTACAGCAACAGCAAAATCTCATAAATTTAGCAAACATTATGCGGCGTTGTATACAAAAGCTAAAATTAAAACATCATCGTCATCGCCATCTTTATCCGCATTTACAGCTCCTTCTAGTGGCGCAATTGGGGATTTTGCTGTTGTTGCTAATATGAACAACTACAACGATAACCATAACCAGAATGATAACAACAACATCAAGAGTAATAATGACGGTAATAATATTGCATACGTTAGTAATTTATTAAAACGTATTAAACGCTTGGCCCAACCGCGTATTTTACGTGTCAAATCTTCACATGCTGGCGGCATGGGCTCAGGATATAATAGACGCAACAAGGAATTTCGCTTTGGTAAATGTTTCATAAACTTCATTATGAATTAATTCCCTAATTTTTTGTTTAGTTTTCAGTTTAGTTAATACTAGTTTAGTTTAGTTTCGCACTGTAGTTTGTTTTTCTTTTAGTTGACGCTTTTGTTTTAAAAACACAATTTAGGTTAGAAATTTAAGTTTCAATGTTATACTTTGGTTTCAACTGTCACTGTAATTTATGTTTGTTTACCCTCACAAATTAATGAAATGTTTTTAATTCGCACCTTCTTACCTACTACAATGTAGTACTACATACATACAGTGTCGGAAAACATAATAGAACCACATACAATTTTTTATAGTTTTTAAAATTTGTATTTAGTTTTTTAAAAATAAGATTAAATATATACATATCGTCACCTAATATGCAAAAGGGCGTAACAACAAAAAAATTCAAAATCGAGTTTTTGATTGATTATAATGCACTAAACTAAATTACATGTCTCTCTAGAATTTTGAACTTATACGTCAAGAAAAAACGATTTTACAAACGAAATTCAAAAGGCCGTAACAACAAGTGTATAAATTTCAAAAACAAAAAGGCGTAACAACACACTTGAATGAAAAAAACTGACTTTTTATTTTGGAATAACTAAGTTGCCTACGATTTTTTTGTCAATTTGTGTTTGTAATTTTTTCGTTCAATGTTAACGGTAATATTTTGAGTGAGTGGTATTGTGAAAAAATTAAATAAATATTAAAATATTTGTAAAAAAAAGTTAAATGGAAAATAATAATAAGAAAACTGAACATAGTGCCAAAAAACAAATTAAAGAGTGGAAAATAAAAGAAAACGGATGAATGGCAAAGCATACGAAGGATTTTTCATGGGGAAAGTATGTGAAAGAAATCCAAGAGATTTAAAAGTGGGATGTTCATCAACTTATTGTGATAAAAGTAAAAAAAAAATTGCAACCTTTTTTCAGAATTAATAGATATTTTAAAATATTTATGTACTGTTTTAATACAATGAATTTTAATAAATTTTGATTTTGAAAATACAACAGTTTTAAATACGGAAAATAATTATAAACGTAGGTTTATGTTAGAAATGTTGCAAATTATAAATGTACCGACAATATCGAGAATTAATTTTAAGTCAGATACTGAAAGTTTAGCACAAAATTATAGGCATTTAATTTGTAAAAATATAAACGGACGTTAATAATTTATTTATAATGTAATAGATTAGTTTTAAAATTGGAAAACCTTTTTTGTTTTTAATTGAAAATTGTTTATGACTTTTTGTTAAATTTATTTCATTTGTTAAAAATTGTTATTTTTTGTCAAAAATTAAAGAAAAAAACCCTGAAGAAGGCACACAACAGAGTGCCGAAATATTGGTTCAATAAATTTAATATTTTTTAAAAAAAGAGACCTCAAGCTTAATAAAATAATAATAAATTTTTTAAAGGTCGAATAAAAGTCAATTTAAATTTTGTTTTTAATAAACTTCCTACAAAACATGTTTATTACTTAATAAAGTGGGAAGAATACTTATATTCTAAAAACAAAATCACTATTTCTCATGTTTAATGTTGTTACGTCTTTTTGTTTCAGAATATCGAATGCCAAAAAGGCGTAACAACCATAACTTAAAAAATATTAACAAAAAATAAAAAAAATCTTAAGAAATAAGTCTGTAGTCGTGTTTTAAGCAAGACAATAAAATATGTCTTTTAAATCTAAAATATCTTTAATTCTACAACGTTTTTTGCTTCTCCTATAAAAAAAATAAAAAGTGTTGTTACGCCCTTTTGCATATTAGGTGACGATATATTTTAAACTAAAAAACTCTTTTTTAATGCAGTACCTTTATAATGGTTAAATATAGCAAGAAAATTATTCTGGGTTCTTCGAATCTGACTCCGCTAACTCCGATTATCGCAAAACCTCGATTAACGCAACAGGCAATATTTTTGCATCACAGTCTTAATAACCGCAACTTTTTTTTTAACTTCTTTTATTAAAGTTATCATATTTAGCTAAAAATAATGTATTTCAATAAGATTTATAAACCTTTAGTGCTTTCACAAAAACGTTTGACTGCTACTTATTAAGGGTGGGGTTCCCTATCCCACGCAATTGTACGATTTACTCGTCTTATAGAATTCTAACTGTCACCATAAAAAGATGCAAAATCAGATGGCTCAGCTACTTTGCAAGAAAATGCACCTCTGATCGCATAGAATCTATCTTTTCATAAAAATGTTCCTAAGCATTTGCAAGTCGGAGAGACTTGTCAAAAAATCTGTCACTGAATTTTATTTAAGGGCACACTATCATATCGTCGGCTTAATATGCAAACCTGCTAAATCAACTTTTTAAGTAAATTGAGATTTTGATGCCGTGTGGTAGAGAAAGATACGCCGCTTCTTCCAACATGTCGTTTTTCTTCAATTTGAGTCTTAAAGTGTGTAAAACCAACAATATTTTTAGTTTTCCTCTTAAGTTGTTAATATTAAATATAAAAAGTGTCTTGTATCT
This sequence comes from Pollenia labialis, assembly GCA_949318255.1. Classification (NCBI taxonomy): domain Eukaryota; kingdom Metazoa; phylum Arthropoda; class Insecta; order Diptera; family Polleniidae; genus Pollenia; species Pollenia labialis. Next base: position 122,050,639 of record OX439142.1, read on the forward strand.
CCTGTAAAATGTGCTAAAATGAAGTTATTTGATATTTGAGTACACAGGATTCTTCCACAAATCGTTCCATTACTTAAAAGATAGTTTTGCTTCGCCAAAGATTCATGATTAAGACAGTTTTTACAGTTAGTTTTTTTTTTTGGTAATTTTTTCCTTTTTTGTAAGATTTTAAGATTTTGTTGAAGTTGTTTTTATTAAAAAATGGGGTGTCCTCAAGTTTAAAAAATAATCGTCGATCATTGCAACAGGCCAGATTTTTTCAAGTTACGAAAATCGAGCTCGCACTGTATATACATACATACATACATACATATAAAGATATGTATGGAAAAAATTAAAGGGTTATTTAAATTTTGTTACCTTTTGCTATCAAACCCATTTATTATTTTAATATTTAGTAGAAGATTCTTTCATTTTAATTACTTCTTCCCATCTCCGTTTCATTGAATTATGGAGATTGGTCGATTGTCCTGGGAAATAGAGTACCAAACTTTTGTTACATTGTCTGCCTATTTGTCAATTTATACATCACAATTTTATTTATTAAAATTTCATAGAGTTTTTTTTTTGATAGTTTAACAATAAGTTTCATTAATAAAATGTTGATGCATAATTTTATCGACATGTTATTTTGATGGAAGATATTGTCCCTATTATTTTTTCCTTCACTGTATACATCACAGCTGTGCGTATTCCAAAAGAAATATTTGCATGCTTTTAGGCGTTAACTTTGCCACTTTGCAAATCTTAAACGTTTTTGCACAATTCTTAATTATACCCTTCACCGAAAGTAAAAGGGTATATATAAGTTTGTTTTCCGTTTCTGATTTCCACGATATTGATGTAAGACCCTATAAAGTATACATATACATATTTTGGGTCTTTATAAGTAGCGAAGTTGATTTTAACGATGTCCGTCTGTTTGTCCGTTGAAATGGGTTTTCGGAAGACGTGATAACGACTTTTGAAATTCAGCCTGATCGGCCCGCAACTGGCTGATATATGAACAAACAACCACGGCGGAATTTATATAACTTTCTGTTATTTTCGCACCATTGTGAAGGGTACCTACGTAAGATTTCGCATAGCCGAACAAAGCATTCTTTCATGTGTTAATTAACATTATGATTTTCAATCAAATTAAAATTGCAAAGTTTCATAAAAGTAATTTTAATTTTAACTAAAAGAGTTCATCACTTTAGTTAACTACACATTGAACTTAAGTTGTGTTAATTTAATTAAATTTAACGCCTACACGCATTAATCAGTCAGGCAAGTTAAGAACCCTAATGATTTAAAATTCTATTGAGACTTATTTTATGAAACATTTTCAGTTACTTAACGTGCAAAAAAAGTCTTTAGGTTAAAGTTATTTAACATTAATTAAATGAAGCAGATAAAATAATATGAACACAAAAAAACGTCAAAATATTTCAGCAATAATATTCCCATATACATACATATCTGTACGTAGCTATCTAGGAGATAAAAGTTCTTTTTGTGTTAATTACACTGATAATTATGAGTAGCTCATATAGGCTTATTTAAATGTGCATATTATATGACAATCTACAACATACTACATACAAGATATGCCTAGTTAAAATAACAACGCTATACACAAAACGAGTATACAAATACACTTACATGCATACGTATGTTCGCAGTTTTATACGTGTGTGTGCAATTTAGTTTTTATAAAATTTTCTATATTATAAGACAGGAAATGTGCTTAAGATAGTGTAGGTTGAGGAAAATTTGTGGCACATTATGCTCTATAATGAGGAAAATAGACTTAACTGCTCTATTTTTAATTATTAAGGTGAAATATTAAGATTTCTTTTGGCAATATACACAGCTAAAGGGGTTTTTAGTATTACATACACAAACATGTATTTAAAAAAATATATTTATATTCTCAGTAGGCAGTAGGTACGAAGACATATTTCAAGCTTTTGTGTTGTTACTTTATTATTTCACTCTCATTATTTTCTTTTTAACTTCTTAAGACGTTATGAAAATAAAGTTTTTTTTTTAATGTATGTGTGTTAAGTTATTTAAAATTTCTTATAATACACTCCCACATCCTGCATTTTACACATAACTGTCTCATTATTGAAACAGATAGAATATGAACATTAAGCACTTAAACTCTATATTATATATTATTTTATATAAAAATACATAGGAGAATAGTTACAAACATACTCACCCAGCAAACACAAGGGTTTCATATATTATTTAGAATGATTTAAAAAAAAAAATTGAACATTTGGCAATCAATCATATTGTGAATAATTGGTAAACTTTTTATGTCGTCACAAATCTGCTTCCCCCATACAAATTGACCAATTTCTTTTCAAATCAATCAATTCAAATATTCCCTAATCTTTATTTCCTTGAAATTCCTCAAGTATTCCTAATGATAATTTTATATATTCTTTATTTTTAACTTATTATCAAACATTATTAAATTACAACTTAGGAGGTTCATTTCAAAACTTGATTAATTCCCTTTTTTTTTTGTAAAATTTAAATTAAAACTCTGCGAAAATAAAATTGGGAAAAAACTCTATATCTACACCAAAAAAAAAAAGAATGAAAGGCATTATTTCGTCAAAAGTTAATTATTCCAGTTAATAATTAAATTCCTAAAAACAATTTTCTCTACTTGTGAAAAAATACAAAAATTGAATAAACAAGTTTTGAAAGGCACCACCACAACTGTTTCCAAAAAGATGTACGTAACAGATCTGCAGGGTGTCCGTGAAAGAGAATACAAAAACTGTTAAAAGTTTTTAAACTTTTTTGTTTAAAAAAAAATAAAAAATTTTAAATTTAGGAATATGCTACTTAAATTAGTGATTATGTTTTTTTTTGGAATATTTCTTCCTACTTTCTGTAGTCAAATCTTTGGCGTCCGTCAATCAAAAAAGGTAGTTATATTTACTCTACCGAAGCTTTTGCAAGACAGATTTTGTGGAATCAAAGATTCTTTTAATAAAAAAAATCTTCATATTTCTGAAACCACCATTTTAAAATATTTGCTTTTTGGTATACCATTAATTAAAAGTTTGAAGCAAACATGACAAAAAACAAGAAAAAAAACTTAAACTAAAAAAATATTTCCAGATTAAGAAAATTTGCAGAGTTAATTTATTGGGAAACGAAACTCGCCACAGACTATGCTTTGTGTCACTGCAACGCACAGTGCAAAATTTCTTGAGTTTAGCGGAACTTAATTATTTAAACCATGTAAACCAGTTCTTTTTTTGTGATTTTTTTAAATTTTTAATAAAAATTAATGTGTTTTTTTTAAGTCTTTGAGTTGCATTTTTTTATAGAAATTATGCTAAATTTCGACTGGATTCCCACCACCTTTTTTGTATTTTACAAACTAGCGCACGAGCAGGTGCCTTTAAACTGTACAGAGCGTCAGATGTTAGCACTGGTAATCCTATTTTTTCCAAAACAAAACCAATGATGGCTTCCGATGTCGGTTCTTCCTTCCACTTTTAGAAAATACAGTTATATGAAATTTGCAAAGTCATTCTGGAAAAAGTTTAATTTAAAAGAAGATCGCAAAATATCGCAGAAGATATTTTGTGTTTCCAATAGAGGAAAAACATACCTTTAAAATGTTGTGGGTTTTAAGATGGTATTATGCGGTATCACCTTTTAAAGTCTCCAACGAAGTTAAAAAACTAAATTTACTTACTTCTTAAAAATCACTTTTTTTAGTGAACAAATCACACACGAGTACGAAACGATTTTGCAATTATTTAAATGCCAATAATTGACAATTTTCTCATAAAATAAATTATGTAAAAATCGTGGCCTACTGCACTGCCGTTTGTATGTACCACTCTATTAACTGAAACAAATCGAAAATCTTTCTGTATGCAAAAAGTATAATTGAATAAAAAATGCAACTTTCAGGTGTATTTTGGAGTTGTTTCGCAGGGTAAATCCCCAAACCGAGTATGAGGTTTTTGAGGTGGGATATTAAGCAACCGCAATAATGAGTAATCTTATGCATTTTATGTATTTAAAAAATTTAATAAAGTTCCGCTAAACTTCCTGAATTTCGCACTGTGCAACGGTCTGAAGGTCTAAGGTATTAATACTGTGCGATCGTGCGATTTAACATCGCTGAATTATTTTTTGTTGTGGTGTATTCAAGAAAGATTCCATACAAATTCAATCGAATCACAGGCTAGTTGTTAGTAAGCCAGTCTATCAGTGCGATGGTTCCGGGTTCGATTCCCGCCAGAGACTATACTTAGTATGTTTAACTACGGCCGGCTGAAGGTCTAAGTTTTGTATTGTTTTTGTATGTATTTGTAACTCTTCAAAATAAATAAATGAATAAATGTTTGTTGGGTATACATTTGCTTATTATAACTAAATTAAGTTCATGCTGTAAATCTTAAAAGTTGTTGTCATATTTGTTGCTGCTGCTGATTTTTTTATGTTTGTTGTTAAAGTTTTTTTGAATTCTTGTATACTTATTTTTTAAGCAATTTACTAAAATTTTGCTCAACAAATATGCACAAAAATGGGAGGACAGTCCAAAAAGACTTTTATGTACACATATAAAAGTTGAATCAATTATAAAAATCAAATAATAAAGATAACGAAATGTGGAAGCTTTTTTTAATGTCGTTAGAAAAACAAGTAATTTTTATATCTTCATTGCTTGATGAATGTCGTTTTAATAAGCCTAAAGCTCACATTTGAAAAACATTTGGTGCGCCACATGTAACCACCATTTTTATTAAACATTTGTTAAATTTGGCATAAATTTTGCGAGATCTGGCAGCATTTTATAATTTATTTTACTACTATTTTTGTTCCTTAAATAAAGTTGTTCAAGATCGTTAAAAAGAGACTTAAAGATTGATCAACTTCGTCGTCTCGCTATTTGTGAACGTACCTTGAGACTGACTTTTTGGTAAGCCCTCGTTTTTGATCACATATGCTTAATAACATTTTACTTTGGTTTATTTTTATTATTTGTGTTGTTCATCAGGTTCATTTTTGTTTTTTCATTCATTCTCTGTTCTTGTCTTGGCAGTTGGGATTTGTTCTTATTTGCTGCTTTATCCTGTTATACACTTCGTTTTAAAAAAGAAAAAAATGTTATTGCCATAGATGGTTATGTGAGTGCGTACGTGTGTTTGCTTGAAAACATTACCAACAATCTACAGGTCTTTAAATAATGCATACATATGTTATTTATATTCATACACACATCACAAAAATTTATATTTATACGTGTTTTTTATTTATTAGCCAAGTTCATAATTGAAGTTTATAAATTAAGGAATCTACAAATAAAGATAACGAATAATAGTTAATGGTATCTAAATTAATGATTGTTTTAAAGATGACTTATTTGTTGTTTTTGTTTGCCTGCAGGTCCACGTAAATAAATAAAATAAAAAATAAAAATTCTTGATATTTTTGTTTTTTATATTTTTATTTTTATTATTTTCCCAATATTTCGGTTAGCATCGCTAACCTTCTTCAGGGGTCTGGATAAATAAATACAATAATAATTATTATTAATATTAAACAAAAAACAAAACATTACATATTACAAAGATACTTACATGTAAACAATTAAAAAGTATAATAACACAAATCTTCACAATAACACTTGTGCCACTACTTATTAGATTTTCTTAACTAAATCTAGTTTATCGATCGTCTGTTTTTTGTTTATTAATTGTCTGTATATGTGTGCACAATTTTCTGTGTCTTGTCGGTAATTGAGACGAAGCTGTGGATTAACATCAATAATATGCAGCATCTCCAATGTAAATTTTCCGGTGAACATATTTTTATACTCAAAATAAGAACATATGTAAGTCGAAGTACAGCAGAAAACTCACACAAAAAAAGACGAATCAAACATTTCCTATCTCGGTTTCGGTTCATCATGAATCGTTCAACGCTCGAAAAACGCTTTCAAATTGTGGAATTTTTTTTTTTTATTATTTATTGAATCTTAATATATTAAATATGAACTAACAATAATTGATCAAATCTCATTCTAATACGTTATTGTATGTCCTGTCAGTGCCGGACGAAAGTGTTTCCCTCCATGGTTCTGTTCACATGTTAAGTGCTTAGCGCTCTTATGCTATATATTTTCCCCTTGAGCGAATGTTGACGCCATCATTTAAAAATATTTCAAGCTAGTAGATTTGGGCGCAATTCAAGCTTTTGGATCTTTTCAATATTATATGCCGAGGCAGAGTCCCATTACTAGGGTATTCTTTCGGTTAACCGATTAATTACCACCCGATTAACTGATCGGTTAATTTTCTATTTTCGATTAACGATTAAACCGGTTAATTTCAGTCGATTAGCCGATTAACCGATGTAATACAATTGTTAATTGTTTGTAGTATTATAACATATTTTTTTGTGTTTTAATTATTTGTTTCGTCTCATATACAAAAAGTATGTGTTTAGAAAATATTTTTCATACAAACAAAGAAGGTGTTCAGTGATATTCATTTTAACCCATTTTCCGCCGACCGGTGATTAAAATTACAAGCACTCTTACTCTTTTAACGATCTCTTCATTATCTATCAACAGGAATGTGGCGAAAAATGGCTTAAATGTTGGATTGCCAACACCGTTTTTTGTTTCACGTACTTTTTATATGCATGTGTTTAGTTTTTTCTTTTTTCTCATATCAGTCTTTTAACAGAATAAACCGAAACAATTAGAATTGTTAAAAATTTTAAAAAATTTAAACAGTACTCTAATGGTATAATGGAGTATTTTATATGTGTAGAGAAATCCTGGAAAAGGTCTGAGAAAGTAGATATTCATCTACGATAAGTGAAAGAATTTTTTCCAAGTCAAGTTTTGGTAAAACTAAAGATAATAATGGCTTTAATCCTAAACAATTAAACCAAATTACTTTTCTAAAAGATTATATTTTATAAGATCTCCTTTAACTATTGAAATAACTAATTAAATCATTAAATTATCTCAGTCTATTTTTCTTCAATACATATTTGGGGGATTCACAAGATAGTCATTAAGTTGTAAAGGCGTATGTATGTCTTAAATGAATTACAAGAAATATATATATATGTATATAAATATACAAACCACTTTTTAAGTAAATTGGGATTTTGATGCCTTGTGGTAGATAAAGATACGCCCCTTCGACCAGCATATAGTTTTTCTTCTGTTTAAGTCTTGAAGTGTGTTCAACTTACTGTATTTTTAATTTTCTATCAAGCTGCTAATAGGAAAAATAAAAAGATTTTTAACAAGGTTTCGTTTAAATGTGCTAAATTTTCATTTCATACTATTGATAAACTAAAATTTATTGTTGATGGGATAAGCTATTCCTATGCGCATTTCACTGGTTGCTTAGGCCAGTTTTTTTATGTCATGTAAAATTTGCTAAAAGGGAGTTAGCAGGTTTGCATATTAAGCCGACGATATGACAGTTGTGGGCTCCCGTTCATAATTTAGCTTTCTACTGTACAGTTTTGACAAATCAGTTAACACAGCATTAAAATTTTTATTTTGTTTGAAAGACAACAATATTTATTTTAAACAATTGTAAAATATTATTTAGGACATTATGACGATATGACTTGATAGCACACCTTGTGAATCCCCCGATTATATATTAAATGTATATTACATATTTATGAATTGTATTTTTCATTGCTCGTTTTAGTACAAAAATTGTTATGTTTAGTATGTTATTGTTATTTTTTACTAATAAACACCAAATAATTAATAATTAATGCATTTTTACATATTGAAAATATTTAATTTATAAAAAAAAACTTTATTAATCGGTTAACCGATCTAAAACAACATTAACCGATTATTAACTGATTTAACCAAAACTTCGGTTAATTAATCGAGCATTGTTTGTCTAGGTTTATGCCAAATTTTTGTTTATGTTAACAAAAAGTCAACATTTTGTGCTGGGATTATTGTATTTTAATAAAGTTTTTGTTAATTTAAATGATTTTGTTATTCGTGCTTAATTCCCAATTTTTATTATTTGATAAAAAAAAAACACTGAAATTTATTGTTGATGGGATAAGCTATTCCTATGCGCATTTCACTGGTTGCTTAGGCCAGATCATCAGGAAACTTCATCAATAAAGATTTTAGAAAAACTAAAGATATTGAATAAAACTGTTAAGCGTATAAGAATTATAGCAACAGTTCTACTTGTAACGATATCAAAGTTTAAACAAAATCATGAACAATAAACAGTGAGTGTATCTCTCCTTACATTCCCCACTACAATTGATTATAATTCTTCCAACATTAATTTTTGTTGTAAGTAGGATAAGACAAAACAAAATAAAAACATAAACAACTCGCTTTATTGTTTTTGCAAACAAAATATAAAGCGGGCTGCCTGTCAGGTTTTTTAGGCCGTGCACTTTATTATCAGTTTATTATCAAAATAATTTTCGTGGGAATACAAAATTTAATTTAAATGATTTGTTTTTCGTGATTAATTCCCAATTTTTATTATTTGATAAAAACCCTTTTGATAATTTTAAATTAAAATAAATAAGATATTGACCATAATTAAATAAAAATTGGCTAAAAATTTATTTATTTGATTTTTGTTGTAATGTTGTATTTGTTGCCGTAACGATGCCACCTGCCTATTCCACCATGCCATATACTGCAAATTGTTTTTTTTATTTCAACGAATTTTTTTTTCAAAATTTTTTATTGAAGTTTTGATTGTGATTTGGAAAAATAATTTATTCACTTTGTATTAAAACGTTCGTTTGCATGTAATTCCACGTTCAAGTGATCCCCCCCTAATTAAATTATATTTTCGTTTTCGGCTACACTTTACTTAACTTGTTAGTTATTGTGTAAAATAAACAATTACCTTTACGTGACTTGTTAACAAAAAAATGTAAACTTCTCATAAAAAACCCAAAATGTCACCAATTTATGAATTCATGTTTTCGTTCATGACTTATTTTTAAGGGAATAATTAAATTTTTAATACGATAATATTATTATAAATTCATAATTTATAAACACTGTATTTTAAGAATTTTAGCGAAATAAAATAAATTATAAATTGGTAATAGCAAAAAGCAAGACAAAAAATTAATTATAATTTTGATTTCGTATTTCAATCATGGTAGAATAAGTACAAGGTATAGTCATTCGGAATTTTGTTCTCAATTTCAAAACCCAAACAACGTCAAACAAAAGAAAATATGGAAAAAAATTAAAACAAGCGTCAAAATTTAATAAATTATTTTAACATTAAATGGGTAAATAATTCAAACATACCTGGTACTTATTATACTATGGTTTTAATTAGTATTAAATAAAAATTTAAAAAAAAATGGTTTAAATTTGTTTCTTGAGGGCCAAATAAGCCACACAAACGGTTACACGAAACATTTGGAAAATGTAGGGAGCTACTACTAATAGGAACACACAATTTTTTTTGATTTTTTACTTTTACCTAAAAGAAGAGCTAGTTAAAAGAAGGCAAAACTGAAAAACATATAAAAATTGCTTCTTCAAAAGAATGCAGACGAAAAAATTCTTCTCTGACCGGTAATAACAAAAATACTAATTTAAGAAAACGCAGAGCACAAACAAGCTGCACAAATAAGTGCTAATAGGAAACGAAGTACAGACGTGCTAATAGGAAACAAAGGACCTGCTAAATTATAATATGGAAAGGAAAGGGAGAGTTCATTTGATTCTTATGATTTATGCAAAACACAAACGAATTTAATTGTTTTTCCTTTGCATGCAAATTATCACTTGTTGTTATCTTTTATTTTTCATCCGGCTAATCGTCGAGTAGCTTTTAGCAATAGATCGTGCTGATGTTATATGATCCTGTTGTGCGGCTTCTTGTCTACATTCGTTTTTTTATTCACAGAAGCTATTTGTTTCCTTCTTTTCCCGTAGGTATAAAAATTAGCTCTGCAGCTTTTTGAGTATTTTCATTAACCCTCCGTCATGCACATGTTTCGATAGTCACATACGTAGCGCATGTATCTGGCCAGATACACTATGACCCCTTTCACACTCGGCAAGTAACTTGCGCAAGTTACTTGCCGACAACCTTACCGCTTACATCTACAAACCAAGAGTTGCGCAAGAGACTTGCGCAAGTAACTTGCCGAGTGTGAAAGGGGTCTATGTATTCCAATACATTTATATGAAAAAAAGCTATTTAAGATAATATTACATTGTTATATAATTAGCACGCCAGGCAGATGCATATTTTTAATTTTTTTGTTTTTTTTTTTCTTAGTACAGAAAAAAAAATTACCGAGAAATAAAATTTTTTAATTCCAAACAAATAAAGTTTTTAAAGTTTATTTCGATTAATTTCAATTTAAAAATTACAACAGCTATAACAATGTAGAGTACAAATAAAATGCAGTTTCAGTTGATTTCAGTAAACAAAAATACAAATAAATTACATTGTTCTTCATACAAAATACCAGGGCTGTGGAGTCGTCCGAAAAAAGTACTAACTCCGACTCCGACTCCAAATGCTGAAATTTTTTAAGTGCGACTCGGACTCCTACTCCGACTCCTACTTTAATCTTGATGCTAAATGTATATGAGACTCAGTGATGTTAACTTTATTACCGTACGGCCTTCTAAAAATTAGAGTTTTTGAGAAGCAATAACCGTACGCAAACATTAATGTGCTGTTTCCAAATGACAGGCGATTGATTATGTAGCAAAATGTATACAAAAAGCACTCAGTCCATCGCCTGTCATTTGGAAACAGCACATAAGAGCAGTATTCATAAACCATTTATTTAAATTTCTTATGCCGAAAAACTTTGGAGTCGGAGTCGCGGTTTTTGTGGGTACTACGACTCCGACTCCGGCACAAAAACATCAACTTCGACTCTTCAAATCCGACTCCACAGCCCTGCAAAATACAAGTGTATCTGGCCAGATACACTTAAATTGTTTTTGTTGTTTTTTTTAATGTTTTTTTTCATAAAACGATAGCTAAGAATATTTGTAAAGGGTACCTGGAGGATCAAACACCTAGCTAAATTAGAAATTTATTTAAATTACTGTTAAATTCTTAAAAGATCTGGCCAGATACATGTGCATGACGGAGGGTTAAGAAAGTTTTGCTATTTTTAAAAAGAAAAAGTTGACTAGAGATACAAAGTACGTTCGTAAATGCAGTTGTAGCGCATCAGTTGCGCATTAGTAAAGTTTAATGTTCGTAAATGCATCACTTGTAAGAAACTTGGCATTACTCTCATATGTCGAAAGTTTTTGTATGCTGTGATGCCGCAGCTCTCCAGCAAATGTTGGCAATTATTGCATCAGTTAATTTTCTGTAAAAAACTTGGCATTACTCTCATATGTCGAAAGTTTTTGTATGCGTCACACCGCAGATCTCCAGCAAATGTTGGCAATTATTGCATCAGTTAATTTTCTGATGCAATAACTTTAAACATTAAAGACATCAATTTATTTTTCTTTTTTGATGCTTTTTCTTGTTATTTATAAGAAAACTATATCTTTTTAGTTAAATTTTTCAATAAAATTTACCATCGCAATTGTTGATAAACTTTTTAGTATTGTTTTATGATCGCTTATACAACTTTTTGCATTTAGCTCGTTGCAAAAATTCAAACTTTGCACAGCTGTTGTGCAATAAAAAAGCATCAGCATCACAAGCTTAACTGGTAAATCACGCATCAGCAACAAAACTTTGAAATTTTAACTGAATAGAAAAATCAATACATCCGTACTTATATCAAGTCAAAGCGGTGTCAAAAGTGCAGTAAATATGGATTTTTTTAAATCCAGTACAGAACCCGAAAACAGGATGGATTTAAGTAAAATTGAGATCAAATTAATCTTAAACTGTACTTCATTCAAGAATTTCGAAGTTGGTTTAATCCCGAATCCGTACTTGAAATAATCTGAAAGTACGATTAATTCTGACCTAAACATTGACGCCATAGAACCAGAGAAGGAGAGAGAAAGTTTTTATTTGCTTACCCCCGTTATGCATGTTTGTTTAACTTTTGTTGTATTCCTCCCTAGTTTACAAAAGAATTCTCAAGTATAAGACATCAGTAACATGCCCGATATGGTTTTCGTAATAATTCTGCTGTGAAAATTTGATGTATTTAACTAAATAATTTTAACAAATAGAATACGGGAATTTTTGCGTCTTATTTTACGTTTTAAACATGAAAATAATGTATATTTTTCTTGAAGTGTTGTTGTTTCCACACAGAAGAAGCAAATCGTGTTTTACCTTCATTTGTGTGTTGTACAAAAGTTTTCCCATTTTGAATTGTTTTAAGTACTTTTTATTAGTGTTATTCGAACTTAAGTTTTTAAGTACCGCTCGTACTAAAATGTCGTAGAAAAAAATTGAATTTAGTACGTATTTTTTCCTTCTGTGTAGTGCTCTTCAAAAAACTACGTTTCAAAAGCAGTGTGTTTAGTTTTCTATTGAGTTTATAAATTGTGGGCTATTTAAGTTTTGGTACTTGTTCGCTTTTGGGTTCTGATTTTTTTGGCTACCAAAGCCGAACAATTTTGTTGCTTTTGCTAAAATAGCGATAGCATTTTAAACGCTTTTAAAATTTTTTAAATATTTAGTAATACAAACTTCTTGTTGTCAATTAAAATGTTCTGCAGTAGTCCATCATTGTTATTTTTGTATACACATATTTATTTTTCTCGTGTATTTAAAGCTTTCGTTATAACCAAAATTTTTTTATGGAAACTTGGAGTCATTTTCATTATACCAATCCTTTACTATTCCAAATAAATTTTTTTTTTTAAGACAATTTTCTTGATTTGATTTTTTTTTTCATTTTTAAATTTTCTTGCTCTACCAAACAAACACTCGGTTTGACACAAAAAATATCGAGTATATCCTGACATTTCGAAGGTTTTATTACAGTTTTTAGAAGACAGCTTCATGTTTTTCATTAAAACAGTTTGCAATTGAGATTTCTAATGAAATGTGCAAAAGGCTGTTAAATGATTTTTTTTTGTTGGTTTGTCATATTTGTCAGTTGGCTGACTTTTTGTATGGTTGCTTTGAACGTGAAGTGACTCGGAGAAATCAACAGAACGAGTTGTGACTTAGAAATCCTTTGAAATGAAACTGTTTTATTAAAATTAAAAGCCAAAACGAAGTTAACCAGCATTCAAAAAAAAAACAAAAAGAGCAAATTGCCTTTGAATGACTGTTTGATGTTTGAAGAAAGTTTGGTTGAGGTGTAACTTTTTAACAAAAATTAAAAGTTATTAATTCAATAAATGTATAATCAAATTTTAATAATTTTCAAAAAAAAATAAGTACAAACTTTGGGCAAAAGTTTGTAATGATCTTAAATATTTTTGTTTTTAAAATAAACTGTTATAGTCGTCATTTGCTGGCTTAGAGTAGGCTAAAATCCCTCCTTAATTTGGCTTTTTTTTTGGCGGCTTAAATTAAAAATATTCAAGAGTTTGTTATTTTGGATACTGGTCGTTAACCACTTAATCTCAATTGCAAAATGCCAGCAGCGGGAAAAAAACATGTAGTAACAACTGCCATTCGAGACACGTTTTATTTGTAAATAAATTCTACAACAACTAAACGGCAACAACTAAAAAATCCAAAAAAAATAATGACAATCAAGTTTTCCTTGTTGTAAAACAAAGCTCGGAAAATGAAGGAAGTTACAAAACTTTTTTGCTCGTATTTTTATTACAATTTTCAGTCGTAGTTTTGTAGCTACAACGGTTTTTGAGTCCTTTTCCACTTTAAGTTGTATTTTGATGTTTTTTAAGTTTTTCCTGAGCGAATATCTATCGCTAGATTTATTTTTATGCCATGCAATTCCTTACACAAGTCCATCGTTGGGCCGTTGGGTAGTTGAGGAGGATTGGTCGGTTGGTTGCTGCAACAAGTGTTCACAACATCAAACTAGGCAATACTCTGAAGTAAATATTAAATAATTTACCCTTGCAACGCAAAACAATTGTTCGTTTTTACCAAGGTTTATTTAATAATCATTGCTTTTTACTCCCACCTTCATCACTTAAGCCAGGAACAACTGGGGTATTTTTTTTATTTTAATCGTTTCGTTGCCAGAAGAGCAGTTACTGTGAAAAGTTTGTAAATGTTTTAATTCGAAAAACAATTAAACAAAGGGGATTTGTTGCTGTTAAACTTTTTAAGTTTAGGCCAGAAAACAATAGGAAAAGTTATAATTTTGCAGCCACTTTAATTAACAGGTTAACTTTTCAGTGTGAAAAAGCAATTAAGACACTAATGGCCAATTTCACCAAGTTCAGTTCAAACTAATTATTTCTTTAACTTCCAGTTAACAATACATTTTTGACAGTTATAAGTGATAGTTAATTATAACTGAACTTTGTGAAATTGAGGGCAAGAATTATCACACAGGGCAACACACCAAAATTTGGCACACTTCTTTATGTCCATTGTTTTTAGTTAAGTTGCGAGTGCTGATTACGATGGTATCATTGGTTTTTTTTCTTACACCTTTTATCAATGAAAAACATTGCGAGCTCGGTTTTCACAACCCCCGATTATAGCAGCACAACGAGTACCGGAACAGGCAATACTTTTACATTACACTCTTTATAACTGCAACTATTTTTTAAAAAGTGCAACATAATTTTTTTTATTCATTTACAATGTTTTTTTTCTTGTATTTCTTGTTCAGAAACTTAGTTTTATCAAAGTTCTCAACCGTTCACAATCCTATTTAGTCGTAAGATTTGTAAATTGGATTTGCTTATAAATTATGATAGTCTGACTTAAAAATGAAATTGACTAACAAATTTATTTTACAATTCTGTCCGACTTGCAAATGTTTATAAAAATTTTCATTAATAGTGGATGGCCAATGTACGCAGCATACGGCTGAGGGCTGCGATCAGCTGTTAAGATTTTCGCTTTAAATTTTTTTGAACGGCAAATGTTGAAAAAGCTGGTAAAAAATGTCCAACCTATAAAAAAACATTTATTTGAACATATGTAATAAGAATTTACTTATCATATTAGTTTTCATCTACTTCATTTGTAATGTATTTTAAATTTCATGGTTTTTTTTTGTGTATGGCAACGTCTACTTCACGCGGCTTAAAACAAAAGTTGATAACTTTCAACGTTGCCGCGTGGCATCTTTTCCAAAAAATACCAAGTCTTAATTTTTGTGATGTGTATTTTTTTTTTTTTGTATGAACATTTTTGTAAACATTGCTAACATTTTCACAATGGCAATGCTATTGCCGCCCGCAGCCGCATGCCGCG
Organism: Pollenia labialis; assembly: GCA_949318255.1. Taxonomy (NCBI): domain Eukaryota; kingdom Metazoa; phylum Arthropoda; class Insecta; order Diptera; family Polleniidae; genus Pollenia; species Pollenia labialis. The sequence continues at coordinate 122,065,974 of OX439142.1, forward strand.
TACATTGGTCATCCACTATTAATGATAAATTCCATGAGATCAGAGTTGCATTTTCTTGTAAAGTAGTCATATGATTTTGCAACTCTTTAATGAGATAGTGCGGGACACTAGATTTTGAGAACATTTATTTATGACTTCTGTCAAAAAAGTTAAGCTAATTTTTTTTTATTAAATCATTTTGGCACGTTTGCGATAGGAAGGAAGTTGGTTAACTTTAAAATTGTTAACGCGGCTAGCATTTTGAGTCATGTGGGAAAAACGTTTTAAAAATTAAAAAACATCCAGTCGTAAACCGCTGTGCAAATTGCCATTTTTCATGCGCTTAAGTTTTCAAACGCACGATACTCGTCCATAAATAACCGCGTGTTTTATTTAAAAAAATTAATTTTTCGTACAAAAGATTTCTTAGAACGAAAAGGATAAACAAATTGTGATTATTTCTTATGCCCACCCAGAATCGATTCCCTTTCCGAAAAAACGAATTTGATAGCATATTTCCGATGTGCGAAAGAATTCTTGCAGTTAAACTGTAGTCAATATTATTTTCGAAAATATTTTAGTTTTATGAATATAATTTTGAAAGTAGAAGTTTATAAATATATTAAACCCTCAAACAGTTGACTATTTACTTTTACCTATTTCGGCGGACTGGTTCACATTTGTAAACCCATATGTTATGTACTTTGAACTCCAACGTAGCGTTCTTCCAGCGTTAGGCCAGTAACGAGGGTTTGTTTTCGATGTTTTTGGGTATACTTTTTGTCATTTATGTTTTTGCCTATTCATTGGTACAGCAATGAAGCATTGCCTTGTGGCGGAAGCTCTATTTGGTATAACCGGTATGACAAGATCGATACACGTGCAATCCAAAATCGCGGCGGTGGTCATTAGCTATGTTTTTTTATTGTCAGGATTGGCTGCATACGCGATATATTCTAAAACACATGGGACCATCAATTCTCGTCGTAGCTTCCTCATTTCATTCGCAAACGATACGGCCACTCCGAACATCAGACAACAGACGTCGAGCACAGTTAGCCACGTCAATCGTCGGCCTCATGTTCGAAATGTGATGCTGGACATGCTGCACATTAAAAGCCTGCCATTGGATCAGACACAGCCACCATTGAAAGTGGATTCAGCGCAATAGAGAAAAAGTGAACGCGTCACCCGAAAGTGTTGCTCTCTTTGCGGTAAGAAGGTATGTCTTACTCACTATGTCACCAATACAAAGTGCCCTGATTGTCAATAATTATTTCTTTATTTCCTCTAATTATGCATAATTCCGATATCTTTCTTATTTAACTTTGAATAAAACTTGAATCATCTTAAACGAAACACAAGTGCTCCTACTATTTTATTTTTTATATTTCAGCTGCTTGTTTTAAAAAACTGGTAAAATGAGGAACAGAAAAATGTTTCACCTCTTCAAAATTCTTGTATTCGATTTAGAAATGAATTTGTAGTTCTCTTATGAAGTTTTAAGAAATTCGGACAATTCTAATAAAAAAAAAAACGTTCCAAAGTCGGAAAGTTTACTTTTGTAAACTGTCAGCTGTTTGAGGGTTAAAAGTGTACATACATAAATGTAAATAATTCCCAATTTTCAGGATAGTACTTAAATCTATATTTAATTAATTTTCATAAAAACTTAAATCGTGTTTAAATACAGATTTATTTTTTTAATTTTATTTGAAAAGTCTTATTTAATTAAGATAAAAGTATTGTAGCACTACTTAATACAAAAAAATAGCATAAAAAGTTTTTTTATTTTCAAGGTGGTTTAAAAAAACAGCTGAATGTTATGGCTTTGTCTGTTGTTGTTGTATTGTTGTCATATTGAGGAGTAATTCGCATGGAATCTTAAGTTGAATTTAAATGTACCATATCGGTGAATTAAGTTTTACTTAAGGGTTTAGTGAAGAAAAGTATTTTTAATTTAAAACGTTTTTAAACATAAATGTGTTTTAATATCAATCCTGAAAATTGGCCATAAGAATTTTCGACAATATTAAGAATTAAAAATTTGAGTTGGGGATTCTTAGGTGCTTAAAAAATTGTTCTGGCAACACTATGCTCTAATATACATTCACAGCACATTTTGGTAACTTCTTCCGCTGCAACAAAAAGCGGCAACATGATAATTATTCGCTACAAATAAAACAAAATTCTGAATTTATCTTTCAAAATAAAAGATAACAAATTTTAACATCATTATTTATGCCATTTTTTACAATTCTTAATATCAATTATTTGCTTGTTTCCTGCACCGTAAACAGTTTTAAGATAATAGAAGATGTTTTTTAACATGGTACCTTTTAACTTTTTCTGTATAAAATAATGATCAAATAAATCAAACAATTGTTTTCCATCGTTTATTTAACAAATAAAAAGAAAAACTCTCAAAAGTTCAAGTGCAAAGGAACAATTACATATACAAACATTTCCCCTTTAAGACGACTTAATCATTCACTTGAAATTGTAATTAAAGCGTAGTGCTGCTAGAATTGGTAATTTTTTTTTATATTTGTTACTTATTTTTTTTTTCTTTTTTGTTTCTTCGTTCTTACCACATTCACTCTCTTAAACATTTCAAGTACAAATCTTAAATTCAGTTGCCAGAGTCTAGATAGCAAGTAGTCAGGGCTGCCAGATTTGACGATTTGTGGTCATTTTGACGATTTTTTGTTCCGAAATTAGCAGTGACGATTTTTTTCAAGTCTCCAAAGTCTGATTAAAACATTACATTTTCCGACAATTTCTTGGAATGCTTAACCGCCGTACGTTAACAAGAGCGGAAGGCGGAATGTTTTATTTCGCTTAGCTTTTACGCTGATATGCCATACCAAATAAAGAGCGTCAACATTGTGTCACAAAGAGTAGTGATAGCTTTCTTGTTTAATAAAACCCACAAATGATAAACAAAAATAGAGACAAAAACGCTAAATTGACCAAAAAAAATAGCTAAATTACCATTATTAATTAACTTCACTAATAAACGAACTGTCAAAATCGGGTTTTCCAAGTGCAAAGCATTCAGACCGCTCTATTCAAAAACTAGAAAACTCGTGCCGCTTTTGTTAAGGTGCAGCTGTAATATGCAAGTCTTAATAAAATCTTTGATAATTTTCAGAGTACAAAAACATCAAAGTAACACTTTGTTTATTTTTCGTCAAACAATCATCGAATGAACCTTTTATGGTTTGCTGTATAAACCATATTTTCAACAATTATACGGCAAGCATTTCACGAGTTGTAAGAGAATATCTACATGAGTCTCATTCGATTCTTGACATGAAAGTTTCGTTAGATTATCTTTACCCATGTCTTAAACGATTCCCATAACGATTGAAGAAACGTGTTTCGCTGTGCTATGGAAGAATCTCACTCGTGTGACAGCTTTTCCCGTGTGAGGAATTTTCTACGATTAAAAAATGCGGTCATCGACGATCAAAGGCGCTCTTCATGAGACTTTAGTAGCTCTAACACGATAGAAAATGCTAGCTTTTGTATAAAGTAATTATGTTTTTTTTATAAAAATAGAACAAAACTTGTTTAAAAAAAAACTAAATTTTAAGTTGTCCGATTTTTTTTGTCGATTTTTCGAAGCGATAAAGACTATTTTTTTTTCTCAGGAAACTGACGATTTTCTCACAATATTTTCTGGCAGCCGTGCAAGTAGTAGAAAGTCTTAAAAACACACTGGAACTCATTATGTATTATTTTTAACATCTTTATGCGAAAAAGAGAATGCGAACATTGCACTTGTGTAATTTAAAACTCAAGGATGACTTTAGGTTGTTCATTTGTCTGTCAATTGTTGTTGTGAACTGACTGACTGCCTCCTACAATTAACGACCATTGTTTTAAAAAGCATACCACGTGCACAAAATTTTGTTTATTCCCTACACCACTAAATGTGGGGAGGGTATTATGCGTATGTGATGATGTGTGCAACACATTATTATTATTATTTGTTGCTTTTACGCCATATAGAGGGCGCATAGTACCAAACATAGACCCACATTTTAGTGTACTGTGCGGCTCAGAATTACTTTCCGAATGAATCTAACGATGTCCGGCCGTCTGTCTGTACGGCTGGCTGGTTATCTATTCAGGTCGTAGTTTGAAAGATCATTTAGTAAATTCATAAGAACGAGGCCTATTAAAAATAGTGTAATGATTTCATTAAGTCCCCATACAAACTTTTTTTCGAAATAAGAGTTTTTATGCCCTTAAACCAAAATATTTTATTACAACCTAAATGATCTTAACTGTAGTGTATTGAAACAATTGGAGTTCGGTTAACAACTAACTTTATTAAAATTCAGGAAAACAACAAGCCATTGGTCAAGTGCTTAACATAATAAAAGCTTAAATCTACGGTAATGTTATTTACCGAATTAGAGATGTGAATAAACAATACATATAAAACACGCATCCACTTAAATTAGATTAATATTTCTCAAAGTTAATTCAGATCTTCTAAGTATGAATTGTGAACATATTTATTTTCTTACTTGTATACAAGGCGAATTTATTACAGGTGGTCTCAAAAGCCCTGCTGATATTAGCTAAAATCATGTTTATTCTCTTTTATTATCTTTGTTTCTGTTTTGTTCTATTTCTGTTTTTGACATTGTGCAATGATTTTACAAAAACAAATTGCTTGTGGTTTTTGTACGAGTTGTACTTGTTGTAGTACCGAGATTACCTGGGTTGAATTCGCCTTGCTTGTATATTTATAAATATTTAAAATCGATAAATTCTATTCATTATTAAATCCAATTAAAATTTAGTTCTGAATTGAAATTTTTAAATTATACTGCATTTTATAAAGATAATTCATAGTTTACTTATAGTATTTTCTAATTTTTATGTTCTGGGTCTTAATACCCTTTTACAAACGTTTGTATTTTCTTCAGAATTTACAATTTCTGAATTAAATTTATACTTGTCTCTTGATTCCACTGTATTATTATTATTATTATTATTATTATTATTATTATTATTATTATTATTATTATTATTATTATTATTATTATTATTATTATTATTATTATTATTATTATTATTATTATTATTATTATTATTATTATTATTATTATTATTATTATTATTATTATTATTATTATTATTATTATTATTATTATTATTATTATTATTATTATTATTATTATTATTATTATTATTATTATTATTATTATTATTATTATTATTATTATTATTATTATTATTATTATTATTATTATTATTATTATTATTATTATTATTATTATTATTATTATTATTATTATTATTATTATTATTATTATTATTATTATTATTATTATTATTATTATTATTATTATTATTATTATTATTATTATTATTATTATTATTATTATTATTATTATTATTATTATTATTATTATTATTATTATTATTATTATTATTATTATTATTATTATTATTATTATTATTATTATTATTATTATTATTATTATTATTATTATTATTATTATTATTATTATTATTATTATTATTATTATTATTATTATTATTATTATTATTATTATTATTATTATTATTATTATTATTATTATTATTATTATTATTATTATTATTATTATTATTATTATTATTATTATTATTATTATTATTATTATTATTATTATTATTATTATTATTATTATTATTATTATTATTATTATTATTATTATTATTATTATTATTATTATTATTATTATTATTATTATTATTATTATTATTATTATTATTATTATTATTATTATTATTATTATTATTATTATTATTATTATTATTATTATTATTATTATTATTATTATTATTATTATTATTATTATTATTATTATTATTATTATTATTATTATTATTATTATTATTATTATTATTATTATTATTATTATTATTATTATTATTATTATTATTATTATTATTATTATTATTATTATTATTATTATTATTATTATTATTATTATTATTATTATTATTATTATTATTATTATTATTATTATTATTATTATTATTATTATTATTATTATTATTATTATTATTATTATTATTATTATTATTATTATTATTATTATTATTATTATTATTATTATTATTATTATTATTATTATTATTATTATTATTATTATTATTATTATTATTATTATTATTATTATTATTATTATTATTATTATTATTATTATTATTATTATTATTATTATTATTATTATTATTATTATTATTATTATTATTATTATTATTATTATTATTATTATTATTATTATTATTATTATTATTATTATTATTATTATTATTATTATTATTATTATTATTATTATTATTATTATTATTATTATTATTATTATTATTATTATTATTATTATTATTATTATTATTATTATTATTATTATTATTATTATTATTATTATTATTATTATTATTATTATTATTATTATTATTATTATTATTATTATTATTATTATTATTATTATTATTATTATTATTATTATTATTATTATTATTATTATTATTATTATTATTATTATTATTATTATTATTATTATTATTATTATTATTATTATTATTATTATTATTATTATTATTATTATCATTATTATTATTATTATTATTATTATTATTATTATTATTATTATTATTATTATTATTATTATTATTATCATTATTATTATTATTATTATTATTATTATTATTATTATTATTATTATTATTATTGTTATTATTATGTGACTGTTCAACTACACTCGAAGTATTTCCATTCGAACATGTTGGTAACTCTGGTGGCACGGAATCATTATTAACATTTTGAGCTTCTGTGACTCCTGCCCTGATTTGATCAGTGTATCTCTTTATAATTCTTCCATCTGAAAGAAAGCACTGATAAGAACGTGGACCCACCTAAATTATCTTAACAAATTTAATTAAAATCGGTCCATAGTTGGCTGAAGCTTTAAACGCCATTTCTTCCTCTAAATCGTGGTATTGATATGAAAATTGGCGGGGGTAATGCTTATAATACTAACTATATCATAGTATGTTTATAAGTTCCATGTAAACGCCGCACCTTTAATCACTTTAGGACGAAAATATTTCTGGATGTAAATAGGAATAGGATAGGAATTTTAAGATTTGATGTTCCGTCAATAATATTTATTTATTGAAGCTTCGTATACATATGTATATAAAATATGAATTAACAATAATTAATCAAATCAAAAACTTTTCCCATCCAAGGTTGGATACCGAAACGAATTTTAGTATCGGTATTTAACTTTTTATTATTGAGATATCGGCATCGGTATTTAAATTATATCGGTATCGGTATACCGATATAGAAACTTTTATAACGGTTAATATCAGTGAAACAATTAAATAAGCAAAACCAAAAAAAAATTAAATTATGTTATTATTATTATTCATATATACAAGTGTTTATGTATCATATTTTATTTATTGATTTCAACTAAAAATATTATCATCACAATAGAAATACAAACTTAAATCAGTAATGCGCCAAATACACTAGTCAAATGCTTGTCATTCCGGCAAATTCACTCATGTACGTGTTCTGGATATTAACCATCATATCTAAACTTTTTGATTTTCCATCCAGCATCGTCGGTGTCACACATAGAAACACATTTTCACTAGTACTACCACAATGCTGTATGTGTATATTTTTAAGTTTATTAAGCACTTCAGAAAGCTGACCGAATGTTTTTATACTTGTATTTAAAACTGTTAAACACCACACCTAAAAATGTCCTAAATAATGTTGTTGTACAGGGTGTATGGTGGCAAATTTACAATTTTAACGACAATAATTTCAAAAAGTAATACACGGTGGGGAGGGCACCACCCTGCCGTTGGAATTATCGATTGTGCGGATTTATCAGTGGCGATGTCGCAGTGGTCGAGTAAGCATCGTGCGTTTGCTGTGGAGACATTTTTTAAGAGTAATGATTCTTACGTAATTGCTCGTCGACAATTTGGTTTAAAGTTTGGTTTTCGGCGAATACGTGATGGACAGAGTGTAAGTTTAATTTGTTCGTGGATGCAGAGATTCCGCGCAACTGCTTCCGCTATGAATGTCGCACGGCAAAAGTCCAGTCGATCTTCAAAAACACTGAACTGGTTGAAAACAGTTTACGTGAAACTCCGCGAATTTCAATACGGAAAAGAGCAGCCTCACTGGGACTTCCAAGAGCGATTATTCCTGAAATTTTAAAAAAGGATCTGAAGATCCATCCTTTTAAATTTCAAATCGGTCAAGAACTTAAAGAAAGTGACTTTGATTTACGCAAAAATTTATGTGAAACGATGTTGGAGCGTTTTCGCACTGTAAATACCATTTTGTGGAGCGACGAGGCTCATTTCGCTTAAACGGCCACGTCAACAAGCAAAACTGCCGTTACTTGCCTCCAGAACCTGCAACCCTCGATTAAAACATCAAAAACCATTGCATTGCCATAAGGTAACTGTTTGGTGTGCCGTATCCACGCATGAGATATTTGCTCCATTTTTTCGAAAATTCTCGAAAAACTTTGTGTCAATTATTACGTTTTTTTATTTAAGTTTGAAAATATAAATCTGCTACCAGACTCCCTGAAGAACTTATGTTACATGCTATGATTTTATCATATTAAGTAACAAAACAATAACAGTGTGTTGCAACCATTTTTTTCTATTTGAAAAATACTTTTATTTTATACCGAAACTATTGTACCGGTATTAGGGGAAACGATAAAAGTAAATCGGTATTTTATGCAAAAATATAATTTCGGTGGCGGTGTCAATACCGGTATTCAATTTAAACAGTATTGTTAATGGTATCGGTTGCTAACCTTGCTTTATAACTCAGGTCCGTCTTATATTGACTTAAGTTTCTCTTCCATATGACCGCAGATATTGACACACTATCTCCATGTAAACTAATATTTTTTAAGTATGCGCTAAATAGTTACATCGACTTGATGTTGAACGTATATTTTCAATATATTCTTCGGTTTAAAAACTTTAACAAAATATATGACAATATTTTGTAATAAAACTTATTAAAAATTATTAGTGTGTGTTTGTTCACTTGCATATTTTTTAAACCTACCCCGATAATAACCTAATATTGTTATTGTGGGTTAAAAAAAAAATTATCTGTAAATGCTAAGTTATAGGATATTTTAATGTCGAGCTTGACCGACTCTACTTTCTTACTAGTTTGAATATTTTACGGCCCTATTTATAAAAAATAAAAAAGGTTTATAAAAGCTTTATTAAATTTAATAATAAACCTGTTTTATTTTTTATATATATCGCGGTTAGTCTTTAGTCAGAGGGTTAAAGCAAAGAAGAAACGGTTTAATTTAGATAAAGCAAACTCAATACAAAGAAATCTTTGCCAACCTTTGAGATTTCGTTTGTGTTAAGTACTCTTTTGATTCCGTATTAAAAACGGTCAGCTAATACCATCTTTTCTCATTTTGTGTGAACTCACCTCTTAAAAGTGGCACTTAAGGCTTTTCTGAAAATTTTAATTGAAGACATACATTTAACATTTTTTGAAGGAAACTAAAGTTTTTAATCTTTTAAAACTCTGATATTTCAAACAGACATCTTTATTTAATTGTTTTTTTTTTCATTTACAGTGTTAATTGTACATTTATTTCTGGTTTTTCATACTTTTTTCATAAAAGGTTTCAGTTTTTTCCCGCCTTTATCCTCGAAGTATGTCCGTTTGTATAAACGTATGCCTGTTACATTTCGTAAGTTAAATTAAAAAAAAAATAAAATTAATTTAAAACGATTATTAATCGTATCCATTCATTCCTTTGCTATAAAACCAACTAAAATCAACGGCTGAAGAACAAGAAATTTTTTTCAAACAAACAGAAAATCCATTTAAGTGCGAGCAGGGGGCATTAAAGAAGCCCGCGTATTGAAAGTCTTTTCAACAGTTGGCAATTAGTAAAAGTTTTCCTAGAATTTCCCTTTCAATTATTTACTTTCAGTATTTAACTTAAGTAAGAAGAGGATATTGAGAATGTAATACACAGCCATACAAATGATAATAAGTAAGATATTGAAAATGTTATACACAGACATACAAATTTACATAGTTACGCAAACAAATGCCAAAATCAGTTGGCGGTTAAAATAAAAAACAAATTAGTTAAGGGGCCTTTAAAAGGTTATTTCTATCCCTTTTAAAAGATCAGAACCCATTACAGTTTGTCTTTTTGAAGGAAGGCTTTCCAGAAGACAAGTGGATAGGAATTATATAGTTTTGCCTATAATTTATATACTAAAGATTCAAAATATACTAAGAATTCAAAAGAGTAAATTGGCCATAAGTCGCTCCAACTCGCTCTGTTAAAAATTCTGGGGATGGAGAACGATGGAGAATAGTATTGTCCACAAATCCTAATCATTTCTTATCGCCCACGTTGACTCCTTTTCCAGAAATCTGGAATCATGCATCATAACAGCGTTCTGTTAAGTGGTTAACATTGCTCTGTAAACATAACAGAATGTGTCTAGGGTTATAAATTTTAAAATTTAACTTCACACACATCCACACACTTACGTAAATTGCTCGTCTAGAATTCTCTCCAGCACGTGGTTGTGACAGCGACACAACAGTATAGAGTCTGAAAATTTTTCATTTAATTTAAAAATGTGTTTAAATAAAATTGTGAAGGCCTCTATTAAATATTTAATATATAACTGACTTATTTTTAAAAGTTATGCCTTCAGTAATCCCTGCGTGGAGGAGGGTTTGGGAATTGGAGAAATCTTTTAAGTTATCCGTGTAAAATACTGTTCGAACAGGCAAAACTTTTATCTGTGAATAAAGGCCTCTTTGAAGGCTTTTTCCGATAAAACAATAACACATACATTCACGTTCAATCGCGATATATTTTATAGTTTTGATTTTGGTTTTAGTAAAAAAAGATAAACACTTATGAATGAGTGATTTAAGAGGATTAAATTTGCAAAATTTAAATAAGATTTTGCCATCCATCGGAAAATAATCAATATTAATTCTGGTTTTAATTTTTTAAGTATTACAGCTAATGTAAATAGGTAAAATAAATTATTTCAATTAAAATAAAATCTAACTCTTAATAACATATTGCTAATTGAAAGATAATATATGTATCAATATTATTAAATCTAATTGTAAATTAAAGTTGTTATTTAAATTAGTCCAAATAAATTGCACAGTAAATTAATATGAAACTGTTTAATTGTTTTATTCTTTTACACATGTATACATATAGGGTTTACTCGTTATCCGTTTAAAAAAGAAACCGTGTTTAATAAAACAAACGTTAAGTGTTGTAATATCGAAACTTTTCACCGTGTGATATCGAAACCGTGCACCACGAAACTTTCCTATCGTAAAAATGAAAGAGTTAAACATATATGTGTGTGTTATATATCTGTGGCATTTTGACAAAAAATCTTAAGTCAAAATTTAAAAGTTGAAAAAATTTTGATAATCACACCAATTTTCATTAAAAAACATTTTTGTTTACGTTTTTAAAACGTTTTATTATAGAGAGATATAAATGTCATAATTGTAATGTGTTCGTGCATGCCTTTTAACATCTCTAATATAAATAAAAACAAATTGTAAATTATTCTACAGTAGTTCCCGCTTAAGTGCGCATCGAAAAATATTCAGTTTTCTACGCATTTAAATAGGGAATCATTTAACCAATAACCCGGATAAATGCGCAATCAACGCATTAATAAAAACCTCGCTTAAAAATCTCAATACTCATTTAAAAGTACTTTTTTAGTTATAAGGAAAAATAAAATTTATTATAACTAGTTCTCATACAAAATTAAATATATTAATAAAACTAAAACTAATTCGATAAACATTCTTATATACATATGCACATACATATTTACTAAAAATATAAATATGTTTTGTATATAATCTGTATTTTATTCGACCTTTATTACTTTCAAGTATTTATAAATTGTCGAGCCTTAGGTTTGTTTAAAACTTTAAATTTTTATGCAATGCAATATTTCGGCACTTGTAAATTTATAAAATAAGAAAAGAAAAAAAAGCACAAAGAAGTTCCTAAATATTGGTTCGAATAAACATTTAAAGTTTTTAAAAAATACCACAAGCTCGACGATTTATTAATGCTTGATAAATATGTTTTTTTAATAAGAGTGTTAAAAAAAAGTCGGTAATTTTTGATTGAATATAACACAGCGCTTACATTTTCCAGTAAAAACAAGACAGTATGAACCAGTGTTCGAAAATAAACAATACATTATTTAGCATTCGGCTCACACACCCAAGGACGATATCTATTTTTTTAGTAATTGTGTAGACGAACACAATCTTGAATACCGTTCGTAACTATTTTCAAGAAAGAGCCTAACATTATATATTGTACTGTTCTTCGGTAACAAACAGAATAATCGTAGTGGTACTGTTGACAAACATAAGCGGTTTTCACCCCTGATAGTAAAGACCCTTGTAGTCCTTGTGAATCTTAATAATTTAGTTAAAGTACTAAGGTTTACAACACTGCAACAGCAAAATGTATTAGACTTAAATTTACTACGCTTTAGTTGAAAAATCTAACAAAAAGCTGTAGCAAACACGTTTGTTGAATAACCCAGAATAAAACAGTTAAGAAACTATATCTCTCTCTTTCCCTCACTCAGCAACTTCATTTATTTACAAAACTAACGAAAAAAACACTCATGCTTTGTAGTATAAAATCGTATTAAGAAAAGCAGAGTTGTACACTTAACACAAAGGGTGAAAACCGCTTTTATATTTTAATGTACTATTATGTTTATTTTTTACATTGATAAAGAAATGAACAAACAAAAACTTCTTGTTTTTTTTCTACCAGCCAAAAGGGACGGACAAGCACAAAATATTGCTTCTTAGCGTTCAGTTCGGAAGTTTTGTGGAAAACACAGACGCTTATAGTGTTTGTGATTTACATAAATCATTAAAAAAAAAACGTGTCCCTGTTTGTCATCTTTCGAACACAAAAATAATATTCTTCTTATCCAACTCAACAAAAAGATGGGAAGATTTAATTCCGTTCGGTTTTTTCAACCACAAAATTCATTGTGTTCGGTTCAGCTCATTAATGTTCGTTCGTTTCGCTTGCCCTTTTCGCTGGTAAAAAACCAAACTTTATTTACAAAAACAAAATATACATACGAAAAAAAAAATAATTTTACATATACAAAACATATACACAATACACACACAAGCTGTTCGTGCTGCAGTCGTTGCTAAAAATTTTTGTTTGTTAATTTCTTTATCAATGTAAAAAGAGAAACATTATAGATATTGTTTGTCTACAGTATCACTGTCTATTTTTTAACGAAGAACAGAGGCTCTTTCTTGAAAATAGTAACGAACGTTGTTAGGGTTGTGTTTGTCTACACAAACACTGAAAAAATTGATATCGTTCCTGGGTGCGTAAGCCGAACACTTAATAATGTTCTGTTTATTTCCATTTTACTATACTTATCAGCCATGTTCGGAAAATCGAATTCGAATGAAATCGAACAAACTTTGAAGGCGATCTAGTGTTGAAAGCTTATTAAAATATTTCGTTGAATGTACTTCACACTCTGAGTACAAAATATTTTCAACAGAACTGCTTTAAAAATCCGGAAAAACTACGTTCATGTTCAAAAAAAAAATCACTGAAAATATCCACTGATTTCAATTTCAATCAATTTCGAATTCCAAAACATGGCTGTATGTGATTCTTAAATATTTTGTTCGATATTTTTAATTTCTTTTTTAACATTCTTTAAAGCAAACATAAGTTCTAAATGAGTGGCTTATGGCAAAAGAATCCTAATTTCTGTTTAAATATTTTATTACGTTATAATTTTAACACAAAAATTGTATTTTTATTGTCATTCATGCAAAATAAAACGATTGCATGTTCCGTTATTATTTTTTTTATTTTTTTAAATTATAGACTCCCCATGAAATAAATAACATTCATATCCATCAGATTTTAATAGATCGTTTGAATTTAAAATCCAGACTGAAAAAAAACAATAAAAATAACCCAGAAAAATAATCTTAAATTTATATACAGTGTCATGTTTAACGGTAGTGTACATGTTGTGCTCAATTATCATTTGGTCATATAGCATGTGTGCGGAATATCTATGTGTGAACATAAGTGTATGTATCTATGATTAACGTGACAAAATTAATTAAATTTAGACGAAATAAAAATAAACCAACAAAACGTCGGCTTTATATGCACACCTGCTAACTCCCACTCAGAGACAAAAAACTTTTTCTATTTGATATTTGCAGAAGAAAAGCAAAAATTTTACTCAAATTGAAGAATAACTACATGCTGGTCGACAAGGCGAATCTTTCTCTACCACACGGCATCAAAATCTCAATTTACTTTAAAGGTGGATTTAGCAAATTTGCATATTGAGCCGACGAAAAGCTGTAATAGAAGAGAGGAAACAAACATTTATTTAGAATTTTATTTGAAACACACACATTTAGGAATAAATTGTTGATGAAATTTTCGAAATGCAGCCGACAAGCTTACATTATTTTTAAAATATTGTTCAATGATGAAGACACGTTGTTCTATCGTGTAACAATCCATTTTTACTAACCCTAAACTGTCAGCTGTCGAATTTTTTTAGGGCTTTTTTTTGGAATTAAATTTCCATAAAATTAGGTTTTATAATCAAAATTTTTGTAAGCTTAATAACCAATATTTAACATATTAAAATATATCAAAATATCTTCACTTAAAATACAAAATAACGTAACAACACTTTTTATAAATTTACCGGAGAAGCGAAAATCTTAACAAAATCAATAACAACAAAGTGTGCTTGGCGTTTGAGTTTCTTTAATAAAGTCGCCATTTTTGATAGCAGGGATGTACTTTAATAAAACGAACAAATATCAATCAAAAATTCAAATTGACGATATAAAGTTTAATACATAATTAGTATTTTTATTTTTTCAAACAATTTTTCGGAAATATTAAATTTTATTGAAAAGAACTTGTTTATTAAATTAAATTCTTTTAAAAAAATTTGTAGAAATTAATGTAGGGAAAATCGTATTTTTATTTTCGTAATGTAATTTTTCTGGCAATACTGATATGTACTAAAACTTTTCTATTTTCACATACACGGCATTCAACTAATACAATATTAAACAAACAATTCATAAATAGCCTGCAGGAGATTGAACTTTCACCTAATTAGTACCAAACTAGTACAAAAATAACCAGTACTAGTACTCAACTGTAAACTTTTCTATAACATCTTAATGCTTAAATTAGCATTGAGTGTGCTTGGGACAGCACTAGTACACTTGGACCACATTGTGTGCTTTTTGCATTAGCATTTTGCATTTTTACATTTTTTATAATAAATATGCAATAAATAAATGATTTGAAATCAAATTTAATAAGCAGTATCAAATAGAAATATGTGCTGGAATTTTAGTTTTGTCAGCCATGCAAATAATGCAACTAGTCCATACACGCATGTACAATGTAGTCCATAAGGGACTAGGACTAGTCCAAAGGTAACTCCAATGTATGGAAAATAAGTGGTCTATTTAACATTACGATGTCCTAGGGCAGGACCATATAACCCACATTTGCATTACAAAGGAGTAGTCTTAAAACTACTCCATGGTATACTCCAGAGGATAAGCTTTGAAATCGTTTAAAACGAAAACTTGTCGTTATAAAACGAAGACATGTCGTTTCACCATAAACTCTTTTTAACAATTACATGGTCCATGCGTGCTAAACATCGGACCAGTCCAGGGAGTAGTTCATTTGATCAAAATGGATGTAGTCCAATATTATTTGCAAGGAGTCTACAAGTACACTCGCAATATACTGAACGTAAAATTAACTGAATTTGTAATATAAAATAAATGAAAATTCATTTAAAAGCCGGTCTACTTATTTTTCATTCATTTTTAACGAAAATTTCTTTTAATTTTTACTGTAAAAACTTCAACCCCATGTTCCGTAAAAACAATTAAATTTTCAGTTATTTTATATAAATTATTTTATTAAATTCAGTAATTTTCGTTTACTCCGCAAAATCGCCGAATTTCTAAAAAATAACAAAACAGACAGACACCTGTTCGCTTGTTTTTCTAATGAGAGAGAGAATATTATTATTTACTTACCCCGTTACACACGTTTGTTTTACTTTTGTTGAACAGAAGAACTCTCAATTATAAGACACCAGCAGGATGACCGATATGGCTTTGCAATTATTTTACTTTTAAAATTTGATGTATTTAACTAGATTATTTTAACAAACAGAAAATGGGAATTTGTAACTCAAAACAAGCAAATCGTTTTTTGTAGATAACTAAAAAATTTTTTTTGGTAGTTAAATTATATAAAATAACTGAATATTCATTTGTTTTTACGGAATTCGCGGTTGAATTTTTGACAATAAAAATTAAATGAACTTTTCGTTACTTTAAATTACATTTTCATTTAATTTTACATAAAGAAGAATTTAACTTAATCAACGGACAACATTAAATGCAACTGAAAATCCGAATTAATATGCACTTTGTTTTTTGAATAACTGTTAGAATCAGTTAAAAATAAATTTGCTTGGAATTTTTATTGCTTATTTATTTAAAAATGACTGAACGGAATACTTCTTAAATAAACTACAGTCCGTTACTGTAATAATATTGTGAGTGTAGTGGCCTTGTACTACATCAAGTACTTACTGGTACTCATTTGCACTAGTATTTTTATATAAAAACTCTGGGTACGTTCGTAAATGCATTAAAACTGTGCATCACTGCTGCAGTGATGCAAAAATTTGTTGCTGATGCGTGATCACCAGTTGCACTTGTTATGATGATGCTTTTTACTGCACAACAGCTGTGCAAAGTTTGAATTTTTGAACACGAGCTAAATTTTTAAAGTTTTATGAGCGAACATAAAATAATAAAAAAATATGTTATCACAAGAGCGATGGCAAATTTTATTGAAAATATTTAACTAAAAAGCAATAGTTTTCTTATAAATTACAAGAAATCGCATACAAAAAGAAAAATAATACGATTTCTTTTATGATAAAAGTTATTGCATCAGAAAATTAACTGATGCAATAATTGCCAATATTTGCTGCAGAGCTGCGACATCGCTGCATAAAAAAACTTTTGACATATGAAAGTAATGCCAAGTTTCTTACAAGTGATGCATTTACGAACATTCAACTTTACTAATGCGCAACTGATGCGCAACAACTGCATTTACGAACGTACCCTCTTACCCCGTTAGCACTAGTACTTCTTGTTCTTGTAATTGTACTAGTGGCATTTAAACATTTAACTTTTAATTTTCTGCAGGGTACCTCAAATGATAAGAACTAAAAATACAATGTACAACGTAAAAAAAAAATACTTTTATTTAGTTTTTGTATTGTTATCACAAAAACTTTAATGAAAACTATTAGTAAAGGCGTGCTAACGATTTTTAAGCCTTTAATAATGATAGAAATGACCCGATTTTAACCATGCAATAAAATTTGTACTATAAACGACCAGAACACACACACACACATTTGCCCGCACTTTCAAACATGTACAAAGAGACAAATATTTTCATTTTTCATTTTAAACACGAACACAAGTAATGAAAATGTGGGCGTATTATGTTTTAACATTTTATAAAGGGAAACAACAAAGCAGGTGGGAAAAATAACAAAACATTTTTTTTTATCAAAAAAAAAACCACAAACAACAATTATCCTTTTGAAGTTGTAATACAAAAAAAAACTTATAAAAAAGCACATAAATATGTTAAAACACATACATATATGAACTTAATATATGTATGTACATATGTGTGTATGTTTGTTTGTAGGTTGTATGTATCAGTACACACATTGCATATATACATAATATGCAAATATGTTTTCGCTTGTTCTCAGTTCAGACTTTGTATGAAAAGTATTGATAACATCATACATGCATGCATATTTAAGATTTATGCTCACACAAAAACACACAAACATTATGACATACTTACATACATGTGCACACTTGTACTTAAATTCTACAAACATTTTATTTAGAGATGTAAAACTGCACGTTAAAAAAACATTAATAAATTTTGTTCACTTAATGTTTCAGGAGAAAATACATGAATGTATGCATATTTCCTCCCCTTCCACTTTTATCACACCTTCCCTAGTTTATGATTTAAATATCTTCTGTGTGTAAATATGTAATTGTTTCGGCATCAAACAAAAAGTTAACTGACTACAGCGGAAAATGCACTAAAAAAGTTAAAAATCATAATACATGCAATTTCCTGTACGTATTATTTATATGGCCATTCGATTCACTGGTCTTTGCTCATGAATTTAAACAGCGGATTTGCAAAGAGAACTTCAACAACAACAAAATAGTTAAAAGTCGTAATTCAGGTCATTTGGGACAAGGTGGTTTTGGAACTACAAAAATCAAAAAACAACAGAAACAGCATAGGTTTTTTTAGCATTGCATTGCGAAATCAAATCAGATGACGTTTCGACACCACCTGTAGTTAAATCGCCTTGATTTCGGACAACAAAAATGAAAAAAGAGGAACTTTAACAGCATAGGTAATTAGAACAAGTGAGAAAGAGAAGCCGTTCGGCCACACTTTACCCATATTTAGAGAAAGCAGTATTAAGAAAAAAATTTTTATATTTGCTGCATTCAACATGATCATTTTTCAGCTTTGTGAACACCTCTCTTACCTTAATAGTATTGGCTGCATTTTCAGAATTCAGAAGCGGGAACCACTTTTTTCGTTTTTTTAAAATAAATAAAAAAAGATTTAAAGCTATGTACACTTTTTAAAAAAATATTTAAAAGTATGTACACTTTTTACACCTCTCCTTTCCCAATTCGAAATTTTAGGCTTAGCTTTCGAATGAAAAGGGTTCTAACTCTGTTTAAAATTTTATTAAAATCTCCCCTTCAGCTCCTATTTTTTATTAAATAAATGTCGTATGTGTCCATATAAATATAGATGTGTCTATGTTTTAAATTTCATTAAAATTGGTTTGATAGTGAGCACAAAAGCGCTATTCCAAAAAGCAGCTTGTATGGGGCTATATGAAATTATGGACCGCCCCATTTTCATTAAATAGGCTTGATCCTTGTGCCAATTAGTACCAATGTACCACATTTCATCAAATTATCTTCAAAATTGCCACCTGTAATCTGCGCACAGCCAGCCAGCCGGACGGACGGTTGATCGTTAGATCGGTATACTTTTGGATCTAGGGCCAATATTTTAAGGTGTTGGACACATCCGCACAAATGCGTAATACCCTCTACACTATTGTGTAAAAATATAAGGTAGAAAGTAAAATTTCCATTTTGAAATAAAAAAAATTGTGGGAATTCCCGAACAAATTTTCCGAAAAATTACCGGGATCCCGGTATTTGTTTTCCAGAAAATCGCGTATATACCTAAACCACTATGATGTAAAAACAATAGAGAGTGCTATATTCGACTGTGCCGAATCTTATATACCCTTCACCATGTGGCAATAAGAACAAAAAAATTATGTGAACACCATTCTTAAGATATAAATAATTATATTTTGTGCCACGCCCACTTATCCAAACCGTCCACATTATGTCGGATGTTGTGTTTTAACAACCAATTTTTTGGGAAATATGTTCTACTAAAAATTGCCGATGTTTTGATACATAAGTCGTTTCCATAGGTCATATGGCAGCCCTAAAATGTAGGATTGTATACAAATTTTGATGTTTTTTAGCCCATTTTTGGAGTATTTTGCTAATAAATTGCCCATTATCTAACCGATTTGATTGTTTTATATACCGGCGTGTTAAGGAATAATTTATATACATTTATATACACTTGTATATATTTTAACAAACTTAATTATAAAAAATAAAAATGAGTAATTTTTGGGTATTCAGTATTTTGGTTATAACTCAGCCATTTTTTAACCGATTTGACAGAATTATATACCGACGTGTTTAAAAAGAAATTTACCATTTAGCTGAGTTATAAAGCTTGGACTCGGGGAGATCTATGGGAGGTACCACGCCCACTTCTCCAATCCCGCCCACATATTGTAGGATGGTGTGTATTGGCTACCTAAATGTGTGTACCTAATTTGGAAACTTTGGCTTTTGCCGTTCCCCAGATATACAGCAAAAAGTAATAAAATTACAACAACCACAAGGGATTTTTGGAAAATATTAGAGGTAGTCGTGGTTTTTTGCTCATATCTCAGCCATTTGTGGATCGATCTTGCTGAATTTCAATAGCAACCGATGGTAGACTATATGTGACATAAATGTAAAACAACCTAGCCGCTATCATGTCTGGAGTCTCCGGAAAACACATATCAAACGTAAAACGGACAGATGGACGGACGGATATCGTTAAATCAACTTCTCTCCTCATAAGGACCCAGAATATATATACTTTATAGGGTCTAAGATCAATATTGTACAAATTACAAACGGAATGACAAACTTATATATACCCTTTTCCACCTGAGGTGAAGGGTATAATAATCAAAGATGAAGTTACGATTGTTGTTAGTATGTGTAAAATACAGAAGCAACACGTGCAATTACACAGTTAAAGGAAAAGGCGTTTACAAGTTGTCTCTTGTTTTATAACCACACACATTTTGCACCAACACAACCATACTGATATTGGCCGCTTTGGGCTGGTCCAATGTAATGCAAGCTTGGACATATCTTCGTTTTTTAGCGACATGTTTTCGTTTTACACGATTTCAACGCTAATCCTCTGGAGTATACCATGGAGTAGTTTTAAGACTACTCCTTTGGTTATATGGTCCTGCCCTAGGACATCGTAATGTTAAATGGACTAGTCCTAGTCCCTAATGGGCTACTTTTTACACGAGTGTATGGACTTGTCGCATTATTTGCAGGGTATTCTTTCTTTTTAAAAATGCACGAAACTGTACACAGACAAACATGCACATACCACAAGTAAACAAAAGCGTTGTGTCATTTATATTCATGCTTGTATTTTGTAACGTCGTGGCAATGTAAATCTTGTTGGATTATTTAGGCTTTTCACTTGTTATGTTGCTGCTTTCATTAATATTTTCATGGTTCATGATTCTTTAATAGGAGTAATAAAAGTTGGCTCGTGCGTGGTCCTCTAATGCGAAGGCGGGATTAAAATTATTTAAAAAATTACAAAAATTAAAAACCAAAAATAGTTAGGCTTTGTATTTTTTACTATTTTTTCTACCTTTCGTAAAATGTATTTAAATTTTTTTAATTCTCTTGCAAACGGTTAAGAACTCGAAAAAAACGAATATTTTTGTCAGTTTCGTAAAATTTATTGTGAATCTAGGAAGATGTTAAATAATAATAATGTAGATAGATTATAAATTAATTTGTTTTGGCTGCCAGCAAAATTACCTTAATCAATATGTAAAAAATAACCTAAACGAAAACCAGTCAACTTAAATGAAAAATGGTCCAATATTTTAAAATGGAAATTAAAACCACAAATGGTGTAAAAATGCCCCAAAAATTATGAAAAATTTTATTTTATAATTTTTATTTAACAATTATTGCAAAGTAGTTTAAAAACTACTTACCTTTTTGGGTTGGGGTCATATGCCTGAAACTTGAAATCCCGAATCCTAAATTCCGTCCCGCTAACTATAGCTTATCCACATAGCCGGCCTTTTACCGGCCGTAAAGATTTGCTCCTCTATGGTATAACAAGCACCGGCTGCTTCTCTTACTGAAATATTACTTCGTTCTAAAAGTAAGGAAAATTTAGACAAATAAAACCAAATTATACATGAACGCCATCAGAGCATTGGACTCACACTAATGTAAATATTTACAAATTAATTTTAAATTTACTTATGTATATTCTTCACGCAAACAATCACACAGCAACTGTAAAATATTCACTGGCAAAAAAATTAAAAATATTCAGAGTGTGTATAAAAAAGGTCCGGTTTGTTCCCTGTAAAACGATCAAATCCTTATTAAATGCGTATGAATTGTTTTAAAAAGCCATCGCACATAAAGCATACAAGTTGTGAAATGAATCATAAACAATTGTATGGCAGTAATAATAAAAACAACAACTGCAGAAAATGTGTTTAAAATTCGACTTGTTTGTGCATTTGTATTCATTTTACCGCAAATGAAAGTTGTAAAATGCGAAATGTGAAGGTAAACAATTGTTATGATGCAAATTTAATTTCCATGGAATTTGCAAAAACTGAAAGCAAAAGAAAAGAAGGGAATAAAGGACTTTTAATGTTAATTTTCTTTTTGCCATCATGTTTATTTTTTCCATGCCTTTCTTTCATTTTGTTGGCTATTTTTTAACAATATCCTTGCAGGGAATGAACGCTTATGTATGTTAATGGGATATAAAGTGATAATTGTGGATTAAAAAAAAAAAAATTGCGACATTGTTGCTGTTTTAAGAACTTAATATGATTTACAAAAGCTGAAATAGGTCGCAGTTTTTATCGCCTCCTATATTAATATATGATTTACAATTAAAGCAGCATTGTTTTATACTATTTTGAAGTGTTTAAAACTTTCAAGTAATTCCAGCAAAAAAATGTTTCTGAAATTTTCAAAATCTATGGAGTCTCCCGTATTTTTTATGTTTGTTTCTTAAACGCATTGTTAAAATGTCTTAAAAGTATGACATATTAAATGAATATGCATTATAGTCGGTGTTCGTTATAAAATCGCAAAAAAAATATTAATTCATGCTCAACACGCAAAAATAAATTACAAATTGAGGCAAAAACTGTAAAGGAAAAAGAATTTATTTCAAATTCTTGAAGTCAACTAAGCCTACTGACCAATAAAAAGAAATGAAATGAAATTGCATTAACACATTCAATTTGCACGAAGAAAAAGTCTGGGCTGTTTCGTGCAAGAAGAAAAAGAATTGTATTCTCTCAAATCCGCTCTCATTTACACAAATTAAAAGTACGGAAACGCTTTTCGTGCAAATTGGGATCCCGAGGGATCCCAAAGTAGAGTAAAGAAACAGAGCTAATAATAATTTATTGTCCTTTTTAAAAATTGTAATTTGTTGGTTAGAAGTAACAGAAGAAAATATTTAAAATTGCCCAATAATTTGCCAAATGCGTTTAATTGGAGTCTGCATTCGCCATTTAAATGAATTAATAAGCAAATATGTTTGGTGTTAAAGTTTTTTTTTTTAATTTTTTTTGCTTTTGTTATTAATTTTCATATTGTTATGAAACGAATTTATGGCTTCAAAATTATATATTTTAATCTTTGACTGTTGACCAATCAATTTATATAAAATTTAATTTATGAAAATTATTTAATACTTTTCAAATAAAGAGCGTATTGTATAAAAAGGGGCAAAGTTTTCTGACAATTAATTTATTTATTTATTTATTTATGATTTCCTGCACAACAGAACTAAGACTTATAATTACAGTGCAGGATTTTGTATGTGTACAAATTAGATTCCAAATTACATAAAACATAACATTTTAATATAAAAAAAAATTTTAACATAGAAAACTTAAACATAAAGAATTTTAACATTAAAAATTTTGACAAAATAAATTAGGCAAAATATTTAAAAAGGAATACCCTAAAAGAAATTGCGTTGCTGTTTATTTGTTGGTGATAAGGAAGAGAATTCCAAAGACGAATTGCGTTAATGAAAAATTGCCATTCGGAAACTAGGCATCGAAATTTCGGAAATATTATGCTTTTACCCCTTGGTGATCTAGCAAATCTTATTTTTTCAAAAAGGTATTTCGGTTTTTCGGTGTAAATCACTTTATGCAAAAACAAAAGAACCCTTATCTTAAGAAGGCTTTCGAAAGAAACTCCATAGAGAGTTTTCGAGTATGCCGAGACTTGGTCACGCCTTTTAAGTCCATATATATGTATATCTAATGATGTTGTTATATAATACTTCAAGGTTTTTTGTACTAGTAGAATCACAATGAGAAAACAACTCGCATCCGTATGTAAGGCTTGGAACCAAATAAGCTTTTGCAAGTAGGATTCTGACATTCAGCGGTGTAAGGTATTGTACGGACCACAGGGCTCTTAGTTTAACATAAATTTGTCCCACCAGTGTATTTATATGGCTTGACCACGTTAAGTTGCTGTTAAACACTAATCCCAGATTTTTTGCCGTTTTTACGATGTCAATTTTCTCATTGTTTATAAGGATATTATTTTCGATTAAAGGTGTGACGGTTTTTTTGTGAATAACCAGACATTTTGATTTTCGTGGATTTAAGCACAGACCATTTTGAGATGCCCAATGATATATGTTGTTTAGGTCGTAATTGAGTTTGTCAATGTTTTCCTTAATTGATGCTACTGGACTACTCAAGTATAATTGTACATCATCTGCATACATGTGGACACTACAATGAGTTTATTGCTGCGGCAGATCGTTAGCGTAAATTGAAAATAATATTGGGCCTAAAATTGATCCTTGAGGTACACCTCTAGACAGTGATAAGGGATTAGATGCTTTGTTGTTTATGAACACCGATTGAATACGATTAGTGAGGTACGATGAAATTAGTTTTGTTGATGAAGATGAAAAGTTAAAAAGAGTCCTAAGCTTTGTACATAAAATTTGGTGGTCTACCGTATCAAAAGCTTTAGAGTGATCAAGTAGAACTAAAAAGTTAATATTACCATCATCAAGTTCTCGCCGTATATTCTCTGAGACTTCAACTAAAGCAGTTACGCAGCTGTGGTTTGGACGAAAACCTGACTGTTTATCAGATAGTAATTAATTAATAGGAAACTCAATATTTTGAGAATTTTGTCATATTTTTTCTTAAAACATTTGTGCATATTTGTGGAAGAAAAGAAACATTCCTTATTTCAATCAATTTCATATATTTACATACATAAATCCTGTTAATTACACATGTAATTTTGTAGGAAAACATATTTTATGGAATTAAATTAAATTTTTAAATAAAATATTTACATATTATTTTATTCGACCTTTATGATTATAGTTTAACTAAATTATCAAGCTTGAGGTCTTTTTTATTTTTATATAAAAACTTTAAACTTCTATTTAACCAATATTTCGGCACTTCTTTGAGTGCCTTCTTCAGGGTTTTTTCTTGCTTATTTTATACATTTTCAACAATTTTTAATAAATTAACCAATAACTGACAAATTAAAAAATTGTTTAATTACAAACAAAAAAAAATATGTTTCAAATCAAACTTGATCTATTACAAGGCCCATTGAAAAGGTCTGCGCAAGAAGCCTGATGATCATTGTTTATGTTCTTTTTAGTTGTCAAAAGTTGTTTACATTTTGCTTACATGTGCATGTATACGTTTGTTTACGTTTATGGTATACCACACATACACGTTTTTTCCTTTTGCTTTGTATATGCGGTAGTAAATTTTTGACAACTAAAAAGAATCGTTTTTTGTTTTTGTACAAGTAAGCAGACCTGATAGATGGGCCTTGATCTATTACAATATAAATAAATTTTTTAACTTTCGTTTCTATTTTTATAACTTAAGTGTCTAAATGACTTAAAATTAATTCTCGACATTTTCGGAACCTTTATAATTTTTTTATTTATTGCCTATGGATTTTACCTTAAAGACAATTTGCAAATTTGACTTTACACTTAAAATAATAGACTGTAAACCAGCATTTGATTATATAACATTAATCAGTTAAGAAATGCCAAAATTTATCTACTAATTAACTTTGGATCTAACGAAAAATCCATAAATCTATATAATTGATTAAATGTATTAGAATTTCTCCTAAGAGGGTCATCAAATTAGCTCTGAAGAATTTCACGGATAACGGTATGAAGTTTCAGGATGATCGTTGAGAAATAATCAATAAAATCTCATTAATTTAAAATCCCGCGCAGATATCGCCATTAAAAATAACGACACATTCAGCACAGTTCTATGACTTTTTAAAGTGTGGTGGGGTTTATCAGAGCCAGTCGAGCTGTGTACAAAGGCAAGGTAAGTGGGTTAAAATGTGACTCGCGAAGACAAAAGATCAGGAATTGTTTCTGATTGAAATAGAATACGTTTGATAAAAGGAATCTCATGTAATCGATCCATATTCTAGAATCGGCCTAACAACCCTAAAAGAAGGTAATTTTACTAGTTATATGACCAGTAGTGCTGACCGATATATTAATTAAAGCTTCTATTCGTTTTTTAAGAGCAAAATGAAAAACTAACCGAAACTCTTGTGTACATGTTACTTTGCCTCTCTCTCTCTAAATAATTAGTTGCGCTAGACTACCGCACATAATTGTACTTCTTACTATACTGCTTTTCATTAGTCAAAGATAACCTAAATAATAGTTATCGCTAACTAGTTAGTCATAACGTAAATATTGGTTAGCTAGTAATTCATAACGTAAATAATGGTTAGTACTAACCTTAATAAAATAATAAATGTTTCTTAATTTTCATTTTAAATTAAATTTGTTATTGAAAATTTGTTTTTCAAATTATGAATTAGACTTCAGAAAAGTTAATACCACGCACCATTATTTCTGTGGCTGCTATATAACGTTCCACTTCTTGAATATGTCTAGAAATTAAGGCAAACTTACGTGTGAAAAATTAATTTATTGTATATCGTAAAAAGACATTTTGTTTTGTTAACAACTTGTGACCAAAAAATCTAATTCATACTTGAAAAGTCATCAGGATTTTTAATATTATTTGTTCCTTTATTACCACCATCAAATCTTAAATGATTATCCTGACAAAAACCACCACACGAATAACCGTTACTCCTTTCAAAACGGCCGCTTCGTACATAAACTCTGTTTTTTCCAAAGAATCGACCACCACGTTCTCTGATGCCGCCATTAGTATGCACTCCTTTACCACTAGCATTCTGATTACCGCTGTTTGGCGGTGTTCTTAGGTCTCTACTTTAACCGTGTTACAAATTATATAAATAAATTAATTGATTTTTTGTTTTCTTTATCATTAATGGTAAATATTAAATTGCGGCAATTCACAAATTTTTACAAGCGTATGACAAAAATATGTGTATTAAAAAACTCGCATTACTAAGGAAATGTTAGTTGTTCCACTTTTACAACCGATGTAAAATTGTTGCAAGTGTGTTGTTAAAAAAATTTTTTTTAGTTTTGGTTATGCATTTCTTGTAGGGAAGTGTGATAAATAAAGTTTTTGTTATATTTGTCATCAAGCTCCTTTGCCCATCGTATCATAAGCATAATTTGCGAAATAAACTTTAGTTTAGGGTCAATTAGTATTCCACGATCAAGGCAGTTTTCAACTACAGCAACTTAAATCCTTCCTAGGAAATAAGTAACTCTAACTGTATTATTCAGCCTTATTCCGGCTGTCGTCATCAATAGTGTCGTTTTTTGTAGAAGATTAAAGAACACAGGCTGTATGTCACATTAATCTATTACAAAAAACGACACTGTCGATGACGACAACCGGAATAAGGCAGATTATTTGTAAAACACATTTCATAGTTAACAGCTTTTAAAATTTAGCTCCATTAAGTTTGAAGTCGCAATTTTACCAAATTATTGTAACCGGCAATCATATTATAGTTAAAAAAGTTCTCCATCCAGAATCCGCAACCATATTATGGTCGGCTCCGAATAATATTAACAAAAATTGGTTAACATCAAAAATTAGTTTTCTTTACTTGAAGATGAAAATAATTATCGAAAATCAAATGTAAATGAAAGATAGTTATTTTTAAATTAGACATAAAAAAAATTTATTGGTTAAGTAGAAATTTCACAAAATTTATTTGACACAAAAACCTTAACTGACTTCAGAATCGTATAACTCCGAATATTGCTTTCCTGACACAAAAAAAAATGGTGGATCTCAACGCATAACACCTAGGAAAATCTACATAATTCAACAATAAGGACCCTTTCGAAATTAACATGAAGCTGTTTTTAATATCCTATTTTTCACCTTTTCATTAAAAACTTTCAACGCTGTTAATTACACATGTGATTTTTTTCGCAAATCAATATTCTGCGTAGATTGTTCGTGGTAGACGGACGGCAATGACAAAAAATTTATGAATATGTAAAATTGTGGTTTGTTTGAAAATAAATTTTATAAAACGACTTCTTGCACGCATTTAAAAAAATATACCGTGGAATAAAACAACAGCAACAAATAACAATTTATCATTAACCGATAGTGTTTAATTAATCACCCTTATTATGTTTGGCGTTTTTAAAATACGCCTTTATACATATAAAAGCACATAAGTAAATTTAATTATTATTAAGGTTCGTTTTATTAAAAAAAATGTGCATGCAAAACTTTGGAATCATGCGACCAAAAATGGCGAACTTATTAAAGAAATTCAAACGGACGTAACTACAAGTGCATCAATGTCCATGAAAACCAAAGTACAAGTCGCAATTTTGTAGATAATTTTATGAAATTTGGTATAAAGCAGTGCTGCCACTAGGGAAACAAAAAATTACTCAGCTGTTGCTCCAAAATTATTCAAAACCATATAAAATTACACAATAAATAACGAAAAAAGTTGTTGAATAAGTCTGACTTAAAACATATCTTCGCGATACCCTGCGTCTACACTGAGTCGTAAAATTAAAAATAATAATTACTGCTAGTGCTGGGAAACTATCATATCAATATCGATATTATTATTATTATTATTATTATTTAAATATAGCTATAAAGACACGTAACAACAGCTATACACACACAGTTTTTTGCTGCAAGATTTTACTTCCTATTATTAATTCGCGCTGAATTACAGCAATGAATACAAACAACAAGAATGACAGGTGGTATGGATTGCTTAGCCGTGAATTTTGTATATGTTTACATAGGGACTTAAATGTCAAATATTTTTGTAATGTTTTAAAAAAAAATGCAAATGCAATTGCGAGCATAGGATAAAACACTGAATGACCATTAGTGGTTGGCAATCAAAACCAATTTAGGAAATTATCTTAAGTTGCAATTAAATAACTTATAGTCGTTCAGAAAAGTGCTTATCAGCAGCACAATTTTTCAAAAACTGTCATCTAAAATAACGTGCGTGCATACATACATCTCATACGTTCAATTAAGTGATAAAAACAACTTTCCTGCACAAGTACAAATATTCAGTCGATAGTAATATCGATAGTATCGATAGTGAAATCTGAACTATCGATAGTTTCCCAGCACTAGTATAGAGGTCACAAAAGATTATAAATCATTTTCTAATCCGATAAAAAAAATCTTCAAAAGTTTACTCACATAAAATTCACTTTAGTTCAGTTTCTTCCTCTTGCTTGTGACAAAAATCATGTCAAAATTATATAAAAATTCAAACATATGGGGGATTCAGAAGGTGTGATAAAAGGTCATATCATAATAATGTCCTCAATAATATTTTACATGTTAAAAAAAAAAAAAGATTGTTGGGCTTCAAACAAAATAAAAATTTTTATTCTGTGTTCATTGATTCGTCATAACTATATAGTAGAAATCCTTGTGAATCCCCCAATAAAAAAAATTGTTTAAAAAAAACAAGTAAATAGAAAGTTATGTAAATACCGGTCTTAAGATATAAACAAATCTATTTTGTGTCCCGCCCACATTTTGTCGGATATTGTGTATTGATAATCAAGATGCCTGTACCTAATATGGAATCTTTGGCTTTGGCCTTTCTCAATATATATACATATGTATATATATATATATATATATATATGTATGTATATATAAAAATAAATAAAAAAACACAACAAGGCATTAACGGGTAAAATTAGAGGCAAGCGGGGCATTTTGCTTATATCGCAGTCATTTATAGACCGATCTGGTTGAATTTCAAAAGCAAATTTTAACGTAGTAAATATGATATAAACATATAATAACCTAGTACCCTGCTGGGATCTTCAGAAAATCCATTTCAACATACACAAGGACAGACGTAACATCTTTAAATCAACTCTGCTACTCATAAGGATCCAGAACATATATACTTAAAAGGGTCTTAGGTCATTATTGTAGAAATAACAAACGGAATAACAAACTTATACTCTTACCTTCGGTTAAGGTAAGGCTTCTCCTCTAAAAAAAATAAAACTGTAGTTACGTCCGTATGCATTAAAAGTAACAATATGTAACATATTAAAGTTTAATATATGTAAGAGTATTCAAGCATATAAAAATCACCCAATAGAACCAGAGTTGCCAATTTAGCGCCTTTGGCACTAGATTTAGCGCTTTTTAACTGTCGAAAAGGCGCATATGTTTTCCTTAGCGCTTTTTTTAAAAAGAGCGCTTTATTAGCGCTTTTATTGATACCCAACAGTTTTGTACTTTTATTTGCATACATTAAAATCAAAACACATTAAACCAAAATTTGTTTCCGTTTTTTAAAAAAAACTTTATTTTCTAAAGTAAAAAGCAAGTCCAAAAAAAAATTCATGATTTAAACTATTTTTGTTGCTTAATCTTTTTTGATCATACATATTCAGCCCAATTATGAATAAAAATTCCCCAGGAGTTTTTTCCATTTTCTCATTTTTTAAAAATTTGTATTCATAATTGGGCTGATTATGTATGATCAAAAATTTCTTAGAACAAGAAACACAAATGTAGCTTATTATTATGAAAAACTAGACAAATATTTCTGAAATCATGCAGCATTTATTTAATAGTAGTCTGATTCAAAATGTATTAACAAAGTGACCTCAGTACTACAACAATGAAACAATAGAAATAACAACAGGCATTTTGTTGCTAGAATTGAGACGGCAAATGTCAAAATGCCTTTATAAAAAATGTAAATAAACAAAAAAATGACGACAAATGTCACACACGAAGAAAATTACTGCAAACAGCTGCGCTTATGAGGTCACTTTATTAGTACATTCTGGTCTGATTTTCATGATTTTGAAATAGAATCGAATTTTTTGCATCCAGAAACAAATGCTAGCGATTTCTTTAAATTTTTCAGAAAATGCTCAAGAAAACTTGGTTTGATTCAAATAATTTTGTAAACAAATCAATCAAAAGCTTCGTATTTGTATACTAAGTCGGTTTAAACTAACTAGTGCTACACGTTTTTATGAAAAAGTTCAGGCTTTTCTTCTGAGTTTGTAAAATTAAAAGCAACGAAAACTTGATTTAAGTAACTATAGAATTAATATGAATTTTTTAGCTGTATTTAAGTAAACTTTAGTTCACTTTGAGTCATAACTTTTTGTTTAAGCCAAGCCAACCAAATGTTTACAACAAGAAGTTTTTGGCTTGGACAAGAATGGTGCAACATTTTTGTGATTCAAGACATTTTTTCTGGTAATTTAGTAAATAATTCTTTCCGCGTATATATAAAATTATATGAACTGAAGTATCAGGAAAGGATTTTAAAAATGTTAATGTTTTATTAATATCAGCACTGCTTGGCAAAAAACAAAAAAAAGTCGGGGTAGAGAAATTGATTATGTGATTTCAATTGACTTAAGAGTTCTGAATCCAAATAGTTTATTCAATCACGTCTAGTGTACATTTTGTTAACTGATCTTCATGATTTATTGTCTTTTTTTATTTATACAGGGGTGTGCTGGAAATCGCAAACGTAAAACGCAAAAATTTTAAACGTCGTTTTTTTAATAAGATTTCTTTAATAGAAGAATTTTATGACAAATATTAAACAAAAATTGTCCTATTAAACAGGATTTTAAACAAGAAATTATATGAATTAGTTTTAAAGTTTATTAAAAACAACTTCCAAATTCCGGCGTTTTGCGTTTGCGATTGCCGGCTGGATTTCTGATAAAAGATAAATATTTGTGCATACTAATTTACATGAAAAAATAGTCGCCACAAAAATTAAGAAATAATTTTGAATATAATCCTTTGTAAATGATCAAAATCGCACAAATCGTTCTCAAGTTATGATAAAATGTATGTAGCATAAAAGCCTTATTTCGGTCGAAATATTAGTCTAGCCCATAAAAAAAACTAGACATAGTAAAAAAATCTGAAAACGGATGTAAATTTAGCGCTGTTAAATCTTTGTATTTCATATATTTTTTTTATTTAAAACGATTTTTTTGGCGGCCAGAGTAATTAAACATTTAATTAAGTTTTTTATTTAGCGATTTTTAGCGCTATTTGATTGGGGGCATGGCGCTTATTGATTAGAAATAGTTCACAACCCTGAATAGAACTTACAAAAGAGTTAGCTCTTAAATGAACATGTCACCTTGCTTTAATTTTTTGAAATTTATGCACAGTATACTCTAGCAAAGTATTATCAATAGATACACTCTTGAACAACGGCAGCAAATTTTCGAAATTTACTCTGAAAATTAGTCATCAATTTGCGCAACCTGCATCCTGAAAAATTCACCGTGCGTTTTGCACGTTAGTCGTATCACGGAACTTTATTTTTCGAAAATTAAGAAATGCTTTCAAAGAAATTTCAATGCCATTTATTGATTATTCGAACAAAAAATTTTTTTTTTTAATTGTATCATTTTGTAAATATTTATAAATTCAAGTTATATCAAGCTTAAAGAAACCTCCCTTTAGTAACAATTAAGCACATTTATGTCATGTTATTACTAATAATAAATACTTTAAGAATTTCACTTACATTTCCTTTTTTATTACACATATTTTATTAAATTTTAATTCTTTGGGAGATTTATTTACAAATATTGCGTTTTATTCTGAATTCCTCAAAAAAAAAAAACTATTTCTTTTTTTCGCTAATAAATTTTTAAGTTTTTACCAGTCACTGTGAATTAGGAAAAATTTGTTCTTGTTGCTTTTACTTTGTTTTAAAAAGAAAGTTGAAGTATCGTGTAATCACGTGATTGTACGTGCCTGGATTAAGTGGTCGGTTTGGTTTACATTTTATGTGGTAAATAACGTTTTGTAACGGAATATTTGCTGTGAATCGGAAAGATTTATTTATTATACATACATACGTACAAATCTTTATATTTTTGTATATCATAGCGCGGGAGAATTTATTTTATATTAAGGGTTTTCATTATGTCGCTTAAAATGGCCATTTGTGCAACTAAGCAAGCTTGCGAGACTCGTTTCATGCAGACCCCTTAATTTTAAACAATTAATGTCAGTTCGTAAAAAACGAATATAAAAAAATTTTTAAAAAAAAGTAATTTCAATTTTTGGGAATACAAAATTTAAATTTCAAAAGATTTTGTTATTCGTGCTAAATTCCCAGTTTTTATTATTGATAAAAACACTTGAAATTTATTGTTGATGGGATAAGCTATTCCTATGCGCATTTCACTGGTTGCTTAGGCCAGATCATCAGGAAACTTCATCCATAAAGATTTTAGAAAAACTAAAGATATTAAACCAAATAAAACTGTTAAACGTATAAGAATTATAGCAACAGTTCAACTTGTAATAATATCAAAGCTTAAACAAAACAACATCAACAATAAACAGTGGCTTCAATAATAAACAGTGGCAACAATTATTTGGTTTAATATCTTTAGTTTTTCTAAAATCTTTATGGATGAAGTTTCCTGATGATCTGGCCTAAGCAACCAGTGAAATGCGCATAGGAATAGCTTATCCCATCAACAATAAATTTCAAGTGTTTTTATCAATAATAAAAACTGGGAATTGAGCACGAATAACAAAATCTTTTGAAAATTTAAATTTTGTATTCCCAAAAATTGAAATTACTTTTTGATAATAAACAGGCAGGTGCACGGCCTAAAAAACACTTAATTGACAACATCTTTTGTAAGTTTTTGTTGTTTTTATTTTGTTTTTCTTAACCTACTTACAACTACAATTAATGTTGAGAGAATTTCAACTAATTGTAGTGGGGAATGTAAGATGAGATGAAGCCACTGTTTATTGTTGATGTGGTTTTGTTTAAGCTTTGATATTATTACAAGTAGAACTGTTGCTATAATTCTTATACGTTTAACAGTTTTATTTGGTTTAATAAATTTGGTTTTTCTAAAATCTTTATGGATGAAGTTTCCTGATGATCTGGCTTAAGCAACCAGTGAAATGCGCATAGGAATAGCTTATCCCATCAACAATAAATTTCAAGTGTTTTTATCAATAATAAAAACTGGGAATTGAGCACGAATAACAAAATCTTTT
Organism: Pollenia labialis; assembly: GCA_949318255.1. Classification (NCBI taxonomy): domain Eukaryota; kingdom Metazoa; phylum Arthropoda; class Insecta; order Diptera; family Polleniidae; genus Pollenia; species Pollenia labialis. The sequence continues at coordinate 122,100,210 of OX439142.1, forward strand.
GAAAATTAAAAAAAAATATAAAAATAAATATTGAAATTTGAAATTTGTGATTAAAATGTGAAATTTTTTATCACAAATTTATAAGGAAAGAAAGCCAATAAACCAATTTGCTCAAATTATTGACAGAGTTTATTGTTTGTGATTTAAAAACACTTGAATTGTTCATTGAAAACGACGGAATGCATTAAAAAAAATCTTTTTGTATAAAAGCACAATCAATTAACCAGCGCAAGTTTGCGAGTCAAAATTGTTGGGCCAATTTACGAAATTAGTGTAAAATAATTCGCACACAATTTTTCACAGTTCATTTGCGAGGTCACAGATTGTGAGACTTTTAAGCGAAACCACTTATTATATTTTTGTGCAATCTTAATATCTCACAAAGTATTATGGAATACGTAAGACTTGTGTGATACTGCAATCTAGCCTTTATTATTTATTGTTTAAATAGGACATTCCATCAAGCCCGTTTACTCATTCTTTTAACAGCTGGGTATATTTGCGAAACCTATGTTGTGAACAACATTTTAATCAATATACCTAAATTAATCAGAAAAATGTTTACTTATGTATGTACTTTGATAGTAATATCAAATAATCAAATAACAAGATTTTGAATGTCGTGCTTAATTCCTAATTTGTATTCTTAATAAAAACACTGAAATTTATTGTTGATGGGATAAGCTGTTCCTATGCGCATTTTACTGGCTGCTTAGGCCAGATCATTAAGAAACTTTATTAAAAGATTTTAGAAAAACTAAAGATATTAAACAGAAAAAACTGTTAAGCGAATAAGAGTTATAAGCAACAGCTTTACTTGTAACAATATCAAAGTTTAAACAAAAACACCAACAATAAACAATGATTTTTTTCTTCTTACATTTGTAACGATTCTAATTAGATTCAGTCTATTGGGAACGGAACTACCTATTAATTCGGCTATGCTCGTCGTTGGGGTGGGTGTGATAGGTTCCCTTTCGAAAGTAGTTAACGAAGTTACGAATCTTTTACAAAAGATTAAAATTTTAGGCAGTTAATTCAAAACAACAGGATAGCGATAAATAAAATAAGAAGTTGATTATTGAGTCAAAGTTTGTTGTGTATATCTAGTTGGAAGATGGATGCACATATCTAAACCCGCCCTCCATGCTGACATAATTATAATATGTATAGTAAGTCAGCCCAATAACAAAAACTTAAATTTAAAATTTCCCAACTTCCCCATACCTGTTTCTTCACCTTTCGTAATAATTAAGAGAAAATTTAAAACTTCATGTTTTAAAAAAAATTAAAACAACTCCAACATATCTATTAAAGATAAGTTAACTCACTAAATTAAATCGTAAATTATTTCATCTAACTATAATTAAATTAATATTTTTCTTGTATTAATAATAAAAGAAACAAACAACAAAAAAAAATGGTCATACTAATTTACTAATAAGAAATACCGATAATTAAGATTTCAAAATACCACGGAATTATCTAATTAAAATGCAATGTGGTGACCGTAGATCTTGGATGAAATTTAACCGAGATTAATAGAATGCAGGGTAAAAATGATTAAGTATTGAAGGATCAAACGTTTTATGAATATTTAAAAAAAAAATAACAAATTTAAAATAATTATTAGAGCTGAACATTCATATTACGTTTAATATACATATAATAAATATAATATATAAAAAATTTTCAAAATTTACTGATGCAACAATGGCTGGCTTCATAAACGCACTATTGCAATGCAACTCTAAAAAAAAAGCTTCCTAAAGCCCACAACTTTTCTGTAGGCAATGTCTTGAGTTCATTATTGCATGGTAACTGTATTCACTCCACAACGTTTGCGAAATTCGTGCATTGTTTTAATTTGTGATGACTTGGCAACGCATTTGTTTTAGTGATGCTTTGCAATACTGCGTTTATGAAATCAGGCAATATATGCAAATTGCTAAAAGTTTTCTTTATCAAAACAATTTCGTTATTCACAAAAATTTAAAAAAAAAATATGAGATTCTTACCAATAATATTGAATTATTTTTTTCCACTGCGTTCTAACGCCCTTTCCAGAAATCAAAAGGAATTCGCAAAGGTTGAATTAAGAAAATTTCCACAGAAATACTTTTTCTATGACTGTTTTATCGAATCAAAATCAAAATGAATATGTATCAAGGCCCATTGAAAAGGTCTGTGCAAGAAGCCTGATGATCATTGTTTACGTTCTTTTTAGTTGTCAAAAGTTGTGTACATGTGCATGTATACGTTTATGGTATGCCACACATACACGTTTTTTCCTTTTGCTTTGTATATGGGGTAGTAAATTTTTGACAACTAAAAAGAATCGTATTTTGTTTTTGTACAAGTAAGCAGACCTGATAGATGGGCCTTGATATGGATTTTTTCAAGTTTTGAAGTAAATAAAAAAAAAATCAAAGCCTATTCAACAAAAAAACACAATTATAATATAATTCTTAAAAATTTTTCAATACAGTAAATTTCTTTACACCCAAATGAAAACGTAAATAAAAATGTAATTTTAAAGGGCCGTCATCAAACATTCCCCACTACAATTGGTTGGAATTCTTCTAACATTAATTGTAGTTGTAAGTTGGTTAAGAAAAAACAAAATGAAAACAAAAACAACTTACTTTATTGTTTTCGCAAAAATAAAGAAGCATGTTGCCAGTTTAGTTTTTTTCTGCTGTGCACTTGCCAGTTTAATTAATTTGTGGGAATACAAAATTACTTTGAAAATTTTAATTAATTTTTATTAAAAAGAAACAATTAATTTTGAAGTTAATTTCCTAAAATAAATTAATTCGTTAAACTTGAATAAAATTTACCATCAAAAATAGTTTTACTTCCAACAACCTAAAAGAAAAACATACATACATACATATGTACATATCTATACAGACATAAACTCAATGTATGTATAAGTATATTGTGTATATTTGTCTTAAAAAAACATATAATAAATTTCATAAATTTACATCTTAAGGAATTGTATATTTCAAAAAATATTGAAAAAAAACACCGCAACAAAAAACTAAAAAAATGACAAATGTAAAGAGAATTGTGAACAAACAGCTTGATTGTTTTTTTTTTAAGAAAGATAGTCAAAGCAGCAAATGGTATTGTATTGTTAAGGAATAAATAAATACATACATACATACATATGTTTGTATGTATAAAGCAAATGTATACAAAAAGTATCCTTAAGGTTAAACAAAAACTGCAATATGCATTTATTTTTAAAGAAGCTGTTGAAAATAAAACATTTAAATGTCTATGAAAATATTTTATGTATTAAATAAATCTGTAAATGCACAAAAAGCTCAAAATTTACTCAAGCAAAGAAAAGCAGGTTATATTTTTGGCCAAACTCAAAAGAAAAATATATCACCTACATTTTCTATTATTTTCATAAGAAAAAAACAATAAGTAAGTTCAACAATGTTTCCATGAATATTTTTGTATTGAAAGTAGAAGTATTTTTACGCCTTTCTAATCAAAAATGAGATATTGTTCTTTCCTCGGTCTAATTTTTTATATACATATTCAGCCCAATTATGAATACAAATTCCCCGGGAGTTTTTTCCCTTTTCCCATATTTCCAATTAAATTTACTTAGGAAAAATGGTAGAAAACTTCTGGGGAATTTTTATTCAGAATTGGGCTGATTGTGATTTGATGGATAAAAGTGACGATCAAATGTGTTGTTAATACGACATAAAACTCTCCATTTTATATTTTATTATATTCAGTTAAGTTTTCAGCTGCGTGAGAAATATCATTAGCAGTAGTTTAAAATAATTTGGATTATGGCAGAAGATCACTAAAGACTAAGGAATCTTAAAAATTAAATATCCTTTCTTTCGTACTGTTTTGACTTCGACGACAAACTGTACACACAATAAAATTATATTAACTTAATTTTGCAATTGGTGGGTGAGCTGCCGATCAGATGGACATGGCTTAAGCAAGGATCCAGAATATATATACTTTATGCCGTCTGATGAATGTTAAAAACATATGCACGAAGTGCTAAACTTATTATACCCTGATTTACCACAAGTATTTGCCATCTATACCCTCCACATAGAACGAGATTTAAGAATTTCATTAACAACGGTAAATACTTTTTTTACTTCCACTACGTGAAAACGTATCCGTGCTTGCTAATTAACAGTTTTTTTTTCTAAATTCTATTGAAACTTGAATTGTGTTAATTTTTAAACTAAAATTTTTTCTTGGAAACTGTCTACAAACATGTTTAAAGTATAACAATTTTTCATAAATATGTTTCATGTTGCTTAATTTTTTTTTTTTTTTTGTCCTTTATAATATTAGCGTGTTGTTTTGTACTTAATGTGTAACACTTATACAGAGTCATGGCATGCGATTATTAAAGGATCTTTTCCACAAAAAGGGAAAAAAGTAATAGAAAAATAAACTATAAAAGGCTTCTTCAAGAAACTAAACTGTTGGTTGGTTGGTGTAAAAGGAAAAAGTTTATATGCAACATTTTTTAAACATCTAATCATCTAAACAAGCTAATCGTGACTCAAAAATTCTTGTACTTATACGCACTCATACTTATTCATCGTACTCATCTTAAATCAAGGAGCATAGGCGAAGCAAAATGCGAGGCTGCCAGATGTTGTATTACTTTCTCTTGTGAGGGAATCAGAGTAGTTTAGTTAAAATGCCCTGCAGGAGATTGAACTAGTACCTAATCAGTACCAAACTAGTACAAAAACAACAAGTACTAGTTCATAATAATGAGCTTTTCTATACCATCTAAATGCTCAAATTAGCATGGAGTACTACAGGTTATAGACGTGTACTAGTACACTTGGACCACATTGGATCCTTTTTGCATTAGCATTTTGCATTTTAACATTTTTTTGCCATAAATAAATGATTTGAAATCAAAATAGAAATATGTATTGCAAGTTTAGGTTTGTTACAAAAAATTCTCAGTCTACAAGTAGTGAGTGCCCTTGTACTACATCAAGAACTGGTACTCATATGCACTAGTATTTTTATATAAGAACTCTAACCCCGTTAGCACTAGCACCTCTTGTTCTAGTAATTGTACTAGGGGCATTTTGACAATTAACTCTTAATCTCCTGCAGGGTGATGTCTACGCACTTATACTTACAATTTCATGAGTAACGAAAAAGCGATTCATTGTTGATCTCTGATACATGTTGCACCAGTTCCTCTAAAGGGAGTTAACTCAAAATTTTAATATTTCAATTTTTTGCATGAAAACAATCACAGAAAAAAAAATAAAAGTTGATTTCAATTAAAAATTTGTATACTAATTAAAAAATTAATTAAATTTGCACCAGTAAACAATTTAATAGTATTAATTGAACATATAATTCCCTTGATAATAAGTATAATTCTTTTGATTTAACATTAAATTTACTTGGTTAAGTTTTTATTACAACTCACTTGGTTAAGTTTTTATTAAAACTGATTTTATTTTTGATTATTGCTTTAACTGGTGGAAAATTTGGAAACATTTTTTCTGTGATATACGATAAAATATTAATTGAATGAACATAGATTTGTTCAAGTTCTGACAATTGCACGACATAAAATCGCAAAACGTTTCATTTATGTTATGGTGTTCGAAAACTCGTGCGTTTGCTTGCGATCTGCCAAAGTGACTTCAAACTATTCTAGTCCTCTTGAGCATACTTTTGAAATTTTAAGTCGCCAAACTTTTTACGTGTTCGATTTACAGAGCACCTACTCTGCGATTTCAAGTCAGAATCACAACTTTTACGACATTTAAAAAATTTTCCATAACGTAACACATACACACTATTTTACATTTCAATCGACTTTTCCTTACTCGTCACCAAACTTCATATTAAATGTTTTTATATACAAAGGAACCAATAAGCCCATTCATTGGCTTTAGAGTTCACTTTAATTTTTGTGAACACCTCTTATACACATGAAGTTTTCCAGGAAAATACAAATTTCGGACTTTTTGTACATAATCGAATTATTGACAGATTACCTTCAAACTTATCAGATAGTTTGTTTTATAAAAACGAAACTTTTTTTGACCGGTGCTCATTGATATCAAGTGATGTTGCATAAAATAGCCACTTTAATGTGTATGTGACACATACTATGTCTGCATTAAACTTAGTTGTCTTTTATAGAAAAATTAAGCTCATATTTTTTATTTCCCCAAAAAATCCCCAAATAAAATTTTCTGTCCCTTTTAGCAACAAGAAACCCCCTAATTTTGGGTCAAACTAAACTAACCTAAACTGGCAGCCCTGAATAGAACTACAGCAAATTCTTTCAATAATTGTACAAAATAGTTCTGAAAAAATTTAGAGAAAAATTAAGGAAATGTTTAATTCAAGCGTTGCTATTAACTTTGATAAAAAAAAAGCGAAAACTTAGCGAAGTGTAATAGCGTAAAATTCGTACAAGTCAGTTTGGTATGGTGATAATCAAAAGATCCTCTCTCTCCACATACCAAGTATGTCCGTCTAATAGTTAAAACGCACTAAATCTAGAGCGAAACGCGCTGAATTACCATCGCTGATAAAATGTGCAGAAACAATGTAACTTTGTGTTTTATTTATTTACACGTTTTGAAATTTAAATGATGCAATGCATGATATTAAAAAAATTTTTATTGTTTTGGTTTTTGGTTTGTGCACATCAACAATAAAATGTCAATAAGAATCAGCTATATGTAAATCCGATGCCCAGATTGTTCTCTTGCTGTGTGACTAATACTAAACGGCGATGTTTTGTGGCGTTATGAAATGCATTATTTTGTTCGAATACAAAATAATTGACGTTTTATAAGTCAGCCTTAATATTCTATAAATTCATTAAAAATATAGTTATTGCCTTAATATGCATGTGTGCAATAGAGATATAAATTTTTAAAAATGTTTTTATATATCAAAATTGGCATAGCACAGTCCGATAGAGCATAAAAAACTATAAGGGAACGTATATTTATCACTCACCAACCGCGATGAAGTTTTGAAAATTTTTAATTTTATTTTTTAATAAGAAACTTCATCCAAAGATTTTTGAAAAACCAAAGATATTAAACAAACAAAACTGTTAAGCGAATAAGAATTATAAGTAACAGCTTTACTTGAAACAATATCAAAGCTTAAACAAAAACAACAACAATAAACATTAAGTTTATCTCTTCTTACATTCCCCACTACAGTTGGTTGGATTTCTTCCAACATTTATTGTAGTTGTAAGTAGGTTAAGAAAAAAACAAAATGAAAACAAAAACAACTTGCAAAAGCATGTTGCCAGTTAAGTTTTTTTAAGCCGTGCACTTGCCAGTTTATTATCAAAGAAATTTTTGGGAATACAAAATTATAATTCAAAAGATTTTGTTAGTCATCCTTGATTCCCAATTTGTATTCTTGATAAAAACACTGAAATTTATCTGAAATGTATTTTTAACCTTTTTTAACGAAAAAAAAATTAAAAATTAATAAAAAACACCGTATAAAATTATGAATAATCAATATTGCATTGATTGAGAAAAACCAATTGGTGCGTTAACCTTTTTGGGAAAAATTACAAAAGACTAGGACATGGTTGACCTCATGGTACTATGCCAAAAGATTGGCATAGTGTGCAATATACTATTTAAGTACACAAACTTCTTTTATGTTTAATTTTTTGGTAATACACTCTTTATAAACTTTGAATAAAATCTTAAAAACTTTCTCCTTCATTTAACTTACAATGGCGATGATGAGGATCTCTTTATATGAGTTTGAAAATGGACGTTTTAGGTATTAAAACAACAACATAACTGAAAACAAACCAGTAAAAAACCAAAAAAAAAAAAAAAGAATGAAAAGGAAGTCATTGGTTAAAGTAGCATTTGTTGTCATTGCTGTTAGGTTTTGACATCTTGTGTCCTGTTGCTGCATACACTGAAACATAAATAAATGTTATGAGTTGAAATATTAATGTGGATTTTCATCATAACTTAAATATGTATGGTAAAAAGTTTTGTTTTTTTTTTAGTTTTTTTTTTAATTAAAATTTTAAACATTGTTCTGGCAGCATGAAATGTTTATGGTTTACCGCCTTTCTTTATATTTTCTAGTTTGAATTAAATTAAGGATGTAGGCAAGTTTTAAAATGCATGAAAAAGTTAAGAAAAATTTAATTTTTATAGATATTTTAAAGCAATTTTTTTTAAACAGGTAATAGATAACTGCGAAATTTTAAATATTTAATTCCCAAATTTATTGAACTTATATTTCACTTTTTTACAAAAAATGCCATTTGTTATCCCTTTAATTTCTACTAACATTAAACATTCTAATGTGGCTCCGGAACTGTTTATGTATATATTAATGCTACAACACAATTTATCATTTGTGTTTCTTTAACCATTTGAAACTTTTTTACAATTTCACTTTTTGATTTTTTATTTTTTTATGTGTGTGTTAAATTTTTGCACAAGTATAATTTTTGTTTCCTTTCTCTGTTTAGCCTCAGCTCCAGTTTTGGAACAACCACCACAAAATATAACAGCTTTAGATGGCAAAGATGCTACAATTTCATGCCGTGCTATTGGTGCACCAAATCCAAACATAACTTGGATTTATAACGGTAAGTAATTTGTTTTCTATTTAGAAAATATTTTTTATAGAAAAAAGCAATTTAAAAAGCTTTTTTTATGCAGAAACTTAAATAATTTTTAAAACAAAGGAAAGTGCTATATTCGGCTATGCCGAATCTTATATTTCCTTCCCAATAATGCGATAAGAACAGATAGTTTTATAAAAAAATATATTGAGTACGATTTTCGTTTAATACACATTGCTCTTTTTAAGCGGCAAATTGTGTATGTGTTTGTTACACAGATAAAATCAACACATTATAATACATATGGGTAAAAATTAGAGAAAGTTGTAGCTTTTGCTCCTATCTTAAACGTTTGTATACAGATCTGATTGAATTTCAATAGAATAAAAATTCCGGACTAGTGATATGATGGGGAATAGGTTGCCCATCATATTTGGGATCTTCGAAACCCCCAGCAAATGTGTAGTTACTTTAAAGGATCTAACTATCGTTGGAGACGCCAAACACACTAGTCGTCGAAAAACAAGCCGTTCAAATGTCAATATTGAAGCAGATCCAGACTCCCTGAATTGTTTCAATCAAACTCTTCACAATTGACGAAGTTAAAACAAACATTTTCAGACTGCAGCCGCTAAGCTTTCATTATTTTGGAAATTTCGTTCAATAATGTAGACAATTATTTTTCTATCGTGAAGCGCTCCATTTTTGCTATACTTTTCAAATCTTACTTTACTTTTGGGAAACCCTTTAAAAAGTTTAAAAATTGTGTGATTTTTAAAAAGCCAAAGAAAGAAAACTTTTAATAACGGCACATCTTTTATATCTACAGCAGAGGAGGGGTCCCATTTAATTTTTTACTAAAGGGGGACTATTAATGGACAAAAATTTTAAAAAAAGGGCAAAAATAGTAAAAATTCTTCTCTACTTTGATTTAAATATTTTTTTTTTTTTAATATGTAGAAATTAGGGAGATCAAACGGTAATTATTCGACCGGTTTTAACTGGTTATTTTACTTTTGTTCAAGGCGGTTATTTTAAAATCTCCGTTTTTCGACTATCCAATTAACCGGGTATTTTGGTAAAATAAGCCGGTTATTTTAATAATGTATAGTTAATATACATTTTCCTTCCTTTTGTTATAAATGTACCCGTAATTTAAGTATTTTTCTAATTTTATTGGTCAATCTTAAATTTTGTTATGAAGAAATCAAAGCAAAATGTATCAAAATTAAAAAAAAGCATTATGAACGATGTAAAAACAAATCGCTTATTAAAGCATGTGTTCTTTTAAAAAAAAATACTTAAACAATTCTAATTAAAATAAACATATTTTTACTTAAAAAGGTAACTGGCAATTTGTGTAAGAATATTCTAAATAATTAATATATTGTTTTATGGATGTCATCTCGGGATTTAAAAGTCAAAGGTTCTTGAAGTCTCCTTATATAAAAAGTTTCAAAGGTTCTTCAACGTCACGACTTTTTTATCACCTTTAAAGCCTAGAACTCTGTTCAAATTTGTGAAAAATGTTGAGCAACATTAATTATTTCACACGAAAATTTTGACATGTATCAATGTTACCTATCATGCGAGTTTGTACGATTTGACGTTTTTATTCCTGCAAAGTATGCGACATTGTTTTGCGTATGTAAACAAACCCCACATGTATTTAACTAAAAATAATTTTTTTTAATAAAATATTTAATAAAAAAGAAGGGAAATATGGATAAAAAACTGTTACCGGTTGTGTTATTTAATTTTGTATTTCTTATTTAATAATCAGTTCATACTTTTTGCTTTTGCTAAAAAATTCCTCGTGAAATAAGTGCAGCTTGCATTATTTCGCAGTTGAAAAAAAATGTTGCCAGAAACATTTCGGAACTTTTTCACAAAATGAACAGAGTACAACTCTATCAACATTATTTCATAGATAATCCTCACAAGTTTTTTTCATATGCGTTTTGACAGCATTTCACGTGAAATGTTTAACAGAGTACCAGGTTACAAGGTGCAATTGACTCAAGAACTAAAGCCTCTTGACCATTCCAAACGCCGTCAATAGTCAGAATGGTGGCAAGAAATGGCAACAGTGCATGATCAATTTTCGAAGAAAATTATCTTCAGTGATGAGTCACACTTTCACCTTGGTGGATTCGCAATTAAGCCGAATTGCCATATTTGGGTGAATGATAATCCAAGAGTGATTGTCGAAAAACCAATGCACCAACAAAGAGTGACTGTATGGTCCGGTTTATGGGCTGGCGGCATCATCGGGCCGTATTTTTTCCAAGATGAGGCCGGTCAGGCAGTTACTGTGAATGAGGTTCGCTATCGTGAGATGATAACGAACTTTTATGGCCCGAATTAGAAGATGTGGATGTGGACGATATGTGGTTTCAAGAGGACGGTGAAACTTGCCACACAGCTAACGAAACAATGGCTCTTTTGCTCGACAAAAACAATGGCCGTGTTATCTCACCTGGTGGCGATGTCAATTGGCCGCCAAGATCATGTGATTTGACAACGTTGGACTTCTTTCTTTGGGGTTATTTGAAAGAAAAGGTGAACGTCGATAAGCCAGCAACAATTCAAGATCTAAAGGATGAGATAACTCGGCACATTAACGGCATAGAAACTCAATTATGCATCAGCGTCATCGAAAATTTGGACCGCGGGATGGAAGTGTGACGCCGTACCACACCAGTGTTATCATAATAAAAAGAAATGACAATATTTTCCTAAATAATTTGTGTTTTATTCAAAATCAACATCGGTCAATAATTTTGTTAAACCCAAGCTCTAAAGTTATAAGTCATCTATGTATTCTGTTGGTTCCTTGCTTTTATGATAACTTGATTTTTCTGTTTTTTGCTATTCGAATTAAAACCGGTTATTTTTTAAAGGCTTAACCGAAAACCGGTTTGCTTAAAATAGCTTCTATTCGGAATATTGGAAAACTGGTTTTTGAAAAAAGTCAAATAATCGATCTCTCTAGTAGATATGTATATTTAATTATTTCATTATTAAATACTACAATGTTTTATTGAGTGCGGATTTGAAAAGTGTAACTTTTATAAATATTTTCTTTGAATCAAATAAAAAGTTTGTTGAATTAAAAATTTATTTTAAACAAACGGTGTTGTTAAAAATTTTCTTGGCATATTTCTTTCTGTGATAGGCCGTAAAACTAAAGAGATTTGTATCAAGATTTTCTTTTCGGAAAATCTGCATATCATCTTTATTAGAAATTAGACCTTAACGCAATATATGCATATGTATAATTTTTTAATCTACATTGGTTTCTGAGTAAAAATACTTTGACACCTTAATAAGTATTAAAAATTAAATTAAACATACATATTTGTTGAATTTTAACTTTAATTACTGCAGCCCTTTTAACAACTAAATTATCTGTGAAGTCCATGATATCAATTAGGAAATGTTGCATTGTAATACTTCATGCAATTTTAAAATTTATAATATTTTATTATGTATATGTTTTTTACTAATCTAAATGTAATTTTATTTTTATTTTTTTTTCTCTTTTTCTTGTCTAACATTGTTTGCCTGTGTTCCAACTACTACTTCTCTACCACTTCTGCTACAACACTAACAAAACTCAACAAAAAAAAATCAACCAAAAAAAAACATTGAAAATGATGGTTTGAATTAATGCTAAAATAACACACACACACACAACCATTCAAAATATAATGCAAATAACCATGCAAATCAAAAATTTGCCTTTAATGGATACAACTTCTAAAACATATAAAATAAATATGAATGTTTGTTGTATACTAAATTGTGTTTGGTTCGTTGGTCCCTGGCTGAATTTGCAACAAAATGTTGTAATGTATATGTGGATTGCATTTGTGTTAATGTTAATGAAACGCTCTAATAAAAAAATATGAACTTAATTCGCTCACACCAATAATACAATAATAATTTAATGCGAAACATCAACTAAATGGGCAATTGTGATTTTGTGCAATGAATGTCATCATTGTGCATTTGGAATTAATGGTAATGAATTGCAATGCCACGTATTATTTACCACAAATTGCAACGGCAACATCTTTGACAACAACATCATTTATTATTGCTTGAAATTGCAACAACCATAAAACATCAAATAACCACCCACCCGCATTATCCTGTTATGGCTGTATGTAATGTGCATGTTGTTGGTGGTATTTCGCTGATGATGAAAACAAAAAATTTTTCTCACTAAACAAACCAACGAACTGGAATCGCAATTACAATGTTTGCTTAATGTTCCAACAACAACTGTCTATTGCAAAAAAAAATAAAAAAATTACGCACTTTGGCACCAACATCATCGTCGTCGTCATCGCAATCATTGTTGCCATTGGTTGGTTGGCTTTATATCGCCAACATCATCATAACACTGTGAATGTTATTACGGATACTTGATATTGCTAAACAACATTAAAACGTCAACACTAACAATATCATTAATAATGGTGGATACTAATAAACAAACGAAAAAAAATACAATTACAATATTTACATTCAAATTGTCTATACGCAAAATTTAAACATTGCACAACCATTCCTTCATTTTAATACCCAATCTTTTGGCTGAATAAATCATAACCATTGTCGTAAAAACTTTACAACTACTTTTGCTACCACCACTCATCATGATCATCTAAAAATAACATTTAAAACAGAAACACAACTTGTTGAGATTTCGAGTCGTGTACAAATTCTGGAATCCGGAGATTTATTAATATCAAACGTACGCGAAGCTGATGCTGGTCTTTACACTTGTGTTCGTTCAAATGAAGCCGGTACTGTTAATGGTGAAGCCTATTTGGGTGTTTTGGGTAAGTACAAAATCGCCGTTTAAAAACAAATAAATAATTACAAATAACCCATACATGTGTATATACAAATATACTAATAAATATGTACGTTGTATGATACTTTGTACACAGAAAAAATTAAAAATTGTCTCTAATCACCAATTTTATACCAAATTCATAGAATCAAGCGACCCATTTGTTGATTTTGCTCCTATTACCATGATTATATTGATTACTAAAAATTGTAAAAATTTTGTATTTTAAACATTTTTTTTTTTTTCAATAAATTATTTTTTTGTATTTTAATAAAAAAAATTATCAAAAAATTCTGCCGTTTCAAACAATGTGTTGATTGATTTTGACAATTTCCAACAACAAATTCACAAGTTTAAATTATTTAATTTTAAACGAAATAATTTTTTGTTATTTGATTATTATTTTAACTCGAAATTTATTTGAAAATAACTAAAATGTTAATTAAATCAAAATTATATTTTTAATTTTCGTTCAACAAAAAAAATAATTGATTCAATTATTACATTAATTAAGTTTAAATACTTTTTATACAAAATTTTTTTAATTGATAAAAAACTACTAATAATTTTTTCTGTGTATAGAATACCTTCATACATAAATATTTGTATGCATTGGGATGTTCTCACTCGTGGAAAGTTGTGAATTTTAATTTTTTTGGGTTCATCCTAATGTGTGTCAGTCAGATTTAAGTTATTGAGCATGCAAATTTGCAAGTTTATGCTAATATTATTTTGCACATATTTTCTTTCCTTATAGTTTATGGTTAAAATAACAAAACGCAAATTAAAATGATTTTTAAGCTGTTAAATTCACACTTTTTTGTACTAATATACATACAAACATACTTTACAAAGAATTTATTGCTTCGAATTTAAAAGCTTTTATATTGTTTAAAAAAAGTATGTAAAAAAATGTAATTCCTTCTTTTATCGAAAGCGAAAACAGTTCCTCATAAAACGGTATATCGACGGGCTATATTTAATACCCGCTAAGAACCAATTTCTTGAAAATCACTTTTTGATCAAAAATTGTTTGCCGATGACAGTTACATCTGTGACAAAAATTTCAGGGAGAAAATATCAGGGTTGGTACCTTTCTAAACCTTATTATTTGTCTGCCAACCACGCAAAATGTTACATTGATTACAAGCTTCTTAGAAGTTTGGAACTCCAACAACTTTTGACAATTCACATCCATCGAAAATGCGCTAAAAAAATTTGTCATTTTAAACAAGCAGTAAAATTGAAGTCCTAAAAGTCGCTTAAACTGTAAGGAATAACAAAAATTCGGTAAGAGTTGCTAGACTAGAGGAAATTCGCAAAAACTAAAAAAAATCGCTAAAATCGGCATGATGGCAAGTCTAAAGCTAAGTCTACACGATATCTTAAATCAGCAAATTTATGTTGAAAATTTTGCTTTCAGCGCCAACATATCGTGTAGACGCCAAATTTTTTCAATAAACGTATGCTTATCAACATATGACAGGCATTTGTTAACGATTTCAGCAAAAGTTTGCTTACAATTATAGCATATCGTCTAGACACAATATTTGTTGCTTTTCGACAAATTTTCTACGTATTTTGACAAATATGTTATTTGTTGAAAGTCGTATGCAAGCTTTTCAGCTTACGGCAAATTTGGTAGCATATTTAATATATAAAAATTGGTATTCTTTCAATTACTTTTTTAATTTTGTACATAACCCCGGAACTTATCAAGATTTCTAGCTCATCAGTAAACAAGGAACAAAAAAAATGCATTTATATGTGCTTTGAAAATAAAAATGTTGGCCAGCGAACTTTGTTTTAGAGTTATAGACCATAAAAATTGATAAATTCTTAACCAATATTTCTTGAAGTATAAATTCGATCTCAGCAATATGGGTACCGCTGAAGAGTGTTTCCAAATACCTTTTACATGGTATATAAAACATTCCAAATTTATAACCCATTACGAACCAATTTCAAATAATATTTTTATTTTATCACAATAGCTCTAATCTCAAAATTTTGTCGATACACTCAAATATGCCTTAGACGTACCGAACAACGCTATTTTAGTAAAATTTTATATGTAATAGTTTTATAAAACTAGATATCACACAACTTAATTTGAAGAAGATCGGCCCACAATTTGCCATAGGTTCCTTATAAAGCCCTCTTTGGGAAATCATTTAAATACGCCTAAAACCGTAAAAACAATATTGTGGTAAAATATAGTCCAATTTAAACGGCCAGAAATAACACGATGCAGTTTTGTGATAATCGGCATACAACTCACTAAAGGCCCCGTAGAAAGCGGGACTTTAAAACAGATTAAAAACTTGTATTGAAATTTGGTCTAATTTATGTTTTTAATACTAAAAATTACTCAACCGACCAAAAATTTCAAATATCTTGTTAATAGGACTAAACTAATACAAATCATGATAGTTTATTAAAATTTGGTCAAATTAAGTTATATGTATGTAAATGATAAACAAGTCGGTTAATTCCGTTCATTTAACACCCTATACCTTACCAAACCGAGTATAGGGTCTTACAACCAGTTGGTAATACAATCGAATCTATACTGTCCAATCCGTGTGCTTTTTGCACTGTTGCACTGTGCTATCAGCCAAGAAATATTTACGCTGGGTCTCCACGTACAAGTACAAGCAAAAACGTCGGCAGAACAATGAAGCTATAATTGCTAATTATATTGCTGGAGAACACTTGAAATTGCTTTGCCATAAATTTGCAATTTTCACCGCGAGTAGTTGTATAAAGTTTTGTGGGTGTATTTATAACAAATGTTTTATGTTGTGTTTTGAAGTGGTTGATAAATTTTCTTTTTTAATTAATAAATTAAATTAATAAAATAATTAATTATAATTGCCGTAGCTGTGTTTTGTATTACTTTTTTGTTTATTTGCGTTTGAAAAAAAACCTAAAATTGTATTGTTCTATTGCTTTTGTTGATATAATAATATATTAAAAATATATAAAGTATACATATATTAAATTGTTTTAAAATGTCCGCTTGGCGGCTTTTTTTTATTGCTTTTTTAATAAATAAACACACAGATAAATAAACAACCGTGCACAGAAATGAAATGTCAGATAAATTACAACTGATTTGGCAGCAGATTGCTAAGACCCCTTTCAGACTCGGCAAGTTAGTTGCGCAAGTATATTTTTTTCCTTACCCCGACCTTACCGCTGACGTCTACAAACCAAGAGTTGCGCAAGTAACTTGCCTAGTGTGAAAGGGGTCTAAGCAATAATTGCTCAAGCAACCAGAAGAGCAATCATTGCGCAATGGATTGCCACTCATGGCAATATGCGGTCTATACGTCGCAAATTTAATGGAGCAATCAAATTTAACATTTGCTGCAATAAATATTGCTACGTGGAGACCCTTGGTTAAATTTTCATATACAACTAGCTTAACCCGGTGCGCTCCGCTGCACTGCTTTAACCACGTTTGAAGACTCTCCATTTAATAGTTTTTCAGTTGAGAGATATTTAATATATGCATCCTATTGGAGGTATTTCCCACCTGCGCCTACCCGCTTTATTTCTATTTTCAAAAGTGTAGTTTACCATAAGAGTGACTTCGGCAAATTTTGAACATTCTCACTATAACAGTTCTTAAGATATGCGATATTAAACATTGGCGTCCTATGGGGGGTAACACTTCCCCCGGTGCTATTTTATTTCAATTTTTGGGCTCACAGGATCCTACTACTAAAAGTTCAACAAAATACGTGCAGCGGCTCCTTTTAATATTTCTATCTATGAGGGGTACTGCTCCTCCTCTGTCTACCCCGCCCATTACTATATTGAAATTTAAAGTTTGCCATAATAGTAGCTTTTACCACGTTTGATGACTCTCCCTTTAATAGTTCTTCAGTTGAGCGATATTTAATATATGCATCCTATGAGAGGTATTTCCCCTTCTTCGGCAAATTTTGAACATTCTCACTATAACAGTTCTTAAGATATGCGATATTAAACATTGGCGTCCTATGGGGGAAACCACTTCCCACGCTGCTACTTTATTTTAATTTTGGGGCTCAGAAGATCCTTCTACCAACAAAATGCGTGAAGCGGCTCTTAAGATATGCGATATTTAATATTGGCATTCAATGGGGGGTACCAATTCCCCTGCCCCTATCGAAAAAATAAGTAGCCTATTTTATTTTTAGGGCTCACGTAGATATAGATACCTGGGCCCTATTCCACAAAACAACTTATCAACTTTTCACTTTGCACTTATTAAATTGCATTTTTTGGCAAAGTGATATATGTAAGTGATTCTGTTCCACAACATTCTTTGCAAATCTCACTTTGCACTAAGCTAATATTTGCAAATACTTTGCTCTCTTTGCAAAGACTTTTCTTATTTTTTCAAAGTCTTTACGCTCTCTTGCAAAGTGAATGTGCAAAGTGTTCCACAAAGGATTTAATCATCTTTCCATTTCTGTCTTAGCACTTTTCAATTTGCATTGCTAAAAAAAAATTATTAAAACAGCATAATTATTTGCGAAGTCTTTGCAAATTACACTTTGCAATATTAACTAATCACTTATCAAATTTAATAGTTCTGTGGAACATAAAGCTTTGCAAATTGAAGAAAAATTTGATAAGTGCAAAGTGTAAAGTTAATAAGTTGGTTTGTGGAATAGGGCCCTGCTATCAACCGTAGTGCCGCGAATAGTTATATTATTTTTATGCGTAGGATGCAGTTATAATATTTAAAAAATATTACAGAAGATAGTATGACTTGTACATTCATATATGCAGAATTTTCTTATTAAAAACAACAGCTAAAGTGGAGGTCCACAACATTCGGTTTGAATTTTGTTTAAATGCTATGCATCTGCCAAAAAAAGTAGAACCAATGTAGTTAAACGAAGCAAGTTATATGAGGCATTGACGCGTAAAATAGGAATAGAAGGTCTACTTTCTTCTTTTGTAAGTGTCACAAACGGTGTTCAAAGATCTTAGCTGATTTTGACAAATTAAATTTTAAAGTGAAATCAAGTGTAGAAAGCATACAATGTGTTGGCACGTGGTATGGTTCTCCAGTTTTAATTCTTTTTCAGATTTTTAAAGTTTTTGTTTGTATTTAAGCAAAATTTTACAAACTATAAAGTTGCACTAGGAAACCCCATAGTGTTTTAGAATGTGTTGGCAACATTTTGCATAATATAACGAATCTTATCTCTAATGGTTGTTGTCATACTCTCCACGTGTGACATTTTTTAATTGTAATTTTCAGCATATTATTTTTTAAGTGATTTTCTGTGGTTCTTTTTCTATTGTCATTCGGTGTCCAGCAAAATTTTATAATTGGAATTCGACCATGTGATTATGACATTTAATTTGCATTATGGCGTAACAGAACGTATAATCTAAAAACCAAATTGTTAGTATTGTTGACTTTGGCAACAAAAAAAAGCAATTTAGAAACTAAATTGAAAACTCAGGTTGGGAAAAAAACCAAATTACAAAACTAGATTACATGTAAAGAAAGAAAATTACTATGTTTGTTGAGACATTAAAAGGTTTTACAAAAATTACATTTTTATCTAAAGGAAAAATTAAACTATGGACAATTCAAAGCTTAAATTTAAGACTGGTTAAATTTAATTTAGCAATACTTTAACGAAAATTTCACCAAGTTCAGTTAAAATTAACAACCAGCTATAACTGTCAAAAACAAATTGTTAACTGGAGGTTACAGATATAGTTATTTAACAGAAGTTGGCCATAACTAGTTTTTGTAATAATTATCATAACGACAACATTAGAATTGCAATTTATTCTAACTTTTAGTTTCTAATTTCCTGTATTGATTTTACATTTGGAAAGTTTTCTTGCAACCTGCTAAAATTCAATTGCCTTGTGTGATCGTAAAGCAAGTTACACAAAAATAGTTATACAATTTTCTTAATGGACTTTATGTAACCGTCGACTGATACGGCACAGAAAAAATTCTCTAAAACCTTTCACCAATTAAAGAATTAATCAAAAATAAAATCAGTTTTAATTAAAAATTTAATCAGGTGAATTAAACGTTTAATCAAGTGAATTAAAATGTTTAATTGATACTATTAATTTTTTAACTAGTGCAAATTTTATTAATATTACAAACTTTTTAATTTAAATAAATTTTTTTTTCTGTGAGATTCCAATTATAACAATAATTTATAAACTATAATTGTGATGTAATTAAAACATGCCAAACTAAAAGGAAATTTTTTATTAGTTTTAATATCCTTTCATCATAAAAAAAGGATATTTTTTATTAGTACAACAAACTTGTAGTTTTAATATCCTTTCATCATAATCCATATGTTTGCTGATGACAAACAACAAATTTCAAATCTATTTAAACACTTTGTAAATTCCCTCAAGAGTCATATATCATCGAATACAACAAAATATGTTATAATTTTATTGACAATAGTTACAAAACATGTTTTTTTTTTTCTTTTACTTCAAAAAAATAAAAAATACAACAGTTCGCACACAAATCATACAGCCACCAGTTGACGCTACTGTTCTTTTGGGCCTTACCGCATCGTTGCAGTGTAAAGTTTCTAGTGATCCAACAGTACCATATAATATTGATTGGTATCGCGAAGGTCATCCGACAGCGATTAGTAATTCACAACGTATTGGTGTACAATCCGATGGTACTTTAGAGATTCAAGCTGTAAGAGCTTCTGATGTTGGCACATATTCATGTGTCGTAACTTCGCCGGGTGGCAATGAAACGCGGTCGGCACGTTTAAGTGTCATTGAACTGCCATTTCCACCAGGAAACGTAAAGGCAGCACGTCTGGAGACATCCGAACAACGAGCCATAAATGTTTCATGGACACCAGGATTTGATGGCAACAGTCCAATATCCAAGTTTATCATACAGAGGCGGGAAGTATCGGAATTAGGTAAGTTAGTTTTCATGTCATTTCCGTTTTATTTTTAATTTTTTTTTTTTTTGCAATTTATGTTATTATGTTTGCATAAGTACGTGTAAATAAATATGTAGACATTAAAGTACTTATATGGAAAAAGCAAAAAAATTGTATTTATTGTAGTAAAAATTTACAAACATATTTATGTTTAGAAGCAAATATTTTAAAAATAGTATCTACGTCATGCGATTTTCTGAAGATGGTTTATACATATGTATGTATGTATTAATATAAAATCTATAGTCCGCAATAAATTGAACGAATATTTTCTTTTTCTACAAAATTTTAATTGAAATTTTGGACATTATTAAAGCTTTAAAACTATTGGCAGGTAGCCCATTCGATATTCGAAAGTTTGTAATAAAACGATCAATAATATTTCAAATATTTAAAAGAATACTTAAGGTATGTTCACGCTTAGTAAATATTTGAAGAAAAACCCAAATTTGTTTTGTTTTATTAACATGTTAATAATAATTTGATTTCGTTTCGTATAAAAACTTTAACAAAATGTTTAAAAACATAAAAATAAAATTCGCAATATTGTGTACACCAAGTGATAATTTGGCTGCCATTGTGAACGATGCTTTATTCTTAAATTTAATAATTATTGGGTTATGGTATAATTTTTGTTAATTTACAAAAAATTTGTGTATCGCATTATTGAACAAACGACTTAACAAAATAGGTAGGACTCACAAAAATGTTGTCGTGGTAGGTCAATAACATACTGAAGCTCTGAAAAATTCTAAACCGAAAACATAATTTTCGCCTTCACAAATTTCATACAAATGTGGTGGGTGTCGAGGTAAAATTAGGCTTAAACAACATATTAATGTCTGTGGCCTTTTGACAAAACATCTTAAGTCAAATTTAAAAAGTTGAAAAAAATGCTGTTAAGTATGTATATTTTTCTTCAAAAAACATTTTTGTTTACGATTTTAAAATTTTGTATTATAAACAAAAATTTTCTTTAATTTCGGTTTATTTTATTATTTGATAAAAATGATTTTTTCACCGAGTTTTTTTTAACTTTTTTTGCTATCTTATCTTGATTTAAGATGTTTTGTCAAAATGCCACAGATATGGAAATAAAAGCGCTATAGTTGGCTGGGACGAGTCTTATAAACCCTTTGCAATAATTCTATAATAAAAAAAAAATTATATACAGTGAGACCTCGATTATCCATAATGGGCGGGACCGGAATCATTCTTTATAATGAATTTTCTCCAGTTTCATAAAAATCGGCACAAAAACATATATTTCGCTATCTTTCTTTTAGAAATTACAAATATGTCAAAATTTGTCCTTTGACCTTAATGATTTTAGGGTTAATGTTTTCCGATCTAAGTAAAACCTTCAGTGTATGTTTAAAATTATCTAGACTATAATATTCTAAATAAGTTTTTCTCTCTTCCTATTCCATTTTTTTTAAGCATATGCGTTGATACAATTACATACATAATATACATATTTATTTTCATAAAGCGTCAAAAGAACTGTTAGAGTCAATTGTCAACTCGTATTTTTAATTTTGTTACAAACGAGTTTTGCAACTCACCTACTCATATGTATGTAAATATTTATCGCGACCTTAGGACAACAAGGTTCTATCTGACATTTTATCCAAAGATAAGATTTATATCACATCGCTATAAATCGATTACGGTCTTTTGGTTGTCGCTCTCAGTTTTTGTCTATCTCTTACAGCTTCTGCGGGTTTTCTTTAACTATGTTTTAACTGCAAGTTTTTGGTTTGAGATTCAGTTTACGAGGCTCTAACTAGCTGATAGAACATTGTGTACTTAGAAAGCCTATATGTTAAAACTTTAATTGCAAATAGAACCTTGTTGCTCAGATTCAAAATATTGTATTGCACAAATAGAATAAACTTTCCTGAAAAAACGTTTGCCTTTCTTCTTGGTATTTTCAGTAGTGGTCAATATTGCACGTTCTTTCAATGACTTACATAAGTATCTAATTGCTCAAATATAGCTTTAAGGAAATCTTCTTTGAGTTTAAGAAATAGATTTAATAACTGTTATATTGTTAAATTGTTTTACCACGATTTTAATTGTCAAAACAACCAACAACCCAATAAAAAAGAAGCTTCAAACATAGCAGGTTTCAAGGGAGAAATGTGAAAGTTTCGCTTACCATCTCGCTCAAGGAAGAAATTAAATTGTATATGGCGAGTACCAAACAAAAACCGCTTTGTTCAATGCATATAAAACCTGGTGAGGGTCACGATCATGTTAACCACTAATTTTATGTTGTTACAGTAATTCCTTAATATTTTCCCTTACAAACCTGCTTCGTAGTTACAGAATGCTGTGGCCCTTCAAATGCAATTTTTTTTTTAAATTTGTTAAGTATTCGTTCACAGTCTTCTAAGTAGTTAATTAAATAGTTAGAGAACTTTTGTGTGTGTAACAAGAATTTTACCAAAGAGAATAAAAATATCTAGTGTTGTAAGTTGTACACAAATAACAACGGTGTTAACAATAGTAGTAGAGTCGATAATTGTCAGTAACAGTACCGTTAGTGTTTCGCGAAATAAGAAAATTTTTCATTGGAAGGGTGGTCAGATTGTTATAGAAAATTTTATAAGTTTGGAACAAGCAGTCATCGAGTCAATACATGTTAGTTATTTGGTAACCAATGAAAAATAGGCGATAGAGGATGAACCAAATGTTGCATTGGGCCATAAACCAAAAATTTTGGAACCGAGTGTGCGAAAAAAAACAGCAGGCAGTGGATATTTATATAAGCACTCTAGGAAAAGACAGCACGAAAAGACATTTTAAATTAACAAAATTGCATAACGAGCTGTAAATACACTGAAAGAAAAATGCTTCATATATTTAATTAATCATTTTCTTAAAAAAATTTTCATTGGTTAAATGAAAATTGTCATTGTCTAAATGGAATTTCATAGTTATAATGAAGTATTTTCTTTAAAATCGCTTAATGGGATTTCGTAATTACGTTAAAAATTTTCATTGGATATATGAAAACTTAAGTTTGTCCAAGTTAAACAAAAAATTGTAATTGGGAAGATAAAAAAATTAATATACAAACATAACTTTATTCATAAATTAATACAAAATTATAGTTTCCTTAAAAAATGGTTAATTTTTAATTAAAAAATGTAAGATTTAATAATTTCATACATCTAATGTAATATGCCATTAAATTTATGAAATCAAAATTTTTTTTAGAAAAGCAACATATTTTAATAATTGAAAAAAAAAATAATTTTTAACATTCAAATAACTCTATAGTCTCAGTAATTAAGAGTACAAAAATATTTCGAAAATGCATGCCTTCATAAATTTAAATTTTCATTATGGCAAGAAAAATGTCATTTTAGTAATGAAACAAAAACTTTCAATCAATAAATATGTATGTTTTTAGATTCCTTTAGGTTCGAACTGTCAAAAGCAGAAGGCGTTTTGACACAACCTGTAGTAAATTCGCCTTGGCACTCACTATTGTATGTTTCTTCGGTAACCCTTAGTAATGCAGGAAACATATTTTTTTCTAAGATAAATTCTTTATTTGTCACTAAGGCATTGATGTCCATTTCAGCAAACAGTTGTTCAGAAACTCCACCACTTTGTTTTTTAAGATATCTTAGAGACCACATATACATACAGAACCAACTTTTTAAACCACAAACAACTCTGAAAATATATTTTAAAGCGATTTTAGGGAAATAAAATTTTCATCCGTTTTGGACTAGAAAATATTACTAAAAATACATTTGTTTTTCTGCATTTATTTCATAAATAATGCGATATGACGAAAAATCCCTACATTTTGGAGATTATAAAAACTCTGTCGGATTAGCGGTAAATTTTTATTTTGTTTTAATCATTATTCAGTTAAATTATTATGAAAAAAATTTCACGTTGGAAATGTCAGGTATCGACCAAGATTTTGGCTTAAAAAAAAATACAGAAGATTTTGAAATCAAACTAAAGACATTTTAATGTAACATGGCTACGTAAAGTTCTGAAAGTAGTTTGACTAAAAAATTGTTCCGGGTTTCGCTGAATTACGCCTTTTTATACATGCCCACAAAAACTACTTCTATTTTTTTCACGTTCGAACCGCTACTTCTTTTGCCATTATCTTTGACCGAGAATCGCGCCTTCCATAAACTTTAGCATAGATAACAATGCCCTCTCAGGGCTATAATTTAAGGGTTAAAAGAAAGGAAAAATATTTGTTGCTTAAAATGTTATTGCATTTTCAATTCGTACGACTGTCACGTTCAACACTTTGGAATTACCCATAGATTAAAGAAAAAGGTAAAACTAATGGTAATTAAGAAGCGTTTAGTTTGAAAATGCGACATACAATGCTTATGATCATTTTTAAACAAAGTAAATATACATAAGTGCTTAAGAATATCTTTTAAAAGGTGTACCAACATTATTTTAATAACTATTCCATTAGGAATATTTTTACGAAAGTCCATATATTTTCAGTGACCTTTTTTTTAATGCAATTTTTTCAAAATGCCTTCGATATTACAACGGTATCAAAAAATATAATACATACATATGTATACACTTAATAACCCTTAAGACTTTAAACACAATTTATACCTACAATCTTATTTTGTATAAATACCGCAATTATGTATTTATGTCTGTATGTACTATTTCAATTTAAATAGTTTCCGTAATAAGAGATATGTTCGTAAAAAAAATTAATAATTTTTATCTTTTTGCTCTCGTTATTAAAAATTTAAGATTTTTCTCTTCAAAATAAGATTTTTTTTTTGCCAAATGAAGATTTTCCTTGCAAATCTTCTGGCAACGCTGATCAAAACTGTATATCACTGCTGCAGTGATGCAAAATTTTGTTGCTGATGCGTGATCACCAGTTGCGCTTGTTATGATGATGCTTTTTACTGCACAACAGCTGTGCAAAGTTTGAATTTTTGAACACGAGCTAAATTTTTAAAGTTTTATGAAAAATGTTATCAACGAATTTTATTGAAAATATTTGACCAAAAAGTAAAAGTTTTCCTATAAATTACAAGAAAAAGCATCAAAAAAGAAAATAAAACGATTTATTTCATGTTAAAAGTTATTGCATCAGAAAATCCACTGATGCAATAATTGTCGGCATTTGCTGCAGAGCTGCGGCATCACTGCATAAAAAAAGTTTGGCATATGAGAGTAATGCATTTTCTTACAAGTGATGCATTTACGAACATTAAACTTTACTAATGCGCAACTGATGATTGAATATTAAAAAAAATCAGTTTAATTTACAGGCAATAAATTCCTAAAATTCAAAATGGAAAAATTTATATTTATGTATGTACCTATAAAGTAGTTTAATCTACCAAACAAAACTTATACAAATATTAAACAATACGTTTTATTAGGACCTTAGTTTGAGTGCCTCTTTCTTTTTTAAATAAAACAAAATGATAACAACACCTACAACATTTCTCACCAAAATGATTTTGTTTTTTTTTTCTTTCTTTCTTTTTTTGTCTCATTTTGTTATTTTTTGTTGAAAATTTCGGTTAACTGCAACAAAAAATCATAAACAAAAATGCACAACACATGCCTCAAACAAACACTTTTGTATTATCATCACGAACCAACCAAACAACAACTTGGAACGGCTGCTTCTGGTTATTCAACTCTGTCTTAACTGAAACACTAAACAAAAATCACTAATACCACTATACCTCTATCTAAATTGAAACGTGTTATCCATGACCTTTCCTACAAAAATTTTATTTTACAATATCTAATTTTTTTTTGTTTCAAATTTGATCGGCTTCCTGTATACAACAACAAATTGTTCTTTTTTTACTTATGAATTATTATCCTGCTGTTCAATTAAATTACTTTTTTTTAAAAAATTTATATTTATGGTGTTTTAACTTGAATACGAATTTAACTTTTTTTAATTTTTTCCTTGTCATGATTTTGTTGTTCTATTACTTTCTATTTTATTTTATGCTATATTCCTTAAATTTACTTTTATTTTAAAAATCATTAACAACATTAGAAAAATTCGTAGGTCCTGTACCAGATCCCTTACTTAATTGGATTACCGAACTTAGCAACGTTTCAGCTGCACATCGTTGGATATTACTACGCAATTTAAAAGCAGCTACTGTTTATCAATTTCGTGTCAGTGCTGTTAATCAAGTTGGCGAAGGTTCTCCATCGGAACCTAGTAACATTGTGGAACTACCACAAGAAGGTAAGTTAAATTAAAGTAGGTTATTTTTATGTACAAAATTTTTTTTTTTTTTTTATTTGGAATTTGTGTATAATTTGTAATGTAATGTAAATTTTTTATTTGATATTAGGCTTTAATTTTAATTGATAAATTACATCTGGTTTTGAAAATGAGAGTAAACTTGTTTTTTTTTTAAATTTAAATATGTACAAACATATGTATATTTTCAAAATTCAAATTCATCTAAATTTAAAAAAATAGCAGACATAAAATAAATAAATACAAGTTTTGGCACTTTTTATGTTGTCTCAAAATTCTCAGCTTCAATTCTATTTCTACAATTATAAAATGCATAACTTATCTAAATGTTTGTGTATACATATTTCATTTTATGTGATCTTAAGAGCTTTATACATAAAGTTTCCCAAATATATGTAAATTTTATAAATAATTAAATTCTAATATTATTTTAACCAAACCTGCATACCAATTAGAAATAAAAATTTGCTCACAGATTTTATTTCTTTTTAATTTACTAAAAAGAAATTAGTTTTTTGTAGTAAATTCTCAGCAAAAAGAGAACTTATTGAATCATTTAAATAAAGAAATATTTAACATTATTTCATTTCGACAGATGCGAGTATTTATTAAACTTTCATCTGTTTTATTTATTATACATATAAGCATTATAGGCTGCAATTGCCGTTTTGGTTACTTTTAACCATAATTGGTTAATTTTTTTTCAATGTGTACTTGTGTTCTTTATTCCTTTATAGTTCTCTATTCCTACCGAGGCAATAGAAAACCCTGTAATGTACATAAATTGATGGTCTATGGATTTTAGAAATTTTAAAAGTTCTAGCTCATGTAGTTTTTTAAAGAGAAAATAATTAGTGTTAACTTTGTATTGGCGGTTCCACGTTTTTACAAATGTTTTAGCCTATTATGCCTTCCAGACCAATAGTTATATTATGTCAATATTTTATAAAAATCATTCTAGCGGTTTTCAGCACAACTGTTAGGTGTTGTTTTTCAATATAAGTGCAAATAAAATAGTATTTCTAATACATAAACAAAGTAATGGCCATTTTCTCAATGTATCGACAAACTGTCTGTAACCTGATTGAATTTATCTGTTCGGCAAATAAAAGGAAAAAAAATAATTGGCAGATGAGTGCTGGTTAGCTTTGCGACAGAATAGAAGCAAATGAGACATTGAGAAAACTTATGCCCCTAGTGCGGTTCTCCACTTTTGTAACAGTTTGGTTGTCTTTGGTAAATTCGCATTGCCATTCTCAACTCGACTGGCAGTTGGCTTTTCATTTGTGTATCTGGTTTTTTCCTGGTATTGTCGTTTTTAACTTTGTAAAAGTTTGGTCGACAGAAACGTTATAAATACACAACTGCTTAAAATTATTTGAGTTGTTTTCAGTTTCAGTTGACTTTTATTTTTAAAAGCAAAAAATGGCAATGGTAAAACCGTTAGTAGAAAGATTTGTTATACTGTATATTAGAATTTCACTGCATTTAATACATTCGTAGATCTTTGAAAATTACAACTAAAGTACAATTTGAGAGGCTAGTTATTCTAATGAAAAACCCCCAGAGATGGCAGGTGAAATTGTAGATTGAGCTACTCATAACTTTAATATAGGAGGAATAGCCACTACGCGAACAGGTGTTTTAAATGGACCTTTAATTTCATCCAAAAAATAAGAAAAAGCTTCCTAGATTAGTCGGAATTTACTTTTAAATCTACAAATTTCAGATTATTATTTAGTTATGTTACTTATGAAGTTCCTACTTGGCATTAGATAGTTAAAGAGGGTTGGAATCATCACGAATTGTTCTTCTTATACGTAGCACATCTGTACAAGAGTTTTAATTTGCATCGACACTAATATCCATTATAAATACATTGTTTTCAACGCAACAACTAAAAATACTTTTAGTTTCAAAAATTATGTAAATTTATAAAATTTTCACTTGTTAAACGGTTTATTTAAAGTTGGCAAATCGATATTTTAAGTTGGCAACTTTATAAAAACAGTTGAGTATCTCACAATACCAAAAATGAGTTTGGTTGTGCCAGTGCTGCCAGTGATATTTCGTGAAAGATACAGTTTTGTTTACAAAAGGATACAATTTTTCCCAAAAAGATACATTTTGAAAAAAAAATTCAAAATGCATTTTTAACGTTTAACATAGCATTTAAATTTCATATTTAATGAATATTGTAAAAAAAAAATTATCAGGCATATTCTAGGTTTCGACTCAAATTGCAAACAAAAAATTTCTTGAATCCGCATAATTCATAAATTGGTGTTCTCAAACCACATTAAGTTGAAATAAAGTTCGCTAATTTGCAAACTGCAGCATGATAGAAAAGTCTAATACTTATTAAAAATCGTGAAAGCTGTAAAGAATAAAATGAAATTATCGCCTCTTTTGCGAAAAATTGCAAACTTTTAAACAAACACTAAAATTTATTTGAAATCGCTAAATGGGTTAAAAAAAAATCCAAAAATAACGAAATTTCGCGAAAATTTTTAATATTTCAAACAAGCCATCAAATTGATTAAAAGTCCCAAAAACAATAAAGAATGGCAAAAATTCGGTAAAAATTGCGAACTAGCGGAAATTCGTAAAAATTTGCTGACAGCGGCATGATAACAAAGTCTTCTTTTTATTATAAATCGTTAAAGCTGTAAAGAATCAGAAATCTTACAGGAAGAAATTGCTTTTATCGCGAACATGGCTAAAATTCGCGAAAAATTGCAAAATTTGAAACAAACTCTAAAACTAATTTAAGATCGATTAAAAAAATTTTTTTTGGAAAATAACATAAAAATCATTAAAAAATGAGTTATAATTACACCAAATTTTGGGTAAGTTAGGACCTTTTGCGTTTTATGTGACTATATATTTTGATTAAAATAGAAATAGAACATTTTGAACTAAAAACAAAATTTTTTCTTGTTAAAAATATTTGAAAAAAAGTCGATTCGTTTTACTTTCACCAACCCCTACTACTCTAATTGAAAACGAATAAAATCATGTGGAGGTGAAATGCAGAACACCAAAAATGCTGAAGTAATCCACTTTCGAATGGATTCGTATTCTAGAACATACATATGTCATATAACTTCATATTTATAATTTATGGTACATGAAGTCATCAAAAGATACGAAAAATGTATATTTCGTATCCTAATGGCAACACTGGGTTGTGCATAAGTTGGGTTGACTCTCACACGGCCAAACTGAGTTGAGTGGAGAACTGAAATAGGGGCATAAATTTCATTAATGTGCAGTTTTTCATTGGGAAAAAATATAATCGTGTAATGAGAAAACGGCCATAATAGTATCAGTTTAACGTTTAATTTAATTGAATGCTTTAATTGTTGAAAACTTTAAAGAATTTTTTCTGTGTAACAAAACTACGTAGTTGGATTAATCGTTAAAAAACTTTATAAAAATTTAAAAGAAGGTGGCGTTTTTGGGATGACGTTAAAATCATAAAATTAACACTAATCTGGGATCACAAATTTTAAAAATTAAAAACGGTTGTAGTTTTTTAAATAAACCTTTAATTAAAAAACGTAAATGTGTATCCATTTTTTTTTTTATCAAAAATCGATCTTTTTTACCAACATTTTAAGCTAAATGTCGGTAATACCTTAAATAACGCTTAAGTTGAGAAAATAACGGTAAACCGATCTCATTTTTTTTTTCGTTTCAAAATATAAAAAACACAATTGTTTTTTTAAAAACTCTTAATTTTATATTTTTCATCTTAAATGGATATTTTCAGACAAAAGTGCTTTTTGTCTGCATTAAAATGCGTAGTATAAATAAAAAAAATTAGTATCCAATGGATACTATCCATACAAATTCATCTAGAGGTGGTAAAATTTAAAATTTTTTTTTTTTGCAATTTTTACCTCTTAATGTTCAAGTTCCCAAATAAAAAGCTTCTCTATTTTATAAAGTTTACCTGTAAAATTTTAAGTTAGTACATATTGCGGTTAAGGCTGGAATTTGATGACTAAATGAATCAGTCAGCCACCTAAATTTGATGTATGTTTATACATACATATACAGATGTCATACATACATATTAAAAAGTATAATCATGACTCTTTAAAGATTTATTACACCAAAACACAAAATGTGTATGAACATGAACTTAACTTTATAAATGGTGTTTTTAGAGGCATAAAACTTTTGTTAAAAATACATAAAACACAAATAATTTACTGGAATGACAAAATTTTGATGCTATTAGCTTTACTTATATGGCATTTAATGTTTAAAAATAATTTTCGCCACATGGCCAGCCCTGTATTGTTTCGTCAACAGTGGGTCGAATGTTGGCGTAAAATGATCAATCGTTGCTTGTTTACCTGCATAAACAAGAGATTTGACGTGCCCCACAAAAAGTAGTCTAAAGGTGTCGTATAACACAAACGAGATGTCCATTGCAAAGGTCAATTTCTTGAAATAATTCGGTCATTGAAGGTTTGGCTCAACGTGATGATTTCTCGCGCTGTGTGTCATGTTGCGCCGTCTTGTTGGAACCATTTCTCCTCCAAATGATTTGCAATGACATAAGGAATAAAAAAAATGTAGCGATTGCCATTAAAGGTTGTGTTGATATTGGTATCGGAATTAAAGACAAAATACCTACGGCATGTAAACCGCACCAAACAGTGATTTTTTCGGGATGTAATGGAGTCTCATGGGGATTGTGCTCTAAATCCAGAAATGAGCCTTATTGCTGGAGTTGATTGTAAGCCCATTCACCGCTGGCTTCGATTCTTGCACCATTTATGGATTTAGGTCAAGATCTTTTCTCGAAATTTTTCAAGTTATTGAGGATGGCATCGGACCGATAAATTCCAGTCCTCTGTCGCATTTACGTCTACAACGGCGATGGCTTCTTCTATACGCACGGTACGGTAAAGATAATTTTGTCGTGCCTCGCACACAGTATTGCGTATTAGCTGCACCGTAAACTTGATGAAGTGCTCTATTTATTTCCACGATTTGTAAACGTTGTTCTGGAGTAAATCTTTGCACGGTGACTTGCCAAAGAATACTGAAAAAAGTCAAGCACAGCTAGTTATACAGTTTTCACTATCGGAAGTTCTATACGTCTAAAAACACCCTTTGCTTAACAAAAATTTAAAAAGCTTTTTGTAATTTTTTTAATTAGGTTATCTTAATCCTTTATTTGTTTAAGTTATGTAATTTTTATTTAATTTCTTACCAATTCTTAATTTTCGTAAAAAAAATGATCGAATAGTAAAATAAAACCTTACTAATGCTAAAATACAAATTCCTTTTATCTGTATTCCTTGCACTGGCTCTGTGGTATTGTAAAAAATGTAGAATTACCGTTACACCGAGGTATATACAAAAAAAAATTAAATAGACTTTTAACTTAAGCTTATATGAAAAGCTTATGTATAAAGAAATATCGAAACTTTTATTATATGATCAAACTAATACAATTTACTTTTATAGCTCCATCTGGACCACCTGTTGGATTTGTGGGTTCCGCTCGTTCCCAATCAGAAATAATCACCCAGTGGCAACCGCCATTGGAAGAACATCGTAATGGACAAATTTTGGGATATATAATACGGTATCGTTTATATGGTTACAACAATGTACCTTGGATGTATCAAAATATCACCAACGAAGCTCAAAGAAATTATTTAATACAGGAATTAATAACTTGGAAAGATTATGTTGTACAAATAGCTGCCTATAATAATATGGGTGTAGGAGTTTACACCGACGGTGCCAAAATAAAAACAAGAGAAGGTGTACCCGAAGCTCCGCCCACAAACGTTAAAGTACAAGCAGCCAACTCGACTGCTGTTAAAGTATCCTGGACGCCACCAAATCCACAGCAGATAAATGGCATTAATCAGGGTTACAAAATACAAGCTTGGCGTTATCAAGCTATTGATGGCGAAGAACGTGAAATTGAGGAGAGAATAATAACTGTACCCCCTAGCTTATTAGATCCATTGGTGGAGCAAACTGCTATTTTAAATGGTTTAGAAAAATACCAAGACTATAACGTAACTGTATTATGTTTTACGGATCCAGGTGATGGCGTCAGGAGTTTCAGAGCACCTGTTAAAACGAAGGAAGATGTGCCAGATGAAATAACCGCCTTGCATTTTGATGAAGTTTCCGATCGTTCTGTTAAAGTTTTATGGGCGCCACCAAAGAATGTTAATGGCATTTTAACTGGTTATACGGTGCGCTATCAAGTAAAAGACCATCCCGAAACTATGAAAGCTGTTAATCTTACTGCAGAAGATACTCAATTAGTTGTAAACCAATTGCAAGCAACAACGCATTACTGGTTTGAAATAAGAGCCTGGACTCAAATAGGTGGTGGACCTCCCAAGACAGCAACAATTCAATCTGGCGTAGAACCGGTTCTACCAGAACCACCTATCAATTTAGCTTTATCCAACATTGAAGCTTTTTCAGTTGTTTTACAATTTACTCCTGGTTTCGATGGTAACTCATCGATAACGAAATGGAAAGTAGAGGCTCAAACTGCACGAAATCTTACATGGTTTACTGTTTGCGAAATTTCTGATCCCGACGCAGAAACGTTAACTGTAACAGGACTTACACCATTTACACAATATCGCTTAAGATTGAGTGCTACCAATGTAGTAGGTAATTCGAAGGCTTCGGAACCCACCAAAGATTTCCAAACAATTCAAGCGCGGCCAATGCATCCGCCTTTTAATGTGACAGTAAGAGCTATGTCAGCCACACAATTGCGAGTTCGATGGATACCTTTGCAACAAACCGAATGGTTCGGCAATCCCCGAGGTTATAACATCACATATAAGCAAATAGAAAGTGAAAATAGAATTATACCGAAAAGCGTTCTTATTGAAGATCACACTGCCAACTCCCATGTCTTAGACAGCCTTGAAGAATGGACCGTTTATGAAGTCGTAATGAATGCGTGCAACGATGTAGGTTGCTCGCAGGATAGTAGCACAGCTGTAGAACGAACTCGAGAAGCTGTTCCATCATATGGGCCTTTAGATGTACAAGCTAATGCTACATCATCTACCACGATTGTGGTAAAATGGGGTGAAGTTCCAAAGCAACATCGTAATGGACAAATTGATGGCTATAAGGTGTTTTATGCTGCTACAAATCGCGGGGGTCATGTCTTACATAAATCAATTTCAAACAATAGTTCATTCACTACTACTTTAACAGAGTTAAATAAATTTGTCATATATCATATTCAAGTATTGGCTTTTACACGTTTAGGTGATGGTGCTTTAAGTACACCGCCGGTTAGAGTACAAACATTCGAAGATACTCCTGGAGCACCATCAAATGTAAGTTTTCCGGATGTTTCATTTTCAACTGCTCGTATTATTTGGGATGTTCCTGAGGATCCAAATGGTGAAATATTGGCCTATCAAGTCACATATTCTCTAAATGGAAGCTCAAGCTTAAATTACAGTCGAGAGTTTTCACCATCTGATCGAACATTCCGTGCTATTCAACTTTTAGCCGAGCGATACTACATTTTCAGTGTAACTGCTCAAACAAGATTGGGATGGGGTAAAACAGCTTCAGTATTAGTTTATACTACAAATAATCGGGAAAGGCCACAACCCCCATCTTTGCCTCAGATATCCCGTTCTCAAATTCAGGCACACCAAATTACATTTAGTTGGACACCAGGAAGAGATGGTTTTGCACCTTTAAGATACTACACAGTGCAAATGCGTGAAAATGATGGCCCCTGGAGTATATTACCCGAAAGAGTAGATCCAATACTTACCTCATATACGGCAATTAATCTAAAACCACATACTACTTATCAATTTCGTATACAAGCGACCAATGATTTAGGGCCATCAGCATTTAGCAGAGAAAGCATTGTTGTACGCACTCTTTCAGCAGCTCCGTCAGTATCAGTAACAAATCTTAAAGTTGTCCCAATTACAACTACCTCCGTACGTGTTCAATGGAATGCTTTAGAAACTTCTATGTGGAATGGTGATGCCACTACTGGAGGTTATCGCATTCTTTACCAGCAACTATCTGATTTTCCAACTGCCCTTCAATCTACACCCAAAACAGATGTTATGGGCATTAATATTAATTCAGTGGTCCTATCCGATCTACAACAAGATCGTAATTATGAAATTGTTGTGCTACCATTTAATTCTCAAGGTCCAGGCCCTGCTACACCGCCAGTTGCAGTTTATGTTGGAGAAGCTGTTCCTACAGGAGAACCTAGAGCTGTGGACGCAGCTCCTATTTCTAGCACAGAAGTACGTTTAAGATGGAAACCACCAAAGCAAAGTATGCAAAACGGTGATCTTTTGGGTTACAAGATATTTTATTTAGTAACCGATTCTCCGCAAGAACTAGAGGATGGTAAAACATGGGAAGAAGAAATAGAGGTTGTTGCGGCTACAGCAACTTCACATAGTTTAGTGTTTTTAGATAAATTTACTGAATATCGCATACAAATTTTAGCTTTTAATCCAGCGGGCGATGGACCTCGTTCATCTCCTATAACTGTAAAAACTTTGCAAGGGTTACCTAGTGCTCCACAGAATTTGAGGTTTGAAGATATAACTATGCAGTCCTTAAAAGTATCGTGGGACTCGCCTAAATTTAAAAATGGAGAAATTTTAGGATATCTGGTTACATACGAAACTACAGAAGAAAATGAAAGTAAGTTTTCAAATTTTTTTAATGTTGTTAGGTTGTTTTTAATTCAAAATGTATTGTTTCTTTTTTAGAATTTAGTAAACAGGTTAAACAAAAGGTTTCGGGCACCAGTTTAATGGTACAAAATTTAGAAGAAGAAGTAACTTACACTTTTACCGTCCGTGCTCAGACCATTGATTATGGACCAGCAGTTAGTGAAAACGTTACCACCGGCCCCCAAGAGGGCTCTCCTGTTGCACCTAGAGATCTAATATTGTCTAAAACTATGTCCAGTGTTGAAATGCACTGGTTAAATGGGCCCTCCGGTCGCGGACCCATATTGGGTTATTACATTGAAGCTAAAAAACGAGGTGAGCATTTTATATTAAGTATAAGAAACATTTTGGAACTTGGTCTAATTGTGCATTATTAGGATGGGTCAGAAAAAATATGTTGAGACAGAAATCCCCTGAAATGAAAAATAATTAACCGACATTTGCATAAATGTAAAAATAAATTTTACATTTATGTTGCGCCGCTATTTTAAGTCAGATCGAAACATTTCGCATATCGTTATTTTATTTATTTTATTTATTTATTTACTTCAGTCTATAGATTAAAAAATCCTTACAGACATAAGTGCTAAAATTAGAGTACAATAAATAAAGAATTATTTTAGTAATTAGTTTAAAAAAACAATAATTTTTTTTTTAAAACATCGTTACTATCAGAAAAGTCAATTAGATGATATAGACTATTAAATTTTACGCAAATTTGACGAAATGAGTCATTGTTAGCGTAAACAGAACGATAATACCTTAAACAGCTGAAAGTTTCGTGTAGGTCTAGCTGGAACATTTAAGTTAATTTTACTCAACAAGTAATCAGAATCAACATCACCGCGTATTAGACCCATTAAAAACGAAATACTTAAGCATTAGTCTTCGACTTTTTAACGTCGGTAACTTAATAAGACCAAGTCTGCTTTCATACAAGTGAATACAAGTATATTCCATCCAAGACCTCTTAAACAAAATAAAAGAAACTGTTTCTGTACAGATTCAATGCTGTTAATATAAGTATTAAAGTAAGGATCCCATACAATTGATCCATATTCCAGAATAGGGCGAACCAGAGACGTATATTATTGTTTAGTGATATATGGATCAGAAAATTCTTTCAACCATACGTGATAACTTGTTAAGTAAAATATCGTGGTTGACTTTATCAAAAGCTTTACTAAAATCCGTGTAAATAATAAACAATAGCTGTTAATTGTAAAATGCTTGTTACAGTGGAACATGATTTCCTGAAACCATGTTGACAAGGTGATAAAAGGGAAAAGATTTGATTATATAAACTATCAGTCAATATCTTTTCTAAAAGTTTGGGAATCGCATTCAGCTTTGCAATACCTCTATAATTCGATATTTCTAGTTCACTTCCGCTTTTAAACAACGGAGTAATATAAGATTTTTTCCATTCAGGTGGTACGTGGCCGAGTTCAATAGATTTATTGAAGATAGTTGTAAGAGGAAAACATAAGTAATCTGCACAATTTTTTAAAATACAGTTAGGTATACCATCTGGTCCGCGATTTAGAGAGCACTGCAGAGACTTTAACTTGGATAGTACCGTTTCAGAGTCAATAAATGAAAAGTTGATACATGTAGAATGAGATATATTAGAGGGATAAGAAGTTTGATTATCAAATGACTTCTGTGAATACGTGGTTGCAAAAAAATCCGCAAATAAGTTGCTAATAGAAACATCATCACCAGCACTCCGAGATCCGAAATTCAAATATTTAGGATAAGCACTTGTACGACGCTTACTGTTGATAAAATTGTAGAAAGATCTGGGGTTGGTTTTCATTTTAATTCGCATATGACCTAAATAACTTTTATATGCTAGTTTACTAGGCATATTGTAATTAGATCGTATAATACAATAATTCGTAAAATCAACAGATGAGCCGGATATCTAATATTTTTTAAAAAGTTTGTTTTTTCTGTTTTTCAATTTAGATAAATAACGATTATTCCATGGAGGGCCATTATTATTGCGAATAATTTGTTTAGGAACAGTTTCCAACAAGCAGTGATGTAATACAGCATAAAAATTTGATACGTCGTTATGCAGATTATCTCCTGAAATAATAGTATCCCAATCAACGTTCGATAATAAACAGTTCAGTTTTGTGTAGTCCGTACGGGAAAAACAGAAAGCCATATTATTTAAATTCAGCCCAATTATGAATACAAATTCCCCGGGAGTTTATTCCCTTTTCCCATTTTTGCAATAGAATTTACATAGGAAAAATGGGAGAAGGGAGAAAACTCCCGGGGAATTTTTTTTCATAATTGGGCTGATTTACTTTTAGTTCCTGGGAAGAGATTTTTGTAGAAAGGAAAATATCAAGCTTTATCGTAGGATGGTAACAATCTTCAGGTTGAGAAATAGGTAGCGAGCTTCTAACATGTATGTCTGATGGCTGGTTAACAAAAGCAAGAACAAGGAGTTTCCCAAATGCTATAATCAGTTTTAATACACTACATTTTTTGAATAATGATTTTTGAATCTGACAAAAAAAATTATGATTTGCCTCTGTTATTTCGGATTTTTTTCATTAATGAGCAGTTTTTTGCGGACGAGCAAAATACCTTGAAAAAAGATGGCTGTTTTCCTAAACGCCTGTTGCACTATGGTAATACATGGCAAAATATCGTCGGCTTAATATGCGAACCTGCTAACTCCCTTGCAGAAAAGACAAAAACCTTTTTATATTTCATATTTGCAACTTGAGAGGAAAACCTAAAATATAGTTAGTTTTACACACTTCAAGACTCAACATTAGCCTCTGTATCAAGAACTTTAACAGTATTCGAACTTATTCACAAATAGCGATGTCTTACATAATAGCCCTATGCTCCTTATATAATCGATACACATAATACAAATTTTCAATATTTTTAATTCGGCTCAAGTTCATCAAATTTCATTAAATTATTTTTATGAAGAAAGGAATTTTACAACCTGAAAATTAATTAAAATCTTTCATTCTTGACCGTGGCCGGGGCTCGAACCCTGGCCGGTAGGTTACCATGACATGTTTCGATCGCAACCACTCGATCTCCTCAGATGGATTTGCCGTCTTACACTTGCAGCCACCGACGACTGCTGACGCCAATAGTTAAACATCAATCGTCAAACCAAATTGTATTTTAACCTTTTTGGTAGATCGAAATTTGCTTTTTTGAATGATTATCCATTTTTAATTGATTTAACATGTGTTTCCCTTACCTCTGTTTTTTCGTACTTTTTGTCAAGAATTCTTCTTGAAGTCCAAAGTACATTTTTGTTTTTTCATGTTGGTCTTTCTTTTTCTTGTTGACCTTTTTCAGCACAACTTGAAGGACAAATGTACACATAGAGTTCGTGCCTTAGCTTTACCAATAATTAAAAAAAATTACCACAATACTTATTATGTACATACATATATACATAATAGCTTAAAGATGTTTTACGGTGTATTCCTTAAAATTATAAAAGTATGTAATACATTTACACCCGTATTTATAAACGATTAGTAAATTTAACAAACGTTTATTAATTTAAATTTTCATAGAAAAAAGGTTTTTTTTAAACCTTTATTAAATTAAAAAAAATTTTATGAATACAGCAGTTATACTCTATACTTTAACCATCAACAGTATTTTAGTTTGTTTTTAAGAATCCGAACTAGTAGAACCTATCCTCATTTTTCGCAGATTCAAAATCATCAAGGGAAAATATTAAGCTGTATTTTAACGATCAACAACGATCCGCGAAATTATTCGGTAAATTTAAAATGGCGCCGATATACATACATATACATATATAGAAAAAGAGGACTGTATTTTCATTACTGGCATAAAATTCACTTTTGAGTTTTTAAGTCGTTTAGCTTTGTAATTTCATTTTAGGGATGAGAGGCTTAATTTATTTTCTTGTATAAAGACCCACACACTCTATTGTACATTTAACAAATACATACTTTTTTTTTAATATTTAGTTAATATGGAACTAAAGCTTTTATAATTGCTAACAAATCAAGTTTAAAAAAATAAAAATTTTGTAACATTTAAAATTGTTTGACATTTTGGCTGCTGGTTTTTTATTTATGTATTTTATATAAACTTCTTATTTCTTCCTACATATTTTAAATTTAATTTTGGTGTGCTGAATTTAAAATGAAACCTGCTTTTGTAGAAAGAGGAGAACCATCATTTATTTGTAAGTATCGGTCATGGGTAAAAATAGTATTTGTAGCGCATTTCGAATAATAATCCTAGTATTTTTAATTAACATAGTAAAACCAACTAAAATTAAACAATTAAACTTCCTTGTATATTGAACTAAATTAACCACATGCTAAACAAAATTATTTTATTTAATTTTAATACATAATTTTCTTTTGCTTAGACGACTCCCGTTGGGAGACAATAACTAAAACGACTACTGGTACGATACAGGACTTTACAGTAAGCTATCAGAGTTTGTTGCCATCCACTGCCTATACATTCCGAGTTATTGCATATAATCGTTATGGTATATCATTCCCCGTTTACTCTAAGGATTCCATATTAACGCCTTCGAAATTGCATTTGGAGTATGGTTACCTGCAACATAAACCATTTTATCGACAGACGTGGTTTATGGTTGCCCTAGCTGCCACATCTATTGTTATAATTATAATGGTTATATCTGTTTTGTGTGTTAAAAGCAAAAGTTATAAGTATAAGCGTAAGTAAAGCTATATGCCGATATGAAACGATTGTTCAAAGACTATTTTTTTTATTTTTAGAAGAAGCTCAAAAAACGTTAGAAGAATCTATGGCCATGTCGATTGATGAACGACAGGAGTTAGCTTTAGAGTTATATAGATCAAGACATGGTGCTGGTACTGGTACTTTAAATAGTGTGGGTACTTTAAGCCGAGGAACTTTGGGTACAATGGGACGTAAGGCAAATAATAGGCCACCACCCAATATTCAATTAGGCAAAAGTCCTCCTAGACCTTCACCTGCCTCAGTTGCTTACCATAGTGATGAAGAAAGCCTTAAATGTTATGATGAAAATCCTGATGATAGCAGTGTTACAGAAAAGCCATCAGAAGTTAGTTCATCGGAAGCTTCACAGGTAGGTTGACAATAATAATGAAATCTTATTCAGATATGTGATGAAAAAGATTGTGAAAGCGCTAATTATCGTTTTCAGTATCTTTTAAAATTTATTCATTTTTGGCCAAAAAGTTAAGAATTTACCTTAGAAATGGATTTTAAAATCGGTCAAAATTCATCACACCCATTTTTCCATTTCAACAAAAATTAAAAAAAAATCGTCATCTGGCGTAGTGCTGCCACCTTTATTATTTCACCATGATCACACCTACTAAAAACGATAATTTTGAAAACGATCGTTTTTCATCACATACGTGATTATCTTTAACCAGTATTTTTATTTTTTCTATAGCATTCGGAAAGTGAGAATGAGAGCGTACGTTCAGATCCCCATTCTTTCGTCAATCATTATGCCAATGTCAATGACTCATTACGACAGTCATGGAAAAAACAAAAACCTGTGCGCAATTATTCAAGCTACACAGATTCCGAACCTGAAGGTAGTGCAGTGATGAGTCTCAATGGTGGTCAAATTATTGTTAATAATATGGCCAGATCGAGAGCACCCCTGCCCGGTTTCTCATCTTTTGTCTGACAATCTACAGAGTTTTAAACAAATACGTACTACTTACATATTCAGTTACCCTTTAATTTTTTTTATATTTTAGATAACAACACACACATACACATCCATTCATAAAATAATTACAAATCATAATATAATTGTAAGAAAAATGTAATTTAAATTGTATGCCTACTTATTTTTAGTGTTTAATTAGTGTTTAACTAAAAAATTCTAACGAAATTATTTGTTTTACCTATAAATGACAAACTGTTTAACTAATTAATTATTTAGTAAATATCAAATAATATACAAATGTTAGTATAATATGGTACCAGATAATAGCATTCATCAAATTATGTATTTTCCATTCTTTTTATGTTTGTTTTAAACTTTTTTTATTTATTAGTAAATAACAATGTTATTTTTATATACTTTTAGTACATATTTAATTTAAGTAAAATAAACAATCCAAGGTTCAAATATAAATTTTAAAGGCTATTTTAAATGAATCCTGTGATAAATTTTCTTTGACAAGATTATTTATTTTTCTTTAAGCTTCATTTAATAGCTTTTAAAATTACAAGATAAAAAAATATAATGACTTAATGCACTAAACTTTCTGTAAATCTATGTATACAAACTTATGTATGTATTTGTATTTTTATAAAAAATTGACTTTAACTAAATAAGAATATAATATTTTATTAACAAAACTAAAGTAGTATCTCATACTTTAACGTATTTTAACGTTAAGCTACGTTTTATAATTAATTTTTTTTTTGGAAATTGATTTAAATATCAGTTATAATATAATAATAAAAAAATTATAATTTTAAAAAGCGAAATGAAATGTTGCCTTAAGGCCCAACTACATACATATGTATAATATGGATAAGCTTCTGTTAAAAATTAACAAAAAACCTATCAAATGTACATATTTAAAAACACAAAAACAAAAAATTTGATTCCGTACGGAAAGTGCGATCAGTTTAGCACTTTGCTTAAGCAAATGACAGTTTCAAAAAATGTAACAAAAATTTTTCTTAAGTTCAATATGGTGCGATACATATGTATGAATCACATGTATTCGTAAAGTTACTTAAGCCAACTTAAGGCAGAATTATGCCCAATTTTCAGGATTGATATTAAAGCACATTTATGTTTAAAATCGTTTTAAATGCAAAATTCTCTTTTTCACTAAATACTTAAATGAAACTTAATTCACCGATGTGGTACACTTAATTTCAACTTAAATTTCCATTGTAATATTTTAGCAAGGTGGCTGCAATATCACAATAATACAACAACAACAGGCAAAGCAATAACATTCAGCTGTTTTTTGCGACCACCTTGCAAATAAATAAACTTTTTTATGATATTTTTTTGTATTTAGTGGTGCTACCATACTTTTGTCTTAATTAAATAAGACTTTTCAAATAAAACTCAAAAAATCAATCTGTATTTAAATACGATTTAAGTTTGTTATGAAAATTAACTTAATATAGATTTAAATACTATCCTGAAAATTGGGCATTAGTCTTTACTTTCTGTTCTGGTACGAATCAGCTGATTTGTTTTTGAAATTAAAAAACCTGTGAAATTTTTTGGTTTTTCTGTTTGTTACGGTCCAATCTGTAATATTAAAAACTTGTTAAGTATGTAATTGTAAGTGACAGCATCAGAAACAGAACGTAAAGACTAACTGAGCCTTCAGGCACATAATAGTTGGGCCTTAAGACAGAACTACAGCAAACTTCAAAACTAACATAACATAAATAATTTGTTGATTGAGATTAAATTAAATTGCAATCGACATGTAAAAAAAATTCAAAACCAATTTGTAAACATTTGATTGTAGATTTGTTTGTAATATAAAGATTCTGTTGAATATAAACTCATTTAATCAAGTCTTGCTTTCCGATAATGACTTTCATAAAAGAACTATTAAAATTACAAAAATAAAACATATGTTTTCCCAAATACACATTTAAATAAAGTGAATTAGATTACTCTGGTCTGCACTAAAAACTTCAGCTGAAAAAAAATATGATAAATTCATGGAACCTCCCTTCTTTTTATAAGGTCTCAACAAGTTTGACCCTCTTGAAAACAAAGATAGTTTCACATACTTATATTAAAAAAAAATCAACTAATGGCCTGTTCGTCGATTGAAGACTTCGTTAGCTTATCCATACATGTAAAACAAAAACAATATTTTATAACCATCAAAGTTTTTCTTGAGAGTCAAAAAATTAATTAACAAGGTTTCGTGCTCAATTCCCAATTATACTACTGAAATTTATTGTTGATGGGATAAACTATTCCTATGAGCATTTCACTGCATTTCACAATTTATTTTGTCTTAAATGTAAGTTGAGCGAACGAAGTCTTCGTTCGAAATTGACGAACAGGCCAGGCCCTAAGGCTTATCTGATTTGATTAAATTAAAAATCTCCAATGTCTCCCAGCATAATTGTTTAATTTGCTCGACAGTCATAGAGATATGAAAAAAGAAGTTATGATAGGAACAAAATTGGATCGCGCGTTATTTTTTTTTAAAAAAAATACTGTCGTAACCGGCATATGAAATAGAATTGGATCAAAGTCGAAGTTGAAGTTGAAGTACAACGTACTTATATACGCTTTAACGTTTGCGCCAGCTATTGTGTGCCCAAGGCGAATTCATAAAGGTGACCGCATCATGAGATCGAGCTATGCTAGCTATCCCTTTTTTGAAAACATACTATGTATGTATTTTGTTTTTGTAAAAAGTTAGATTGAATGTCAAAATTTTTTGTTTATAGAAGGTAAATTTTTTTCCTGTATTGCAAATTTATTGTGGCTCCACTTATTCCTTACGCCTTTTAAAATACTTGTATTTAAATTTTATGTTCACTTTTTTGATTTATAACATTTAAATAGGTTTTTTTTAAGAATTTATATTTTTATTGAGTTTAAGGCCCCTATTACGGCTTAGAACTCAACTCAGTTGAGTTGTAATTAAGACAACTGGTTGTGATCAGTTGTAATTTTTGTTATGTGTTTGTAAATTGCTATATATGTAGCAAAGTTGTAAACCATAATACAAAATTTAAGAAATTACAACTCGACTGAGTTGAGTTGTAAACCGTATCACAAATTCTATTTAAATATTAATTCATATTTAAATATAGTTTTTCATATATGTAATTTTATTTTAATTCGACATAAAAAAAATGAATTTTAAACAAAAATTGATATTTAAATAAATTGGTAAAATTGACCATAGGATTAACACATTGGTCAATAGGATGGTCTGCTTTTTCAAATTTTGAAGTT
Source organism: Pollenia labialis (assembly GCA_949318255.1). Taxonomy (NCBI): domain Eukaryota; kingdom Metazoa; phylum Arthropoda; class Insecta; order Diptera; family Polleniidae; genus Pollenia; species Pollenia labialis. The sequence continues at coordinate 122,144,669 of OX439142.1, forward strand.
AGCAAATAAGGACCAGTATACATATGAGTAGGTGAGTTTCAAAAATTAAAAAATTGAGATAACATCTTATTTTGACAGATCTTTCAGTAATTTATAAGAATAAATTATATAGATTGTATCGAAGCATGTTATTTTCTATGTTTTTATGTGACCTAAAATTTCTGTAACAAAACTCGCTGGTTCACTGTTTTAACCTTTCTGCTTGAATTTCGCCAAGATATCGTTAATGAAATAGAGCCGAATTATGAAACTTAAAAATTAAATTTGTAAACAAGTTGTTTTTTATTTATCGTATATTTACAAATATTTTTGTAACCTTGTTCATATAGTATATGACTTGAAATCTGCTGTAGCTTCTGTGGTAAAAGCATTAAGTGAATTACATTTTAAGTTCCAACCTCCAAGGTGAATTATAATAGAAAAAAAGGAAAAGGAACTCGGAAAAATGCATGACATTGTTCCAGATATACATAATTGAAATCAAAATGATTTGAAAATACTTTTATCTACTCACTTTGGGGAAAATTAGAGAGATAATAAAGACTTGCAATTCAAAATTTCGGTCTTCGACAGTAATAAAAGCAATGTAAAAAGCAGTGTGCACACTGGAGAAAAAGATTACAATTTAGTTGTTTTAAAATTCTTTTTTTTTGTAACTCTGCAGGTGGGAGATAAACTACATCCAGCCACATTTTAAAAACTTTACAAACAAAACCAAAATGGCAGTGTTTTAATTTATGTATGTACATATATTAAAAACAAAAGACCTTACTTCATAATTTACAAAAAAAGGACTTATGATGTTCTTTGCCTCTTCAAATTCTGTGATAAACAACACTAAGTACACTTGCTGCCCTTAACGTCCAAGCAAATTGGACTTGGTGTTGTTTTCAACTTTTCTATCTCGAAAACTACATTGGATAGGACTTATGGAAATTTACACATCTTTAAATTAGAACAGTATAAAAACATATTTTGAAAATGATGTGAATTGGTGTAGTTTATCCCTCCCCTACATAACTATTTGTTATATTTTTTAGCACTGTCTCATAATTTTAATAAATTAATGTAACTCTTAAAATATGCCAAAGCTCAATGATTGAAGCAAAACTCGTTTCGTTCGAAAGTTCGTAACCAAACTCGTTCGTTCCAAAATTAAATCCATGATTTTTCTAAATTTCAGTTGGTTTCAATTTTTCAACTGTTGAGTTATTAGTCAAGAATGACGTAATACTCATTTTGGTCCAATTAATCGCTCAATGCGGCACGTTAGAATTAAAATATCGATTTAAAATTTTTACAGAATCATTTTTTTTGCCATATTTAACCATTTAGAAGGTACCAAATTAAAAAAAAAGAGTTTAAAGTCCAATAAGAACCAGTCTCATAAATAATTAGCATCAAGGTTAGAATAGGAGTCGGAGTCGTACTTGAAAAATTTCAACTGAAAGAGTCTGAGTTATAACTTTTTCTTGACGACTCCACAGCCCTGGTAAAAAAAATTTTTAATTAAAATTGAAGCGTTTTTTCGAGTTTTAAAAATCATAAGAAATTAAAACGTCAAAATAGTTTTTTTTATTAAAATAAATTTATTATAAGGGGATCAAATAAGTCGCGGCCAATAGGTCCTACGTATTCGTCATATTCTCATTTAAATGAAGATCAGAAAATATAATATTGCAGACCACTGTTATTTGATGAGTTTTAAGCAGATGCCATTCATTTAATTATTTTTTTACCAAAAATCCAAAGCACCTTCAACGTTGATTAAAAAATATTTCTGCTTAATATCATATGAGGGATATAGAAAGAAATGTAGCTAACTCCATATTTGTAGATATTTGCATTGGTGATTTGAATTAAAGTGATTTTCAGAATAGGCCTGTATGTTTTAAAAGTTAAAACTATAAAGCAAAATATTTAGTAATGGTACAACGTTAGTTTTTTGCACTTTTTAAATTTTATGTGTTCAAATATTTTCCAAATTTTCCAGGCAATTGACCTGTTGTTTTGCATTTTGTTGAGCAACATATCAGTTTGTGCCTTATTAACGGATCTTGCCCGTAGTATTATAATTATAAGAACTTCTTACATACAATATCTGTTCCCCAGCAAAAATACAGTGAGAAAATAAAAGGGAAAAGTGAACAAATTATCATTCCACTTTGAATTACCTCAAAAAAAATTGTCATGGGAGTTTTTAATGACCGCAAACATGTGAAAAGGGAAAAAATTGCGAGGGAAAAATTATTCACGATAGGGGTGAATATTAATTTGCAGGGGGTTGACGCGTATTTCGAATCGAAGTAAATAATTTTCGTTTTCAAACGATTTGCACTTTTTATTATGACTTTTGTACTACTTGTTTTGAATAAAGAAGTTTATCGATAATAAAAATTTTTCTTAAAACAGCAACTCTCTATTACCAACAAACACTTTTCGTCAAATTTCCTATTTTTTCTATTTATACATATGTATAACTCTGCCATTGTTTCGAACGAGTACGAAAATCGTCATACACAGTAAAGATAGTTCGAGCTCGTAAATAATTTTTTTTCAAATCGAAAAACGCCAGAGCACGAACGAATATTTAAGCATGTTTTGATATGTTTTTCGTATTTTCTTATTCAGAGTTTAGGCTAAGAACCTTAAAAATCGACATTACTTTATTAAAGTATTACATATATAAAATCATTAAATTTACAATAATTTTGAGTTGTTTTAGATTAGTATTCACCTCATAATATAAAAAAGTATAACAACATGTAAAAAATTGATGATTAACCTAATTATTGGGCTCTTTAATTAATTTAAAATTAAACAAATTAAAATCCTACAATTATGTCTAATAACAAAAAATTTTAAAGTAATATTATATAACAACAGTGTGATCAATTATACTGCATATTCACTCATTATAAGAAAGTAAAAATATGTATATGTTTGAACCACATTTTCAAACTTGTGATAATTGTACTTTTTTAAACCCCTGATTACAATTAAGGCATATTATTGCAAAATCTAAAATACATATTTAATTAAAATCTCTTTTTGTAATATTCTATTTTATTTAATTTAAGTCATTTGAATTTTTATTTTTATACATAAACATACATATATGTATCTCCTTTTTTTCTTACATATGCTTGTAAATTTTATTTTTAGATTTAAGAAAAAAAAACGACCATGAAAATCTCATTTTTTTATTTTTATTATTTAAGTAATTTTAAATGTAAATATTTTAATATGTATGTAATTTATAATTATAAAATTTGTACGGAAAATCCCACACAAAGTGCAGCTAAATTAATTTTTTAAATTTAAGTTTAACATTTTAGTATCCATTTTACATAATAAAAATCAAGTGCTTATTTTAATATCAATGCCTTTCTTTTTTTAGTTATTTTTTATATTTTTCCGAAAGTAGGCCATATTATAAATTGCAATGTATTCTTATTATATTCAATTTCACCTTTAATTTTGTAAAAATGTAAGCATTTAAAATGAGTCTACAGACTGATTATTGTATTTATTTTAAATAATAATAATGTGTAAGATGCAACCTACTTGATAGGTTGTATAATTTTATGTTTTAAAAATTTTTATTTTCTACTTACAGCTAAGTTGCTCAAATAAATAAATCTACTTGATGTTCTACATATATTATTTTTATTTTAAGAAACAATTTTTTTTTAACCTAATAAGTTTTCTTAGCAAATAAAAAGAATAAAATTAATGTAAAAAATAAGTATTAAAAACTGTACTTGAAAAAAAATAAAAAGAACTCATAAAATTGAAAAATTCATCATGCTATTTTATTTGTCTCACTTAAAAAATATTTTCATACAATCACCCCTATTAGGTAAGTCGTGGTCGATGTCGTATTCAATTTTGAATTGTTGTCACATCAAGTCGACGACTACATAACTTCGGCGGTTATTTGGCATTTTATAAGAATGTTATGTTGACGTCGACTAGTCATCGAAAAACTGACAAAAAAAATCCCTTCTCCAACTATTTCTCTAACTAATAAGCGATTTTTTAAGTGAAGTCTTTGGTTTGATTCCATTTTTTATTTAGAGATTTCAAATTAATTTTAGGGTCTTTCCCAATTTTGCAATTTTCCCGTAGCTTTGTTGCTTTTTAAGGCAATTGTCGTAAATTAAATACGTTCGCTAATGTTCGTGAATTTTCACTATTTTAGCAAACTTTTCCGAATTATTGCAATTTTCGCGTAACTTTGCTGCTCTCTGACGCAATCGTCGCAAGTTAAAAATTAGCAATAATTTCTAAAATTTTCGGGTAGTTTTGTTTTTTTTTTTTTGTGGCAACCGTCGTAAAGTATTCTTGCTGACGGCTTTAGTTATTTAGGTGTTAATTCATAGAGTGCATTTGGTCGAATTCTAAAATAAATTTTATGTTCACAGTTGTTTGGCAAACTTTTGGTGGACTAATTTAAACAATAAATGTTAACAATTACTAATAAAATTTGTATCCATAACTACGTTTTAATTTGTATATTTTATTTTATACGTACTTATTAAATAAATTTTCATTCTAACTAAAATTTCTTTCAATTTTATTTTAGTCGTCGCAAAATTTCCTGTCGACGTGGCCTCAAAAGTGCCTCAGAAAATATCAAGTGACTGTCAATAGTTAATCTTTTATAGTCTATAACGACTATGAAATACAGTTATTGTTTCGGTGCCGCCGACTTTGACTTTCATAATAGGACTGAATATTATATGAATAATTTCTCAAGGTGAAGGTATTTTCAAAACAACCGCATTAATTCCAGTTTTCAGAATTTTCCCTAGATTTTACTTTTATTACCTTAAAATTAGATTAGGAGAACACAGTACAAATATAATGTAAATACCTACTGACGCGATAAATTTCAAAAATGTTTAATATTAAAAGCGCCACTATTTACATGATATGAATACTGTGTTGGTTTTGTATTAAAAACTGTCGCACGAAAACCACTTTTAACGTTTCACGAATTATTATCATGCAGTTAACTCAATGTTTATCACGTTGATACCGATTTGAGATAGATATCATTACAAAATTCAGCACTGTTGCTTTCCCGAATGTATTTAAAAAAGCGAGTTGCTTTGCATATGACGTTTTGAAACTCACCCGTGTTAATATTGCTATGCAAAAAGTGTTCGAAATTTATTATAATTACGGGCTTAAGGCTCTTCCGAAATAGACCTATTTATTACAAATTTCCATTTTTTGTTACATTTTCTGTAATCGCAAAGCCTGCACTGTTTATATGACCCAATATGTTTATAAGAATTGTGTAATGGGAATCCTGTGACACGAAATTGGTAGGGGAAAAAACTCATTTTTGGAGATATTTAAATGTTTTTTGGAAACCGTGGGATGCCTTTTTAAATTTTTAAAAAGAAATTAGTTGGCTTGTATCAAGTGTTGGAAAATCTATTTAACGTCTTCATAAATCTCTATAATGTTTAAAAAACAGGCCGGTAGAGAGTGGAATTTAAAGCCAGAGTACCGAAACGTTCAGTCATGTTACAGCCATGAGCGAGCGTGAAAAATTAAAAATTTTACTGCTTTTTCACATTCATGAGAGTGAGGAAAAAAATATTTTGAATTTCCTCATTCATGAAAAATGAGCAAACAGAAAAGTTTTCCAGTCGCATTCCAACTGTATATCTAATTTACACAGTGTGTTATTGGAGACCAAAGCCTTGGCTTCTTGCATCTACTTTAAAGGTTTTTGAAAGGCATTCGAATAATAATTAAGAATAAAGATTTATCCCAGTGTAATTCGCAACCTTAAAAATGATAATTGTCTTTTTAAAGGATATTAGTGATCAACCAATTTTGTGGTTGATTGTTGTTTTGCATTTTGAACGGTTTGCTACCTATGGACCTGAACAGGGAAAAAAAGTAAAAAAAAAATCGAATTTTTTAAGTTTTTTGCGATTTTGATCTTGAAGATGAAGTTTTTTGATTTTTTATGTTCACATTTTTTGTTCTTTATGGCAAGAGCTACAACTTTGTCCCAGAGGGTTAATCAAAATTCCGAACGGTTTGCAAGATATGAGCCTGAGAAAATTATCACTTTTTTGCAAAAATGACACCGAGGCCCTAAATTTTTAAGGGCCCATAAATAAAAAAGTGCATGACTTTTAGAAAAACTGGGAGACACGGGTCTATTTTTTTTTTGCCCTTTTGGTTATTTAGTGTCCTTATATGGTTATTTTTTTCGTGTTGCACAGTGTTATTCAATGTATTTAATAATTTTTGTTAAAAATTAGTGTTTTATATATTTCTAGTGAAAATCAGCGTTATCAGTGAAATAAATTTATAAAATAATGTTTGCAATGCATTAAAAATTTGTCCACATTTCGTTTTTAACTTTAAAACATTAATAGCCAATTTCCCGATTTATTTAAAAATCAATGTTTGCTAAAAATTGGTTTTTCATGTAAAATTCCGAAGCGATAGATTTTTGCTAAATGGGGAAACTATTTAGATTATTTTTCGATCGAAATTGCTTGCAGGGTATATATGTACATATATGCATATGTATGTATGTATGTACATATGTATGTATGTATGTATATATACAGACATAATAAACTTTATTATAAAACAGATTTGTATTTTTTTATATTTAATCGTTTCGAGTTTTTGTATCTCGCGGATTTAGTAAACAACATTTTTCCAAGGGAGCCTATTGAACTTTATTATTCTCCTGCCAAAAATGGTGAAAAAGCTTCAGGAAACTTTACTATGCTAACAATAATTATCGCAAAAAATTATTAGAAATTGGATTGTTTAAAAGAAGAGGATATACTATAAATCATGTAAATTCTTTTGAATGTAAAGGTAAGATGTTGTACTACATATAAAAAGGAGACGCTTTAAATGTTAACCGTTTTTAAGGTTTTTTCGATGATTCAAACGCTTTTGCATTTATAAATGCAAGCTTAATTCAAGATGTTGAATTTTCCATTAAATCTGCGAATTGTTTACAAGAAAGGCAAAACGTATTAAAAATTCAATCTACAACAACATATAATTTCATTTAGCTATTTCCAATATTTGACACCAATGATAGATAACTTTATCTTTAATTTGCTAAAATCGGATGTACTATCTTTATTTCCAACTTATTCTGGTATTAAAACTTGGGATGGTTTTTACCAAAAAGTTTTTCAAAAACTTCGTTACACTGGCAGAAACATCGACGATAGAGGTGTCAGATGAAACAAATTAAATTTGAAATGTGGGTTTTCCGGCGAATATTAAAGATCCTATAAACTGACCGCGTTTCGAATGAAGAAGTGCTGAGACGTATGAATATCGGACGTGAAATAATGAAATATATAAAAACACGGAAAACATCTTATTTGGGTCATATAATGCGAAATGGAAAATATAGAATTCCCCAAACCATTTTACAGGCTAAAATTGAAGGAAGATGCCCGAGAGGAAGAAAAGAAATAACATGGTTGAAAAACATTCAAGATTGGACAGGTCACCAAGACGTAAGAAGTCTTCTGAGGGCAGCCAAGAACAGACAACTCTCTATAACTGAATAAAAGAAAAAAAAATTGCTACTTCATAATTATTTTATGATCGCTAACAAGGCCTATCCAATAGGTCTGCTTACTTCTACAACAATACAACAATACAAAAAACAACAGGCATTTTGTTTGTGTAAAATTCCTCGCCGTTGTCAAAATCTTACTACTACATAGGCAAAACAAAAGGAAAAATGTGTTTTGTGTGCATGTATGTGTGGCAAAAAACCAAAAAAGTAAACAAAAATATACACGTATAAGGAAAATGTAAACAACTTTTGATATCGTTGAGGAAAAAACCAAATAAACATCTGGCTTCTTAAGCAGACCTATTGGATAGACCTTGATCGCTAATATCCGAATACGGATTGGCAAATAAAGAAGAAGAAAAACAGTTGCTTTCTATTGGGCTTTTAAATAAACGTATCGAATTATTTGATTTTTGGAACTTATAACGTTAAACCTCTTTTTGAAACAGATTGTTTAAATTAACTGCTTTCGAAACGCTATTAATTGTTAAATATTTGACTATCCTGATTGGCGACCTAGTAAAATATAATGAAGAATATTTCTATACCTTAGAGAACTTATTTATATCTTGTTCAAAAAAAGTATATCATTTGGTTCACATACATATATGTACATATGTATGTATGTATATTTAAAATCGCTGATTGAAAATCACAATAAATTATTCATACACATTTCAAGTAGCAGTTTACAACATAAATCATGAACGCGTTTCGCTTTTATTCACAATTAATTAAAGGTATGAATTTCAAAAATTTGCTGAGATATCCACAAAATTCTTTGGAAAAAACTTTGATGACTTTTTTATTGATTCTTTATTTTGCATGAAAATAAACATTCCGATTCATATTATAGCTTTTCTTACACAGAAAATATGCGATTTTTATATGTTTTCCATGCATGGAAACAAAATTTAGAAGATTTTCAATTATTGTCACTATCCATCCTCGTTGAAATTGACGCTTGTGGTTCTGATGACCTTATTTTCTTCGTAGGTTGTTCATATTCATGTTCTGAGTCTGCATCATCATCCGAGATAGACGTAATATTCAAGGGCATGTTTTGTTCAGTGTGTCCACAAATTTCAAACTGCATAATTTTAGAACTCCACCAAAAACATCCGCAAGCAATGCATCCAATGCCTTTGAATCGCTTCTCCATTGGCATGGTCACCTGGTGGAACCTCTCTCCTTGTTCGTCCGATTCCTAAGGTAATTGTGGCAAAAAGGTTTCAAGGTGGAAATGCAAGAAATGTAGTTTTAACGTCATGGATGCATTGATTTTTTCAAAATAATACAGCAAGTTGTCCACTCGTGTCTGTATGTCATCTCGCTGTACACGGTTCTTTCCTAAAACGCCTTCGATTAATTGTTTCAATGCGTCCCATGCACATAGGTGGTTATAATGGTTCGAAAGCATATTTGTGAAAGATTCGCTTTTCATTAACTTTCGTATGTCCGGTCCATTGAGAATACCTGTTTAAAATATAAAAAACATTTACGAAAAAATTATTGGTAATGCGAATAGAATATATGAGGGGTATAGATGCAAATACTGCAATGTCCACTTTTTTCACAAGCGTAACTAATAATACCTCTTAGTTGTATTTAATGAATGCTTCTAATTAGTGAATATTACATTACCAAAAACACCTTTATCTCATAAAAAAGTACATATGTTCAAAAATTAAGAATTGATGCAAAAACATCCGCACAGTTTGTTAAGCTCTTTTTCTCTCAACTATTTGCAAAAATACACGCTATTTTTTTATTCTGTTTCTTTTTTGCAAAACAAAACTTAAAGAAATGAAAATAAAAATTTGATTTTTTAATAATTTAAGTTATTTGGTAAAAAGTCTAAAGAGGTTGAATTAAACCTTTGTTAAGTTTTATTTAAGAATTTTATAACCTTTGATTTTTTTAAGTACATTGCCCATGCTATAATAAAAAATATTGGATTTAAAACAAAACTGTATTATTTATCACAGATCAAATCAAACAATACAAAATCCATATTCGATTCATTCAAAAGCAGCAATGTCCATTTGATTAAAGCAAACACAGCAATCTCCAATTTTATTATTATAATTGCCAGCAAACCGCTACATCCATTTGGTTGAAACTTGAGTCATATATTCATCATATTCTTATTTACTGAATATCATGATATACAATACATAAATATGAATATACTTTGAGCTAGAGGTTTTTACTATTTATTACGAAAACTATTAATGTGGACATTGCAGTCTTTGCATCTATACCCCTCAAATGCTAGGTTAAATATTTACTTACAAGCAAGGCGAATTCATAAAGGTGATATTTTTGAGCCATCTGTTTATTGTTTATTTCCTTGTGTGTATACTGAATACTACTTGCAAGTAATTACTTGCATGTGGAAACGCCGGGTAAAGGCCTAACTATAATATGCTTAGGCTGGCTTAAGCTACTGTCAAAAATTAACGAAAAGTCTGTCAAATGCTTAAGCAAATGACACTTGACGAAACTTAACGAAAAGTTAAAAAGTACCAGTAAAGGTACAAAAAAGTTTCCAAATAGAATCTTATCACTCAGGATATTGGATGCTGAATTTTATGTTTTTAGGTCAAATATTAACGGTTATTAAAAAAGTATCAGTTGTATAACCAAAAAAACTAAGTAAAATCCCCGAATTTTTTTTTAATCCCCAAAAAATCCCCAATCCCCAAATGACTTTCTTCGTCCTTTTTGCTCACTTGAAATCCTCAAGTCTGACAGCCCTGACGACAGCACAATTAAGGCCCAACCCAAGGCGAATTCATAAAGGTGACATTTTCGAATCATCTGTTTAATGTTTATTTCCTTGTTTGTATACTGAATGTCAAGCGTTGTTTACATTTTATGGAAAAAATTTGTTAAAATTTAAAACTCAATAAAAAAATAAAATTCTTGAAAAAACCTATTTAAATGTTATAGAACAAAAAAGTGAACATAAAATTTAAACACAAGGATTTTAAAAGGCGTAAGGAATAAGTGGAGCCACAATAAATTTGCAATACAGGAAAAAAATTTAACTTCTAAAGCAATTGTGTATATTTTATAAACAAATAATTTTGACAATCATTCCAACTTTTTACAATAACAAAATACATAGTATGTATCAAGGCCCATCTATCAGGTCTGCTTACTTGTACAAAAACAAAATACGATTCTTTTTAGTTGTCAAAAATTTACTACCACATATACAAAGCAAAAGGAAAAAACGTGTATGTGTGGCATACCATAAACGTATACATGCACATGTAAGCAACTTTCGACAACTAAAAAGAACATAAACAATGATCATCAGGCTTCTTGCACAGACCTTTTCAATGGGCCTTGGTATGTATTTAAAAAAAGAGATAGCTAGCATAGCTCTATCTCATGATGCGGTCACCTTTATGAATTCGCCTTGGCCCAACCAGAACATGCATGTATTAGCTTAGTGCTGGTTCACACACGTCAAGTTTGACTCGTCAAGTCTTGAGCATTTGAGAGAGAAGGGAAAATAAAAGGCCATTTCTTTTCCCCTCTCTCCTAAAAACTCAAGACTTGACGAGTCAAACTTGACGTGTGTGAACCGGCACTTAAGCAACTGTCAAAAATTAACGAAAAGTCTGTCAAATTCATAAGAAAATAAAAAAAGACTTTTAGGTGGCCAAAATGTACTTAATATATATTTAACCATTGTTGCATATTTGTGCAATATTTTGTTTTTTTGCGAGTACTTCAAACTAAAAAGTACCAAAATGTCCAACCGTGTATTTGTTTATTTTATGCTATTTAATTTGTAAAGAATTTAAAAAAAGATAATTTGTAAGTGCCTTAAAACAAAAAAATTAAAAAAATAAATTAAAATATCGTCAGGTGATTATTGTTTTAGCTACACGCCGTTTTTGAAAAAAATGAGTTAGCAATGGATTATTTATGGCTTCAATGTCCTCTTTCATATTCCAAAATCCATTTTTTGATATCTCGTATAGAATATGAGATAATTAGTATCGACTTTGGTCTACATCCACATTTTTTAGGTTTATTGAATATTCCCAGTGACTAATATTCCGAGTACTCAGAATTGTAAGTGGAATTGTAACACAGAGTATGCTTTCACTTACTTCATATTGTACAATGTACATGAAACAGTACTACAGGCAGAGAGGAAGTAAGCTAATCGTGGTATAGAATTGAGTGTAACACACTTTCTCTGAAATACGTATGCTATACTTTGTGTGTACGGGGTACTCGGAAGTGTATATACGTTTTTCGTTTACTTTCTCGTACACTTTGTGGGTTGATGGTAAGCAATGAAAAAGCGGCCATGTTCTATATAAAAGTAAACGAAAAACGTATATACACTTCCGAGTACCCCGTACACACAAAGTATAGCATACGTATTTCAGTACGTATAACACACGTGCGTCACTGGGTTATATTGCTACATATTAAAATTTTTTGCATATGGAGCAAATTTTGCATACAAAAATAACAAAATTATACTTTACTATTGCTTTGCGCCATTCGAATAATGAACAACGTAGGTCAAAATAAAACGTCACAATAGTTAAAATTTATTGGACACAATGTGAAACATGAGATGAATATGGAGCCCACAACAAAACTAATTGTTGAATATTGATTTGCGCTATCTAACATATATTTTATTTCCATATTATGTTGTATCTGTAGTTCGGGGCTTATAGGAATGAGTTTAGCAATTATCACCATTCTAAAACATACCAGTCTTTCCTTGTTAAACTCTATTAACTATCAAATTCATTGTTTTTGCTATTGACTTACTTTGCTCCACGTGAAAGAAAACATCATAATACGAAATAAAATTTGATATGGAGCGCAAAACGACAAAATGTTATTTAGAAAAACCATTAAAACTTTAGATTTATTGCATGTCAATTCATGAAAATGTAAAGTTTTGTTAAAAACATACGTAGCATTCAATTAGGAGCGTTTAACAAAAATCTATCGGGTAGTTTTTGAAAAAATTGGCTGTAAACCTATTTTATCGTTTTTCTCAAAACCGACTTGATGGCTTATAGGCTAAAACAATTATAACCTGACGACTTTGCTTAAGCAATTGACATTTGACGTAACTTGACGAAAAGCATCATTAAGTACATTGTAGCTTGCCATATATGTTTTATATGTATTCGCACAGCTACTTAAGTTGACTTAAGCGACCTCATTCATGTTCTGGTTGGGCCTTAACCCTTAAATGCGCAACGTCTTGTATCTTAATGAAAAAAATATATTGAACGTAAATAAGGAAAAACTGGTTGTATCTTATGATATACACTGCGCACTCCACACACAAAGAGGAACGCATAAACAATGAAAGGATTTTTAAAGTGCAGTTTATTTTTATTATGAATAAAATTAGAAATTAATGTGATTGTATTAAATATAATTCAAATTCATTTAGTTTAATCAAAATTAATTAAACTAGGACCACGAGGGGAGTTAGGGGGCAATTTCTGCCTCTCTAAAACTATCCAACAGAATTTAATCAAATTTAAAACATAGATAGATCCCTACTTGCATATATGTATACATTAGGTATACATTTTGTAAGAAATAGGATCACGAGGGACGTAGGGGGAATATCTGCCTCTCCAAAACTATCTAACAGTTTCGAATGAAATTTAAATCAAATAGATCCCTATTTAGACAGGGACATAAGCTATACATGTTTTAAAAAATGAGACTACAAGAAGAGGTAGATAGGGGTAGGGGCAGTTCTAAATACATCTAAGATCTTAAAGATAATAATAATGCCAATGATCTATCATTATTATTTGACCAATAGTCTCTCGAGTTATGTAGGTTGAAATATCTCATATTATGTAAAATACCATTTATCAATTTCGCATTTCGCAAAGTTTCCTCAACTATATAATTTTCCAATCTCGCAGGTAATTAGTAACGATAAGCGTGATACGGAGTAACCAATGATTTGATATCATTAGGCAGAGAGCTATCGCCTTTTAACTTTACTTCCTGTCTGATGAATTACATATTACACTTTTTTGAGATTTTTTTCAATTTCAGAAGCTTTTGGATCAAAGGAAACCTTTTGAAATGTTGAGGAAAGTAAATCAAATGACGTTGGACTTGATGGTGACTGGTGTGAGTGAATTGGTCACTGATTAGCTGTCGACTGTTGTAAGCTCGCAGTTGAGGAACTGGATGTAGTAGGATTTGATAATCAACTATTTCTGGCAACGGGGGATAGGGCGGAAGTATACATTCTTAAATTTGGTGCTAGGATATTTGAAGTACAAAATTGTACGAAGCCAGGATGCAGAAGGGTACTAGACTTAGCAAAGGCAATTTATAATTATAATTGGAATAAAAAATTTAAGCAGCGAGCGTAAAGAACTTGTATCAAATGACTAAACAAGAAGAACGCACAATACAAGCAGTCTACATAAAACAATAACAGCCAACATTCCTAATTTGTGTGGAACGCGCAATGTGTCTTTTAAGATACAGCCACTATGTACGATTTTTTGACGGAAGTATAAATTGAAAATTTCTATATAGATAAAAAACACTATTTTAATCAACATATATTTTTTTGGAGTAAATTCGCGAAAAAATAATCCAAATAAAATTAGGTAAAACTTAGCATCATTCATAAAAGTACGAATTTTTAAGTTTTGAATCTACGGCTCTGTATTTTTCACGATCCATTTTTGATAAAAAAAAATAAATCCAGCATAAAAGAAAAAAGTGTTGTTAGTGGTAATCAGCAAACATTTTTTAGTTTTTTTAATAATTGTACAAATAACAGCAATTTCATTGGTTGTATCTTTAAAGATACAATGCGCATTTAAGGGTTAATTTTTTTAAACCATTGTAAAATGTTAGAACATTATGACAATATAACATGATAGCACACCTTGTGAATACCCCAATTATTTTATTTAAAAAAAAGTAACCGAAATGAAAAAAAAAACCAAATATGGCTAGAAATAATGGCTAGAAATATGAGTTTTTGGTTATTTCTAACCAAAATTAATTATATGTATATTTTTTCAATGTGGAGATGTGAATATTTTTTTCATTTTGGTTACTTTTTTCTAAAATAATAATGCGTACGAAGATGATTTTCTTGATACAATTATTTACGAGCTCGAATAATTTGTACCTACTTTGTAATACGATTTTTTCGTTTTTTGTTACCAATGAACGGAAGTTTTTTATAATTTATCGTAAAAAAAACCCTTTCAAAACAGCAACCAAATAATGTTTTTAATAACTTTGCTAAGGAAATACATATTGCCATTTTTGATTTTTATATTAAAAATGCCATGTTCTGAAATCGAAAACAAATGAAGTTTTCATCAATGGAGATTTTCAATTATTTTTTTTAAATGAGCGTAGTTTTTCTTCATTGTAAGAGTAGTAAAGATAAGTAGTAGGAAGTGCATAAAATCATGCGGAATAGATTTTAGAAAATTGGAATTTGTATGGAAATTTTACGGTGTTAACTCTTGTAAAATAAAAATATTTTTTTACGAAAAAACCCTCAAATAAATAAAAACTTTTAATTAAGTTTCTCGTTATTTTTTTTAATATGTAAGAGAATTACATTTCTTTTTTTGCTTTCTTGACTTATAATTATTATTTTACTATAAAGTGTAAATAACCTTTGTATTACAATGCAACTTAGAATAAATTTCCCCAATTAATAAAAGGCATTTTAAATTTGGTTATTTTTTTCACATTTGGTAACTTTTTAAAAAATTTTGGTTGTAAAAATTGTACTGGTTGTGGCAGCACTGTACATACCCTGCAAATATTTTTGTGTGCCTTCTTCAGGAAAAACACCCTGAAGAAGGACCACAACGGAGTGCCGAAATATTGGTTCAATAAATTTAATATTTTTTAAAAAAAAGAGACCTCAAGCTTAATAATAATAATAAATTGTATAAAGGTCGAATAAAAGTCAATTTATATATATATTATTTAATCTTAAAAAAATGGTCCCAATAAACGCCATATGCAACTTGTTTTATGTTTAATTAAATTTTTAAAAATAGCTTAGTGCTTTTTTACGCTTTTTTTTGATCGAAATAGTGCTTTTTAGTGCTTTTTTTAAATGTTAAAGTGCTTTTTGCTCTCAAAAAGTTGGCATCACTGTTTATGATTGTTTTGTTTTTTTTTGTTATTTTGTAAATAATGCTCTCAAGGTATATTTACACAAGGTAGACTCATTTGGGAGTGTAGACATGCTGCTCTATAAAAATAACCGAGTGGAACGCAACTGTCAAAATTGTCTTCATATAAATTTAACGCACACATGTACAAATTTTGGCTCATATACACGGAATTTGACATTGGTGTTCCAACTTAGGTAAACAGCTGACACACATATGGGCCAACGAGTTTACCTTGTGTAAATATACCTTGAATGCTCTAAACACATAGACCACAGCAGGCTACACGAACACACGACTACAAATGCTGCTGGTTGCATATGGAGCCGTGTAGTCAGCTACTGAATTATTTTGAAGACGGCAGCTACAATTCAAAAAATATAAACAGCTGTTTTTGTGCAGTATGTTTTTATATTTCAGTGGTGCCACTATAAATTTTTATTTGTTTACTTTTATAAAATGGAACAACATGCACAATTACGACTTTTACATAAATTTAATTAAAGCCTGTATTATTATTAAGTATTTATATTTTATACTTATTTATAATATATTTTATAACTGTAAAATAATAAATTTACTAAAAAACTCTTTCAATTATTTTAACAAAGGTTTAATACAAAATGTATACAAACTGCTTTTAAAATAAAAAATGCTAATATCACTAATGTATACACATATTTTTTGCGCAAATGCACGTGGTTTAGGAATTAGAAGTTTCACAATATTTTATTTATATTTTTTAGGTAAAAATTTCATCGTAACAGTATTGGTATCATTGGAAAGTACAAAGTGGAGTTTATGTTACAAATTTGTCGATATAACTTTATTTATGCATGTTATAGAAAACTGTTCAAGCCTTTATATGCTATGTTTTAGAAACTCCATCATATAAAATGACAAACATTTATGCTTGTATTCATAAAAATATTTTATACCTAATAAAACTAATTTTCTATGACAATGTTCCTTAATAAACGTTTGCTAAATTTAATAATCGTTTATGAATACCTGGGTTAAAAACTTTTATTTTAGATAATTACTCAATTTATATAAAAGTTTAACTAAAAATATATGTTTGGTAATAATTTATGTATTTGTTACATATTTAGTTATTGTAATATGGACATAATTATTAAGTAAAGCCCTAATAATAATCCGAAAGTTTGAAGTGTTCTCTAATGGCGATTTCTTTTCTGAGAAATCGCCATAAGTTATAAGATGTTTATATAATTATTGTTATATCGACATAATTTAATAATAAAGCCAATTTTGTATAAAAACCCAGTCAATGCAAGAAGTATTAATTCTTGTAATTGTCTCTTTTATAGTATCGGAACGTTTTGATCACCATGTCAAAGGCATTTTGAAACATTTTTCAATGATACTCATATTGCTAAAATACAGTTTATACTAAAGAGATATGGATAAAGTAACTTGTACTGTAATTACCTCTTTCTTTAGAACTTCATTTAAGTACACTAAAAAGTTATATGTATACATAAATACAAATTTGGTACAGAATCGAATTTATATTTTGTTTTAAGCTGGTTCTTTTATGTTTAACAAAAAAAAATTTTGCATTTTGCATTTTTAATTATATTAGCAACACTTTTTCACTGATACATTTTTGTAAAAATGGCTACTACCTCATGTTTCTTTATAATTTTCAAGAATGTTGATATTTTCCTAACCTTTTATAAAATATATTAAAGCACTTATTTATTTCACATTGTTTATTATGTTGGCAGCACTAATCTGCTCATTGCCGCCTTTAAAATTAGAAATTATTCTAAAGTTGGCGACAGCCACAATCGTCGTCTTGTAGCCTGTAGCTGTGTTGGCTTCAAAATAATCGTCTTCGTATAAACGTGTGTATTTTATTTTTGACATATTGTAGCCTGTAGCTTGCTGTGGGTTGCTGTGTGTGTTAGAACATTATGACAATATAACATGATAGCACACCTTGTGAATACCCCAATTATTTTATTTAAAAAAAGAAACCGAAATGAAAAAAAAACCAAATATGGCTAGAAATAATGGCTAGAAATATGAGTCGGCAGCTCTGGTTATATACATAATCAGGGCTGCCGTTTTTGGTTATTTCTAACCAAAATTGGTTATATGTATATTTTTTCAATATGGAGATGTGAATATTTTTTTCATTTTGGTTACTTTTTTCTAAAATAATAATGCGTACGAATATGATTTTCTTGATACAATTATTTACGATCTCGAATAATTTGTACCTACTTTGTAATACGATTTTTTCGTTATTTGTTACCAATGAACGGAAGTTTTTTATAATTTATCGTAAAAAAACCCTTTCAAAACAGCAACCAAATAATGTTTTTAATAATTTTGCTAAGGAAATACATATTGCCATTTTTGATTTTTATATTAAAAACGCCATGTTCTGAAATCGAAAACAAATGAAGTTTTCATCAATGGAGATTTTCAATTATTTTTTTTTAAATGAGCGTAGTTTTTCTTTATTGTAAGAGTAGTAAAGATAAGTAGTAGGAAGTGCATAAAATCATGCGGAATAGATTTTAGAAAATTGGTCAAATCAATTTGTATGGAAATTTTACGGTGTTAACTCTTGTAAAATAAAAATATTTTTTTACGAAAAAACCTCAAATAAATAAAAAATTTTAATTAAGTTTCTCGTTATTTTTTTTAATATGTAAGAGAATCACATTTCTTTTTTTGCTTTCCTGACTTATAATTATTATTTTACTTTAAAGGGTAAATAACCTTTGTATTACAATGCAACTTAAAATAAATTTTCCCAATTAATAAAAGGCATTTTAAATTTGGTTATATTTTTTCACATTTGGTAACTTTTTAAAAAATTTTGGTTGTAAAAATTGTACTGGTTGTGGCAGCACTGTACATAATTAAAGAAATTTCAAATTTGTCAAGCTTTATGATTGTTTTGTTTTTTTTTTTTGTTATTTTGTAAACAACACAAATATCAACAAAACAGCATCCATACATAACACAGCAAAAATATTTTTCATATAAATAAGTAGACATATAAAGTGTCAACTAAACAAAACTTTTTTTGCAGTAAACTTCCCAATTGTCAATTCAGAGAAAACAATATTTATTAAAAAAAAATTAAATACGTTTATTAGCTGTAAAACATCTAGAAGACAATAAATTAAAGTCAAACATAATGGGACAAGGTCAAAGTTTAACAGATTCTCTGCCTGACGTGGACAGTGTCCATATGCAAGTTGTGCGCCACACCAAAGTTTTGTCGGAAATTAATTCCCTAACATATGAAGAATTTAAAACGTGTTTGGAAAATTTAAACATACTGTAATTTAAACATACTGAAATTTAAAAAATTTTAATAATTGTAAAATTTATTGATTTTACCAACCTTTAATTCAGCTCACGCAAATGCATTGATCCCAATGGCAGGCAACTAGTGTTTTTAGTCAAACATGGAACCGATATTTCGTTACTGTGGAAAGCCACTGTAAAAATAGCATGTGTTAAAGTGGATCCT
Organism: Pollenia labialis; assembly: GCA_949318255.1. Lineage (NCBI taxonomy): Eukaryota > Metazoa > Arthropoda > Insecta > Diptera > Polleniidae > Pollenia > Pollenia labialis. Next base: position 122,163,978 of record OX439142.1, read on the forward strand.
CAGACGCGACAGATACATTCTTACAAGTTTTTGAATCTTAAGCAATTTTTATGTGTGTTTAAAACATTTCAGTCCCATTTGGAGAGTTTAGTAAGAAGTGAGAACCAAAGGGTATGTTTAATAAATATGTATATTGTTTTCTTAAACACAAACAAAAGCTTTCATTTTGGTACATATTATAATTAAGGACGTGAATCGTGGCTTTCAATCAACGTCTGAAGATGATGCACAATCCAAAAATTTTAACATGACAAATATGGCGTCACAGTTCACAGCCTCTATGTTTATGAGTGTTCTGGGCATTAGCACTGATAGCAGCAGTGGTCTAAGTAGTCCAACAACATCGACTTGTTCCCACAATGATCATGCAGATGAATGTTCAATATGCTTGGATCGTTCAACAGAAGTTATATTGCCATGTACACATAGCTTTTGCACGCCATGTATTGAGCAGTGGTATTTATTGAAATAATTTAAAATGTTTTTAATAAAATTGAAAAACTAAACATGTATAATTTTTAGGAATGTGCATAAAAAAACTTGTCCAATATGCTGTGAAACTCTAGAAAGTACGGATGATACTTGGGTCATGTCCAATATTCCTGGAGTGGAAGAAATTAATGAAAAAATATGTGCCGAGTTTATGAATTTGGCTAAAGACAAATAAATAAGGAAACAACTTTTTGTTTTTTATAACAATCTGAATTCAATTCCATATACAAGGGACAACAATAATTTCACTCTATATACATACATATAAACAAAACCTTACCTATTTATGGAATCCTTAAAAATGTCAAACAATTTTATTTATGTTAAGAAACACGTTGTTTCTTTGTTTTTTGTATTGATATATTAACAATATACCTATTAGAAGGTCCATAACAAAACGAAACATCTTCTTTGATATATGAAAAAAATTAATTAAAGCCAGTTCGATGTGAAATTTTTTTAAAGACTTGTTGTGGTAAGCTAGCTTACCAACACTAAAACAAAAACCCGCCAATATGATACCCTACACCATAGTACTTAAAAACAAACTTTCGACAGTGTTTGGCTATATGAGTAGGGATCTATCTGTCTTTTAATTCATTAAGGTCGGTTTGATAGTTTCTAAGGCAGAAATTGCCCCCTAGCTCCCCTCGTGGTCCTATTTTTTTAAAAATACATAGCTTATGAGTCCAAATAAATAAAGATTTATCTGTTTTAAATTTCATTAAAATTGGTTTAATAGTGGGCAAAAGGACCCTATTACGGAAAACACCATGTTTGGGGGCTTAGAAAGTGATCCTGAGTTGATCAGCATACTTTAAGGTGGCTCTAGGAGCAATATTTCTTGTGTTATACAAATCAGCACAAATGCGTTACACCCTCCACTATTGTGGTGTGGGTATAATTAATTTGCGCGGCAGTTAAGTTCTAAAGTATTTAGAAATTAAATTTGGAATTGTTTCGTTTTGATCCGATTCATAGCACATAAATTTGTTTTGATATAAACCGAAAAGAAATGTTGCGTTTTGACATGAACTAGGTTTAAAATTATGACTTTTATTTCAATTATATTGTATTTTTCCTTTTTGTTTTGAATTACATAAGTTTTATAGAAAATAAAAAAACACTAATGGCCTATTTCACCAATTCTATTTAAATATTAATTTATGTTTAAAATTCGGTTTTAATCAGGTATGTTCTAGGTTTAGACTCGAATTGAAAACGAAAAATTTTTTGAATCCGCATAAGTCATAAATTGGTGTTCTCAAATCCGCATGTTTTTGTGTATTCGAAGTTTTGTTCGAAAAAACTTTTGTTGAACTAAAGATCGCTAATTTGCTAACCGAAGAATGATAGCAATGTCTAATATTTTCTAAAAATCGTGGAAGCTGTAAAGAATCACAAAAAAATCGCTAACATGGCTAAAATTCTCGAAAAATTGCAATCATTTAAACAAACACTAAAATTTATTTGAAATCTCTAAATGGGTTAAAAAAACAAAATGTCGAAAAATAACAAAAAATTGCAAAAATAGCGAAAATTCGCGACAATTTTTAATATTTCCAACCAGCCATAAAATTGATTTAAAGTCCCTAAAACTATAAGGAATGGCAAAAAATCGGTAAAAATTGCTAAATTCAAGGAAATTCGCATAAATATATTTTTGATTAAATTTGATTAAGAAGATTTTAAGCTAAAAGCAATATTAATTTTTTTGTTAAAAATGTTATCACATATTACAATAAAAGTCGATTCGGTTTCCTTTCACCAACCCATATCTACTCTAATTGAAAACGAATAAAAACATGTGGATGTGAAATGCAGAACACCAATAATGCTAAAGTAATCCACTTTCGAGTGGATTCGGATTCTAGAACACACCCGTATGTCAGATAAAAATAAAATTATATAAAAAACTATATATAAATAACAATTGCTATTTGACCAATATATCGAAGTTATTTATTATGTAGAATTGTTTAATTTTAATCTGAACCATTCAGGTATGTGATGGAAAATGATTTAAATTTTGCAGCATTATACATATATGTACATATGTTAATTGAACTGTATCTTGAACGAAAAATTAAGAATAATTTATAAATATATTTCTAAATTACAATCACACGAAATTCATCACACCTGCTAAAAACAATCGTTTTGAAATTTATTTGATATTCGAACATGTGCTGAGTCAATAAATTTTATTTCTACTAACAAGTAAAGATAAAAGTGTGACATCTAAGTGAACTTGTATATATGTACAACAAAAATTGAGTGTCGTGCTGCAGAAATTACAGCGTTATAATAAAATTTAGGCCCTAATTATATAAAACGCAACGCAGCGCCAAAGAATTGAATTTTGTTCTTGCTTTTTACAGAAATTCATGTACCGTTTCAAAATTTTCAACGCCACAAGTTATGAAGCATTTGAAATGTTAAAAGCCAACAGCACAGCGATAGTCAGAACATTGCCGATAGATTTGAATATCTAGAATAGTATTCATTAAAAAAAAACACAAAAAACTGTAAGAAAAGATAAACTCACTGTTTGTTATTGTTGTATTTGTTTAAGCTTTGATATTGTTGCAAGTAAAACTGGGGCTTATTATTCTTATTCGCTTAACAGTTTTATTTGTATATCTTTAGTTTTTCTAAAATCTTGGGATGAAGTTTGGGATCCCGCGGGCTCCCAAAGTTGAGTACGGGATCACGCCTAATATGTCAACATAGCTTTACTCACAAAGAAAGTACATACCATTAGGTGTGATCCCGTACTCAACTTTGTGAGCCCGCGGGATCCCAATCTTACCGATAACTGTTCCCGTACTCAAAGTTTGGCAAAGTAAGAGAGAGCTTTTAAGAGAACAATTTTCTTCTTCTTAGACGAAGTAGTCCGTACTTTTTCCTGGGCTGATTGGGAAAACTGTTAAACAATCAGCTGTGTCCGAAAATAAACAATAAAAAATTACAACAAATTATTAGCAAAAGAATTAAAATATTAACAAAATAAACAATAGAAAATGTTGAATTTTTCTTTTATAGATGCTAAATTAGCATTGCTAATGTCCATTTATGTATTTATTTGAACGTTTTCATACACAGAAAAAAAAAAATTTTAAAATCAAAAAGAAACAATCTTGTTTTAAAAAAAAACAGCTGTGAAATCGAGCCAAGCTGGTTTTTTTTTGTTTTAAAAATTTTCGTTTTTATTTTTAAAACTGCAATGTTTATAAAAAAAATTTTAAATCAAAAATAAAAATTTTTGATTTAAAGTGATAATCATTTTTAAAAGAAAATTTACCATTTTTGTATTAAAAATTATAGTTTTTAAAACGAAAATATTTCACTCTTAAATCAAGAATGTAATATTTTAAAATTAAAAATGTGTAATTTTAAATTAAAAGTACCTAATTTTTAAGGAACGTTGCGTCATACTTACCTTTATACCAGGCAATAAGTAATTAACTCATTATGAAATTTTTAAGGTTTATTAGAGCATAAAAATATACAGTTTAATACAAATTATACAACTTAAAAGTTATTTAGTCTTTTTATACTTTTACTTGCTTATTTATTAGTTTGATTCCCAAGACTTACTTGATATTTTCTTTCGTTGGGAAAAATTTTACATATCTCATCAACAATATTTGTAAAATCCTTTGGAGATAGTGACCTATTGCAAAATAGAGAGTCCTCAACGATTATAGTTATAAGTTCCGTTCTGTTCACGTTGGTAAGAGCATTTGCCCTTTCGTACAAATTTAAAATGGCTTTGCCCTTTGCTGTCTCCATCAATAAAATTTTTAAATCCTATAATTAAAGTCAGAAATTATTTAATTTGTTTATTTTGCAAAGATAAAAACTTACTTTTACTACAGCTGCACCCGAGTTGTTAGATGATGACTGTGTTTGCGAATAACACAGCCAACCTTGCACTTTTGACGGAGCTGATAAAGTGTCATCATCAATACCATCATTAATAAACACCTCTTTTTTTCCTCCACGCAAATAACTTTTCCCTAAATTCCACTCGAAGGCCTATCAAGGGAATAATTTCTTTTAAATCTTCATTTTTTAAGTATTGCAGACTTCGGTATGTTATACTACTCTCTAAAAAGATAAAAATAATGGAAAGATTTTAATATTGACGACATTTTGACTAACACATAACCTAAAAAAATTAACTTTGTTATAATAAGTTGCAACTTACCTTTTAGAAATGGCATTGCAATCATTAAATCAAAACGTTTTAAAAGATCCACTAAAGGATCACTTTCGGTATTTGGCTCGTCCAAAATGTCATTTATGTCATAAACCTCTAAAAAATCCTGGGAGTGGTCTTCCATTTTTTACAATATTCTTTGAGCTATAATATTTGTTTAACTTTTTTTAAGCAACCTTCACCGAGCTATAATATTTTTTTAACTTTTTATACTTTTTAAAACACACTTCACCGAGCTATTATATTTTTTTTTTAACTTTTTAAAACACACTGCACCGAGCTTTATTTTTTAATGACGCTTAAAAAAATGGCGTTAACACTGCTGTAAAAAATTTACATATATCAAAAATGGTATTGTAAACTTTTAAAATGGTATATTTTATTTTCAATAACAAACCTCTTTTGATTTTAATACGTTTTTCAAATTGTTAAACTTTTAAAAACAAACACGAAAAATTTTTAATTTTAGAATGTTTTTTCTGCTTTTTATAGTATAAACAAAAGTGCTACCTTTTAATATAAAAAAACACCTTTTTGTTTTTAAAATGTTTAGTTAAAAAATAATATATTTTGATACAAAAACGTAAATTTTTGTTTCAAATGTGATTTTTATTGCCTAATTTTGTAAACCAAACCGTTTCTTTTTAAAATAAAATTGATCATTTATGTTTTTAATATTTTTTCAAAAAAATTGCTGCATTTTTAAAATAAAAACGCAAAATTTTGTTTTAAATAGCGTTTTTTGGTTCAGTGTAGTAACGTTTTGTTCTGGGGTAAAAATTTAGTTTTTATTGTTCCCGTAATTTTGTACATTTTTGTCTACTAGTGAGATACATTTTTGTTTACTCTCATTTTACCGAACTTTACTCAAAAAGTACGAGATCGCACCTATTATTTTAATAAACGGTTATAAAACAATATTTTATGAAGAGTATAAGACCATCTATTAAAAAAAAGTTGAAAAAAAATATTTTTGTGTAGTTTATAGTTGCATTTTTAGTAATATAATCTACAATTTGTTTTATCTTTTATTAAAATAAATCTTTTCAACTGTTTCAATTTAAAAATTGTATATTGGTTAATATATATTTTTTTTATAAAATAAAATCTAGAATTTATAAATTTGAGGGACTTATATACACTTAATGCAATCTACGTTTAAACTATAACTGACGAGAATATATTTTATCTTAATAATATATAAATATATATAATATTTTCTTAATAATAGTATAATTTTTAAATATTGTTTAAAATTAAAATACATTATTTATTAAAGATGAGTCAAAGATGTAACAACTGGTAATCTCGTATAGGCTTGTCATCAATTGGCACGTCTTTTTATTACAACTTTGCCCTTAGCTAAATGAGACATATTAATTTTTACTTTACTGCTACTATTGTCATTTACTTTTTTCACCCAAACCTTAAAAAAAATAAATTAAAAATTTTATATGATAAAACATGTCTCTACTTACTACTTCATTGCCAATAGCAGTAATTGTGGCAGCAAACTTGGGCAAATCTTTGCCTTCTACAAAAATTTGTTGTCCTCTATGAAACCAGCGTTTCTCGTACAATAATTTACCATCTTCTATACGGGTTTCAACATAATGACAACCATTGTCAGACGTTATGGATGTTTGCTGATGATTATTTGTAGAATACGAAATGCCAATACCATTTTGTTGCAGGGCTTTTAAATTTATATAATTTACTGTTTAACACGATATTTATTACTTTTACTTTTTGCTTACTTGGTGTGAGTGGTTTTCCTCTTTGAATTGTCTTTAGGTCGTTCTCTATATCTTTTTCATCCAACATGTATACCAACAATTGCCCAGTAGTGGGCTTCCGACGCTTTTCTACAACTGGAACTGGATCGTTGGGACGTCTTCGAAGTTTTCTTGTGACTGTAGGTTTTATCTAAAAAATACATAGAAATAAGTTATTTTATTAATTTACAATGTTATAAAGTATGTATAGGTAACAAACCTCCGTGGAATCATTTGTTAATTCAAGGCTATATCTCTCAGTTTCTATAAGCTTTCTGCGTTCTTCAAAATCTGTTAGTATATTATCCTTAAGATCAATCTAAAATAACAAAAAAATAAATTTTAAATATGATAGTGACAATGATTAATTACACTTATGTGTTACCTTCTTTTCATCATACTCTTTCTGGGCAGATTTCTTTTCCAAAATGTAGTCTCTTTCCACACATTCTTGAAGGTAATCACGATAAATTTCATTGAGTCTTAAACGTTCTTTGTAATGATTTTCTAATCTTTTTAATCTTTTTATATACTCAGGATGTGATAAATTTTTTAGTTCCTCCAATTGTTTATTCAAATTCGCTAATTTATGTTGATAAATTCTAATAAATAAAATTTAAAAAAAATCGACACACACCCTTAAAAATGCATTTACTTACTGCTCCTTTAATTCATGATTTGTACCGTTGGAATTATGTGTGGCATTGCTGTAGCTTTGACTTCGTCCATTATTGCGAACCTCTGTTTCACTTGCATCGTCAGTGTCTACATTTTTAAGAAAAACCATACTTTTTTTATCACATTGGATTTTATGGAAATAATTAGTTAACAAACCTTCTTCACTGTCGTAGGCATTGTGCTCGTAGTTATTAGAGCGTGAATCCTCGTTTAAATCTGCGAAACGCTCATCTTCACTTGCCATATTATACGTATTATTAGCCACTAAAATGTGCAGTTTTTTTTCAATGTTTGTAATACTTTTTCCAAAAAATTGTCTTGTCCCATAAAATAAACTTATATTTCATTTCAGCTGACAAAGCTTGACATTTATGTGTATCCATATACATTTGAAGAAAATCTTTTATTCAAGCATGCTTCTTCTTAGCTTCCAGCGCTGCCACTGTTGTTCTTTTTAGACCAAATTCGGATAATTACTCTCGGGGAACTTATATTAATCAAGGCCCATCTATCAGGTCTACTTACTTGTACAAAAACAAAAAACGATTCTTTTAAGCTGTCAAAAACTTATTACCACTCACACAAAGCAAAAGGAAAAAACGTGTATGTGAGGCATACCATAAACGTAAACAAACATATGCATGCACATGTAAGCAAAATGTAAACAACTTTTAACAGCTCAAAAGAACATAAACAATGATCATCAGGCTTCTTGCGCAGACCTTTTTAATGGGCCTTGGTATTAATAACACTGTGATAGTTTTTGACCCGAAAAAAAAGAACTTTCGAAGTTGATTCGACTTTATTAGTTTTTTTTATTTCTTAACTTTCTTTTACGGAATGTTTTAACTTTTTTCAAAATTTCTCGTAATTTAAACCATTAATGTCGATCAAAAATTACGATTTTTGACAAATTTTTCAGGCATAGGCATCAAGTTAAGCTTCAAAATTAAAATATTGGACTTTTATTTATTTGTTTCGTTTTTTTTCTTAAGTTAATTAATTAAAATTTAACAACTTTAATAAAATATCTTTATGGGTGGATAAATGGTAGGAGAAAAGGCTTAAAATTCGGTGTTCCGATGATTTGGACCGAGCCAATAAATCGCGAAACCAATAAATGATATGTGTGCATAAATAATTTTGCAGCTGTTAGAGCATTGGTATAGTGGAAAATGATTAAATTCTCTTTTAGCAGACCTTTGCTGGAATTTGTAATCCGAGTTACATAACAAAGATTAGCATGATATGTAACGGTTATTTTTGAATTTTGAGTATTTGTTGTTAAAACAACTTATATATAAGAAGGACACAAATAGACATCAAATTTTAAACTTTGCGCAGACTTATGGTGTTTTCTTTTCTGACAATAATGTTCCATATATGCTACCATTCGTGCGGTTTTTTGTTCCATTCTAAAAATATATGCAAAAATGTGAGAAGTTGTCGTTTTCCTTTCTAAACATGTTGCAACAATAAATGGCAAATTTGTTCCATTTCTTACCCGCAGTTATAACTGAGTGTGAGATAATACCCTTTTTTACATCTGCGGGAAGTACTTTTTTATGCAAGCAAGTATTTTTCTTATTACAATTTTTTTTATGTTTGTGTGCAATTTGTTGATTTTTGGTTATTTTGTGATGGATATAAAAACTTTTTGTTTAAAAGAAATTTTGGAAACCTCATCATCATCTGGTGAAGATGAGTTCATTTTACTTCTGATTTTAATTATTGAAAAATCAGTGTTGTTAACGCTTATTGGAGTCAAAATATCGCTTATTAGTATAAACTTTGCATGTAATATTTGACACGCTAAATACACATTAGTGTTGGGTGTAAAAAGTAGATATTATTTTGTTCCATTGTAATTTAGAAAAATGTATCACTTTGTAAGGGTTCGTGTAACCTGATAAATATATTACACAACTATAATGCATCATTTTTTTTAGAAAAGAAAACACCATTAGCTATATCCATGGCTAAAAATTGTCAAAAATCGTTACTTTTGATCGACACTAATGGTTTAAATTACATGGAATTTTGAAAAAAAAAATCAAAACATTCCGTAAAAGACGGTCAAGAAGGCAAAAAAAACTAATACAGTCGAATAAAATTTTTTTATATAGCGCAGACTTAGCTATATCTATGAAAAATTGATATATACCGATTTCTCAAAAACTGGAGCCAATCTGAAACTACCAAATGTACTTTCGCACTCAGGGGACTCCCGCTAATAGTTCAAAAAGCATTAATCGAAGTTCATTATTTCGACAATCACAGTGTAATTAGGCTGATATACTTTATTGGGTCTTAGATCCTGTTGTAGAAATTACAAATAGAATGACAAACTCATAACTTTTCCACCTGTAGTGACGGATATGTTTCCCGGGTTCTTTTATTACTTTATTTAGAAGCATTTATTGCAATTTTTTACTTAAATAAATAAAGGTATTTGTCAGACTTTTAACCCATATAACGTCAAACAAAAGCAAATACGAAAAAAAATTAAAACAAGCGTCAAAAATCAAATAAATTTATTTGACATTACATTGGTAAATAATTAAAACCCTCCCTAATGAACATACCTGGTACAATTTCGAAATATAACACATTGAACATTATGGTGTTAATTTTAAAATACTTTTTTTGCTCCAAGATCTTTAATATTTTTTTCGATTATCGACAAATTTAACCTTGATACTTTTCTAAAAAAAAATTGCCATTTTCGAAAGTTTTCAACAATCATTTTGGATTTAAAATGGGCTAAATTTGAAAAATAAAAACGTGATTAACTTACCACCGCAAAGCTTATGTATGTACATCTAGCAATTACAAATTTGCATAATTTACAATATTTGGGTTCTGTACTTTGATTTTAAAAACATGGTCATCGTATGTATTCATATCTAACACATCTTAAAACCAAACAACGGACGTAAATACTCAAAAATTGTGGCTCGTACTACCATTTTCTTTCGCAACGCAACAGAGTATTATTATTTATTTATTTATTAGTATTTAGAATACTTTTAAAGTTAACAATTATAATGTTTAAAACCATCTCAATTTTCACAATTTCTTTTAACAAAATTAACAATTTTTCTTCTAAAGACATTTGTATTTGTTTCATATTTAATATCATTTGGAAGCATATTGTAAAGATGTAACCCTTTATGTATTGTTTTTCACATCACCTACTAACTTTCCTATATTCTATACTCTATCAACCTCATACTTCTTTTCTTAACCTTTCTCTTTTTCTATCTTCTTTATCTATTCTTCATCATGTTGAAGGGATTCACAATGGACCGTACTGGTCTCCGAGTGGAAGTGTGCCCTTGGGCACATAACCATTCTGAATCTTACCTAACCCTTTATGTAGAAGTGATCTTTGCATAGCTGTTGTGGTTGTTATTGGTAGCCTGAAGTTGTTATCATTTCTCAAGTTATAAGGCTGTATTTCTCCAACGTATCTTAGTTGTTCGATGAGGTATTCAGGGGCATTTCCAGTTTTCATTTTTTGTACAAAGCTAAGCGTATTCATCTCCAATCTTTGTTTCACGTTGAGCCATTTCAGAACATTAAGCATTCCATCTATAGGCGTATATGTATATTACATTTTAATATCGATCGCATTCCTTTATTTTGTAGTTTTTGAATTCTTTATATTTGTGTTCCTGTGCAGCAAGTATATATGATCGTTGAGCCAAATTCAAAATGTGGTTTTATCATGGTGTTGTAGATATTAATAGCAGCAATCGTAGATACCTTTTTTCGTATTCTTTTAAAGAAGCCAACTTTTTTGCATATATATTCTATATGTTCATTTAGTTTTAATTTATTATCAATTATAAATTCAAGTTATTTTATTTGATTAACTTTTTCTATTATTTGATCATTTATCTTAAAAACTGTATCATTGTTCATATTTATTTGCATAAGTTTCGTTTTATTTTCATTTAATTTTAATTTATTCATTTTTAACCATTTATTCACATTATTTACGTCATGTATCATATTTTCGTAGCACTGTTGATCTGTATTTCCTTCTGTAAATATTAATGTATCGTCTGCATATAAAATACCTTCGCATTTTTGGCATATCATTAATATATATAATAAATAGCCCCCTTGGTTTAGTACGAATGTGCGATCATTTTCGCACTTTGCTTAATCTTACCTTGTACTTTTTCTACCATGGTGTTAACCATGATACAAATACACAAGGTAGTTCCACTTCTCTCTCAGAAATTATTTTTTGAAGTTTAATTACTCTTGTAAATTATGTTTTTGCGATCATTATGTTGATTGTTGAATTGCTGTTTTTTTATGTTATTCCACAATCGTTGGTTAAGTATTCTGACGATCATTGAACGATTTTAATTTTACAGTAATCACATATTACTCTTGTAAATTATTTTTTTGCAAATCTTTTTGTTGTTTATGTTTCTTTAAAATCGTCTTATACGCATTCTGACGATATTTAGGCGAATTTAACCGTTATGTTTTTTAAAATTTTGGCAAAAATAAGTTATTCAGGTATGTTCTAGGTTTAGACTCGAATTGAAAACGAAAAATTTTTTGAATCCGCATAAGTCATAAATTGGTGTTCTCAAATCCGCATGTTTTTGTGTATTCGAAGTTTTTGTTCGAAAAAACTTTTGTTGAACTAAAGATCGCTAATTTGCTAACCGAAGCATGGTAGCAATATCTAATATTTTCTAAAAATCGTGAAAGCTGTAAAGAATCACAAAAAAAATCGCTAACATGGCTAAAATTCTCGAAAAATTGCAATCTTTTAAACAAACACTAAAATTTATTTGGAATCTCTAAATGGGTTAATAAAACAAAATGTCGGAAAATAACAAAAAAAAATTGCAAAAATAGCGAAAATTCGCGAAAATTTTTAATATTTCAAACCAGCCATAAAATTGATTTAAAGTCCCTAAAACTATAAGGAATGGCAAAAAATCGGTAAAAATATCTAAATTCAAGGAAATTCGCAAAAATTTGCTAACAGCGGCATGATAGCAAAGTCAACTATTTATTATAAATCGTTAAAGCTGTAAAGAATCAGAAAACTTACACGACCAAATCGCTTATATCGCGAACATGGCTAAAATTCGCGAAAAATTGCAAAGTTTAAACAAACCCAAAAACTAAGAGATCGCTGAATCGATTAAAGAAACAAATTGTCTGTAAATAACATAAAACTCGTTAAAAAAAAATTTGGTATAATTACATCAAAATCAAAGGAAAAGTCGACTTTAAATTTAGGGTTAGTAAGGGCCTTTTGCGTTTTAGATAACGATATATTTTTGATTAAATTGGATTAAGAAGATTTTAAGCTAAAAGAAATATTAATTTTTTTGTTAAAAAGGTTATCACATATTACAATAAAAGTCGATTCGGTTTACTTTCACCAACCATTATCTACTCTAATTGAAAACGAATAAAAACATGTGGATGTGAAATGCAGAACACCAATAATGCTAAAGAAATCCACTTTCGAGTGGATTCGGATTCTAGAACACACCCGATTTACTCATTTAAAATAAGTTTTTGATAAAAGCAGACGTGAAGAGTAAGAAAAAAGTGTTTTTTAATTCAAGTGTTTTCTTGTAAATAAAAGTGTAAACTACAGTGAATTTTATATTAATATACAAAAACTTAATAATAACTTAATAATTAAAATATATTTATAATGCTATCGACTAAAGCATTACGATTGAGAAGCAAAAAAAAGATGGAATCTGCTTACAATGAAATAGAATGCAGATCGTCCAAAAAAAATAGTTAAAGTTTGTGAAACGTTATCTAATTGTGATGCTGTCCCAGTTGAATATATGGAAGAAAATTTAATAGATCCCAGAGAAATTTTTGAAGATCCCAGCAGTGACAATTTTCCAGTGGAATATGCATGCGCAAAAGCAGCAAATCAGCAGGTTAACAGAGGAAGTGGTAACCCTAAGAAATGAGGTGCGCCAACTAAAAAGACCCCTTTCAGACTCGGCAAGTTAGTTGCGCAAGTAACTTGCCGAGTACAACAAAGTCTGTACTAAATATTTTTTTCCTTACCCCGACCTTACCGCTCACGTCTACAAACCAAGAGTTGCGCAAGAGACTTGCGCAAGTAACTTGCCGAGTGTGAAAGGGGTCAAAGCAATTATTTTGAAGACATTAAAACCAATTTGGTGCCTGCTTTACCACTAACAACCAGGGCTGCCAGTTTAGGGGTTTTGACCCCAAATTAGGGGGTTTCTTGTTGCTAAAAGGGACAGAAAATTTTATTTGGGGTTTGGGGTTTGCATTGGGGATATTAAAAAAAACTAAGGATTTTTTGGGGAAATAAAAAATATGAACTTAATTTTTCTATAAAAGACAACTAAGTTTAATGCACACATAGTATGTGTTACATACACATTAAAGTGGTTATATTTGCACCATCACTTGATATCAATGAGCACCGGGCAAAAAAAGTTTCGTTTTTATTAAAAAAAATTACCGGATAAGTTTGCAGTTAATCTGTCAATTATTTGATTATGTACAAAAAGTCCAAAATTTGCATTTTCCTGGACAACTTCATGTGTATAAGAGGTGTTCAAAAAATTAAAGTTTACTCTAAAGCCAATGGGCTTATTGGTTCCTTTGTATATAAAAACATTTAATATGAAGTTTGGTGACGATTGAAATATCAAATAGTGTGTACAAGGCAAAACAATCACTTATTTAAGTTTTTGGAAAATTTTTTTTAAATGTCGTAAAAGTTTTTAGTCTAGATCATAGATAATTCGAAATAAACATACCATTATGTTTTTAAAAAAGAAATAAAAAAAAAATTTGGTTTAGAACTAGTAATGAATGATACCCCAGACCACTTACATTTGTGCCAATTATGACTTGACCTAGAAATGCGACCGCACACCTTAAATAGTTTTAAAATTGATTTGTGCAATATAATTTTTTATTCAAAAGACTAAAAATTGTCAAATAATAATTACGCATTACAGAAAATACAGTACGTTACGGAACATTGCATTGCACAACATTTACGGTCGACTAAAGCAACCTTAATTCTTAAAATGAAGAATGCAAGCAATTAAGCACGCAAAAACCTTTAAACCTGTATTTGTAGAGAAACAAATAAAGCAATTCTCAAATGAATAACTGCTGCACGTGGGAATGCAATTAATTTTGTATAATAAACTTTCTTAAATTATAGGAAAGTTGTATTTAAAAAACAACTACGTATTTCCTTTCGATAAAAATTATATCTTGTAGAACATGGTACAAGGAAAACTCAAATAAATAGTTAAATTTATGTATTTTTTTACAGGGGCTTATTTTGGGGATTCTTTCTTTTATCTGGGGATATTTGGGGAAATTTATTTTTTAATTTGGGGAGAACGATAAAAAGTACCTGGCAGCCCTGCTAACAACTGTAAACCAGTTAGAAAAATTAAATGAACAATTACAACAGAACCAGGATCTTGTTGTCCAGTTGGTATGTCCATTTGTTTGTACATATACATGTATATATCTATTTCAATAACTAAATCTATATCTTTACCTATCTATCTGTTTATCCATCTAACTGTCTATCTATATATTTCTATCTTTATCTATATCTTTCTTTACAGAAATACATTATTGGTAAAGTTGGTGGCGACTGCTCCAACTCATTTGTCAGAAATGCCATAAAAAAATACTGAGCGATGATGTGGCTGCAAAGTTAAGCTGGCGGGGAACAAACAGTAAGCCCAGCATTGAACAATATTGCATAAAACAAATTATAACAAGTGAGTGCTTTTTATGGCATGCTCTTACAGCATTCAAATTTTTTTTCTTTTTCTTTTCAAAGATGTCTGTCATTTGAAATTCCCCAAAGCTGACGATGCAGGGATGAACAAAGTTTTACAGCAACACTTTTTACATGCTGCTGACCGACTTCGGATGGGTAACCGAACCAAAAAGGGTGACGAAATTTAATTTATGATATTAAAATTAATTTAATTTTTACAAATTTTTGATCTCAACATGTATTTTTTTGAATTTATTATTAAAAATATAAAACTTAAAAAATGCTTTTTATTTTATATCTCACTGCTATACATTTTAGACTAAGTAGGACTAATAGAATCTTACACGATTGTATTTGGCAC
Source organism: Pollenia labialis (assembly GCA_949318255.1). Classification (NCBI taxonomy): domain Eukaryota; kingdom Metazoa; phylum Arthropoda; class Insecta; order Diptera; family Polleniidae; genus Pollenia; species Pollenia labialis. The sequence goes on from OX439142.1 coordinate 122,179,310, forward strand.
ATCGTAGAAGACACATTACGGCGATTTATTCAAGGCTCGTTTAAAGTAGGAATGAAAGAATCTTACACGATTATTTTAGGCGCATCGTAGACGACTCATATTGAAGAGTCGCCGTAAGGACACAGTTTCTTCAGTTGTACTGAACTTGCACGATCGGAGTACGATATCGCGGACGATTAATTTAATCGCCTGCTCCGATCGCGAAAGATTCTTCTACGATCGAAAATGCTAGCTGGGTTTTTAGTTGTCAAAAATTTACTACCACATATACAAAGCAAAAGGAAAAAACGTGTATGTGTGGCATACCATAAACGTATACATGCACATGTAAACAACTTTTGACAACTAAAAAGAACATAAACAATGATCATCAGGCTTCTTGCACAGACCTTTTCAATGGGCCTTGACTGAAACTGAACCGAAGTTATAGCAAAATATATTTTATAAAACCTTTATGTAAATGTACATTTTGAAAACTTTAATCGCATATTGTCAAGTTTAATTTTTTTTTTAAATGACTATGTTGCAATAAAGGAGCGATATGATTAAAATGTATTTACATACATATTTGCTTAATGCAAATTATCAGGGGTGTTCTGGAAATCGAAAACGGAAGACTTTGGAAGTTGTTTTGAATGCACTTTTAATCACATTTTTATAATTTTTTGTTATGAAATTCTGTTTAATAGAGAAATATTTGTAAAATATTTGTCACAAAATTAATTTATCACAGAAAACTTATTAAAAAACGGCGTTTAAAATAATTGCGTTTTCGATTTTCAGAACACCCCTGTATAGTTAGGCCTTAAATTTACTATTAACAAATAGATGTTTGTAAGATAAAGTAGCTCTTGTCAACTTTCAATTTTTCCTTAAATAATAATTTTGAATTTTTTTAAGAATGTTTACGAGCATATTTTCAACAAATGCATGCAATTTTACGCCCTAGAATGTGTATGTATATCCCTCATTTGCTGCAACATACAGGGGTGTGCTGGAAATCGCAAGAATTTATAATTTTTGTTTTAAAATCCTGTTTAATAGGGAAATATTTGTTTAGTATTTGTCATAAAATTCTTTTATACAGAAATCTTAAAAACGACGTTTAAAATTCTTGCGTTTTACGTTTGTGATTTTCAGCACAACCCTGACAGCCTGTTCATCGATTTCGAACCTTAACGTTCGCATAGAAAATTATATGTAAAACAAAAACAATATTCGAAAATTTGTTTGTTTTAAATGTAGTTTTCTATGCGAACGTTAAGGTTCGAAATCATTGAACAGGCAGTGAATGTCAAAAATCCCAAATTTTGGATTAATCACTAATACATAGCAAAGGAGGTGTTGTCATGAAGTGATCATTATTTCATATGAAGATATTGTAAACTAAACTCTTAAAATAATAAATTTTCTTTTTCCATTGTTATGTGTAAATTATAAACTTCAAAGTAGTTTTCTGCTAAACTAATATTTTTGAGTTTTGAAGAAGTTGCAGCAAACGTGGGATATATACATTTAATTTATACTAAGTATTACTATTAGTTTCTAATATCACCAAAATAAACCAACCGATTAAAATTTGCAATTTCAAGCAAATTATCAAAAACATATCTTTAATTCTTTTGTCGAGTAAAACAGCAACAAATTTGTACTCCAATGTAACATTTTATCTCAGTTGAGTTTGGAAATGTTCCGGTTATTGACAAAAAATATTTATCACATTACCACATATTTCTTTTATCAAGAGGTTCATTGTTTATATCGCAATATTGGCAATAAATACACTTTCTTCTTTTCTTTAGTTTTGTTTTAATTTATTAACTTTTTTATCATTTTGTTTTAAAATAGAAAAACATCTTGTACTTGCGAACAAAGATTTAAAAACTACTTGCAGAGGTTGAACATCACCCATGTGCAATTAACTTTTTTATTGGGGACGACCACGACCGAAACCGCCACGGAATTCAACATCACCGGCACCAGCGCCTACGTCACCCTTCTTATCAGCACCACCAGGGGCACGTCTGTAAGCTGAACGATCTTCACCAGTCTTGCTAACATCACCGGAACGCGCAGTAGCAGCAGGGCGGGGACGTACAGTTTCGGGTCTAGTGGGACGCTTGAGAGTGGCAGGAACAATCTCAGGAGGCAAATGCAAGTAACTACGCAAAAATTCAATTCCTTCATTAGTCAAATACCAGTAGTAATGTCTCCAGGCGAATTGTTCCTTAACCAAGCCACGGGAATGGAGAGACTGCATTGTTTTGATAACATGCAAGTTGGGGATGCTCTCAAGCTCAGGGTGCTTAGGAGCATGGGTATCTTTTTTGGCTACGATTACACCCTCTTTGAAGAGGTATTCATAAATAGCGACACGATGAGCCTTTGGCATAAACATCCTGCAAATATATTAAATACACAACAAATTAATTTTTGGTGATAAACTAAAATATTTGCAAATCCTACCTATTTGGTAGGAATTTTCTTTAATTTTTCATTATTAACAAAATCTATTAATTTTCATTGATACACTTTGGATAATGTTTTTAATTTATAAATTAGTTTCACATATTAGTTTAAAGATTGTTTAGATTTTTAATGCTTTTTTAAAGAATTTTACATACTTTAGCGTCTTCTGTGGAGCAATCACCGGAAAGAAAGGAAAATCGAGTTGACAGCTGTCATTGTGTTGACATTTCTGAGAAGTTTTCCTACTCGACAGCAGGTTGCGCTTTAAACAAAAAATGTGTTCATTAGTAAAGTAGTGCCTATGGAACACATTTCTAGTAATAAAATTTAAAACACTACAGTTACCCGATCAAGTTTTTTTAGTGTCCATTTACCCTGCGGCCACGCGATCAAGTTGTTCTTGATAGTCTTTTACATATACTGCTTGTCAAACTTTACAAAAATTCAAAGCTGTGACGTAGGCTGCACTCAATTTGTAAGCAATTTACTTTCATGATGTCATCAAAAAAACAAATTTTTAAAGACAAACATGTAATCAGCTGTTAAATTGAAAGCAAAATGTTCACACAAATGGAAAGGTGAAATTGAAAGCAATCTCGTGGTCAATTTAAAAAGTGTGAGTTAGTAAAAAAGTGCGAGTGTATTACAAATTGAAAGGAATTGAAAGGCAAAACTTGATCGTGTGGCCACCAAGTTAGACAGGGAAACATTTGGATGGGAAACATTTTGTTTAAAAGCAAATTACAGGTGGGGAAGACAGAATGGTTTTCGTGTTCGGTACTCGGCGGAACGCTTTGTTCACATTTTCTTTGGTTTTTGAAAAAAAGACAACAATTAAAAATATTGTTTTTTTTAAACATTTATCACAAGATTTTCACTATTTGCACTAAAAAATTCAAAACAATTAGGGTTAATATACATACATATGATAATAAAAAATAGAAATTAACTGGTCAGTACAACCAGCTTTGTAATTCGTCGTTTTACAACCCCGTTTGCCGTTCGTATATCAACAACGCGAACATGATCGTCACTCCCCGGCTAAGTCTTAACTACTTGTCCTATTTTCCAGGAATTCGGCGCAAGTTGTTCATGACGAATCGCAACTAAATCGTCAACGGCCACATCTCGCTCCGGAAATTTCCACTTGTATCTTTTATGCAAATTTTGAAAATACAGTATAACCCGGTTAATTACCCCACGCTTAAATGCCTTTCACGCTTATTTACCTTGAGTTTTAAATCCCCGTTTTTTTTCTTCCTTTTTTCAAACAAAAATCCACGTTTAATTGCCTTACGCTTAATTACCCAATTCGGGTAATTGCCTTAAAAATTAAACTCCCAAGACAAAATTACACCTTAATTTCATTCGTTTAATTGCCTCAGTACTATTTGGCAACAACACAGTAAGAAATGCAACCAAGTTTACATGTTAATAATTTGAAAATATACACTAATAACAGGTTTATTAAACGAATTTCCTATAGAAATCTTTTTAATAAACTTCTTATAAATCAATAATATTTTTTATGAATAGGGGGGTTAACATTTAAAAAAAAATATAGCTAAAAACTATTTCACAAATTAATATTTGCATTAAAATAAACTTTCTTCAGGGCTCAATAAAGTTATGTTATAAGGTAATTTTCATATAAGAGTTATTTGTGTTGAATATTATCTAGATACACCAAACATATGAGATATTTTGTCTTAAAGGTCGCTAAATATTAAATTATAGGTATTAACATTTGGAAAGATGAAATAGCTTGAATATTTTATTTCGACTCCGATAGCTTGAATATTTACCGACTCAACCATATTTAATTTGCAGTAAGATATTTTGGGCCAAATTTAATTTTATTACGAACATAACAAAATGGTTTATGGAAATAAAGAAAGAAGTTTGCATAGGGACTATGTGATATTATAGAGCGATTCTTACAATTAACATAGGTTTCGTTATTATGACAATTAAATGTATTTACCAAATCAAATCAATGTTTATATATATATATCAAATTATCTAAAAACTTTTCTTTCCCACAAGGTTTACATGGACAGACAACCAGCCAGAAGGACGGACGGACACGAAAAGATCGCTTTAAAAAGTGATTCTGATTCGATCGGTTTACTTAACGATGCGTCTATATTTCTATGTATCAGAACAAATTTATATAATTGGTTTTTTCCTAATTTTTGCATACATATATAAAAAAATTTACAGTTTGGAATAACATTTATCTTCTTAGCGAAAACTTGCCTTGGCTTAAAATTGTTTAGTGAAAATTAAATGTAGATTGCGAAATTAAAGCAACAGAAAATTCATCTGTTAACCAGAATTTAAAGAAATTTATTTAATTTGCTGAACATGTATTAAAATATGCTTAAAAACGTGAAATATGTGTGCAAAAAAAGCAGCAATAGCTTAAATATGCAATTTATCCACAAACCGATACCAATATTCATAAAAAGCTCTAAAACGGACAAACATATTGTTTCCGCCTTTATTTGTCGCATATTTACGGTTTCCATGATCATAAGTTTAAATGTATGAGTACGCTTTTGTTAGTAGGATATGACAAGACATCCCAAAAAGCATTACAGATAAAATTTAAAACAGCAAATAATATTGCTTTTAATTGCTTTCTCTTTAGATTTAGCTGATACATGTAAAAATTCCTTTATCTACTATTTTTTCATACATCAAAGTTAAGATATCTAGTAAAAAAAATACCTAGTAAATAATTACCTCACTGAGATTTTTAAACGTATTCGCTTAATTACCTCAATGAGGTAGTTAAACGTATTCTTATAATTACCTCAACGAGGTAGTTAAGCGTATTCGTTTAAATGCTTATCCCGCATAATTACCCGAAAAGTTTGGCATTTTTGTCGAGGTAATTATCCGTGGAATACTGTACTCTTCTTTCCATCGTCGACAGAAATCATGAGAAAATGCCTTGATCTTGCGATACCGATTTAATATGCTCGCATGTGTATTCAAAATAGATGGCTACGGCGGAGCCAATAGAGGGCACCCTATCAAAAAATGGCCAGGAGTTAAAGCAACAGGATCATCAGGGTTGTCAAACATCGGGCAGAATGGATGCGAATTTAAACAAGCCTCTATTCTCGCAAGTATTGTAAAAAATTCCTCAAATGTATATTTGACATTCTGAACCTCCCTACGAAAATGGGACTTAAAGCTCTTGACCGCGGGCCGGGATAAAACGCCACGAAAGACCCTCAATACCAAACGTAGAACACATTCGGGCCTTAATTTCTGCAATAAACGTACGAAAGTCCCTATCAATTTCATTAGAAGCTCCTACAAAATGAGTACCATTATCTGAAAAAACGGTCAAAGGGCAGCCCCGTTTGGCAATAAACCGATGAAAAGCCGCCAAAAACGCGCCTGATGTCAAATCAAAAGTCGCCTCTAAATGAACTGCCCTTTTAGAAAAGCAGACAAAAACGCATACATATCCCTTCGTTATTCGACAAGACCTGCCATTAAAACTCTTCATGTCAAAGGGACCTGCAAAATCAACACCCGTTGTGGTAAACGGTCGATCCAACGTAGTTCGCTCGGGAGGTAAGGCTGCCATTATTTGATTGCAAGAACGCTTTTTATCCAATAAGCAGCGTATGCAACAATTTGCTATTTTCCGCACCAAGATCTTGAGTAGAGGTACACAATATTCAATGCGAATAATGCGCAGCATCAATTGATTCCCACCATGAATCGAAATAATATGCAAAAATTCAGCCAATAAAACGGCATGAATATGGCAAAATGATAGGATACTTCTCCGTATACGACAAAGACGGTGATTTTTCCAGCCTACCATTTAGTCGCATTACCCCATTATCATCATAAAAGGAGCTAAGAGATCGCAATGAAATTTTCGGTGAAATTGGACTCCTTAACAATAGAGCCTGACATTCGTCACCATAGTAGGCCCTCTGAACCAAAATTTCCAGGCGTTGCCTAACTTTAATTAACTCATCACTAGAAATCTCGGCAGAAGTAAACTTGTACTTGCCCCTATGCGAAGAATGGGATCTATAGAAAAACCTAAGAAGGTAAGCTATAACCCTAAGCGCACGATCTAGTTTTGAAAATCTCCCCAGAATGTCCTCATTGTTAGCGGAAATGGTCGCATGTGTTTTCATAGCCCTGGCTTCAACATCCAAATGCAGGGTTATCCTCAGATTTATCGTGATACCAATTGTGGACGACGTTCTCCTGAATTCGACAAACTCTATTAGCTACAACCGTGGTCCGAAGCGGAATATCAATTTCTCTTACTACAGTTTTCATTAATTCTGAAGCCAAAACCGCGCCACAAAGTTCCAATCGAGGCAACGAAACTGTCTTAATAGGAGCAACCTTAGTCTTACACGAAAGCAAGTGCGTATAATATTGACCGGATGCCTCAGTTATAATATAAATTACCCCCGCGTATGCAGTGTTGGGCAAAATACATGGTTTGCGGTATTTAAAATACAAAATACTTGCTGGTCATGTATTTAAAATACAAAATACTTTCAGGTTATGTATTTAAAATACAAAATATTTACACATCTGTATGTATTTAAAATACAAAATACTTCCATTTATTGTACGTATTTCAAATACAAAATACTTTCACGTCATGTACCTGTATGTATTTAAAATACGAAATAAACTATTTTCCTTCAAACCAAAAAATAAATTAGATAAAACTAATTAACAAAACAATTGTTTCCTTTCATAAATATCAGATTTTTTAATGTAGCATAAAACAGTTTCTTGTTGAAGAAAAAATAATACCTGCTGAAGAAAAAAATCTTTCTACAGGTCCTGATGAGCACAAACTTGTATTAAATTCTATTATACTCTTTTTATATTTGGATAGCTGTCAAGAGTAATAATGTCTTTGCTCTTGTCACTGAGGAAACTGACAAAATCCATCTCCAAATTTGATGTCCTAGATTCACCATCATCCCTATCTACGAAAACAACAAATCGTCTTCTTTACTGATACTTCTACTTCTGATACGTTCTTTAGCGATTCTAGTTTTTGGTAGATCATAATGCAAACAATCTTCAATAAACTGAAAAATATATTTTGTAAACTATGTTTTTAAAATACAAAATATTCCCATTTTTATGTATTTAAAATACAAAATACAAACTACTTCTATTTATTGTATGTATTTAAAATACAAAATACAAAATACTTGCACGTCATGTATTTAAAATACAAATACAAAATACGTATTTGTATTTTAAATACGTATGTATTTCAAATACAAGTATTTCAATTACTGCCCAGCCCTGCGCGTATGCTTTCTCGAAAGCATCCGAAAACACATGAAGTTCGGCCGACGTACAAGGCTCATACTTTACCCACCGTGGGATCTGGATATTATTCACTTCACTATACTGCTTAACGAACTTCATCCGTAGAGGGAAGGAGAAATTCATCCCAATCAATATTATCCTGCCAAATCCGTTGCATAATAATTTTTGCAGTAATAATAACAGGACCTAACCAGCCCACAGGGTCAAATAATCTAGCTTCCCTCTTCGTATAAATCGACTTACTCACAATCGGCTTAGTTCCAAAATAAAATGAATCCAGCTGGGCATTCCATAAAATTCGCAGTTTTTTCGAACTGCTAGATTCCACAAACGTTAGTAGCTTTGAATCTACCAGATGGTCTAAAGGAAGGTCCCTCAGAATTTCCATTTCATTTGAGGTCCATTTCCTCAGTTCACATTTTGCCGAAAACAAAACCTTTCTCAGTTGATCCCGAGCCTTCAAAGCAGAGGAAATATCATGAGCGCCCGTTAATACATCGTCAACGTTCATAGACTTGCGCATCCTCGGAATCATCAGCTAATTGTAACAATGTACGGAGAGCTAAGTAGGGGGCACAATTAACACCAAAAGTTACAGTCTGTAACTAGGGTTGCCATACGTACTGTTTTTAACAGTACATGTATTTTTTTTGCAGTTGTACTGTTTTATGCATAATGTCCAAAACAGTACGCAAATGTACTGTTTTCTACACTTTGTACTGTTTTTTTTGTTCAGTCTTCAAAAAACCAAGATATTAAGAAAAACCCTGTATAAGTCATATATTGAAAATATCCTAATATTTAACAGTACATAGCTTAAAAAAAATGTTGTGTTCCAAACAAAAAAGCTCTAAAATAATAAGACTTTTTACGCTGTGGTCATTGTTTTCTCATAAATACGCAGTAGAAATCTTAATTATAATGGGTGACTCGCAGCAGTTGTATATTTTCATGTTATTATTTTTAAGACATATGATTTTATGGCTATCTCTTCCAATAGTATTTTCCTTTAAACACATGAGAAAGACAAAAACAAAATCGAAATTTTGTTAAAAATATTATATTTTTTAAAAACTAAATAAATACTTATTCCAACACAATTATCTTTAATTCCTAGAATTTTTTTTTTAATATTCGGGCAAGTTCTGGAAATCGAAATCACGTGAAATTGAAAACGTACAAATTTTAAAAATTCTCCGGGCTCAAAATTTATAAAAATACCTAATTCCTTTCAGATGTTTGAAATCGAAAAATTAACTTAGGACACATACATTTTCTCAAATTTTATATGATTTGTGCTACTATGTGTGTGGTAAAAAGTGTAAAATCAGATGACATATGTCCGGCGATATTAATGTGTCAAGACAATGTGAATTTTTAATTTTTAAGTAATCTTTTGTGCATAAAATGTCTACTAATGAATGTATTTCCACACGGTTCTTCCATGAATGGTTGATATACTTTATTTATTGATCAATGCAACAAGTGGAAATAGTACAATCATGACAATGTAAAGAAGTTTCCACCGAGCTAAAAAATCTGCAATGTTAAACCAAAAATCTGCAAATCTGCATTTTTACCATTTTGATGATAAAATCTTCAAAATGCAGATAAATCTGCACTTCTGGTATCGCTATCTGCAACGCATAAAATACTCATTCGCCATATCTGCACAATGAGTGGAAAAAAAAGTTTGTTAAAAAGTTTGTTATGTTGACGGAGATGTGATAATTTATGAATATGAGCCAATGCAAGGTATATTTATAGCAGGTAGCCGCGAGATTACAACAATTGTACAATAAAACAAACAACAGGGCTTTTTATTGTTGTTATGCGATACAAACTGTCAAAAAGCAAAGGGGCTGATAAGAGACAAAAAAGACAAAAGATAAAGAGAAAAAACTTGTTTACTTGTTTGCTATACAACATTTGACAGGTCGTATCGCAAAACAAGCAAATAAAAAATAAACAGCTGTCTTTCCGAGACTACCTGCTATAAATATACCTTGAGCCAATGTCATTCTGTCAGTGATGCCACAATTATAATAGAATTTATTGCCACTTTTCTAGTGATGACACTAAAATAATCGGAAGATATATAATGGATTACAATAAAATAGGAACATTTTGTAAAGATGTTGAAAAATTTGATTTTTAGCCCAATGTATTTCTAATAGGAAAATTTCAACATCTTTGAAAATTAATGTTAGATGTTAAATGTTGACAAGTGTGAAAAGGCTATAACTATAACCCACATAACAGAAACCTAGAAACCAAAAAGGGCTAAATCTAGCCCTAAAAGGGCTTAAATGGCATCACTGCATTTCAAAGTAACGTCAAAAGTTTTTTTTTTTTGATTTATAACTATTACAGTTTTTATTTACTTCATTTATAGTTTAATATATATCAAAGTATTTTATGTATTTTTAAGATTAAAAAAAGGTGTCACTTTCTTTTTATAAAGTACAAATATTTTTTTTATATATTGTAAAAGTTAATGTTACTTAAAGAAAGAAGGGAGGTCACACAATGGATGGCATAACCACGAGCATTAATGCAGTTCTAAAAAATATTATAAAAAACTTTAATACATTATTAGATTGTCCTGTACGTTATTCGGGGGAGTATGATGGACAAAAAGTGCACAACTTTATTGAGTACATTGAGTATTATAAACGTGTTAAATGTATTGGCGATGATCAAGCTTTGCAGGAGTTACAATATCTTTTGTTGGATCAAGCTCACGACTGGTGGCTACGTCGAAAACCAAATTTGAACACTTGGTCAGAAGCTTTAACATTATTAGAAAATCGATATTCAAAAAAACGCCCTGCATATGTAGTTTATACGGATATATTAAAGAGTAATTACGGAGACTATGGGTCAAATGATGATTTTATAGATGATAAAATTGAACTATTCAATGAATTGTCTCAACCCGGATTAAAGGAAGAAAGTAAATTAGAAGTAATTTACGCTTTATTGCCTTATGATATACAGAATAAAGTTAAACTAGTAAATATAAATAGTATAAAAGAATTAAAGGAACATTTAAAGTTGACCAAATCAGATAGCGTTAATACTAATTCCTTTAGTGAGGAGAATACATATTTAAATACTAAATCCACACCAAAAATCAATATAGATTCAACTGAAATTCAAATTACAAGGGAATCTAATAAGGAATTAAGTTCTCAAAGTACAAATAGTCTGGTACAGTCTTTGACCATTTGCTTAGGAACAGAAAATAATACTAACTCTGAAAGAGATCCCATTATAAAAGTTAGACGAACTGAAGATTTGATGCGCCAAGACATAAAGGAGGAAGAGATATGTCCACCTCAACAAGAAAAATTTATTGCCAACGATACCACTATAACTAACAACATGTTGAATACAATTCAGGATGATTTTCAAATTGATAATGATATAATGAATCAAATTAATAACATAATTGATGAGTCTGAAATGAATGATAATGTATCAAATAATCAAGTTATTCCTACGATTATATCACAACCATCAAATGGAGTTGCATCTTTGGAATTACTAGGTTTTCACATAGAGACAAACACAATGCAACCAGAAAGATTACCAAGAAAATCTCCAGACAACCGAAATAAATCATCAATAAAAGCAACGAAAAAAGTAAAAATTCGTTGCTCTTACTGTCGTTATTTCAATCATACAGCACAAGCCTGTTTTAAAAGGGCGAAACATACTAAACTATATCCGGAAAGATTTGTGACAACAAAAACGAAAGATAATAGTGATATTTTACAAACGACAAATAATGGAGAATCAATGGAACCATTGACATTAAATAATATTTCAAGTAGTAATATCAGCATAACAAATACACTACCAACGGAACCAGCTCAAGTTATACCACATAACTTAAACCAGATTTCTAACACAACAACAGCCGCTGCTCCCACAGTTACGAGTTCTTCTCAAGTTATGTTAAATACTTTTTCCGAAAAGTGTATTAATTCTACTCTGACAACGAAATTAATTGCACCCATTAATGGAAAAACTTCAAACAAAATTCTGGCAGCAAAATTACGTAGTATAAACTCACCTTCTCCAAAGTGCCATCAATGTGGTACTGTCGGGTTTTATAAAAGCATTTGCCCCAATTGTAGCCCTATATACAACACCAATTACAATCATGTTTAACATACCTAGTATATATAAATATTTAAGATAAATTATGTACAGAAATCATAGCTTTTGTTTTATCGAAAATACAAACACATAATAAAACAATTTTTTAAAAATAAATTTCATATTTATTTTGCTTAAAATTACATATTACATAGCCAAGCCAATAGGGCCATATGTTGTATACATTTGTTGGTATTATGTATTTTTTAAGTTTTAATAAATAAGATATATGTATATGTACATACAACACGATAAAAAATATGACCAACATTTGTTTTTCCATTTAACTGTATAAATGATGTAGTTGTATAGCCTAAAACATAATACTAGTTGATTTGTATAACTTAAGCCTTGCTTGGATTTACTTCTGGAACAACATCAGCAGGAGCTGTTGTAGATACAATCTTCTTAGGCTTAGCGTCACCGCGATTAAAAATAGCCTTTTCAATACCCAAAATTGGAGCCTCAAAGGCCAAAGTGGCAAAGATGGAAGCAGTTAAAGTCAAACCAAAATCATGCCACCAACGAAGGATCTGTACAAATTTTGAAAAGAAATCAATATGAAAGTTAGAAAAAATTTAAAATTTAACGAATAAAATATAATACTTACTGCATCGTAATCGGAAAAGTGTGTATCAGTTTGCAGGCGAGCAGCATTAACCAATTGAACTATTCTATGAATAACATACATGCAGTAGGTCAAGCGACTGAAACCAGTAAAGAAGCTCCATGATAACAAATCATTAATAATTCCACCATGACCATTGTAACATGCCCAAACTATCCAGCCAATAGCAAAGTCCCAGGCTGTACGACTCATTGGTTCAAAGATAGCGCCTTCATAAATGGGGGAATTGGGATTTTCAGGGCGAATACGCCAGTATGGACCCCACAAATCAGCAAGCATAACACCGAAAGCTAGCAACCATCCAATTATCACCCAATGTTTCTTCATTGGAATCTTTCTGCCGCGATTTTTGGTAAATAAAAAGTAACCGAAAATAACACCAATCAACCAAGAAGGAATACGAGTATGTGTTGGATAATAAGTAAGACGTTGACGTAAGTCAACTTGATTATCTTGTACACGGAAGAGCGTAAAATCATTATACATAAATGTTGCAAATGTACAACCTATGCATAAAATCAAAAAGATAACAATGGGAACTAAAGCTTTCTTGCCCCATTTCCACAGGGGAATGATGAATAAGGGAGACAAAAAATACAATTGGGTGTCGACAGCCAAATACCAGGATTGACTGATACACTAAATATGCATAGAAAAAATTTGTTGTAAGAAATGTGCAAGGTAGAGCTTTATATAGAGATTTTTTAACTTACTATTTTGTTTGGGAAAGCATAGTTTTGGACATACAGCAAAGTAGCCCACCAAGTGTCTTCACAACGTTTATCTTGAGTTCCAAGTTTCATCCACATTGGGCCAGCACCAGAGTACTTATACAAGGACATAATGTATAAAATAACAACTGCGACGACTGGAGTTAAACGAATATAACGATGGAAGTACATCATCTTAATGTTTAGGTAACCCTTACTAAAAAACAATGCAAAAGTAATGGATTAATTTGAGTATATACCCACGGTTATATTAAGAGTTAAACAAACATATTTTTAAAAACCATGTGAATGTACATTGCAATGGCATAATAACTTTATTGAAAATATGAAATTAATAAAAAAATTTCTTCCAACTTAGGCCCCTATTACGAAAAATTGACATTTTTAAATATTTGACTTGGGCAAAACTGAAATAACCGGTTAAAATCGGCCAAACACTAACCGTTCGATCTCCCTAATCATATGCATGTATCTAAACGTAATCTTGTTTTTATCATTCTTGGCAGTGATGCAAAATGTGGCACAATTGTGCCATTTGTGGCACTTGAATGTTTTATGGCCCTGTGAAAATCTATTTTGGCCCTTTCAGGTCAAAATTTAACACACTCCTTTAAATCGTGCAATACTGTAGGGACTTGTTCTTCAAATGTTCTGTATACTTAAAAAAAAATGTATTTTTTTGGTTCTTAAGAGTTTCGGATTTTTTTTAAATTTTTTGTAATACATACTAAAAAAATCTTGTTCATAAAATTATAATTAGTTGGTTTCTGATAAATTTGAATTATTAACCTTTAATTTCACCAAGTTCAGTTAAAACTAACTATTACTTTAACATCCAGTTAACAATATGTTTTGACAGCTATAATTATAACTGAACTTGGCAAAATTGGGGGTAAGATAGAACAACTTATTATCTATAAATACAATGTTATTTTTCTACAGTTACAAACATTACTATTACATATTTACGAAATAGTTTTGTTTGGTCATGGCCAAATAATCCACACAAGCGGGTTTATCTATGATATTAAAAACATATGAAGCACGTTTGTACGAAAATGAAAAATTTTAAATATTCACAAAAACATCCTACTTGTTGTTGGTGTTGGCAAGCTGCTTGTGTAGTTTATTTGGAACTTTTAAGTAAGAACTCCTTACTTTTATTTGCGAGTCTGTTTTTTTTTAAATTGAAATTCTTTTAAGTAAATATAAAAAAAAATAAAGTAGACTGTCAAATGGTAAAAATGCTTGCTTGATACAAAATTAAATTTTGTATTGAAAAATCAAATTTCGTATAGATTTTAAGCAATAGTATTTTTGAAACGTGCGGACATATTCTAGAAACAAAAATTACGTGATATTAAAAGCATTTGATATTTTCAATTCAATTATTTTTAAAACTACCATAGATTTTTCCAGATTATAAGACTAGTGCCTGGTAAAGATAAGTGGTCCGCAAAAAATGCGGTATATAAACGGAAATATTTTTATAAACTTTAAATACAGGATAGTTTTCAAAAAATGATCAATTTCACGTGATTTCGATTTCCAGAACATGTCTGATATAAAGTGCAGGAACACACATTAAAATTAAACAAAATGGACCAAAATACTTTTAAGCCATGTAAAATTTGTTGTTTTTGTTCTTAAAAAATAAGACATGTATTATGTATTACTATTGGTTATATTTAAATACAACCATAATCAGGTATGTTCTAGGTTTAGACTCGAATTGAAAACGAAAAATTTTTTCAATCCGCATAAGTGATAAATTGGTGTTCTCAAATCCGCATGTTTTTGTGTATTCGAAGTTTTTGTTCGAAAATTTTTTTTTGAACTAAAGATCGCTAATTTTCTAACCGTAGCATGATAGCAATATCTAATATTTTTAAAAAATCGTGAAAGCTGTAAAGAATTACAGGAAAAAATCGTTACCTTGGCTCAAATTCTCAAGAAATTGCAAACTTTTAAACAAACCCAAAAATATATTTTAAATCTCTAAATGGGTTAAAAAACAAAATGTCGGAAAATAATAAAAAAATTGCAAAAATAGCGAAAATTCGCGAAAAAATTTTAATATTTCAAACCAGCCATACAATTTATTGAAAGTCCCTAAAACTATAAGGAATGGCAAACATTAGGTAAAACTTGCTAAATTCACGGAAATTCGCAAAAAAATTGCTAACAACGGCATGATAACAAAGTCTACTAATAACACGAACAAATCGTTTATCGCGCGAACATCGCTAAAATTCGCGAAAAATTGCAAAATTTGAAACAAACCCAAAAACTTATTTAAGATCGCTAAATCAAATAAAAAACAAATTGTCTGAAAATAACACAAAAATCGTTAAAAAAATTAGCTATAATTACATCAAAATCAATGAATAAATCGATTTTAAATTTAGGGTTAGTAAGCGCCTTTTGCGTTTTAGATAGCGACATATTTTTGATTAAATTGGATTAAGAAGATTTTAAGCTAAAAGCAAAATTAATTTTTTTGTTAAAAATGTTATCACATATTAGAATAAAAGTCGATTCGTTTTACTTTCACCAACCCATCTCTACTCTAATTGAAAACGAATAAAAAAATGCTAAAGTAATCCACTTTCGAGTGGATTCGGATTCTAGAACACACCCGAATAATCAAATATTAAAAATATTTTTTGGCCCTATCAAAAGTATTTTGGCCCATTTAAATCGTCAATTTGGCCCAAAAGAAAACAACTGGAAATGCATCACTGATTCTTGGTACACTGCTACCAGCGTGGCCATTTTGGCATTTTTGCAGCTAGATTAAGCATTTTTTTTTGTCTGATTTAGCTGCAAATTTTTAGCATTTTGTTTAGCATTTTTCAACTACATGTTTAGCATTATTTAATTTAAGAATATTCAAGTAATCTTTTTTTGAAAAACTACCACACTCTTTTTGTTGAATGCAAATACAAACCCCTACTCGTTTGCTATAGAAACTGTACAATCTTTTAAAATTTGACCAGTTTGTTCTTAAATTCATGTTAAGACGATTTTTTCCCCTCAATTACGATTTTGAAAATTTTTTGGAATCGAAAAGAGATACCCAAGGCGAATTCATTCCAGGTAATCAGGTTTTTGTAAAATCATTGTACAATGTCATAAACAGAAATTGTTTTATTTCACATAAACAAAGATAATAAACAAAATTTTGACATCCAACAATGATAAAGCTAAAAAAGTTATCATCAGGGCTTTTAAGGCCACCTACAATAAATTCGACTTGGAGATACCATAACTTTTGAAATAGAAAAACAAATACGAATTACATGCCGAGATTTTATAGCTCAATTTATTTGTCAACTTAGAAAACGATTGTTAAACAAATTTCATAATATGTATAATAAATGCTAATTTTTTTTGTGTAGAAAAAAGCTTAAAAAGTAATAAATGCAAATTAAGCGAACGAAAGAAGAAATGATTGATTTCACTGTATAAGACATTTCAACTTTGGAACATCAGTGGCTGAAACCAAATTCATATGAATTGTTAAATAAGAACTCAACAGTTGATTTCTGGATAAATGTACATATATGGATATAAAAATTCATTACATGAAAATCGATTCAGCGAATTAGCTTCTTTTGCTATGCAGTTCTTGGTTTTGGCAAGTAGCAACGCGGAAGTTAAAATAGGGTTTTAGTGGTATAAATATCTTAAAAACGAAAACAGAATGACGTTCAAGACTATGAATTCGCTACTTTATATTAGGTGTGACTCAATTTTTTTCGATAGTTTTAAAGAAATATACGATCTTATTTAAAAATGCGATAAGAACATATATTATAATGATATCTCGATCGATTCTTCAGAAGCTGAAGAAGAATATTCATTTGATGACGTATTTAATTTAATATATGAATTTTTTTTTTAATATATTATATAAATTTTATTAAAATACTAAATAATACCCATTTATGGGTAAAGTTCCTTTGATTTTTGGTATGGTATGGTACCTTTTGTTTGAAAACTTTTTTTGTACGCATGAATATAAAGACTGAAATACGTTTCTTTTATAGTTTTAAGACTTTTTATAAGCTAAAAATTTCTTATTGTAAACAAATGTGTGGCTTTGTTGAAGCAAAAAGTTATGACTCAAAGTATACTAAAATTTACTTAAATACCGCTTAAAAAATTTATTTCAATTCTATAGTTACTTAAATCCAGTTTTCGTTGCCTATGGTCAATTTCACCAATTCTATTTAAATATCAATTTAATTTAAATATAAATAAATATACCTAGTTTTTCATATAATTTTATTTATATTTGACATGACAATCGAATTTTAAACATTACAAAATACGAAGAAATGCCAGACTTTTTACATAAAAACGTGAAGCATTAGTTAGTTTAACCCTGCACGGTTACTCTTCGTCGAATCGTCGAAGGTCATTTACATTTTATCATATGTACATATAACTTTTTTATGTGTATTTAAATTACGCCTTTTTTCAACAACGTTAGCTGATGTCGAAAGCTTTAAAAAATAAATTATTTGAAAACACAAAAAATTTGCTAAAATTCGAATCATATTTTGAGATGGATGAAAAACTTTTATTTTTTATGTTTTATTTTAGTTTATTTTTTAATAAAATGCATAACTTAAGAAGTTTTTGTTAATTTTTTACTTAAAAAAACTTTCCGCCAGATTTTTTTTTAAAAAGTTCGTCGATTTTGATCATTAGAAAATTATTCTTTATATGTATCAAGGCCCATCTATCAGGTCTGCTTTCTTGTACAAAAACAAAAAAAGATTCTTTTTAGTTGTCAAAAATTAACTACCACATATACAAAGCAAAAGGAAAAAACGTGTATGTTTGGCATACCATAAACATATACATGCACATGTAAGCAAAATGTAAACAACTTTTGACAACTAAAAAGAACATAAACAATGATCATCAGGCTTCTTGCGCAGACCTTTTCAATGGGCCTTGATATTTATGTACATATATGAAAATTTTACTAAATACCATGGCCCAATTAGTAGGTCTGCTTGAAACGCCTGCTGATTTTTGGCAGAGTTGTGTTTTTAATAATAATACATAGCAAGGCGGATTCATATAAGGTGGTCTTATTTTGAAAACGTTTACAACACTGTAAAGTATTTTAACGTTGTGTCAAAAATAATACAACATTGTAGTAAACAATTTTAACAAATATTTCATTTTCTTTTTATTTTAAATTGATTTTTTTGAAATGTAATAATTTAAAAAAATTTTAAATCTCATAATTTTAAGTGAAAAATATAAAATTTAGTAAATATTCCCCAGAACCACATGAACGGTATATCATTTTGACACAAGGTTAGTAATCAGCTGTTTCTTACGGAGCAAGATAAGGCCACCTGCTGTAAATTCGCCTTGATACATAGGCATAAATGGGCAAAATGTCAAAAGTTGTTTACATTTTTGAACGCCATTCTGTTTATTTGAAAATTGTTTACTTTTTTGATATGCTTTTTGGTTTCAAAATATTATTTTTCGTATTGTAAAAATAGAAATAAAATTGAATTATTGTGACAAAAATTGTGTACAAAAACTTTAAATAATTATAATAATAAAAAACAATAGAAGTAATAAATAAAAAACTAAAATGCGGACACAATGGAGAACATTTATCGTCTCCTTCACAGTGATGATACAGCAGCGCCAGTATATTGATCATTTGATGCCTAAAGTGTCATATTACATGTTACAAGCATGTTACAAACTCTGTTTCGTATAAACGATTCGATAAACAAAAATGAATCTGGAGATAATCATTTGAACAGCACATTAAAGAAAACAAAATCAGTGTCAACATTTTTATTTCAAGAACAGAAGAGTAATTTCCATAGACGAACATGTTGACCAAGGGGACACTGCTTCTATATCTGGTAAATCATTTCCGTTGTTTTCTTCACACCAATTTGCAGACGGAGGAGGAAAGTAAGCAGTATTTGATGTGTTGTTCAAATGATTATCTCCAGATTGATTTTTGTTTGTAACATGCTATGGACATGGCACTTTCGGCATCATGGCGCTGCTGTATCATCACTGGGGAGGAGATGAAATATGTTCTCCATTCTGTGCGCCTTTTAGTTTTTTATTTATTATACATATATATTTTATATAAAAATTTAAAACACAAACAGCAAATACTAGTAGTATTTTGAAAAATTTAAACATGTAATTTATTTTTATTGTTTCTATACATAAAATATAGAAAAAATCTTCCCATTGTCCTTTCGTTTGCATTTTCTTAATCGCCCAATTAGTTCTAAGCACTTTTTTAGAACAAACTTATTATACAAAAATTTCGATTGAAAATCTCTCATTCAACAAAATAATTACAAAACACATAGGTACATATTTCTTGACAACTGACAACTTTTCGACATTTTTACCATTTGTATACACAAACAAAATGCGTGTTGTTTTTTCTATTGTTGCATTGTTGTAGTTGTGCGCAGACCTACTAATTGGGCCATGCTAAATACGAACAAAATAAGTTAAAATCTTGAAATTTTTTTGATTTTGGATTTTAATGTTTTAACAAACGAAATTGATTACTTAACAAAAAAAACTTCTCTCCGTGCATGATTTTAATAAATCAAAATAAAAAAAATTATCGCTTTGACTTATCAAATTTGGCAATAACCGAAAAATCATTTATTAATCCACAAATCAATCTGTTGGTAATATTTTGTTTTGTTTAGCACGGCCACAAATCAAATTCAGGCCATCAAACTTCATTTAAAAGTTGTTGTTTGACTTTTTTTTGGGAAATATTTGTCAATTAATAAATTTAAAAGTTTTTTCCATACATTTTTAAACAAAACTTAATAAAATTTGAAGAAATTACGTGCCCAGACATCAAACTGGCGTCAAATATTTACGAAAATCCAAATTAAGTCAAATTCACATCAAACCATACGTGTGAGTTTTTTGTTACCAGCCCAATTATAAAAATGTGAGTTTGATGAGCCAGTTTGATGTGTGGCCATGCCGATTTAAGAGTTTAATTAATCGAGATCTTTAAATAATTGATTGGACGCACATCTCCACTTTTAATGAAAAACTACTTACGTTTTTTCCATTTCACGGAAGGCACCCCACAACATTAATAAACCAGACATAAAGAAGAAAGTATCGACACACAAGGAACCGTTTTGTACTAACATAGAGTATGGAGTTTCAACCCACTGTGTTTTTAAATTAAAAGAAGTTATTAATTAAATTATAAAAAAATAAAGAAACTTACAGTGTAAAATTTGTTTTTGTTGATATGAGGTAAATCATAGAAAGTCATGTAACCATGGCCAAATACGACCCACAACATAGAGAAGCAACGAATACCATTAAGGCAATGAATTACATTAGGATTATCGACTTTTTTAACAGTAAAAATCTTGGGAGCATTAGTGAGAACAGAGAAAGCCAAGAGCAGGGGTTTTTTAGGTTCTAAATTAAAAAAAAAATATAAGTATATATGCACATAAATAAATATAAACAGTATAACATTAAATTAATTCAAGACTTACGATTATTATTAGTTTGAACATAATCATAAATAGAACTAGCAATCATGCAAAATACAACAAAGCTGATAAAAACTCTGAAATTACATAAATATAATTTTTATTACTCTTATTAATTTTTGTTATATATTTTTTTAACCATTTAATTACTTACATGGCAAAAATATCAATACCACGCAGTTCAATAGGTTCATCGATTTTACAGAAATCGTTGCTGATCATATTTGCTGTAATTTCTTGACCATAATAGGTTTTAATTACTTCCTTTAAGATTTCATTAGTTTTTGTGGGCGAGCAAGATTTAGGTACACAAACACCCAGTTCAAAAGCTTCAGGATCTTTTCGCTTATAACTTATAGCCCTGCTCCACTCATCACGTTTGTTGATTTTATTCATAAAGCCCTTGATGGGAACCTTAGCTAGACAGTACTGACCCCTTATTTCATGACTTTCAGAAACTTTTCGAGTAGCTGCAATACATTCTTCAAATTGTCCCATGCTGATGACATGACCCCACATAAGACCGAAAGGTAAACGGCCCCATGAATCAGGATCTAAAAACAATAAATCAAAATTAAATTACATATCGCACTTGTTCAACAATACTGTAATAACTCAAAATGTGAAAATTTTTAGTAGAAGCAAAACTTTTATGTGATCGCTCATATTTAACCATTCTTGAATTTTTTTCATAAATGAAAAATGTAAAATATGTAACTTTTTTTTCACAACCATCAATGATTAATGTTTCGCCAATTCATTCATGTTGGTGAGGAAAACTACATTTTTGCGTTTCTTCAGTCTTGAATAATGAGGATACAAAAAGTTTTAGTAACGCTCCTCACTAGTAATAGGTACGAAATACCTGTGTCTATTTGTTTGTGTAAAATATTTTTGATAAAGGCAACAAACCACCCAGTGTCTGTTGGATTTTTTTTAGGTAAAAATTTTTGAAAAAAAAATTAAATCTTAAATGCAGAATAATGGAACATCACATTTCATAAGTTTACATGAGAAGCAAAAAACTTTGTAAAATGTTAGATATTTCAGTTAAAAATGCGATAACCGATATATTTTTGATTGATAGTTGTGTGTGTTACGTTGTATTAATTTGTAATTTTTATCCTGTCGGACTTTGATTTTACTTAAAACTAACTTACTGCCAACCAGAAATGAGTCAGAGGTGACTAAAAAGCTAGCTCATTTCCCTTGTGTAACTCTATTCAGTTTTTACACGTAGTGTCATTAGAGCGAGTCAGTACTCACTCACTCTGCGTAAGTTTCAGCTAACCACAAGCTAGCTCATTACGAGTTAGCTTGTAGTGCATAAAGTAAGAGGGCACTATGAGTTAGGTATAAATTGACTTAGAACAAGTCAACACCCTATCCACCCTTCATATTAATATTATTATTAATTAATTACTTGTATGTTTTTATTATTTCTTACAATATTTATTATATTTTATTATTGAGTATTATCTATGTACGAGTACCAATTCACTTTTTGCACTTTGATTTTTAGATGTTTTTAATTTTATGAAATAACGACAAATTTTTCTATCTGAGCTACCTAAACAAGAGCGGCAAGCGTTTTTTTAAACTTGAAAATTCTAATTCAAATACATTTTCAATAAAACAAACCGACATATCGATCTGTTAAATAAGAGTGTCCAGCCGGGTAGTGTTCAATTCGCGTTCTTTAGGTTTGTTTCATAAAAATTTTATGGTAATTATGAGTTTTGACAAACAAAAAACGCTTGCCGCTCTTATTTAGGTAGCTCAGTATGTTAACTGAAAACAAAAAAATATTTCAACAAAAAAAGTTTCAACTGCATTGTTCATGTTTTTTAATTTTTGTTTATTTCTGTATCAGATTTGAGTTATTTCTGAAGCTAGTTAAAAATGAGTTAGTTAAAAGTCAGCCTTATTTCGAGTTAGCTCATAAAAGTCCGACAGGGTAGGAACAAAAAGACGTATCATCAACAAATGTATATTAGTATTATGCGAAACAAACATATAAATATTTGTGTTAAATTAGCGGAAAAATAGAATATATACTATATGATAATCACACGATTAATATGTAGCATCATTAGGCTTGCGTCGACAGGGTATAATAAGTTTGCTTTTCTTATGCAGCACAGGCAGTACTGCATTTAACAATGTGGAGCATACCTATTATGTATAATTTTTAATAGATTTAAATTATTAATAAGGTTAAACAAAAAAATGTACTCCATTAAATTTAGCTATGAATTGATTTTAAAAAGCCATCTTTTTCATTCTAATTTAAAAGTATTTTGATCTCCTTAAAATGAATTTTCTTAATGAATTTTTTACAATGAACAAATTTTGCAAATAAAAATTTGACTCATATACATACATACTTATATAACGAATTATTTCAAAAGAACTCTGCATCGCATACTTACAATGCTATGTCCGAAGCAAAAAGTAAATTTTAATTAGGTGATTTCGGAAAAATAATAAGAAAAAGAAAAGAGAGAGAGAAGTCCAACTAAGAGTAGTGTTGATAGCAGCTCCCGTATTAAGTAGACGTAAAAGTTGGACAAAGTAGTACTACTCCAAAGAAAGTACTACTTTTTATTCTAAAATATTGATTATTTTAAATAAACTAATAAAAATATTTCTTTTGTATTATAAACTTTTTATATTATAATGAAGAAATTGTGTGGTCCCATACAAATTCATTATAGGGAAATTGAATTTATTTAAAAGGAAATACATACATAGATATTTTAACTCATAAGGTATATATGGACAGTTCCGGCGAAAAGTCTACTTTTTGTAACATAACACCAGAAGTAATTTAAATTGTTTCTTAAAAAAATTGTAAATGTATAGTTTACTTTTTTATATTTAGGTGCAAAGCGCAACTAGCTCTACATTAAGTAACTAAAGGGATAACGGTTGAACAACGTGGCCTTAAAATACAATCTTAATTGCATTCTGGCGTTACATTAAACAAAAGTAGACTTTTCGCTGAAAATGCCCATAACAAGCAAAGATTTTTAAATTTGATAGCTTGAAAAATAAATCTATATAAGTCCAAAGTTGACTAAAAAATGTTTTATACAAAATGTCTTGCTCAATTTGCAGTCTTATTCATATTCAGTTTTGTAATGCAAGTCAAAATCCACTTCCGTTTTTTTAGCGTCACGCCAGCGCATTTGGTTATACATATCTGCAAATCCTTAGCGTCGATTGCTGTAATTTTTTTCTGAATATAGTGCTACTTCATTACTTACTTTATATAAAAACCCTTTTTACAATTTTTTTACATTTTGTGGTACAAATATCACGACACGTCAAAATGGAAATGCCCATATACCATATGTATATGATAGTATACTATCATAATAATAATGACAGTCTAATGGAAACAAAAACCTAAGGACCTGCTGCCATTTATTCTTACAAATTGTTAGTGTTTTGAAGTGCAATGGAGTAGGCTGCAAAATTTCTAACAGTCCTATGTGGAAGAAGCTGATAGTCACACCTATTATTGGTTTCGGCTTTTATAATTTTTTCTTATGCAATAATTTTTAGACTCACCACTAATTCCACTAACACCGTGGTAACAGTTATAAAATAAATTACCCAGTTTTGACGTTTAAAAATATATTAATGTGTTCTTATAAAAAGAATTAAATACTCTTCTAATTTTTTTCTTGAGTGAGATTATACATTATGTTGTTATTTTTGATGATACGTAATTTTTAATTTTGTAAATAACTTGGATATTTTTTAAGGTAGCAGTTTAAAATTTTATTAAAACATGAAACGTGAATCGTAATCAACAAAACAAATTTATTTAAAATTTTCTAATAATACCTGGGGCCTAATTCTGGCAGTCGTGATCGAATAATTTCTCCTTTCGAAAGCAATTTTATTTCAGTCAATACTGAACGAATCGAAATTATTTCTTTTTAATATTGTGAAACTCAAATTAATACTTTACAACACTGCATTTTGGTTTGTTTGTGTAAACAATTCCCCTGCGGGAAATTTGTGTCAATACAGACTGGTGCTGGGATTTGTGAAAATAGAACAAGTACAAAAAGAAAGGACTCATGACCAGTGCAAGAAGAACCAATCCGTTTATGGTTTATGAAGAACAAAAAGGTAAAAAAGTAATGAATTACAGTACAGTCTTCACCGGTGCTGTGATTTTTTGGTACTTTATAAAATAAGGTTCTTGAATTTAATTCTAGGACTTGTTGTATTGAAATACTACTACATTGTATTAAAATAATACTACATTGGAGTAACTGACACTAACCTCGTTCATTGAGAATAGATCTGTGACTGGTCAAATGGTGTCAATTGACCCCCTCCAATGACAACCCCGTGTACAAGTGATAGGTCTTAAGCCTATATTTATATGAATAAAGCCTATAGTACACGGAATGTAAAAATCCACATGCGCATGTGGTTCTGACGTAATTTTGTCGTCATCACACAACACGAACTTGCTTTTGTGGCATTTATTGTAGTTTTAAATAAATTAACAAAAAAGACTTAAAAACAATTAATAAAACATAAAATAAAACTCGTAAAATAATGAGTTTAGCTTCCACAGTTGAATAAATATATTAAGGGAAGGTTTAAAATGCTCATTGCAAATCCTTTATAATGGGTGATTTTAAGCCCCAAAGAGCTTACGAAAAGTAAGCTGTCAAACGAACTGTCATACTGCTTTAAATTTTTTTCTCAGGCACATCATCATGAATAGATTCATGCTTGAATAACGCTACCAAAATATCCAAATTTTCTTTGAAAATCAGCCATCGATTTTCGCAACTTTTAAGCAACTTCATGATTAAACTGACGCAACGTATTTTTCACAATTGAAGGCTATGTGCTGATTCAGAGAAAATAAACTGTCAATTTGACTTCAAGGCCGTGCGATGTGACATCTGATAAAACAGCAGCAATTGATGTCTTGGAGGTCAACAGTGTTCATTTTATTCGTGACAAGCAGCCAGAAATACTCAAAAAAATGCTCCTCACCCTCATGAATGTGAAAAAGCAGTAACATTTTAAATTTTCACGCTCGCTCATGACTGAAACTTTAGTGAACGTTTCGGTACTCTGCTATAAACCATCGCGAATTACCTTTACAGGTGGCAGTACAAACGAAGCTCAGCTACATTTTGTCATTCTTTAGATGGAGGTCCACACCACGCATTTAATGCGTTTATGCATCATGCATCTGTCAAAAGTGTACTTACAAGTTACGTAGAATGCATATACGCATCGAACGCATTACGACTTTGCATCTGACTTTTACAGAACCAATCTTTTAAAGGTAACATACGACATGTATGTTCATTAGGGTGAGTATTGATTAAAAACAAACAAACAATTTTAGGACGATCGACGAAGGCTAAGGCGATCATCACGCCCACCAAAGTTTGAGAAAAATTATATTTTTTTATATGTAATTTGACTTTATGCTTCATAACTTAGAAAATATTCATTTTGTAGAAAAGTTGTTAACAAGTTTTTCCTTGATCTCTTATTAAACAAAATAAACTAAAAGATATCGAATAAGCCACTAAAAAAATCAAATATTTTATTTATTAAAGAAACGCATTTTCTATTAATCACGTATTTTTAATTTTGCTTAAAACCATTTTATTTTTTATTTTTAAAAAAACCGACCAGCCGGGCACCTGACGTTTATCCTAATTCGGGGACGCTGAATCAATCCAGTGGTTAGATATACCGTTATTTAAAAATGAAGGAGGTTGCACAACATATATTCGCGTAACTCAAAAACGGTTTAGTTTATTGAATAAACTAAAAATCCTAAAAAAGTTTAACGGTAATTCTTATATTCGCAATTGTTTTAGAAACGTATATTTTTTTAACAAAAAAAAAAAGATTTTTTTAGCAAAATTTACAAATTTTTGTTTTTTAAAAAATCATAAAAAATTGGAAAATGCAGCTATGCTTATAGCTTATAATTTTTTCTGGGCATATAAAAAAACGAAGATGCAAACAAAAAAAGCCATAAATGATAAAATGTTAAAAACTTTTTAATTTATTCACAAAACATAAACAATTTCCATTCAGAAGTGGAGATAAAGGAAAAGTATGTTTTCGGAAACTGTTAAGATCTAATGAAGGTCGGTCATACATTTTAATCCCCTAGGGGTGACTCCTTGGCAGTTATGGGAGGGACTCTTTCTTCTTGTTAGTCTGTATTGGAACAATAATTTATTTATTGCGAGTGGATAAATCGCTAAGAACTGTTAGAATTCTATCTCTAAAAATAAACTAGGTGCATATGAATGTCCTTCCGAAAGTCAGTTTAAGTGACCACGAATTACGATGGTATTTACATAATTTAAAACTAAGAAAATTTTTACAATTTTTTTGAACAGAGATTTTTAGGACAGAAAAGAAAGCAATGTACTGTTGAAATATTTCACAGAATGTTTGAATAATGCCCTGTTGAATCACCAAAAGTATGTAAAATGGCAATATTACAATGGAAGTAGAGGTTGACAAGGATGTAATTCGTAGTTATTAAATTTTTATTATTTTAAAAGATTTTTCACAATGTTTTTACCAGAGTTCAGAGAAAGTCATATGTGATCGCTCATATTCAACCATTCTTGAATTTTTTACATAAATGAAAAATGTAAAATATGTAACTTTTTTCACAGTCATAAATGAATTGTTAATATTTCGGCAAATTCATTCATGTTTTTGATGAAAAATCCAATTTTGCCTTTCTTCAGTCATGTAAAATGAGGAAAAAAAAAGTTTTAAAAACGATCCTCACTAGTAATGTTGTTGTTGCTCGACAGTTTGCATGACTACAGCTCGAAATGCCTGTGTGTGTATTTGTTTGTGTAAAATATTTTTGGCAAAGGCAACCAGCCAAAGTGTCTGTTGCATTTTTTGTAGGAAAAAATTATTGGAAAAAAATTAAAAGGACTGCACATATCGTCATCTTAAATGCAGAATAACATAACATTTCATAAGTTTACATGCAGAGCAAAAAACTTGTAAAATGTTAATTATTTGCGATTTAAAATCAATTTTAAATATTTCAGATAAAAATGCGATAACCCATATATTTTTGAAGAAAAATATCATTTTTATTATTTTTTAAAATGTGTTATTATATATTAATTTGTATTTTTTGGAAACAAAAAGACATATCGTAAAAGAAAGTATATTAGTATTAAGTGAAACAAACATATAATATATTAAATTATTAAATATTTGTGTTTAATTACCGGAAAATGGAATATATACATACATATATATAAATATATGATAATCGCACGATTAATATGTAGCATCATAAGGATTGCGTTGACATGTTAAATAAGTTTGCGGTATTTAGTAAACGTAAATATTGGACAAAGTAGTACTTCTTCAAAGAAAGATATTATTAGAATTTAATAAAGCTGAAGAATTAACAAAATATAGCTAAACAGTCTATATTCCACTACTTATTTAAAAAAAAAATTGCGTTTATTCTAAAAATTTATAAAAATTGTCTTTTTGAGGGATATTGATGAAGGGCCACTTGGAAGAATGCAATTCTAACACAAAAAACCCCTAAAATTTTAAATAAACTAATAAAAAATATTTCTTTTGTATTATAAACTTCATATTTTATGGTCCCATACAGATTTATTATAGGGAAGTTCGACTATATTTAAATTTATTAAAAAGGAAATACATATGTACATACATATATAAACTCAAAAATCTAAGGACCTGCAGATGTTGTCATTTATTCTTGGAAATTCTTAGCGTTTGGGAGTGTAATGGGGTAGGCTACACAATTTCAAGATTACTAACGGTTCGGTTCTTTTAATTTTACAGCACTTTTTTATTTTTTCTTATGCTATACTGAAAATTATTATTATTAATTATTATTTGATCACAAATTTCACTAGCACCGTAGTAACAGTAATCAAACAGATCACCCAATTTTGATGTTGTAAAAAAATGTGTTCTTATAAAAATAATTAAAAACTCTGCTAATTTTTTTCTTGAGTGTGATTATACATTATGTTGTTAAGAACAATGATATACATATGTATTTGATAACACTTAATTTTTCATTTTGTAAATAACTTGGTTATTTTTTTAGATAGAAGTTTAAAATTTTATAAAAATATATTGTAACGTGAATTGTAATCAACAAAACAAGTCAATTTCAAATATTCCAATAATATCTTCATTGTTTTGCATTTAAGCTACCGATATGTGTCTTGTTTGTGAAAAATAAAAATTCTTTGATGCCTTTAAAAAGGTCACTTTTTCGTTTCGTTAAAAAGACGTACCTAAAGGCAGAAATATTAAGAGAAAAAATAGCCACAAGAACTTGTTGGTATTTTGTGCTTGTAAAAATATTTTGGTTTCTGTACCAATCGCGTCGGTGGGTTTTTTTTTTTTGAAAACACTTTTCTTAAGCAAGTAAAAATATTTAAAAAAAAAAAAAATGAAAAGGTCTTGTTCTGCTACAATTTATGTGTAAATAACCTCTACACATAAAAGCAAATGTGACAGTAGGTAAAGTATTTGGTCAAGAAGATGTTTTATTGACGGATTAATGAAAAATGTACAATAAGAAAAGGCAACAGGACAAATTATTCAAACATCTGTGCCTACATTTTAATTCTACCTATTGGTATCATAACTTTTTACAAAATATGCAAAAAATGCGCACCTGTGTTTGCCTGCAAAAATGTATAAAGTCATTATAACAGTTCAAATTTACGTCAAGTAAATTACCACAAAATGGTAAGGTTAACTCTTTGGGCTCTGTTATATAATTCTAGCATAAAAAAGTAAGCAATAAATTTCGTGCGAAACAATAAAGTTTCATTAATCCGTCAAAAAAACCCAAATACTTTACCAACTGTCACATTTGCTTTTATGTGTAGAGGTTATTTACACATAAATTGTAGCAGAACAAGACCTTTTAATTTTTTTTTTAAATATTTTTACTTGCTTAAGAAAAGTGTTTTCAAAAAAAAAAAAACCCCACCGACGCGATTGGTACAGAAACCAAAATATTTTTCAAGCACAAAATACCAACAAGTTCTTGTGGCTATTTTTTCTCTTAATATTTCTGCCTTTAGGTACGTCTTTTTAACGAAACGAAAAAGTGACCTTTTTAAAGGCATCAAAGAATTTTTATTTTTCACAAACAAGACACATATCGGTAGCTTAAATGCAAAACAATGAAGATATTATTGGAATATTTGAAATTGACTTGTTTTGTTGATTACAATTCACGTTACAATATATTTTTATAAAATTTTAAACTTCTATCTAAAAAAATAACCAAGTTATTTACAAAATGAAAAATTAAGTGTTATCAAATACATATGTATATCATTGTTCTTAACAACATAATGTATAATCACACTCAAGAAAAAAATTAGCAGAGTTTTTAATTATTTTTATAAGAACACATTTTTTTCCAACATCAAAATTGGGTGATCTGTTTGATTACTGTTACTACGGTGCTAGTGAAATTTGTGATCAAATAATAATTAATAATAATAATTTTCAGTATAGCATAAGAAAAAATAAAAAAGTGCTGTAAAATTAAAAGAACCGAACCGTTAGTAATCTTGAAATTGTGTAGCCTACCCCATTACACTCCCAAACGCTAAGAATTTCCAAGAATAAATGACAACATCTGCAGGTCCTTAGATTTTTGAGTTTATATATGTATGTACATATGTATTTCCTTTTTAATAAATTTAAATATAGTCGAACTTCCCTATAATAAATCTGTATGGGACCATAAAATATGAAGTTTATAATACAAAAGAAATATTTTTTATTAGTTTATTTAAAATTTTAGGGGTTTTTTGTGTTAGAATTGCATTCTTCCAAGTGGCCCTTCATCAATATCCCTCAAAAAGACAATTTTTATAAATTTTTAGAATAAACGCAATTTTTTTTTTAAATAAGTAGTGGAATATAGACTGTTTAGCTATATTTTGTTAATTCTTCAGCTTTATTAAATTCTAATAATATCTTTCTTTGAAGAAGTACTACTTTGTCCAATATTTACGTTTACTAAATACCGCAAACTTATTTAACATGTCAACGCAATCCTTATGATGCTACATATTAATCGTGCGATTATCATATATTTATATATATGTATGTATATATTCCATTTTCCGGTAATTAAACACAAATATTTAATAATTTAATATATTATATGTTTGTTTCACTTAATACTAATATACTTTCTTTTACGATATGTCTTTTTGTTTCCAAAAAATACAAATTAATATATAATAACACATTTTAAAAAATAATAAAAATGATATTTTTCTTCAAAAATATATGGGTTACCGCATTTTTATCTGAAATATTTAAAATTGATTTTAAATCTCAAATAATTAACATTTTACAAAGTTTTTTGCTCTGCATGTAAACTTATGAAATGTTATGTTATTCTGCATTTAAGATGACGATATGTGCAGTTCTTTTAATTTTTTTCCAATAATTTATGCCTGCTAAAAAGCAGCACATACATTTTGGTTCACCATGGTGCTGCAGCCAACAAATAATTTTACAAAACAAAACACACACACATGCTTTCACGTTGCCCAGCGGGAAAAATTGCCAGCGCTTTCACTTTGCAGGCCTTAAAGAAGGTTTACAACTGTCTTTTTAATAAACTTTTACTTATTCCACTCTGCATTATTTTAAAAGTTCTTTTAGAATAGTTTTTATTAAATATTTTAGAAATTGAGATTTTCTATTCTAAGATAAGGCCTTTCGAAATCGTTAAAGTAGATCCAATGACATACTGTGTAAATTAGAAATACAGTTGGAATGCGACTGAAAAACTTTATATCGCCAATAAGGCATTCTATAAGGCCTCTTTACTTCTTCATTTTCCCGCTGTTAATGGACGGGCAAATCGCGTTTTTTTTCTTTATGAGGAATTTGAATGTGAATTTTTTTAAATTTTTCATATCTGACAAATTCACATATGAATTTTTTTGTTTGCTCATTTTTCATGAATGAGGAAATTCAAAATATTTTTTTTCCTCACCCTCATGAATGAGAAAAAGCAGTGCAATTTAAAATTTTTCACGCTCGCTCATGACTGAAAAATGAGCGAACGTTTCGGTACTCTGGTTTTTACTATTATTAGTATTCTAATACCCAAATGTATAAATTACCTAACGTTTTCTTGATATTGTAAAAATAGATAACCTTTTTTTATCTAGCTCTTATTTTCTGTTATTAATTTTTGTTAATCTAGCTTTATTTACTGTTGATATTTTTTGTTACTCTAGCTTTAATTTATTGTTTTTAATTTTTTTATTGACCTTTTATAAATAATAAATATATTTCTCATACAAAAATAAAAAAAAATTTTATTTAAGATAAGAATTTTACCTTTTTATTAGTTAGATATAAAATTATTATCAGTATAATAAAACGATAGTTTTTCAAAAAATTTAAAAATGCGATTTCACTCTCGTTATTATTGGAATTTATCAGGGCTGTCACAGAAATCAAATCCGATCGAAAGTGATTTCGTTTTATGTGAAGCAAAATACAAAATCATTTTCACTTTGGAAAACGATATTATAAGGAAATGTACAATTTAGTCTGTAAAAACTATAGTTTTCCATTCGAAAACGGTTATCACTTGTGATACTTTTTATCACTTATATGATATCGTGTTGATTTCGTTACAATATCGCTATTGTTATTCAAATATGTATTTATTAATAACTCAAAAAACTAAATACAATTTTTGTTCGTTTATAATACAAAGTTAAAGTTTAATTTATCTTTATTGAACCTTTTCAAACGGTATAAAAAGTACAAAGTAAATAAACAAAACGAAATTTTAAGACTATAATGTAACATCTTAAAAAACTAGAGCGCTTATAGCAACAAGTTTACAATGAAAAGTAGTATTCATATTGCACTGGTTCCCCTAAAAAGATTTTTAAATTTTCACGTTTTGCAAGAAATCGATGTACAGTATTTTCTAGTGTTTTGCAAAAAAAAAAATACATTTATATCCCCTTTGTAGTATAAGAATACATACAAAAGAAAACAGTATTTTGTCTCTACTGAAAATTTATAAATTTTGAGTTAACCCCCATTAGAGGAACCGCCTTGTTCACGAGGCTTTCATAATTTAAGAGAAAATCTCCTAAACTTAAATTATCAACTTAAAAATAAATTTAAAATAACAACAAACAAAACAAAAAAAAAAAAAAAATAACCCCTATGTGTTCCTAAAGAACTTTAAGAGTAAAAAAGATGTCCAATTGATAAATTCAAATCAAAAGAAGGTGATACATTTATAAACCAAATGGTAACAAGTAATTTGTACTTGAACAGGTAACATTTTTCTGACTTATAAATATATCGATAATGAATATGTATTCATGAAATCTTGATCTAGTTACAAACCTACTTAATATATCAAAACTATAGGTGTAACTAGATATTTATATTTTAGATTTTTTATAAATGCAAAGTTTTGAATAGCGTAAAAATGTTCGTTCCAAAATTTCAAGTTCTTTAATTATTACAGTAGAAATGTTAAACCAAATGGGAAAGCCACATAAAAAGACAGGTCCACGGAAAGAATTATTTACTAAATCACAAGAAAATATTGCTTGAACCAAGACAATTTTGAACGATTCTCTTCCATGCCAAACATTTCTTATTGTAAAGATAAAAGCAGAAAGTTATGACTCAAAGCGAACTAGAATTTAATACAGTTAAAAAATTATTTTAATTAAATCAAGTTTTAGATGGCAATTTAACTAATTATATTTAAAGTATAGTTAGTTTTTCATATAATTAAGTAACGGGTCCGCCATCTAACGTTTTTTTTAAACTAGTGCTTATTTCGTGAATGGTAACACTTAGCTCATGTCCGATTTGACAGATAATTAATTGTATCCTTTCGCTGAACGAATATGGTGGTGTATACGCTTGAACAACGCTGGGAAATATTGCGACATTACTTTGAAAATCATGGTAATGTTGCAGAATGTATGCGAAAATTCCGTACGGATTTTGGAAGAAGAGAAGCACCGTTAGCTCCGTATGTTCGTTATCTTGTGAAAAAAGTGAAAGAAACTGGCATCCTCATCGATAAACCAAAGCGGGAAAAGCCAAAAACAGGGCGTACACCCGAGAATATTGCTGCTGTGGCAAAAAGTGTGCGTGAAGCGCCATCAACATCAATTCACCGTCGTTCTCAACAATTGAACATTTCGGAGACATCATTGAGACGAATTTTGCATAAAGACCTTGGTATGACGCCATACAAAGTCCAATTGGTTCAGGAGTTGAAGCATATCGATACAAATGAAAATTAATTGAATTAAACCAAGTGTATTTGAGCATTTTCTGAAAAATTTAAAGAACTCCGTAGCATTTGTATCTTGATGCATGAAATTCGATTTTCTTTAAAAATCAAGAAACCATGACTAACTAATGCAGCTTGAATTCAGAAATATCTTTTTTATTTTTAATAAAACCATGCTACGTTTGTATTTCTTGTTTCAAGAAACACATACCCAAAATTTTACTAAATATGAACAAAATAAGTTAAACCATGAAATTATTTTTGGATTTTTTTCTTTTAAGAAACGAAATTGATTACTTTAGAAAATAAACTTCTTTCCGTGTAAAACCAGTTTTTGTGAAACGAGAAATTGAAAAAATAAATATGTGTCGTCACATAAAACGCAAAAAGCGCTACCTAACATTTTGAAAATTGTACAGGAGAAGCAAAAAGCGTTTAAAATGATAAATTGATAAATCGATTAAAACTGTTGATAATTATTTTTGCTATTTTTGTTGTAAAATTGACCAGTTGTTTTGGTAATTGAATAGGTCTTTTAGCGTTTACCATATTGTCGGTGAAAGTTTAAGTGCTCATACGCCATTTTGACGATTTTGTGTTAAGGATGCCTGCCACATTAGGTTTTCGACCCCAAATTTTTCAAATCTCCAATACGTGTTCGATTATCTCGTTGGTGGCTGAGATATATCGCGTCCATTTTGCTCTATATCCTTCAAAACAAAAATTTGCACTATATTCTATTTAGTGGCGTATAGAGCAAAATTTCAGCACAAAACATGGAAATTGATTGCTGATGAACATTTTGATCTACGTGGACTTAGTATTGTTTAATGAAAATATTATTCAGTATATTTTCTCTTAAAAAGAATTATTAAGAATAAATTTTCTCTTACTCTTTAAAAAAAGGGGGGAAAAGTAGAGTTAAAACATTATAAAAATTATAAATTAAAATTAATAATAA
Organism: Pollenia labialis; assembly: GCA_949318255.1. NCBI lineage: Eukaryota > Metazoa > Arthropoda > Insecta > Diptera > Polleniidae > Pollenia > Pollenia labialis. The sequence goes on from OX439142.1 coordinate 122,214,552, forward strand.
AAAAATAGTGATACAAATAACCAATGATAAAAATTGCAGCTCGACTAATGATCTTGTAATGACAATTTATATATCATAATCATTATTTGTGTGTTAAGTTTCAGAAGGTCTATTTAAGAATGTCGTTTGGACGATTGCGTTCACAGTGCTTTAGACAAGTATCTGAAACGTTTAAAAATTCACAGTATTTTGTCACTTGTTAATTATTTGAAAAATTTTGAACCAAATAAAATAAACATTAAGGTTATTGAAATAGAATTCTCAGATTTTAAGAATTTTTCCAAGATTTCTAAACAATTACATTTTTTGGTTCTTCCATTTAGTAAAATAAAGTTCTTCAATACATACAGAATAACTTGTTTACAATAAAATTTAAAAACTCAATATTGCAGACTCATATTTAAACAGCGACTATAATAAAAAGAGGTTTCCGGAATCAGTTACCAACACCATTAAATATTTTTAAAACACAGTTGAACATATTTAAGAGAAAAGAAAAAATTAAAAAATTTCCGATCTAAAAGTGTTATTCAATTTTATATCTGAAAAAGTCAATTTTGTTATAATAACTTTATAAAATGTATCTTATAATAACTTATGGATAGTTTTTATTTCATTTTTTTTTCAAATGAATATAATGTTTTTTATAAATAATTTGAGATCTGTTTTATTGCTTTGTTAATGCCATTTTGCTCTACGTGTGTGTGTTTGCAAGAAAATATGACTAAGGTGGCGTATAGAGCAAACAGAAATTTTATTACCATTAGAAAATATACCGCTGTAGATGCGATCTCGAGATAAAAAACATCTATTCATAATTATCTTTCAAAGACGAATATGTGGTATAAAAATCAAAAATCCTATCGAGTAGTTTTTTAGAAACAATTTCTGAACCTTCTAAATAGATTCTCTCAAAATGCAATTTTTGCACGTAGATCACTTAAACTTTCGGACGACGATATAATCTTTTCTAAAAAGTGCCTTTTGTTTTTGTTAATAAACTAGCTAATGTTGATGCAATACATCAGGTTTAATTAAAAGACGGTTTTAAATTTTTAGGTGACGAAATAAATTGCCAACAATTTTAAATACAATTTAAAATTCTGTCCACCCATCCATTAATAAGTACACCGAGAATCTTAATGAACAACTGTCCTAGGCTATTTATTATAAAATGTTGCCCTGCAATGAGTTCGTTTAACAAATTTCTAAAATTAAGCTTAAACGCACCCTGTGGTTAATTACTAGGTTATTAACCCAATTTACAGCTTTTCACCCTTTTTCCATCTATACACATCAATTGCTACAAGTTCCACTTAGCATTGAGTTCCATAATAGTAACACTATTATTAAAAAAAATACCGTTAAACAAATTTTGTTTTGTTATTTTTTTTTTATTTTATAATTGCGGCTTGGCCACAAATCAAATTAGCTCATAATTTTCAAATTTTTGTAATTGTGTTAGTAATACACAACTCACGTATGGTTTGATGTGAGTTTGACAAAAATCAAAATACTTTTATGTGCTGTTTTTACAACACAAGTGATTGAACGTGTAGTAAAATTTATATGAAAAACACTCAAAAAACTGAGTGTTGTAAAAACAGCACATTAATGTTCATTAAAAATTTCAAGAAAGATAGATTGATGTGTGCGTACTTTCTTAAAATTTTATTTATGTTCAGTTTAAAAATCTATGAAAAAAATTGATTTTTCAGATTTTTTTAATAAAATTTTATTAGTTAACAAATAATAAAACATTTTCAAAAGAAGTTTGATGATAAACATTTGATGTGTGGCTGTGTAAGAAAATCAAAATAATGAAAAATATTTGATGAAGCAGTTTGATGTGTGGCCGCGCCGCCTTAAACCTGTAAATATTTCGATTCTATATGAATTTAGGGGCCTAATTCTGGCAGGCGTGATCGAGTACTTTCTCGATTCGAAAGCCATTTTATTTCTCATTCCTTCAGTCGATACTGAACGAATCGAAATTATTTTTTCAGTATTGTGAAACTTTAATTAATGCTCTACAACACTGAAAAAATAATTCCGATACGTTAAGTATTGACTGAAATAATTTGATATTAAATTGCTTGCGAATCGAGAAAGTACACGATCACGACGGCCAGAATCAGGCCTCAGTGCTTTTAAAAACTATATGGAAATTCGCTTTTAATAGTAATTTGAAAATAAAAATTATCCTATGAATGCAATTTTGAAAAATAAAATGCATATGGGTAGTTCCATGTCAAATCGACCAAGAGTGGGACCCGACAACCTATTTTTTTTTTTTTTTTTTTTTTTCGTTAATATATGCTCCTTATACGATATAAGAAACCTTCTCACCAAATTTCATTAAAATCGAAAGGGGTCGGGTGCCACTCTTGGTCGATTTGAAATGAAATTACCCATATTGTTTCATTATGTTTTGAAAAAGAACATGTCTACCTTTTTTTGTTCTGCACAACGCAAATTTATATTATTTGTATTAAAAAATTACCATTTCTCATTTTAGACAAAATATAACATTAAAATTTATATTAAATGCTTATTTTATATAGAACATTTGAATTCTCTTTCTTTAGATTTTGAAGTAGCAAAATTTTTCTAAATCTTAAACTTTTTTGGATTTATTTTAAAAGATAAAAAAGCGTACGATCCGTAAAGTATTTTTATAAATCGTTTGATATTTTTAGCTAACTTAGTGGCACAATAATTAAAAATTTTTTTTTTTCAATTTTACTCTACCTTTATTGTAGAATATGGTCAGATGAAAAATACGTAGTTAAATTTTTAGTTTATTTTTAAATACATAGTTAATTGCATATGCAAAACATTAGCTTTGAATAAAAATTATTTTCTTTAAACTGTATTTGAACTCAAAGGACTTGATTTGGATATAATATTCTTAACAAACTTTTTTTTTGCTTACATTCAATAGCCCATTCATCGTAATTACGTAAACCATTTTTAATAGCTTCTATATCCAAATCACACTGATTATCGTTGTAAGCTTTATGGGTTGAAATTGTAACATTTCTGAACCCAGCAGATATTTGAGAACCGATGTCAAAAAATTGATATGCTAAATCACTTTTAAATGGAGATTGACCAGCAGATAGCTGCTTATTCGATAAATCCACCGCAATGGTAACACTAACCAGCACTAAAAGTGCTAACGACACACCCGTCAGGATATGTCGAGCCATCTTTCCGTATAAATACCGATGAACACTCGTTGAGCGTTGTACCGTTACAAACTATATGTACTGATGAAAATCTAGAAGCTTTTATAGCTAATTCTTTTTATTTGATTATCTTAGCCATTGTTAAATCGCTGTTAACAAAAAAAAAAAAAAAAATAATACTTTAACAATTTTTGAATTTAAATGTAAGAAAAAAGTGAGTTTGTACTTTTAAAAATTCGGTAGCGTAGTTTTGGCCATACATTTGTTTGATTTATATATACACAGGTGGAATTACGGAGATTATTTAAAAATATTAGTTATTTTATAGTTGTATTTCGTTCATAAAATGTACATATTTAATTATATATATATATATATATATATATATATATATATATATATATATATATATATATATATATATGTTCCCGAAGATCCTATAAGGAGCATAGGGCCCTATTTAATTATACCCGTAATGTAATTTTTAATTGAAACAGCCGTGAGCTATTTTTACTCCCACTACCTAAAGCCTGTCTAGGGCTTAATCGCTCGCAATATTATTACAGTAAAGGACTGTAGTTTATTTAAGAAGTTTTCGGTTCAGTCATTTTTGAATAAATACACATTTAGAATTACTAAGTACATAATTATACGGATTTTCAGTTGCAGTTAATATTGTCCGTAAGTTAAGTTAAATTCTTCTTTATGTAAAATTACATGGAAATGTAATTTAAAGTAAGGAAAAGTTCATTTAATTTGTACTGTCAAAAATTCAAGCGCGAATTCCGTAAAAACAAATGAAAATTCTGTTATTTTATATAAATTAACTGTCAAAAAATTAACTAAATATTCTGTAAAAAACAAAGGAATGTTCAGATTTTATATAAATTAACTGTCAAAGAATTAACTACATATTCCGTAAAACAAATGAATATTTAGTTATTTTATATAATTTAACTACCTAACATAAATTTTTAGTTATCTATAAAAAACAATTTGCTTGTTTCAAGGCGAATTTACACCAGGTGAACTTATCTTGCTACGTAAGCAACAGCTGATAACTAACCTTGTGTCAAAATGGTATACCGTTCTGGTGGTTCTGGAAAATCTTTACTAAATTCTATAATTTTCGTTTAAATTTAAGAAATTGAAAATTTTTTTAAGTTAGTATATTTGAAAACACACAATTTAAAATTAAAAACAAACTGAAATATTTGTTTGAATATTTGACACAACGTTAAAATATTTTACAGTGTTGTAAACGTTTTCAAAATAAGACCACCTTGTATGAATTCGCCTTGGCTTGTTCAAGGTATATTTACACAAGGTAAACTCGTTGGCCCATATGTTTGTCAGCTGTTTACCTAAGTTGGAACACCAATGTCAAATTCCGTGTATATGAGCCAAATTTTGTACATGTGTGCGTTAAATTTATATGAAGACAATTTTGACAATTCAGTTCCACTCGGTTATTTTTATAGAGCAGCATGTCTACACTCCCAGATGAGTCTACCTTGTGTAAATATACCTTGGGCTTGTTTTGTGTTACAAATTCACATTTTCCTTTTGTTAAAATAATTTATTTATTTTATTGATTTCTGTGACAGGCCTGATAAATTTTGACATTCTTGCCTTTAGAATTTTAATGGGCCAAATTCATGTTTTTTTTTTAAATCATTAAAAAGCAGTTGCTATTGTTTTTCAATGCCTTATAAATCCAAAATTAATCGGAATGCTTATATTATACATACATTTTTAAACCGGTTAATAAGCAAGAATCTGCAGAGTTTCTATATAATTACAATCCCCAAAAATAACTGTAACTTATACAAATCTCTCTTGACAAGACACTAAAAGTCGTCGCAAATATGAAACAACATAGGCAAAGTTGCACCACCAATCAAAATTAATAATAATCGGTCAACAATGTATAAACTAGTTTGGATCTTTAATCGAAATTGCAGAAATTATTGTGCAATTCGATTAAAGGATATAAATAATAACGATTACTATATTGATCCACTTGCAAAGTGTCGGTTCACACACGTCAAGACTTGACGAGTCAAACTTGACGTGTGTTTCGGAACGTATTGCAGGAATAGCTTAAACGACGCGTTTGTTTGTTTGTTATACCATAGAGGAGAAAATCGTTGCGCCCGGCCGAAGGCCGCATGTGCAGATAAGCTTTAGTTAGCGAAGCCGGTATTTGTTATACCATAGAGGAAAAATCCTTAAGCCCGGGCGAAGGCCGGTTATGATCCCAAATTTGTTCAGATTCTCGCTTGCAAGAATTTTTGGCATTATACTTACTTATTTTGAAGACTACAAAGAATTAACACATATTTTATATTTTGAAACATAAAAAGTTTTTAATTATTCACTTTAAATTTGAAATTAAATATTCACTTAAGAAAGCAAATTGGTTTAAAGTTAAGTTGTGGACATTATTACACTTAGCAAAGTTTCATAACGTCTTGTCCAAGCCAAAAATTACTTTTTCGAAATACATATGTATATGTGTGGCTTGGTTTAAGCAAAATGTTTCTTTATTTAAGAAAAGTTTACTTAAAACGAAAGAAATAAGTTAAAATCAAGAAATTATTCTTGGATTTTGAATTTTCCTATTTTAAGAAACGAAATTGATTCTTTAGAAAATAAACTTGTTTCTGTTTATGCAAACGAAAAGTCTTAAAACTTAAAACTGTGTTTTTATTGTTTTAAACAAAACAATTTAATTTAGGGTACTTACAAATTCTCATTATGACTTAATATTTTAAAATTTTATACTCGATTTTATTTTAATAATAAAACGAATCAAAATATGTGTGCATGAATAGGTAGTAAATTTAAGTTCGCTTTTTGATTTTATTTTATTGCTAATCTTTTTGTATTTCTTGCTTTATATTAAACTACTGTATTGACCAATAACGTAATCAGTTAAATTTTTAATCTATAAAACTAGGGTACTCATTTAATCGGGTTTTTACTGTATTCGGTAATTCACTCGATTAATTAATCAAGGTTTTGGTTTAATCGGTTGAATTTGTTATAGATTTGGTTAACCGATAAATAAAGTTTTTTTTATAAATAAAGTAATTTCAATAAATAAAAATGAAAAATGATTTATTATTTGGAGTTTATTAGAAAAAAAAGCAGTATCATAATAATTGTTGAACTAAAGCGATCAAACAAAAAAATAATAAATAACTATGTTATACATATTTTACATATGTATTATGTGTCTATTAAAAAATAAACTGCGAGATAATTTTATTTCAATAGTTTAAGGAGATTTTATAAAATAATCTTTTAGAACAACAATTAGTTAATTTTGCACTTTGATAATACTTGACATTGAAAAAATTCTTTCAAATATTGGAGAAATCGAAAGCAACCCATAATTCTAATATCTCGGTTCTTTAACTGGATTTTTCTAAACATATTAATCTTCCATTATGCCATTAGAGTCCTGTTTTAATTTTTCAAAATTTTTAACACTTCAAATTACTTCGGTAAATAAATTCTGTTGTTATTACTATCGAGACTTTCTTCTGTTGGCAGGCCATCATCTAACTCATCCTTGCAGAGCTCAGCAACGAGCATTCAGCAAAAAAGTTTATTTCCGAATTCCTTAATTTCTGTTTTTGTACTATGTTTTAAGAAGGAATTTTTGGATGGAAATGCTAAGTTACTTATACCGGACCTCTTTCAACCTTGCAGTGTAGAGGTTTTTGCAAAGACTTCTTCTTTTTCCTCGGCTTCTCGTACTTCTCGGTTGTGACAATCGTTTTTGCAACCTTTTTGACGCTCTGACAATTTTTGTGAGACTTTTTTAAGTTTTTGCCCCTTTTCATAGAAATACGATGCATAATTTCACATATTTTCCCTTAAAAATATCGATTTTGTTTTTAACATTCTGCGGGATATGTATCGTTATTCGATTGAGCGGGTGATTATTTTATATCCAGACAATTTGAACTACCAAACTGTATTGTATTTGCCTTGCTTTGTATCGAGTTCACTGAATTTCCATGCCAATCTAGGATAAACGGCATTAATATTTTAAGCGTTTTAAAAACCAATCTTTATTTAAAAATGTTATAAATGACACAGGCTTTTATTAACGAATTTGAGTTGGTAGAAAGTATATCCAATGATAAATCATACAATTACATTTTTGAAATTACAAATGATAAAAATTTTTGGGATACAGTAGGAAGCTTAAAAAATGCTTTTAAATAACCATTGTTCCTTAATTTAGACAAATAAGCAGCATGTACTAACTTTACAGCACAACAATGCGTGTGCAGACAATTTTTTTTTCATAATTATGTAGTACTAAAGTACTAACCAACATGTTAAAATTGAAAATTTGTGAGTCCATGCTATTAACTCTAAATTTTCTAAATACTGAAATAGAAAGTTGGATGCCATGAATTGAAATTGTGCGAAAATACAAACAAAGCTAGAAAACATAAAACGTAAAATTTATACATGTATTAAATAATATACAGACACATTATTAAGAATCAATCAAATGTAAAATTAATACACATTTGTTCAGTAAGTAAAAATTTCTTTTTTTTAACTGAAGCAAATTTGAGAGTTATTAAAAAAATAAAACTGAGACTGTCACCCGGGTGGGTATTGGTAAGGCTGAAGTAATTAAAATGTTAAAAAAAAAATTTGACACTTTAATTTTAAAAAACGACTTTTTTGTGCGACGTTTTGTGTTCGAAACGACTTTTGCAAAATCCTCAACGGTAACCCTGTTCTGACTACATGTCCGAACCACCTTAGCTCATTGCGTTCGATTTTGTTGCTAAGCGGTTCTGTATTTAAGCTGGCTCGTACACAGAAAAAATTATTGCCGAATTATTTTCAAACAAACGATTGTTTGAAATTTTTTTTAATTTCTACAAATTTTTTTACTGATTCAATTAATATTTTTGTTTGATTTTTATTTAACCCACAAAAATGTTGACAACTTTTCAATAATATAATATACGCGCTATTGGTTTCAATTTTTCATAATTTTGTATGAAATATTTAACGCTCTTTAATGTTGTCGTTTTTTGCATTTTTTATTTGATCGTAAGCAACACTTCTCTATTTGAAATATAAGAACAACAACACAAAACACATACAGTTTATTTTTGGACGCTTTAAAAAAGTACAACAAGAAGAAAGATGATAAAATAGCGCGACGAGGTTATTAGTAAAAAAACAAAAAAATAGCAAGTAAAAAAAGGTTTCATTCTTTTTAAACAACAGAAACAACAAAAACATTATAAGAAACAAAATAAATTTTTGGTTGGTTTCAAAGTTGGAAAAAAAAGAATGAAAAACAAAATCCCGTATTCAATTTTTGAAAACTGTTTACTTAAATACCTACATCAAATACAAAAATAAAATGATGACGAAAAACATATCGAGTCGGTCTGCTGCCGTTGTTTGTTACATTTCTTCTTCTTTAGCCAAGGAAAGGATAGAGCAACAGTGAGTGATGAAGAAAAACATTGTGTGTATAAACAAGACTTCGTTCAAAAATTATTCCAACAAAACATGTGTCTTAAAGCCACCGCCGCTCTGCTTCTGCCTTCATCATCTCCTTCAGTGATAGCTTGGGTGCGCGTCATTGCTTGAGCAAAAAATTTTTGTTTGATTCAGCAAAATTATTTGTTTGAAATTTATATGAATTTCAGTAAACTTTTTGTTTGATTCTGTAAATTATTTGTTTGAAAAAATCAGTGTTTTTTTTTAGTAAACAAAATGCAAATAAATTGTTTGAATATGCGAATTTGTTTGTAGGACCGATTTCAGACAAAAAATGTTTTGATACTACAAATTTTTTGTTTGAATTCGAAAAATAATTTTTTCTGTGTATAGTGTCGAAATATATTGTATGAAAAAATATTTCTAGACACAACTTTTTTGGTGAGCTTTGGTTCAAATAACATAATAAAATTTTACATGATTGCATTGAAAAATGCATTTGAAAAAGCAAGCTGGTTCGCAACTGCCTTTTTGGAACTCACCCATAATTAAGAACACAAACAAATATGGTTCAATATTACAAAAAATCAAAAATTTGTTACATCGGTTAATCGAGTGAAAAAAGCCAATTTTATATAAACCGATCAGTTAATTGGGAAGTAATTAAAAAAAAAAAAATGAATACCCTATATAATACTAATACATAGCACTATTTTTTCAAATCTTATCTTTGGCTTTTTGTGGAGTAGTATTCTTTAAGTTTTTAAAAGCACTTTCTTCTTTACATTTATAAACAACGATAACAAAAATTCACGAATTGGAAAATCCCTAATGTTTTCAAATTTTTATATAAGTTAATATTAAAATATATGCGTATGTTTTTATTAAAACGTTCAAAGTATACTTTGTTTAGTCAATTTTTAAATTTATATTAATAAATTGAAATAAAAATTCATATTAGAAAAATTCCGAATATGTATACAAGATATTAAATAATTATTTTATTGCATAACTTATTAAAATAGTTCTGTTAGTAACATTTTACCCTTAAAATACGAAAAATTTGGTAGTATGCCCAGGGTTGTTAGGCTTTTTTCTTAAAAAATTATCAAAAGTTTTAACAAAATTCGTCAAAATCGTCCCGAACATTTAAAAAAATCGTCAACAAATCGTCAAAGATTTAAATTTCACAAGTTAGAGGCAATATATTGCATTGATTGATTCAAAAATATAAATTTTTAGCAAGAAATTCTTTTTATGATGAAGAAAGTGATATGGTTAAGTTTTATTTAATTTATTTCAGCAAGTGAGCTGAAATATATTTATCGTTTGAAAATAAATACATAAGAAAAAATATCTTTTTATAAATACACAACAAAAATTTATTTATTTCATTTATCCATATTTACAAAAGCATTATTTATTTATTTATTTATTTTCACATTACCTATAACCTAGCCTTTAAAGGCCATAATCGGTTACAAATTTCTACTAACAATTGTAAATAAAATTTATATATGAAAGTATGTATGTATATGTATATAAAAATTCAAATATATTAAAGTTAAAATATAATTACAAAAGAGCTAGATAGCCTAATTAAAATGTAAGAGTTCCAGCTATGAAAAATCCCAAAACGAACGATTCAGAAGATTAAATGTAAATACATGTATACACATGCATAAGTAATAAAATAATAAAAATTTCTCCAAAATATCATAAAAAAAATAATATATTATTTCAAGTTTACACAGAAGAAAAATATAAAGTGGATATCTGTTAACGTTAGAATAAATAAAGAATAAATTTTTAAATATCATTCCTTTAAAGCATATTTAACACATCAATATCAAACAGTTATATAGAAGATTGATTTCTTGAAAGTTCCAGAAAAAGTCGTTTTAAATAAAAAATAAACTCGCATTTGCTATTAACTCGAGCTATCTTTAAATGATTAATTTTAAGCATTTTTACTAAATCTAAGGATTCTTTGTATATCAACAGTCTTTTTCTCTTTGCACTCATTTTTCTACACAACTTCTTATTAAGAACTTACTTCTTACTTCCTAACACGGAACTATACTAAGAATAACTTACCTAACAGAATTAAATGGGAATTCGCCTTTTTACACGCAAATAGAAAAATTCTTCACATGTGATTATGACTTCATCGATAAATGTAATCGTATGTAGAAATCGAAATCATAAAAACGCAAAGCGGATTTAACCAAATATAACCGACGCAAATCGGGGCTCTAGTGTATATTTTTTGCAGTATCGATGGCATTTATATAATTGTAGAATTTGAATTACTAATGCTTCTAATAAAAGCCAACTGGCTTGTGATGGGGGAAGATTTTTTTTGTTTAATTTTCAAAAATTTTTGCATTTCGAAAAATTGATTTTTACGTTTTGGACTGTTCCCAATATAGTTATAAATATTTCTTGTAAGTGTTTTATTGATGCCAGAAAATCGTCATAACACTATTACTTTTAGTTAAAAAATCGTCAATCGTCATTTTACTGTATTTTCTCAAAAAAATCGTCAAAATGACGAAAAATCGTCACATCTAACAACCCTGAGTATGCCCCCTTTAGACAGGTAAAGATTACTTTGCAAAGTCTTGAGTTTATAGAAGGGATTGGAAAAGAGAATAGCGGGGGAGTACATACTTTGCTGTACTCGCAAATTCGTTTTGCTTCTGTAAAAGTCAAACGCAAAGTCATCTGATAAAATTTAATTAGAGCGTGCTCTATTTTCTTCTGCCACACCATCTGACATCACTGTTGTAACTTTGAAAAAATTTTTTGTTAGAAATCTATGCCGCCTGAGGTTGTTATTTAACAATACCGATATATATATGTTCTTTTAACCTTTTAATAGAAATTGTGTACATATATATACATATATATAAAACGCTTTATTATTATATCCAAAATTGGCATCTTAAAATTTAATGAAAAAAATTTTAAGATGGCTAAACTCATTTACGGCGCAAAAAAATTTTTTCTTTATTTTGAAACCGAAAACTACTTTGGTTTCTGCAATAATTATGCGAAAAAAACAGAGACAATGTCAGAAGCAAATTACATGTTCGTTTGTGACCGAATATTATAAACCTTATGAAAACAGCAATTTTTACAGACATGCACAATTAGTGCCGGTTAACACACGTCAAGTTTGACTCGTCAAGTCTTGAGTTTTTAGGAGAGACGGGAAAAGAAATGGCCTTCTATTTTCCCTTCTCTCCTAAAAGCTCAAGACTTGACGAGTCAAACTTGACGTGTGTGAACCGGCACTAACACGTGACTTGCTAAGTTGTCAAGTCAGATGCAGTGCAGTCAGATGTAGCGATTTTTCGTCAAATGTGGCGATCTATAAGCTTACCCTACAAGAAATTAATGAGCGAGTAGTCACATTTTTAATTTTGTTGTTAAGAAAATGATAGAAAGAAATTACCGAATGTGACCGTAAACTTGATTCCATTTTCTTAACACCAAAATGAAAAATGTGACTACTCGCTCATTCGTTTCTTGTAGGGTAATTGGCGCCGTAATTTTGTGTTTGGTGACGTGTCGATTTTTTGGGGAAATTAAAAAAATTGGCGATTTCTAAAACGCGCTTTATTTTTTTTTCATTTTTATATGAAATTTTTCATAACTGAACTAGGGATGGGCAAATTGAAAAAATATATCGATATATATCGAATCGATATTACCAATTTAAAAAATTTAATATACCTTTGTACATACATACATACTTATTTACGGGCAATTATATTATAAGTGATTACATTGTTACTTTTTATTATTTCATTTTATTTAAAAAAATATAAACAAAAAAATTCAATTCTAACAAAAACAAAAGGGAAGAATACAAAAGAACCATATGAAATCCAAAGAAAGTAAATTAAGAAATATTTAAATGGAAGTAAAAAAGTCATGGAAGTACCAAACTAACTAACATTAACATTTGAATTGCATCCCGATCGTTTTAGTCAAACCAGTAATCATCAGATGTGGACATCAGGAGCACTCTCTGTTTTATGTGCTTTCCTGTCAATCTGCTTCTTGTATCCGGTACTGCTTCTTATAAATGCCAATCATTTTAGATCTTCATATTAGTTTAAAAAACATATGATGCCAATTCTTAAAAAAGCATATTGTTTGAAAAACGGCTAAAATTTTGAGTTTTAAATGAAGACTGACTTAAAAAAATATCGTATTCGATAGTCGTATTTCAATATCGGTATTTTAAATATCGGCGATATATATCGATTATTTTTTTTTAAAATATCGATACATATATTGATATATCCATATGTTTTGCCCATTCCTAAACTGAACGCATGTAAAATTACATGCAATACTCCCATTCAACTCTTATGTATGATTTGCAATATTTCACTATAATTTGGTATGTATTCTTTTAGGATTTAAAAGGGACGAATGTTTTATGCAATTTAAATTAATAGTTGAGCTAGATTTATTTAATTTTGATACTTCATAGTAAATAGCTGTTAAATGGTGTTTTCAGTTATATTTTCCGTACACATTTTTTCTAAAAATACCAGGTGTGTTTTAGGTTTCGACTCGAATTGAAAACGAATAAATTTTTGAATCCGCATAATTTATGAGTTGGTTTTCTTAATCCCGCATGTTTTTGTGTATTCGAAATTTTTGATCAAGAAAACTTTAGTTGAACAAAATATCGCTAATTTGCTAACCAACGCATGATAGCAAAAATTTATTAAAAATTATGAAAGCTGTAAAGAATCATAGGATAAAACACTTCTAACGCTTACATGGCTAAAATACCCAAAAATGGTAAACTTTTAAATGGTAAAAAAAACAAAATGTCGGAAAATAACAAAAAAATAATTGCAAAAATAGCGAAAATTCGCGAAGATTTTTTATATTTCCAACAAGCATAAAATAGATTAAAAGTCCCTAAAACTATAAGGAATGGCAAAAATTCGTTTAAAATTGCTAAATTAGCGGCATGATGGAACAGGAACAAATCGCTTTTATCGCGAACATGGCTAAAACCCGCGAAAAATTTGAAACAAACCCAAAAACTAATTTAAGATCGCTAAATCGATTAAAAAAACAAATTGTCAGAAAATAACATAAAAAGCGTTAAACATTAGCTATATTTACATCAAAATCAATGAAAAAGCCGTTTTAAATTTTGAGTTAGCTAAGGCCTTTTGCGTTTTAGGTAACGTTATATTTTGATTAAATTGGATAAAGAACATTTTAAACTAAAAACCCCTTACTACTCTAATTGTTAACGAATAAAAACATGTGGATGTGAAATGAAGAACACCAAAAATGCTGAAGTAATCCACTTTCGAGTGGATATAAATCCATTTAAAGTCCATCAAAAAAAAGAAAAATAAAGAAATAAAGAAAGTCATTAAATTGTAAAATAAGTGATTTATAAATTATGAGCAAGAAGATTTTAGTTTGGGAGCTATAAAGCTCATACATAATATGAAATATTAACGGTTCTCGATTTAATATTATATGTTTTTATATCGATGTAATATCATAAATATGGAATAACTTCTTAAGTTCCATTAGTTTCACCTTTTCGTACTAAATACTTGATTTTTTTGTTCTTTAAGTCATGTTTTATATTTTATAATACACAATACAGTTTATTTTCACATATAATTTTTTTCATCACTATTTCAAAATAGACAACCGCTACTCTAAGATGCTTTTTTTAATATTTCGTATGAAATTTTGTGAATCTATTGGCTGATACAAAACTTCATTGTTTTAATAAAATTGTATGTTTTGTACAAACAAACTTAAAGTGAATCATAATTTAAAAAAAAAATACTAATTTGAAAAAAGGCTTTAAAAGATATATTTGTCAAAAAATAATCAAAAATATGATAATATCATCATTCTGGCAACGCTGCTTATATATGATATTCAAACAAAAGAAAAGAAAACTTTGTCAAATTAAACTTTGTGTGTCTTAACACGAAACAAAGTTTAAAAGAGAATTCGATAAACTTTGTCAAAGTAAACTTTGCCTGTCTAAATGATGTTGACTGATCCTGTCAACATTCATCTGTCAGTTGACTTCAGTCAAAATTTCAAGTAAATGCGTCATTAAATTTGTGTTCGACAGCCATAAATACGGCTGCCAGCAAAATTACCCTAAGCAATATGAAAAAAATCGCACAAACGAAAACTGAACCAACGTAAACAAAAAATTAATCCAAAAAATAAAAATGAAATTTTTATCCAAAAATGATGAAGAAGGCCTCAGAAATAATGAAAAATCACCCTTTCTTATCTTAAAATTATTATTTAATAATTCTTACAAAGTAGTTTAAAACCTACATACTTAGTTGGGTTCATATGCCCGAAATGCCGAATTCAAAATACCGAATTTCAAAATCCGGACTCGTCATCTAAAGCTTTTCTGCGCAAGTATTTTCTCCTCTATAGAATAACAAACACTGACTTCGCTAACTAAGTATGTTGCCGTTACTCCACATTAAACTTGGCATTTCTAAAAAGTTTTTGAAATTCATCGCAAAAAGACCAGCAGTATTCAACCGCTTAAAAAATAAACTTGTAAAAACAATTTATTTTAGAGTACTTACAAATTCTCATTATGCCTTAATAATTTAAAATTTTATACTCAATTTTATTATAATAATAAAACGAATCAAAATAGGTGTGATTACATGAAAAGTAGTAAATTCAAGTTCGATTTTTGATTTCATTTTATTGCTAATCTTTTTGTATTTCTTGCTTTGTATTAAACTACTGTATTGACCAATAACGTAATCCCCTGAAATGTTTAATCTATAATACTAATAGAACTATTTTTCACCTCTTATCATTGGCTTTTTGAGGAGTAGTATTCTTTAAGTTTTTAAAAGCACTTTCTTCTTTACATTTATTAACAACGATAACAAAAATTCATGTATTGGAAAATCCCTAATGTTTTCCAATTTTATAGATAACACAGTACAACATTTTTCAGTTAATTGATTGCCAACTCAATTCTGTGAACTGTATGTGAAATTAGACCCAAAAAGAAGAATTTCTGCATCATTCGTTTTGTCTTCTTACCTGCGATTTGAAGTTAGTATCGATTTGAAGTTAGTACTATCGTATAGGGGAATTTATCATGTTTTAGGCCCTGTTGTTTGACATAGCTCGACAATCACTAGCCCAATTTAGTTGAAATAAATTTAAAAAAATTAAGAATTACAATTCCCTTAATCTGTTCATATATTGTTTTCCTATACAAGTAACACTTTCGAAGTTAAAAATGAATGTATGAAGGGAAAGTATTATTTTTTGCCTAAAAATTTAAATTTTTTTTTTTAAATACATAAAAAATCCAAAATGGAAAAAAGTTTCAAGTCTAGTTATTTTTTCGCAAAGTCACATAACCTATGAGCAAAATGAGACAAAGATCATAAAAATCGATGCACGCGTTTCGCTTTTATTCGCAATTGAGTAAAGGTATGAATTTCAAAAATTTGCTCGAGATATGCACAACATTATTTGGAGAAAACATTGACACCTTTTTCATGATTCTGAGAATTAAAAAAAAAGGAATAAACAAAAGGTTATTTGATTTTTATGATTGCGGTAATAAAATAATAAAAGTTAACGGCGCCTTTGACTGTTTGAAATCCATCTTTCCGAAACTCAGTGATGAGAAAATTAAAAACGGTACGTATCGTACTCTGTATTTCAATATTGTCATATCTAAATTTGTTAATTTCTATACATTCGCATTACCAATAATTTTTTCGTTTTTCTTATGTATTTAAAACAGGTATTCTCAATGGACCTGATATTCGGAAATTGATCAAAAGTGATTCTTTCACACATTTGCTTTCAGAGCATCACGACCACCAACATGCATGGAACGCATTGAAAGAAGTAATAGAAGGCGTTCTAGGAAAGAACCGTGTCCAGCGAGAAGAGATACAGCAACGAGTGGACAGGTTGCTGTTTTATTTCGAAAAAATCGGTGCATCCATGACGCTGAAATTGCATTTCTTGCACCACCACCTCGATACTTTTTTGGCACAATCACCTCAGGAATCAGACGAACAAGGAGAGAGGTTCCACCAGGTGACCATGCCATTTGAAAAGCGGTTCAAAAGCAAAAAATTGGATGCATTGCTTGCGGAGGTTTGTTGGTGGAGTTCCACAATTATGCAGTTTGAAGAAAGCACCGAAGATGAAGAAATTGAAATTGGTGGACACAGTGAAAGAAACACGCCCTTGAATAGTATGTGTATCTCGGATGACGATACAGACTCAGACCATGAATATGAACAACCTACGAAGAAAACAAGATCATCAGAACCACAAGCGTCAACTTCTACAAGGATGGATATTGCCAATAATTGAAAAAATGTTCTAAATTTTGTTTTTATGCATATTATAATTGCGTATTAATTGCATATTATTTTATTTTCATTAAGTTTTTATAAATAAAGTTTTTTTTTGCATGATAATTTTTTAATTTATATTTTTATTTTTATTTTAAGGGTGGTGGCTATAACTGATTTTTGAAATTCATACCTTTACTCAATTGCGAATAAAAGCGAAACGCGTGCATCGATTTTTATGATCTTTGTCTCATTTTGCTCATAGGTTATGTGACTTTGCGAAAAAATAACTAGACTTGAAACTTTTTTCCATTTTGGATTTTTTATGTATTTTTAAAAAAAAAAATTTAAATTTTTAGGCAAAAAATAATTTTTTCCCTTCATACATTCATTTTTAACTTCGAAAGTGTTACTTGTATACTTGTACAATATATGAACAGATTAAGGGAATTGTAATTCTTAATTTTTTAAAATTTATTTCAACTAAATTGGGCTAGTGGCTGTCGAGCTATGTCAAACAACAGGGCCTAAAACGTGATAAATTCCCCTATACGATAGTACTAACTTCAAATCGATACTAACTTCAAATCGCAGGTAAGAAGACAAAACGAATGATGCAGAAATTCTTTTTTTTGGGTCTAATTTCACATACAGTTCACAGAATTGAGTTGGCAAATCATGTGTTGTACTGTGTAAGTTTATATTAAAATAGATATATGTATGTGTATGTTTTTATTAAAACGTTCAAAGTTTAATTTGTTTAGTCAATTTTTAAATTTTAATTGAAATAAAAATTCATATTAGAAAAATTCCGAATATGTATACAACATCGATGTATCGTTCATAAACATCGATTTTAACATGTTTCTCGCATGAAAAAGTTTTCTAGTTAAGAGAAATGAACAAAGCTATTTAGAGTCTCAATGAAAATCTTAAAGTAAGGCTTGGTGAATTTTCATCTTTTATCAACGACAAAAAATATACCTGGTCTATGGGAAAAGTTGTTGCTTACCCAAATGATGATGCTGAATATATTAAATCAATTTTATATAAAACTAATTGCCCCTGTGAGATAATTGTTAAGACTGGAATCATAACTCAAGCCAATCCTAAAGGTACAGACGTCATATCGGTACAATAGCAACCCAGTATTTGTCATTTAGTATCGTATAACGTAGCATAATGTAGCAAATCTGTCCAGTGCACTTATTTTTGGAAATTTTGTAAAATATGTATATTGATAAACTCGAAGTTTACTTCCTTTTTGAGACGCATGTCATATCAGACAAAAAAGTACACTTTACAACATACTTTTAAAATTACTGTTTATATTGGACTGACGCAAAAAAAGTAATAAAGCTGGTCGTGCTAGTGGGGGTTGCTTGTCTGGTTTTAAACAGGAAATACAAAAAATGTATAGTTTGAAGTTTTCTACACATTTCAATAATGTTTTTTTAACTGCAAAAAAACGGAAATTTGTTTTATTTTATCCCACTTTACTTAAATTGTAGAAATTGGAAAACTGATATGGAATGTTTTTAAAATTTTTTGGAAGAAATTTCCCGCACAAACTGTTGTACATTGGGTGATTTAAATGCCCGTATTGCTGAATAACAAATATTGATCAAATCCTATGTTTCTACAAGACTTACCAAATATCAGTGAAGCGAGATGCTCGAAAGACAAAACGTTTAGTCCGAAAGGAAAGCAACTTATGTCTCTTGTTACTAACTTAGGGGGAATAATACTAAACGGTAGAACAGCGGGTGATGCTCAGGGCGAATACAGTTTCTGTGGAGGTGCTGGTAATTCAGTTATAAACTATTGTATTTGTTCACACAGTCTTCTTAAGTATGTTGAGGATTTTTCTATTAGTAACAAGCCATTTTCTGATCATATGCCTCTTGATCTAAACTTAACTTGTACAACATATAACAATATAAGAATCTTATCGGGTCAGCAAAGGCTTCGATGGAATGACAATTTAGTTACCAAATATTGTGAAAATCTAAATCAACTCGCTAGGACTTCTAATTCTGTTTATGTTCACAATATTTTGGTTGATGACATTGTATTCTCTATTAAAAATAAAATAAGAGAAGCTAATGTATCTACAAAAAACAAGTTTGGATATGAACCAAAACAACAATGGTTCAACTGGAAATGTGTCGGTTTCCGTAAAAATATGTTAAAAGCTCTAAAAGAGTACAGAAAGAGGCACACAGATGTTATAAAATCAAGATATAATTCTGTATTTTAACATTTGTCGAAATAGAAAACTTGAGTTCTATAATAAAAATCTGAATAACTTAATTTGGCCAGCTGCAGTAAAGCGTGGTGGAAATTCTCCAATAATATGAAATCAAGAAAACAAATAACAACAGGTTATCTAACTGCATATGATTTTCGTATACATTTTAGAAATTTATTGCAAAATACAAACAAAATAAATGAAATTCACCGGTGTATGCCATATTATATTGATACGTTTCTCGATTCGCCAATAGAGAATTTTGATCTTTCATCAGTATTAAGATCGTTAAAACTAAATAAGTCTTCTGAAATCGACGGTATAAGCTATGAATTCTATAAATTTGCCCCGCCTGTTTTGTTACGGAAATACTGTCAGTTCTCAATTACTTATTTTTACACGAAAATGTTCCAACAAGCTTTAAAACCGTCATATTAATACCACTTTTAAAAAAAGGTGATCCCAATTGCGCTTGAAATTACCGTGGCTTATTACTTATTGATACCCTGTGCAAAATCTTGTTGCAGGCATTGCTGTTAAAATTCTTCTTTACGCAGGTGACATTGTCATTTTGGCCGATTCCCCAAGAGAACTGCAAACCATGATTCTTCATTCAAAGCAAATTTCGATCAACCAAAAAGGTTAAAATACAATTTGGTTTAAGGATTGATGTTTGACTATTGACGTCAGCAGTCGTCGATGGCTGCGAGTGTAAGACGGCAAATCCATCTGAGGAGATCGAGTGGTTGCGATCGAAACATGTCATGGTAACCAGCCGCCTGGGTTCGAATCTCATAACAATTTTAATTAATTTTCATGTTGTAAAATTCCTTTCTTCATAAAAATAATTTAATGAAAATTAAATTTGACGAACTTAAGCCTAATTAAAATATTAAAAATTTGGATTGAAAATGAATAATAAATTGTGAAGGAATTTAATTGAATTCATTTAGGATAAGTTTTCTGTATATTTACTACTTCGTTCATATCTAAAAATGTTTTACTAAAATATTTAACCCAGAAGTCATTACAAACAGGACAAACTCCTAAGAAGTGAAACGTATTATCGGATTCATCCAGATTACAAAGGGTACAAAGGCCAACAGAATTACGTATAAATGCTCAACTTTTTAAATTAAGAAGATCTCCACGTACTCTGATTATTAGACTTGTAGCACGCGACGAAAATGAAGTAAAAATAGGATTTGTGCTAAAAATTAATTGCGGATACAAATCATGAAATTGTGAGCCTCTTGCATTAGATATAAGATCTTCTTTTCCGTTGTTTTTAAAAGTTCAGGTATTGGTTTCCAGTATTCACACAGGGGCTAAGTAGCATTTTCAGGAACATATTGAATTTTTTCACATATATTTAACCACTCCTCAGCCCAAAAGGTTTTTATTGTAATAATTTTTTCAGCTAACATTCGTGGTAATCTTTGTTCAGGTAGCTGTAGAACTCTATTAATGTAAGAAAAATGTAGCCTTAAGGTACTAATATACAGGGAGCTAAGACCAGTTTCTAAATAAAGCATGTAGTTTGGCGTATTGTATGGTAAAAGTAACATTTTCTTTATGAAATATCGAAATAATTTTTAATATATTCAGCATCATCATTTGGGTAAGCAACAACTTTTCCCATAGACCAGGTATATTTTTTGTCGTTGATAAAAGATGAAAATTCACCAAGCCTTACTTTAAGATTTTCATTGAGACTCTAAATAGCTTTGTTCATTTTTCTTAACTAGAAAACTTTTTCATGCGAGAAACATGTTAACATCAATGTTTATGAACGATACATCGATGTTGTATACATATTCGGAATTTTTCTAATATGAATTTTTATTTCAATTTATTAATTAAAATTTAAAAATTGACTAAACAAATTAAACTTTGAACGTTTTAATAACAACATACACATATATCTATTTTAATATAAACTTATCTATAAAATTGGAAAACATTAGGGATTTTCCAATACATGAATTTTTGTTATCGTTGTTAATAAATGTAAAGAAGAAAGTGCTTTTAAAAACTTAAAGAATACTACTCCTCAAAAAGCCAAAGATAAGAGGTGAAAAATAGTTCTATTAGTATTATAGATTAAACATTTCAGGGGATTACGTTATTGGTCAATACAGTAGTTTAATACAAAGCAAGAAATACAAAAAGATTAGCAATAAAATGAAATCAAAAATCGAACTTGAATTTGCTACTTTTTCATGTAATCACACCTATTTTGATTCGTTTTATTATTATAATAAAATTGAGTATAAAATTTTAAATTATTAAGGCATAATGATAATTTGTAAGTACCCTAAAATAAATTGTTTTAACAGTTTTAAGATTTTTCGTTTACATACACGTAAACAAATTTATTCTCTAAAGAATAAATTTCATTTCTTAAAACAAGAATATTCAAAATACAAAAATAATTTCTTGGTTTTAACATATTTCTTTCGTATTTAGTTAAAATTTCTTAAATAAAAAACATTTTGCTTAAACCAAGCCACACATATACATATGTATTTCGAATAAGTAATTTTTGGCTTAGACGAGAATCATGCAAAATTTTCTTGGTTCAAACCATATTCAGCAAATAATTCTTACCGTGTACTTTTTATAATTTTAAGCTTGTGGCTGTAAAGATGCTGAAATCTGTTTTAATTTTTTTCTTGTTATCCTAAGCAGGATAAGATTTATTAATCCAACTGTAAAACCCCCACCCTTTAAAAAATTGATATTTTTTTAACAAAAACTATTTTACCATAGACCCCATATAAAGCCTACTCTCGAAAACAGTTTAGTACCCCTCAAACCGTAGCAAGTAATGCTACTGTAATAAAAATTTTGAACGTCACAATACTACTTAATTACACTGTGGATCAAAAAAATCTAGGAATTCAAAATATGCACACTCTATAGTTACCATATTTTAAATGGAAGCGCAGTTTGGTTATAACGTTCGCCTTGCTCATCAGATTCAGTTGGCAACTGTTGAGCGAGTTGATCAAGATGTTGATGCAAGAGATGCATTTTGTACGACATATTAACCCCAATTTCATCGAAAGCTGACAACATGTTTACAACAGATGGCCTATAGTTGTCTTTGCGTTCTTTACCCAAAAGTACTTTAATGACTGCTTTCAATGCGAGCCATGCATTTAATTCTCGGTCTTTCAGAACTTGGTAAATATCTTGACGACTCATTAGTTTCTGTATGTCGGGACCATTAACAACCCCTTCCTGAATTTTAGCGTTACTTAGTCTTGGGAAAATGTTTTTTAAGCGGTTGAATTCTGCTGGTCTTTTTGCGATGCATTTCAAAAACTTTTTAGAAATGCCAAGTTTAATGTGGAGTAACGGCAACAAAATTTTCATTTCAGGAACAAGACTTTCGTAAAGCCTATTGTCTTTAGGCCATTTCCGTCTAATGCGACTATTTCAGTTATGCTGTTTGTACCGGTTTCTTCCTTTTATTACATTCTCCTTATCCCAATCGCATAAAAAACACGGATATTTTGGACGCCCGGATGCTGTAAAACCTGTAATCAATGAAACTATTTTGAGGTCGCAGCAAATGCGCCACTGGTGTTCGTTATATTTGACTACTTCAAGAATGTGTTTCAAATTATCGAAATTTTCACTAGTGTCAGTGCTATACGCAATCGAAACAGAAAGCATTACATTTGTCTTGAGCAAATTAGTGATTTATCGATGAATAAACGCTAATGTTTTTTTTTATAGGTTAACCCAATCGTCTCCATTAACTTTTCAATATCGTTGCAATAAGCGAAATTTTTTCTATCATTCCCATTGAAGAACTTTTCTAACTCATTTTGGCGTTTTCGATATGCTGTTACTTTGGTACCTTTCGCCAGCAAATTATTTCCTTTCAAAAATGAAGCCAGTAGTTGTGATTTGTTCTGAGTCAAACACAAATATGCAACAATTCCATCCAATTGGGGTTGTGTCACTAGGATTGGGTCCTTTGATGTTTCATAGGATGTACCTTCACCAGGGTCGTATTCTGAGAAGAAATCATTGGATGTAGCAGCTACAAGTCTAATAATCAGAGTACGTGGAGGTCTTCTTCATTTAAAAAGTAGAGCATTTATACGTATGAAATTCTGTTGGCCTTTGTACCCTTTGTAATCTGGATGAATCCGAAAATACGTTTCACTTCTTAGGAGTTTGTCCTGTTTTTAATGATTAAATATGTTAGTAAAACATTTTTGGATATGAACGAAGTAGTAAATATACAGAAAACTTATCCTAAATGAATTCAATCAAATTCCTTTAAAATTTATTATTAATTTTAAAGTACAATTTCTTTTTATTTAATCAATTTAAAATTTGGTAGAACCAAAGTAAATTTGCTTATAATTAATTTAATTAAAATCAGCTTTAAAATGCCAATCTGGCTCATAACTATTATAGTTAAAGCCAAATGTAGATGCATATAACCTAACAAATGTTATAACTAACCTTTGTAAATATTTATAAAAATATCCATTAAATAAATAAAAAAGAATTGACAATTTTTTTTTTATTATTAAAAATGTTAATAAATTATTGCTTTTACTGCAAAAAGTAATATTTTTAGAGTATAATTATCAGCGTGGCCATTTTGGCATTTTTGCAGCTAGATTTAGCATTTTTTTGTCTGATTTAGCTGCAAATTTTTCATTTAGCAGTTAGCATTTTGTTTAGCATTTTTAACTGCATATTTAGCATTTTTAAGCATTATTTAATTTAAGAATATTAAAGTAATCTTTTTTTGAAAAACTACCACACTCTTTTGTTGAATGCAAATACAAACCCCTACTTTTTGTTATAGAAACTGTACAATCTTTTAAAGGACCTTTCATATCAAAAAAAATTTTTACATCAGGACTTTTAAGACCACCCATAATAAATTCGACTTGGAGATAGCATACATTTTGAAATAGAAAAAAACAAATATGAATTACTTGCCGAGATTTTATAGCTCAACTTATATGTCATCTTAGAAAACCGTTAAAAAACTAATAAATGCAAATTAAGCGAACGATAGAAGAAATTATTGATTTCACTGTAGAAGAAATTACAACTTTGGAACATCAGTGGCTGAAACCAAATTCATATGACAGTTGATTTTTGGATAAATGTATATGGATATACAAATTCATTACATGAAAATCCATTCAGTGAATTAGGTTCTATAGCTATGCAGTTCTTGGTTTTGCCAGTTAGCAACGCGGAAGTTAAAATTGGGTTTTAGTGGTATAAATATCTAAAAAACGAAAATTCGAAACAGAATGACGTTTATATATTATAATGATATCTTAATCGATTCTTCAGAAGCTGAAGAAGAATATTCATTTGATGACGTATTTAATTTATAATATGAAATATTTTATTAAACATGTTATATAAGTTTTATTAAAATACTAAATAATTCCCATTTATGGGTCAAGTTCCTTTGATTCTTTGTTATGGTATGGAACCTTATGTTTAAAAACTTTTTTTGTAGGTTTATAAAGACTGAAATATATTTCTTTTATAGTTTTAAGACTTTTTATGTTTCATAAATGTTATATTGTTATTCTTTAATCAGTTTGATTTATTGATACGATGTGATATTATCAGGGGTGTCATGGAAATCGAAAACGTAAAACGAAAAAATTTTAAGAGTCGTTCTTTAATAAGGTTTCTATAATAAAAACATTTTATGACAATTATTATACAAATAATACTCTATTAAACAGAATCCTTTAACAAAATTTGCAAAAATTAGATTTAAAGTTTAATAAAAAGGACTGCTAAATTCTTTCGTTTTACGTTTTCGATTTCCATGACACCCCTGTATATTATAGGTATTTTAACTAAAATAACAAAAAAATAAAACAATTTAAACTTTAGCATTATTTTTTGGCAGTTTAGGATTTTTGTTAGCATTTTTTAGCATTATTTTTAAGCCGTTTTAGCTGTAAAATATTTTTGGATATGGCCACACTGATAATTATACTGAATAAGTAATAGTGCTATATTTGCCAAATCCACAGAGAGTTACAGCCGTATTCATAATAAAATCTTAATTCATGTTTTAGATACATTTTAGTTAAAACATTTTAAGTCTAAAAAAAAGCTTTTTTTATAATTCATATTCATAATCAGCATTTTAACTTTTTGGGGTAGAGATTAGCGATTAAATTAACTTTAATCTCCGTATTTACTTTTAGAGTTGTATTTTTTTAAACTTTTTTTGTTAGTTTAAGCGGCCATTGGTGGTGGTTTAAACCTTAACTTAAACTGTCAACATACACATGTTTAACATAAACAATTAATGCAAAATATTAAACAAAAAATAATTTTTAAAATAAAATATATTGCTAAGCACTTTTATATAATTTTTCCTTTCTATATTTTTTTTCATTAATATATTTTTTCTTTAAACGTAAAATATTTCTACCTTGAAAACAATATTAAATTCGCATATTTTCTTCTTCTTCTTCTTTGAAAACATCCATCTTGCATTGATAAAAAGTTTACATTTGCAAAAAAATATTGCCATTTATTTGTGCTCAGTAATGGTAACACTTTAAGCCGCAGCCCAAAAATATTAAATCCAATTTATGCCAAATTAACTTAATTCTCAGATAATCTAATTATAGAATTAAATTAACTTTAATCTCAAACCCAAAAAGGTTTTACATATTTTTTTATTTTTTATTTGTCTCTTGAATCATAATGTTGCAAGGCAGTGGTTATTAATGTTAGATATAATGGCAACATAGGTAGAAATTAATCGATGTACATATCAGAGAATGACAACAAGTACCCATAAGAAAAATATACAGAGGTATTTGCCCACGCTTTTCGTTATTGTGTATACACTAAACATCTGCATGAATGCAAAAAAAATCAGCTATGAGACACCCACAAAAAATAACGGCACATATTCATTTAATTCATTTGCAATGAGAAGCAATGAATGAGTGCAAAAGATACTTGAGTTGTTAAAAGTATGAAAGCATCGAACTCGATCAACTTGTAGCGTTCACACAACCCACGATTCATACTCGGCACAACTCGGTAAGCATTGAATATGGTTGCTTCGGTATGAATATATGTTGTATGTTGGTACAAATGAGAAAAGTACGTGTACGACTTTGTTATATACAATGAGTTTGTAAGGCGCATTCGAATTATATAATATTATTCGCGTAACCCGAGTTAACTGAAGAAAGATCATAAAGGAAAAACACAATTTTTATTCTTATTCAAAAATTTTTTTGTTTTAATTATTTCTTAGTTATGAAAACAAAAAAGTATAAAACAAAAATAAATATTAAATTCATAATATGTAAGTCAAATTAAGTTTTTAAAAATCTAAACAATCTACATGTTAGAATGTAAAAACATTACCTTTCCTACCGTACCCAATAAGGCTACGTTTTTCAGAAAGAAGGTTTCTAGCACATGAGAATGTTCTTTCTGATGAGGCGCTACTTGCAGGAGTTGCCAATATTTTGCAGCTTTACTTATAGAGTAGTGGATATTTTTTTATATCCTACCTTGTATTATTTATAATTTCACAGAAAAAAATTACGACAAATCAATTGTCATATTGAATACCATATTCGTCAATACAATTATTTTTTTTAATTGAAAAGGCACCAACAACCGAATTTGTAAATATAAAAAATTCTTTTGTTAATTAAGTTACAGGGTGGCAATATGATAATTTATTAACGACCAAGTTTAAATTACACAAATTAAAATTAATGTCAATAATAAATTTAATAATTAGAAATTATTTAGTTTTCTCATTTTTTATCTAATGTAATATATCTACACTTTAATAAATGTTCCCCTGAAGAAGTCAACAAAAAATTGACGAAACGTTGGGAAAAATGTAATTAAATGTGTTTTTAATTTACAATGAAAAAATTTAGGCCTTATTAGCTTACGTAAATATTTAAAACTTCAAAATTAACACCTTGGCCAAAAAATAAATAAAATATAAAATTGTTCACTTTCAACAAATATTTTTAACAATGAGTTTGTAACATTGAATAAAAATTAGTTAGCAATCAAATAATAAAATTAAATACAAAATTTGTCGTTTTGACAAAATGTTTTGTTGCTTATTAATTTTAAAAATATGTATGGCAATTTTTACAGAAAGAAATGCATTAAAAATGCTGATCTAATTAATTTTTTTTTTCAAATATAATAAAAATCTCATCACAAATACATATCTTTAAAATAAACGGACTAATAATAAATTAAACCGTGTTAAAATTTCGGTAAGAAGTTTCAGCTTCACTTACCCCTAAGATATACTTTATTTCAAAAACAGTCCCAGCATTAATTTTTTACGATATTAAAACAACAACAAATTAATTTTTTCAATTTTTTGAAAAATAAAAATATAAACTTTTTAAGGTTTTGTTTTTTTAATATGGGGATTTTTTTGTAATTTTTTGGGGACAAGGAAAAAAGTACCTGGCAGACCTGATTTTGTAAAGAACATTTTTGAAAGAAAATTTTTTTATTTTTTCAGAAAATTTTAAAAAAAATGTATTAATTACATCATACTAAATCTTGTTATTTTTTCTTTGTTAGGCGCTAATCCACAAAACTTTATATATGTAATTACATCTTATCTCCATACTGAAACAATGTAATAAACCAACAAAATAAACATACATACAATACGTGGTTACAAAGTTGTTGGCGTGAAGAGAGAGAATGCACAATACAATGCATACTAATCACTCATTGAACTCATTGCTACTAGCACTTGTCTTTTTGTTGTCTCTATTATTGAATGTTGTGAGTTCGAGTTTGATCGGTGTATGGGACGAATTAATAAAATCTACGCCAGACGAAGCACAGCGAAGTAGAATACTACTTCAACGAAGTACAACACAACATTTATTCAATGGTCTTTTTTGCACACAAGTAGCAAGAATCATTCATGAATGAGGTTGTGTATTCATTGGACGAATGCATTTATGCAGATGTTTAGTATACACATACTATTTATAACACAAATACCCTACAAAAAATTGGACCAGTCCAAACACGCGTGTAAAGAGTAGCCCACAAGGGACTATGACTAGTCCAAAAGTAACCCAAACGTATGGAAAAAACATGGTCTATTTAACATTACGATGTCCTAGGGCAGGACCATATAACCCAGCTTTGGACTACAAAGGAGTAGTGGTTATCTGCCATACACATAAAATATCCATGTTTAAAAAAATACCTTCAGTATTTTTGGCACTTCTGTGTAAAAATGAAAAAATTAAAATTCCTAAAAACTACTTAATCTATATTTACATTTAATAAAATATCATAATCAGGTTCCATCAATTCATTAAAAATATTATTATATTTCTTTATACATATAAGCTTAAATTTGTTGATGGTTGTGATGATGATGATGAGGGTTTATTTATTTTATAATCCCGCCATGCATACGTATCAACACAATCTTCTGATATATAACGCTTATCATCAAAATAACATAAAACTAACTTACTAATATGCTGTGTGTAAATTTGATGTATGATTTATATATATACATAGAATCATAATACAATTTCTTATCAACTAAACATTTCCTTAAATCACATACATATATTTAATTTATTCGTTACTGAGTGTTTAACACCCTTAATTTATTTTAATTTCTCTGTCCTCCCTATCTATTTTTATCGAAAACATTTTCGCTCTTAAGCCAATGAATTCCTTTATAAATTTGCCATTGCACTCATCCTTTATCATACCCAATACTTTTTATTTAACAATGGTAAGTTAAAAGCATTATCTTGCAGATATGCTGATGTATCGAAATGGGTGCTAACATCATTACGAATATCATCATTAGGGACAGGATTTTTATGCAGTTATAATCGAGTTTTATGCGCATAAAACATACACTTAAAATATAAAAAAATGCGCTATAAATTGAAAAAATATGCACTTTAAATTTTTCCTAACACATTTTTTAATCATAAAAAAACATTAAAATAACATAAAACCCCTAAAAATTCAGTCTCGTTAACGAAAATAAGATACACCAAAAAAGCAGAAATAAAAATATAGTAAAACACAAAATATAAAGTAAAACAATAATGTTAATTAAGTCACTTGTTAGATAGATATGTGAACCTTCATATAAAATTAATTAAGAACAATACTCATTTTCATATACATTCATTTTCCACTACGCTGTTTTGTAAAAATTTAAATTAAATATGCCAGCAGTTTGTGTTATCGTTTTGTGTCCTTCATATTTCTAAAAACTTTACTAAGTTTGATACGAATTTGTTTACTTAAGTTCCCCTTAACTGCATACATTCTATTTATGACATTATCAATTAATTTAATTTGCATTCTCAATGGATTTGATTTCTTTAATTTTACAATAGTCTCAGAGATAAATCCGTAATTTGAAGACTTAAAATAAATCCGAAATTTTATATTTTGTAAATTTGTTATTTTTTGTACTGCATTTCCATCGTTTCATCACATCCTTGAATTGTTCAAAATTTTCAGCATAATACACTACTAATTTCAAACACTTTCCCCGCATTGTAGTTATAGGATACTTCTACTAATATGCGACAAAACGCAATGTGCTTTAAAAAACATTTTTTTCCAATTTTTCCCCAAAAATTCACCAAAAATATGCAATGTCAGCAATATATGCAAAAATATGCATTTAAAGCATAATATGCAAAAATATGCACTAACAAATCGATGCCATTTTATTTAAAATTTCTTGATTCGAAGAGATATTAAGTTTATGTTGATCTCAGACTGACGACAAGAAATATGCATTTGCATAAAAATCCGGGCCTTGATCATCATACATGTCATTTGTTTTTACAGCATATATGAAGCAATCGTTGTCCATGCAGTTCAAGCAAATATTATCGAGATATTTCGGTTTCATATAATCCTAATGGAAATTATACATTTTCCATTTTTATAATTCTAAAACCGAAAATCCCGCTATAAATTCTAAATATATCTAAACTTCGATCAAGTGAACACTTAATATAATATCTGTATGCAAATGGAATGTACTTTCGTGTTGATTTGACATTAGCCGAATTAAATGAAAACAAGATAATGATTTAAATTATTATAATTTTTAAAACACATCACATTATTATTGTCTTTAGGTTTATCGCAATTAAGTTTATGGGTATTTGCAGAGTACCGAAACGTTCGCTCATTTTAAATTGTACTGCTTTTTCATATTCATGAGGGTGAGAAAAAAAAATATTTTGAATTTCCTCATTCATGAATGATATGAAAAATTTAAAAAATTCACATTCAAATTCCTCATAATGAAAAAAACGCGATTTGCCCGACCATTAACAGCGGGAAAATTAAGAAGTAAAGAGACCTTATAGAAGGCCTTATTGGCGATATAAAGTTTTCCAGTCGCATTCCAACTGTATTTCTAATTTACACAGTATGTCATTGGATTTCAAAGCCTTGGCTTCTTGCATCTACTTTAAAGGCCTTCAAAAAATAATTAAGAATAAAGCTTTATCCCCGTGTTATTGTTGTTGCTAATAATGTGAAGTGAGTAAATTAACAATTAAACTTGCTACAAATTCCAACATAGCTCCTAATAAAACCATTTCGACAGGCCTTATCTTAGAATAGAAAATCTTAATTTCTAAAATATTTAATAAACCCTATTCTAAAAGAACTTTTAAAATAATGCAGAGTAGAATAAGTAAAAGTTTATTAAAAGTACAGTTGTAAACCTTCTTTAAGGCCTGCAAAGTGAAAGCGCTGGCAATTTTTCCCGCTTGGCAACGCGATACCATGTGTGTGTGTTTTGTTTTGTAAAATTATTTGTAAATTGTAGCAAAACAAGACCTTTTTAATTTTTTTTTTTTTTTTAAATATTTTTACTTACTTAAGAAAAGTGTTTTCAAAGAAAAAAACCCACCGACGCGATTGGTACAGAAACCAAAATATTTTTACATGCACAAAATACCAACGTTCTTGTGGCAATTTTTTTTTCTCTTAATATTTCTGCCTTTAGGTACGTCTTTTTTACGAAAGAAAAAGTAACCCTTTTAAAGGCATCAAAGAATTTTTATTTTTCACAAACAATGAAGATATTCACCCCTATTATGAAAGTCGACGTCGACACAAGTCGACGGCACCTGAACAGTAATGGTATTTTGTGAGTCGTTATTGGCAATAATCGATTACTATTGACAGTCAATTGATATTTTCTAAGGCGCTTTTAAGTCGACGTCGAGTAGTATTGTCCCAGTTTTAGTCGACAGGAAATTTTGCGACGACTCAAATGAAAGTTAAAAAATTTTAAATGAAATGTAAACATATTTATTAAAATAAAAAATTCAAATTTAAAAGCAGTTAGGGCACAAATTTTATTAGTAAATTTAACGCAAAAATGTATAAAAATTTTATAAAATAGCGACAATGTTTCATTTAAGACGAACGCCTGAAAGAGCCAAAATTGCGAAAATTCCGAAAAGGTTGCAAAAATAGCGAAAATTCGCAAACGTTTTTAATATATCAAAAAAGCCATAAAATTGATTGATTAAAAGTCCCTAAAGCTATAAGAAATGGCAAAACTTTGCTAAAAATTTCAAAATTAGCGGAAAATTACAAAAAATTGCTAACAGCGACATGATAGCAAAGTCTAATATTTATTAAAAATCGTTAAAAATGTAACGAATCAGAAAATTTATAGTAAATAAATCGCTCGCGAACATGGCTACAATTCGCGAAAATGGCAAACTTGGAACCAAACCCTTAAATTGATTTGAAATCGCTAAATCGGTTAAAAAAAACTAAATGTCGGGAAATAACAAAAAAAAAAATTATACAAAAATAGCGAAAATTCGCGAACATTTTAATATTTCAAACAAGCCATTAAATTGATTAAAAGTCCATTTTACTATAAGGAATATCAAAAATTCGGTGAAAATTGCTCAATTAACGGAGATTCGCAAAAATTTGCAAACAGCGGCATGATAGAAAAGTCTTATATTTATTAATAAACGTTAAAGCTATAAAGAATCAGAAAACTTACAGTAAAAATATCTCTTATCAAAAACATGGCGAAAATTGCGAAAAAAAAAATTCAAAATTGGAAACAAACTCTACACTTTATTTTAAAAAGCTAAATCGGTTAAAAAATATGTCGGAAATAGCATAAATAGCGTTAAAAGGTGAGTGAAGAACAAAAATAATAAAAAAATAATTGCAGATGGGATTTTTTTTGTCAAATTTTCGATAACTAGTCGACGTTGACACAACACTCTTATATAATACCAAATTAACGTCGAAGTGGTGTAGTCGTCGACTTGATGTGACAACAATTTAAAATGAATGTCGACGTCGACGACGACTTTCATAATAGGGGTGATTATTGGAAAATTTTAAATTGACTTGTTTTGTTGATTACGATTCACGTTACAACATATTTTTATAAAATTTTAAACTTCTATCTAACAAAATAACCAAGTTATTTACAAAATTAAAAATTAAGTGTTATCAAATACATATGTATACCATTTTTCTTAACAACATAATGTATAATCACACTCAAGAAAAAAATTAGCAGAGTTTTTAATTCTTTTTATAAGAAAACATTTTTTTTACAACATCAAAATTGGGTGATCTGTTTTATAACTGTTACTACGGTGTTAGTGAAATTTGTGATCAAATAATAATTAATAATACTAATTTTCAGTATAGCTTAAGAAAAAATAAAAAAGTGCTGTAAAATTAAAAGAACCGAACCGTTAGTAATTTTGAAATTTTGTTGCCTACCCCATTGCACTACCAAACGCTAAGAATTTCCAAGAATAAATGACAACATCTGCAGGTCCTTAGATTTTTGAGTTTATATATGTATGTATGTTTTTCGTTTTTAATAAATTTAAATGTAGTATAATAAATCTGTATGGGACCATAAAATATAAAGTTTATAATACAAAAGAAATATTTTTTATTAGTTTATTTAAAATTTTCGGGGTTTCTTGTGTTAGAATTGCATTCTTCCAAGTGGCCCTTCATCAATATCCTTAAAAAAGACAATTTTTATTAATTTTTAGAATAAACACATTTTTTAATTTTTTATTAAGTAGTGGAATATAGACTGTTTAGCTATATTTTGTTAATTCTTCAGGTTTATTAAATTCTAATAATATCTTTCTTTGGAGAAGTACTACTTTGTCCAATATTTACGTTTACTACATAATAGGTATGTCATAATATCTATAACAATATAAGTTCTCCACATTGTTAAATGCATTACTGCCTGCGCTGCATCAGAAAAGCAAACTTATTTTACCATGTCAACGCAATCCTTATAATGCTACATATTAATCGTGTGATTATCATATATTTATATATATATATCTACATATATATATTCTTTTTTTCCGGTAATTAAACACAAATATTTAATTATTTAATATTTTATATGTTTGTTTCACTTAATACTAATATACTTTCTTTTACGATATGTCTTTTTGTTTCTAAAAAATACAAATTAATATATAATAACACATCTTAAAAAATAATAAATATGATATTTTTCTCCAAAAATATATGGGTTATCGCATTTTTATCTGAAATATTTAAAATTGATTTTAAATCTTAAATAATTAACATTTTACAAAGTTTTTTGCTTTGCATGTAAACTTATGAAATGTTATGTTATTCTGCATTTAAGATGACGATATGTGCAGTTCTTTTAATATTTTTCCAATAATTTTTTCCTACAAAAAATCCAACAGACACTTTGGCTGGTTGCCTTTGCCAAAAATATTATACACAAACAAATACACACACAGGCATTTCGAGCTGTAATCATGCAAACTGTCGAGCAACAACAACATTACTAGTGAGGATCGTCTTTAAAACTTTTTTTTTTCCTCATTCTTCATGACAGAAGAAAGGCAAAATTGGATTTTTCCTCAAAAACATGAATGAATTTGGCGAAATATTAACAATTCATTCATGACTGTGAAAAAAGTTACATACGTATTTTACATTTTTCATTTATGAAAAAAATTCAAGAATGGTTGAATATGAGCGATCACATATGACTTTCTCTGAACTCTGTTAAATAATGTTTGCTCTAGCCAAACGTTTTGCAAAAGCAAACAATTCTTTAAGAAAACTAGTGGTTACGTGTAGGACGTCAAGTATTTAATAGGTGTGAGCATAGATGTAGAATTGAAAAACTTTGGTTTTAAAAATATAGGAATTTAATAAATTTATGATGACATATTTTCCCAAAATTATTGTAAATGAGCTTTAATTTGTTGCTTGTTAAGCATGTCTATATGAAGCAGTAAACTTCAGCCATATTTTTGAAAAGTGGAAAACAAAACCTCTTATCCAGGATTATATAATTCAATTTTTTTTTGTTGCAGCATTATAGAAACAATAGTAATATAAACATGCTTTTTGTATGAAATATCTTTCAATTCGTCGATCACACAATTTAAACCCTTCCAGGACATTTTTGTTTCCTTCAATTTTGTTTTAAGTTTTGGTGTTTTAATAAATAAAACCGATTAATTTTCCCATAACGTTGATTCCGCCGGTGTGTTCTTGTTTTAAGCATGACAATATGCTAGAACTACTTAAGAGTTTTTCTTTCATTATTGTCAGCATATTTTAGTTAAGTATTATTTGCAGTCTCTTAAAAACTACTTGGAAGAAGGTCAAGTTTTACTTGGCGTATATTTATGTCAAGCTTGTAGACTAATTAAAAATGATAAATATGTAAGTCGTGACGTTAAAGAACCTTTGCAACTTATAATTTTAGGGCCGTTTAAGCACCGTTGTCTTTTAAATCAGTTCGATATAATCGCCAGAGATGTCATCTTTATAAAGATATTATTAGAATAATGTCAAATTGTTAATTACTTTTTAAGCTGAATTTTTTTTTGTAGTGTTTTGAATTGTTTTTGATTTTTGTTACAAGAACAGACGCTTGTATATGCGATTTGTATTTACATTGCTCATAATGTTTTTTTGACTTTTGTTACATTTTGTTTTGACATTTTTTATAAAAAGTTTTAGTTTGCCAAATATTCAATTAGAAAAATACTTAAATTACGGGTACATTTATAACAAAAGTAAGGAAAACGTATATAAATTACACATTATTAAAATAACCGGGTTATTCGATATTCGAAAAATTGACATTTTAAAATATTCGACTTGGGCAAAACTAAAATAACCTGTTAAAACCGAATACTATTCGATCGATCACCCAAATCAAGAGCGACTACGCCAATTTGTACCTTATTCGAACAGGTAAACAAATGTTGTTAGAATAAATCCTTCGAAAAAATACTATCAACCTGAACCCGAACTAAACACTTAAGACTCTCAACAAATTCAATTCTCTGACCATCAACATGCATGTTGCAGAGCATTCTGCGTCTGCCCAAAAATAATGGCCTTGGTCTTACTGTGGTTAACAGTCAAAGAGTTAAGAGACGACCATAACGAAAAAAAATGCTAAATTATCATTAATATTAGCTTAAAGAACATCAACATTATCCCTTTGACCACTAAACAATAAAAATACATCATCGGCAAATAGAAAAGGTCTACAAATACTCGTCTCCATTTGACTCGGCAGGACATTCACGTACATTATGAAAAGAAGAAGCCCCAAAACAGATCCCTGGGGTACACCAGAAACTAAAAGAAGAATTTCAGAGAAAATCCCACCAGTATCATCAAATTTATACCTTCCAGATAAATAAGCACACAGGCCGTTTTAGAGAAATTAAAAAACTCACTAAATTTTCTTATCAATGTACGAAAGCAGACCGAATTGAAAGCTTTCGTAAGGTTAAGTGAAACTAAATACACTTTATTGTCCCTATTGATATTCTCACGTATGGCATCAGTCAAATTCAAAAGCAAGGAGGCAGTATTATGCCCACGACGAAAAGCAAATTGCGAAGAAGACAGGCTACTCTGAACATGAGACAAAATCTGCTGTTTAAGAATGTGTTCAACAACTTTAGATATATCTATAGAGCCGGTAAAATAGAAATATACCTTAAGTCGTCTAAACAACTAATTGATCCAGTGTTAGTGTTGATTCTGTTGAATGTACTCTGTCAGATCATAATATGTTATTTTGTAGAATGAAGAGTAACTTTAAAGGAACAAAGTACACTGAGATATCTAAAGTTTATTGTGATTATGACAAAGCTAAAAATCATTTACAAAATATTTTACCTACAAACTTTTCATCATTGCCTGTGTCATGTTTAACAAATTCATTAATATTTTCCATAGAGCCAGCTATTAATATTTCAACTGTAATAAAAAAAGTCTAAAAAGCCAATTCATTTTGATCTTACACCTTGGATTAATGGAAATCTTCAAGAACTAATTTCTTTTAAACAAAAATTATTAAAGAAAAGACGTAAATCAAGTAATAATAGAGATAATGAAATTTCTTTGAAGAGAATAAGCAAGGTTATAAAATCGGCGATAAAAATATGTAGAGATTGTTATTACGCAGATAGCTTGAATAATGCTGGTAATGATCCGAGGAAATGTTGGAAATTTATAAACAATGTACTTGGTAGATCGAAAAATAGTGTTGTAAAACTAAATGATTCACAAGGCAATTTAATATTAAATGAACAAGTAAAAGTAGACTGTTTTAATAACTACTTTATTTCGATAGTAAAACAACTTAAAAGTCGAATAAATATCTTTCCTGGGGACTCAATTAATTCCTTAAGAACACTTACTGCAACAAGTTGCCGTTTTGTTCTCAATGAAATAGATATGGAGGATGTTAGTAATATTGTTTTAAATATGAATGCAAATAAATGCCCTGGCTTTGACAACATTACGGTTAAAATGGTAAAGGAATGTTTAAATGTTATTTTACCTATTTTAGTTGAAATATTTAACAAAATTAAAAGAACTTCAGAATACCCTAGGGAATTAAAAATTCATAAGATAGTACCAATACCGAAGGCTGTTAATGCAACTACTGAGGATAAATATCGGCCGATTGCTTTGCTTTCAACAATAGATAAAATATTTGAAAAAATATTGTATGACAGACTATTGATTTATCTTGAGCATAATAAATTCTTATACAAATATCAATTTGGATTTAGAAAAGGGGTTAGTACGCAGGACCCTGTATTAAATGTAGTAAGGTATGTTTGCAAAGGCTTAGATGACGGTTTTACTGGAGTTGCAGGGATGTTTTTTGATTTTTCAAAGGCATTTGACCTTATCGATCATGAAATAATGCTGCAAAAGTTAGGATTTTATGGAATTCAAGGGCGAGAATTATTATTGTTTAAAAATTATTTCATGAACAGGCAACAGTTTGTTCAAATTGGACAGCATAGAAGTTTTTTTGGTTCTGTAGATTATGGTGTACCGCAAGGAAGTGGTCTTGGTCCTTTATTATTCTCCATTTACATAAATGATTTGAAAAACTTAAATCTAACCGGTCAATTATTCATGTTTGCAGATGATATATGCTTGTTTTACCCTTTTAAGTATGATTTGGTTCTGAAAATAAATATTGAAAGAGACACTGCTTTATTAGTGCTCTGAAAAAACAAAGTTGGTGCGTTTTAGACCCCACTCAGCAAGTATAAATAACAACTTTTATGTATGTGTAGATGGAACATCAATTAGTGAAACTAATTCGATTAAATACTTAGAGTAATCTGTGCTGGGATTTACATATAAATGAGGTGAAGAACAAAATGGCTCCGGCCATTGGCATTTTATATAAGTTCAAAAATAAACTAAGTGAAAAATAAAAATGAATGATTTATAACGGTCTGATACAATCACATCTCAATTACTTGACCAGTGTCTATGCATTTAATAAACATAATACAGTTCAAAAATCTCTACAATGTCTGCAAAATAAGGCATTAAAAATTGATTACAATTTACCAAAAAATTTTTCAACAGTATCATTATACAAAAATGTAAGCACAACTATTTTACCAATTTATGGTTTATATCAATACCAGGTTATATTGTATGTTTATAAGAGTTTACATAAAACAGGTGAACATATAATTCCTTTTTTGCAAAGCCAGTCATATTTTTATACTAGAAATGTATCAAATCTTAGGGTGCCAAGGTGCCGATTAGAAAGAACTAAGCAACGTATAGATTATGTAGGTGGTAATCTTTATAATAACTTACCTGCTAATTTGAAATCTATTGAGCGAATATCAAGTTTTAAAAGAGAATGCAAAGAATATTTATATAGCTTAATGGAAGTGCTTCTTTTGTAAATATGTACATACAATGTATGTAACTATAATTATAATTTAATTTATAATCATAAGAAGATTTATTTACTTTTTATATTGTACAGCTCAGAAGATGTTTGCCAACTTGCCTCAAAAATGCCTTTATGCCGCTGAGGCCCAAATTTTAAAATGTAAATATTTTGAACAATTATATAATTATAAATATACATATTAGCTCTGTTTCTTTACTTTTTGGGTAAAGTTCGTGCAAATGAGAGCAAGCATAAATTTCTCTCATAAAAAGACAACATTACACGAAAGTACGGGAACAGAAAAAACAAAATTTTAAGCACGAAATAAAAATTCTGTGGTTTTGACAGTCTTTACAACGCCAACAAAAATTGCGCCACTTTTGAAACATTTTATATTGGCTGTAGAATTAAACAACTTTTACTAAAAATAAAACAAAACAAACACTTTTACAATAACTAACATTATGTTTCCCTAATACTTCAGTACAAAACTTTTTATTTAAGTACATTGTTTTATTCCAGAACACTTTTTCCAGAATTTGGATCATGAACTTTTTTCCTTTTTTTTTTTGGTTTTGTTTATGTTTTACAGCTGTTTTACAATTTACACAATTTGCACGAAGAACAAGTCTGGGCTGTTTCGTGCAGGAAGAAGAAGAATTTTATTCTCTCAAATCCGCTCTCATTTACACAAATTAAAAGTACGGGAACCAGTGCTGCCAAGTGAATTTCAAGAAATAACCCCAAATCAAAAAAATACCCCCTAAATTTGTACTGAGTAAAAATAAAAAAAACCCCAAAATAAAAAGAATAATTTTTTAAATTTTTTTTTAAACATACATACAATTTTATTTCATTTAATTTTTTACATATGTATGCATGTAACTATATTTTAACATATACTTACATAAAAAAGCTTTTAGAAGAACAGAATATATTATTATAACTCATTAAAAACGTCTCGTATATTTTTATCCCTCTCGTCCACGTGCATGTTTTCATAATTAAATAATTAAAGCTTTCATAAGACGGAATAAAAATTTGGTATTCATTGCTTAAAGAATATCTAAAGGCCCAACCATAATGTGCTTAAGTTGGCTTAAGGAAATGTTCGAATACATGTTATTTATATGAGGAAAACCATTTTGAGCTTAAGGAAACTTTTTGCTAAGTTTAATGAAACTGTCATTTGCTTAAGCAAGGTGCAAATCTAATCGCACATTCCATACGGAATCAAATGTTTCTAAATACATTTGAGAGACTTTTTGTTAGGCCTTAACTCTTAGGGCCATTATTAAAACTTGCCAATAGTTAAAAATCGGATTTTGTCGGACCGATAAATAGCTTTGCAAAGCTATGCAACTTTTACTTTTACTACTTTTAACTATTGGCAAGTTGTAATAATGGCCCTTAAAGTAATACATTCAACTGTTGAAGTTGCCAGTTGGTTTCTTATTTTATTTTTTATAATACTAAACATTGAGAATGCTCGCTCGACAGTTGAGTTCGAAAATGGTAGTGCCAGTAACGCAGATGCTGTCCTACTATTATTTGAACATTTACTTGTAATGAAACTTATATTAAATAATCACCTTTAAATTCATTTGGTTTTTTCCATTCTTTTTTGTAATTTTGAAAATATTTAATATTATCAACCCTAAAATATCCCCAAATGCTCTTTATACACACTAAATTTCCCCCTAACTACTTTTTAGTCCCTAAAACTGACCCTAAACGCAAAGGAAAACCCCAAATTTGGGGTGAAAATCCCTAACTTGGCAACACTGACGGGAACGCTTTTCGTGCAAATTGGGATCCCGAGGGATCCCAAAGTAGAGTAAAGAAACAGAGCTATTATTGAAAAAAAAAAAAAAACTAATAGGTGAGAAATATAAGCAAAATTATTTTCAAAAATTTTATCGGGATACCATCAGTACCTACTGAATTTGACTTTACACTACATAAGGAAATATACAGATCATCCTCAGTTATACATCTACAGGAAAAAAGCCTTTATCATCAAATAAAAGTCAACCCTCGCCAAATTATTAACGGAAGAATTAACAAAATAAGAGTTAACTTCATCGACATTAAATGCACAGCAAAAATCATTACCAGCCGTCAGACCTTTTCCATTCAAAATTCTCCACATAGAGCCAGTATCAAGGCCGGAAAACAATTTCCCAAAATATCTCCTTCTCTCCCTGCGTATTACATTCTTAGCTTTGTTACGATACCTGCAAAAAAATTGTTTCTATAATGCTGAAACAAAAATAATTGAAATATATAATCCTGGATAAGAGGTTTTGTTTGCCACTTTTCAAAAACATGGCTGAAGTTTACTGCTTCATAAAGACATGCTTAACCAGCAACAAATTAAAACTCATTAACAATAAATTTGGGAAAATAGTATGTCAAATAATAAATTTATTAAATTCCTATATTTTTAAAACCAAAGTTTTTCAAAAATTCTAAAGCTATGTTCACACCACACCTATTTAATATTTGACTCCTAACGTAACCACTAGTTTTCTCAAAGAATTGTTTAATTTTGCAAAACGTTTGGCTAGAGCAAACTTTATTTGACGGTTTCTAAACTACATATATTATACATAAATGTAATTATCCTCTTAGACATAAAGTTTAGCAAATAACAAATCACGTTTTTTTTTATTTTATCGTCAACGTCATATCTATGTATGTATTGAGGCCCTATGCTCCTTATAGGATCGACGGGCACACATATATATTTATGTAATTTGTTGGTTCCTTACCTTCGTAAAATGTTTAGTTTTTATTCTAATTAAGTTTTTATTACAAAAACTAATTTTATTTTTGTATTTATTTTTAAAATGCTTAACCGAAAACCGGGTTTTTTAAAATAGCAACTATTCGGAATATTCGAAAACCGGTTATTGAAAAAAGTCGAATAATCGATCACCCTAAGAGGTACAAATTCAAACAACGACACCAATAGACCACACAATATACTCCACTGAAAATCAACATCAGCAGAATCAAAAAAAGGCAAAAAATTAAATTCAGATAAATAAGACAGCAGCTCGTTGGAAATGTAATTATTATAGGTATCGAAGAAATTCATTTGGTAACATACATTCATATAAACAGGAACATAAATAGTGATGAATTGGTAATGAAATAAAAGTTTAGGCTCAACCCGGAGGTACTCGGAACTAAAAATAAAATTATGCATAACTATTTTTATTCCCAAACTCATATTTTTCACTGCGAAAAATTAAACTTTTCAAAAAAATTTCCACTATGGCCACTCTAATACACACTAATACACTCTAATCCCGGGATTTTCGGGATTTAGCGAATCCCGAATCCCGGGTTATACATTTTTTAATCTCGGGATTTTCGGGATTTTGTCAATCCCGAAATTGTTAACTTAATTTTTTTGTTTTACCTTTTTTAATAAAAAGAAATTCATTATGACATTCCCCATGAGAGGATAGGGAACACAATATTGATCTTTAATATTTATTTGATTAATTCTGTTAATACTGTCATTGAAAATGTGAGAAAATAGTTACACTTTGTTATTATTTTCAAGCGTGTCCAATAATTATAAAGAAATTTTAACGTGAGAAGTTCTGAAAATAATCAAACAAGAAAATTTATTAAAGAACCAAATACAAAATATAAACTTTACTCTTTACAGGGTTAAGATTATTAAAGTGTTTTCCGAGAGTTTACATCGAACCTACGCACAGTGGTCCCAATGACGAATTTAGCGCGAAAAAAGTCATAACTCTTGTTTAAAAGCACTTAGCACTTACGGTGCGAGCTCACGCCAAAAATGGGCGGATTAGATTGAGGAGGCGTGGAACTTTTCATACAAAACAAGTTGACATAATGACTGCGTTAATTTGTATATTTAAATATTTTCACTGAGAGCATAATGATTAATAAAAGTTGTAAAAATAGAAAAAAAGATATAATTTTCATTAAGGGTCCTCATGATGTCGCTTAAAATTGCCATTTGTGCAAATGCGCAAACTTACGAGTCTTGTTTCATGAAGCCCCTTTTTTTACTTTTGTGTAATTTTAAACAATTAATGTCAGTTTGTAAGAAACGTCAATACAAAAATAAATTAAAAATTAAAATTCAAAAATATAAAAATTTGTGTTTAAATTTATTGTTTGTGATTTAAAGACACTTGGATTTTTCATTGAAAACGACGTTAAAATCATTAAAAGATCTGTTTGTATAAATCAAGGCCCGTATAAATGCACAAATAAACAGCGCAAGTTTACGAGACAAAATTGTTGGGCAAATTTACCAAGTTTGTGTAAATGAATTCTCATACAATTTTTGACAGTTCATTTACGAGGGCGTAAAAATGCACAGTTTGCACAGATTACGAGACTAATAAACGATATCATGAGGACCCTTATTATTTTTTATACCAATTTTCATAAAAATGTAATATATAACAGCATTAAATTTTTTTTCTTGCAACTTTTCAAAGAACGAAACATTAAACAATTCTCTTTTGGTGATAGACATCGCAACTAAATAATTTGATATGAAGGCTTTCGACAGAAATCGTCAGGAAATT
Organism: Pollenia labialis; assembly: GCA_949318255.1. Lineage (NCBI taxonomy): Eukaryota > Metazoa > Arthropoda > Insecta > Diptera > Polleniidae > Pollenia > Pollenia labialis. The sequence continues at coordinate 122,257,787 of OX439142.1, forward strand.
TGTTTACCATTTAACTGGCCACATATCATAGATGATAACAATATACAATATTTTGCTAAATCGGGTTAAATTCACAATTAAAACTCTAACACAAGTTATAATGCAATTAATATTGCACAATTAACGAATACATCTCAGTTTTCACGTATTTTTTCTAAACGAAATGCAAAATCGTCGGCATATTAGGAATTATAAAAATACATACCCCAATTGTATAAATAAAACCCCCAAATAATAAGGAATATATTTTCGTTTTATTTGACAAGATCTCCAAACCGAACAAAAATATTGTATACTCTGTTATAAAAAAACTTAATCTATTGTTTGTCTTTAAAACAGTACTGCAGTATTAATATTGCTGATATAATAAAAAATTGTATACCGTTATGTAGGCTGAAGACTTGTCATTACAAAACCAAACCAAAAATTCACATATGTACGATCCGACAAAAAGACTTTTTTCGGGCTAAACTAGTCATTGGGACCACCGTGCTACGGTGCGATTTCAAAATATTAAGTAATGTATTTTATACACAACATAATTCCTACCGCAAGTAGTGGTGGTTATAAAAATGCGTTTTTATTAAAATAAGATTTTAATGGTTAACTAAATAAATTGATTTTTTTTTTAGTAAATTTCGAATTCAAATTTCAATTATTTATTTTAATTCATTTAATAAAATTTTAATAGAATCTTACAAATAAATCCACTTCTATGTTGCGTTGTTCAATTAGAATATTAATTATTTTTTTTTATTTAGTCATTAAATAAGAAAAGTCACAATTTAAAATTTTTACAAATTTAAGTAATATTTAACTTTAAAATAATAAATTAATTATAAAACCTTCGTTTGTAAACTTCTTTTAAAGACGTTTCTTTTAAATATGTAAATATCTATAAAAAGCATTTATCTCATAATTTTCAAAAATCCAGAATTCCGAAAAATCCCGATATCCCGTAAAATCCCGGGATCCCGAAAAATCCCAGAATCCCGGGATTTAGGAAAACCAGTCCCGATTGGCATCCCAAGTGTGCGTGTCCTATGTGTTTTTATATGTACCCCTATCCTTCAATTACCGGTTTTAAATAGAAATTATGATAATTGATATACATAATTATTTTTTTTTGAGTTAAAAAAAAGACTGGGCAATTTTATTCTAGACAACTTTTAACATCAATTTTCAAATCACACTTTTTGATACTTTTTTGATGCCAATTTAAAGTAAAATATCTATATTTTATAATAATATGATTTTTATAGACGTAAGCTTAAATATAAATTTGTTGTGCACTTCGAAGCATTAAGATCATAGATTTGGCGCGAACCGAAATTCAAAAGACGTTTAAATCGTCTAAATGTTGCACCCGTCAGAATAGAATCACCCGACTATTAAAGAAAAAGGAAAAGCTTATGTCTCAGGGAACTCCTTTAGATATAGATTGAGATAAAACTAGGGAAAACCCAGATGAAAACAAACATATAATATCCTTCTTAAATTTAAAATTATATAGCGGGCCAGAAAATGCATTACATTCTGCTAGTGTCTAATAATTGTAAATTTTTCTGTTCACACAATATACCTCATTGCTTTCCAACGGAAAGCTAAGGTAAAATGTAACAAGAAAATACAATATAATAGTCTGATAGTGTATAAAGTCATTTCTGAAAAATTGAATGAATATGACTACTTATTACAAAAAAGCTTTATAAAAAATAAATAACTGAAATTTAGCTCATAGAATAAATTCGAAAAATAAAAAAATGTTGAATATAATATAAAGTAACCTTCAGAAGGAAATAATTCCCAGTTTCTATATACATATATATATAAAAATATAATTTTAAATCATAAAAAGGCCTAATGGGACAGAAAAAGATGAGGGGAAATTGTTGTGTATACATATGTATGTACATGTCTACGTATATTTGTGTATTTACGTTTTTTTTTAAATATTTTAAAAATTATTGTTTATGTTATTTTTATACTATTAATTAAGGAATTTTTTTTGAATAATAAATTATGTAAATGTGAATTTGAACATTTAGATTTTTTACTTACCAAGGTACAGACAATGATGGAGTGGTAAGTGAAGAAGTGGTCAAGTGGGTTTTGAGTCATGTGACTGAAGATATCGCATGGTTGGGAGGGCAAAATGAGACCAACATCAGTCTCAAAATTCTTTATGTGGTGGTAGATTGTTGTGTAGTTGTCAGTTTTATTTGTTTTCATAGTTTTTTTCGTGTTCGGATACGTGGCTTGTGAGGAGGGTTGGAACCCCCCGAGAAAAAAATGCACAAGAGCTAGTGAGAAACCTCGCCAGACCAAACGGTTCGTAACAAATTAATGCCTTATGGCATTAGCAATTGTGATTTTTTTAGAATAAATCAAGCTACCCCCTTTGAGAGCACAACATTAATATGAAATGAACATCAAATTGCATATTTTTAATAAAAACTTATTAGAGATGTGCTTTTTAAAAACGATAAACAATCGACATCGTTACATTGCTGATATAGAATACAAGCAGGGGTGCCAGAAGATTTTGATAAGAAATCGGCATATTTTCAAAAAAAAATCGGCATTATCGGCACTTTAATTTAATAAAATCGGCAAATTGAAAATACCTATTTTAAATACCTACAATAAAAGAAATTTTTAATAACAAAACAGAACAATTCAGCATTAACTTATGTTCAAAACATATGAATTAACATACAAATCAATAAAAAAAAAAAGTTAAATTAAATTAAACGAAACCTTGTTAATTTATTTTCGAATCCCAAGAAAACTTTTATAAATGTAGTTTTTAAAAGAAATAACTCAGTTTGAAAAAATATATTTATATTTTTAGACTCACAACTGGAAAATTTTCAATAAATAGATAATAAACAAATATATTTTATATTAAGGGTAAATTATTTTTTCACAAACACTCTTTTTTAAAGTTATTTTTTAATAGACAAATATTTGAGTTTCATACTTAAAATAAGCTTAAATAATCTTTAGAAAAGAAAAACGTTACAAATTTAAAATTTTCAAGGGACATCGATATTTTATTTTAGGTTGACTTGGCTTAAAATCCTTTTCACATTTTCGAAAGAATGAGAAAGGAAAATACTTTTTGGAAATACACCACTTAAATTATCACGTTTTAAATCTAAATTTTTTTGCCGAAAAGTTTGCAAGTTTACTTCACTTTCTTACATTAGATTTGCTATGGGATGTACCTGCATCATCCTTGCGTATAATATTATAAGTATAATTTTTTAAATTATTTTCATTAATTGAGAATATAAAGTTTGCTTACCCTTACTCTTTTGTAAGTGTCAATTCATTTTCAAACTCAAATATTTAGTATTTAATATTTTCCTTATAGAAAAAGAGATTTTAATTGCTTTGTTTTGGGTTTAAAAATCTTTTGTCAACAAAATAAATATTTGGATTTAGTTCTTTCATTATCCATAGTTGAGTATTTTTTAAATAAAATTTTAGAAATGTAACAAGTGTTGCAGACAATTAAAAGGTTGTACTAACACAAACAAAAGTGTTTTAGGTGTTTATCGAAAAATCGGCATTTTTTGAGCAAAAATCGGCAAATCGGCACTTTGATAATATAGAGGCAAAAAATCGGCAAAATGCCGATAAATCGGCAAATTTGGCAGGCCTGAATACAAGTTTTGTATCGAATTGATGACGACGTCGATAAATTTTTTTTGGTATTAAATTGATGACGATGAGGACGACGTTAAATGGAATAAGGGTGAATATCAAATTCAAAGTAAAATAAAATAAAAAAAAAAATTTTTAATATGTACAAAGAAACACTCAAAAACAATTTGAAAATGCTTCAGTTCTTTAAAATTTAGTTATTCAAATTAGTTTTCTATATGAAAAAACAAAATAGAATGTTTTTATCTAAATTCCTTAAATATAACGTGCAGCATAACAATTACACTAGACATTTGACTGTGCATATGAGGAAATGTATTAATATTTTTAAAAAAGGAAACACTCATTATATATAACTGATTTATGCCAAACAGCATACCAATTACCATCAGACGATATGAACATGCATTCCAGTATACTGAACAATCTTGTTAATAAAAAATTTTAAATATTTTTAAAAATCAACATTTTTTATTTTTCGAATTTATTCTGAGCTAAATTTCATTTATGCATTTTATAAAGCTTTTTTGTAATATTACACTATTTAGTCACTATTTAGTCATTATTACACTATTAGACTATTTAGTCATATTCCTTCAATTTTTCAGAAATGACTTTATACACTACCAGACTATTATATTGTATTTTCTTGTTACATTTTACCTTAGCTTTCCTTTGGAAAGCAATGAGGTATATTATATCGAGCCTTCGGTGCAATACCGTAGTAATTCAAAAAATCGTGAACTGAGAAAAATGCATTTGAAGTTTCCAGCAATATTTTTGATAGCATTTTTGTTTCATAAAGTTATGTTTTTGCAAGTTTTTAAATAAAGAGGAATGTTTTGTAATTAAAAAAAGGTGAACAATTATTAATAATATTAAATATTTTTTTTATATTAATATCAATATGGTTGGAAATAGCTAGAGGCAATAAAGACATTTTTAGCTGTAAAATCTGAACAGTTAGAGATGGAATCATAATCTTTTTTTCTTTAGATAGATATTTCCCCAAAGATCATTTCTGCATACCCAGCTCAAAAAATTCAAATTTTGAGTTACTACGATATTGCACCAAAGGCTCGATATGTTTATTTACAATTATTAGACACCAGCAGAATGTAATGCATTTTCTGGCCCGCTACGGCCTTAGTCAGCATTCTTTGTGTCACACTGCTTTCCAAAGGAAAGCTAAGGTAAAATGTAACAAGAAAATACATAATTTAACGAGAGTCGACGAACGCGAGAAGTACAAGTGAATTTTTCTCCGGTTTTTAAAAGTGAATAACAACAAAACATATAATATATTTTTCAAATATCGAAAATAGCAAGTGCCCACAATTGGATAATTTTTGTTACGTTTGTGGTCATATCGTCCCAAAAAGAGGCCAACTGAGGAATTCAAAACAGCGTATTGTCATTATTTTGATGAAGCATATTTAAGTGGTGCAAATTTTACGACGAACACAGTGTGCAAAAGTTGTTATAATACCCTTATAATGTGGATACATGGAAAAGGTGGGCAGTTTTCTTTTATGAAGCCAGTAATTTGGGTGGAAGGCCTAACTGGACATGACGAATCCAGGTGCTACGCATGCGTAAATTCTCGTCCTGGATTAAACAGAAAACAAAAGAATACATTGCTGGTTTAACTGCCACACTTCCAGTTGAACCCGCTGCTGGTACGGATACTGTGTCCCTGCAAGCCGAAACCGTTTCACCAATCCGAGCAATTTGAATGATGCTGATTGTACACCCGATAATGAAAATAATGGACCACAACCGCTAACACAAATCGAAATTGATTACATTGTGGCTAAGATGGGACTATCACAACAAAACTCCGAAATGTTGACATAATTTTTGAAAAGCAGAAAACTGACACAGCAAAATGTCAGCGCAACATCATACCGACAACGCCAAGCTGATTTTCAGAAATGTTATTTCGTTGACGAAGTAAATACGTTCACCTACTCCCATGATATCCCAGGCTTAGTGAAAAACTTGGGAATGGACTATATTTTTTTTTAATTTCCGAAGCTAATCCCGCGAAGCTCTACGCTTGTCTGCAGGAGAGAAACCAGAGTCTCTGGCGGGAATCGAACCTGCAACCCCAGCGCTGATAGACTAGCTCACTACCAGCTAGCCTACCGGGGCACTCATATCGCTGGCGACTAGCGTTTATTCATCGATGGTTCAGTTTCAAGTTTGAAGCCTGTGCTATTGCACGAAACGAACAAAGAAACGTCCATTCCATTGGGATTCAGCACAACTATTAAGGAAACGTATGAAACATTGGGCTAAATTTTGGAGAAAATCAACTACAATGTACACAAATGGAAGATTTGTTGCGATCTAAAGGTTGTCAACATAATACAAGGTATTGTATTAAAGGGCGGTTTTCCAAAATACTTCTGCTTCCTTTGAAATTGGGATTCACGATACACAGGAAATCAATATCAATGTAAAGATTGGAAAGCAAGAACTCCTGAGCTCGAGAAACAATTAAAATTACGGAATAAACCTTTAATAAAGGATCTATATGATATTTTGTTGGCATCGCTCCACATGAAATTAGGAATAGCTGGGAAATTCATCGAAGTGGTAGTCAAAGATATTGATGACGCCTATGACTGTTTGAAATCCATCTTTCCAAAACTCAGTGAAGCTAAAATTAGAAAAGGTACGCATCGTTGTCAGTATTTTAATATTCTAAATTTGATATACGAAAATTAATGAAAAGCGAATCTTTCACAAATATGCTTTCGAACCATTATAACCACCTATGCGCATGGGACGCATTGAAACAAGTAATCGAAGGCGTTTTAGAAAGAACCGTGTACAGCGAGATGACATACAGACACGAGTGGACAACTTGCTGGATTGTTTTGAAAAAATCAATGCATCCATGACGTTAAAATTACATTTCTTGCATTTCCACCTTAAAAACTTTTTTGGCACAATTACCTCAGGAATCGGAATAATAAAGAGAGGGTCCACCAGGTGACCATGCCAATGGAAAAGCGATTCAAAGGCAAAAAATTTAATGTATTAAAAACTATGCAGTTTGAAATTTGTAGACACACTGAACAAAACATGCCCTTGAATATTACGTCTATTTCGGATGATGATGCAGACTCAGAACATGAATATAAACAATCTACGAAGAAAATAAGGTCATCAGAACCACAAGCGTCAACTTCAACGAGGATGGATCGCGACAATAATTGAAAAATGTTCTAAATTTTGTTTCCATGCATAGATAACATATAAAAATTGCATATTTTCTGTGTAAGAATAGCTGTAATATGAATCGGAATGTTTATTTTCATGCAAAATAAAGAATCAATAAAAAAGTCATCAGTTTTTTCCAAAGAATTTTGTGGATCTCGAGCAAATTTTTGAAATTCATACCTTTAATTAATTGTAAATAAAAGCGAAACGCGTTCATCGATTTTCATGATTTATGTGTCTTTTGTTCATAGGTTATGCGACTTTACGTGAAAGTAATAGGACCTGACACTTTTTTTACCGTTTTGGATTTTTTATGAATTAAAAATAACAAATTTATTTTCTTCGTACATTTATTAATAACTGCGAAACTGTTGCTTATGTAGCGAAACGTTTTATGAACAGATAGAAGGAATTGTAATTCTTAATTTTTTTTCAGCTTATTCTGACTAGTGGTTCTCGAGTAATGACAAACAAAAAGCCTAAAACGTGAAAAATTCCCCTATACGATACTTTTTAAATTATTTATTAAGGTACCATGACCAAACTTATTTTTATTAAAAATATTAGTTATTTTTACTTCCCCTTCTTAGGTCCCTATTACGGTTTACACTCAACCGAGTTGGGTTGTAAACCGTAATAGGGGCCTTATTCTGCAAATCACCATAATTTGGGTATTTTTTCCCCCGGTTTTTAAATTCCCGAATTCGACGCTATCTTGGCTCACGTAAAATTTGCAGGCTAGTTTTGGACAACCAAAACTCAAAACCTTAAAAAGTTAATTTTTTTTTTGTTTTTTTTTTCGGACCAAATTTTTAATCTTGTTAATCAAAAATTTTAAATTTTTTTTAAAAATATGTAGTAAGAAAAATTTTAATAAAAAATCCCCAAATAAATATTTTTATAAAAAAAATTATTTTATTTTGTTTGTAGCGACTGGTTTCGTCATGTTTTTCAAAATCCTTTTTATGTGATTCCAGTGAAGAATTACAAGCAGAACAATATGCTGTTTTTGAAGACGAATGACCAATTTAAAAGAATTTGGAGCTTGTTCAACCAGTTTTAGCAATCCTTAAAATCAACAAAAAGAATACATATGTATATCCGTCACTTATTTAATACTTTGATTAATAATAATTACTTTCCAATAGCCCAGCTTTCTTTTTCTCAAACTTTATTATATTGTCTTTCATATTTCGTCACATAAAACGCAAAAGGCCCTAATCTAACATTTGAAAATTTCACAGTAGAAGCAAAAACTATTCAAAATGATAAATTAATAAATCGCCTTTAACTGTTTATAATTAAATTTTCTTCTATTTTTCTTGCCATGAATTCAAATTCAATTCTTTGTTTTTAAAGCCTTATTAATCGGGCCTGTTCTAAAAATCACGTGATTTCAAATCACCGTTTGTGTTTCTCGGTGTGCTTTCGGCAATTTAAAACCACACCGAAACACACGAAAAAGGAACACCAAAATATCACACTTGTAATTTTGAAAGGCACATCTGGGGTCTAATCACCGCATACGATATCGAGCAAAATTGATCGAAATTATTTATTTTGGTATCATGAATCTCGTTATAGAATGAAATTTATTGAATTTGAAAGAAAAGCATTCGATATCGAGTTACTCGACATAACATTTCTCGAGTTTTCATTCGATACGTCAGTGTCTATCGTATGCAAAAACATTAGAAAGTTTATTCGATACGATAGTATCGAATGCGGTGATTAGACATCCCTAGTTTAAATCAATATTTAATAAAACATCTTTTATTTTATTTATTATTTTTTATTTTAAATTGTTTTTATACGTATTTTTAAATTAAGTTTTCTTGTACAGTATAATATTATTTATTATCTTTTTTTTGTTTTTTCCTTTTTTAATTAAATATTATTTTGTAAACGACTTTTTGTTATATTATATAATATACAAATAATGCTGATTTTTTCTTACTAAAAGTGAATGCAATGCATTAACTTGATTATGATTTTATTTTTACTTTTTAAATTATTCATCTACACATTATTAAATTACGAGAAATTATGTTTTTAACCTTAAGTTTTTCTTTTACTGTATACAATTATAACGATGGAAATAAATTTTTATGAATATTTATTGATGCAAATATATACGCGCCTACGCTCATACACCACAGACACACACATACATTATTAATTCATTCGTGTATAAAAAAGTGATAGTATTGATTCAATCAAGTTATTGATTTAATTTTAAGTTTTTAAGAATAGAGTATAAATTAATGTTCTTTTTTTTTTTTTTTTTTTTTTTTTTTTTTAATTAAATTAATGTGAGTATATGCAGTTGATATTTTTACAATCAAACCAAATATTTTGTTGTAATTGGTAAAGAAAAATTAAATTTAAATTATTTTAGATATTTTAAAGACTATTTGTTTAATGTACATTAATTAAAAATATCTACACATTATTGTGTTGAAAAATAAACACAAAAATTTTCTTTAAACAATGGCGGCTCTTGTTTAAGAAAATCTTAAGATATTTATTTTTCAGTCTCCAATTATTTTAACACTTATTTTTTAACATCTACACTTCTTACATTAATATCTAATTATATTTTCAGTGACTTAATGGAAACTCAAATTAATATATTTTATTGTATGGTTTTTTAAAATTTTAAATGTGCAAATATTCTATAAATTAAACAGAAAGACAAAAAAAAACATAAGACTGTAACAATGAAAAACTGAATATTATAAATTACATTATATAAAAAGTTTTTTAAATACATACATATATATATAATAATGAAAAATATTTTAAACTTAAATTCAGTTAAAAATTTTTGTTTTTAATTTTAATCACAAAACAGTTTTGGAATATATGTATTTATTTTTTAATAATATATTTAAAAACTAATATTTACAGTTATTTGTTAAAAAAAAGAGGATTTAAGGATATTTGACTTTTTCTTTTAAAAACGAAAATTAAACTTAAAACAAATTCTTTAAAAGGCGGCGGTAAATTTTAAAGATGTTGATTTTAATATATTTTCTTTTATTTATTTACATTAGTTTTATGTGATCTTTAAAAGTTAAGGCAAATTTATTTTTTATAATTATATTTATGTTTTTGTTGTAGTATTAGTATGTATGAAATATAAAATATTAATCCATAAAACATTACACTAAAAAAACAAAGATTGGGCGGCTTTCTTTGTTTTAATTTTATATGTCCGTAGAATGTTTTTTTTTTGTTACTACTAATGTACATAATTAAAACGCGGCAGTTATTCTCCTTAAAGATAAAATACAAAGATGACAACATACGTATGTTGTGATTAAATTAGTAATTATTTCATATTTACGGATATTTGTTCCCTGTTTAATGCAACTGTGCTTTCGAATAGAATAAAAAAAAATTTATTTGAAATTTAATACATTATTAAAAATTATATTGTGAATACCTTTCGGATCATAATTTGAAAAAAGCTTTACTTTAAATACATACAAAGTTTATTCGCCGCTGGCACCTCAACTTCAGTTCAGTTGCCATCCGTTTTCGGCCATCTAATTTTATCTTGTTTTTTAAATCAAAAAATGTCCTGATAAATAAATTTTTTATTTATGTTAGAAAACTTACTCCGGTTTACAACTCGTTTTAGAACTATTGAATTGTGATATTTAATCATTGTATGTTATTGTATAGGTATTCGTATGTATGCAAGAAAATATGAACTTTTCAAGAATCTGCACGGGGTTTTTTCGAAACTCAGTAAGTACATGGAAGTTAACAAGGGAACATGACATGTAACTACATTTGATTAGTCGTAAACTTTTTTTGTTTTGTTTGTTTCTTTTGTTATGTGAAAACCTAAGTTAATTAATTCTGCTTGGTATATACATATATGTATATATATAATAAACTATTTTTTGTTGTTGTTGTATATATGTATGTTTTGTCTCATTTGTTAGTTTAGTCGGCTTTTACGCTTATTAAAGATTGTGTATGATTTTTTTTTGTAATTTTTTGTTTTGTATTTATATATTAACATTTAATTGTCTTAAATTTAAAAAAAAAATTATTTACAAAATTTTTTTAAATGTTATTTTTTTAACCAATCTATAAAGTAGGTTTAATTAAATTACTTAAAAGCTGTTAAAATAATCAATTTATTTAAAATACATTTATATTATCATACTACTAGCATTATTCTTCTCTTTAATCATTAAATTATTATACGTTTTAATTGTTTTTGCTTTTAGTATGTATAGCTCAAAGTGCTAAAATAAACATTTTCGTCTTATTATTTATAAATAATAATATTCTATGTATGGAGAAATGTATAAAATGCCTAGAATCTAAAACTTACAATATAATCTTTATTTTAAATATTAAAAATTATTTATTTTTTTGTTATAACTAAAGCTAGAGGCGTTTATCTATATTGTTTCATTTTTATTGTATTTTATAGAGATGAATAATGTATTTAATTTTGCAATATACATATATAAGCTATTTAATTAGACTTCTAATTAAATAGTATAAATTTCATAAAAACTAAAATAAAAAATGCGTAACTACTTCTTAAATTATGTTTGGAAGGAAGATTTATATATCATTTAAATATTAAAAAAAAATATTAGGAAAAGTTCGGAAACTGAAACCTTTTTAAGAAACATTATAGTATAATGAAACAAAACTTGACTTTTCCAACTTTTTAATTGTATTAAAAATTATAATAACAATCATAAAAACATTTTTAATGTTATAATATGAAACTTAAATTAGACAAACAAAAAATTATAAACAAAAAAGTAATTAAAACTTTCCTTCGCGAAAACAAAGTTGTTTAAAATGATTGGTTATTGACTTAACAAAAATAATGTGGCTAATTTATAAAAGAAAACAAAATTTGTTTTAAAATGTCATTGTATAAATTAAATTATTTTAGTTTTTTGCTTTTAATTATTTTGTTTTTACAAAAATAAGTAGTTTGTTTGTTGTTCTTAAAAATATCGGTGTTGTTGATGGTTTATATTGAAGCGGCTGCTATGGGGAGATTGGGGAGGTTGAGGAGGTGATTGGAAGGCTTGAGCCGCTGCCATTAGCTAATTACACTAAAGTTGTTCTACAAATTTGGTCAATTGATCGGATGCATCAGAGACAGGTCCTCCGGGACCTCCTACAACACCACCGACACCACTAACGCCTACATCTTGCGGTACGCCGGGCAATGGTGATTGGTGTGGATGCATACCTCCATGGTTGTGTAAACCGTCATGAGGTGTCTGTGGGGCGGGTGAATGACTCATTACATGGTGTGGAGATGGTTGTGCTCTAGGAGATGCTGAGGGACCGGCTCTAGGAGAGGGAGCCGAACGGGGTGAGGGTGTGGGTTGTGGGGATCTGATAGGCGGTGAAGATCTTGATGACTGCATTAGCTGTTGTTGCAGTGTGTGGGGAGTTGGCGGTCCCATAACATTTGGTCCACCTACCATACCACCAGCACCTTGCAGCATTTGTTGTTGTACTCCGGGCATACCACCACCCATCTGCTGCTGTGGTGAAGGTTTAAGTCCCTGTTGCATGACCGCATATTGATCGACAGGATTACCGGCAGGGCCTCCTACACCACCTCCAGCTCCACTAAAGCCACCTACGCCACTAAATGGTTGACCACCAGCGCCTACTCCACCCATTTGCTGTGGTGCTCGTTGTCTATATGGTGGGGGATAATTCGGCATTTGACGCATTTGCATTTTATACCATGGTGCGTTAGGTGCCTAATTTAATTACAAAAAAAAAAAAAAAAAATTAATAAAAGTATAAATTAAATTAATTAAAGTAGAATTGTGCCCTTAGTTTTAAAAAACGAATTTTCTATGAATTGAATGAAATATTTTTTAAAATATAACTTACTTGTCCTTGTTGCTGTTGTTGCATCATCATTGGATTCTGCATTCCTGGCATGCGTTGATGCTGACCAGGATTTTGTTGTTGTGCTTGCATCATAACTTGTTGATTGGCTTGAGGCATTTGTTGCTGATTCATCATATGCTGCATTTGTTGTTGCTGTTGTTGTTGCATAACTTGTTGCTGCTGTTGTTGTTGTTGTTGAGGACCGTTGCCGGCGGCACCAACACTACCTCCGCCTTGTTGACCAGCATTATTATTTTGACTTTGTTGTCTTTGTTTAATGATGGCAGCCATTATTTGCGGGTTTTGTTTTAGAACTTGTAAAATTTGCTGATGGCCCTCATTGGTGGGATTATTTTTTATTTTTTGCATAATTTGAGCAAGCTGTTGAGTATTCAATTGAGCGTTTAAAGGACCGTTAGGCATTTGACCCGAACCAACAACACCACTTGTATTAGGATGTTGACCTTGCGGGCGAATTCCACCAGGCCCTCCCATGGGGCCTGAACCACCCATTGCAACCATACCCCCATTTCCACTCATGCCACCAACTCCCTGTGCATTACCAGACATATTCCCCGCACCACCGGTCATTTGTTGAGACCCACTCGCTCCCACCATGCCACCCATCATATTCTACAAGTAATTATAATAATAAAAAATTTGGGCGCCTAATTACAAAATAACTTTTGTCTTACCTGTTGCTGCATTGCATTTTGTTGCATAACTTGATTTTGATTAGGTTGGCGCATGCCCTGATTAGCATTATTTGGATATCGATTTGCACCCCACTGATCCATTGCCAGAAGATTATTGCTCATTACATTAGTTCCGCCGGGACCCATCTGTCCAACATTGGAAACTCCACTCACATTACCCACGTTTCCTACTAATCCTGGATTTGGTTGATTTGGAAGTCCAGTCATATGATGGCGCTGCATGACAGGTGGAGCCATAGCTCCACCTTTACCGAAATTTCCACCATGTGGAACTTGTTGGCGTGCAGCTTCCTCTTGGACCTTAATAGTAAATTAAAAACATAATATCAATATAATAAGATGTTTTTTTTTGACGACAATTCATTTTTAAAATCTTACCTGTTTAACAACTTGAAGAACATTAGGTGAAGGTGAATGTCCACCACCAGGTTTCATTCCAATAGCCGGTTGTTGGTGAGGATGAGGAGATGTCATACCTCCACCGCCTGCTATTGGAGCAGCTACTGGTGAGGGAACTGGTACTGTTGAAGGACTCATAGCACCTGCTCCCGCGGCCAATATCGCTGGTTGGCCACCCATAACAGGAGGATTTACATTTACACCTGACATGGCGACTGCAGCTACTGGCACACCGCCAGGGCCAACGACAGGGCCAGCACAAGCAGGGCCTGGTAATGCTGCAGGAGTTGTTACAGTACGAGACATAAGAGCCACGCGACGTCGCAACAATTGTTGTTGTTGCAATCTGAAATGGGTAATCGTTATGTGTTTATTCGTTAAAGAGAGATAAAAATCAAAAGACATACTTTTGTTGCAGTTGCTGTTGTTTAAGTTTGTGTTTGATGTTTGGACAGAAAGGCACTGGACACTTTTGCTCTTGACAATGTTTGGCATGGTAGCAGCATAAAGCAATTAATTGTTTACATATAGGACAACCACCATTGGTTTTCCTTTTGCAATTTTTGGTATGTTGAACTACTCTCTTCATCTTCTGGCACGAAGGCAGGCGGCAATTGGCATCGCGACATTGACAAGCATGTACCAATGATTGAATACAACGCTGTATCGACTGTTTGCGGGCTTCTTGTGGATTAGCTTGTTTAAGATCTGCTGGCGATGAACCATCATCCAAATCGAAACCAAGTTTTTCCATCTTATGTGGATGGCCAATCTTTTCATTACACAAGGTACACAAATCAAAGTCCTATTAAAAGGCAAATAAATAAAAAACCATTTAACTTGTTGTTAAAACAATTGCTATTAAAACAAACAAACTTACATCACAAACTGTACAATGGTATCGTGTTTCCACTGCGGTTTTACAATTATTACAAGTGTAAACAAATTTATCCTGGCCTTGGTTATGTAACTCGTACAGCATACATAATGTGGAGAATTGAGCTCTACGTAAGGATGAGAATTCATAGTGTTTGTCACGAGCCAAAGTAAGGAACGCATCACGACCATCCATTAGATCACACGCCAATAATGGATCAGGATCTTGTATGGGCTGAAATAGGGGTGTTATATAATATATATTTTCTGAAGTTAAAAAAATTGCACTTACTGCTAAACTGGCTGCAGACTGAGCAGAGTGAAGACGTATCACAAAGAATACTTCTTTGTGTTTTTCCATTGTGGCATAAATTTTAGCAGAGAGATCATTGCCAGCTTGTTGTTCATTTGATTTTTTATTACTTTTACGTTGGGCAGCCTTGGATTTGTTGGATTTTTTAGCTTTCTTTTGTCCCTTCTTTTTACCATCACCACTTACTTCAGTATCTTCCATTGAGAAAATCTATATAATAAAAATTAAATAAAATAAATGTATGTATTATTAGCATCGACTATCTTCACTTACATTTGCTGCCGCAGCTGCTGCAGCTTCAGCTGCTTCTGCTTGCTTTCGTTTTTCTTCCTCTTCTTGATCCAACTCTTTAATGCTCTCCTCAAGAACATTGGGCCAAAAATCACCTTCAAAGTAAGGCAGTTCGGCGGCCGAAGTCAACTTGTCCTCAATGGCTTGTTTCAAAATATCTTTGTAATCCTGAATGGTTCGTTCAATCATACCCTTATCTAACATTTTTTTGTACCATTCCTGCAACCGTTTCGGTTTAGGTATTCTTTGATCTGTAGGGTGACAGTGGAATATATAATCATCACCTTCAGATGGTGGACAAGCCCAAATATGAGCCATGGTATAGCCTAGCTGTTTTACATAATCCATATAGCCCAAAAGAATTTCATGATATACAGCTGTACGATACTGTCGGGGTCTAAAAAAGTGCACTGAATCCAAGTAGGCAATATAAACTCGCCTTGTATTTGGGGCCGGACATTCAGACCCATATTCTTGTACATGCATACCAAAGAAACAAACGTCAATGCCATCAACTTCTTCAAAGGCAAATAGAGCTTTTGCTCTATAAGGAAATTCAGAGTTCATTTCACCATTATCAACAAACCGCCTGCGCATGCCTGGTTTTACTTCTACACACTTATCTGAAGACGACACAACACGTATATGAACTTCACCCGCACCAGCTTCTTTTTTCTTAAGGAAATTATTAACACGGGTTTCAATGTAAATACCCAACTTTGTTGTAGGTAAACGTTTGGCATTGAACTTGTTTTCTTTTCGTTTAGAATCTTTCTTTTGTAAACAATTATCACAAACAAATCCACCGGGCCAAATTGAGTCTAACCATAAAACGCAAATTTGATGTTGCTTACGACCACACTCCATACAATCCACAAATGGTTCCAGTTCAAGATGATCATTCTTCATTTCTTTAAATTGATCTTTTTTGATTTGACTATTATAGTTATGTTGAATTTTAAAAAAAAAATAAGATTAATATATGTAATATAATATTAATTAAATTTTAGTAATACATATTAGTAAATTAATGAAGTATGTATAAATACCAGACCGACTAACAAAAAATAGTAATTGTGTTATAACCCTTAAAATGTACCTTTGTACATTGCATACAGGTTTTTATCTTTTCGTAAGTTATATTAAATATTATACCCATATTTATTTAAAAAATTTTTGATTTATAAAAGGTTTAAAACAAATTTTCTTAGTTAATCCGCAATATTAATTCTATCTCTTTTAGTCGATACTGTATAGTAACCGAAATTATTATGTATTTCAATGTTCTTACAACACTAAAAAAAATAATTTCGATTCGTTCTGTATCGACTGAAAGAATAAGAAATAAAAATTTTTTCAAGTCGAAAAACTATGCGATCACGACTGTCGGAATTAGCCCTCTGAAATGTTTTTTTTTTATGAATTTTTGATTATTTTGGGAAAAATTATATATTAAATATATTTTTGAAAGTTTAAAGATTTTAATCAGGTGTGTCACATAAACCAAATTCATAAGAGAGTGAAAACGTTTTTACCTTCTCTAGAAAACATTATACACAAAAATGTTTAGTTTGTTTCGAAATAGTGATGTGTAATTCAAAATGGTACGTATTGAAAAATTCGAAACTTTTAGCTTTCGTACAAACTCTGTGGCATGCCTGATACCATGGCCCCTATTACGGTTTACAACTCAACACAGTTGAGTTGTAATTTCTTAATTTTTGTATTATGGTTCACAACTTTGCTAAATTACTGTGTACAAAAACATAACAAAAATCACAACTGACCACAAGGAGTTGTCTTAATTACAACTCAACTGAGTTGAGTTGTAAACCGTAATAGGGGCCTATAATAAAATTTTTGGCAGTCTGTTGGTAACAAAGATTTAAGGTCCTGCAGAAATTCATAGCTTTTGAGAGTGCAATATGTTAGGCTGCCGAATATCAACATTTCCCATGACCCTTGATTTAGTTTGACTCTCAGCTTCTTCCACAAAGTATGTACTGGCATGCCTCTATTACTTACAGCAGTGTTGCCACTTTGTGGGTAATTACCCGAATTTGGTATAATTTTTAATGTCGTGGGTAGAGGGTGGTAATTTCTCTTAGGTGTAATTCAGGTGCAATTTAAAATTCTTGGTCAGATGCCCAAATAAAATAAAGATTCGATATCAGGCATTTATTTCTTTTTAAATATTGATGATACAAAATGCACAGTCTTCTCAACCAAAGTCTTGGTTTCTTTATAAGAAAAGTCTGCAATCATTTAATATATATTTTCAAAAGTTCGATAATCAATGTCGCAAGATGGACTCTTTGATTTCGATAGATTTAACAGTTGTTAAACTGAATTACGAAAGGGACAGTTGTATAAAATCCGGTAGCCCATTTGTTTACTAAATAAGGTATAAAGGGTATTTTTAAGACCATGAAACATAAAAAGGTAGACAACACAAAAACATTAATTTTAATCACAGATTAATACAAGGCATTACCAATTGATACGTATTTCAAACAAACAGGCACCGCGCCTGTTCTTGACGAAATGCATTGCAGACTTCCAATTGTTTTCTACTTTTTCGAGCATTTCTGGCTGCATGTCACCAGTTAAATTAACAATTAACTCTAAGACGTCAATTTTTACTGGCTTATCAGTATAAGCCAGTGACTTCACAACCATACGGAAAATAATCAAGAGGTTATACATAACACGGCCTTGAAGTCTAATTGACAGTTTATTTTCTCTAACTCAACACATCGCCTTTATTTTTAAAAAAATAAGTTGCGTCATTTAAATCATGAAGTCGTCGATAAGTTGCAAAAACCGATGGCTGATTTCCAACGTAAATTTGGATGATTTGTGGCGTTGTTCAAGCTTGAATCTATTCATGATAATGCGCCTGAGCAAGAAGTGAGAGCACTATGACAGTCCGTTTGACAGCTAAACTTTCGTAAACTCTATCGGGCTTGAAAAACTCCCATTATAAAGGAATGGCAATGAGCATTTTGAACCTTCTCTAAATGTATGCAACCAAATGTGGAAGTTAAACTCATTATTTTAGGAGTTTTATTTTATGTTTTATTAATAGTTTTTAAATCTTTAATTTTATTTTTGATAATTTGTTTTTGTTGGCAAAAGAGAATGAACTTTAATTATGTTACTTGTTTTTATATTTTTTAATTGAAATCAATAATGTTTGTTTTTAATTGTAATATTTATTTTAAAAGTAGAAAATAAATTTTTCAGTCGTTGCCAGTTTTTAGAAGAAAATACATCAATTACTAACAGTTTTAAGTTACAATAAGAATCTTAACAGTTTGACAAATATTAATCTTCTTTCAATGAGTTTGTAGTGTTTTGCTTCTTTGTAAATGTATTTTTATTAAATAAATCTTTTATTTTATATCAGGTGTAATTTCATTTAAATCGGGTAATTTTGCTTCATCTCGAGTGTAATTTTGAATTTTTCTGGTGGTAACACTGGTTTACAGTTAAAATCTAGTTCAATTGAAATTTTGCAGTTTCGTATTACTGTTTACAGTCTTTTGTTTGTGCGGTAAACAACTTATCATTTTCAGTTGTCCGACTATTGTTTTTAATATTGTCACAAACGGTAAATTTACAATATTGAATTAATAATCATAAAAGTTAAATAATTATCCGGATCTGATGTTGATTAACTGAAAATATAATTCCGAGTTTTAACAAGTAAGAGTGCTATATTCGGCTATGCCGAATCTTATATACCCTTCACCATGGTGCAATATGAACAAAAAGTTATGTAAACACCATTCTTAATATATAAATAAATATATTTTGTGAAACGCCCACTTATCCAAAAACACCATTCTTAATATATAAATAAATATATTTTGTGAAACGCCCACTTATCCAAAACCGCCCACATTATGTCGGATGTTGTGTTTTAATAACCAATATGCTTGTACCTAATTTGGCAACTTTTTCTCTTTCCATATACATATGTATGTATACAGAAAAATAGACGAATATCGTTAAATTAACTTCGCTGTAGATGCATATATTTGTTATGTGTTACAGAACGCAAAAGTCATATAAATCGTAACTTTTTGTAACTTTGTTTATAAAACTTGAACTCGGGAAGATCTATGGTTCCCGAAAATGGGTATTTTTCAAAAAAAAATTAAAAAAAAAAATAAACAAAAAAAAAATAGTTTTGGTCATAACTTTTTTGTATCTAAGCCGATTTTTCCGAGTTTTTCAGAATCTTTTGATATATAAGACGTTACCATAGGGGCGATTCTACTCTAGACAACTTTTAACATCAATTTTCATATCACACTATTTGATACTTTTTTGATGCCAATTTAAAGTACAATATCTATATTTTATAATAATATGATTTTTATAGACGTAAGCTTAAATATAAATATGTTGTGCACTTCGAAGCATTAATGGTATTTTCTTTTCTGAGTAAAATTCTGCATTTATTCTGCCTTTTACATTTTTTTATGTTCTTTTCTGAAAAACATGTGTTCTTTTAAAAGTGTAAAGCGTTCTTTTCTGATGATGTTCCCTTTAAAATTAAAAGAAATGCTACATCTTCAACACTCATTTTTATTAAAGGGGCATGAGTGCAGCACTAGATCAAGGCATATTCAGAGTAAGGTGGTGGAAAGTTTCGAGAAGTAGACACTAAAAATTCAATACAAAAACACCTGTTGTTTCTGTTTGCTTTGGATTGTTGTAGTCTTGCCACCACCTGTAATTGAATTTACCTTGCGCTAATTGTACTTTATTGTTTAATGCCGAAATTTGTGTTCTTTTGTAAACGTAAAATATGAAACACTTCTTAACAATTATGGGAGCATTTAAAAATGTTGCCAAGTCACATGTAACACTTATGCAACACTTTTTTTTAGAAAAGAAAACGCCATAAGATTCATAGATTTGGCGCGATCCGAAAATTCATTGCATGTTGCACTTGTCATGGCTTAAAGAGCAAATTTCTTATTATTGGATTATATTTATTTCTCTTCGATGTTTGATTTGATAATCATCGTCTGTTATCTCATCTTTCACAATAAAAAAGAATAATACAAAAAAAGTTTAAAAATTAACAGAGTTTTATGTTTATGTGGTATGATCTTATGAAAGTTGGCCAATTTGGTTGCACCCGTCATGCACTTTAAAACTCTCTCGTTGCTATTTGATCGTTTCATATAAATTCTTGTAAATAGATAACAATAGTATATAACAAAATGTTACCCCTTCTAGAAATAACTTAATTGCAAATGTGTTTCTTTCTATTAGTAAAAGACGTTTAAAGCGTCTAAAAGTTGCACCCGTCAGAATAGAATCGCCCATAGGTCATATGACCGTCCAAAATTCAGGTTTTTATAAAATTTTTGATATTTTTTATACGGGAGGTACCACGCCCACTTCGCTAATCCCGTCCACATTTTGTGAGATGGTGTGTATTGGTAACCTAAATGTTTGTACCTAATTTGGAAACTTTTTTTTTTGCCGTTCTCCAGATATACAGAAAAAGAAAATAGAAAAAACAACAACAACAACAACAACAACAAGGGATATTTGGGTAAAATTAGAGGCAGTCGTGGTTTTTGCTCATATCTCCGTCAATTTTGGACCGATCTGGCTGAATTTAAATAGCAAACTTAAACGGAGTATATGCGACATAAAAATGGCATTTCTTGGGTCTTCGGAAAACCCATTTCAACATACACACGGACAGACGGACAACCGGATTTGAACTTCGCTTTTCATAAGGACCCAGTATAAACTTTATAGGGTGTAGGATCAATATTGTGGAGCTTACAAACGGAATGACAAAGTTATATATGCCCTATTACTTTCGGTGAAGGGTATAAAAAATTATTTAATTTTATAAAATTTTCACTTGCCAAACGTGATATTTTAAGTTGGCAACTTTATAGCAAACTCAACTAAAAACAGTTGGGTATCACAATACATAAAATGAGTTTGGTTATGCATCAGTTGGGTTAACTCTCACACGACCAAACTGAGTTGAGTGGAGAACCGCAATAGGCGCTATAATAATATATGACAAATTATTGAAAATTTACCCAATATTGTTTGACGTATTACTTTTGTTTAATAGCAGAAAAGCGTAAAATAATAATTGATGTTTAAATATCAATGATATTCTTTAACGTTTTCTATATTGGCCTAATGAAAATTGCCTATCCATAAATTAGTCAAAGACTAAAGCTCTTGCTTTTGGTTTTAATGAACAGCAATTACTTGATTTAAATATACATGTTGGTGAAAAATTCGTGAACTTCGTGGTATTTATTTAGATGAATGTTTAAACTTTAAGACTCAGTTGAGTTGTAATTAAGGCATCTGGTTGTGATCAGTTGTAATTTTTGTTATGTTTTTGTTCACCTCAATATAGCAAAGTTGTTAACCATAATAAAAATATCAAGATATTACAAATCAACTGAGTTAGGTTGTGAACCGTAATAGGCCTACATAAAAGCGGGTTTCCCACGCAACTTTATTCCAAATTTCTTTTTTCCCATTCAACAAGAAACCCTCAAATTATATTGCATGGAATTAACAATGCTTTATTTGAAAGGTCTTTTATTGTAAGAATTGCACGTCGTTGGAACACGTTGCCCATTGAGCATTGAGGCATTGTTTATGATTTTAAACTGGTTACCATCAGACATTTTGGTGAAAAGGCCAGCTGCGAACGCGGCGATAAGACTAAGGGCCACCGGAGTATGGAGGGATTACAATATCGGCCATGCTAATATTCTGAACAAAATTAATTGGCACATGGATGTTGATTATGTCACACCCGAGGCAATCTTTGATCCTGGCTTCACGGTAAGCATTTTGGATAACGTGGTCCACTATGACGAGCTACAAATTCCCGCAGATGCGATTCGAATATTTACGGACGGGTCTTAAACACTGTATGGTGTCGGTTCTGGCATATACTCCGAGCAGCTAAACTGGAGTGTTCCCATAAGGCTGCCGGACCACTGCAGTGTCATACAGGCCGAGATAATGGCCATCCATACAGCCGTGAGATGCATCTGGCACGGTGAAATATCTGAAAGGGATATTCACATTATTACCGAAAGCAAGGCGGCCATAAGATCCCTGGAGAATGTGTTCATCACATCGAGAATTGTCCGAGACTGCCGGATGTCTCTGGAGGAGATAGCGAGACATTCACTGGTCACCCTTAATTGGGTCCCCGGACACGGGGACATACAGGGGAACTGCATGGCGGATTCGTTGGCGTATGCAGGCACCACATTGAATTGAGATGGTTTAACATATAATGTGGGTGCTTCACTCCCAAGGAGTAAGCAACTTATAACGCACAAGTGTCATCTTATAGCCAGTAAGAGGTGTCACGATGAAACTACCTGTGGGGAAACGAGGAAAATCTGGCCCATCATAGATGAAAAAAAGGACACGGCGGGCATTACAGATGTCCCGACATCATCTAAGGAACCTAATTGCGGTTATAACTGGCCACTGGCCCATTGGGAGGCACGCCCAGAGGCTGGGGCTCCCTTATAATGACTTGTGTAGAAGTTGCGGAGACGAGGAGGAGGAAGAGTCAACGGAACATCTTCTCTGTAATTGCCCGGCATTCGGAGATTTAAGACTCGAAATGTTTGGTCGAAGAGCCCTTGGGGACAAAACTTGTCTCTCTTATGTTTATATCAACAGGATCCACTCCTTTATTGAATCGACCGGATGGCTGCATGGGAATACTTGCAGCCAGATAACATAGGACCCATGGGAGACGGTGTGACATGGTAACACAACGGGAACTAATTAATGGACCCACGTAAGCTGTGCTTGATCACGGCTGCCAATGGAACCTAACCTAGTGGACAATTCATTGTATTTAATTTATAACGTAATGTTGCTTACATATATTTTGGGATCAATTGCCTTGAGTAAAGTGTGTCACGCATACAGCGTCGCCCCCTTGCCAACAACTTTGTCTGTCTGTCTTCTGTCTGTCACATTGTAAATTGGGACTATACAAAAATGTAAAAAGGGGGAACTATGACAAATTTGTTAATTATACCAAATGAGTCACGGTAGACCACGGTACTTAAGAAGGTCAAAATGTACCAAAAAAAACTTTAACATCCCTGAACTGCAATAACGAGTCTAGATGTTCAAGTGTAAACAACATAGTATGAAATAGGAATTTAGCACATTTGAAAGAACCCTTGTTAATTAATTTTTAATCCCAAGAAAAACTTTGATAACACAGTTTTAAGTTTTTGCGTTTATACAAATTCATTGGGAGTGGGTATATATTTTGTAAACGAACAATTTTTTTAAAAAAATTTTTGAAATAATGTATTTGATCGTTTGAAATAATGTATTTTATCGTTCTTGAATTTAAGGAAAAGAAATACCTGATGTTGATCCACAAAAAAGATCGAAATATTGGGAGCAAATTGAAAGGAATTTTTATTTACAAAAAACACTGGCCTCGAGCCTGACTAATTTTTATTTATTTTTTTTTCAAAAACTTATAAAATTTATTGTTTTTTTTAAAGTATTTTTTTGATTGTTTTTTTTACAATAAAAAAAATTAAAGAAAATATTACATTTGCCTCTGATTAACAACTTTTAAATATTTGACGACTTTGTTAAATGTTCGTGACGATTTTTTAAGAAAAAACATAACCCCCCTGTTTTCTCACTGCAATTTTTCCGATTTTAAAAACAACGAATTTTTAAATTTAAAATAAATATTAATAAATTTTTTTTAAAAAAACAAAGTATGTATATTTAACTTTTGTTGACATATGCGATTTCGCAAATCCGTTTGAAGCAGACCTGCAGTGGAAAATTATTTCTCAGATGCGACAGAATTAATTTGAAAACTTAGGTATTTCTGTAAATCAAACAAAAAATCAGAATACCGAAACGATATGATATAATATGAATGTACTAGTGTATTTTCACAGAAAAGTCTACTTTTGACATGTTACGTAGGGTTTTTTCCCGGGATTTCCCGAAAATTTCAATTATTTTATTTCCCGTTTTCCCGGGATTTTTCTTGCGGGATCCCGGGCAATAAAAAATTCCTCATAATTTCAGAAAACAGCTATTTATACTTCAAAATTTAGTTTTATATTCTCTAAAAATTAGCATCTGTGGATGGGCTGCGGATTAGTTCAATTACAAGAAGTTTATTAGGTGATACACACAAATTTTTTAAATTTGTGTTGGTTTATATAGCAGTGAAGTGCGGGGAAACCGAAATAAAATAACATTTTGGAGACTGGTGTAAGATACTAAAAAAGAAAAAATTGCTTCTGATTGTGAATCCGAAGCATGCTACAACGGTGCACTTTTAACTATTTGTCAAACCTCGGTAAAAAATGAACGAAATTTTTCGGTAACATGACAATTCGTAAATAAAATCAGAAATATACTTTTTAAGACTTACTAAGCGCCTTGAGTGTGCCAGACAGTTATTTCCTAAGCCGTTAAAATGTTATATATTTATTTAAAATATTTTATCTATTTTATTAATTAACTTTTTGACCTCATATCTTGAGTACCTCAATTTTTATTTTATTTTTATTATTGTTTTATGAATTAAATTGTTATGTTTATGTTATCTTTTTATCTTGTACCTAGAGCATATTAATACGGAATAAAAGCATAATAATAGGTAATAAAAGCATGAGGTAATAATAATTCAAGTTCCTATTTCAATCTTCAATTAATTTTTTAGTATTGACCCAGTTCTTTTACTTTTTTTGTAAACAAGTTCCCTTACGTATTTTTATAAAAGTTTTTTTCATTAATTAAAAACAAAATTTACTTTGTATTATTTATATGAAGCGGGATCCCGGGAAATTTAAAAACATTTCCCGCTTTCCCGGAAATCGAAAAAGTAAGGGAAAAAATCTAATGTTACGCCACCAAGCATTATAAATGGTTCCTTAAAGAATAATTTATATATTATGTTTTCACTTTTTATTTTGCTGTAAAGCCAACTAGTTTAATATTAAGAGAGATAGTAACAAATTGAACAACATGTAACTAACAACAAGAGAGCTTTTCTGTGGAAGTGCCCATATGTATATCGTTTATCTTTTTCAAAAACAGATTTGAATTTATTATTTGTTAAAAAGGTTATTTGTTACCAAAAAAAAATCTTTTATTTGTTATAATAGTTATTTGTAACCAAAAAATGTTGGTTGAAGTAATGGTTATTTATAACCAAAAAATATTTTTTGCTTTAATTGGTTACGATAACCAAAATAAAATATTTTGAGTGATAATTGTTATTTAAAACCTTTACCTATTATTTATCAATAGCTGTTTTCACCCTTTGTATTAATTTTACAACTCTGCTTTTCTTAATATGATTTTATACTACAAAGCATGAGTGTCTTTTTCGTTAGTATTGTGAATAAATGAAGTTGCTGAGTGAGGGAAAGAGACATTTATAGTTTCTTCAACTGTTTTATTCTGGGTTATTTGACAAACGTGTTTACTACAGCTTTTGTTGGATTTTTCAACCACAGATTATTAAATTTTAGTCTTATACATTTTGTTGTTGCAGTGTTGTAAATCTTAGTACTTTAACTAAATTAATAAGATTCACAAGGACTACAAGGGACTTTACTTAAATGAATTTTGACGTTTCTCTTATAACTGTTAGGGTCCCTGCTTATTATATCTGTGTCATTTTAACAAAACATCTTAAGTCAAATTTGAAAATTTGAAGAAAATGTTGTTAATTATACGAATTTTTATTCTGAAAACATTTTTGTTTAAATTTTTAAAATTTTGTATTATAAACGAACCTTTTCTTTAATTTTGGTTTATTTTATTATTTGATAAAAAATTTTTTTTACAAATTTTTTTTTAAAACAATTTTGCTATCTTATCTCGGCTTAAACTTGTCAAATGCCCAGATATCTTGAGAAAATAAAAAAAAAAAAAATCTTAAAAATCTAAACCTTGAACTTAAAAAAAAAACGGCCCAACGCGGGAACGGAAAAACAAAGAGATTTAACAGACATACTTTTTGATTTTCACAGACTTTCTATGGCAAAAGTCTGTATCGACCTTTATGGGGTATATCATAAAAAACTTAGTGGCAACGTCAATGATTATTATTTATTATTGTTTAGCTTGTTTTACAAAATTTATAAACTATTTTAAAAATTAAGTAAAATTGCTTTGGTAAACTGTAACATATGTACATATTCAAATGTATTTGTTACATTTACAGAGATTTTACCATTTTAGTTATTTTTCCGAAAAATATACAATTTGAAATAATCTTCAGGATGTTCATAAAATTAAACATACATACACTAACAAATGTTTAAAACAAAAGTTATTTTTTTTTTAATATTGTAGCAAAACACAAACTTCAAGCACCCCATTCATAAGCTTAACAAAACTAAAGCAAAAACTAGTCTTTTTAAGCATTCACTCGTTTTTATTCACACATTTTTTGAGTCAACACTGGAAGAACTAGTTTATACTAGTCAGTATAAAGTACTAGCTTTAACTAAAATTTTTATTCACCTCAAAGCTAGTTTAACTTCAAAATTTCAAGTATTAGCTAAAGCTACTTTTTTATTCACGCGGCCCAATGTTGTTATTTTTATTCTTGAAAAACTGAACGCTTCCAAGTTTAAAAAGGTACTGGTTTAAGTTCGAATGTATGCATAAGCATACAATATTAATAATGGTCAAAATTGACTTACATTTTAATCTAATTGTGGGTAACTTTTGTAACTTAAATAATATACTTACGTTTGCGATTGCAATGGATCATCTCCAAGTGTAACAGTGTCCCCTTGAATGTCATTAAAACATTTCTGGCAGAAGGTATATCTGTTTGAGGATACGCCATAATCCTTTAGACTATTATTGGTTCATTATAAGATTTAATTGTTTTTTTTGTGTATGTTGTGTTTGTTCATTTAATTATATAATTTGTATTGATTATTAAAGGTGATCGCAATCCAAAAAAATAAATACAAACAAGCAGAGCGACCATACATAATATTAATTTAGCGTCGTTTATTGTTTTTTTTTTATTATGGTGAATGAATTATTATTGTTATATTGTTATATAGTGTTTTTGTGCGTGCGAACGAATTTATTTGTTGAGATTTTAAAAAAAGACGGTTTTGTTGAAATGTTTTGTTTCGGAATTTATGTTTGGAGTAAATAATTTTTAAGGTAAAAAGCGGAGGAAGAAAAAAATAATGTTATGATTAGAAAGTTGGGAAACGGAAAGAACAACGTTAAGCAAAACAAAAAACAATTTTGCATTTTTGTAAAACAAACATAACACGGAATGTATGATTTGAGAGTTAAAACATAAAAAGCAAAGCAAATTAAAATATAAATAAACAATAATATTGAGTTAAAAAATTAAAACGTGTTTTTTAGATGTTCATATTGAAAAGGTATTATTGGTTTGCAACATAAAAATATTGTGGTAAAAAGTGGAGTTAAAAAAGACGCACACAAAAACCATAACCACATGATGTTTTGATTAAAGTTTTTTGAAATTTGCAAGTATAGAAAAGAAATAAAAAAACAAGGTTGGCATTAGAATTTGATACAAAATATTAATGGTATTTTTTTTAAATTATTTTATATACAAGCAAAATTTTAAAATCTATTATGCGTTAATTGTAACAAGAATATTTGACTACATAAAAGACCAATGTTTAATATTGATTGTTTATCTAAACACAAATTTCTATTTATTGTCTCAATAATAAATAAAACAAATGCTATTTACTTTAAAATATAGCTTAAGAAAGGGTTTACTTGAAATATCAACATACCTATTTTGATAACTGTAGTATTTGGCATCTCTCGGTATGGTGCATAACTGTTTACCATAACAGCATAAAACTTGGGGATTAAAGGTATATTTGCGGCCACAGCAATAACCCAATGCCTGCATAACTGGGTCAATTTCTTGTTCAAACACTTCGGAAAGCTAAAAAATAATTTGATTTCAGAGTAAAATTTGTTATTTTAAAAATAATAATACTTACTTTTGTACAATATTTGTAAACTTTTGAAGATTTACGATTATATAACCAGGCATTGTCAAACATCAACCAGACATCATCTACATATTCCCATGGATCATTATATTTCCCATTCATTAGATTGTTGCGTATCGTTCCCAAGTCCATAGGTTTTTTAATTATCTCAAAATAGTCGGGTATACCGAGGACTTGCGGATCAACTGGGTAACGGAATGGCACCGATTCAGGCTCATGTCGTATAAGTTTTTCTAATGTCGGCAATAATGCTTGCTTAAGTTCTTCCGGATCGAAAACTGGAAAATATTACATTCATCAAATATATTATATTGCTCCGGCACCAAACCTCCACTTAAATGTTTTTATATGCAAAGGAATCAAATTATTTCATTCATTGACAAAGAATTCCCTTTGAAAATTGGCTTTTTGCAATATGTGAAAATTTTTGAATTTTAAGTTAACTCACTTTAGAAAAACTGGTGCGATATGTATTTTTATTTATTACAGGTTAGCCTCTATTTGCGTATTTACACGAATTCGATATAACACGAAATAAAATTAGCAATCATTTTTGTTAAGTTTAATGAATTTTTAGTTAAGTTTTGTTTTCTTTTAAATGTTATGTGCCATATTCACAAAACCCCTTGTATCCTTGTATCTATTGTATGTTATATTAAAATACAAAGTTCAATATTGCTTTTTTATGCAACATACAATCAATACAACGATACAAGGGGTTTTGTGAATACGACAATTGTATGCATTGGAATTTAATTATGATATTTTTTTTCGATAAGGAATATTTTTTTAGTTGATTTGATTTTGGTTTTACCTTATTTTTAGTTTTGAAAAGTAATAAGTAAGTAGATATTTGTTTTCGATTTAACGCGATTTAAAGGTCGTAATTTCTTTTGTGTCTTCTGACTGATGTATTGTTAAACGCAAAATTAAAATATTGGTCACATAAAAAAATCATTTTATTCTAAATTAGAACCCCGTTTTACATTAAATGAATTTAGGTCCAACAAACGTCGTAAATAGAGGTTCACCTGTAGATTGTGGCAAAAAATTAACATCAATTTGAAAAATAAAAAATCTTTATGTTAACTTCTTTGTATGCAAATATTCACAAGGGAAAGAAAGCCAAAACAAACATAAGAAATTTTCATTTTATATTAGCACAAGTTGAAATAACTCTTTCGTCAAAATGATAAATAATTATATTGTACTTACCACATTTCTTCTTTTTATCGCCAGCATTAGGCATAAGAGGTTCTGGCACAACAGGTTTTGTTTCAGTTTTTACTTTAATATCTCCACTTGCACTATTGGATTCTGCCATCGGTTTAATACCATCTTTGCTATCTCCACTTGCTGAACACATTGCGGAATCACCACCTGCAGCACCAGAAGTTGCATGTGAATCATCAACTTCCATAGGTTCCGTTTTAATCTTCACCTCACCTTCTTCGGCTTTAATTTCTAATTTAGCGGTGCCATCGTTGTTTACATTTTTGCCAACACCAGCTGAAGACTCTTGTTGAGAATTATCACCTCCACTTCCATCGTCCATAAACTCTTTTTTAATGTCGTCTTCTTGCTTAATGGAATCCAATTTTCCTTTAGAGGATTTTCCGCCACCTGCATTCTGGGAATCTCCATTTGGAGATGTTGGAGGATCGTCGTCATTATCTCGAGCAGCTGCTTCGAGAGCAGCCATTTGCGATGAAAGGCTGTTACTGCTACTAGCTGAGGGGCGTGTTGACGACAATGATGTACTGGTAGCTGAGGTAGAAGTTGTTCCAGCACTTCCTTTACCCATAGTCGACATTTGTTGTTGATTTTGTGCAAGACCATTGCTAGATACACTAGCTTCTGCTGATGAAGACATTGTCACAGATGTCGACGACGACGTGACGGCTGCTGCTCCGGATGCTGCCGTTATAGAGGTAGATGTTGCTAATGAAGATAATGACGATGTCGAAGTTGTGGTGGTTGTTAAAGTTGATCCGGTCGAACATGTTGATAGAGACGTGGGAGTTGATGTGGGAGGAGGCGGTTGAATACCACTGCTGGTACCACCTGAAACTGATGACACGGTAGTATTTGCTGAGGCGGGTGATGTAGGATTCAATGGTGGCGTACTTCCCCGGTCACCTAGAGATTGCATAAGAGAAGGAACAGAAGGCGGGTTGTTTAAGGGTGTTCCTAATGGTCCATTTGATGCAAAGTTAGGTGAAGGACTTGGTGCCGTTACCATGCCGCCTGCGGCAACTACACTTGCTGCTGATGTGCTACTTGTTAAACCAGTTGGTCCCGCCGCACTAGCCGCTGTAAGCGATTCTATACTTGTTGGTGTTGGAGGCATATTTCCCATGCCAGCAGCCGTCATCATATTTTGTTTTTGCTGCTGTTGTTGTTGCTGTTGGGACATTGGTGATGTAAAGGTGTTTTGATGCATTTGAGAATTGCTATTATTAAATGGTGACTGAGGCAAAAGCATTCCACTTTGTTGCTGCTGCTGTTGTTGTTGCTGCTGTTGCAGCATTCGTTGCTTCATTATCTCATTCAACTGCTGGGTAGTATGTGCTCCAGTTCCTCCATTCGTGTTCATAAATTGTTGTTGCTGTCCTGGTATCGGGCTTGTTAATACTCCAGCGACACCACCAGTTCCCGGTTGTCCCTGCATTGCTTGGCCAGTAAAGGGAGATAGAACTGGATTTGGCACCACCATGTTCTGTTGTGATGTTGGTATGCTACCGCTGCTCATACTATTGCCGCCAGGACTAGGACCGGGTGGACCAACAAGCATGTTTCCTTGTTGTTGAGGAAACTGCATTCGTTGTTGTTGCTGTTGTAATGCTAGCATATTTCCACCAGGAGAGTGACTGCGCATACCAGCCATATTTTGACCAGCCATCATACCACCTATGTTACCAGGTGTTTGGCCTCTAAGTTGTTGCATCATTCCTGCCGAACCCATTGGAATTCCTTGGTTCGGACCAGGACCGCCTGGAACAACAGCTCCACCCATTGGGCTTACCATTGGTCTTATTTGCTGCTGCAACTGCTGTTGTGATTGTGGATGACCAGGAGGTAATTGTTGGCCGCCAACGGGTAAACCCACATTTCCAGCACCACCAACATTACTGGAACCTGCACCACCAGCCCCTCCGCCTTGTTGCTGTTGTTGCATTTGGAGCATTTGCTGCTCTTTTCTTTTGAGACGCTTTTCTTCAAGTTCCTTTTGTATTTTATAAATCTTTTCAGCCAGTAGATGATAGTATTCAGACCGCGATTTGGCCATTTCATACATGTCTCTTTCAACTTTTTCCGCATATGAAACGAGGTTGTGCATGCGTTTGTCTAGCATTGTTGCTGGGTCAGACGTAGGGAATATCGCTTGAACTAATTTGTGTACCAAATGTTTGCGAAGGTCGTCTGTTACAAGCTCTCGCCAATCTTTGTTTTCCTCACTTCCGCTATTATTACTTCCACTGCCTCCTGGTGCTCCTGCATTTTGGGTATTCGTTGCAACACCTCCTGGTACTGAATTATTTCCCGCAACGTTGGAAACACCTCCTCCACTCATAACGGCCGTTGAATTTATATTACCTCCTCCAGAAGCGTTGTTTGAAGGAGTATTATTTGGACCGCTAACAACACCACCAGCCTGGGCTTGCATTTTTAACTTTGCAATTTCTTGAGGTGTTAACTGCTTGTTTGGTGGTCCACCAGCAACAGGGCCGCCCATATCACTAGAATTTCCACCTGCCAAAAGCGTGTTAAGGTTTGAATTGTTAAAGTTGTTATGTACATTAACCGACAGGGGAATGTTCGATTGCTGCTGCTGCTGTTGATTAATTGCATTCTGTTGAACTTGGTTTGGATCAGTTGGCAGCTTAGCTCCGGGTTTTAACAAATCTGATAATCGCGGTGTAAGTCGTGGGCCAGCACTCTGAAGCATCATTTGTTGCTGTTGTTGATTTTGAATGCCATCCGGTACAGCTCCATTACCGCTAGCACTTATTAGCATGTTATTTACCACCTGTCGCATTGCAACTTGGTCATTGTTCCCACCGGATGTTGGTCCGACTGGAACACCTCCGCCAGGAGCTCCAACTTGGGCCGACATTACGCGCACTGGCTGAGGCACTCCAGCCATACGTATTCCCTGCATTTGTTGTTGTTGCGGATTTACAGACTGCCCTTGCAACATACTGTTGGGACCGCCGGCATTTCCAATAGCACCTTGCATTCCCATGCTGTCGAATCGCCGAATTTCTTGATTTGGATTTTGGCTAGCATTTTGAATTTGTTGGTTGATATCTGCATTAGGTTTTATGTTCATTTGACCTTGATTGGGACCAACTCCCGGACCAGATATACCCGCAGTTCCCGACACAACATTTTGAGCACCACCAACTTGTTGCACACCTCCTGCCTGTTGCGGTCCCCCAACATGTTGAGGCCCTATGACTCCAGGTCCCTGTTTGTCATTAGAGTTTTGTTGTGCTTGTTGTTGCTGATTGGCATTGTTTGGCCCGGCATTTCCACCACCGCTCGCGTTTGGATTGTTGTTTTGGTAGGCGTGACTCTGACGGAATGGAAAGCAGATTACACAATCTGGACGTGAACAGGTTTTGTAATGCAGCAGAATTTGACGTGAGGATATACAGTGTTGCACGGTACAGTCTCGGCTTTGCTTACAAGTCCCCATGTGTGTTAATACGTCCTGCATAGGTTTGCAGTATGGAACGTTGCATTTCTCACGATTCGGATTGATGCTGTCGCGACGATAACATTTATGGGCATGAAGTAATAGCATAAGTTGCTGCTGTATTTGTTTCTTGCGATCATCCGTAAATTGTTGATTGCCTGTACCTACAGACCAACTACCACTAGTTCCCGCTCCGCCAACATTGCTGCCTTGTTGTGAAGTTCCTGGACCTTGTTGCTGCTGTTGCTGTTGTTGCTGTTGTTGTTGCTGCTGTGGAAGCATCATTGCATTCTGTTGTGGACCACCAGGTCCAACACCACCTTGTGGTGGTCTGATAGCCATACCACTAGGACCCATCAAGCCGCCTTGTGGGTTTTGCTGTTGGTTAGGATTCATTTGAGCGTTGTTCATTTGTTGTTGAGGACCACTGATTAGCCCAGCACCACCGCCATCACCACCTCCTCCTCCCATACCAATTGGAACACCAGGACCACGATTACCTTGTTGCATAGCAGTCGTCATATTTGGTGGCACTCCTCCGTGTTGTGCTGCCATTTGTTGTGCTAATATTTGCTGTTGAGGATTATTAGCGTTTACATTAAGGCCGCCTTGAGGACCTCCATAGTTGCTGACACCGACTCCAACCCCACCGCCATAGGGTCCATTCGGGCCAACTCCACCACCAACCATATTATTCATTTGACCTGCGTTATTTTATCAATCACAATTTTTTTTTAACAAATTTTAAGCATTTTGAGTTCACAATCTATAGTAATACCGTGTTTTAATGGCCAATAAATCAGTGCAAGTTAAACTCTCATTTTGGTTTAAAATGTGTTTAAACCAGCAAATCTATAATCAGTAAACATTTAAACCATCTCTAAACGCATAAAATTGGGCGTTTAAACTGCCAATACAAACCATATGAATTTGACAACATTTACCGTAGTGCTGCCACATTATTATTTTTTGCACTACATATAATATATGGGGTACTGATTTACAGCTGTTAAGTTTATACTACATATAAATTTAAGTTTAGTTCAACTAAACCAACGTTTAAACAATCATTGATTTATTAGCCATAAGTGTTATAATATTTTTATTAGTTATAGAAAATTCTACTTTTTACACGTTAATATGATTTGATTAAGAAAATTAAACTCAAAATATTTAGGCCCCTATTACGGCCCACAACTCAACTCAGTTGAGTTTTGTAATTTTTGTATTATGGCTTACAACTTTGCTATATTGAGGCGAACAAAACCATCAAAAAATTACAACTCAACACAGCCAGTTATTTTATTTACAACTCAACTGAATTGAGTTGTGAACCGTAATAGTTGCCTTATGGTGTTTTCTTTTCTACAAAAAATTTCACATTTTATTTAAAAAAATGCAATTTGGTGTTCGTTTCTTAAAAATGCTTTGCTCTCTAAAAGGGCAGTGTGTTTTATTCTAAAAAAATCACCCTTAAATGTCATAAGGCATTGCACTTTACGACCCGTATAAAAATAGAGTGTTGATAATGCCCTGTTAAGAGATGGCTTCTGTTTATATATGGGCATTTCCATTTTGACGTGTCGTGATATTTGTAGCACAAAATGTAAAAAAATTAAATGACGAAGTCAAATTTGTAAAAAGGGTTTTTATATATACAAAGTAATGAAGTAGCTCTACATTCAGAAAAAAAATACAGTAATCGACGCTAAGGATTTGCAGATATAAGCAAAAATCTGCCCTGGCGTGACGTTAAAAAAACGGAAGTGGGGTTTGATTGCATTACAAAACTGAAAAATACTGCGAATTGAGCAAGAAGTTTTGTACAAAACCTTTTTTAGTAAACTTAGAGTTATATAGATTTATTTTTCAAGCTATCAAATTTAAAATTTTTTGCTCGTTTTAAGGTAAATATGGGAATTTTCAGCTAAAAGTCTACTTTTTTTAATGTAACGCCAGATTGCAAATAAGGTTGTATTTTCGGACCATGTTGTTCAATCGTTATCCCTTTTGTTACTTAATGTAGAGCTTGTTGCGCTTTACACCAAAATATAAAAAAGTAAACGATACATATAAAATTTTTTGAGAAACAATTTAAAATACTTCTGGCGTTACGTGACAAAAAGTAGACTTTTCGCTGGAAATGCCCATATGGGGTTACCAGACGAAGTTGGGAAAAAATCGCCTCTTATCAGGGCAGTAAAAATTTTTTGGTTTTAATAATTATTTTTTCTATTATTTTATAGTAAAAACAAAAGAAAGCATTACATTGTTAATGGTAGGTTGTCAGTGGTATAAAATTTAAATGAATTCGGTGTTATAAAATTATTTTTGAAAAAAAAACGTCAAATCAAGAAATCGTAAAAACTTGGTGTTAATCAATTTGCAATCTGGCAAAGGTATTTTCTTGTTTATATATTTTATGAGAAACAAACTAAAGAAATTGGAATTTCGTCATTCATTTTGTACATTTATTTATTTATTTAATATCAATCTATTACCAAATTAAGGTTTATGTATATTTTTTATATTTTGACGAACACACTTTTTGATTTATGTACATATTTTTTTAAATATTGAAGAACAAACTTTTTGTCAGCTGTTACAAACAGGGCTATCCAATTTTGTGTTTTGTTCTCGTCAAATGAAAAATTGCAGTATTACATGTTCGGCAAGACATTTTGTACATGCACCTTTTAAAATGTGGTATTTTATTTGTAGGTTGTCGTTGTCGTATACGACTGTGTAATAGATTAAAGTAATACACAGCATGTGTTCTTTAATCTACTACAAAAAACGACACATTTGTTTATGAAAACGACAACCACAGGCTGATTATAACATACTTTTCATAATAAAAACAGCTTATGCCAGATGGTTTGTCAGAAGAAAATAAAGCACGCTATAGTCGAAATTTTGTATCTGACTTTTACAAAAGCATTTTGTCCCATTTTGCAATGGGATATTTGAAAACTCAGATGTAAAAACATGTCGTATACGGTCACTTTTAGTGTATAATTAACCAAAATGGATATAAAAGCTGCTCATTTTTATTGAAATTTTTTTTTAACAATTATGGTAGGCAACTTTTGCTATTGAAAATTAACGCTTATTGGCATCCACACAAAGCTTATTGTTGAAAATCGCTTCAACCGTGATGACTTTCGATTATTAATATAAACTTTGCGTTTAATATTTCACACACTATAATATACCTTAGAGTTACATATGTGTAAAAAAAGATATTTTGTTCCTTTGAAATAAACATAGAAAAATGAACCACTTTGTAAAAGTGTGTGTAAAATGATAAAAGTATAACACATTTATAAGGCATTTATAGAAAAGAAAACACCATAAATTAAAAAATGTTCTTGGTATGTAAATATGTTTTATAACAAAGATGTTGAAACTTACCCATTTGCATATTTGGATTTTGCATACGTGGACCACCACCCCCCGGCCCATTGCCACTCATAAGATGTGGATTTGGACCTCGTATCATGTGTTGCTGTCCAACCATACGCATCATAGGTCCATTTTGCATAACTTGTGGGTGACCTGGCCCGCCCATGTGCATTCCTTGATTAGGTCCTCCGACACTTCCGGGACCCATATTTCCTGGACCAACGGGGCCAACACCAGGACCCGGATTCATCATACCGCCAGGTCCGGTTCCAATTTGTTGTTTAATCATACCTGCTCCCATGCCACCCATTCCACTATTGGTAAGCACCATATTACCCATATTACCTTGGGCAATTGTGTTCATTCCTGGCAAAAGATAAATTATTTAGGAAATAAATTAGGAATAATTTTAAATGGCGTTACTTTTTCAAGTTCTAAGTAGAAATGTATAATTGGCTTTATAGGCTTTCTTTGTATTAAAAGAATGAAATAAAATAAAAAAAAATAAATGTGCAATTAATCACACTTATCTATACAGCAGATGCTCACAAGTTAGAGCTTTCAGTAATTCGAACGTCCAGAAATTAGAATCAGTGTTTGCAATACATTAAACGCTCTAAAATTCGAATATAAATTTTTTTTTGTTGTTATTTGAACACAAGAAATCCCCAATTTATTTTAATTCTGTTTAAACCTTATGTGAATGGCATTTTCAACTTAATTTTTTTTAAATAAACAGATGGTCCACATATTTCAAACTTCTTGAGAACTCCTAACTTTTAAAAAATTTTAAATTATAATTATTTTTGAGCTTAAATTATTTTGAAAAGTCGTTGTGAACCAGTTTTCATCTTACACCCTTTACGGTATGGCAAGGTACCCGGTCTGCTTCATACATTAAATTCCATATATTTGCTGTTAGTGTTTTTTTCCATTCACGTAAGGATTAAACATAATCGCCAAATTTTTTATGAGTTCCCTATTTGTTATTTTTTGTCGCATTTATGTATTTTCTAGCTAGTTTACTTGTGAAATTTGATGCGCTCGTACATATTTTAGCAGTCTCTATTATGTTGTTTCCAATACATATTTAAAAATAAAAAAAAAAATTAGTTTTGGGAAGTAAATCTACTCAATTTTTTAGTCGAAAATAAAAAACGTCCAGAAATAAGAATGATTCAGAAATAAGAATTGCCTTAAAAACAAAGCGGTTCTAATTTGCGAGCGTCTACTGTACTAATATTATTAAACTGAAAAGTTTCTATGTTTCTATGTTTATAAGAGGTAATCTCCGGAACTGCCGGTCAGATTTTAAAAATATCTTCAACAAACTGAAAAATGGAACCTCCTAACGAACATAGGCTATATTTATTAATTTATTTAATAAGATTTACAAATACAATAGAGGTTTTCACCCTTTGTATTAAGTGTACAACTCTGCTTTTCTTAATACGATTTTATACTACAAAGCATGAGTGTCTTTTTCGTTAGTATTGCAAATTAATGTAGTTGCTGAGTGAGGGAAAGGCATTTATAATTTCTTCAACTGTTTTAATCTGGGTTATTTAACCAACGTGTTTACTACAGATTATTGTTGGATTTTTCAAACACAGAGTAGTAAATTTTAGGCCAATACATTTTGCTGTTGCAGTTTTGTAAATCTTAGAACTTTAACTAAATTAATAAAATTCACAAGGACTACAAGGGACATTACTATCAAGGGTGAAAACCGGTAGTTAAAAATTATATTCTAACTTTATTAACCAAGCAATAGTAATGCAGACTTTTAACCCATTGTAGTGAAACAGACCAGTATCTGGCGGGAATAGAACCCGCAACCCCCGCACTGATAGACTAGCTCACTACCAACTAGCCTGTCGGGGCACCCAGGCTATATAAGGTTCCACTAAAGTGCTTAGGATAGGGTCCAGTGGCGCTAAGCCTCCTATTCTAACCTCACTCATATCTCCAAAACTAAGAGACAGGAAAAATGTAATACTTATTAGGGTGGGTCAAAAAAATATTTTTTCTCTTATCGACTTCTAATAGCGTAAATATGTTGTATTTTTGTCTGAATTAGATCCCTGTAAAATATTATTAATTTATTTTAAGTGTAAGAGCCCGCGCTTTGACCTTCAATTTTGTTAAATTTTTAATATAGCAACAATAGCATTGTATTGCAGAAAAGCATATTACTGTATTTTAACGACTTTTAGGTTCGTGAAAATAGTGTCAGAAGCATTCATGATTCTTTGCGCTCAAAAAGTAAAGTGATGGTTTAATAAAGACGAAACTTGAATCGAGACGAGATATGCCCGGATTTGCCAGTAAACAAGATTTTGTGACCAAAAAGGATTTTATTGTTTTATGTTGTATAAGAACCAAATTTTTATTTTTTTTAAGTTTAATTCAAAATATTTTTAGTTTTAATTAATAATAATTGATAGTAAATAAAATATTAAAATTTAAAAAATGGACTTTTTATTTGTTTTAACGTAATACAAAAAAATATTGCTATTAGAATATGATTCGTGAACTTTTATTTTTTCTCATACATCAGTGACCCACCCTAATACTTATCGTTCTTCTTTATGGAAAAAAGGGGAAGGTGTCTGGTACTTTTTTTTAAATTAGGCCCTTTTCAGGAGTAAACGGGTAGCACCTGAAATTTGGTACTTTTTTGTCATCCCGTCTATCATTTAAACAAAGTATTTTCTCCATTCTTTGGGATGAAATTTTTTATATTTAAATGGAGTGAAAAAGTACCAAAAATGGGAAATACGGAAAATTAAATTTCTTTCTTTAGTTCTTTGGTTATACAACTGATGCTTTTTTAATTACCGTTTATATTTGAACTAAAAACATAAAATTCAACATCCAATATCCTGAGTGATAAGACTCTATTGGGAAACTTTTTTGTACCTTAACTGTTGTTTAACTGGTACTTTTTGAGTTTCCATTAGTATTAGACTTAAAACCAGGAACCGAAAATAATAGTTACATTGGAATTTTGAAACACACTATGGCTGAATAAAACGTGTGTGTAAATCGGCTATTATTTAAAATCCAATTAACACTTAAATATAGTCAAATAAATGTCGTTGTTGTATAATTTTGGTGATTTATTTCATATTTTCAATTAAAAATTAAAATAAATTGGATTACTGATGTAATTAAAATGTTATTATCGATAAAATTTGTTGAGTAGTCAGTATTTTGTGCTGTAAATGCAGCTTATGGCTACATCCAACGCGTGCCAAGATTTCTGAAAAACATCTAGCATAAATTGGTGAGAAGCCCGAGTCATTCTCATTTACTTGCGCTGCTTGTTTCGGTACGGATTACAATAATGGTGGTTTGCTGGAAAATGAAGTTTGAATAAAAATTTTAAGGATTTTGTCAAATCTAATCATGAATCTTTTACATTATCTATGACTCAAATTCTTATGGACTCTAAAAGTGAAGTGTCAACCTGTATAAGGGAACTGAAATAAGACATTACTTCATGCAATAAGTTAATTGACTGTGTTGATAAAGCGACTACAGCGAAGATGGCTGCCCTTGAGTTTGAAAATTAAACTTTGCACCGCAGACTTAATCGTGCAGGCATTATTTTGAGTGATTTACCAAATGGTTTGGAAAATCTTATGTCTGCCTTTGTTTCCTAATGTTGCTTTTATGGACGTAACATAAACAGTCATGATATTAATCAGATTTGTTACATAAATAATAAGAGATGTATCCTGGTCAAATTTAATAGTGTTGAGTTGCGGAATTATATAGTGAAGGAATACTTCAAGGCTAGATCTCTTAAGCTTTGTGATGTTCTAGCCGGGTTTTCTTAAATGCCCAATTTTCTCCTGTTGCTTCCAATCTGCATTATACATATATGTATGTTTAAAACTTAAGAGACAAAAGAAAATTTATAAATTTAGAATACTCAACATGGACAAATTCAAAGCTTAACTTACTTTGATTAATGACAAGAAAGTTGTCTATGACGTTGGTGAATGTGCTGCACTTTAAGATGACGGTATTTCTGATGTCGTATAGATTTGTGCCTATTTTTTAAATTTTTTCCTTTTTTTTCAAAGTTTTTTTTAATTGGAATTTTTTGCTTTAATGTGGCTTTTATAGTAAATTTTAATTGGACCTTATTCAACAAAAATATTTTAACTTCTACAATGTCCTTGTAAACTTAAAGTAATTTAATGAATAAGGGAGTATGTTTTTTAAAAATTTGTTTCTAATCTTACCTTATTTTTCTAATAAAATATATATTTATATATGAATTTATTTAACGGTTAAATTGAACTTATGTATATTATTTAAGTGTTTAATGATCTAATTTAATTTGTCTTTGATAGCCGGAATATATATTGATAATGGTTATAATTTTGATGCATAATTTTGAAATAGTTTTCTTCTTTTGGTTCCCCATTCTATTCTTTTTTATTTTTTTAATGATGTCTGTAAATAATGATAATATTTATCATCTTTATCTAATTTCTCTGATTAGTTGAAGGTTGCTCACATTAATTTCCAGAGTATTAGATCTTGCTCTAACTCCACTAAATTTGACGAGTTTAAGAGAATTGTTAATGGAAACTTTGGTATCATTGCTATCTCTGAAACCTTTTGTAACAAACTTATCACTTGCTATAACTGGTTACTCCTTGGTTAGAAATGACAGGTTGCGTGCAAGTGGTGGTGGAGTATGTTTTTATTTGGCTAATACCCTTAAATTTATTGTTATTTTAAGGGTATCTGAACCTGATACTTGTGAGTCTATATTTGTAGAAGTGAGCCAATCGGTCCACTTAATTATGAGACTTATGGTTGCTTTGCAGGAGGTCCATAATACGTTTTCCAATCAAGTCCAATGTCCCTCGATATCACACCATGCTTTTAATTATGCTGTGTTTGATATAAATCCTGAGCATACTCCGCAATATTTTGAATATAAGGACTATAAAAGAATTGACTTGGATGGTATGCTGGCTTTTTTGTCTCGGTTTGATACTAGAACAATTTCTAGAAATGTAGACGGCTGGATGAAATTGAATTGTACATCTTTAGCATCTTCGATGAGGGACTTGGCATATTCTGCATTGCAATAGTAATGGTTTTACTGGTAATAATAACGAGTGTTTAGGTAAATTAAGTGCTGATGACATTAATTCCCACTTTGTTAATATTTCACATGTGGACTAAATTAGTTTTGATATAGGTAGTTTTGGTGATATGGGCTTATTTTCGTTTAGTTGCATTACTGATGATGAAATTTTATTTGCAGTTCATAGGATTAAATCTAAATCTGTTGGTGCTGATGGTATTCCAATTACCTTTTTAAGGATTATATACCCTTATATTTCTCATTTGTTGAAACATCATGTTAATTCGATATTAACTTCATCTGTTTTTCCAATGGATTGGATGAAGGTACGGGTTGTTCCAAAACCCATAACAAAGATCGTAAGAAAAAAACTGATGAAATACGTATTAATGTAGATAATGGACGTTATCATCGCTTGTTTCGCTTGATTTACCCAACGCGTTTAACTCTGTTAGTTATAACATTATGATAAGTAAGTTGAAGCATACCTTTGCTTGGGCAACAATATTGTCGAGATGCGTGGGCTTAAGTGCACTCTACGGTTCTGATCTCTTGGGATAATGTATGTGATGAATACGTCTTCGCGGGAGGTCCAGAATACTGAAGGGGTGTGCGACTAAAGGTTACTCATCATGTCAAGATAATGAGGCGGTAGTGGAATGTACATATAGCACGGCGTGCCAGCCCGCGGGTTCGCCCCTTGAGGGCTTTACCAGTGGTTCGGGCGCGAAATATGCACTTTTAAGGACAACGTGGTTGGTAGCAGTGCCTAGGTCCTGTATGACTAGTTAGTGCGAAAAGAAACTAGTCGTTAACAGCTCCCCTCAGCGTCAGGGCAAAGCGCATGCCTCATATTTTTAAATTCTCTAGATCTGCCTGTAAACTAATATATTCATGTTTAAGCGGAAGACATCAGTTTGTGGACTTTGGCGGTGTCCGTTCTGAGCTTCTTTCTGTACTATCAGGCGTTCTTCAAGGGTCAGTTTTACGGCCTCTTCTTTTCTTAATGTATGTATGTGAATGAGCCTCCTGGTC
The DNA here is from genome assembly GCA_949318255.1 of Pollenia labialis. Lineage (NCBI taxonomy): Eukaryota > Metazoa > Arthropoda > Insecta > Diptera > Polleniidae > Pollenia > Pollenia labialis. The sequence continues at coordinate 122,300,526 of OX439142.1, forward strand.
ATATGAAGTCAAGTGTTAGTAAAAGTTTTTTATTTGCTGATGATGTATTTCTCCTGTTTAGCTCCCATAGAGATAATATGGATGTTTTAGAATCTAATATTAATTATAATGTAACGCGTTTTTCACAATGGTCATCTTCGATTTTTATATATCTTAATTGCTCTTAAACTAAGGCTATGCTTTTTAGTAATGTTGATTCCGAGCTTAATATCTGTATTGATGGCCAGAGAATTACTTTTTTGACAACCTTATGTGTTTGGTTGTATGTATGTATATCTGGATACTAACCTTACTTTTGAAAATCATGTAAATCACGTGTACGGTAAAGTATTAGAAATTTTGCGTAGAATTTATTCTAGTAACTTATACTTGCCTTGTTGTGTAAGATATAGGTTGGCCTATGCACTTTTAATACCACATATTTTTTATGGATTTGAGGTAGTTTCCGATACTTTGACGTTTATTTGAGCTAAATTAAATCGTATTGTTAACACTATAGTGCGTTATACTTACAGCCCAATTATGAATAAAAATTCCCCGGGAGTTTTTCCCTTTTCCCATTTTTACAATTGAATTAACATAGGAAAAATGAGAAAAGGGAGAAAACTCCCGGGGAGTTTTTATTCATAATTGGGCTGATAATGTTCGTATGCGAATACATATTTCTGAGCATGTTAAGGAGGTTTTAAGGTGTAGTTTTAGGGGTTTTATGAATATTCGTTGCCTTTTTCTTTTTTACAGAGTTATTAAGTATGGCATGCCTCATCAACTTTGTACTAAGTTTTTAATTTCACACTCTATTAGAAACCCTCAAACAAATATCTCTAGGATTAGATGTAGTATTTTTGAAAGACCCTTTATTGTTAAGATTGCAAGGAACTGGAATTATCTGCATGTTGATATTCGGATATTCTCTTATTCCAATAATGCGTTTCGTTTGAAACTATTCAATTACCTTTATGCTATTGCTTGGGGTTTGATTTTGCGATTTTGTGATGATTGAACTTCATTTTCCATTACTAAATCTGTGCTTTATATTCTAGTGTGTTATTTTGACGTTGCATTAATTTAATTTAATAACGATTTTTAACTCACTGTCATTTATCTCATACTTGAAATTACAATGAATAGTTGCCTAACTATTTCCTGCCAAGTTAAGTTAAGTTTGTTACATTGCTCTTTTTTTAAAATGTTATCTAATTTTCTCAACAAATTCTAATGTTGTAGGTAAATATACATGAATCTCCATGTCAGTTCACAACATTGGGACAATAATTATTATTATTTTGTTTATATTTTTATTTCTTAGGCTGGGGAGCCAATTGTTGAAATGTTGTATGTATTATACATTTATAGATATAAGATAATATTTAAGATATTAAGAGTATTCACGCCACAAGTTGCACCCTTGCAAAAAAGGAAAAGTGCAAACACATAACAACAACCACAAAGAAAATTATTTACGCACAACTAATTGTCTGTGTGGTTGTTGTTATATTTTTGCACTTTTGCTTTTTCGCAAGGGTGCAACTTGTGACGTGAATACCCTTATTAAATAGTATTTTATTCAGGATGTATGTACATATATTTGTAATATGAATTTTTTTTGCCTATTTAGGCTTATTGTATTACATACTATGAAATGATTAAATAAATAAATAAAAACAATTTTGCTATTTTACCTGAGAGATACATATCGACAATATGAAAATCTCCCCTCATATTTGCCAAAACTGACAGGTCGCAGAGTTATGCTGAATGTCACATTTGTACTTAACTTAATAATAAATGGAAAAGTATGCTCCAATTTTTTGAGTAGTTTATCATTTCACATATGACGACGTACGGTACGGCACTAGTTATAACCCATTATTTATAAAAACTTTTCGAACTAACTATGCTATGGCAGACCCATTTAGAAAACTGTGTTGTTGCTTTAATAAAATGTTAAAATTTGTTGATTTTTCTCTAGATGTAAGCATTGTTAAACGTTATATTATACTTATGTTAGATAATTAATTGTATTAGGCTTTTTTGAACTTTTTTATTCTTTAACTTCAAAAGATTTACTGGTACGATTTTGAAAACAAAACGATTTGAAAACGATAATATAGTTTTTTGTACATATCATTTCCTGAATATACGGGCATGTTCTATAAATCAAAATTAGGTGGAATTGAAATCGAACGAGATTTTAATTTCAATTATTTACAAAATTACTGTAGTTTTTGCTGTTTTTAAGAGCTGGTCTTGTAGATATAATTGGTACTCAATGTATGAATTTTATAAAACGGAATATTTTTATGAACTTTCTTTACAGGATCGTATTCAAAATTTGTTCGATTTACAGAACATACCCCATATTTTTTAAAATTTGTTAATTAAACTTGTTAATTTGAACCACAAATAAAGAAATAATTCAGAAAAAGATTTTAAAATTAATTGAAATTCATCACACCTTTTAAAAACGATAGTTTTGAAATCGATCGATTTCATCATATACCTGATTAACTCAAAATTTAAAAATTTCCAATAAAAGCAAAATAATTTTGAATAAAATATATAGGCATATGTGTAATTCCATGTCAAATCGACCAAGAGTGGGACCCGACCCCTTCCGATTTTAATGAGATTTGGTGAGAAGGTTCTTTTTTTTCAAAAGTTATGTTACATTCAAAATGTCATAATTTCGCCGAATTAGCGGAATGTGCTGAGATTATTTCTTCAACAGCTTAGTGATTCTGAGTCGATCGGTATACTGTAAGGTGGGTCTAGGATAAGTAACGGGTCCGCAATCTAACGTTTTTTTTCAACTAGTGCTTATTTCGTGAATGTAACACTTAGCTCATGTCTGATTTGACAGATAATTAGTTTAATCCTTCCGCTGAACGAATATGGTTGTGTATACGCTTGGACAACGCTGGGAAATATGCGTTTTCGCTTTGCTAAGTGGGCCTGCGATCGACTTACAGAAGATGCCGATTTTGCCAAAAAAATCATCTTTTCAGCTGAAGCTCATTTCGATCTTGGCGGATATGTAAGCAATCAAAAATGTCGCATTTGGGGTACAGAAAACCCGCGAGCATACATTGAAAAGCCGTTGCACCCAAAACGAGTCACTGTTTGGTGCGGATTTTGGTCCAGAGGCATAATTTGGCCATTTTTCTTCGAAAATGGACAAGGAGTGGCCGTAACAGTCAATGGCGATCGATATTGGGCCATGTTGAACGAATTTTTGTTCACAAAAATTGAAGAGAAGGATATTGGCAACATTTGGTTTCAACAGGACAGCGCTACGTGCCACACAGCCCAAGCTACAGTCGATGTTTTGCGCCCTGTTTTTGAAGATCGCATTATCGGCCGCAGAGCTGATGTCGCTTGGCCACCCCGGGGCTGCGATTTGACACCGTTGGACTATTACTATTATTATAAGTGTTACGCCGACAAGCCATAGAAAATTGGCGCTTTAAAGGACAATATTCGTGAAACCATTGGTGAAATACAGCTGCACACAACCGATAATGTGCTTAAAAATTGGACCGATCGTGTAGACTACTGCATGACCAGCCGAGGCAGCCGTTTGAATGAAATTTTTTTTCCATTATTAACCGGAAGGATTGTACTCTCAAATAAAAAAGAAATTTGAGAAAATACTCAGTAGTTTTTTTTTATAGCATTTTCAAAAAAAAAAAGTTATTTGGCGGACATTTTATTATTAGGTGTTACTAACATCAGCGCAAATGCTTAATACTCTCTCCGCTATTGTGGTGTGGGTATAAAAACCTGTGCGGAATATCTATGAAACAACATAGTCTGCATTAGATCCCTGTAAGTAGGTAGGTAGGTAGGAGGACTTGTGTGAAGTCTCCTTCAGCCACAGACCAATATGGTCCATTTTGACACTTTATTAAGGGATAGAACTGTAAAGATGGAAAGTAGGTGAAATAAAGAGCGAAAACAGAAGACAGATAAAATAGATAGATAGGAAGAGAAAGTTTCGCACCAAACCGGAGAGAAATCCTACTCAACCCAATTAGCCCTACTTGCGGCCAGCACCCAGTCACCTGTCGCGCAGCCAGGCCATCCCAATTACGAGTCCTATTAGACCCTCGAGTACGCAGCCCGAGACATCCCCTAATTCGCCCAGAAATCTATTTCCATGCCACCTCAGCCTGCTACCCTGTAGCCTTGGACAGTGGCACAGAATGTCTCAAACTGTCTCTAACTCCTCCGGGTCCTCACACAGCCCGCACATATCCGACATATCAAATTCCATCCTCACCGCCATCCTGCCTATCATACAGTGGCCCGTGATAATTTATATCATAGTAATACGCAGACCCTACTCCTGCCCAGCAGCGACTCCGAATCGGACTTTCTAAGCACCGGCCACAGCGTAAGTGATACCCGGCAGTCCGTTCCGGTCCCCCAGGCCCGATTGGTCGCGCTTGGCCCCTGATCCTTCCAAAATAGAAGCCTATTGGAGTCCTAACCGCCTCCATACAGTTAGGATCCTCCATTTCTGAGCACTGTCTCGCTAACTCATCAGCCACCTCATTGCCAACTATGTCGGTGTGACCCGGTACCCAGCACAACCTTTACACTACTATAATCAGCAACTAGCTTGGAGTTCACATAACAGCCCATTACGGCCATAAGAGCCGTTCGCTGTTCACATATATAGTGGCCTCCGAGCCCTTATCAATGTTGTCCCTCATCAGTTCTACGACAATCAAGACCCCCATAACCTCCGCATGAAAAAAACTGCAGTCGTCAGGAAGCCTATATGACATTCTGATGTCCAGATCCCCAATGTAGACCACCGCACCCGTGCCCCTCATCTTCGAGCCATCAGTGAAAATAGCAAATCCACTAAATAATCTGCTCCTACCTGTCCAACTCTAAACCTCCGGCAACCTCCCAATATCTACCCTAGTTCCCACGTATTCAGTGGAGCCGGGCGATCCCAGGCAATAGCCCACAGCCTCAATGTCACCCAGGATCCGTAAGTATCCCTGCGTGACATTCCCCTAGACCTCTGTAAAAAGTTATAAATTTATTTTTAGTGTAAGATCCCGTGCTTTGACATTCAAATTTGTTAAATTTTGTATATAACAACATAGCATTATATGGCAGAAAAGCATATTAATGTATTTTTATGAGTTCGTGAAAATAGTGTCAGAACCATTCATGACTGCATGCGATAAAAAACCAAGAAAAAGTTTAATATAGACGAAAATTTAATCAAGAAGAGAGATGCCCAGATTTGACAGTAAACCAGTTTTTGTGACAAAAAAAAAATTATTGTTTTATGTTGTATAAGAACCAGTTTTATTTTTTTAAGTTAATTTAAAAATGTTTTCAGTTTTAATTAATAACTAGCATTTCTAAAGAACAACGATAAGTATTACATTTTTTTTGTATCTCTTTTAGTTTTGAAGGTATAAGCTTACCGAATTTTCCCGTTTTTCCATTTTTTACCCCCTAAACATTCGAATTTCAAAAATCCCGTCTAGGGAATCGATTTGGGGAGTGACCAATCTCTGGTCCAAATTTTAAGTTTTTAGCTTCAGGCGTTTAGGCTGTATGATGATGAGTCAGTCAGTAACGTTTATACATATATATAAATAAATATACGTATATATAAATCTGTGATCACCAAGCCTCGAGCGCACGCACACAAAGATATTATGTGCTTGTGTTGTGATTGGTGTTGCTTTCACAAAGCTTGAGCAGAGACTGATGGTGGACTGATGTTTTGAAACGAACAAAGTTGTTGTATACATGTGAATTGCCGACCGGGTCTGTGTAAAAAATACGATTATTGACTCCCTCGCGAGGTTATGGAGTGGCTATCACTGATATAGATAATTGATAGTAAATAAAATATTATGGCTATCACTGATATATACATATATCATTGATAGTATTTAAATATTAAAGTTAAAAAAATGGATTTAAAAAAATAAAAATTCTTAGGACCTTCGGCGCGGGCTCATGATGTAACTTTTTTACACCAATTTTTATTTGTTTTTACGTAAGACAATAAAAAATAATGCTATTATAATATGGTTCGAAAAATTTTAATTTTTCTAATACATCAGTGACCCACCCTAATATACATATCGTCGGTTACAGGTTGACAACTCTTAACATGTTTTTTGTACTTTTCAGGAGACAAAAAAAAAACGTTATTACTCCGTCACTGAACCAAAAAAAAACCAAAATTAGTAGGAGATATTTATTGTAAGATGGTGTAAAGAAAGAAAAGGTACTAACATGCAGAAGGACAAACACAGTCTTTTGGCATCAAAAACCCGATTTGATTTTTTTCCGAGTTAAGAGTTGTCAAACTGTGACCGAAGATATATATTTTATAGGGACTATAATCAATATTGTACAAATTACAAACGGAATGACAAACTTATATAAATCCATTTACCTTCGGTGAAGAGTATAAATATAGACATATATGTACATAGGTGCACATACATATGTATATACAATTGAAAATATTTGGTTCACACTATGCGATTCGTACATTTTTTCATTTGGTGTCCCTTTTAAAACTGTTTCAGACTATGCGAAATAACCCTGCAACAATAACCCCACAGCAATATCCATTGATGTGGAAGTACATAATTAAATGTTTAGACTGGTGTTGCTGAGCTGACAATCCAAGTTTCGATTATCGTGGGAATGTAAACACATACATATCTATTATTATACTATGATATCTATTCAAGAACTTCAAATTGTTCCTTGAATTTACATTTAGTTCGATATTTTTTAACATACAAGTTTCTCTACACCGACGTCTTTAATCTTCCAATTCATGAAATATTTCCGTGCATAGTGTGAAACAGGTACCAATTTGTTGTAAGTCACAAGCTACAATTTGACGTTGAAGTCTTAAATTCATAATCAACTATTCGAAAGTTTATAGAAAACATAATAAATAGGAACATCAAACTTTTGCTTTATTTTACATTTAGAGCGAAGCGTCTCTTCATCCTTCGTCACCAATCTTCTTTTTCATGAAATATTTCTGTACGACATGCCATATAGTGTAAATTAGATAAGTTATTTTGTATTCTATTAATTGTTACAAATAATTTTTTTTTAATAAAGCTTTTAACATTTCCCGGAAATTAGTTCCTTTTCCCAATTTTTATTATTAAATTGCAATAGGAAAAAATGGTATATAACATTATTCAATGAAATAATTTCATGTGTTAGGATTTTTTCTTAAAATAATAAAAATATAATTTTTTTAGATTTTTAAATAAAATATAATTAGGTTGTTCACAACATTTTTTAGTTATATTCACATAATATACAGGGGTGTGCTGAAAATCGCAAACGTTAAACACAAGAATTTTAAAAATCGTTTTGAAATAAGATTTCTGTTAAACAGGATTTTAAACAAAAAATTATAAGAATTAGGTTTAAAGTTTATTAAAAACAACTTCCAAATTTTTGCGATTTCCATCACACCCCTGATAACTACATAACTTGATAACTCGCCATTCGTGAACAAACCATACGCATATACATATAAAAAAAAATTTTAAATTTCTAAAAAAATATAGATATGTTCTACATTCGTAACTCATATAAGCATAGTACGATTAATAATAAGGCAACCCCACCCCAGTTCTACAAGTACAACAGGGCAAAAGCAGCATCTATTTTGTTGGTAGAAAAACCTGATCGATTTTCAAAAAATATGTGAATTTTTAGCAACAATAAATATGTAGGTACAAATAGTTAGTATTAAAAAAAAAAAAAAAAATTTTAAACACATTTGTTTGTAGAATTTTGTAACCGATTATGTCCTTTAAAGGCTATGCTATAGGTAATATGAGAAATTAATAAGTAAATAATGTAAGGTTCATAAAAAATATTCAGCTGGGCTACTGGGGTTCCCTTATTAATTGCACTATGCGTATACACATTTGAACTACAAAAGCAAGCTGATTTTTTTATAATTTTATTAAGTTACCAAACAAAGATATAGTGTTAGTATTACTAAATTTATATTTATCAAATTTTGACTTATGTCGACAGTTTTTGTAAAACAGTAACAAGGCGAATTCATCCCAGGTAATCTCGGTACTACAACTACTACAATTTGTTATTGTAAAATCATTGTACAATGTCAAAAACAGAAATAAAACAAAACAGAAATAAAGATAATAAAAGAGAATAAACAAAATTTTGACATCCAACAGTGATTTATTTAAGCTAATATCAGCAGGGCTTTTAGGACCACCTTTCATAAATTCGCCTTGAACAGTAAAATATTTTTATGAAAATTTTAATCTACGTTTATTTTTACAATTTGTGTAGTTACCTGGCATTGAATTCATCTGAGAGCCATTATTTGAAATGGACATAGGCATAGAGTTTACCATACCACACATTTGACCGACATTAACTTGCATTGCTCCAGTATTGGGTGACTGTAAATTAGGTGATTTACTGCCTAATTGATTCATGCCACCGGCACCCATTGGATTGCCAACCATGCCAGGATTTTTATTACCCTGTGTAAGAGGATGTTATACATTAAATTAAAATGAATTGTTTATAAAGAATGTATCTTTTATAATATAAAATGTACATATAAAAAGTAAAATATACCTGTTGCTGTAATAAGTGTTGTAAATGTTGATGATGTTGCATTTGTCTTAAGGGATTACCACCGCCAGGACCTTGATTTCCAACGCTGCCATCATCTACGGATCCATTTAATTGTGGACCAGGACCACCAGGTCCAGGACCTTGTGCAGGAGGTTTATTTGGGCCACCCACTACATTAACACCTAAGCCGTGATTAGGAGGGCCACTGGGCCCACCAGTCCCAGGATCGCCCCATGATGATACCAATTCATCGGGTAAATTTTCTTCTAATAAGAATAGTTCATCCATTTTTACCCGCTTCTGGGGCGGTTCTTCCATATGATCGGCCATCATTCAAAATGCTGCAATATTTCCGATTTTATTATTTTTTTAAATCGAGTTTTTTTTATTAAAAACACTTCTTTTTTTGGTTCGATATTTGACTTGTTACCAAAATTTTTCACTTTTTTTAATTGTTTGATTTTTTTTTTTTTTTTTTTTGCAAATTTTATATTTTTTTAACAATTAAACGACGAAGACGTTCTTAACAACTTTTGCATAGAATAAATGAGAAATAAAAGAGGAACTTTTTGATGTTAGTTGTTTAATTAACTCAAAAAATATTTGCAATTATATTTTTAATTTCATGTGTTGCTCTTGGTAAAGGAGATTTTATTTTTGCTGCTGGAGTAGTTTTGTTGTAAATCTGAATATCTGTGGGAGCAGGAATTGAATTAGCCAAGGTTGTAAACGTCGACGTCGTTGTTGCTTTCGAATGGTCAACAGAAGTCTGCCCTTCTGTTGTAGTTTATTTTGTTGCGTTTGCGGCTGCAGATGTTGGGGTTTTTGATGATAATATTGTTCTTTTTGTATATTATTAATGACAAAATTGAAGTCTTTATCCAACAAATATTCCAAAGCGTTAGTAATGTATACGCTTGAGTGCATTTTGTGAAAAAAAAAATCACTTCTATTTATTTTATGCCGTACTTTTTAATGTAATGATTACTTTTTACGGTCCTTTTTGCATACTCTTCTGTTCAGTTGGAATTAATAATGCTGAAGAAACTGATGATAACAAAAAATAGTTCGCCAGTCAGTTGAAAATCTGGCACTGAACCATCACCTCTTTTCGAGTGACATGATTTAATGTTAATGGTTTTGTATATTTTATAAACATTATAAATTTAAAATTGATTTCTAGCTTTTTAAATCAATGTGATGTTTTAACTCCTTTTTTAATTTTTAATACATGTCCATTATTTTAATGTTATAATTTCATTTTCAGTTCGTATTTTTTTATTCATTAATAATTACACAAAAATCTAAAAGATAAAAAAAAGAAAAACAAAAACAATGAAGAATAAAATTTTTTTCCTATTGTCTATTGAAGAAAAGTGTTGCGCGCTTTTTTATATCTTGTTTTTATTATCTTGTTTCGCTTAAGTTAAAAAAAAAAAGAGTAAATCACAAATTAAGAACTATAAAATAAATACAAAATTTTTAAAAAATTAGGTATTGAGCCGCTCGTTAACTATATATATATATATATTTATTGCATTTTTATATTTTTATAATTTTGGATGAAAACAAATCTCTTTCTTGCTACTCTACACTACTCGTTACTTTTGTTTATATTCCTTTACTCGTTTTTAAATTTCTCTTCTCTTACTTTTTTTCATACACACACAACCACGTTTATTGTACTCACACTCTCTCACACATTTTCACATACAGCTCTTGGTCTTATTTACGACAAAAAAAATCCACCATTTAAACATAACGAGTGCGAGCAGTAATGAAAAAAGAAAGAAAAACACAGACTGGCGACTGTAAAATTTTTTGGTTGTTCGTTTTTCTTCACGTCGTATCTTAAAATTTCTAATGCACATACAACACATAAAAAAATTTTGTTTTAATTTTTTTTTTATTAAAAAAATTTTTTAAAATTATTTTGCAAAAAACCGAAATTACAGAAAAAATTGAGAATTATTTCATAATTTTTTTTTATAAAATTTTTTTAATAAAACTTTTTTTTGAAACTCTTTTACTTAAGATATTTTAATTTCGAATTAAAGATACAATTTTTCTTTAATTTTGATTTTAAATTTTATATTTTTAAGATTTTTTGTTAATTTTTAAGAATTTTTTTAAAGTTTTTTGCAACAATAAAATACAAATTTTCTGTCCGTTTATGTTGCAGTAGCGAAAAAGTCAACTGATTTTGCAAACGAGCAGCAACAGAACTAGGAAGAAGACTGAAGCCGAATGCGATTAAACATTAAAGAAGCCTGTATTGCCATTGTACTCAACGTCAAAAAGGGGGTAAAAACGGGTTGAATTTTTCATACCAATTAGCAACTTGGGGGGAAAAAAATTGTGTGAAAAATAAATATCACCAAAAGAAATAATTCAGCCAGTGGTTTTGTAGTCGTATACGTACACACCTGTGTTCTCTGTAATCTATTACAAAAACGACACGATCGTTAACGACAACGACAGCAAAGATAAGGCTAATATGTAATCAATAAATTTCTCAGTTTATAAATTACGGTTTTTTACATTATTGCTTATTGAAATTAATATATAATCAGGTGTGGTGGAAATCTAGTTTAATAACGGAACTGCTTGGAGCCCAAAATAGCGTTTGAAAGTATCATTAAAAATTTATTTTTAACTCATATTCCTTTAACTTTCTGTATTATTTCTTTTAAATTTTATTTCACATATGTATATATAACACAGGTTCCTCTAAAGAGGGTTAAGTCAAGCTTTAAAATTTTAAGTACAGACAAAAAACCGTTATTTTTAAATGTACTCTTATACTACAAAGGGGATACAATTTGTTTTGCCGTGCGAAGATATGACCAATGTACATCGATTTCTTGCAAGAAGCGAACATTGACAAATTTGCGATATGTTACCTGAAGTGTATTTTAAACAAAAATTTAAGACTTCCGGGCATGTTCTATAAACCGAAATGAAGTGGGTTTAAAAATCTATATAATTTTAAAAACGAGCCTCTAAAAAAGTTCATAAATCTATTTTGATATAATCCATACTTTAAGTACCCATTTTACTTTGCTTAATTTTTAAAGAATACGTATGGGCAAATCCTGCGAAACGAACGCTACATTCGCACGCGTTTTCTGATAGATATATAAACATTTGTTGGTCTTTCAATAGAGATAGCTTCAACTTATATATACTGACATTAAAATGTACTTACGAATGACATATATCATAAATTCTTAGCAGGTATTTGTTGCGAAATAATTGATCACAAAGTTTTGTGACGCACGCCACAAAAAGTGGAAGAAACTTCAAAAGTCGAAGTGTGTTTTCCTAATTTTTTAGCGACTTTTGCATCATAAGGTATACAAAATCTAATTCCTAAAAAAAAGATGAATATAAGAGAATCCGAAAATCATTTATTTGCAGACAAAAAATATTGTGATTTTTTGACAAAAGCCGTGAACCCTTTGTGACGCACGCTTTACAACGCAAGCTTCATTCTTTCCAGTAGTATATAATAAACCCAAAGCAAGTTATATTTTTATAGAAAGCATTTTTTAAGCTTAATTTTGTGATTATTTTTGAATTTATGAATGAATATAAATTTTTTTTAACGTAATTTATATATTGAAAGGTCTGCTGTAAGTGATATTTTAAGCACATAAAACACCTAAAATCATGTTAAATTCATGTATAACATAAAGAGATTAGGGTTGGGGTAGGATTTGGTAAAAATGATTGTGTTAATGATCATCGAAATAAATATTTTTTTAATAAAAATGAAGTTATACATCTAGTCCATTAAAAATGTTTGGTTGGTGGACTGTTTCTGTGTTTTGCCAACATCGCTCCTTTATTGCAACATAGTCATAACTCAAAAATCAGACTTGGTAAAATGCAATTAACATTTTCAAAAGGTTTAATAAAATATATTATGCTATAACTTCGGTTTAGTTTAAGATATAATGCTGATTTTTGTTTTAAATACATATAAAGAAGGTATAAAAGAACACTTTTAAGTAAATTGAAATTTTTGATTTTTTTTGATGACTATGTTGCAATAAAGGAGCGATATATAATTCGGAAATAATTTTTTAAATCGCTCGAATTTTATTACACCTTTAAAAAATGTTAGTTCTAGAACCGATAGATTTTTATCACAAATATTCCAAACAATGAAAAAGTCGATAAATATGAATTAAATACAATTGAAATGATCAAAGTGGAAGTTTCTGCAACATTTTTTTTAATTCCATTTCACTTTGATTTAAAGAATATGCCCGTATATAAAATTAAGAAGTGGATTTTTAGAACGCCCGAATTCATCACACCTTTAAAAAACGTTCGTTTTGAACAAATCGATTTTCATCACAATGAAAAAAAGTATTTTGAATACTAATAAAAATAATAATAATAAAAAAAACAAGCCAATAAATATGTATTGAATACAATTAAAGTGATCAAAAATGGGAGAAGGAAGAAAACCAAAGGACTTTTTGTTGTAAATTGGGCTGATATTAATTTAAAAAATATATCTTTTAATAACTTTAAATGGAAGTTGTTTAAAATAAAATTTTAATCTAATTTTTAGTTTGATAAAATATATTTTCATATTTGTAAAATTGTTTTTTTTTTAAGATATCTTATTAAAAGACAACGTATGAAATTCGATTTCCAGAACACCCCTGATAGTGCTGTATACATAAACGTGTAAGATATAAAAATTACCAAGGCCCATCTATCAGGTCTGCTTACTTGTACAAAAACAAAAAACGATTCTTTTTAGTTGTCAAAAATAGTAAATATAATATACAAAGCAAAAGGAAAAAACGTGTATGTGTCGCATACCATAAACGTATACATGCACATGTAAACAACTTTTGACAACTAAAAAGAACATAAACAATGATCATCAGGCTTCTTGCGCAGACCTTTTCAATGGGCCTTGAAAATTACTTAACAAGTTCTAAAAACATTAATCTTTTCTTGTAAGCAAGCTTTTAGGACCAAAAGTAAAAAGGGCGTGAAAAACAGTATAATGGCAACACTCACTACTTTTAAGCAAGTGTAGAAAAAGAACTTCGGGTATTTTCGGTTTTCACACACAACAATGAGATATAGCGAGTGGGAGCACAAAAAAGAAACGAGTACAGCAGCACTTTGTGCTAAATAATTAAATTTTTATAAAATAAATTAACAAATTACTTAAAATTTTTAATAAACATGCCATAACACGAAATCATGAGTTTTTCAAGATCTATTCGTAAAAAATTCAGAAAAAAAACTTTATAAAACGTTTTATTTTGCCATCTCTAAAAATCGACATTATTTATATGTTGCAGCTAGCCATCTTTTTCACACTTATAAAAAAGGTATAGACAAAAGAAACGAACACACAAACAACCCGCTGTGTAGAAGAAAAACACACACTTGCATGTCACTCGCTCGTTTTGTCCGTGAGCATCATAAAAAATATATAAGATACGAACGAACACCATACAACATAGAAAGAAAAATTTTCAGCCATAGAGACGAGAGAAAACTTTTTATGGAAAATAAATATTTCTTTCTTCTATCGAAATTCAGCCAAAAAAGCAGGCTCCTCCAATTTTTTATTCTTAATTCACAATTAAAACAATATATATGTGTTAAAACTTCTTTCATTTTTCTGTTTAAACCTGTTTTATTTAATTTATTATTGCATTAACATTTATTTAAAAATGTTTGTTTGTTATTTATTTCTTTTTCACTTTATTGATTTTATCATTTTTTTTCACTTGTAAAATTTTTTGTGCTTATATACCGAACGAAGAAAATCACGGCGTTTGTTCAATTTGTCCACAAAAAAATTGACAATATTTACATATTTTTTATGCATTACTAAACAGCACTTTTAATATAGGCGATAATTTTTTGGAATCCATCCCAATATATTTATTAGTTTTTACCGCAATTTTTTTTATAAAAATTACAAAATTTCATCAACTTTCAACACCGAAAATAAAATGACGCTGAAAAAGCAAAAAAGAAACTCGACAACAAAACTCGTTGACTTGTGATAATTAGTTACTCGTTGAAGTAATAAAATCGGGTCAGCTTGCTTGTTCTCATTTTATTGTGAATATACAGAAGAGTTGTATTTATCGTATCAGAGATGTATTTTTAAATATCTATTTTAAGGTGCCCAGAGAAACGAGTTACTACTTCTGTTTAAATTTTTAAAACAGACGATGACACTTAAAACGAAACACAAAAAAAGCTTTATTTTTTTGTTTTTATACCTATACCATTTTTTCATAGTACCGACGCGTTCACTCATTTTTCAGTTATGAGCGAGCGTGAAAATTTTAAAATTTTGCTGCTTTTTCATCCTCATGAGAGTGAGGAAAAAATCTTATGAATTTCCTTAAACAAAAAAATGTATATGGGAATTTGTCAGATACGAAAAATTTTAAAAAATTCACATTCAAATTCCTTGTAAGAAAAAAATGCGATTGCCTGACCATTAACAGAGCGAAAATGAAGTAGTAGAGAGGCCTTATAGAAGGCTCTTTGCATTCCGACTGTAATTCTAATTTATACGGTGTGTCATTGGTGACCAAAGGCTTGCCTGCGTGCATCTTCTTTAAAGGCTTCTGGAAGGCCTTTTAAAATAATTAAGAATAAAGTTTTATCCCAGTGTAATTGTGAGCTGCATTTCACTTAACTGCATCAAAAGCACTGTGCATGATGGCTAAATTTTGTTAGAAAAACAAACTTTTACGTGCATTTTGCTTAAGTCCATATTCGGGATAACAGCATTAGATTTTTGGTCAACAATGTTTATTTTTAATACAAAATATTATTTATAAGTGCATCATAAAAAAAATCAATCGCTTTTTTATGAAAAAGATAGTGGTGAATGAGGGTATACTAATAGCGATTTCTTTTCTGAGAAAAATATGTTTCAGTATATACATGTAACATTTTCTAATGTTACCTATAATAACTCAAAGTGTTACATGCTGGGCAATTTCAATAAAACACAATTAGCTGCTTTTATTTACAACTACAGTAGTTCCCACTTAAGTGCGCATCGAAAAATTTTCAGTTTTCTACGCATTTAAACGGGGAATCATTTAACCGAACAAAGTTTACATGTATTGCTACTGTCTTGCCATTACTGGCAAATGTTGACGCCATGTTAATATTATTAAAACCATTTATTATGTCTTCCTTCCATGGTTTAAATTTCATTTGTACATTTATTTTTTTGCACTTAAAACTTGAGAATAAGTTGGAGCTTCAATTATTTCGTCGTCTTCATCATCGGAAGATTCGGATATATCTTTAAAATTATTCTCTATGATTTTCGAAATTCAAAAGAAATTTACTTTTTTACTTCAACTGCCGTTTTAAATATTTGTGTTGCCATACATATAAGTACAAAAATACTTTTAGTGCCGATTCACACATGTCAAGTCTTGAGTTATTAGGAGAGAGGGGAAATGATATGGAACTATTTAAAAAAATGCAAGCTTTTTTGTTACGCAATTAAGCGTTTTATTTTGTTAAAATTTATGTAATTTCGGACAAAAATAATAAATCATTTAAACGAGGAACGCATTTAAGCGAGGTCATTTAAGCGGGATTTCGTTCATGTAATTATGTGAAAATTTTGCTTGCCAGCACATTTTGTGCATGATTACCCATTTAAGCGGGGTGCATTTAAGCGGGAACTACTGTATTACACTTTCATCATTAATGTACTTCACGAGCGGCTTTTAAAGCTATTTGAGCGATTAAGTAAAAGTAAGGGTAAAATATGCAACATGTTTTGCATGTTTTTCATCAATATATTCACAAAAGAACTTGAAATTTTTTTTCCCCAGTTGTATTTTTACGAACACAAAAAAGAAGAACAAAAAGAAGAATATTCATTTTAAAGGCAAGTTCGTATCAATTTTTATAAGTATGAGTGTATTGGTAAAAAAGTGTGAGTGTACCCTGCAAATATTAGAACCAGTCCAAACACGCGTGTAAAGAGTAGCCCACAAGGGACTAGGACTAGTCCAAAAGTAACCCAAACGTATGGAAAAACATGGTATATTTAACATTACGATGTCCTAGGACAGGACCATATAACCCATCTTTGGACTACAAAGGAGTAGTTTTTAAACTACTTCATTGTGTACACAAGAGGATTAGTTTTAACTTTGTTTAAAAATGAAAACATATCGTTAAAAAACGAAGACATGTCGTCTCACTACAAACACTTTTTAACAATGACATGGTCCATGCTTGCATTACATCGGACCAGTCCATGGAGTAGTCCTTTTCATGAAATTGGATCAGGTAGTCCAATAATATTTGCAGGGGTGTAACCCTTAAGTAACACGGCAAAGTTGCTTGATCATTTTTTTGATTAAAATTTAAAATATCATTTATTGAAAAAAAATCACAATTTTAAATTTTTAGTAATCTATATAATCATTTTGGTAATAGGTGCAAAATCAGCAAATTGTTTGCTTGATTTTTTCTGTATAGGATAATTACAAGCAAAATAACACCGTTTTTTCTTTTCTTTTGACTTTTTCAAAATTGAGCGTGTTCTCAAAAAACGGGCATGGAATTAGAATTACTCAAGGAGCCAGAATATATATACTTAATGGGGTCTTAGATGTAAGTTAAACAAAGTTTCGAGTACTTGACTACGACTGTCGTTCGTAAGCCAAAAACTTTTTATTTATAATCAAATCAATATAATCAATGAACAGAAACAAAGAATTAATCGATACACAGAACAATGTTGAAATAATTATTAACATAGCTTCAGCACTTAAAATTCTTATTAAAATCTTATTTTTAGTTTACAAAATTATTTGGGGCACATAGTATTGGGAAAGATAACAAATAATAAGAATTAACATAAACATAAAGACGTAATGTCAGCATAAGAAGAAATACAATGTTATTAAAATAATCAATTAGGTCACAAGCAATAAATGAATATCAATAAAATTAACAAGAATTGTTTTATTTCATAATTCAAATTTGTATTGTGTTAACTTGTATAATAAAAAAGTTTCACACGGAATGACAAACTTATGGCGATCTCTTTTCTGAGAAATATGTTGCATTAATGTAAAAAAATTTCAAGTTCTTTTGTGAATATATTGATGAAAAACATGCAAAACATGTTGCATATTTTACCCTTACTTTTACTTAATCGCTCAAATAGCTTTAAAAGCCGCTCATGAAGTACATTAATTGTTTTCTTGATGACATCTTGAAAGTAAATTGCTCAAAAATTGAATGCAGCCTACGTCTCAACTTTAAATTTTTGGCTGCACTGTTAATTAATTTAAATAGGTTTCTACAAGTTTAAATAATATTATTTTAAACGAAAAAAATAAATTAAGATTATTTGTTATTTAAATGCTATTTCAATTAAACATTTATGTGCTGTTTTCACAACACAAGTGACTGAACGTGTAGTAAAATTTATATGAAAAGCACTCAGTTTTTTGAGTGTCACTTCAGTCACTTGTGTTGTGAAAACAGCACATTATTTCTAAGCAACTACAGTGCTGTCTGGGTAGAGTGAACTAATTTTTGCAGAGCGATTTCACTATACCCAGGTTGTTCACTAAATCAAGGTTAAATTTTTTTTATTTAAAAAAAACTAATTTATTTATTTAAATGCATTTATTATTACTCCGATTTTCTTTTTATTTGTCCCAGAAATTGTCGATTTCGCAACGCCATAACGGTGTGCCAAAGAAGTAACACTAGCACCTTTTTCAATTTCTTTTATAATGTCGCTTTTTTGTTTTAAGGATAAATGCTTCCTTTCGAATCCATTCTGATGAATTTCCTGTTCCGGATAGCAAAATACCATCAGAACATATTCCCTCAATATTTTATTCTGTTGAAGCGTGTGGATCAGCTACTTCAATGTATCAACCGTCATGCATCACGGTTCCATGCAGTCA
Source organism: Pollenia labialis (assembly GCA_949318255.1). Classification (NCBI taxonomy): domain Eukaryota; kingdom Metazoa; phylum Arthropoda; class Insecta; order Diptera; family Polleniidae; genus Pollenia; species Pollenia labialis. The sequence continues at coordinate 122,319,140 of OX439142.1, forward strand.
CAATGAAGTCACGCAAGATCGTCTGGATATAAAGGTACGGCACCTAAAATTGTCTCAAAGACAGAGCATTCGCTTGACAAAAGAGTTAAAATGGGCTAATATTTTAGCACCAGGTGTACAAATATACGGGGCTATCAATCGCCATAGATGGTTTACGAATTTTTTTAAATCTATTGAGAATAATTCTATCGCGTACTGCACTGACATTCGCGGCTTCGTTTTAACAATGCAAAATGAATATAATCCTGGAGATTGGCGCTTATTCATTGATTCTTCCAAAAGTAGCTTAAAAGCAGTTTTGCTACATGTCACTAATTTAAAAAGTTCTATTCCGATAGCACTGAGCACAAATACTAAAGGGACATACGCATCAATGAAAATATAACACAGTTCATTAAATATGAAGACCACAAGTGGAATATATGCGCAGATTTAAAAGTGGTAGCGCTTTTAAGAGGCATGCAATTTTGCTATACTAAAAATATGTGCTTCATGTGCTTATGGAATACGTGTTTCGATGGCGTCCAGTACAATAAACAGGATTGGGCATTACGTGAGGAAAGCAGATTGCATGGAAATAATGTCCACATCAAACTGGGTGTTGTAAAAAAATTTATAAAAGCATTGAGACCAGATGGTGTTGCTTTTACCGAATTGCGCCGAATTTTTCCTCGATTAAGCGGCATGGAAGTAAAATAAGGTATGAACTCTAACTACTTTATTAAATTAGATTTATATTTCATATCATAATGTTTTTATTTTATTGGAATTCTTAATGGACCGGACATTCGTCGTCTTATGAAGGACCATCAATTTGAGGTTGCATTGAATGATATCGATCTATTGGCCTGGAATTGTGTGAAATCAATAATAGAAAGTATTTTAGGAAATCATCGGTCTGAATACTTGCGAATTTTAATTAAAAATATGCTAACCGCACTTAAAAACTTAAACGTTAGAAAGTCATTGAAAATACATTTTTTGTATTACCATGCAGAACAATTTAATCAACAATCACCAGCCGAGTCTGATGAACATGGCGAGAGATTTCACCAAGCAACAGCCAGGCTCGAACACTGTTATAGCGGCAAACAACTTGATTCGCTATTAGGGGATGTTTGTTGGAATCTGCAGGAAGAACAAAAATACATTTCTTAATAAAAACTTTAGCTTTACCTAATTAGCAACAAAAATAAATGTTTTGTTATTATTAAAAATAAAAAATTCATCTTTTCTGAAAAAATTAAAAGTTGTAGACAGATTTTAATCACTTATAGCTTATTTTGTTTGGAAATTTGTTTTTATACGCGTAGAACCATAGCCTTTAATTTTGCGCCTGCAGCGCCTGAGATACCCCTAGACGGACCAAATGTATGAAAAACCCAACTTTATTATTCATCCCCATCATTTGTTTCTAAGGTCTTGGAGTCACTCCTAGGGGGATAAAATGTATGACCGACGTCCATTGTTTTTTGTTCTTAAGATTTTATTAAAACCCCTTAAGGGGGCTCCCATACAAATATGGCCATTTAATGAAATTCTTAAATTCGGCCCCTGCTGCGCCTAGGATGCCCCACTTTATTTTTCATCTTAATCATTTATTTCTAACATGCCCACCCGCTATCTCCATTCCTTAAGGGGGCTATCATACAAAATGTTCAATTCAGACTAAAAATATATTAAAAATAAGTCCCATAAATGCCCAGAAAGATAAAATGTATGACCGATCTCAATTAGTTGTTTGTCCTTAACATTTTCTCGAGACAAACTTGCCCCTTATCCCCCTTTTTAGGGGGCTCCCATACAAATATTGTGTTTTAGCTAGGATTTTCTGCTCTATGGTATAACAAACACCGGCCTAGCTAACTAAAGCTTTTCTGCACCTAAAAGATAATAACCTAGAGAGGAAAATAGTATGCGAATACAAAAACAAAATACATATTTGCAATCGTGAGCAAATTACCTTGAATTTGAGTACCCACACATATCACTAAGTAGGCGAGGCAGTTTTTTTTTTGGTTCCAAGGGGCCCACGGGCCCCCTTAAATTTTAATTTTGTTTTTTTTTTTTTATTCTGAATCGCGTGGTATATTTTTTTATTATTTTTTGTACGCCCCGTAAACTGCACTTCAGCCAAATTTTGTTTGGGGAATGACGAAGTCCGTCCTCCCGCGATAACTTTTTAAGATATTATTTAGAGAAAAAATCTCGGAACAAAATTTTTTTTTAAATTCTCCACACTGCACGTTGGGGCAAAAGGATGTATTTTGTGGGTTCAATTAAATTGAGTTTAATTCTTATACGTTTAACAGTTTTATTTGGTTTAATATCTTTAGTTTTTCTAAAATCTTTATGGATGAAGTTTCCTGATGATCTGGCCTAAGCAACCAATGAAATGCGCATAGGAATAGCTTATCCCATCAACAATAAATTTCAAGTGTTTTTATCAATAATAAAAACTGGGAATTAAGCGCGAATAACAAAATCTTTTGAAAATTAAAATTTTGTATTCCCATAAATTGAAATTACTTTTTGATAATAAACAGGTAGGTGCACGGCCTAAAAAACACTTAATTGACAACATCTTTTGTAAGTTGTTGTTGTTTTTATTTTGTTTTTCTTAACCCACTTACAACTACAATTAATGTTGAGAGAATTTCAACTAATTGTAGTGGGGAATGTAAGATGAGATGAAGCCACTGTTTATTGTTGATGTTGTTTTGTTTAAGCTTTGATATTATTACAAGTAGAACTGTTGCTATAATTCTTATACGTTTAACAGTTTTATTTGGTTTAATATCTTTAGTTTTTCTAAAATCTTTATGGATGAAGTTTCCTGATGATCTGGCCTAAGCAACCAGTGAAATGCGCATAGGAATAGCTTATCCCATCAACAATAAATTTCAAGTGTTTTTATCAATAATAAAAACTGGGAATTAAGCACGAATAACAAAATCTTTTGAAAATTAAAATTTTGTATTCCCAAAAATTGAAATTACTTTTTGATAATATTTCTTTGCAAAATTAAAAAAAAAATTGCACAAAAACAAAAATATATATGGGGGATTTCAGGTTAGTCCTATTGGATGTAGTTTATATAAAAAGTTTCAACAAGATCGGCTAAAAAGTTTCTGAGTTAGAGAGGTCAAAGTTTGACATTTGACATTTTGGCCATACAGGTGTTCTTCCTCATCCATGTAACTTTTTTTTTAAATTTTTACATAAAAAACCCGGGATTCGAGACTTAAATTTTTAGAATAATCCCGGTATTTCGGTATTCGGGATTGGCATCCCTAGTATAAACCCATGCCCATCAGATTATGCATCAAATGACTGTCATTGTTTTTGTAGGGTAGTCTTTGGGAAATTCACATCAAAAGTAGCATGGTGAAATAAACAGGTGGCAGCACCACGCCAGATGACGATTTTTTGCTCTTGCATTGCTTGGCTAGGTTTATGTCAAAGTTTTGCTTATGTCATTGCTGCCAACTTTTTTTTAAGACTTCCCGTCAAATCGCACTTCAAAAACCGCTAGAAACCGCAAAATTTTTTATTTAGCTTAAAATGTTTTAAACATATCGCTAAAATCTAAATATTATGTGAAATGTTTACACAAATCTAGATATTGGGTTTCACTGACTCTTTTAGTCCCGTGAACGTACAAAATGTGGTTATTCATATAATATTCTGGGATTTGCTTGAAATCTAGACACTAGAGTTAAGTGCACTTAATAAAGTTTTAGTTATGATGCCAAACAATTTAGACCGTAGACCAAGATTTAAAAAAATTGCTAAAAGAAAGAAGGAAGTAAATGCAAGACAATCGATTTGAAATTTTACACTATTTTATATTTGACATATATTTACATTTACTTTCTGAGTAGAATTAATTCAAAAAGGTTGAATAAACATATGTATATATCGAGCCTTTGCTGCAATAGAGTAATATCTTAATTTTGAATTTTCTAACACCTTAAAATTTAATTCTCCTCTCAAGAGTTGAGTATATAACATATTTGTATGAAATTTTTACACAATATGAAGAATCGATATGGCGATTTACTCAACATTTTTTTGCCTGTTGGCGGCCCTATGTTCCTCTGGGAATTAAATAATCAAATACATTAGCTCAAATATTTGGTTTTTTCAGTTATTACTCTATTGCAGCAAAGGCTCGATATGGATAACATGGCCACTACTGCTTTTTAACGCTTGAAAACTGTTTACAATCCTAACAAACGAATAGATAATTTTTGTTTCGCTCCGAAGACTTCGCTTAGATTTATTCAAATTATTTTTTACTTTTTTAGGAAAACTAGAAATAAGGTTTGTATCCGTTAACTAAAATAAAAATATAGAAGAATTTTGGCATATCTAGTCACAAGCTGGCTAAAAAACAAACTTATATAAGCCCATGTAAAGGCGTAAAATAGCGCTTTTTTGTTGTTTTTTAAAGCATCGCAAACAGTATTTCTTGAATTCTCGAATTACAGTACGTTGTTTGGGTTTAGGTTTGACAACCGTGTGGAAGTTTTATCCGAGGGATAATAAAAAATATTTTTAATTTTTGGTTGCTTAAGTGCTTTAATATAAACATTGATTTGCTGTAAGCAACATCCTTTTAACTTTACCTTTGACCATAGATTATATTTTTATCGTTCAAAGTTGATCACACTAGTCTGCCGTAAAAATTGTTTTAAACAAATTCAAGAGCGTTTTCCGATTTTTTTCTATCACGTCTAGTTTTTTCTTGTGCTGGACAAATATTTCGCTCGAAATAAGGCGGTTATGTTAATAAATTTCAATTAAACTTCCTAATAAGAAAATTTATAAAATCTGCTTAAAACGTTGTAAAATTTATTATTGCGGAAACAAATTTCATTTCCACAAAAACAATTTTTTCTTATCACTTAATTAATTTGATTGAAAACAAATATTTTAAAACTCTTATTTTGAAAAAAAAAAAATTGTAATTTTCAAATGACATTAAAAAACCGCTAGATTTCCCGCTAACCGCCAAAACGGAAATTTTACCCCGATTGACACGTAAAAACCGCTAGAATCGCGGTAAAACCGTCAAATTGGCAGCAGTGGTTTATGTTTACAAAAAGTTCACGTTTTGTGCTGTGATTATTGTATTTTATTAAAGTTTTTGATAATATTAAATTAAAATAAATAAGATATTGACCATAATTAAATAAAAATTGGCTAAAAATTATTTCATCACGTTCAGCGGCACGCTTTCCAATTTTGTTGTAATGTTGTATTTGTTGCCGTAACCTGCTTATTCCACCATGAAAAGTAGGGAATAAGTTTTTTTTTGCCACAAAAACCAAATTATGAACGGCACTACCGCCATATACTAAATCGCAGTTTAAGTGAAAACTGTCTTACCGTCACATCGTCTTTACATTGCCCCCTGTTGCAACTTAACCGGCCTTATCATTGGTTTATGGCTAAGAAGGAAATGTTTTAAGTCAAATCCAGCGGCAGCGCTGCATTGCTTGTGGTTCATGGCTAAGACAATTTAAAGTCTTACATCAAATATAAAAGAAAATAAACATAAATTTTTTAACTTTCCTTTAAGTTGCTAAATTACAAAGAAGTAGGCAGGTGTGGTTGCAAAAATTACCCTGGTCTACAAATTTGGAAAAAATGGACTGCAGAAACGAATTACATTCGAGGCAGCAAGCTACCGATTTCAATATGTCAAAAATAGAATAAATGTGTGCTAATGGAAATGATTATTTACACGACGACACGGCTACATGGCTGCAGGTTGTTGTCTGTGCTTATTTTGTCGTTGTTGTCAAATTAAACTAATTTTTACTTTTGTACACTACAAAACAGAAAAAGTGTTGCTAGCATAAAAAAATATTTAAGGAATTTTAAGTGCTTAAAATATTTTTTGTTTAACAGAAAAGAATACGCTTGAAATTGAAAAAATTATATAACTTTTAAGTATCTTTTAAGTTCTATAGGAAATAGTTTTTCGCGCTTACGCTTTCCTACTTTATGAGTTATAGGTCGTAAAAGTTACAAAATACTTTATCTATATTTATTTAGCTATAAAATGAATAGCGTTTAAAGCATACCGATTAACCAATTAAGAGCCAATTTCGGATCTATATTCGTTCTCCATGGCTGACTTTTATTTACAAAATTGGCTTTATCTTAAAATTATGTCGATATAACAATAATTATTTAACCCTTAGATATTTGCGGGGTTTCGGCCTTGCGGAAAACTTATTAATTATGTACACATGTACTACAATACTTAAATATGTAACAAGTATGTACATAAATTATTACCATATACATATATATTTTTATTCAAACTTATAAATAAATTATAAATTATTATGTTTGATTAAATATATTGACAAAATTTCAAGTTTTGTTAAAAAATCTATCAAGAAATATTAATATTTAAATTGGCTCTTAACGGGCTAATAAATCGAAATTTTTAATCCATCATCTGAAAAATATTTCGAAGTAGTTTCTAATAATACCAATTCTTCTTCGATCCAGTTTTTACATATAAAGTTATTGATATGGGGAACATTCGTAAATGCAGTTGTAGGTTATCACTTGCGCAGAAGTAAAGTAAAATGTTCGCGAAAGCATCACTTGTAAGATACTTGGCATCACTCTCATATGTCAAAAGTTTTTTATGTAGTCATGCCGCAGGTCTGCAGCAAATTTTTGCAAATATTGCTTAAGTTAATTTTCTGATGCAATAACTTTTGACGTAAAATAAATCGTTTTATTTTTCTTTTGTGATGTTTTTTTTTGTAATTTTAAGGACACTTCCACTTTTTCTTTCAATATTTTCAACAGAATTTGCCATCGTTATTGTTGATAACATTTTTATTATTATTTTATGTTTTCCTACTAAACTTTTGAAATTTAGCTCATGTTCAAAAATTCAAACTTTGCACAGCTGTTGTGCAGTAAAAAAGTATCAGCATCACAACTGCAACTGGTAACCACGCATCAGCAACAACAATTTGCATCAATGCAGCAGTGATGCATAGCTTTTATACCCAACGTGAAACTTTTACGACGTGCAATGACTGAAAACAAATTTTATTGAATGATTTTTAATAAATTCATTTTTTACGCTATAAAATGTATTATAAATAAGTATTTATATATTTATTGGCTTAAATTAAGTTTGTGTAATAGTTTTGAATTATGCATGTTTTTCCATTTCATAAAAGTCAAAAAAAAAAAATGATAGTGGCACCACTGAAATATAAATATACAGTAAAAAATACAGCTGTTTTTAATTTTTCAATTTTAGCTGTCGTCTTCAAAATAATTCAGTAGCTGACTACACGGTTATAATTGCACCCAGTCGTGTGTTCGTGTAGCCTGCTGTCTCGAATGTGTTTAATGTATTATGTTTTTTATTTTGGGGCAAAAGCATGGGAGACTATTGCTGGACTCTAATTCTATAAACACTGTTGCCAATTTGACGGTTTTACTGCGATTCTAGCGGTTAAAAATTCTAGCGGGGTAAAATTTCCGTTTTGGCGGTTAGAGATTTAAAATATTTGTTTTCAATTAAAGTAATTAAGTGGTAAGAAAAAATTGTTTTTTCTGGAAATTAAATTTGTTTCCGCAATAAAAAATTTTACAACGTTTTAAGCAGATTTTATAAATTTTTTTGTAAGGAAGTTAAATTGAAATGTATTAACATAACCGCCTTAATTCGAGCAAAATATTTGTCCAGCCCAAAAAAAACTTGACGTGATAGAAAAGAAACTGAGAACGGACTTGAATTTATTTAAAACAATTTTTACGGCAGACTACTGCAGTATTATCAAATTTTATCGATCAAAATATAATCTATAGTCAAAGCTGAAGTTAAAAGAATGTTGTCTACAGCAAATCAATGTTTATATTAAAGCACTTAAGCAACCAATAATTAAAAGTATTTTTTTCCAAACGGTTGTCAAACCTAATGGCAAACAACGTACTGTAATTCGAGAATTCAGGAAATACTGTTTGTGATGCTTTAAAAAACAACAAGAAAACGCCATTTTACGCCTTTGTCTGGGTTTATATAAGTATGTTGTTTAGTATAAGCAAGCTTATAACTATATATGCCATAATTTTTATATATTTTTATTTTAGTTAACGGATACAAACCTTATTTCTAGTTTTCCTAAAAAAGTGCAAAATAATTTGTATAAATCTAAGCGAAGTCTTCGTTTGTTAGGATTGTAAACAGTTTTCAAGCATGAATGTTTGAAATAATGGCCAGCTAAAACTTTTCAAAATTATAAACGTTATAAAGCAGTAGTGGCCATGTTATCCATATATACATATCGCTCATTTGCTGCAAGACCGGCATAAATCAAAAAATACAATTTTGGAGTTAGTGATGCAGAATTGTTCGCTATGTTTTTCTTTGTATTGTGTATAAAATTCATCTTTATATCTTTTATACTTTCCACATTTGAAGAGAATGTATCGTTAATTTTTCTAAGTGATAAGAGCAAATCGAAAACTTTAAACGCGTTTATCTCGAAATGGATTTTTTTGACTTATGCCGGTTTTGCAGCAAATGAGCGATATGTTTATTCAACCTTTTTGAATTAATGTCCCTCAGAAAGTAAATGTAAGTAAATATCATATATGTATAAAAAAGTGTAAAATTTCAAATCGATTGTCTTGCATTTAATTCCTTCTTTTCTTTTACGATTTTTTTTAAATCTTGGTCTACAGTCTAAAATTTTTAGCATAATTACCAAAACTAGATTAAGTGCACTTAACTCTAATGCCTGGATACATTTCAAGCAATACAAATCCCTGAATTTTATATGAATATCCACATTTTGTACGTTTGCGGCACTAAAAGAGTAAATGAAATTAAAAACCTTACAATATAATTTTAATTAAAAGACATACACCTTTAAAAAAGGACCCTATATCTAGATTTTGTATAAACATTTCACATAATGTTTAATTAGGCTTGAGTTCATCAAATTTAATTTTCATTAAATTATTTCCACTGAGGGAAGGAATTTTACAACTTGGAATTTTTATTAAAATTTATTGATAATTTTTCTTGGCTGAGCTGGGATTTGATCCCGGGTTGATCTTTACATGTTTCAAGAAACACCACTTTCTATCGTCAGAAGATCTTTGTGTTTTACCCACAGCACCACTGCGGTGCCCGAGGAAATAATTTAATGAAAATTAAATTTGATGAACTCAAGCCTAATTAAAGAATATCAAAAATTAAAAAATTAACAGTTCAACTAAAAATCAAAATTGTTCTTTCACATAATATTTAGATTTAAGCGATATTTTTAAAACATTTGAAGCTAAATAAAAAAATTTTGCGGTTTCTAGAGGTTTTTGAAATGCGATTTGACGGGAAGTCTTCAAAAAAAGTTGGCAACAATGTCTATAAACACATTCGAGACATGGAAATGATTATTTTTACGACGACATGGCTGCAGGTTGTTGTCTGTGCTTATTTTGTCGTTGTTGTCAAATTAAACTAATTTCTATTTTTGTTAACTACAAAACAGAAAAAGTGTTGCAAATATTAAAAAATATTTAAGGAATAAGTGCTTAAAAAATTTCCTTTTTTTTCGCTTAAAAGAAAAGAATCGGCTTGAAACAAGAATATTGACTCATTAACTCGGCTCAACACCAAATTGATATTTATATAATTTTTTAGTTTTCTTAAATGAAGTTTAATATGAAGATGTTTTTCGCGTCAACGCTCCTAGCTTAGTTATAGGGCGGAAAAGTTGCAAAATGATTTATCCATATCTCTTTGAATGAATCTATAAAATATGGGAATCATTGGAAAAGGCTTCAAAGTGTGTTTTTAAGAGCTAATTTAATTTATTTTAGGCTTAATCTTTAAATAATGTCGATATATTATTTAACACTGATATATTTGCCAACTAAAACTCCTGTTATATATAAAACATTGAATTTTAATCTTTAACAGAATGTTTCTTAAAACCAGGAAAAAATATTTAACGGAGAATCTCCATCGAATTAAATTTCACTCGATTTTAAGAAATAATAAATTGGTTTAAATGTTTTTCATAGCTGGCTGGCACCTTTCACCTTTCTTTGTCTATTTATTAATAAAATAAAAGTATGAGTTTGTTGTTTTTTCCCATTGGATAAAATTATTTGAATTCTTCGAGTAATTCGAACAATTTAAAAACTTTATTCGGTTAACCGAGCAATTTTAAAATTCAGAAATCGATTAATTCCTTACTCAAACAAAACCAAAAGTCGAATAATTGGATACCCAAGTAGTTTCTAATAATAACAATACTTGTTATATACAGTTTTTGATAAAGGGAACGTTCGTAATAGTGGAATGAGAATGTACCCGGCATGCGGCTGCGGGCGGCGATCAGGTGATTAGTTTTTCGCTTGAAATTGTTTTGATAGGCAAATGAAAGCGGCAAATGTTGAATAAGCTGTTAAAAAATGTTCAATCTATAAAAAACGATTTATTTGAACATTATAAGAATTGTCTTATCAAATAAGTTTTTTTCCTCTAAATTTGTAATGTTTTTTAAATTTCTTTTGTTTAATGATTTTGTTTGTGTATGGTAACGTCTACTTCACTCTGCTTAAAACAAAAGTTGAAAAAATTCAACTTTGCCACGCGGGATCTTTTCCAAGTAATACCATCTCTTATTTTTTGTGATTTGTATTTTTTTATGTATGAACATTTTTGTAAACATTGCTTACACTTGCACAATGGCAATGCTATTGCCGCACGCAGCCGCATGCCGCGTACATTGGCCTTCCACTATAAATGCAGTTGTTGGGTATCACTTACGCAGTTTAATGTTCGTAAAAGCATCACTTGTAAGAAATTTGGTATCACTCTCATATGTCAAAAGGAGCGATACCGCAGTTCTGCAGTAAACTAGCCATTATTGCTTTAGTTAATTTTCTGAAGCAATAACTTTTGACAAAAAAGAAAACGGTTAATTTTTCTTTAGTGAAATCATAAATAAAGTCCCAACTAACAAAATAGTAACTAAAAAATAGTTCATAGATAGTTATTGATCTTATTCATAATTCTTAATACCATGTTCACACGGACAGCAATATTCGTGTTTCGCTCTCTTATTCCTGTTTCGCGCCTCAAGCATGATTGAAACGACTTGTTTTCCCATACAAAATTTAGAGAGCGAAACAGGTCGTTTCATTTTGAAACAGGCTGCGAAACAGGAAAAATGTACTATCATCTCCAATTTTGATAACAGTTATCGTTAGTTTATCTGAACTAGCTCTCAAAAAAAATCAAAACAAAGAAAACAACAAAATAAAAATTGATTTTTAATAAAATAAAATGATAAGAATAACCTAATAATATTAATAAAAGTATTAAATAATATATTTTTAAGTTTTATTTACTTTTTTATCTATTTAAAGAAAAATCACACTAACAACACAAACAAAATGTCAAAATGAAACAGGAATAAATCGTATGAACAGCATGTTTGGCAATCTAGTTTCAGAGAGCGAAACCAGTGGTTTCTATCGTCGCACACTGGTTCATATTTTGAGAAGGCGGCCAAAATTATTTTTTTATGTTCTCCGATTTTAAAATTTTTTTATTCATGTGAAAGTAAATACTAGTGAACCTCGGGACGCGTCGTATGAACATAGCATAACTAGCTTAGCAACTGCTTTCAGCTGATTGAAGAAATGCAACCTTGCATATTGGCATGTAGAGAAAGCAAAATGTTCTTATGATACCCAATTTGTATATGTTGGTAAGGAAACAGATTCTCAAATTAACAAAACATGCAAAAATAGACCCTTTTTCAAAATGGCCCAGCTCACGAGAGGTCAAAGCTGTAGCCGAAATATTTAAAATGGTATCTTAAAAAAGTCCAAGGTTCATTTTTAGGAGGGTACATCGAGCACTTTTTTGGTGAGTCGCTCTAATGTACATATGTATGTATATTAAAAAAAAACGTTTCATTATAACATCCTAAATTGTTATTTCCAATTTAAAGAAAAAATTGTTTATATGGTTTGAACTCTTTTTCGGCGCAAACAAAAATTTTTATGGCGGCCGCACGCTATTTTGAAACCGAGAACTACTTTGGTTTATGCAATTACTATGCGATAAAAGCATAGACAATGCCACAAGCAAATTACATGCACGTTTGTGACCGAATATTATATACCCTATGCAAAACAGCAATATTGACAGACATGTACAATCACATGTGACTTGAAAAGTTGACAAGTCAGATGTAAAAACCGTCTACATGCACCTTTATAATTTATGAATATGCACCATATTTTTTATTAGTTACAAAAACAACAAAATTGAAATATTTTTAATCTTTTTCAATAAATTCATTTGTTTTTACATTATAAAATGTATTATAAGTAAGTATTTATTTATTTATAATCTTAAATTATTTTAGTTTGTATAAGAGCCTGCAATTAGGCATGTTTTTCCATTTTATAAAAGTAAAAAAAATGATAGTGGCACTAGTGAAATACAAAAACATAGTAAACAAAAACAGCTGTTTATATTTTTTCAATTGTAGCTGCCGTCTTCAACATAATTCAGTAGCTGACAACACGACTAAAATTTCAGCCAGCACCATTTGTAGTATTGTGCGCGTGTAGCCTTCTGTCTCGAATGTGTTTAATCCCTGCAAATATTATTGACAACCTGATCCAATATTATGAAATGGACTACTCAGTGGACTGGTCCGATGTAATGCAAGCATGGACCATGCCATTGTTAAAGGCACAGTTAGGCGAACGTTGCTGTACCCGTAATGTACCGCACCGTACTGTAAGCACGTTGGTGCACTTATAGAACATTTAAAAACGTGTCATGTGTTTTTCCCATCCATAAACAAAAAGCTATAGTACACATAAAACAATACACACAGTGATTGGAATCAAAAATGTTTAAATGGTGACCTCTGTGCAGATAAAGTACCAAGTGATTTAAATGGTATTAAAGCAGTATTTTAGTATTTTTAATAATATTTATGTATATTATAGATTTACCATAAACAAATTTGTATTTTAGCATATATATTTTAAGCATAAATTTATTGTAAATGTGCATACACCCAACAAGGTCTTGATACCATTTAAAGCCGTTTATATGTTTCACATTTCCATTGTGTGTTCCGTATTCAATTTTTGAAAACTGTTTACTTAAATACCTACATCAAATACAAAAATAAAGTGATGACGAAAAACATATCGAGTCGGTCTGCTGCCGTTGTTTGTTACATTTCTTCTTCTTTAGCCAAGGAAAGGATACAGCAACAGTGAGTGATGAAGAAAAACATTGTGTGTATAAACAAGACTTCGTTCAAAAATAATTCCAACAAAACATGTGTCTCAAAGCCAGCCGCCGCTCTGCTTCTGCCTTCATCTTCTCCTTCAGTGATAGCTTGGGTGCGCGTCATTGCTTGTGCAAAAAATTTTTGTTTGATTCAGCAAAATTATTTGTTTGAAATTTATATGAATTTCAGTAAACTTTTTGTTTGATTCTGTAAATTATTTGTTTGAAAAAATCAGTGTTTTTTTTTAGTAAACAAAATGCAAATAAATTGTTTGAATATGCGAATTTGTTTGTAGGACCGATGTCAGACAAAAAATGTTTTGATTCCACAAATTTTTTGTTTGAATTCGAAAAATAATTTTTTCTGTGTACATAACATTTCGGTAAGCTTTTGTATTGCTTTTCATATAACAAAAAGCCAACAGCTGATTAATACAGTACAGATACGGTACAGCAACGTTCGCCTAACTGAACCTTAAAAAGTGTTTGTAGTGAGACGACATGTCTTCGTATTTTAACGACATGTTTTCGTTTTTAAACGAAGTTAAAACTAATCCTCTTGTGTCAGGCGCGGATCCAGCTCGAGCCTTAGGGGGGGGAAATTTTTTTTTGATACAAAAAAGTAAAAAATTTATTTTTAAAAGTTTACTAAAATTAATATGTGTATATTATATTAAAAAAACTGAACAATATGGTTAAATGAAATAAAAGATCAGTTCATTATAAATTGATTTTTTTAAAAAAGCAATTTATGAATTCCTCGTGAGGCGAATTTAAATAGTATAGTCTTTCTTCTGTCATTGTTGATCTGAGCCATGTATTTATTAGACGACGGGTAAGAAATGACCTCTCTCTCGCTGCATTACTGAAGAGTAGGGCAAGTTTTTTATGGCATATGCCATTTTTGCCATTTCTTCACATATATTTTTAAATAGAAATTTTTGGTCCAGCTAGCCAAAGAATAGCTTTTTGCAACCTTGAAAAAAACTTTTAAATAAGCTTAGCGAATATGAGGCAGAATCTATTAAAAATGCTAATTGAATAATGCAAAAATCGGACGTAAAAAGTACTTTCAATGCATCTGCTCAAGCCTCTTGAAGTTACAAACGAAAGCGATTTCTATGAATGAAAGCTTTGGCTTAATTGGCCGTGCTAAGGAAAATAATACAAGATGTCAGTAAAAAAGATTTTGTTGAAAAATTGTCGGTAAATTATTCAATACTCCTGAAAAATCTATATTCAATTTTAAAAAAAGTGTTTTAATCGATTTTCTCACAATTTTGATTTAATGAAAGTGAGACGGATGAATTTATTGACAACCTTTCTCCATCTGAACTTTAAGTGTTCAAATATGCTCCAGTTACATCTCGCGACGTTGAAAGAGTGTTTTTCATTTATAGAACTGTTTTATGTGATAACAGGAAATAATCAGGGGTATTCTAGAAATCGAAGACTCAAAACGCAAGAATTTTAAACGTCGTTATTTAATCAGATTTCCCTGATAAAACAATTTTATGACAAATATTATAAAAATATTTCTTTATTAAACAGAATTTTATAACAAAAATTAGATTAAAGTGTATTAAAAACAACTTCCAAATTCTTGCGTCTTGCCACAAGATTTTTTTTTTTTTTTGACAATTTAAAGAAAAATACTATTGTAATAAAATAAATGTTTCTTAAATAACATGTTTATTTTTGCCATTTTTCGTGCCATTTTGCCAGCCATTTTTAACTATTTTTCGTGCCATTTTAAACTTGCCATGCTGACGAGCATTGAAACGAAAATTTAATTATTTTTCTTAGATTTCGGTAGATATCTTCATCACAGTTTATTAAAGCATCTACAACGTTATCTGATAGATTTTCAGATATTTCCCATGTTTGTTGCAAATGCAACAGGTCAGACTCAAGTTTAGATGTTAGTAGGTGTTTATCTATCTCTTTTATCAAACATAATCAGCTCATCATCTAGTTGTGATTTTAAAAGTTTTTTATCTGTATTTGACTTGATTACACTTTGAGGTAGAAGTTTAGGTACGTTCAATACATTTAGGATATCTATTGGGAAACGTGTTTTGAGATCTTCTAAAATAAATGCAAAAAGAGGAATGTAACCTAGAACTGCGTAGTAATCTTTAACATTATGAATGTGATTTTAACCTTGATTTGAATGCAGATAACTTAAACTTTTTCAAAAATCGCTTTAAATAGTTCTTCGGCTTTATTTCTTTTCTCTTCAGGGATTGTAGTTTTGATAAGGCTTGATCCTTTTTGAAGATCTATATCGTGCTTGTGTAAAATGTGCTTGTGTAAAATAAGTGGCTGTGATACAATAAGTATCACATTTAATATGTTAATTCCGTAAATGAATTCAAAAGTACTAAGCGAGTTCCTTAATATAAGGCTTTTGATGAAGAATCTCTACCTTTTTACTCCGATATTTTTCCCAAAGCTTCTACTATATGATGTACACTTGTTGCAAAGTGTAAAATTGAGTCGTGACGATCCAACTATCTTGTCTCGCATAATGTAGAGAGTTTGGCTCCCAAATACTTTGCCAAAACTGCGTTTCGCTTGGGATCATTATATTTAATAAAACTTGTTTTATTATAATTTTTTAATATTTTTTTCTTGTATGTTGAAATATCTTAAGATAAGGAAATCTGGGTTTTCCTCGAAAAATCTGTGTTTTCGTCAAAAATTATCGAATAGAATTTTGATTCATATAATAAAGGCTTATTAATAATTCAACCGCATTTTCAAGTCAAAATTTATTCTTTGGATATAAATAGATGCCACCTGCTGGGATTGAATGTAGAATAATAAGTATTTGAATACTATTAGAATTAAGTTTTGGAAACTTATTGTAAATTTCGTTAGATTCAATAAAAAAAAAAAAACAAAAAAAACCTTGCTGGGATTTCCTAAAATTTTGTGCATATAAAAAATATTATTATTGGGAATTCTTGTATTATCGAGATAAACCAAACATATTTTTATAATTTAGGGGGGGGAAATTTCCTTATTTCCCCCCCCCTAAATCCGCGCCTGTCTTGTGTACACAATGGAGTAGTTTTAAAACTACTCCGTTGTAGTCCAAAGATGGGTTATATGGTCCTGCCCTAGGACATCGTAATGTTAAATAGACCATGTTTTTTCCATACTTGTGTGCTACTCTTTAGACGCGTGTTTGGACTGGTCCTATTATTTGCAGGGATGTGCCACTCTTTTTAAACAACAGAAACAACAACAACATTATAAGAAACAATAAAAATTTTCCCAACTTTTTTTGAACATTTCCCGCCAAATCGGACATCAAAACTGCTAGAAACCGCTAAATATTTAATTTAGCGGGAATTTGTTTACAAATACCGCTTAAACGTAAACATTTTTTAAAGTTTTTTATTATTCTAGATATAGGCTGCTTTTTCAAAGGTATATGACTTTCAAATTACGTTATATACTAAGGTTTCCAACTTCCCTAGTTATTTTATTCCAAAAAAAAGAAGTAAGAGTTATGTATTGTGCCGAATCTTTGATAAACTACAGCTACAGTTAGAATATTTCCGGAATGGTCTTAATATGGGACATATGGTAAATTTTGGGCCCATTCTCACGAAATTTGAACAAGTAATTTATAGTCTTACAAAACTATGACGGACCAAATGTTATTATAATAGAACACAGATTGAGTGGTTTTACGCGTACTAAAGCTTTTTCCGTGAGTAGGGCTTATATGAGGTCAAAGGTAAGTGATGGACCGATCTGATCGATAGTTGACAGTGAAATTTCCAGTCATATTAAACTGCAACAGACCAAAATTTATTAAAATAGCAATATTTATAAGGGCTTTTTTGGCAATTATTTGCCGTTTTAAGCAATTGAATAAAATTAGTTAGATGAAAGTTAGTGAATTATATTGCTTGGGATCTATCGAGTCAATTAACCTTACCTTAACTTTTATTTCAAAATTTCATGCAAGCTTAAAGTTGTGAATTGTCACATACTGCCCTAACAAAATACTAACTGAAAATCGAAAAAATTATTCAGTTCACTTAAATAATTTGTATAACGCGAACATTTTTAGAAAATATTCGATTAATCGGTATAAATTCTTCGATTAATCCTTTAATCGAACTTAGCAATTTTAAATTAGTCGAACATTTAATCGTCTAAAATTGTTCATTAATCGAACAATAATTAATCGACTTAACACCCTACTAAGTACCCAAATACTTCACACTTTCACAACTCTAAGAAATTAACATAACAAATAGAGTTGGTATTTAGCTAAATAAATGCTTCACAAATGATCGAAAAGTGACAGTTCTTGTCTGAGTATTTAAAAATATTTACTCCAGAAATTATTGCAGTTAAATTTAGTAAAACAAAAAAAAACATATGTTTCAAATGGTAAACAACAAAAGTAGCAAACAGAAAGCTTACAAATTGTTAAATAAAAGAAAAGTAGAAATAAATATTAAATTAAAACAAAAAGTAAATAAATAGGTATTAATTAATTAAACTTTTTTTGTGAATTTTTGTTATGTTAATTTTTTAGAGTTGTAAAAGTGTGAAGTAATCAATAGCAAAAAAATTACTCACACAAATAAGTAAAATCAAATAAAATAAAAAAACAACCAAATATGAAAGATTACATTAAATAATTTGTTTGTATTTTCCAAAAATGCTCGTGTTATACAAAGTATTTAATCGAGTAACAATAAGAAACCGAATTAGGTAGTCAAAAGTGTAAACATTTCACCATCAGCTATTGCCTTTTTTTTTTTTACGAATTTTTACACATTTTGCGTTGCGTACTTTTTGGTACGACTGCTTTTTGTGAGAGTAAATTTTTTAGTTTACCAATTTACTTCATTTGACTGTAAAAGTTCTCAAACGCACCTAATGTTGTAAAAAAATGCAATTGCGAGCAGAAGATAACACAATGAACGACCATTAGAGGCAAAGACCTCTAGACCGATTAACTTTTGGGTCGAGAAACAAACCCAATTAATAAATTATCTAAAGTTGGCAAAAATACTTATAGTCCCTGCTACTTCGGTGCAATTTAGCTGCCGGTGAGTTATTAAATAACAGCAGACACTGCCAAATAGGTTGGACATGCTTTAGTTTTTACAAAAAAATCAATTTCTTATCAAATAGTTGATGTCTTTTTATTTTGATTTATGTATTTCTTAATTTTTTTTAAGTGATAAAAGCGCAATTTTTCAAAAACTTTAATCTAAAATAAAATGCCGTCCAAACATACATAAGTCTTATTTAAAAACAACGAGCTGTATCCTGATAAAATATTAGTTAAAGTTGTTCGTCTCAAGTAAAAAAATTCAGTCGATAGTAATATCAGACAGTATAAATTTCTCTATATCTATTGTCAAGTGAGCGGGATTAGATAAGTTGGCGTCAGCGTTACCGTTCAAAATTTTCAAAAAGGGGCACTAAAAGGGGATTTAAAAAAAAGTGTCACAAAAAGGGGAATTCTGAGAAAAAAAGGAGCAACTTTAAAAACAGAAATCTGGACCAATATTTTAGTATATCGACTCAGAATCACTTTTTAAAGTGATATAACGTCCATCTGGCTAGTTGTCTGTCCATGCTAACCTTGTACACAAAGCACAATTTGCAATATTTCAGGCAATTTGATCAAGGGCGAAGTCTATGTAAATAAAAACTTCTTTCCAAATTAGACTCTTTGTGTCCATAAACTATTAAATTTATTTAAATATTTTACTGTAAATTAAATTATTTTTGAATCGGTTCACATTTGCCCAAAGCTCTCATCTATAAATAGCTTTAACTTCCTTTAAAATGTTAACATTAATAAATAATTTATAATTTAGTTACCGCCCCTAAAATCTCTTTAAGACAAAAGATCTTATATGGATGTTAAAATCTTGAAAATTCTTCTTTAAATACTATTGTGTTTGGGATTTACCGATTATAAGTTTAGGATTATTTTTATTAATTGGAACTGTTATTAAATTGTGGAATATTTTGTTTTCAAATAAGCAATTTTTGATTTTTTTGGGGCATATTTTTAACAATTTTTAGGGCATATTTTCAAATTTTTAATGCATCTTTAATGCGAATAAAATGTGTTTTTAGTGCATATTTCTGGGGGTCTACTCTCTAATGCGATGCGAAAACAATTTCGATGCGAAAGCCAAATGCCAACTTTCGCAAAATGTTCTAAAAATTAAGCAATAGTGGCAATAAAAATTAAAGATGGCGCGAATATACAGTAATGAAATGCCAAAGTGTATAAAAATATTTGATATTGAAAAATTTAAATAAAATAAAGTGATGATTTAGAAAGAAAAAAAATTAAAAGATACGAAAGAGTACCAATAAGAGATGAGCGATATTTCCGTACCTGTGATTTAATCACTGTTACTGAAAAATCACGAATCACAGTTGTGACCAAATCTGTTAAGTAACAGGTACTTGCTAAGTTGTTATTTTCTTATTTTGTTTCATACACAAATTTATGATATTTCACTGTTTGTGTGGGTAAAAAAGCGTTTTTTGCACTCATGAATGTAATTGTTGCTATTTTTTCTTTTGTTCTCTCTTCTTCCTTATTAGAATTTTTTTTAAAGCCAATGTTTATTTGTTCAAGTATGTCCAATTAAACAGGTGATCGTTTTTGTTGCCTTATTTCTTTGTCAAACTTCATAACAAAAAATTTTCAAATATCCTAGAACAAAAATAAAAGTTGTGATCACAATCACAGTTTTAAATAACAGTGATTTTAAAATCACGTTCACTAATCACGATGTTCCTTAAAAATCACGGGATCGCTCATCTCTAGTACCAATCGCTAGATTTGCTACAATTTTCTTTTGCATCGCAATAGAAAGTAGCCCCCCTGGTTTCCATGATAAGTAATATAATATTGCCAGTATAAAAAATATTTGGTTCAAAAAGGGGCAAAAGGGGCATAAAAAACTACAAAATGATACAAAAGGGGCTTTAAAACTAAGGGGCCAAAAAAGTGGCACTGCAGTCAAAAAGGGGCATAAATGCGACTTTAGTAACGCTGGTTGGCATGGCACAAAAAAGAGTAATGTGTATCTGAAGAACGGTAAGTGTAAAATTGTCCAATACACATCTGTCAAAGAGTGGCATTTTAGAAGTGGTCGTGGTACCTCCCATAAAAAGACAAAATACATTTTTATATGTCCTAAAAACGCTTACATTAAAAGTGGACAAATTTGGTACAAATAACTTCGTTATTAAACGAGATCTGTATTACACCTATTTTACTAATTTTATTTTTATTGGGGTATCGAAGACCACTAAGAATAATTCGTAGAGTTCTTCTTAAATCTAATGAAACTCTGTACATTTTGTTGTTGGATTAACCAATAGTAAGAGGTATGCTAGTTGGCTTTTGCTCTTTTGCAGGGCCATTTTCACCAAAACCTGAACTCAGCTTATAATCAGGTGTCCCAATAGGCTAACCCGCTGGTGTTGCGGGTTCGATTCCCGCCAGAGTCCTGCAGACAAGCGAAAAGCTTCGCGGAATTAGCTTAAGAAATTAGAAAATAAATAAATAAAAAAAATTATTATTTAAGGTTTTACGAAATATGTAAATTAAAATATATTAACTGACAGTTATAGCACATAATAGTTAATTAAAACTGGGCTTGGTGAAATTGGCTGTTAATGAAAACTTGTATGTAAGGCCCATTGAAAAGGTCTGCGCAAGAAGCCTGATGATCATTGTTTATGTTCTTTTTAGTTGTCAAAAGTTGTTTACATG
Organism: Pollenia labialis; assembly: GCA_949318255.1. Taxonomy (NCBI): domain Eukaryota; kingdom Metazoa; phylum Arthropoda; class Insecta; order Diptera; family Polleniidae; genus Pollenia; species Pollenia labialis. The sequence continues at coordinate 122,340,262 of OX439142.1, forward strand.
TGCATGTATACGTTGTTTACGTTTATGGTATGCCTCACATACATGTTTTTTCTTTTTGCTTTGTTTATGTGGTAGTAAATTTTTGACAACTAAAAAGAATCGTTTTTTGTTTTTGTACAAGTAAGCAGACCTGATAGATGGGTCTTGCTTGTATGTATGCATATTTAAATTTCGCAATTCTTAAAAATATATTTATACTAAATCGATATTTTAACTAGAATCTTCGAATTTAAAAGAAGTTCAAGACATTTTGTTCTGGGGTAGTACACATTTTGAGACAACCAACAAAATTTCTGACAAGCAGCGAAGTAGAAGTTTAAATTAAAAACGTTTGAAAATATGTATTATGAATTCAAAATAAATAAAAAAATTAAAATAGAGCCACCATCAAATATATTAAGGGTTTTCATGATATCGCTTAAAAGTCTGTTCAAACTGTGCATTTTTAAGTCCTTGCAAATGAACTGTCAAAAAATTTCTGAAAATGTATTTACACGAACTTTATAAACTTGCAATGTTCAATAGTGCATCTATGCAATCATGCTTAAGCTTCGTTCAGGCAGTGGTTAGATCATACAATAATGTACGGTCTGGCAATGTGTTGACCATATACTGATTTTTCTGACAACGTTGTTAAAAAAAAGTTGCCTGTTTAAATGATTGTAAAACATTTTAAACAAATTTTTATTGACAATATTGTCAGATCTGACCACCGTATGAACGAAGCTCATCTTCAATGAAAAATTCAAGTGGTAAAAAATCAAAAACAAATAATCTGAGTAAATTTGGCTTTTAGACTTTTGAGACACAAGTTTTATCTTTAATTAATATATTTTTGTATTGACGTTTCTTACAAACTGGCATTAATTATCTGATAAATGTAACGTGATGGGAGATAACTGAGTTTATATTCGGTTTCAGCATGCCAAAAAATATAAGAATCAATTGGAATGCCTAAAATAACTGTTTTTAGGGTGGGGTTTTAACATGGAGATTTGAGATTGAGTCATCTTTAATCTGTGTTTTTAAATTTTAAGATGAGGATTAATTACGTTTATTTGCCAATTTAAGCGGCCAATGTTGGTGGTTTCAACTTAATGAACAAATGTCAAACAAAATCAGCTATTAAAATACATAGAAAGAATATAACTACATACATAAAAGAAAATTTTTTTTTAGAAAACAGTAAAGATTCAGTGATTCTTAAATATAAATAATAAAAAATTTAAGGCTCAGTTAGCCGGGAGTAACAGTAACATTTTACTGCTAATTATAATCGTTCTAAGTGCTTTACATACAACAAAATGAATCAGCTGTTTTGCAACGTTACTGTTACTCCCGGCTAACTGAGCCTTTAGGAATTAATTTTCTTTTTATAAGAATTTAAAGGGCGAAATTTCTTTTTCATGTTCAAACACACTCTTAATGTCTACCTAAGTAATATTCGACACAATGAACTTTTACATGAATCTTAAGTGTCGGTTCACAGCCGTCAAGTTGTGTGAACCAGCACTAACTTCATAACATAATTTTATTTTGGCGAGTCCATAATTGCCCATGGGACCCAAATTAGGTACAATCGCAAAAATTTGTTAAGTTATTTAGACTTCTTCTAGGTTTATTTTTTTTAGTTAATTGATTATAAAACCGATGTAAAAAAGGTTAAATAAATAATTTCCTTGAACATTTTAAAATTGGTTAAGAAATTTTCGAACCGGAATTAAAATTTTACGCCAACTTTTTTTGAGTTCAAAAATGTTGTTTTATTTAATATTCTAACAAATATTAACACCTCTTGTATAAAAAAGAATGAAACTGTGTGAGAATTTTGCATTAACAATAATACAAATATTTTGCAAAAAGGTTTTACGTATTATTGAATTTTTTGTGCAACTTTTTTTTTTATTTATTTAGTATGAATACTAATGATGTTTTTTTCAGCCTCCAGCAGAGCGTGGACAATATAGGAAAGGAGAAAATTAAAAGAACAGCCGACTCAGCAGGATAGCCAGTAGTTTTCAACACCCCATTTTCAAGTATCAAGTGTAACACAAATCATCACTGTTTTAACTACTGACAGGCAGTGTTGCCTTTATGTTCGATGCATGCAACACAAAATGTAATATAAGACGAAGAAAGAAAGTAATTGTTGACAAATTTCTGAGAAAATGTTTGACTATGGTTCACCAAAGCAGGGAAGATGAAAGAAATTAATGTTTTTTTTTTGATCTTTAAACAACTCGCATTTCATAAATGTCACAAAGGTAAGTAATTAATTTAGATTTTAGCAATATTGAATGGAAAATAATAGTTTACGTTCCCGAAACGATAAGTTTTAAGATCCATTCTTAAAAATTTTCAACAAGTTTGAAATTAATTGTTTCTTAAGTATATATAACGTAAAAAAGTTACCTTTACCGTAAAAAGTTTTTTTTCCGAAATAATTTTATCAGATCAGTTCTAAAACGGCTAAAATATGAGCAACAGCACACGAAACTTTCTCTTTCTAACCTAAAAATTAAGGTTAAGAATAATAGCGCCAACATCATATCGGTTACGAAGATTGTTATGGCTTCTAAACAGAAAGAAAAACACTCGGGATAAATCAAGTTTTTTATGATTACTTTAAGTAGGAGTCGTACTCAAAAATTCTAGTACGAATAAGACTAAAACGTACTCAAAACAATCATAAATGAGATTACTTTTGAAAATCAATCCCGGAATTTCTTGAAATAAGTATAACATTCTTAAATCAAGTAAAAAAAAGTGGTAGTGCCACTCTGAGAGAAAAATTACAAAATGAGGGTTTTAATCTCATAAAACTTATTAGTCTCATATCTCAGTATTGCATTCTTTTATGCGTGCATACGTGTGTGTTTTTCAAATATCCCTGCAAATAATAGGACCAGTTCAAACACGCGTGTAAAGAGTAGCCCACAAGGGACTAGGACTAGCCCAAAAGTAACCCAAACGTATGGAAAAACATGGTCTATTTAACATTACGATGTCCTAGGGCAGGACCATATAACCCATCTTTGGACTACAAAGGAGTTGTTTTAAAACTACTCCATTGTGTATACAAGAGGATTAGTTATAACTTCGTTTAAACACGAAAACATGTCGTTAAAAAACGAAGACATGTCGTCTTACTACAAACACTTTTTAACAATGACATGGTCCATGCTTGCATTACATCGGACCAGTCCATGGAGTAGTCCATTTCATGAAATTGGATCAGGTGGTCTGGGGTTAATAATCTGATTTTCTGCATTTCTTAGTCTTCGTATTACTAATGGTATATTTTTCTCCAGTTTCATAAAAAGCAGCACACAAATATACAATGTTTTGCCAACTTTCCTTTAGCAATTCCAAATATGTCAAAATTTTACCTTCATGATTTTAGGGATAATGTTTTTCGTTTAAGGTAAAACCTTTACATGATTTTTAACATTATCTAGAATATTATATTTTGCATAAGTTTTACTTCAAATTCATATCAGTAAGGAAATTAGGCGGATTCGTCAAAATATGACAAAAAATAAATTTTTCCCACAAATCGTAAAATTTAAATCGCATGTACGGAAAAACTATGGGAGATATTCTTAAATATCTTTAGCAAAATTTGAAATTGAAGTTTTGAAACTGCAGTTAAAAAATTTTTTTTTGTCTTAATAAGTATTCTACGAAGCCGAAAACTCACATACAAGTAAATGCCGGTATATTTTAGGTAAAATGAGCTCTTAATCAAATGTTTTTAAAATATGCTAATTTTGTTCCTACATTTCTTGTTCAAGTGGCCTGAGACACGTTTATGGCCTGGGAAAAACTTTATAACTTTAATTTGAGCAAATCTTGTCTTTTATATCTCATTAGAACGATAATTACGTACACATTTTGATTCTTTTACATTTAATTAGAAAGGAATGATTTAATGGCAAAACAATTTAAAAAAAATTAATTTTTTTCTTCTTGTTAATGCACCTACAAACTTCAGCGTCGCGACGCGTCGTTGCAGCGCTAGTTAACATTATCCTCTTATACTAATATTTTATACAACGCATATCTACAATACATAGAACAATTCTGACAATTTTTTTCGTCCATACAATCTTTTATTTTTAAAAAATAAAAAAACCAAAATCAACAAGTATGTGCATAAAAAACAACAACAATATGGGATTTTGTGAAAAAAATTAGAGGCAATTTTAGACATTTATGGATCGATCTAGGCGAGTTTCAATAGCAAAGTTATAAGGAGCAGATGAGACATAAATTTATTACAACCAAGTCCCCATCATACCTGGGGTCTTAAGAAAACCCTTTTCAACAGACAGATGGACATAGGTTAATTAAATACCATAAATGTGCAATTTCATTTTTTTCTTGTGCAACCAATGAAGGAAGAAACAATATATTTATCAGTCTTGCAGCTTTTTTGGCATCGATTTGTTAGTGCATATTTTGCCCTTTGCAGCCTTTTTTGCATAATTTAGTTATACAAATATAATTTTAAAGCATTTTGTAATTTTATAGAGCATATTCCACCTTTTTTATGCATATTTTGATACATGTTTAATATTTTTTAGATGCCTACAAGTGCAGCGAACCAAAAAAAATTGGCTTTCCTGTTTTAAATATCTATCCTCCTAACGTCTGCATCTGGATTTTAATTTCACTTTAAATTTGTAAGGCACAGCAGGTTGTCATTAAAGACAAAATGTTTTTTAACTGTTAAAATTTATCACAAGCATAAATTAAGGAAAAATAATTATGCATATAAATTTGTGACGATGTGTGTAATGAATCTAGATTTCTAAACTAGGCGTACGTCCCTAAAATCACTTCAAGACAAACTTCTCATTTAGATGGTGTATCTAGATCATATTTGATACGAATATCACTTTTATGTATTTTAACCACGCAACATTACTTTGCTTTGGTTCCAAATAGGGTACAATCTCGAAAATTCGCCTGCAAATACTATGGGGTGTGGGTTATACCGATTATATGTTTTCTTTCAATGAAAATACATATTATTAAATTGTTGAATATTTTTTTGGTTTAAATAGGCTACTTAAGCTATGTTCATACCAGTGTTGAAAAATTCAGTACTTTGGTACTATTTTCAGTACTTTTTTTTATCATTTGAGCTTTTTAACTGTGATGTGATCATTTCGGTAGCAGGCTTTGGTCATCATGTGTTTACTGCAAAATTTATGTTGTTGTGTTTTTTTTTTGGAAAAAAACAATTAACGAAGTAAATATTGAAATGCAAAGCGAGGACGCGAGGAGTCATATTTTGCTTTCCAGAATGGTATATTTGTTCTTACAAGTGGCAAGAAAAATTAATAAAAGGGATGCACTAGATATTTACAAAAGTATGCAATATTAAGGAAATGGCTTATAAAGTAAAAGAAACTACGAAATCATTTAATTCGAAAATTTGCGAAACATTAAGAACTAAATTTTGTTTTGAAAATTTAACCTGTAAAGTGACAATCAGCTTCACTCCAGAAAATATTTTTTCCGAAAAAACCCATAGCATAATACTGTTGTTATTAATGTTATTTATCAATTCTCAATTCCGTGTTCTAGCGGATCTCTCAGAAATAAAGCATTTCAGAACTGAATATATTTAAATTCACTTGGAAAAATATAGCCAATATTAAGAATAAAACTAATTTTTGCTGTCATCTCACATATTGTTTTTGGTATTTAATCGATACCACATTTGTAAGGATCAACTGAACGCACATTTTCAAATGCAAAATGATGTAAGAAGCAAAGAAAGAAATCGTTTACAACTGGTGGGTGCTGGTATAGTTACAATATTTCTTATGATCTCTTAAAGTAAATTTGCTTTATCTTATATCATGATTATTTTTAAACATTAATATGTATGTAATTATGTAAAAGTCTGAATAATGTTTCTTCGCAAAAGTTAAAATATAAATATAAATACCAGTATAAATTAATGTTGACAAAAATAAAATTTTTAATTTATTTACTTTTTCATAAAAAAAGTGCAATATACTGTAAAATGTGTTAGCAACATATGTTGTTTTGCATTAAAGGTTGTGTTTTTTTAATAAGAGTTGCGCCATATTTTAATTGAAACCATTGTGCCACTTGTTGAATAATATAGGCCAATATAGAGTTAATTTGGCGAATTACATACAAATACAATAATATTGTAAATGGAGGGGGCGTTTGACGCTTATGTACAACAGAAATATTATTAACATGTGTACCTCAAATATAAAAACTAAATGCTATTAAATGAGTTCCAATCAAATATTTTTTGTTCCTTTTATTTTCATAAATTATTGTTTGATTTTTTTTAACAAAAAGTACCATTTGGTGGAAAAAATACTCTTTGAGTTAAAGTTCAGTACCATTTCAAAATTTCAATTTTGCAACCCTGGTTCACACCTATTAAATATTTGACGTCCTACACTTAACCACTTGTTTTCTTAAAGAATAATTTGCTTTTGCAAAATTTTTGGCTAGAGCAAAATTTATTTAACAGTTTCTTAATTACGTTATGCAGTTATCATCTTAGCAATTAAGTTAAGTAAAAAAAAGAAATTGCTAAAAATTAAGCTTAAGTTTGATTAGTTGACTGGTCACGCTTTGTTTTTTATTTGATTTTATCGTCAAATATTTGTTAGGTCTGAACATACTTTTACTGTGTATTTGGGGTATATTTTTAATAATTTTGAGGGCATATTTTCAAGTTTTTCTGCATATTTATGCGCATAAAATATTTTTCTAGAGCATATTTTCCCTGCCACAAGGATCCCGAATTAAGTTTCTAATGCTTTGTTTACACCTATTAAATAATTGAAGTCCTAAATGTAACCACTAGTTTTATTAAAGAATTATTTGCTTCAGCAAAACGTTTGGTTAGATCAAGCATTATATTAAAGTTTCTTAATTACATTATACAATTATCTTCTTACAAATAAAGTTCAGTCAGTCATTCAAAACAAGTTGTAAAAAATAAAGCTCAAGTACGATCAATTTACTAGTCATGCTTTTTTTTGGGATTTTTGTGTAAAATATTTGTTCGGTCTGAACTAGTGCTGGGATACAATAGATATTTATCGAAGGTTCAGATTCCACTGAATATGTGTACATGACTAGGAAAACTCTAACTAATCTATCTATCACTTTATTGAAAGTAATATGTATACACATGTATGTATGTACGTTATTTTAGATGACTGTTTTTGAAAAATTATGCTGGTGTCGGTTGAAAAAATCTTTTTCCTTTTTTTTCAAGTATGTATTACATTTTTATAACAACTTAAATTTATTTCAATAACTGAATTAAACAACGAAATAAAGCCCGATTAAAAACTTGATTCTATTTGCAACATAGGTACATATCGTTACCTAAAACGCAAAACGCCATATCCAACATTTTGAAATTTTTACAGGAGAAGCAAAAAAGTATTTAAAGTTATAAATTGATAAATTGCCTTAACTGTTCATAATTTATTTTTTGACAATTGAATATGTTGCGCATTATGCAAACTGTTAAAGGTCTTCGTTTTTTTGCTAATAAAATTTCTGTTGATGCAATACATCAGAATCAATGAAAAAGTTGTATTTTAATTTTGGTAAGTTAATGCCTTTTACGTTTTAGGTTACGATATGTAGCACTTATGTTCAAATTCAATACGTAAAGATTTATTTGAAATCAGGGTTTAAAAAACTGCAGTCGAAACCTAAAACTGTCGAAAAAAACGAAAATGTTTGAGTTGGTTTGACAACGACTGTTTGCATTTAATGAATCAGAAGTAAAATCAACAGTTTTTTTTGCCAATGACAAATGAAGAAGTGGAAGAAACGAAAGTTTTTCCACTTTGACTGCAGTTTTTTAAACGCTGTTTGAAAAAAACCATAAAAATACAATTTTATTAAAAAAAACAATAAGTAAATAATAGAACATCGACTATTTGATAAAAATTGATTTATTTGTAAAAACACAAGCATGTTCACTATATTTGGTTTAAAGCAGTTTCTTCCGTTATTTAATATTTCACCGGCAGCTTTATTGCAACTTTAAATAATGTAAATAATGTTCTAAATTGATTTTAATAATCGGTCTAGAGGACCTTACCTATAATGGTCTTTCATGGTATTGCCTTATGCTTACAATTGGACTTGCATTTTTTCGTCGATTTAAGTTTTCAGAAATTTCACCGCACCAAAGTATACCAGAAATTGTGAAAATTTGCACATATTTTAAAATGTTTAACTTATAATTTAAATAAAAAAAAATGGCGATCACAAAGTTGGATGTGTAGAAAATAATGAGTTTCTACACTAAGGCGTATTTATAAAAGTGGTATTGATTTGCCAACACTTCAAAAATATTTGGCATTTCAGTGCCGATACAAACATATTCAAATGTTGACCTAAGAGCCTCTATTTACAAGTTAAAAGAAGCACAGCTAAGCTATCAATACAACCAGCTATTATTCTTGTTTGTATAACATATATATATATGTGACCTTCTCCGAGAAAAGGGAAAAGGGTGCGTGAAAATGAAGTTTTGACAAAAACCCATTTCATCTTATTCTACACCCTTTTAGGTACCAGAACCAACTCTTAAGTCCAAACCCGTTTTTTAACACACTAGGTCCCTTTTCTCGAAGAAGGCCACATATAATGAAAACAATTAGAAACCCGACTGCAAAATAGACAATAGGTGTTCATTTACTTTTACTTTACTAGCAGAAACTTGCAACGAAAGAGTAAATTGAAAATTTACAAAATTTTCTTCCCATTTACCAACAAAAATTAGCGAGTTAGGAACATTGACAATATCTAGTGTAAGATTTTGTCTTCCTTAATTGAATTTTTGAACTATTTGCACTGGTTATTGCTTCTAAGTTTAAGAAATGTATGTATTTTATGATATTAAACTATTTTTAATTAAAAAATTTTGTATACTATTTTGTGACACATTTTTAAAAGTTTGATTTGCAAACGAAAACATGAAACAGCTGTTTCAAAAATTCTTGCAGGTCAAAATTTTAGCAGCATAAATTTGCAAGAAATTTTTCGTATCTCGATTATTTACTCATTTTTAAAGCCCCTACTTTTTGGTTCGTAAAAATTTTTAGTATATGAACACACTAATATTTAATGCACTAAAAAGACCGAGACCAGGTTGTTAAATACCAGCATTAAGTTAGTAATTTGCACATATCTAAGGATACTGCATACATACAATCGATGCCATCAACTTTGTTGTGGATGTGGACACAACGGCAATTCAGGGCAAAGGGATCGCCAGAAAATTCTGTGCCACAACCACATAAAGAATGCCTTTAACTCGTTTGGTTGCAAATATATTTTAGCTTCACTAAAAACGGCAAATGCGCCAGAATACCTGATGCAAATGGCCAAAGGCCTATCTGTCAGATAGGACATTATGGTAAGAAACCAACAAAAGTACGGATTCATACAGATAGTAATCCTCAAGGTTCCGTTCTTGAACCACTTTTAGGGAACGTTATGTACGATGCTGTGTTCGTCCTATAATTGCAGGACGAGGTGCCACTGTACGATCGTCTTAACTTCTAAAGGCATATGGAACATGCGTTTAAAAAAGCAGCTAACTTTGCAAATGCATTTGCTAAGATCATGCCACACGTAGCTAGACCTAGGCAGAGCAGAAGAGTATCTACTTCTTTTACGGGTATCGAAATCAATCCTGCTATATGGATCTGTAAAATACTGCCAAGAAGGAAATGGTATCTATCCTAAGAAGAATCTCTGAGAGTATGTAGTGTATACCGCACACTATATATTCAGAGGGAGCTAGCGTTGAAGCCGGTATCATCCGATTAGAAAGGAAGATACACATTAGGGGAAACCAAAAGAAAAAAGTCCATCCAGAAATGGAAAAGAAGATGGGAAAATTCACCAAAGTATCGGTGGACCCATTAACTGATTCCAAGTATAGAGAAGTGGATTAGCCGTAGGCTCGGTGCCCACACTGCACTGACAAAAACGAAAATGCGGAGCATGTAATATTTAGGTGTCCGCGGTTCGCTGGCCAGCGAATAGAATTTGAGACAAACTTTAGTGAAATCTTGAAGGTTGCGAATGCTGTGGACCTGATGCTGATGCCGAAGAAGAACAGAGATGCAGCCAAAAATTTCGTGAGATTCACAATGCACTCAGAGCTCTAGAAGATGCCCGATGGGCAATAATGACGACAGAATATGTATTGACGAGCATTAGAAAAATGTACAAAACAACTGGGATAGCTGTAAGACTCCACCCCGCGAAGGTAATGCAGTCCCTCGGCGATACTAGATGGATAATGGGGGCTTGGTTTAGTACGTAGGCATCTAAGGTTGAATCGTGCATGCTTTCAGTACGGGCTGAAAGTATCTTTGAAAGATTCCACACTTTCGACGCAAAACCAGCATGCTTGTGTATTTTAATTGGCGCTTAACTCATAGCGTTTTACAGCACGTTCTACATTAAATCAGAGGATATTTCCTTTGGCAAACAAATGTTTTCTCACATCAACTCCTTAAAAACCATTTCTTTTTGATGGTCAGATTTTTAGAGTGCAATCGAATATCCGAAAACAAATAAAAAATTATGTGCTTAACAAGACCTTCGAAATACGTTAGGCCCATTTAACAGTATCACATGTCATAAATTAACATGTTACAAAAAAATTGTGGGTTAACTAAAGTATTGCTAAAGGCTAGTTTACACTATCTCACAAGTATTACGTATTTCATAATATACTTTGTGAGATAGAAATCTAAAGAGTTTTGTTGCGACCGTCAAAAAATCTAATTTTACATAACAGTTTGTTTTAACACCATCACACAAAGTATACATGAAATAAAATGCAACCCTGATCCGATGAAAAGTGTTATGCTATGTTCATACGACGATAGAAACGACTGGTTTCGCTCTCTGAAACTAGATTACCAAACATGCTGTTCATACGATTTATTCCTGTTTCATTTTGACATTTTTTTTGTGTTGTTAGTGTGATTTTTCTTAAATAGATAAAAAAGTAAATAAAACTTAAGAATATATAACTTAATACTTTTATTAATACTAAGGTATTATAATTATCACTTTATTTTATTAAAAATCAATTTTTATTTTGTTTTTTTCTTTGTTTTGATATTTTTTGAGAGCTAGTTCAGATAAACTAACGATAACTGTTATCAAAATTGGAGATGATAGTACATTTTTCCTGTTTCGCAGCCTGTTTCAAAATGAAACGACCTGTTTCGCTCTCAAAATTTTGTATGGGAAAACAAGTCGTTTCAATCATGTTTGGGGCACGAAACAGGAATAAGAGAGCGAAACGCGAATATTGCTGTCCGTGTGAACATGGTATTATTGTTTAGAAATTTTTCAAAAAACGATGAAGTCGTTTAGGATGCCAAACTTTTTTTCATAATAGATTAAAACATTTTCATAACACAAGCATTCACACTATCAGACTTTTACATTCAACTTGAGTTTTTGACATGTATTAAAATTAGTAACAGAACCAATAATATGGTTGCATTTATCATAATGCAAACTTTTTTTTTTTTTAAATATTAGAGTTTTTCGTTATCATATAGAAACATACTTTTCTCTGTGTGTGCTCTTATTATTTTTTATTCGAATTAAACATAAAAATAGTCTTGAGCAGTTGTTGTAAATCACTTTTCAAAATCAATATTATTCGTATGAATATATTGGTCTGTTTGTGTGTACCTTTTTTTTCTGAAATGAAACAAGTGTTTTCATACCCAGTTAAAGGGAGCAGAAGCGCAACTTAGTTAAGGCGGCATTTTTAAAAAGGACATGCTTGTTGTTTTTACAGTCGTGTTTGTATAAGTAAGAGGACATTTATATGTTGGGCTACAAGTGGAAACAATAACAGAGAACATGAAAAAAACAAAAAATTATGTCATTTCAGCATTTTATTGTTCTCTGAAGAAAGTCCTTTTGTTTTTGTGATTGGGGTTGCACATGCTCATGAGACACAAGTGCGGCACAAGTGACATACATAAAATATAGACGGGTCACTCACACACAAACAAACAAAAATGTGCGGCATTTGGTAAAAGCAGAAATATAAAAAAGAGTAAAGGAGAGTGAATCTGTTGTTATGTAATTCCTAGTAATTTGTGAAATTATGATACCCACTTATGAAAGCCGCAAAAAATCGTAGAAATTTAGAACAAATTGAACATGCGGCTGCAAATTATAAACATTTGTAATAACATTTATGTGATACTTGTTGGATTTGATAACGTTGACCGATAATCTTTCAAACTGCTGATGAAAATGTTATATGTGTGTATGTTTAACCATTTTCTAAATTTAACTCATAAATTAAAGGGACTCAGTTTCTTATCCAGAATTTTACTAGTTTAAAACAATTGATTTTATTAAAATTTATTACACGCCCCTTCATTCAGTACCCAGTAGTGGTTGGCCTGCAGAATGTTTTTTATTTTTTGTGTGCAAAAGGATTTTTGTATTTTGTATTAGATTTTGTTTTCCAACTAACTACCTACAGTACAAGCTCGATTTGCGTAAACGACAGGAAATTTTGGTTGTTGCGTTTACCAAAAAGTATGGGTTTCTTGGTCAAACATTAAGTATATGTTAGAACTATATTCTAAAGCTTCGTACAGACGGTTGTTAGATTAAACAATATTATCAATAAAATGTGCTAAAAATGTCTTCAACCGTATGAATTGGCAATTTTTGTTTGACAATGTTGTCAGAAAAAGCATTGCCAGTTCATTGTAAGACAACAATATTGTTAAACATTTGACAGTCGTGTTAACACTCTTCGTTGCCATTGCAGATCATTGTCAGACGTTATAAGCTCAGTTTTAATTGTCAGCTGTGCGAAGTTTATGCATCTGACAATGTTATCATTTTCAGACCCCTTTTTCTATTAACAACGCGGCAAACACATACTTACGTATCAGGGATGAAAAATGTAGTTTCGGATTTTGTACCAAATAGAAAAGCGCATTTTTAAACTGAGTCGGTACCAATTTTATATTTTCTTGAACAACTCCTGATATACATATTTAGACATAAAACTTTATTAATGACAAATATTTAACTGCTTAACTAAAAACATATGAGTTTTCGTTGTGTGTTTTAAGTATTTATTGTCCTTAATCTGCGTTGATAAATACAAATTCTAAGAATGTATAATTTTAGAGGGATTTAAATTGAATGTGTTTTTAAATTTATATAACTCTTTCTTTAAGATTATCTTAAGAATGTATTGAAGAGACCGACAATTTAACTTATAAATTGTCATCTACATTCTTCTGAAAGAAATGTGAATGTTAAATGTGAATGTTAAAACAAATTAAGAATTGTTCCAAATAAGTGGCGATTTATGCTGGGATACTATCGATATTTATCAATAGTTCATATTTCACTATAGACACTATCGATATTGCTATCGACTGAATGTTTGTACTTGAGAGGGAAAACTTTAACTAATTTTTAACAGACTACACTTGGTTATAATCTTATATTTTTTCAAGGACGACGTTTGCATAAGTATCTATGCACGCACGTTATTTTAGATGACAGCTTTTGAAAAATTGTGCTGGTGTCAGTAAAAAATATTTTTTTCTTTTTTTTTTAGCTGCGTTACATGTTTTCATATCTGTAAAATAATATTATCGATATCGACATTTCTCCTATCGATATATTAAGACTATCGATAAAATTGCTAATTATACATTATAATTTATAATACAAAATGTACTGTGTATAGATAATAAAAACAATTTCGTAAATTTGGTTTTTGTTTTCATCTAAATGTTTACCCTTCGACGCGCTGTAAAGAATAGCCATCACTCTAAAAAAAAAGTATAACTGTACCCTAGTTTCCATCCCTGATATGTTTGGGTGGAAGAAAATTAAAAAAAATTAAATTTTACATAATTAAACTAATTTTAATAAAACCTATTTAAAGCAACATTAACAAATTAAAATCCTTGCTATTGCTTTTGCCCTTCAATAACATAACAATATTTTCACTTTTATAATTCTTGCCATGCAATTATGACAACCGTGTGAACAGACAATTTTTGTTGACAAATAAATTTTTGTGTCATACGGTTGTCTGCCAAGGAAATTGTAAGGTTTTTTTACAATCGCCTGAGCTGTCAATTTACTTTTGGTGAAAATTTTTCTTTGGCAGTATATTGTCAGCACATTTCCAAACCTAACGATATTGTAAGCAAAAAAATTAATATTAATTTAATAAAAGAGAAAAGGTTACACTTATACAGACTGTTTGTTTTCTTGTTATACCCGCACCACAATAGTGGAGAGGGTATTATGCATTAGTGCTGATGTGTGTAACCCCTTAAAATATTGGTCATAGGCCCATTTTTCTGAGTTGATCTGATGACGACCGTCGGCTGACTGGCTGGCACAAGGACCAAACCTATTGAAAATCGGCCGAATCGTAGGACCACGAAGGGAGAAAAGTGGCAATTTCTGCCTCTCAGAAACTATCAAACCTATTTAAATGAAGTTTTAAACATAAATAGATTCATATTTGTACGGACATATTCGCTATGCATTTTTAAAAAAAATAGGACCACGAGGGGTGATGGTGTGCAATATTTGCCTCTCAGAAACTATAAAACCGATTTAAATGACATTCAAAACATAGATATATCCCTATTCATATAGCCATACACTTTCGAAAATTTGTTTTTAAATACTGTGGTGTTGGGTATTATATGGTCGGGCTTGACCGACTATACTTTCTTACTTGTTTAAGTTGCTTTTGTAAAGACTGCAATATCAAGAAAATACCTGTTGCGGTAATTTAGGCGTTGCAATAATCGTTAGTTACGCAAATTGTGCTTGTACTGTATATACTTTTTAGTATGATGGCGCTGATCTCATCATGTGTGGCGTAATAAAAAAGATATTTTTATACTGACTTTAAATATAATAAAACTAGAAGTTATTAGCATTAATTGTTTTTAATTGTTTGTGTTAATAGAAGTAATTTAAGCTGACATATGGCAACTATTTAGTGTTTTGTGTTATCAACTTTCATTTCAAATTTGTTTGTATTATATTAGATTTTTAGAAGAAAACTAAGCATTTGATGCCAAAGATTTTTGTTTTTTTTTAATTTCTATGGCATTTCCATGATTTATAATATTTTTTTGCCTTTTTTTATAAGTAAACATTACAAAACTATAGCCAAAAAAACAATTGAAAGTGTAGTTTATACTAACAGAACTGTTAAAAGTGACGTGTGAAAAGGGCCCAAATCAGTTGCGAAGACAGAAAGCTTTTTTGGTAGTGAAGTGGCATTGTGTAAAAACAGGCCGCAACAATCAACACAAATGGCGTGATCAAAACAAAAATAACAAAACACAAACCACGTTAAACAAATGCATTAGTCTGCTTTCACACGTTTCATCTTTTGATGCTCAACTCTTATGTTTTTAGGTGAGAGAAGAAAGAAGAAAGGGGGTTAGTACGGAGATGCCTGTACTCGGTCAGTACGCTTTGTGTTTTTATTCGTTGGTATATGTACAACAATGGCTGCATGTAATTTTTTTTCTTTTCTTTTTCTCTTTGATCCGCTATTAATAAAATTGTTGTTGTTTTGTACCGAAAAAAGTTGAAACCGATTGCTGCGTGTGAATATATTGGCATCTTTAAAAGAGAATTGAAAAGAAGTTGAGCATCAAAAGATGAAACGTGTAAATTCAGACTTAGTTCAACAAACGTTTGTTTTGTGCAGAAAAAATTTATTTAGTAATATTATTTTGTTTTACTTAAATATTTTTTACTCGTGTTGTGGTAAACTTAAAAGTTAATTTTTACAACAGTTTTGCAAATAAATCTCAACTTTATAAATTTGTGTTCATTGTATTGCGTCATAAAAGATGATGCATAGAGAAATGCAAAAGGGCAGCTTTCTTAGAAAGAGACAAAAAAAAAAGCAAAATCTTCCGTCTCGTGTCATATCTGTTTAGTAATCTGTGCTTAAGGCATTCACTCAGAGGAAAACATGTTTATTTATTTATTTATTTATTGATTCCATTTCCTGTACAACAAGACTGAGTCTTATATTTATAGTACAGGAACGTATTACGTTACAAAACAAACTTGATACAAGTAAATATAAAAATATTAATATATAAAAAAAACAAAGTTTAAAAATTATAAATTAAAATTAAAAAAGTAAAAGTTATTTAAAAAAATTGAATAAAAATTTTTTGAAACTATTAGCATTGCTGTTTAGTTGTTGACTTTGTGGAAGATTGTTCCAAAGACGAGCGGCATGTACATAAAACTGCCATTCAAATATAAGTAAATAATGTCGAGGTATTACAATATTTCGATTTCGTGGCGATTGAAAAAAACGTATTTTATCGAATATATATTTAGGTGTTTGAGTGTTGATTATTTTATGTAAAAAAGTAAGAGTGCGAATTTTTAGCAGACTTTCAAAGGATACTCCATAAAGATTATTGGCAACAGAGGAAACATGTTCAAACCGTCTTAATCCATACACATATCTTATTATGTTATTAAACAAGACATTCAATTTTCTCCTTCTAACTGAGTCACAGCTTCCAAATAATTCACACCCATAGATCAAGCAAGGAATCAAGTATGATTTAGCAAGTAAAGCTCTTATTCTTAAGGGTGTGAAATATTGTGTGGACCAGAGAGCTCGTAACTTTACATAAGTTTGACCAACCAGTAAATTAACATGATCATTTCAGGTCAAATTGGCATTGAAAATGATACCAAGATTTTTCGCTCTGTAAACAATTTCAATTTTTTCGCCATTTAAAACAATATCCTCAGATATGGAGGGAATTAAGCTTTTTTTACATATTACAATGCATTTAGATTTGTGAGGATTTAAACAGAGACCGTTTGCACTAGCCCAAAGGTAAATTCGGTTTAAGTCGTCATTTAGGTAAGAAATCCCCGAGGCAATATTTTGAACTGGGTTACTTAAAGTGAGCTGCACGTCATAGGCATATAAATGGATATTACATTTAGTGAGTTGTTTTGGCAAATCATTTACATATAATGAAAATAAAAGTGGACCTAGAATAGAACCCTGAGGCACTCCCCTAGTCAAGGATAAGCTATCCGACCATACATTGTTCACAAACACCGATTGTGTGCGTTCTGAAAGATAGGATAATATAAATTTGGTTGACGTATTCGTAAATCTAAAAAAGTGTTTAAGTCTTCGGATGAGTATGTCATGATCTACCGTATCGAAAGCCTTAGAATGGTCAAGAAGCACCAAAAAATTTATATTTCCATCTTCCAATCCTTGCCGTATATTCTCACTTACTTCCACAAGAGCCGTTACACAGCTATGACTCTGACGAAAACCAGGTTGTGTGTTGGATAACAAACTATGAGTATTAATATACGTAATCATTTGTTTATACAAAAGTTTTTCCAAGACTTTCGATAGAAAACACAAGATGGCTATAGGTCTGTTTTCTCCACTCGACTCGTTTAAATATGGTCATCTCCAACAAAACTATTTTTAAAGAAAATTTTAAACATATTATGTTTAATATAACCATATTATTGCCATCGACAACCATATTAATCATTTATCATAAGACACAGCCATATTATGGCTATCTCTAAACATGTTATGGTTAAATACGACAAAAATTTGGTTTTTAAATCAACAATAGTATTATCTTCTTTTCCAAGAGCAACATGCTATGGTAGATAACCAACCATGTTATTATAAATGTTAAATATATTATAGTTATTACTATCCAAAATATGTTTGGAGGCAACCATAATTTGCTTCTTGATGGATGACTAATTAAACCATAATATGGTTGTCGGTGACTATAATAAAGTGAACATATTCAAACATGTTTCTTCTCTGGGTGTCTGGACTGTAGAAATTGAATGGAACTTGTCAACAGGATTTCTCAAATTTAAAATTATTAAAAGTGTAATGACAGCATTAATTTAAAAAGTTTTCCGGCTTAACACGTTCATACCCCCCCTACACACGCAATTTGTGATGCCTTAAAATAACGCAGGCAAATTAACTGCATCAAATTTTCAATGTTTCAACTTACAGCTTGAGTTGGCTAACAAGTTCATGTCTTAGAACCAGTGTTGCCGCGACTTAATAAGGGAACAATTATAGATTTTTTGGAAAAAATGCTATGATATGCCAAAAATATGATCAAAATTTTATATTAAAATATAACGAAAAACGATTTAATTTGAAAAAAAAAATAATTAGTATCCCAGTAAAAACTTCGCCCACAAAATAATGTGTTAAGTAATCAGAAAAACATAAAAGCACTACGTACAATTCCACTGAAAGAACCAATGAATTTAACAAGGGATGTCCCAAAATGAACGCATTCAAAAGTAATTCATTATTTTTTTCAACTACACACATCCAGAAAATTGTAGTTATAGAAGTTGTTGTATAAGTAGTAAAAGAAGAAAACTACTTAATAATCAGTAAAAGAAGCTATTCAATTATAAAAGTACGCTCACAATATTATTACAGATAAAAGATACAAAGAATGCTGACGAAGGCCGTAGCGGGCCAGAAAATGCTTTACATTCTGCTCGTATCTAATAGTTGTATAAATTTTCTTTACAATTTACTTCATTGTTAGCCAAAGGATAGCTTAAGTAAGCCTTGTAACAGAAATATACAAACAAAAAGTCTGATAGTGCATACAAAATGTTCCTGGAAAATATTGAAGGAATAAGACTTTTAAAGTATAAAAGCTTTTGAGGATTGTAATTTGACTTACATAGAATACACATTCGAATTATATGAAAATTTGTATATTAAAAATTTCAGTTAATTTTACGTACAGAATATTGTGAGTGTAAGCGAAGTTTTTTTTTACTTACTAGTTTTTTTTATATCAATTTTAAATAAGTGTGATCACCAGTGTTGCCATTGGATTTTTCGAAAAAATACCTACCCATGCTAATAAATATCCGATTTTCCCTACACGTTGAATAATAAACCTCTACAAAAATCCCTACGCATTATTATCATTAAAATAGAAGAAAAAACATAAAAGCTTTGACATAAAATAATTACAAAACTAAAGAAAATAATACAGGTGTATGTACTTTTAATTAAATTCAATTAAGTCTTAAGCTGAAGGTCCACACCATGCGTTAATGCGTAGATGCGTATGATACTTTTTGTGCATTTTATGCGTTTCTAATTTCAAGTTACATGCCATGCGTTTTATGCGCCAAATTTGTTTTTTTTTACCAGCTGTTGTGTTAGTATGTTTATCAATGAAAAACAATTTTGCCAAAAATGGAATTCATAGAGAAGTAAGCTTTTATTATAAAAATATTCGTGATTTTTCACGGTATCAATAAGTTTCCAGTGAATGGCATTTGTAAAAAAAATAATAAATACAACAAAGATGACACTCAGAACATAAAATTAATCGATAACTAGAATGGCAAATTTTGATCGTGGTAAAATTGTGCTTAAAATTAATTTTAATGTATTTTATTCTTTAAAGTTTATACAATCTTTATATCGAAAGCTTTTTCTCTTATTAAAAGAAAAAAAGGAATTCAATACGCAAACATACTTATCGATAACATTTTTATTTTTCTTTGAGAAAACTTATAAAATTTCCGCAAGAGGATAACCAAAATAATTAATATAAGAAATATTTAAAACATAAACAATAGAAAATTTGAATTTTAATTTTATGCACTTTAATGTGTCATTGATTTATTTATTTAAACATATCTCATATTAACGTTTTCTTTTAGATAATAAATTTGGTTTTTATTTCCCCGTACTTTTGTACATTACACCTACATACATACATGTTAGTGTCGCAAACTTTTTAACCACAAACAACTGTAGAAATATATTTTGAAGCTATTTTAGGGAAAACATTTTTTTTAACCGTTTTGGACATAAAGTATCATTAAAAAACGTTTTGCAGCATTTATTTTATAAATAATACGAGATGACGAAAAATCTCTACATTTATGCAGGGCATTAGGGATGCCAAACGGGAAATCCCGAATCCCGAAATCCCGGGATTTTTCGGGACTGACAAATCCCGAATCCTGGGATTTATTTTTATGAATCGCGGGATTTTTAATTTTAACAACTTTTATGTATAAACAATTTTTATATGTATAAAAATGTTCGTTTTTATTGAATTTTTTTACTTTCTAATTATTTATTAATTTCTTTCGGCCGGTTTCTCATCCGCGATTATAATTTTTCCCAACAAAAGACTGCACATTAAAGAAATTTGTTTTTCTCAATGTCTCATTTGTTTTCTATTCTGTCGCAAAGTTAACCATCACTTATCTGCCAATTATTTACTTGCGGTTCTGATAAAATCAATCAGCTGACTCCTAACTTTTATATGTATTTTAAAAGGTGTTGCCAACTGAAAACAATGTTTTTTGTCGGTATATTGAGAAACCCAAAATCGTTAACGGACACTTTATCGGTCTAATAAATTTGTGCTGACATTTAGTAAGTCTGAGATCGTAGGGCTCATGTCTTATTGACATGATTCTTCCTTTTTTTTGTAAACGTGAATGGGCGTTCAAATGATTTATGTCATGTTGACGACATGTTTTTTATTTTGTATAGTCATGGATTTTATTTTTTTGTCGATAAAGTATTTATTAACAAATATTGCAGATTTATGACTGTATTCATACAAATTTTTAAAACTTAATAAAGGTTTACAAAACAAATTATTTATGAATATTTCGTTTAATAAACGTTGTTAAATTTAATAATCATTTATGAATACGTTGTTAAATTTCAAGCGTTTATACAATTAAGAATTAATTAAAGACATAAAACCATAATAATAATTTAAAATTTGTATATAAAATGAATTGTTTTGTTAAGGTTTCTTTAAAAAAAAAAAAATATAAATATTAACTTTTGTTTATGAAAAAAAGTTGTTAATGAATTGTTCTGTTAGTTTTTCTTTTTTAAAAATTCAAACATAAATAAATAAAGTGTTTTTACCAAAGTTGTATATTAAAGAAACAAATTGATCCCGAAAAATCCCGGAATTTGTTAAAATCGATCCCGTTTGGCATCCCTACAGGGCACATATTAATACATTGCATTGACAATAGAATTTGACAATTGACACGGCAATAATTGCCAAACTTATTGTTTGTGTGTTCGTGGGTTTAAGTTAATTTGCTTTTTTCGCAAACTAAAGATTTCAGCATGACACAAATTCATTTCGTCCGATTTCAATGCATAACTAATAATAACAAATGAAAGTAGGAGCCTGTTACAAACAAGACAAAATATTCTTTAGCACCAAAATGCTAAGTTTCTACGGGTCTAATATGTAAAAAATAAAACAGATTTATAAAAGGTTTATGAAACGGATTTTCTATGAAAATTAAGTTAACAAAGCCATCATAAACCTGTTGAATTTTTTATAAATAAGGGGGTTAATGTTTGTTTTTGCTAGCTAGGGTTAACTGTATGCCAACAAAATTAATTTCCCTACGAACAAAAGTCCCAACACATCCTTATTTAAAATTTTTAATATGTACTCCAAATTTTTTGATAAATTCGTAGTACTGATAACTTATTTTTAGTTAATTTTTTATTTATTTCATTTTGATGAAATAATAAAAACCATAGTATGGCCGGCGACATGAAACCAAATATAAGCCCCCAAAAAATTAATTTAATAACCTCTTGTTTCATATCAACGAAATGAAATAACACCCCAAACAGAAATGAAATAATACCCTAATTTTTGGGGGCTTATTTCATATGAAAAAGCGCAAGCCCAAATTAAGGAGCTTTACTTAGCGAAGACGCTGTTTGGTACAACATAGAGGAGAAAATTGTAGCGCCCGGCCGAAGGCCTGCTATACAGAGAAGCTTTTGTTAATATACGTTTTCGTAATAAATTTAAAAATGAAATAATCCTCACAAAAATATATTGGGGCTTTATTTCATAATGATTTTTTGGGGAATTATTTCATATGAAATAATCCCCCACGAATTTACAAAATCTATTCTTACTTACATGTAGACAGCACTGATCAGAGTATTGAAAACGTTAAGAGTAAGTAAAATAAAGTAGCTGTTTTATTAACTGAAGCTGACGAATGCTCTGTAGCGCAACAAAGTTCAAAATTTCGCTTCAACTTCAAGAACAACTAGAACTACGTATTCTGTTGGCTCTACTTTGAAACTGCCGTTTTTAACTTATGACAGCGACTATTCTGTTCTCCACTTAAGTAATCTTTATATATTTAGTATATTCATATATATCTTCTCTAGAGGTGAAGTCCTGGTTGGTCATGGACTGTTTTACATCATTGGACATACAATGAATTGAATTTGTACTGCTTTCCCGGACATGCGGGCCATGTAGGCAACGTCCATTTTTTGGCCCTGAGCCATTCTTCAGCATGTCTATCGTTCACATTAAGAAAACGATATTATTATGGTGCGGTTGTGAATTTCTTCACGAATGGACGTTCACTACTGGAGTAAGACATTCCATGAGATTTGAGACCCTGCCCCGTGGCAAGACAGCTAGGCTGCTTCTGCTTGAAAATGGGGAACTAAGGCTACTTGTTGGCCTATTCACGGGGCCCTGTGGTCTTAGATACCATCATGCTATAATTTTAATACCAAGGTGTGCCGATTTTGTGAGGTTGATGACGAAACGTCGGAACATATGTTTAGCTGCTGACCCGTGTTGGGTGCGACATACTGAAATGTATGATCTTTCACCAGGCAGGGTAATTGGATTTATTCGGAGCCTGAACCTGACATGGTGAGATACACAGGCTGCTTAAAAGATCCTCTGGGTCGTGGTTCTTTTGGCCTTCTACACACATTCTACCTTTTTATTAAGCATTTTTTTTAATGTATGTCTAACTGCCTGTTTTTAGAAAACGTTAACAAGTGAGTGAGCGAGAAATTATATTGAAAACAACAAGAAAAAACGAAAGTTTGTTTTTGTTTTCAATAGAATTTCTCACTCACTCACAACTCACTGACAACCATATAATATTTAAACTAGTCGTCCATCAAGTTATGCTTTAGTATAACAATAGTTTGTTTTTAAATTAAGCGGTGTGAATAGTACGGTGAGTACGGATTTTCTTGATTCAAGTGTAGAAAGATTGATTCAAGTACGGATTTTCAATCGCAAAATACTCAAATTATCCACATTAAATCCCGATTTTGTACTTTAAATAATCGGAAAATGAGATTGATTTAACTAAAACTAAGATGATTTTAACCTAAATCCTGAATTTACTTACCCATATTACACCTTACAGAAAGATAAAATACCAACATCATGCCCGATATGGTTTTTACTTTAGAAATCTTATGTACATGTTTAACCAAAAATATTAACTAAATGAGAAACACGAGTTAAAATTTACTTTTTAACCATTCGTGGTACACATGAGGCCAGACCTTTTTTTAATTTGTATAGAAAATCAAAACACAACGACTTTTTTTTACTGAATTCCGGGATTGATTTTCGAAAGTGTTTTAAATACATTTTAGTGTTATTTGTGCCTGAATTTTTGAGTACGACTCGAACTAAATGTTATCATAAAAAACTTCAAAGTTTTGTTTTTGTTCAAAGTTTAAAAAAGTTTAAAAGCTTAAAACACGTCTCCTTAAAAATTAAATTTTTTGAGTTATGACCACTTTGCAACAAATAAGCGATATGTACTTAAAAAGTTTAAACAATTTATTTCTTTTTATTACAAATGAATTTTAGCCTTTTGTTTCTTAACAACACAAATCTAAGAAAAAAAGTCAAATTCATTTGAATTTAAAAACAACAGAGTTAACAATACTTTTACAAAAAGTTGACTCTTTCTTTACAAGCGACAATTTTTTGTAAATTTTTTGAACAGCATGACTTCTGCGAGTCAATTGCCGAAAACTCCCAGATTAAAATACGATTAAGATGATAAATCGCCAGCCAATATCGTGCACGAAACGAAAAGATCACAAAATATTTGCTTACACAGCGAGGATTACAATGCGACTAGAAATTAATCCAATTAACGTATCTGCATATGCTAGAGAGCATATACAAACACACACACACACCCACACATATGTATGTATGCCATGGTAAAAACCAAGAAATACCGCTTTAACTCTTTCACAAAATGCAAATTAAAAAAATTTTCTCATTTTTTCGGTCATTCCCACAACATTTTTCTTAAAACATGTGTGGAAGCATCAAATAACCTGATAAATAAAGAGAATGTATGTATATTCTAAATATTTATGTATTTTTAAGGAAGCTGGAAAGAAAGAGTTCTTAATGTATATTTGAATACATTTCATTGTATATGTGTGTGTGGGTGATCTTGTGGATTACCGCAAATATATCCTTTGACTTTTCCTGTTAAGCACAAATTTTATGACAAGCTTATCAATGATTTGCACAAACTCCCACACACACACACACACACACACAATAACATTTCCTTTATTACCTGGGTATTTTGAGAATATTTG
This sequence comes from Pollenia labialis, assembly GCA_949318255.1. Classification (NCBI taxonomy): domain Eukaryota; kingdom Metazoa; phylum Arthropoda; class Insecta; order Diptera; family Polleniidae; genus Pollenia; species Pollenia labialis. The sequence goes on from OX439142.1 coordinate 122,364,863, forward strand.
GATATAAGTTGTGCATTTACCATCGAGAGAGGGTGATTATGACCTGTGGTTAAATCCGAGACCACCACACACTTTTAACTATGTGATGGATTAAAAATATTTTTGTCGATTTACACTTTACACGAAAAAATATAACTTACAATACACAAAATTTTTGTTGATCTTCACTTTTACCTTCTCGTTTCGGTCTGGGAGAGAGCATTGAAGTGAGCTAAAAACCTTTGTTCAGATAAAGATCAAGCCTTCTTTAAAATCCTTGCAAATGTAGGCTTAACTTTTTGGATTTATTCCTACAAATTGATGATCAAGCGTAACGCTTAGTGGAGTTTTTTTTTTAGCGAGTGTAAATGTTTTGGTGATTATTTGAAACATGCGTACACATCTCTTCCAAGTCCGAAGCTTACCAACGTATAATCCATAGCTCAAGCTGCAATATGTGCCACGATTAGAGTTAAATCTTTGCCAGAGCATATGCTTACCAGCAACATTTCGGTTTTAAACCTAAATAATACTGGCTTCATCTAAGACGATTTTTTTGGAGAATCTCCGAAGGCCATAAGATCATGTTTATGTTTTGTTGATTAAATTTCTGAATCTATCTGATTATGGAAACGATATCAAGAGATAGGAAGTGGGAATTAAATTTAGAAGAAGAGGCGTTTTAATTTATCTGCTTAAGAGTTAAGACAGGAACTTTAGATAAAAATAGGCTTATGAAAAAACAGTGAGCATTTCCTTAGTTGATTTTAAAGAAAAGGACTTGTTTAAAGTCTTCAGGCAAGATTAAACTTGGACACTTTTAAGTAGTTGATAGATTTTTAAAAGCTTGTTAAATATAAAGGTTATTATATAATCTTTCTATTGTAGATTCTTTAAATTTGCAATAAGACCAGCAGTGGCATAAAGCGTAACTCAGTGTGGAAGCAATGTTCATAGAACTTATGGGTTGGTAATTGATTGAAATAAATGCAGGCAAAGTGTTGTAAACAAATTATGTATGGGAGGACTTTTTGTCGAGTTTTTTTATGTAGAAATTAGCACTGTAATGAGCATTGTGAAGCTTAGGAGAATTAGTCGAGTCTATTCAACAATTTATAAAAACATCCGCTATCCCCTAGTCATGTACTTTTTAGCAACCAGTGTTGCCAATTAGCCTAGCTAGAATTATTAATCTTATTTCATTCTGTTTGGTCACGAAAAAATTAATTCATCCATCAGCCGTTTGTTGTAAGAGCTTGTAGAATATGGAACTACAGAATACCATATGATGAAAGACATTTTGCACATTCGATAAAGGAATTTAAAAAATATTACATGTTTTACTTATCGTAGAGTATTGTAAGTAATAATGTTGATAATGGTTTGACTTTGTGTTTATAGGGAAACAATCCATATCCATCACCAAATTATAGTATAAAGTTATTTAAGAAGCTACTATTTCTAAACATAAGTAATTGATTGAATGTGTCGCATTATAACTTTATAATCAACTTGGCCAGATAGGCTTACATATTATGAATAAATAAATTAATAAATAAATAAATAAATAAATAAATAAAAATAAAATAAATTACGCAAAATTTTCTTTTAAGTATTTTAGAAATATTATCGTAAAAATTTGACAAATGCTGTTATGATTAAAATTAAAAGAGAATTTTATTTATTAATTTACGCAAAAGACTTAAGGCTCAGTTAGCCGGGAGTAACAGTAACCTTACCGTAAAAAAGTAAGATCAATATATTTCTTACATTTTACTGCTAACTATAATCTAATTGCTTTACATACCACAAAATGAAGCAGCTGATTTGAAATGTTACTGTTACACCCGGCTAACTGAGCCTTTACTGTCGGTTTTTAGAACGCGAGCGCAAAATTGATTCGTTTTACTAACATTTAAAACAAATACAAAATTAAATTTAAATGATTTTGGTATTCGTGCTTAATTCCCAATAACAAAATCATTTAAATTTGTATTCCCACGAAAATTATTTTGATAACAAACACAAAATTTCAAAATTTGTTTTTGTTTCTAATCAGTTAGTTGATGAAAAAAAATTAATTTCGTCGAAGGTTTTAATTTTTGGTGATTCAAAGCTTTTAAGTAATTCTATCTGTACAGTTTTTTAAATTTTTTTTTCGCTATGTAATAACATCTTATTAATTTTTTTTTGTAAGCCAGCATTTAGCCATTATTTAAAGTAAAAATAACGTAAGCGACATCATTATTAATTTTGGTTTTTCTTACTAAATAACTTTATTGGCAACACTTGCATCATCCCCGAAAATGTCATGGTCACATTAGGTACCGTTACGATTTTATAGTAAGAACAATTTTATCGCAAGCGACAAGTTTCATACAAAATTTTTTTGAAATAATATAAAAAAAACTCTCTCCTGGAAAATTTGATTTTTGGCTATTCCGTCATTTTCGCGGTGAGGGGCGATATAACCATTTTTAGTGAAGAGCTGGTAACACCGATATCCACTACCCTTGCCAATCAATAAGATATAGCGTTAAATTGAATAAGTTTGAGGATACATCTAAGTGTTATTATTTTATTTTATAAATATTACTTTATTTTATTAAACATGAATTTTTATTTGGTCTTTTCTTTGTTTTGATTTTCTATTGAGATCCAGTTCAGGGGTCTAATCACCGCATACGATATCGAGCAAAATTTATCGAAATTATTTATTTTGGTATCATGAAAATCGATATAGAATGAAATTTATTGAATTTGAAATAATAGCATTCGATATCGAGTAACTCGACATTAAATTTCTCGAGTTTTCATTCGATACGTCAGTGTCTATCGTATGCAAAAACATTCGATACGATAGTATCGAATGCGGTGATTAGACCCCAGATAAACTTTAATTTGTTATACAAATTGGAGATTATAGGAAAATGTTCGATGGTTAGCTCTTAAAATTTTTATAGGACTAAACATGTTCTTTTAGTCATGATTGGGCCGCGAGCCATGAATGGGAGAGCGAAACACGAATATTGCTGTCCGTGTGAACATCGAATAAGTGATAAGCAAAAAGAGCGAAATCTAGTGAAACGGGTGGATGGCTAGGACTTCCAAGTTGAGAACAGTCCGTTCTATTTGGTTCAGCTAAGTTCTTCTTCATTAGTACTAGCATTGTTGTTAAGGAGACTTAATTTGTCGTGTATTTGTAATACCAATAATAATTTTCGGTTAATTTGTTATTTTGTCAGTCTACAGTATTTCTTTCATTTAGTTTTTTAATTCCAGTAATTTTCAATTGTATTTGGTGTCGCTTAATTCTTAAATACCTTAAAAAAATTTTAATTACATAGGCCAACAAATTTTTAACCCATTGAATAAAGTTTACTTTTTTAAGGGTTTGAGTTGCGTTGAATCGGAATCTAATGCTATGTTCACACTTGGGTTTTTAAACGCGTTTAAGCAAAATGTTGATTAAGTTAATCAAAGCCGTTCAGATTACATTTCAGGTGATTTAGATGACCGATGATTAAGAAAAAAACACAATAATGCAAACACTGGTAGTCCATATTCGTTGACAATTATTGCTAACATAAAACGTCAAATTTTGTTGTCAATTGAAAAAAAAGCAAATTGTGTGAGAAAGAAATTAAATTTGTGAAATGGTTGCAAGTTATAATTGTAGTAAAATAATTAAACTAAAGAATTTAATAAACACTAAAATAAAATTAAAAAATTATTTTTAATAAAATAATTTTTTTCTCATTCGATCTTTTTTTATTTAAATTTATATTAATTGGTTTAAGTTTAAGTTCTATTTTATAAAAATATATTAATTTTACTTTAACATAAAAATAAAAAATTTTATGAATTAATTATTTTTATATAAAGAAAGACCTCAAGCATAAACAAATTAATATACATTTAAATAATAAAGCGGAATAAGAAAGAATTTATAGCCAGTTTTTACCAGGCCTGTGGAGATGGAGTCGGAATTGAATAGTCGGAGTTGAGGTTTTTGTACCGGAGTCGGAGTCGAAATACCCATAAAAACTAGCGAGACCGACTCCAACATTTTTGGTAATAACATGTTTTCTAATATTTTTCAAAAATAAAAAAATTTTAATGGCCAATTTCACCAATTCTATTAAAATATCAATTCATATTTAAATATAGTTTTTCATAAAATTTCATTTTTATTTGCCATAAAAAAAACGAATTTTTAACATAAATTCATACTTAAATAAATTGGTGAAATTGACCATAAGTGGGTCTGCTTTTTGAAAGTCAGAAAATAAGGACTTTACATATGAGTAGGTGAGTTTCAAATATTAAAAAATTGAGATAACATCTTATTTTACCAGATCTTTTAGTATTTAATGAGATTGTATCGAAGCATGTCCTTTTTCATGTTTTTATGTGATCTAAAATTTCTGTAAAAAAACTCGCTGGTTCGCTGTTTTAACATTTCTGCTTGAATTTCGCCAAGATATCGTTGATGAAATAGAGCGGAATTATGGAACTTAAACATTAAAATTGTAATCAAGTTGTTTTTTATGTATCGTATATTAACAAATATTTATGACTTGAAATCTGCTGTTGCTTCTGTGGTAAAGCATTAAGTGAACAACATTTTAAGTTCCAATCTTCAAGGTGAGTTATAATAGAAAAAAGGAACTCGGAAAAATACATGACATTGTTCCAGATATAATTCCCATCAAAGTGGGGGTTACCCGAAAAATGTTTTGAAAATACTTTTATCTACTCACTTTGGGAAAAATTTAAGAGATAATAAAGACTTTCAATTTCAAATTTCGGTCTTCGACAGTAGTAATATTGATTATGGAACGGAAAAAACATTTTTTTTAAACTCTGCAAGTTGGAGATAAACTACATTCGGCCACATTTTGAAAACTTTACAGCAGACCGCGAAAACATGTTGAAAATCACAAATGCTTCTATTTCTGTATTAAAAATTTATCTTTGTCCGAATATTTTATATGCTCCTAATATGTTTTTTTTGTCGATGATATCCTTAATAAAATTACGTCATCAAGGGTTCGTAACCTTCTATGATGGTATTGGTACTGTTCCATGCCTTGAGACATACAGCACCAAGTCCAACAACAAAAGGAGTGTTATTTCCTTCCCAAAAATAATAGAAGGCATAAAACAGTTTATTACGTTACGTTTCTCTTCAAAATGTGTTATAAAAATTGTAGAAGTAAAAATATTTTATTTTTCTGTGATTGATTAACAAAGTTGGACGAAATATTTGACTTTATAAATAAAACAAAACCAAAATGGCAGTGTTTTAATTTATGTATGTATATTAAAAACAAAATACCTCACTTGATGCCCTTAACGTCTAAGCAAATTGGACTTGGTGTTGTTTTCAACTTTTCTATTTTGAAAACTACAAAAGATAGATAGGACTTATGGAAATTAACACATCTATAAATTCCAAATAAAACAGGTGTGTTTTTTTAGCACTGTTTCATAATTTTAATAAATTAATATAACTTTTAAAATATACCAAAGTTCAATGATCCCATACGGATTGAAGCAAAACTCGTTTCTTTTGAAAGTTCGTAACAAAACTCGTTCGCTACAAAATTAAATCTATTATTTTTCTATATTTCAGTTGGTTTCAATTTTTCAACTGTGGAGTTATTAGTCAAGAATTACATAACACTTTAGAATCAAAAAAGTTCTACTCTTGCATTTTTTCCAAAATTGAAACAAAATATTTTGCAACTCTCCTACGTATAGGTTAATAACTAGTATGTATGTTAAAGCTCAATGCGGCACGTTAGAATTAAAATATCGATTTAAAATTTTTACAGTATCATTTTCTTGCTATATTTAACCATTGAAAAGGTACTGAATTAAAAAAAGAGTTTAGAGTGAAATAAGGACCAGTCTCATAAATATTTAGCTTCAAGGTTAGAGTCGGAGTCGTACTTAAAAAATTTAAGCGGAAGGAGTCGGAGTGGGAATTATAACTTTTTCTTGACGACTTCACAGCCCTGGTTTTTACACTGCGCCTTCTAACTTGATTTTTTTAAAATTTTGAGTTAATATAAATACGTTTTCCCATGCTTTTAACATAAGCCGAGCAATAAGAAATATTGCTCTTTTATTCTGCCGACGTTATTGCCAACTTGCTGAGATATTTGTTTTTATTTAGTTAGGTTAGGTTTTCAATCTTGTAATAAATTAAAAAAAAAAACTTGTTTATTGCCATAATTGACACATTTAAACTTTGTTTTCATGGAATGTATTTTCACTTGTTTTCTTGAATTCTACATTTTTCAAATTTTTGGGCCTGTGCTATTTGCCCTTTCGTTTCGATTGGTTCTGTTTCCAATCAAAAATATAATTTATAATATGTGACCTTCTCGGAGAAAAGGGACCAAGTGTGCGAAACTGAAGTTTTGAGAAAACACACATTTCATCTTATTCTACACCCTTTTCGGTACCAGAATCCACTCTTACGCCCAAACCATTTTTTTGACAAACTAGGTCCCGTTTCTCAGAGAAGGTAGGATATGCTGAAATAAAATGGTTTACTTTTTAAGGTTATAGGTATTGCCAAAAGACCAGTCTCGCTGACGAGATAAGACAAAAGTCAACAAGTATTCAACAATTTTAATATTCCTTCTTCTTCGAATTCTTGTATGTATTTGAAGAAAATATTAAAATAATTAAACGAAGTTTAACAAAAATATTTAATTACACCAATATTTTATTGCTTAAAAGGGGGGAAGAAAGTATATGACTTACAATTCATCTTAAATATTTTCCTATTTTATTTTGAAATTCCCAAAAATGTATTACTGTCAGTGTAGGCCTTAAAACTCGAATAACATTTGAAGTAACATTACTTCAAAATTTTCTCATATCAGGTCCGTTGATTTGATTAGATGCAATTAATATTAAATAATTTAAGAAAACCATGACCCACAACCACCTCAACTTAAACAAACGAATAATGAGTTAAAGACCACCATTTAGATTAAACCTACAGACGAGTACGTGTAACGCCATCTACAAAAAATAAACATATTTTTATTTAATTGATGACAATCAATCTAGAAATTAAAAACAGACAAAAGCCAGAAATACAAAAAAAAAATCACTTAATGATAACGACTATAAAAGCACTATAAATCTCTCTCTCTCTTTTGGACTGTTTATGGACTTGTGTAGCAACAAAGCTGAAACAAGGCAACAAATGTATGTATGCACTTAACAGTTTTAATGTAAATGGGGGAAAAAAGTTTAAAAGTTAGTTTCAGACGAATTTAATGAGCATTATTTAATTTGTAAAGGTTTTGAATTTTCCAATACCTACTGATCTAAATCATAATACTATTTAGTTAATAGTTTATTATTTTTTTTGTAAATTTTTTTCAAAAAAATAATATTTTTGTAGAAAAAAACGATCCTTTCATAGATGTTAATTGACTTAATATATTTCAAATTTTCATATTATTCGAATGTGTATTATAAGTCAAATTACAATCCTCAAAAGCTTTTTTTTTATACTTTAATAGTCTTATTCCTTCAATATTTTCCAGGAATATTTTGTATGCACTATCAGACTTTTTGTTTGTGTATTTCTGTTACGAGGCTTACTTAAGCTATCCTTTGGCTAACAATGAAGTAAATTGTAAAGAAAATTTATACAACTATTAGATACCAGCAGAATGTAATGCATTTTCTGGCCCGCTACGGCCTTCGTCAGCATTCTTTGTATCTTATAACCGGATAGTGCCTATTGTTAGATTTTAAAAATTTTGTCGTAACTACAAAAAAATTTTCGACAGGCGTAATTTATCTTTGAAAAAAAAACTTTTTTTTTTATCTATCTTGGTCTAGTATTTTGCAAATGTACCAGCAAATCAGTTAATATTCTATAGAAAAATTGTAATAAGGAATTTAAAATTTAAAAGTTTGTTAGTTAAAATTCTGAAAATTTAGTTTTTTGCCATTTTTTTAGATAGAAAAGTATTTGCATTCTTTAATTTAATGTGTAGCAACATATGCATATACCAATACATGCGTCGTTCCAAAGTTGCGTCTATTTAAAATTTCTCTGATTTCAAAGTTGCGTCGTTTTTGTTTCAGCTTGCGTCGCATGGCTTCGAAGTTGCGTCGTTAGTGCTTCGATTTGCGTCGTTAATATAAAAATATTTTTACAAGGCTTAAACAGAAAAATGGTCTTAATCAAGTCTTATGCAAACATGTATGTGAAGTAGAAGTTGTAATTTCAAATTACATTCACTAAAGTGAAGTTAAATCAAAATATTTTGCAACACTGGGTCAAAAAAGAAAACAAATAAGTTAAGAACAAAAACTGGACATTTTAGACTAGTCCTTCTAAAATAATATCCATTTGTTGAAACCGCAACATCGTACCAACATAAACAGGTTACACAAATGAGAAGACCTTTAATGGAAAAAATGGAGCCACTTCTTATCATTTAGATTGATGGTCAAAATCAGCTAAGAATGTCTTGAGTCAAATGGTAATTGAAAATTAAATTATCCGTTACAAAGTCTATCAAGTCAGATTTTAATTTTTTAGTTAAGATTTTGAATCTCGGTATTATTTAAATGAAAATGAATAGAAATGTATGAAAAATCGTGCTTCGATTTGCGTCGCGTTTATTCCATTCCAATTGGTGACGCAAACCAGGATATTGGTGTATGTATATAATTTATACTTTTGAAATATTGATATGCAAAACATTTAAACAATTTTAAACACTGCCTCTTCCGAAACAGACATATTTTCTCAACAAAGTTCTAATTTATGGCACATTTTCTCTTCGATCGCAAAGCCAGAATCAAAAATTATAAGCACTGTTTATATTGCCCAATATTCTTGTTATAATTGTGCAATAGGAATCTTAAGACCCGTGCTTTGTAGGCATAATGTAACAAAAAAAATAAAAAAATAATTTTTGGAGATTTTAGAGAACATTTTGGGAACTGTGGGATTCGATTTGTAAGTTTAGAAAAAATTGTAGATGGGTTGTTTTAAGCTTTGAAAAATCTATTTCCTTTTATAATTTCATTAAAAAATATAAGTTAATTAAGATTTTATTGCATATTTTATTTTTTGTCCACCTATACAAAATACTGTGATATATTTTATAAATGATGTAAACTGACGAAAAAGATTATTATTTTAATAAAACTCAATCCCTGAAGAAGTTGGAAAGAATACCAACGAAACGTCGGATTTTAATGATAATGAAATAAATAATCTTTTATTTACATTAAATTAATGACCTCGAAAGCCTGTATATAGAAAACTATAAAAACTATTTAATTTATTTAATTAACAAATAATCAAAAACGCAATTTTAGCTCTTTTTTTGCAAAATATTTTTAACAAATTTAATACGTTCTGAAAATGATTTCAGTTTTTGAAATCTAGACGTAATTGCCTATACATTGCTGTATAGACGTGTTCCTTAATGACAATAAATACTACTTAAGGCCGTTTTACACTATCCCACAAAGTCTTTAGTAATTAACGAAAATGCAACCCTGTCATGATAAGTTGTTATTGTTTTTTGAAAATGTTCAAAGAATAATTAGATCAGGGAAGCATTTTTGAAAAATACGTAACACTTTGTGGGATAGTGTGTAACAGCCTTTAGCAGCTATGACAGTTTTCAATGGACTGTACAACATGAAGGAAAAATGTCTGATTCATTTAAAGCCATTTATAACGTAAGACAGGGATACATCCTATCCCAATTACTGTTTCTTATTGTTATGTTTCCCAATGCACAAGTAATGATAATGCAAGTGAAATTGTTAGGACTTCCTTCGAAGTAATAGTCGGCTTGAATCGCTGACAAGCGTCAACTATTCCGAGGCTTTATGATATGTTAGCTAATTTAGGTCTCGTTTCTTAAGAATCCAATAAGGTTGGTCTTAGAATAAACGCCTTAAAAAAGGGGATGTATGAAAATCCCATATACATCCTGTTGTTTGTACATTCTTTAAAATCCAAAACATCGTGCAGAATAGTTTCAAATATTTGGGTAGCATGACTACACGTTTCTGTAATCATACGAGTGACGCCCTATGTTCTTCGTGAACAATTTATTTAAGTATTTTTATATCGCTGTATCTATACTGTATTTAAATAAATAAAGGACATATATATATATATGACTACACAGAAAAAAATTTTGCACCAGTAAAAGCATTAATAACAAATAAAATCAGTTTTAATTAAAAATTTAATCAAGTGAATTAAACTTTCAATCAAGTGTATTAAACTTTCAATCAAGTGTATTAAAAGTTTTATTGACAATATGTATTAATTTTCACTAGTAAATAAATTAATAATTTCAATTAATCGTTTAATTCACTTGATTAAATTTTGAATTAAAAATAATTTTGTTTTTGATTAATGCTTTTACTGGTGCAAAATTTTTTTCTATGTACACAGAGAACGGTGGAACTGTGAAATATGTTGAAAGCCGAATTAGAAAGGCAACTGCATAAGATATAAAACTTGACTACATATAGCTTTATGTGTCCGAGAACTGGTTTCACACAGATGTAAAAAAATTATGAGATTTTGTAAATCTAAGTCTCCGAAGAATTCTTAAAATCTTTCGGCCGAAATCGGTCATACAATTCGAAAACCTCCTGGGGAAATAGGGAACAACGCCCCTGCTTACAACCCACAAGGAAGAAAAACCCCAAGACGGCCAACATATTTCTAGGGGCGGTCCACACTAAAAGAAATAAATTTTGCACATCAAAGTCTTGCAAGAACCCTCAATAACATCGGAAAACCCAACGATATAGCCGCACATCGACAGAGGACTGAAGGTTTAATTTATTATTGTTCGGTTCATTAAGCTAAAATATACTTTCTAATTGTATTTGTTACTCTAAATAAATATGCAAATAAAACTTGTGATACTTACTTGTTTCAATGGTTCGATGATACTACCTGTAGGGATACCAGGGGAAATCTGGCTTAACAGACGGTAAAAGAACTCAGCGGGCGTTAAAGCTGTCCAGCAACCGTATTCTGAATTCGCTTAAAGAATACAGAATTTAAAAAATTTTAGCGATGACAATTAAAGCACGTTTTAGTATTGCATTCGTAGTTGAAAATCCCTAAATGAACTTAATGGGTTTTTAGCGATAGAGAAACCACACCAGCTAAACCTTAAACGGTTTTAACTGGCAATTGGCATTTTCAGAATCATGCCAAGAGGCATGACGTTTGTAGAAGCTGCAATGACGCGGAAGTAGAGGAGTCAACTAAATATCTTCTCTGACATTGACCAACATTCGGGGACCTAAGTTTAAAACTGCTTGGCCACAGAACTCGTGAAAACAAAACTTTTCTTTCTGACACTGATTCGATGTGGATCCACTCCTACATTGAATCTACCGGTTGACTGGAAGGTAGTATAAGTAGCCAGGTAATATAGGAATTAAGTGAGACTGTGACCATGTGAACATGAGCTATGCTAGATTGCCGCTGCCAATGGAATCTAACGAAATTTTTCCATCGACGGTGAATGATAAGTCGCATTAGAAGCCAACATTATTATAAGATACTAAAAATATTAAAATTAAATCGGTAATGGTAAAAATATAGAAAACGTTATTTTTTTCACAAAGTTGTTGTTATAAATTTTCGCAAGAAAATGGCATTCTAATGGCAGTCTATAGACATACTTGTACAAAGTGCTCCGTAAAACCACAGGGAAACGGACTGAAAGATGTCCGTCGACATTAAAACGGACATCCGAACCCTTAGAAATGGATATACCGGCATTGAAGACAGCTTATTTAACACAAAAATGAAGGAATTGTAATTCCCTACAAAAGTTTACACATATAACCTTTGATATCTCGAAAGTTATATTGTGTTACAAATCAAACAGTTAAGTTTAGTATACTGTTAAATTAAATTAAGAGTACATGAAAGATTGTGAGAAGATCTACAATGAATCACGCCCAATCATCTAAAGACAGACAGACAGTCCGCCACCAAAAATTATTGTTGGTATAAGGATATAAAAAAAAAACAATCAAGACACACAGACGGACAGATGGGGGGAAAAGACTTATTTTTTTTTTATTCTTTATTGCATCGATATTTTACTAAGCCTGATTTTATTTTTTACATAAAGATAATTGTATCTTCCGTTTCATTATATATATTATACACACATGGCTATTAGATATTTTATCTTTAAGTACAACAATAAAAGACAGCAATAAACATACATACATATATATTTACAATTTTTATTGTAAAAGCCTGAGGTTTTTAAAAGAGAGTGAAACTTGTCTTAAAATATTTTAAAAATATTTATATTTACCAAATAGGTAAAAGTGTAAGCAACGTGTGGGAAACCAAGAAAGCGCTTAAATGAATAGTTAATTTTTTCATCCTTATGCGCGATGCCGCTTAAGAAAAATGTTTAGTTTTTTAAGAATATCCATTAAAGCGGGGAGTTTTTAAAGGAGTCATAATTTTGACTTAAGTGTATGGCATACATATTCTGATTCTCCTTATAAGCGGATTTAGGGTCTTACGAATTGGGGATCTTTTTATTATTATTTTTTAAGCCCTTAAGATCCTCCTAACACTAAAGAGACAAAGGATTGTTTCCGACATTAAATTTGTTGATGTTGCTCCAAGATCTTCTTAGTATACTCGTTGTACTCGTCAATGTCCCAAACAGGCAGCTAAGATCGTACAAGCCATTATATCTAAAATATCAAACAAAATTTATTAATTTTGATCTATTCCAAACAATTTTTGCGGACAATAATTAATTTTATGACTTCATGGACTTCATGGGATAGTGTGGATACCTCAAGAAAAACCCGATGACATATCTTCTCAACTCAAATGCTTATTCGCAAAATTTTTTGGTTTTATTTTCCAGCTGCAATAATAATAAAGCTGTAAATTAAAAGCCGTATATAAGGCAAAATTGCTAAAGTTGTATTCATATACGAAAAATAGTCTATTCAACCTTTAATAAACCATTCATAAAGTAAGAAAATTTATTGTTCGATTTACCCATCTTTAAACCAAAAATAAAATGACATTTTGATAAGTGCATTTAATGATAATATTTTTGTGAAATATGTTGAAAAATAATGAAAAAAATGTTTTATTTACATATTAATATGGACATGTTAAATACATTTAACTAATTTTTTTTTATTTTAGACAACCAATTTAAAGTTATATGGTTAATTATTTAAAACATTTTTATATGATTTAAAAGAATATGTTCAGGGGAAAATGCAGATATTCTCTTTAATAACTTGTTAAATTATTGCAACCATTTGTTTTGTTTAAACCAACGAATTATTGTTCAAAAATATTAAAACAAATAGAATAAACAAATCATAATAATAGTGATTTTAATAAAAAGTAAACAAACTTTTTATTCGAATACTTTCTTATCGTACATTAAAAAAAGGTTCAAACAAAAGTGTTTATGATACCTTTCGGCAACATTTTGTTCAGAAACTAAAATAAAATGTAGTTTTATTTGATAACAATAATTTTTAAGTTCTACAATTAAAAAAAAATTATAAAAAAAGTTAATATAGAATATCATGTGAACTGAATAGGAGTTTCATGCATCACTAGCAATAAAATGGCAGCAAAATATTTAGAAGGTTGCCATACTTAAACACAATATCGCTACAAACAGGTAATAGTAATAAAACTGTTAATGTGCGTTTATGAATACTAATTTGTATATGAGGTTTATTAGACTAAAAGCGTTTGTTAGTTATTAGGTTAAGTTAGGTTAGGTTAGGTTAAGAAGGGTTATGCGCCCAAGGGCGCACCTCCACTCGAAGACCAATATGGTCCATTGTGAATCCCTTCAATTAAGAGAAAAAAGAAAAGACAGTAAAGAAAAGAAGTATGAGATGGATAGAATCAAGAAAGATAGAAAGTTAGAAGATTTCGCGTAGAACTATTGATTGTTATTACATGCTATAAGCTTAAAATAAGAACTTTTTATGAATATGGCTGTAAATAAATAAGTGAACCAATATAATGACGATTATACTCGGATGCTTCGTATTGTGGCAAAGTTTTTCAAAAAGCACTTGACTAGCTTTATTTAAAGGCGTTTATTAGAGAGAGAGAGAGAGAGAGAGAGATAGAGAGAGAGAGAGATCAAACTAAGGACAAATCTAGTTTCAGTAATGCTTAAACTTCCTCTAAAGTTTTGTCTTCGACATGAAACACAGCGTTCTTTCAATAAGACCACTTACTTTAACTTCTTTTAAGCAGTCTTATCATTCAATATAATTTCCAAATTTCTTGTATTTAAAAAAGTCAATCAAAAGTTTTCGTAAATAAAAGTTAAATTTAATTTGACTAGAAAAAAATTTTAAGTCTCTATAAAAACCGAAATGATGAAATAGCGCTACGATGTTAAAAAGCTGAAAACTTAAAACCAAAACTTACGTCTTTCAAAGTTTTGATTAATACGAACCCCTAAAATTTGGAGATGGTCGAAAAATTAATTAAGCAGTAAGTACTTAAACGAGAGTCCTTTACCCGTAATCATAAACGATGAATAAATTTAACATGCGTTTATTAAGTAATATTTTCATACTGTATTAAATTTAAGATATTTTTATGAATGCTAAAATTTATGTTTAGTTTAGTTCTAATTTTTTAAGGAAAATTCGAAAACATTCAATAATAATTTGGTAACTCGAAAAATTAAACATCAATTAAAAATTAGGTGGATTTTCAAACAGCTTCTTGCCATGAACTATATTGAGTTGCAAACTAGGTTCTCTTTGGATATTTACTGGCAATATATTTTCGTAGCAGAATTATTTTTATACATTTTAAAATAGTTTTTGGGTTTGGCCACTTTATTTTTAAAATTCTCCTGTCTGTATCCTTTGGTTTATGGATGAGGCCTGCTCTGGAGTAACTCTTACTTTTCAGTACAAATGCCCGGTTTATTAGTGTATCTAATGTTTCCTTTGCGTTAAAAAACTATTTTGACAATTATTTTTTTCAAGAATTTTTTCTTTTTTGTGAATAATTTAAGTTTTTTTTACACATACATCTTTGGAAGCGAGGAGGGGTAGCTAGTCAAGCACTTTTTTTCCAAACTCATAAATTGGGTTTAGAGACGGTCCCGACTGAGTTTTCACTATGTGACCCCTCTGAACTGCGCATTTTATTTTGTATATGCGCCTGAGATTTTAAAACACTTCTGATTTTGATAACCTGAGTATTTAAGCAATTAAAAAAATTATAGGCCTACCAATCACTCAATATACCACAGTTCTTTATGGAAAGCTTTAAGCATACCGCTCATTTACTTCAATAGTGACATAACTTGTAATATGAAATTTTCACGATATTTTTCTCTATATTGTGTATAAAATTCATCTTTATATCTCTTATACTTCCCCTTTTAAAGAAAATGTGTCGTTTTTTTGTAAATGGTTTGATTTTTTGGAGTTATGTCACTATTGCAGTAAATGTGGTCCTAGAAAATATTGCCCCATGAAGCAAAGGAAAATTTACCCCAAATTAAGCGCTATTTTTTTATCATGCAATGTAACCCAATTTACGTTAATGAAATGTCACCCCGAAATAATAAAAAAATAGCCCGAGCAAATATGCCCCTAAATTAAGCGTAATTTTTTTATTAAAAATTTACTTGATTTTTTTTACGTTCACCCAAAAAAAATAAAATTAAACAAAATGGATAGTATCAAAATCCCGAAATGTCAAAATACCGAATTTTTCGCACCGTCTGTATCTTTCCCTGAGGCGAATTCACATTAAGTTAGCGTTTAAAATCCGCTATATTAGCAATGTTAAAGTTTGTTTTTGCATGGAGTATGCCACCAACACTTATACTCTCCTTCTGCAATTTAGACCCCCATTTTACAACTAGAAGAGAATTGAAAAAAACTTTCATAGCATTCGGCAGATTAAGCGGGGTGACCAATATATTATTAAGCTTACTCACTGAAATCAAACAAAACTAACGAAAGGGGGTAAAAGGAGAATAGAAAAAAATGCTCAACAGTGTGACTGACTATGTGTGTATGAATGTGTATTAAAAACGTTGGTGTTTGGTAACGCCCCTTTAAATACAGTTATTTCATTGGGCGCAACCACGAAAAAATTAAAACAATTATATTTTCATTTCTAATTCAATACTATTTAAGAAGTTTGTAATAAAAACAAAAATTTGGCATGCTTAAAATCAAGATTTTGTATTTCTTTTTTATTTAAGACCGAAAAAATGCCTTTTGTTTGGAAAAGAGGATAAAGCTGGGAAAC
Source organism: Pollenia labialis (assembly GCA_949318255.1). Classification (NCBI taxonomy): domain Eukaryota; kingdom Metazoa; phylum Arthropoda; class Insecta; order Diptera; family Polleniidae; genus Pollenia; species Pollenia labialis. Next base: position 122,381,199 of record OX439142.1, read on the forward strand.
TCAAAACATAAATTTGTATTTCCGTTTTTCATAATTTCCGTTAAAATTTTAAATTTCATGGTATTTTCCAAAAGGGATTAGAAAAAATTATTTTTTAATGATTTTTGTTTTTATTAAAATTCTTTTAATTTTAATGAAGGGGAGTAAACCTTAGTAAGTAGTGCTCTTGGGTGAAGGTTATAAAAGAGAGCATAGTAACAATAACCCAAAAAATCCTTTGTATTTGTACAAATAAAAAAATGTAAAAACAAAAAACCTTAAAAAGTGCGTGAGCATCCTTTGTGTCACAAACTTACTCACACATTTAAATGCAACCACAGTCACACATATTTAATTTAAGGAAAGACAAATATGAATGTTAGAAAGAGATAATAAATAATTTCAAATACTAGCTCTTACTCCAAATTCAGACAAAAAAGCATTATTTTATTTTATTGTTTTGTTTTTATTTTCTGTTTCTTCCTCTTGTTCTTCGTCTTCTTACAGTTTTTTTGTTGTAGTTTTTTTTTCTACCTACCTAAGCACACGCGTGCTTATATCCTGCGGCCAGGTTAGAAAAGAGAGTCGTAATTATTCTTCTACTGCCATCTCTTTCTATTTCATAGCACCATTCATTGTTTTTGTATGCTCTGCAGCAATATTATTATAAAATGCGCAGCTCTTTGCTTTTAACCTCACACTCTCTGCTTTGCCTTCTTCATCCACACACCACCACACACCACACCAACCAAATTTTCACATAAGTTAGTAGTAGATACATTCGTCAGATACACACAACTACAGAAACGATTTCAGTATATGATTCGTAATTCCTACGTTAAACATTTCTCTCGCTGCGTTTGAACATTCAGTCGGCATCGATAATTACCGGTGGACGTATCGTGGACGTCGTTAATGTGTTTGGAACAAAAAAACTTTTAGAGATCTTTTAAGAAATAAGCAAAAAAAAATAAGAAAACTAACTATATGGTTAAAGAGCTGCCAGCCACTGTTGCCACATTATTGGAAATTATTATCATTATTATAGGCAATGAAATTATTTTTGTGCAGTAGTTCTTTAGTCAGTTCATAAGTGACTCCTGCAATTAAGTTCGTTAAGACACAAACAGAAAAAACTTTAGTTTTTTCTTCTTGCAAAATTGAACGATTATAGTAATTATAGTACGAATATCCAAACAAAACAAGTGTAACAAAAACGTTTAAAAACATTCGAATAACCAAAATAAATCGAACAGAAAATAATTAAGGAAGCAAAAAAGTGAAGTGCAGTTAAAAATAATTTGTGCCATATTAACAAATATATGTATAAACAAAATAAAGACATGTTTGGATTGTAAAAAAAAATTAATTATAATTTAAAAAAAAATACAAGTGTTTTAAAATCGAAAAAAAACTGCAAATTTACTCAACATGATTGACTCAGCGTGTAATTACTTGAATCCTTATGCCACAGTTTCCTTGGCTGCCTCCACCACACAATCAACCTCCTCAACTGGTGCACTGACAAATGTAAATGAATTCTCGCCATCTGCTGCCGCCGCCTCGGTTTTGTACAACAGCAAATCAGTGTCATCTTCGGTAACAGCCTGTAATCCCATGAAATTGGAAATGCAATATCCGCCACAAGCATCATCTACGGGTTCGGCTTCGCCAAATTCAAGCATACAATCGGCACCATCATCAGCCTCTGTGTCACCTAGCATCTTTCCATCACCCGCCCAATCATTTGCCTCAATTTCCTCCAGTCCGCCTGCTTCGGCCACCTCAGCATCACCCTTATCCGGCTCACATACTGAATTGGGTGCGGCTGCTGCCTCGGCTGCTTACACATGGAATACGGCTGCCTACACAGCTGCATTGCCGACAAGGTATGTATTTGTATTACATTGTAAAATGCAGTTAATTGAGTGACATCCTTTTTTTGTTAAGGAAAGGGATGTTGTTAGTTTAGCCAAGTTTCCTTAACTTAAGCACTTCCTTTTTTATTAAGTATCATACTAATTTAAATTTGATTATTTATTTTGCTTGTAGAACACAATTTCCTTATGCTCAATATGCTTCAGATTATTATGGAAATGCTGTTGGTATGTCAGCTGCCTCAGCTGCCGCGGGTGCTTGGTTTTCGCATCAGGATCGTTTGTATCAGCCCTGGTCTGGTCAGACATACCCCAGTTTTAATTTCGATGATATTGCATTCCAAACTCAATTGCAACGACGTTCTGTGCGTTGCACTTGCCCTAATTGTACCAACGAAATGTCAGGACTACCACCAATTGTGGGCCCTGATGAGAGAGGACGTAAACAGCACATTTGCCATATACCCGGTTGTGAACGTTTGTATGGCAAAGCTTCCCATTTGAAAACCCATTTACGTTGGCACACCGGCGAAAGACCTTTTTTGTGTTTAACCTGCGGCAAACGTTTTTCGCGTTCTGATGAATTACAACGCCATGGTCGTACCCATACAAACTACCGTCCCTATGCTTGCCCCATATGCTCCAAGAAATTTTCACGCAGTGACCACTTGAGCAAGCACAAGAAGACCCATTTCAAGGATAAAAAAAGTAAAAAAGCTATAGCGGCGGAAGCCAAAGAACAAGCTGCCGCCATTAAGCAAGAAAAGGCTATTGATCATCAACAGCCAGCGGAAAAGACCAGCCCAGCCAAGTCTCCCAATATGGCTAACGGTATGCCAAATACACCCACATCGTCAGCAACCACAACAGTCAAAAGTCCTTTATCCCTTAATAGTCGTTTAAATAATAACGCCAATACTAACCAACAGCCGCAGCAGCAACAACAACAACCAGTTTTACCACAAATTCAGCTGAAAACAGAGCAAACTGAGGTGCCAACAAATTATACACCCTACACAAATTTGTACCATCAGACCTCGACATTGTTCCAACCTCATTTGACATCACCAACAAGTTATGGAACAACAAACCCAGCAACAACCACTAATGTACAACAAACACCACCAACATTTGATCTGTGGAACACTCAACAACAGACAAGAAGTGCCATAGAACATCAACAAACAAATAGCAATGCAACAAACACAACCGTAGCTACCTCAAGTAATGGACACTTAACACAAACTCCAAATATGCAAACACAACAACAGCAACAGCCACAACAAACTTCCCAAGCCCAACAGCAACAACATTCTCAAACATCGCAACATTATAATGCCCTAGCTATGCAAAGTGAATCGCAATTAGCCGCCGAATATGGCATTACAATGTCTTCGCCTCATAACAATAACGGCAATACATCACCAATTTCACATCATCATCCCCACACTTATTCCCATTCTCACCATCATCACATGCAACATCATATGCAGCACTCATCAACCTATTCCAATTTAATAGGACAAATGAAATCCGAGTATCCCTCATATGCTGACTTCTCTACAACATCAACATATCCAACACCCACTTCAGCTTTCCATCATCATCCTCATAATCCTTGGGCTGCAGCAGCAGCCTATCAACATCCTCATCATGCCACTGCATAAGCTCAAAAATATTTTATTATTTAAAACGGTTGACCGTTTAATAATCACCAATTCTATTGGATTACGTAGATTTTATTGTTGCCTAATTTGTAATTATTTTTGCAAATAATTTCATTTATTCATTTTTCGTTGCTTTTTAATTGTAGAATTTGTTGTTAGTTTCGTTTTTAGCTTTTTTCTTCAAAATTTAATTCTCTCAAGCATTTCCACATGAATTAAACATTTTTATTCAGATACATTTTGTAAATATTAGTAATAATTAATAGTTTTATAGTTTTAAGCTTTAATTGTATATACAATTTAAATTAACTGACAAAAGATTTTCACACACAAAACAAATAATAAAAGTACTAATAATAATAATACTCTTGTTATGTTCATACAAATAAAAAATTATCTTTAAGATATTAAACAAATAAAAAATTATATAAAAAAACCCACAAACAAAAATAACAATAAAACGAACAAAAATTATAATAAAAAAATTTCTAGTGTTTTAATTTCGAGGAAATTTATTAAGAAGACCGACTTACGCTTGTCACTTAAATTTGGTTAAAAAAGAATTTTTAATTAAAATTGTTTTCACATTATCGAAATCCAGATAAAAACAAAGTGCAAATATAACTTGAGAACAGAATTCCATTTAATAAATACATACGGTGACCATATTTTTCAAACCAAAATACAGAACAGCAGTTTAGATATTTGCTTAAGACACGGAAAAGTGGCCCAGCAATAAAAGCCACCAGATAAAAAACAACGTTTCGAATATTACTTTTATACGAATAGAATTAATCCATGCCATAAATCCTTTCATGCACTAGCTGTATGCAAACAACAAGACATTTTTAAGCAAATTTTTCATTTCCTACTGTAAATTCTTCTAACGGTTAGTTAAAAAAATCTTTTTGAGGTCTCTTACTTCAGCTTTGCTTTCAATTTGCACAGAAGTAATTAACTTTTAATTTTTTTCATATATAAAATACAAACCTGCCCCAAAGACGCTCGGTGCATAAAAGGGTTTAATACAATACGCATAGTTTAAAGTCACACATACCCAGCAAAAACTTTACTTACCTGGTAAGTGAGCAAGTAATGTCCCATTAAAAAATTTCATCATTTTGCGAAGCGCTCAATTATGCACTACGCAATAAGACATACAGAAATGCAGTAAAGTAAGTGAAAGAACTTTTATAAAAAAAAAAATTTCAAATGCTACGGCATTCCCTTAGGACGAAGCAGGTTTGTAAGGGAGAATACTAAAAAATAACTGTATTAAAACATTCAGTGTGTAGGGCCGATCGTTACATACAACAATTTTTATATGCGCTGAATAATGCGCTTTATGTGTTAAAAATGTATTGCTTCAAAGTGGGAACTCGCCATATAAAATTCATGTCTTCCGTCAGCACAATAGTAAGCGAAACGTTTATGTTTCTCCCTTACAATCCTGCTTCGTTGGAAGCTCAATTTTTTATTGGGGTTGGAGAAAAATAAACACTACTTATTCTTCGGCTGAATAACTACTTATTTTTGTTGGAGGTGTCCACTGAATTCAGTACTTATAATTAACTTACTAGAAACCAAAAAAATATTTAGTTATTATTTAACTACGACTTAGTTAAATTGTACGTACAGTGTAACCTCGGTGAACGCAACCAATATAAATATTGGGCTGTTGCGATAACTGAGTTGTTGCGCAAACCAAGTCACAAATTTCTAGTTATATTTTTCTATTTAAAAGCTTATTTTAAACCAATCAAGAATTTTATAAAAAAAAACTAAGGTTAGCGTTTAATAATCGTATTTATTTAATTGAAATAAAGAATAAAAGCAGAAAAACAAAATATACCTACATCTAATAAAAAATTAATAAAATAAACATTCAAATGCATGTTAATTTGTACTGATGGCTGTTATCGAGTTATAAAACTCAGTGGCAGTTCGTCTTCATCAGTCCATCCATGATTTGGGCGCAGTACTACGTTAAAGTATTTCGCAATTGTACTGGGCGTTATTTTATTCCAAGCGTTTGCCGAAAGACAAACAGCATAACGCAAATGTGGGCCAAAAGTCTTTTCTTATACAGAAGTTTTGAAATTTTTAACACGTTTTGGTCCATAGGCTGAAGAATTGCATTGCAATTTGCTGGAAAACACATAACAGTTATCATTCCATCATTACTTCTCAACTCTCCCTCTTTGGGATGACAGGGTGCATTGTCCCAAAGTAACAAAGCCTTTATCGAAAGTTGTTTGGATGATAGAAAGGAGTTTACCTTAAACAACATTTTTGAACTACAGATTTAAAAAAAAACGAAAGCAATAATTTTGCCTTTGGTAAGCCATTGCTCGAAAAATTCTAAAGTCATTCAAAAGTTTTTGTTGGCTTTGTTAACAATTGGTATATTGACAAATCCTCTAGAGTTTTGGGCTTTACCAATTACAAAAGGCTTAACTTTATGTGTTCCTGTTGCATTAGTGCATTCGAGAAATGTAATTCGTTTTTCCTTATCATTCTTAGAATAACGGTATATCAAAAAGACTATTGCACTTAAGCATAAGATTTTACATAGACACGTTTTAGTTTTCAATTTATTTATCAAAAACCAAACTAAAAAAAAAACAAAAAGAGCCTGACTTGTTTTGCTTTTGCAAGGTTGCGTTAATTGAGGTTTTGTTTTTTGAAAAGTTAGGTTTACAGAGTCACCAATGTTACGAAATTGGGTGTTGCGTTAAGCGAGGGGTTGCGCACATCGACTGTTGCGTTCAACGAGGCTACAGTACTTATTGTAAGTACTTACTAGAAGCCTAAAAATCCCTAGCTACTATTTAGCTGCCAGTAACTTATTTTCTGACTATAAGGGAGTTAAAAAAACGCCACAAATTTGAAGCATTTAAAATTTAAAAATTTAATATGAATTTTTGCAGACATCAACAACAAAATTACAAAATATTTTTGACTTTGTTTTTGCTTTCAATGTAATTATTTGGCGTTGCATTGTGTTTTACATAAGGGCAAAAATTATATAAAAGCGTGCGATAAATCAACCGCTATCTCTTGATAAGAAATATTGGTTCCTTTCGAAAAGCAATTTTCTGTAGTTATAAAATATACAAAGATTTTACAACTTTCCGAAGAAAATTATTAAACAACTCAATATTACAGAAATAAAACAAATGTTTTTAATTTTTCAGTGTCCTTAAAATGGGTTGGTCTCCATACAAAAAAAAAAAAAAAACTTGTGCCACTCATCCCCTAGAATAAATTAAGTTTCTTATGCATGAAAACAATTTCGCCACGCACCAAAACACATAGCGAGGCGTTTAAAATCGATGAGCATCCAGAAAATCTCTGTTTTTCGTTATTGTCAAAAATAGTTTACTTGAACTTGCAATTCTCCTAAAAACAAATTTAATGTAAAGTACCCAGTAAAAAATTGTATCATTTTGCGCACAATTATGCGCAATGCAACAAGACATAAAGAGATGCATTAAAGTAAGTGAAGGAACTCTTAACAAGTTTTATAAAAAAAAACAACGTTTCAAGTGCCACGGCTTTCCCTAACTACGAAGCAGGTTTGTAAGAGAGAATGCTAAAAATAACTGCAAAACAACATTCAGTGTGTAAAGCTGATATCTACGTTCATCAATTTTTATATAATTCATACCTCCCGTAAACGATATGGTAAGCGAAACTCTTGCATTTCTCCCTTACAAACCTGCTTAATTTGAAGCTTAATTTTTTATTGGGTAAGATATCTCAAACTTTTCCAATAAGCCAGAAAAAGAAAAAAAAAACAGAAAAATGTACTTTGGATTTCTAGAAGAATTCTTGAAAAAAAGTATTAAAAACAGACGTAAGGTAGAACATGTAAACCAATTAAAATGGATAATCATTCCCAAAAAATTTCGATCTACCAAGTGGAATAACATTTGGTTTAAAGATTGATCATTGACTATTGACTGCCAGCCTTTGTCAATGGCGGTCAGTGTTAAACGATAAGCCCCTCTAAAGAAATAGTGTGGTTACTATCGAAATATGTCAGGGAAACCTGTGCGTGAAAATCTGGGTTCGATTCAAAAATTATCAATAAATTATAATAAATTTCATGTTGTAATATTTCTTTCGTAGTGAAAATAATTAAATGAAAATTAAATTTGATAAGCTTTAAAATATTTAAAGTTCTTTTTTTTTCTTGTTGTGAATCATTTGAACCATCCCCAGAATTGATGAAGCTGTTTAATTCAAGAAATATGTACCAAAAAATTGAGCATTGTGAACTTTTTGACTTTATTTATCAAATTTATCAAATTAACTGTTATTGTAAAATGACAAATAAAACAAAATGTACAAATGAAATGAAATGCAATACAAATCAAATATTTTATGACAAAATGTGAGAGTATTGGGTGGGTATTTTTGGGGGAAAAAGTTTACAATTAAGGGATAAAGTTTTAAAAACATCTGATAACCTAACCTGCCAATGCCGCACTAAAAAAAAGTCTCAAATTCGTTACACTTTCGAAAATTTTTGCTCAAGATTTTGCTTTACCTATCATAACGTGGGCTTGGCGGCTAAGCTTTCTTTCTTGTTTTTAACTGTTTTACTAACTTTATTTGACATTTCATTTCTTTTTTTTTTTATAAAAATAGTAAAACAAGGTTTAGGCCCGTTTTAACAACTTACCGATAGCTAAAAGTAGTCTTAAGCCGACCTTATAAAAAGTAATACATTATTAAAATAAATTAAGGTTCATCCTACCTGGTATTTTAAAGTCAAGTTGTAATAATGGAAAACTTTTTTTACGGCCGATAAAATCCTACATTTAGCTATCGGTAAGTTGTGAAAACGGGCCTAAATAAATTTAATTAATTTTTATGGAGACATGGAAACATTAACGGATTTTTTTTTTTTTTTTAATTTCCTAAGCTAATCCCGCGAAGCTCTACGCTTGTCTGCAGGAAAGAAACCAGAGTCTCTGGCGGGAATCGAACCCGACACCCCGGCACTGTTAGACTAGCTCTCTATCAGCAAGCCTATATATTTATAACGTGACATTTCAAACAAATGGCCAATTTTATGAAGTACAGTTATAATTAACTATTAGTATAACTGTTACAAAACGTATTGTTAACTTACAGTTTATTATAGCTGGACTTAGTGAAATTGGCCGTAAGAAGATTAACAAATTAATATGGACCTAGCTACTCGTAGTATTAGAAAATAATAGTGAGAAAATAGAAAATTGTCTGAATTATTAACTGCGAATGGCATACATTTAGCACTATCTACATAGCTGAGTTTAAAATATCGGGAAATAACTGCCTTAATGGGGCCCCCGATTTCTGACTCAAAGCATTCGTTAAATACATTTGTTACCAACAATTTTAAAACAGAAGAGTTAGACAAAGACTCTTCCTATACAAGTTTATGTAAAAAAGCAAAGAGATAACATCATCATTAATCATAATTAACTGGGACTACATTATAAAAAGAAAAAAATAAAACAAACCTCGTCAAAAATCTTCAAAATGCAGTGCTACATTAAATACAATACAAACATTAAACAAGAAAAATACACAACTTTGAATAATTTTTATAACCTCTGCCCAAACACAATATTTAATGTACCCTACATGGTCGTATTGGTGTTTATAATGTTTAATTTAAAACAGTTACATTTTAGACAAACTATGGCACGATTTCACAACACTCCTTAAGGTGGGATTTTATGGACCGTATACAAAATTTTCGATTACAACTTTACTTTAACGTAAAGTGAGCGATTAAACTACGGAATGTTCTTTCTACGTGGTAGGTTAAAGTTGACAAACATTTTTTTAGAGCATTGTTCCTTGAGATGGTCCGTCCATAACTCGGAAAAACTTCAAAGAAAGCATCAATGCCGAGATAAGCTTTTAAATCATGGAAAAATTGACTTTCTGACGAAGCAATACACGAATTATATGAGGAGCACACGTGCACATATTTCAATTCAAACATTATCCAGCAGAGAATGTAGCTTGTATTTAGTTCAGTGTTGCCACTTCAAGGTTAAATATCCGACTTAGGTATATTTTAACTTTCGTGGGTTGAGCGAGGGTAATGTCTTTTAGGTGAATATAAATGCAAAAAGGAAGTCAATACCGATCGAAATAGGTGAGGTTAAGAAGGGTTATGCGCCCAAGGGCAAACTTTTACTCGGACACCAATGCGGTGAATCCCTTTCATAATTATTTTAATTTTTTTAAATTCTTTAAGCTTACTTTTTTATGGGAATTTATCTTTTAATTGTTTAACCGCTCACATATACATAAAATTAACGACACAACTGATACAAAATTATTTTACAAATGGCGCTAACATAATATTATTAGAGTAAAAATGGTTTGATTGCATCTTAGACATAATATGATAAATGTATAGAAAGTTATCATGTTATGGCTATTAAATATCATTATATTGTTGTGAGTAATATAATATGTTTTGAAAGTTATCATAATTTAGTTGTTAGAAAAATAATTATTTTTCGTTCAACAATACTCAAATTTATAATTGCGATAAACGTTGATATGTTTACAGTAACTATAATATTGTTGATATTAAAGAAAAGTAACAATTATTTGTGTACGACAACAATATATTGTTATATTAAACATAGTGTTGTTTCCCTAACCATGCCCAACTATATTTTTTCTCTGCGTGCAGTTTCACTTTTGAGAGATGTTTCTTTTAAGAAGATATCAGTAAAAGCATCATTACTGAGTTTATTATTGTCAAAAGGACTTGGTTACATTGCAGTATTTTTCAATTGTTTGTAGGGATTTTCCAAGTCGGTCTTATTTGAATGTATTTTACTATTTCTTTTTCTACAACATATATGTATCAACTCGTATGCACATAAAATATAAAAATATTTTCCTTTACTTGAAAGTTATAAATCAATCAAATTTAAATTTTTTATTTGGTATTTAACTACACAAGTTTATATTAAGCTAGAGGCTAAAATTTGCGCTTGTAATTCTTTTTATTGTTGCTGTTGTTATTGTTTTTTTTTTAACAGAAAAATTATAATAAAGTGCGTGTTTTTGTGGCAACTCCCAAAAAGGCCACAGCAACTAGCAGCTTATATTTAACCAAGAAAAATATACTGGTCGTTATCTAATATTATGGAAAATTTGGCTTTCTTTGTCTCTTTCTTCCCTTTTTTTACTTTGTTGTCATAAATTTTTGAGTTTCCCCCTTCAAAAAAATACGCCATTTGGAATGAGTGCACGGCAAGATCATTACCAAAAATGATGTTTTATTTTTCTAGCAGCATCTTCCCAGTTATTTTTGCTTTTAATGCCACAACAACAAACAAAATGTGTTTAACTGTCAACGCATTAAAAAGTTTTTCATCTTTCTTTTTTTTTTTTTTTGGTTCATAGCTTTAAAACTCGACTCAGTTTGAAGATTCATGTCTAGAGAAGAGAGGTGTTTAAAAGTTTATCGTTTTTTGATGTTTTTTGTTTGTTCTCTGGTCTCTATCAGTTGGGCTTTAATTTCAATATGAGTTTTTGTTTTAGTTTTAGGGTTTTTTAGACTGTTTGAATAGAAAATTAAGAAAAACGAAAACTTAAAACATTATTTGATTGAGCCCTTGGCTAAATGTGACTTAATAATTACTAGTGTTTTATGGCCTGGTCTACGCCCTGAAATTAAAACAATAAATATGACGACCCCATACATCGATCGTTGCAGTGGACAATTAACAAAGATTGTTAGGAGAAAAATATTATAATCGTTTATGACGCTTTTCTTTTTGCCTTTGTTAAAATAAAGATTTCATTTGTTTTATTGCTAGTTAAGATAATAAATCAATTTTATTTTGTGCTAGTTAACATTAAGATTCATTTATTTAATTAAGATTCATTTCAATATGTGACACTAAAAAAGGTTAATAAAAAGCCAATTGGAGTTCGATGTTAGCTGTGCCTAATCTTAAATACCCTGCACTGTACTGTGATTTAAACAATACATTTTTTTTCCAAGATTTTGATAAAATCGTGTATAAGATGAAGAATTTAAATTGACCTCATACAGCAGCTGTTGTATGTCGCTCAAGAGCTTTATATTAGCCAATTTTTGTTCGTATAAATATTCTAGTTCGCTAGGACCAGGTAAAATATATAACCATAGTGGAAGGGATATTATGCGTTTGACTGATATTTGCAACACCAAAAAATATTGATCCTAGAAACACTTTTTAGTGTACCTATCTACTAAGAATCTAGGTCGATCTAACGATATCCGTCCGCCTGGAAGGATCGCTGACACTCCATGGAAACTTTGTGTTCAAAATACAGATCGCAGTTTTATAATTAATTTTATGAAAATTTGTACATACTTTTGATTTGTATTACGAAGGAAGTCTATTGAAAATGGTGAGAATCGGTACTTAATTTTAATTTTTTCCGGAAAATAGGTCTTGTGCTCTTTGTATGTTGGCATTTAGATTAAGTTTGGGCCAAAAACATTCTATGCGACCTAAACCATCTTAACAATTTTTATTTAGAATCTGCTATGGGTAAAGCTCCCATAGAAATACCTTTTCAAAAAATAGCTTTCAATGTTGGTATTTATATAAAATTTGACGACGATAACTTTTAGATTCTCGCACAAATGTTGTGCTCGTAGGTCCAGAATCGACCATAGGGGTTTATAAAAACCTCCTCTTTAAAATCAATTTAATACGCCCCGGGGATGTAGGGATCATTTTAAGGATATTTCACATGTTGGTGGCTTATCTTCCGGGGCATATCAGGTACAGCTAATAAGTGGCATTCGACAAAACTCCAAAATTAACAGATCACAGGAGATCTGATCTTCACGATCACTTGCGATCCGGCTGATCAGAGATCCTTTCTGGTTCCTAGGGAATCAGTAGCTCCCGGTGGCTCGGACCGGTCTGACTATTGGTTGAGGACCCCCCGTCAGTATACTTCTTGTGGGAAATAGTTCCAGACTTTCAGGAAGATTTTAGAAGTTTTACTTTTCTGATAATTAATACTTTAGACTTCCGTCGGCTTGAAGGATGTGGTGCAGCGGATTCATGTTTTAATGACGAAGGGATATTTTTGGGGATCCCGTGATTGTTGAGGTTAAAACCCAAAGTTGCAGAAAGGGATATCCTAAAAATCCCACTAAAGGGGAAAACAATTCTCATAAAGGTGCTGATTTAAATCCTAACCTAAAAACATAATTTTGTTTTGGCGGGCCCAAATGGGTTACAATATCAAACATTTTTGAGTAAACACTATGGTGTAGGGCATCAAATGGTCGGGCTTAATAATCTTATGAATAGGTAGATAACCATATTTTGGAAATCGAGTTTGAGCAACATTCTAAAACGATACTGTATTAAAAGTTCATTATAATATAGAAGGGAATATGTTTATGAACTTTTATTACAAATTTATTTGTGGCAATAAGAAAATAGTGCTTAAGTCTATTTTTATAAGTTTTAAAGGAAGCCATTTTAGGCTTTAAGCTTTCTCTTCGGTTATAATTATTTTAAGTTTTTATTCTTTAATACTCCTACCGTGACCGATATAAGTTGTTATTCCAAATTTAATTGCACATTAGAAAAATCCTAAAAATCGTGCAAAATAACTGCAACTTTGTCAATGGGTACTTTTGAGATTACTTTTTCCTTTTTGCCACAAAAAAAAAAAATTTTGAGTAGTGTTTTTTTCATAATTAATTATAATTAAACATACAATTTAAGCCGAAAGGGAAAATTAATGCATGGAACACTTACATGAATAAAAAAATTAAATTAACAAAAATTGTTGTTTCTTTTCTTTTAAAATGAAATTTACATGAGAGTTGTAACACGTTTCTATCTTTTTAAAAACAATAAATTTTGTATGATAAATAAAAACAATTTTGGTAAATTTGTTTTCATGTAACTGTTCAATCCTTCGACGCATATTTTAGAATAACCATAACCAATTTATATTAAATATTTAAGATTCTAAATAATAGACAATTAAACTTATTTCTACTGTCACTTTCATTAAAAATTAAAAAAAAAAATTATTTAAATCCAACAATTGTATTAGTAAAACAAATTAGAAGAGCAAAACTGTCAATGTCATTTGGACACGCGCTTTCTATTCTTTTTTTTTTGTTTTCTAAGAATTTATTGAGATTTGACACTTTTTTTTAAATATTATTCATTCTAATATTTCAACAATTATCTACATAAAAATCCATGTTAATTTAGATTTATTAACTTCTTGAAGTTTTTTTTTTTTGTGAAGTCTGCCGCCCACTTCAGCGCAACATCATCAAATGGCTGAGCGAGTAAGTAAAACTGAGTGCCACAAAATTGAGTTCGTGGAAAATTATTAGACTGCTTTTTTGATCACTGATACATACAGTAAATACTAAATGAAGTTATTATATAACAAGTGCATTTTTATATGAAAAACTACTTAACCTTAAGAAAAGTACTTGTGAGAAAAATAAGTAGCCTCTAACTGAAATAAAATTTGTTGTTCAACACATTTCAATCCTTAAGTACTCTTGTGGTTGATGTCCTGGTATCTAAACATACAAACACTTCAATATAAGTATGAACATCACAATCATGATTATCGCTGTCTTGTACTCAAACTAGAAAGTCAAACTGAATACGAGATCTCCTTTTTGTGTTTCATTTTACAAACCGCCTTTTTTCCTAAGAATTCGAGCTAAAATTTCAAGTCAACAAAATTTTTGAAAAAGGACATTTATATTAAATTAAATATCTAGGGTTTTTGGTCAGATAAGTAACCGTAACCAAAGCCTATTCACTGACAAAGAGAAAAAAAACAATATTTTTTTGTTTTTGTGTTTTTGATCATGACTTAACTAGAAAGTATGTCGTCGTCGTCGTCTTCTCTTTGGCATTTGTTGTAACTTGTAATCCCAGACTTAGCGTTTTTTTCTCTCTCTCTCTGTTTCTATTCTGTTTTGTGGTGTTGTGGGCGTTTTTAACATCACTTGGTCATATTGCTCTATTCGTATAATTTATGTTTTTAGGGTTTTTGCTTGTTGTTTTTTGTGTTCATATTTTTGTCCTTTTTTTTAAAAAATTGGTCAATATTTTTGTTGTTTTTACCAAAGTATTATTTATGAACAATTATTACAACCATATGGTTTAAAAAAATATTTTGTATAGTACTACAAAAACAAATGGTATTTTTTCTCTATTTTATAAAATTGTAAATGTTACTAGATTTTCAGCTTCAGCTTCAGGAAAATAATTTGTTTAAGTTTAACAACGATATTTGTAAGATATTTAAACACTTTCGTAACTCGAAGTAAAAAATAAATAAATTGTTTAATTAAAAATAATAGATTTCTGCAGATGTTAATTATTTGTGTTGAATTTCCATTATTATCTGTATGTATTCACTAAGATTTTTTTTTGTTTTCATGACCAGGGTTATATTTAGAAATTTTTAAAAAGTGGCACAACTATCGATTTATAAAAAAATAAAAGTTGCAAACTTTTTTTAAAAACATAACATTCACCATAACAGGCAACATCTTTCGACTCAAAAAAAAGATAAGTTGCTTAAATTGTTGATACTTTCAAAACCCTTTTGAAAACATATTATAAATAATATGAATTCAAGTTGTGAAAACGGGCCTTAAAGCATTACTATATCGCTTATTTACTTCAATAGTGACATAAATCCAAAAAATCCGTTTCGAGATTTTTGATTTACTCTAACCACTTAGAAAAAATAACTACATACATATTCTCTTCAAACGGGAAAAGTAAAGTTTAAGGCCCGATGTTGAATGTGAACCACACCTAAACGTCAAGTTTTTTTCTGCATTTCATTTGACATTTCTCAATTTCAGACTAACTCAATTTTAACCATGAAAAGATAAACAATCGGGCGTTCAAATCAAAATGCATATCGTGCACTTCGTGATTCAGTGATGAGGCACATTTTCACCTCAGTGGATTCGTCAATAAGGAGAATTGCCGCATTTGGGCGAATGATTATCCGAGGGTGATTGTCGAAAAAGCAATACACCCACACTCACAATATTATTACAGTAACGGACTGTAGTTTATTTAAGAAATATTCCGTTCAGTAATTTTTAAATAAATAAACATTTAAAATTCCAAGCAAATTTATTCTTAACTGATTCTAACAGTTATTCAAAAAACTAAGTGCATATTAATACGGATTTTCAGTTGCAGTTAATATTGTCCGTTGATTGAGTTAAATTCTTCTTTATGTTAAAGTAAATAAAAATGTAATTTAAAGCAACGAAAAGTTCATTTAATTTTTACTGTCAAAAATTCAACCGAGAATTCCGTAAAAACAAATCAATATTCAGTTATCTTTTATAAATTAATTGTCAAAAAATTAACTACATATTCCTTAAATACAAATAAATATGCAGTTATTTTATAAATTTTTACTGTCAAAAATTCAACACCATATTCAGTAAAAACAATTAAATATTCAGTTATTTTATATAATTTTACTACCAAATATTAATTTTTACTTATCTATAAAAAATGAATTGCTTGTTTTGTGTAAGCAATACCCATTTTCTATTTGTTAAAATAATTTAGTTAAATACCTTCATCAAATTTTAAAAGTAAAATAATTGCGAAGCCATATCGGTCATGCTGCTGGTGTCTTATAATTGAGAGTTCTTCTGTAAACAACGTGGTCAGTACAACAAAAGCAAAACAAACGTGTGTAACTGGGTAAGTAAATAAAAATATTCTCCCTCTCTCGCTTATCAGAAAACAAGCGGACAGGTGTCTGTCTGGTATTTTTAGCAATTCGGCTCTTTTGTGGAGTAAACGAAAATTTAATAAAATAACTGAATATTTAATTGTTTTTACTGAATATGGGGTCAATTTGACAGTAAAAAATTGACAGTAAAATTTTAATAAATAACTGAATATTTAATCGTTTTTACGGAATATGGTGTTGAATTTTTGACAGTAAAATTTTACAAAATAACTGAATATTTATTTGATTTTACGGAATATGGTGTTGAATTTTTGACAGTAAAAATTAAATGAACTTTTTGTTAAAAATAAATGAAAAATAGGTAGACCGGTTTTTAATTGAACTTTCATTTATTTTATATTACAATTTCAGTTAATTTTACGTACAGAATATTGTGAGTGCACAAATAGTGACTGTTTGGTTTGGGTCGTATTTTTTCCAAAATTAGGCCGGTCAGGCAGTTACTGGTTAATGGTGTTCGCTATCGTGAGATGATATCGAATTTTTTATGGCCCGAATTTGAAGATATGGATGTGGACGATATGTGGTTTCAACAGAACGGTGCCACTTGCCACACAGCTAACGAAACAATGGCTCTTTTACGCGACAAATTCAATGGCCGTGTTATTTCACGTGGTGGCGATGTCAATTGACTATTTGGTTTGACACCGTTGGACTTCTTTGTTTGAAGTTATTTGAAAGAAAATGTGTACGTCGATAAGCCAGCAACAATTCAAGATATTAGATAATTCGGCACATAGACGGCATAGAACCTCAATGTGCCGAATTATATCATCCTTTTGCTTTTGAATTGTTCTTGGCTTATTGACATGCGCTTTTTATTTAAAATATCCCCAAAGAAAGAAGTCCAACGGTGTCAAATCAAATGATCAAGTGGCACCACCCTGTTGGAACCACATATCGTTCAGGTCTATTTTCTCAATTTCTGGCCACAAGAAGTTCGCGATAGCACAATTAACATCGTGTGTTATGGCTGGATCACCCATTATTTACCATTTTTATTTTTCGAATGTGTTAAATGAATCAAATTTCAATCTATAAAGCTTTCTTGCAATAGTCCTATTTCCTCAATATTTCCCATATTTTTTTTCTTAAGCCAACCTTTTGTTGCCCAAAGGCAGAAATAAAACAGTATTTTTTTTTATCACTTTTGACCAAAAGATTCCAACAACCAAATTATCAAAACATAAAAACAATATGGAAATGTTTGTTTGTAAATGTATGCAGTGAAATACTTTTAAAACGAAACAAAATCATTTGATTGACAAATTAGTTTTAATTTGTTGAGATGAATTTACACAAAAATTTTATGAGCCAAAAAATTTAAAAACAAATTTTTTTGCCCCATTTTTGGGCAATTTTACAGAAATCGACAACGCTGACACAAACGGTAACAAACATTAGCATATGAAAAAAGTATGGAACATATTTGAGGCCGTCAGCGCTATGTTTGACTATTGACTGCCAGCAGTCGTCAATGGCTTTAAGTGTTAAACGGCAAAGCCCTCTGAAGATACAGAGTGGTTGCAATTTAAACATGTCAGGGCAACCTGTCCCTGAAAACGTGGGTTCGAGCCCCGCGGCAGCCAAGAATGAAAAATTATCAATAAATTTTGTTTAATTTCATGTTGTAAAATTCCTTTCTTCATAAAAATTAAAAAGTATGAATTGGGAATTTAGCACATTTAAACGAAACTTGTTGATTAATTTTTTGAATCCCAAGAAAAAGCTTGATAGCTAATACGCATGTGGCAGTGTAAATAAAACTGAATTGGCAAAATAAAAGAAAAAAGTAATTTGTTTTTATTTTTGTTTTTTCTTTACCCACTTACAACTTACAACTACATTTAGAGTTGACAAAAAATCAACCAATTGTATTCAGGACTGTAAGAAAAGATAAACTCACTGTTTATTGTTGTTGTTTTTGTTTAAGCTTTGATATTGTTACAAGTTAAACTGAGCTTTTTAATTCTTATTCGCTTAACAGTTTTGTTTGTATAATATCTTTAGCTTTTCTAAAATCTATGGATGAAATTTCCTGACGATCTGGCCTAAGCAACCAGTGAAATGCGCATAGGAATAGCTTATCCCATCAACAATAAATTTCAGGTTATCAATAACACTATGCGACAGTCAAAATCGGGATGGGTTCAAACTACCGGGGAAAGTTATATCGGTAAAAAAGAAGTAAAACGTGTCCTGGAGTTTCGCTGGGTCACGTCTAGGAATCGAGATATATCGATTTGAAAAATGGCCTAAAAAACATTAACATTTTTATAAAAACCTAAATTTTAGGGCTGCCATACGTCCTATGGATTTGACTTGTAAGCCAAAATATCGGAAATTTTTATAAAATATATTTTATAAAAAACTTTGAAAAATCTGTTCAGATACAAAAAAATTATGACCAAAATTACATTTTTTTTTAAATACCCACTTTTGGGAACCATAGATCTCCCCCAGTCAAAGCTTTATAACTCAATTAAATGGTAAATTTCTTCTTAAGCACGTCGGTATATAAATCTGTCAAATCGGTTAAAAAATGGCTGAGTTATAACCGGAATACTGAATCCCCAAAAATTACTCTTTTTACCTTCGGTGAAGGGTAAAAAAGAGTAAGTTAAAATAATAGGCCATTTTTCAAATCGATATATCTCGATTCCTAGACGTGACCCAGCGAAACGTCGGGACACGTATAACTTCTTTTTTACCGATATAACTTTCCCCGGTAGTTTGAACCCTTCCCGATCACTGACCCCTACCATTTGTTGCACAGTTGAAATGGGAATTTAGCACATTTAAACGAAACCTTGCTGAAAAATAATTAATTAGCCTAATTAAAAATACCAAAATTTGGAATGAATAGTTTTAAACATACATATTATGGTTTATTTTACCATATTATTATCATCGGCAACAAAATTATTGTTAAATAAACCATCCATCAGGAAGCCACAATCATGTTATGATGGCCTGCGAGCATGTTTTGATTAATAATAACAAAAAGTTGTTTAGCACTTATAATAGCCTAGTTCTTTGTCAACCATAGCATGTTGGTCCTAGATAAGAGGAAAATTCTCCGACTCCTACTCTTACATTGATGCTAAATGTATATGAGACTGGTCCTTATTTTACTTTAAACTCTTTTTTTTCTGCGGTACCTTTTAAATGGTTAAATATAGCAAGCAATTTATTCTGTACCAATTTTAATTCAATAATATAAATGTGATTGCATCGCCAATTTCGAAGAATTTTTATTTTGGAAAATATTAGAATTTTTTTTTTTTTAATTTTTTTATGCTGCAAAATTTTGGAGTAGGAGTCGCGAGTTTTTGCAGGTACTTCGACTCTGACTCCGATATAAAAACCTTAACTCCGACTCCACAGCACTGATAAAATGTTTGCCAGGGACAATAACATAGTTAAATTAATCATAAAAAGTTTAAACATTATCGCAAAAAAAAATTTTTGTGTGAGGTGACCATATGGAAAAATGTTTTCTCTCTGCGTGTGTTAGTGAAACATGCTGTAAGTCATCATTCTAAGATTGTGCCATATGCGAATAATCAAATAAATAATAATTAATATTAATAAAACAGTGGTCAGTTTTGAATTAATAGTTCTGGGCTTATTTTTAATTTATCGTCAGAAATGAAGAAAAAAAATCTAACATAGAAAGAACCATGATAGCTTGTCCACATATCAAATAAGATGCAAAAGAAATAAAAAAATACGTATTAAAAAATTTAAGAAATAAATATAAATTAATACTTCTAGATATGGAATGCATTTTGTTAAATGTTGTTTGGCAGTTGGAAAAGATGTTGATTTTGCTATCTACCTACATGCTTCATACATTCTTCATACATGCATACATATGTTCCTCAAACGCTCATGAATATGGCAGTTTTATACAAAAACAAAAACAAAAAATAAACATATGTGTATATATAATATACTACGATAAATCAGTTTTCATTAACCCTTCGGCTAAACAATATTTTTCATTTTTTTCGATAATTATAGTGTACACTTTTGAAAACATCAACATATCAGTTTTAGATACAAAATGAAAGAATTATTTTTTTGTTTTTTAACTTTATTTCGTTTAATACAAATTTTTATTTTATTTCATTACATTTGTTAAACGAAGAATGAGTTTTGTACAAAGAAGGGTTTGTCTTTTTTGTTTGTTTGCCCAGTTGAAGAAGTCGTAGGTTTGAAATTCTTACGATTTGTGTTTTTTTTTCTGTTAAAGAAACAAAATATAATAAATTTAAAAGAAATACAAATGTTTAATGGCTTTTTAGTTAAACAGACTTAAGGTAAAATTTATAGTCTACTTTGAAAATGGCAAATTTACCGCTAATGCATTTTTGCCTTACTTTTTTTATGTTTAATTTGTGACTTTTTATTTAAAAAAGAAAATATTTATTTTGAGTCCGTTAAAATGTAAAGAAAATTCAGTTTTGGGCAGTTCTAGGTAAAAAGAAAAAAAAAACAAAGTATATCCAGGGTAGACCCGTTTATTAGTTATATCACAAGTAATTTCTTTAGGACTAAACAGCAACTATTAACAAAAGAAATTGTAATATTTCTGCTAAGATTAGAGAATTTGAGACACATTTTATGACGATACCGATATCCACATTTGTGCTAAATTTAATTCCAATGGCAACATTTATGGCTTTTAAAGTGATTTTCGGATGTGGGTCTTATTTAAGAGCTAAAACGTTTAAAAAACCGCAGTCAAAGAAGAAATTTCTTCCACTTCTTCATTTGTTATTGGCCAAAAAAAAACTGTTCCTTTTACTTCTGGTTCATTTAATGAAAAAAGTTGCTGTGAAATTATTCAATAATTTTCGGTTTTTGTTCTACAGTTTTTGGTTTCGATGTAGACTGATCTTTATGAAACTTCCCAGTAAAAACTTTTAGCTTTTTGAAAGCACGAAAGCTTCATGAGCGCTGATATTTGCACTGAATTATTACCCACTACTTAGAAGCACCAGAGAAGCGAATACCGTTTAATTGAATTTTTAATTTAAGTATATAAAAATGATTGAATTACTTCGCATTATCCCTTAAAAGGAAGCAGGTTTTAAGTGAATAATTTAAATCATTATTTTTAAGAAATAAATCACGAACAATATTCTAAGTGCACCACGTACGTGACATTAGAATAGCATCCAAAACAAACAATAAAATACACCGCTAATCGAACTTTATATTCGATCTTTCCCCATGGATCTTGTTCATTGTTGTTGTAACATTAATTTTAAAGCATAATTCCAGAGTTGCCAGTATCTGTATTTAATCGGCAGAAAATTTGAATTTTGTTAACTGTAGTTACTAAAAATGAATCAATAAGAAAGTGAGTTTAAACTTTTATTTTTTGCTTTTTATAAAATTGTAATCAGGTTTGGGTGTTTTTTTCCTTTCTACCTTATTTGAAAAAAAAAAAATTACAAGGGTTTTAATTTTTTGAGTCGTGGTAGACATTCTCATGGAAATGCCCATATGTTTAAGACAGCACGGAGTCAGTTAAATCAAAAAACACTTTTGAAAAAGTTTTTTTGGAGAACCCATTGTTATGAAACATTTTCCCCATAAACAATGGTAAACAGGCTCTGTCGTATGGCTCATCGTTTAAAAAAATACGAGTTTTGTTTATGCACTTGTGAATAGACAAATTTGTCGTATTGTTACTTTGTCCTATTGCTCTACATAATTGCTAATTATTTTTAATGATTTAGAAAAAGAATAAAAAATATAAATAAAAGAGGAAAATCTAAAAAGAAAATACGTAGAATAAGTGACAGCTTTGACAGTTTAAGATTTATATTATGATTAATTGTCTCTTGTTAAATCAACCTACTTTAAAATACTCTCTCGCACACTCACATACCATGTTTGTATATGTGTAAAAGCGGTTTTCATCAAACACTTCACAGGGGGTGCTAAGTGGCGCCATACATATGAAGGGAAAATAAAGCTATAAAACTCACACTCATCGCATAAGGTGTATAAAATCATAATATACAAAAAACAAAAATCGAAGAAATAAAATTAAGCCAAACCAAAGAAAACCGCAAACAAATCACTTTTAAACACCCTCAGTAAACATACAATCGTATTAGAAAGGACCACCATTGTTATTAAGAGTTGCGAGTACTCTAATACAGAAACACACTCTTTATAAATACTCTAACTCCCTAGTGTATAAAAACAAACAAGTATAAAGGACCCCTGTACGCCATGCACTTGAACAATGAATATAAGAAAGAAGTTGGTGTAACAAATCGATTTAATCAATTCGTTACGCTTTTTTGTTGGTCAAAATGTTTCATTATTTGAATACAATCAAACGTTTCACAAATATAAATGTTGTACTCAAAACCAGGACACTCATATGAGGACTGTCTTTTTTTTTTGGTTTGTTTTCGAATAATTAATAAAAAAGAAACTCAACTTATTTACACAAAAATACGATGTCATTCTGTGATTCAGAAATATAAAGTAATGTAAAAATGCAGCTTACATTAAACATTTTCCTAAAAAGGTTTTATAATTCCTTTACATCTCTGGCCGTAGGACTTTCTTTCACAACAACTCGTATTAAATGAACTGCAAGTAACTGACAGTCGACCACTAGAATTTTGTGGGGGGTGTTAAACTGTATACAACTGACCAAACAATTGTTCAACAATAATATTTTTGTCCTTTAGCTGGTGACAAAAACAAACAAATGGAGGTTATCGAAATAAAATGACAAACAAATAACAGCCACAGAAATAAAATAAAAACAACTAAAGAACAATAAACCCATCATGAATAATAAAAATAACAACATTTTGAATACGAAATATTCGTATTGAAACAAATAAATGAACGAACAACATTCATTCAAACTTTTATTTATTTGGACTCTCAAGTCTGGAAAAAATGGTAAAAATAGGAAAAAAATGCTTGGTCATTTATAAGGATCCATTTGCACCAGCAGCTATGCATGACACAGTGTTGTAATTGTTTTTTTTTGTTTTTGTTTTTATTTATTTCTTTTTCTTAGTTGTATTGTTAGGCCGCGGC
Source organism: Pollenia labialis (assembly GCA_949318255.1). Taxonomy (NCBI): domain Eukaryota; kingdom Metazoa; phylum Arthropoda; class Insecta; order Diptera; family Polleniidae; genus Pollenia; species Pollenia labialis. The sequence goes on from OX439142.1 coordinate 122,404,633, forward strand.
AGCAGCACGCGTTTCTAATGGTCATGGACAACAATAATCTTTAAGAACCGTATAAATAGAAAACTGGATAAAAGGAACATTTGGTACCATGAAACTAGAAATTTCAAGCCTTACATATGTCGTGTTTTCTTTAAGTTTGGATTTGGATTTTGTCCTTGTTATGTTTTACATCTTAATTTTGTTGAAAATAAAACATTTGTTTATTTACTGAATGTGAAAGTGTTTCTTTAATGGCTCCATTATTAATGAGTAAGGAAATCCACATAATGAGCTTGTCAATGGTGATGGCACGTCTTCAAATATGCCTGGATTTTGTGTTTAGTAAAAGAAGTGTTTTTGTATTATGTAGGACTAGGTTGAATAAGTTTAAAAGAAAAAGCTTCTTCCTATTCCAAGTCCCATTAGTCATGTTGTTTCCGTTAGACACCAACCAGTACACTGAAAAGACAAAGTGGTGTCAATAGTACGGTAAGTACGGATTTTCTTAAATGAAGTACAGAATACTTGGTTCAAGTACGGACTATTCAAATGCCCCGTACTTAAAAGAATTTAAAAACGAGATTGACCTTATTTAAATTGAAAAATAATGTATCTTAAACTGTGCTTGATTCAAGAATTTCTAATTTGGTTTAATCTTAATTCGTACTTGAACAAATCCGAAAGTGAGATTGATTCGAAAGTAAACTCTTACCCCAGAGAACCAGAGATAGAGAGAATATTTATAATTTACTTATCCTTTAAACACATTTATTTTTACTTTTGTTGTATTCCGTCCTTTAATTACAGAAGATGTCTTCATTATAAGACACCAGGTATGGCTTTCGTAATCATTCTGCTTTGAAAATTTTATGTTTTTAATTAAACAATTTTACCAAAAAGAATATGGGAATTATTGCTTCTTATTTTACTTTATAAATATGAAATTAATTTATATTTTTCTTTTTGTAGTGTTGTTGTTGTTTCTTCAACAAACTTTCTAAAACACACGGGTATGTACGCATAAAGAATGCAATGAATTTCGAAAGTTATCCCTTTAAGGATTTTTTAAAGTACTTTTTAGTGTTATTCGTACAAAATTTTTTTTAGTACGACACGTACTTAAAGTAAGGAGAACAAATTTAATTTAAAACCTGTTTTTTTCTCTCCATGTAAAACCTTTAAGAATATTATTTATTATACAGAATGTTTTTATATTTGATACACAATATCCGAAAAAATGTGGAGGTAATTGGAAAGTGCGCGTGCCACAAAAAAAATTTGTTTAAATTTTTTAATTTAGATAAAGAATGTCAAAACAAAATGTAACAAAAATTAAAAAAACATAATGAACAGTGTCAGTGCTTTATAAAAATTTATTTGAAAAAGTTTTATTCAATTTAAATAAAGTCGTTCAGTTTGAAAAAACTCTTTATTAATTTTCACAGCAAAAAATAAAAATTGATTTCAATAAAAACTTTGTGATTTTAATTAAAAAATTAATCAAATTTCAACCAGTAAACAAATTAATGTTGTAATGTTGATGATATTAATAAACGTTTAATTTAGTTGATTTAACTTTTAATTAAAACTGATTTCAATTATCAATTTTCATTTGGCTAATTGCGACGCCCATGGTGTTTACACATTTTTCTCATTTTCTTGTAAAAAACACTTTGATTGGGGAATGTATAAAATTCCGCCTCTAGGCGGGGTAGCAAAAAAAGTCATACAATTTTTAATTTTGACAATATATCCTTAATAAATCATTCTAGGTGTAAATCAAAGCTTATTTTATCAAAAAGTTTTCATTCAGTGGAAACACTCTTACGAGCTTGACAAAAAGTACAATGTCATCTTGAATTTGAACGGCAACGTTCATTTTGTATTCTTTGTGAAGAAAGTTAATATTGTGCATTTAAAAAAATAATATTTTAAAACTATCTAAACGTTCAATTGAAATATTTATTAAGTTTTCATTTAAAAAAATATAATTGCTGCTGAATATGGATGTTTTTGCTGAACCCGTCTGGAGGCGAGCTGGCGCACTAACATAGAAAATGCCGATATGTGCATTAATATTGTGAATAGAAAAAATAAAACTTCAAGATGCGTATCTTAACGTTCAATTAATATAAATAATAATGTTTTATTAAAAAAAAAATAATCGCTTTTGAGTATGGATGTTTCTGCTGAACCCGTCTGGAGTCGGACTGGGGAATAATAAGTTGATGACTTTAGTTATTTGACAAATTGTTTACTTAAAATAATTACAATCAAAAAATTTTATAAAATAAATTCACAATCTTGCATAATTGCAAGTTGAGTAAGAAAAAAGTAATTTAAAAAAACCCGACAGCAAAAAAATAAAAAATTTATGCACTGGAAAAATTGAAAAAATATTGGGAATCTAAAAAAATTAAAAACTGTCAAATATAGCAGATCAAATTCCTAAAGTTAACTTGTAAAGTTACCATGAGGATAAACCTGCTGTTTTCTTATCAGTTACTTTTTGGGTTAATGTGAACTTGTAATAACCAAAAACCATTTATCCGTCAGAAAGCATCTTAATAATGGCCCTTAAATACATATGAATTTCGTATAGATGAAGATAAATAATATTCGTTATAATAAACTTCTACATGACTCTTAAGCTACGTTTGCACTTATTAAACATTTGACCAAATAAGCATAACCACTACTTTTGTTAATAGTTAGTGAGCTTTAACCAAGTCTTAATATCACTAAATTAAACTAATTATTCTGCTACCCATAGCAAAAAATTGTTTTTTGTAAGATCTGGTATTATATTTATTTGACAAGTGTCACCGTAGCTTTAGCCTCAAGACAAATTTTTGTTCTGGTGGATCCATTATTGCCCATGGGTCGCCAATAGGGTAACTACTGTAGTGTTGGGTATCATATGATCGGGCTTGACCGACTATACTGTCTGACTTGTTTTTTATTTGAAATTTACTTAACAGAGTTAAGTATCAATTACCGAACTAAAATAAATTTTTCTTAAATAATTTAAATTTTGAAACATTTTGTAGTTTCAAAATTTACAAGTCAGACTTTTTTGTAAGTTAAAACGATTTATCGCTCATTTGCTCATCATCCTCATAACTTAAAAAAAGAAAAATTTTGAAGTTAGTGATGCAGAATTGTTCTCTATGTTTTCCTTTATATTGTGTTAAAAAATGCATATTTTATACTTTCCCTATATTTTTTTTAAATTGGTGCGAGCAAATCAAAAACTTTAAACCCTCTTATTTTGCAGAGTATATTTTGAGTTATGTCGACGTTGCATCAAATGAGCGATATGTGAATTAAAATTCAAAATCTTTCCATTTGTAAACATTTATAAAACAGATTTAATTTTGTCTTTTAATTTATCAAACTAGTTTCTTTACAATTTAATGTATTATTTCTCCACATCTGCAATTTTATCCAAGATTTTTTTTTTAATATAATAAAAATGAAAACAATTAAATGTAACCAAAATGTTTGTATGAAACTTTCATAAAAATTCATCTGCTCTTCTAACACCCACGTTATATGATCTGCAGTTTCCTCCAAGATTTTCACTGCATATTTGCTGTCTCTAACGTCTGATTTTTTCTTTTATTATTGCATTTAAGTTTTCTGATAGGCGTAGTTCTTTTTCTTAGACTTGTAAAAGAAAGTATCAAATTGTAACATATACAATATCTGACTATAAGGATGACAACATATGCAGCTAATTTCCTATCAAATCAGGAAGGAAAATCTATGATTTCATATGAATACCCTTTTGAACTTTAGGTTGTGTGTGTTTTTGTTTGTCTATCTTTTGATATCAATATACTTTAAGAGCCTTTAGAGTCTAATAAGTTTACAATTACACTTGAAATGTATTCAATTGAGTTGAGTGCATTAAAATAAAAAAATAATAAAAAAGAAACTATTGACAGGAAATGTCAAGGATATCCTTAACACTCGTTATTCATTTCAAACAATATAAACACACAAATATTATTTCGATTTTATGAATGTCGTTGTTGTTTTACATTTTCGTCGTCAACACGATTACAAACTGTTGATAAAAATGTGCAAAAAAATAAAATAAACTAAAACGGAGCAAAAAAAAAAAACCATTGTGAAAAATATTTATAAATTCATGACATATTAAACTACTCCATGTACTGCATACAGCAGCAGCATCCTTAAACAGGAAATACAGGCATGCTGACATACGAGCAATTCGCAAACACACACATCAATACATGGACACACACTAACAAGTCCACATGTATGTAAATATTGTATAAAAAATTGTCTCTTGTTCAGACTTTCATGCATTTTTTTGGTTTAATGTTTTCAACAAAGGACTTTTTGCGTATGTGGTAGTTATATTTTGTCAGCCCCCCCCTGTCGCACTCGTATGTTTCTGTGTAAAAAACTACAAACAACTTTTGTTGTTCACAATTTTGTTTTATCGGTTTTTTACGAATATGAGCACATTTTATTATAATAAAAAACATTGACAATATTCTTGTTCTTTGCAAAACAAGTAAAATGCTTAAAAAAAGTGAGAGATAGAGAGAGAGAAAGAAAAAGAAAAACCAGTAAATTTTGTTTATCAATAAATTTTCTGTGATGTCAAGCTTTTTTTATCATACTCTAGTTTGGTTCTTGTTTTTTATCCTTCAGAAAACATGTTTATAAAAATATAAAAACTTTTTTCTTGTTGTTTTCTTGTTGTTTGGGGTTTTTATGGTGTTTTTGTCATTTAATATAGATTTATGACCATTAAGATCTTGAGGAAGGACATTTTTTTACTAGTTAAGTGCGAGTAATGGACTTCCGTTTCCTTTGAATATTAAAAGGAAATATATTAATTGAAATAAATAAAAATGGCTTTTGAAAATTTAGTTAAAGAAAATTGAAGAATAAATTGCAATTCACTTTCGAATTATTTTAAAACGAAATATTACTCTTAAAGTAAAAACAAATTTTTTAGTAAAATAAAAAAATTGTACTATTTTAAACAATGTGTTAATTGATTCAATGAAAATAATAATTAACATAAAATCTATGTTAAAAATGGTAGAAAGATGTATAAATTACACTACTTATTTTCGTGAAATCGGTTCATAATTTACCGTAGGTCCCATGCTGATTGTCGGAAAACAATTTAATACGCTAAATACATATAAAGTTTGCATTTTGATTTGGGGCAGCAGTTAAATCAATTAGAAAATACAACCACACGGAATTTTTGGTTTTGCTTTTTGTTTTGTGCATGTACAAACACATTTTTGCATTAATTATTTTCAGAAATTCTAATAATAATATTTCTATTGAACTTAATGTTGAACACGGTTTCCTTCTCAAGGACATTATTAGCAGAGTTAATCAAAAAATTCAATATTGTATTCCCTATCAACTAATGGGGAAAATTCAAGATGAATTTGTGTTATAAAACAGGGTAAAACAAAAAAATTTAGTAAACAATTTCATGATTGATTGAATCCCAAAATTCCCGGGATTCAAAAAATTTAAATCGCGGACTAAATCCCGTTATTTTAGGGGTTGGCATCTCTAAAAGTAGCTAAATTCTTTAACTGGTTTCCTCCTTTTTTTAATGTTTGCATAGTTATTTCATGTTTAATTTGGCGCGTTTGAATTTTTCGATATTACAGGCCGAGGAAATGGCCCACAACTAAGTACCGTAGCACCAGATTGGCTTTATGGTAGAGCTGAAAAGTAGGGTGCCCCGGTAGGCTAGCTGGTAGTGAGCTAGTAAATCACTGTGGGGGTTGCGGGTTCGTTTCCCGCCAGAGACTCTGGTCTCCTGCAGACAAGCGTAGAGCTTCGCGGGATTAGCATAAGAAAACCAAGTTACAGTGCTAAATTTGGCTGTGTCGAATCTTTGATACCCTCCACGGACAGTTCGAATATTTCAGTAGTGATATCTATATTAATGATATCTGGTATTAAAAAACATAAATTTCAATACAGCGGTGAAATAAGTTTTAGCGTTTACAGTGAATTTCAGAAGGCTGCTAAATATGGAATCTAACGTAAATTATGGACCGTGTATCACAAAATTGCATGAAATTTTTTCTGGTCATATGAAGCGAAGTTAGAAGAAATGTTACCACAATTAATTAATGGGGGGCCTATACTAAATTATGGACCGATCATAACGAAATTTATAAATGTGATTTCTAGTCCTATGAAACTGTGAGGTAGTAAATTTTATTCTGATAGCATTATTAATTACGGTTTTAGGCGTACTAAATTGTTTTCCGGGAGTAGGGCTTATATGGGGCCCAGGGTAAATTATAAACCGATCTTCACGAAATTTCATAGTGTCATTTCTAGACCTATAAAACTGTGATGTATCAAATTTTGTAATGATAACATTATTTATTACGGTTTTAGGCCTTCTAAACCGTTTGCCGGTAGTAGGGTTTATATGGGGCGTGATTTCCAGTCGAATAAAACGAAAAACAAAATCTTATATCATTCCGTGCATTGTTCCACCATTTATGGTAGTTTGGTTAACAAATCAATTGTGGTTCCACATTTTGATTCATAGCTCTGATCCTAAAGAGACGATTTTGCTGGATTTCAATCCCAAACTACTTAGGATAACTTCAAGCAATTTTGCATCAAATTTGTTTTTTTCTTTTGAGTTATTCGAAAGTGAGCGTGTTTTCAACAGACGGACAGACGGACAGACGGACATGGCTTTATCGACTAAAAATTAATGAAGGAGCCAGAATATATATACTTTCTGGGGTCCGAGATGAAAAAATAAAAAAGTTTCACACAGAATGACAAACTAAGTATATCCTCTTCACAACTAAATGTGGTGGAGGGTATAAAAACTTAAATTATAAATGTATTCATATGCCTGGTTTTTATCCCAGAACCTTGTAAATAAATATTTGAAATATTTATACTATTCAATAAAAAAGTAACTATAAATAAATTTTTAAAAGAAATTTTAAGCAAAAAAAAACTGTTTCGGCAATTTTGATCCATGATTACAGAATAAACGTTAATTAGCAATTTTCGGAACCAATAGATGTAAAAATCCGTGTTTTTATATAGAAAAAAGTGTTGGGATTTGTGTCTTTTCGATTTGTGCCGCATTCACTCGGCATTCGTTAACGACGCAATTCAGGACTTTTTTTTAACTTAAGACAAAATTTAGTTCTTTTTCAATTTGAAACGACAACTATTTAAAAAAGCATTTGTCTTCTTAATGTATGAATGCAATCAAAGTTGATTAAAATAACAAAATTATCTTCTTACAAAAGCGTTGGATAAATTTCTTTTCTTTTTCAATTTATTTGGAATTTTATTCCGTAAAGATAAGTTGATACAACATGCAGTATGTGGGTATAAATCCAAAACGTACCGTGCAAAAAAATAAACTTAAAAAATAAAGTGCATATAATGCCAATGATCTTTGGGTTAAAAGATAAAAATCTAATATTGTTGTACTGGCAACTTTTGTAATGCGAAATTGTGTATGATGTACATCATGTAGTGCACGAAAGGAATACCGTACAGACTTAAACATATTTCAGAAAACAAACACACATACACACATAAACAGACAAGTAAAATAATGCTGTAAGCTTAACTGGAAATACGCGTGGAAAATGTTAAATAAATTTTCAACATTTAAAACATGTACATATGCATTTAGTATGCGCTAAAAATGAAACTTGTGTACATTTAACAAATTTGTGTGTGTATGTGTGCATGTGTAGTATATGTTGTATGCATTTTTTAAAGGTGTGCGGCACACTTTGCTGTAGTATCAATGCAGATCTTAAATGTTTTTCTATAGAAGACATCATTACAAATATGAAGGACGTTTTAACAACAACGCATTTCTAGAGAAATATTTATATTTTTCTTTGTTTGCATGTATGTACTTGTTTATACCTGTGCAATGTCTTTAGTTTATATGAAGAAGTAACGAAAAAATATTAAAAGAATTTTTAATTAACTTACAAAAAATGATTGCAAAAAGTTTTGTAATTAAATTTTTAAAAAAAATATGTTTAAATATAATGTATGAGGGCAAATTTTTATGTATTTAGTATTGGAAAATATGCGCAAAAACACGATTACAAAAATTCGAAATATTAATTAAAAATATATTACAGAAATTTAAATTAAAATTAAATTACTTTTTCTTGAAATTTTATCAACAGAGATTTCTTTATGAGGTCGATATGAAGTGCTCTTGTTAAATTGAAATCAAACAAGTTAGAATGCTATAATCGACTGTGCTGAAACTTTGATCCCTCTACCGATAGTTAGAATATTTTAGGTGTGGGTTTTATACGAGACATATGGTAAATTATGAATCGATCTTCGGCAATGTGATTTCTAGTCTTATGGTTCAAACTATGGCTGCCCACATTTTATTAAAATAGCAATTTTCGTTACGGTTTGACGCTACTAAGCCGTTTTCCGGCATGAATTTTTATATGGGGTTTATGTTAAATTATGGACTGATCCTAACGAAATTTAAGAGTGTGATTACGAATCATATAAAATTAACACAGAAAAAATTTGTTACAGTAGCTTATTAGTTACGGTTTTAGAAGTACACGTATTTTTAAAAAGGGCTTTATATGGGGCTTATGGTAAATGATTGACTGATCCTCACGAAATTTTGCTTGTCATAGGAAATTATGAAAGCCAACGTTCGAAACGGTGACTGTACATGAAGAAGAGAAGAGAAGAAATTCAAGATTTGGTATCTTGTCCTTTTAAATTGTTTTTCTCATATTACGATTCAATGCATTATTCATTGGCTGGTCTTTAAGTGCAGGCTGTAACTTCAAATTCTCTCTTACTGCGGTAGGCGTTTTTTTAAACATTAAAATTCTATTTTAAATACAATTTCAACAAAACCAACCGCCTAAACGATCTGCCAAACAAGATTTACCAGCCGGTTGGGGTCTAATTCGCATTCTAAAGTTTTGTTTCGTATAAATTGTATGCAAATTAAATGTTTTGACATACAAAAAACGCTTGCCGCTCTTATATAAGTAGCTCACTAAGAATCACTTTTATTATATAAACATTTTGTATTTTCAAAAAATACTTTAATAATAAGCTGGCAAATGCGCGACCTAAAAAACCTGCACTGTGAACTTGCTCTATTTTTTTCTTGCGAAAACAATAAGGCAAGTTGTTTTTGTTTTTATTTTGTTTTTTCTTAACCTACTTACACCTACAATTAATGTTGGGAGAATTCCAACCAATTGTAGTTAGGAATGTAAGGAGCAGTGTTACCACCAGCATAATTCAAAATTACACTTGAGATGAAGCAAAATTACCCGATTTAAATGATATTACACCTGATATAAAATTGAAATATTATTTAATAAAAAGACATTTACAAAGAAGCAAAAACACTATAAACTCGTTGAAAGAATGTCAAGCTGTTAAGAATCTTATTGTTATTAAAAAAAAATTAACAAATATAACATTAAAGAACTAAAACAATTTTAAAACTCCTAAAATAATGAGTTTAACTTCCACATTTGCTTGCATATATCTAGGAAAGGTTCAAAATCAGCCATTTTCATCGATTTTCGCAACATATAGGCGACTTCATGGTTTAAATGAAGCGATTTATTTTTTCACAAACCAAGGCGATTTAGAGAAAATAAACTGTCAATTAGACATCAAGGCCGTGCGATATTACACCTCTTGATTTTTTTCCGTAGGGCTGTGAAGTCACTGGTTTATGCTGATAAACTAGCAACAATTTACGTCTTGGAGGTCAACATTGTTCATTTTATTCGTGACATTCAGACAGCAATGCTCGAAAAAGAGGAACAAAATTGGACGTCTGCAATGCGTTTCGTTAAGGACAGGCGCGGTGCCTATTTGTTTTAAATAAGTTTCGAATGGAAATGATGAGTAATACTCTGCGATTTCAATTCATTTTTGTATGCTGTCCACCATTTTAAGTTTCATGGTCTTAAAAAAAATACCCTTTATACCTTAGTTAGTAAACAAAAATCTTTAAACTAAAGCATTTGAACGTTCAATTAATTATATGTTGGAATATTGGAAACATTTCTTCCCACAGGCTATTTTTTCGTTTGAATTGCTTTTTTCAATAAACTTCAGGTTCTAAATTACTATGATAGACATATTTATCCAAATCTAAGATCTATCTTGCGACATTTATAACCAAACTTGAAAATATATAAGTATTTTTAATGATTTCTTACAAAGAAACCGAGATTTTGGTTCAGAAGATTGTGCAGTTTTTATCAACAATTTTTAAAAAGAAATAAATATTATCTTTAAAATCAAATCTTGATTTTTTTGGGTAGCTGAATTTCAAATAACACCTGAATTACACCTAAGAGAAATTACCCACGCTCTACCCACGACAGTAAAAATTATACCAAATTCGGGTAATTACCCACAAAGTGGCAACACTGGTAAGGAGGGATAAACTCACTGTTTATTGTTGATGATTTTGTTTAAACTTTGATATTGTTACAAGTAGAATTGTTGCTGTAATTCTTATACGCTTAACAGTTTTATTTGGTTTTATATCTTTAGTTTTTCTAAAATCTTTATGGATGAAGTTTCCTGATGATCTGGCCTAAGCAACCAGGGAAATGCGCATATGAATAGCTTATCCCTTTAACAATAAATTTCAGTGTTTTTATCAAGAATAAAAATTGGGAATTAAGCACGACAAAGAAAATCTTGTTAATTAGGCAAATTTTTATATAAAATTTTATGAAAAATGTGGTTTTGACGCAGTTCTGAACACTTAATCGTAAAAATTTAAGCCTCATCGTAAGACTCATTCCCATTTTCCATAACCTCCATCGAATATTAGAATGTTTGCTTTATTAACCAGAATTGCTCCTAAATCCCAAAAATAGGGCTTAGTTTACAAACAGAGCTGTGTAGTCGTCTTCTGAAATAAATTTATAAGCCCGAAATGTCAAATTCTATGGTTAAAATATGGTTTCATTAAATGTGCTAAACTCCCAATTCATACTAATGATAATTATATATTGTTAATGGGATAAGCTATTCCTATGCGCATTTCACTGGTTGCCAGATCGTCAGGAAACTTCATCCAAAGATTTTAGAATAACTAGAAAAGATCTTAAACAAAAAAAACTGTCAAGCGAATAAGAATTATTAGCACCAGTTTTACTTGTAACAATTTCAAAGCTTAAACAAAAACAACAACAATAAACAGTGAGTTTATCTTTTCTTACAGTCCCGACTACAAAAATGGTAAATAGACCGAAACATATCATCTTCAACCAAAAAATTTTTAAAGAAAATTTTAAACATATTATGTTTAAAATAACCATATTATTGTCAGCGATAACCATATTATGGTTAAACTAGGCATCCATCAAGAAGCCAAAAGTATATTATTGTTGACTCCAAATATGTTATGATTAATAATAATTAAAATTTGTTAAACACTTACAATAGCATGGTTGGTTTTCAACCATAGTATGTTGCTCTTGGAAAAGAGGAAAATACAATTGTAAATTAAAAAACAAATTATTATCATATTTAACCAGAACATTTTTAGAGGCAACCATAATATGGTTGTGGCTTCTTGATAGAGGACTAATTCAACCATAATATGGTTATCGCTGACAATTATATGGTTATATTCATCATAATACGTTTAAAATTTTCTTTAAAAATAATTTGGTTGGAGGTGTACGTGTACGTGTACGTATGTATGGTCCCATTGGTATGTACAATATTTAAACAAACTTTAAAATTATTACTAGTTTTACTTAAAAACTCTAAGAAAACCAAAACAAATCTCTCGGAAATCAATAACCATAACAATTTGTTGCAATATTTAAAACAAACACGTGACTTTAGAACGAACATACGAACACACACAAAATCTACAATACATAAACATCAATGTGTTTGAAGATTAAAAAGAATTTGTGACGCAAATCTTGCTGAGTTGACTTTAGACATTAAGTTCAAATTGAAATTTATACCCATCAAACCAAATTATATCCTTCCGTTAAAATTGATTGTAGAATAAAACAAGAAGTGTGGGTTCACAAAGTTTATTCACGAACGAGTTACTTACGCTCGTTAAGCGGTTATAAAATTACGTCCAAACTTCTCTAAATTTCTAACATTATCATCCCTTGTTAAAAAAAAAATTTAAAATTTTTTTAAATTTAAAAGAGTGTGTCAGTGAGTAGTGCAATCAAGTCGTTGTTGTTATTAGAAAAAAAAATTATAATTTATTAACGTCAACAAACAGACGCCCTTAAGGCCACAAATTGAAAATACTAATACACATTCAGTCACACACACACACACACAGTCATATTTGCTTATACAAAAACAGAAACGGACAGACGTCATATGTCATTAACTGCTATAGTATACGCTTTAGCACCCACATCCTTAAATTACTAACAAGAACCCGTAAAGCCACCATCTATTTCATTCCATTTTTTTTACACGTTCATAATTATTTATTTGGGGGGTTTGATGCCATCTCATTTTGATGTTCTTGTTCTCGTATTTGTTTTTGAAAACCATGCAAGATTATTTATTTAAAGTCTTTGATACACTTCCCTTTTTTCCAACTATAAAATTTTTAAGTGGCCATCCAAGCGGATGCATTTTAATTTGTTGTTGTCATTAGTAGCAGGGTTGTGATGAAAATTTGTTAAAAGAAAACTTAAATTACATGGAGATTGGCAGAGTCTTGTAGTCATTTTGCCTTTGACTTGTGTCAGTTTGAATTTTATTTTATTTTTACGTTTTTGTAGTCAGACAACAATTGACACTAATGTGTCAAAGGTCACGTGGCTTTTTTTTTGTTAACGAATGTTACTTGTCAGAAAATGTTTGATTTTGAATTGGAAATTATTTTAAAGCTTTGAATGTAAAACTTTACAAATGTGTTTAAATAAATCAGCTGTATTAATGTTAAGGGTTGCGAATTACGATGATTTTTTTTTTAATTTAAGATTTAATATGAGGTTTTCACAATTTGGGTGTTTCTCATTTTTGTTATAATTTTTTTTAAAACTGATTTATCGAATTGTGGACTAACATTCAGTATTGTCCTATAAGGACCAAGTTTTACTTAGATCAAGCAATGCCTTTGTTTCGTAGCAGTGTAAGAAGCAATTTATTATAGTGAAATTATATTGGGCACCATTCACAGGTATACTAACACAATTGATCTATTTCAAAAAATCTATCTTCTGAGTAGTTTTGGAGGAAAACTCTTTTTTAATATCGTAAATATAAAAAAAAAAAAAAAAATTCGTTGAAAAAATTTCCCCTACAGAAATCCCAACGCATTATTATCATTAAAATAGAAGAAAAAACATTAGTTATGAAAAATAAATTTTATTCCAATATATATATTAAAGCTTTGACATAAAATCAGAACAAAACCAAAAAAAAAATAATACATGTGTTTGTACTTTTAATTAAATTCAATAGAGTCTTTAAACATTAAGCGGCTCATACACTTGCAATTAAATTGTTCAATTTTACGTATTGTACAATTATATCGCCTATGCGTATGTGATATTTGAAGGTTGCACAATATATTGGGATCATAAATGAAACCATTGTGCGACTTATTGTATAATAAAGAACAAAATGGAAATAATATGGCGAATATCATATATTATAATATTGCATGTGCATGGGCCGCTTTAGGTGTGATCCCGTACTCAACGTTGGGAGACCGCGGGATCCCAATCTTACCGAAAACTGTTCCCGTTATCAAAGTTTGGTAAAGTGGGAGAGCTTTAAACAGAATAATATTCATCTTCTGGCACGAAGTAGCTTGAACTTTTTCTTTGGGCAAAATTGTTAAACAATCAGCTGTGTCAAAAATAAATAAAAAGCTGCAAGCAAGTTAACCAAAATAATTAATACATATAAGAAATATTTATAAAATAAACAATAGAAAATGTTACAATATGTAAAGCCCTTATGACACAATTTTTTTTATTCATTAATTGATAGAAAGAAGCAGTAAATGCTAGAAAGAGCAAACTATAAAAAATGTAAACAAAGGTTTTTAGTTTTTTTTTCTCTTGATATGGTTTAGTTTCAGGGATGGCGTTGAGAAATTTTAAAATTGTACCAACAACCTTTAAAAATTTTACTTTTTTATCCTAATTGTACTAAAAGATTTTTTTAGTTGAAATTAATTTTATTTATGTTCTTTAAAAACATCACACAAAAAGGTATTATAAATCTTAGTTTAAAAGTTTCAACAAAAAAGTACAATTGAAACAACTAAGCCATCACTGCCCTACAAGAAATGCATAACCAAAACTAAAAAAATTACTATTACTATAACACTATATTGGTCAACACTACCGGTCATATAACTAGTAAAATGACCGGTAGTCTTCTTGTAGGGTGTTCTGTTAGTTGTATTAAATGTTGCCAACTTTTTGTTTATGGGAAACCTAAAAACAAAAAGCGGTTAATCGCCGAATTTGCCTATAAACCGCTAATGCAGCAACACTTTTAATATTTCAAGCTTGAAATGTTAATTTTAATTTGAACAATTTTACATTTTTTTGACATAACTTAATTTTTTATCGATAACTTTAGTAAAATGTTTAACAGTTTGCCATTTATCTTAATACATCTGAATCCTTCGCACTTGGTAAATTTGTCTATTACTTTATATTTGCACTGTTCACCAAAACTTGAACAATGCATTAAAAATGTAGTGTCATAAGGGCTTAAGTAAATGCTTAAATTTTAATTTTATGCACTTTAATGTGTCATTTATGTATTTTTTAAATTTTATTTAAACATATTTCATATTAACGTTTTCTTTTAGATCTGAAATTTGGGTTTTATTGTTGCCGTAGTCTTGTACATTTTTGTCTATTAGTGACAGAAATTTTAGTTTACTCTCATTTTACCGAAATTTAAACACAAATTACGGGATCACACCTATTGAATGATAACTTAGAAAAACATATGCATAAATATTTGTGTCGCCAACATTTTAAATCATAAACAGCCCTGGAAATATATTTTGAAGCTATTTAGGGGAACAAAAAATCCCTACATTTTGAAGATTATGAAAAATCTGTCCGATTTTCATTCCATTTTTATATTAGTATTAAAAATACCTACATGTAAAGTTGTTACAACTATTTAAAATTTCAATCATTTAATTTTGGTACTTTTCAGATGAACCGATTTTTTTTTACAATTTCGTCCGATATGTTTAAAGTGTAGCAAAAAACGTTGTCTAATTTTGCACCTTCTAATATGCGTATTAGTAAACATAACAGTTCTGTGTAAATTCTCGTTCTCAGTTTACTCTTTATTAAGACCAATAAAGAATTTTTATTTTTTTGTTCAAATGAGTAAAATAAACTGTATTTGTTTTCGTTTCGTGCACTGCAAAGAGCCAAAATAACAGTATGCGCTTAAGTTGCAAAAAGGTGGCATGTGTATCTTGTTACACTTTGAAGATTAATACTTTTCTTAAATTTATTATGTGAGTTTTTAAGTAGTTTTGGGATGTAAAAAATGCTAAATAATTATAAAAATGTCCTAACTAGCACTAAAAGTAATAAACTGGCAAGCCTGCTGTAAACCAAATTTGTCAATAAGAGAAAAAGTACAACATTTTCCCGGTTTTACCTCTTATTAAGAACCCTATATTTTAATCTGGGCCGTATGCTATCTCTTTACCAAATTGATCAAAAAGAAACATTGTATTGTAATATAGGCTGTAAATTTTCTAAAAAGAGTAAACGTATCTCTTTACCTAATAAAAGTTACCCTAAATTTGAATCAGGGCCATACGATATCCGTCTACCCAATTTCATCCCAATCCATTAAGCGGTTTTCGCGTAATTGCGCTACAAGCTAAGAAACTCATAAACATATAAACTTTCATATTCAAAATATTTCTGGGTTGACACTGTGAAAGTTTTCTTTCAAAAATTTCAAGTGCCTTGGTAGGATGGGGAAGAGAAGATTAGCATGTTCTCTTTAAAGATATTTAAAACTTGAATAGATACGTACTTATATGGACACATTAGGTCTACATTTTTTAAAAAAAAATGGGACCACGAGGGGGCAGAAGAAAATTCCTGCCTCTCCGAAACTGTCCAATAGATTTTTATGAAATTTAGAACATAGTTAGATCCCTATTTATATTAACACATTAGTTATGAATTTTTTTTAAAAACAGGACTATGAGGGGATGAAGGGGACAATTTATCCAATTTAAATTAAATTTATTATTTAGATAGATGACCTTTTATAAAGACAAATTACCAATACGTTTCTTAAAAATGGAACAGAGAGGGGTCCTCTCCGGAACTATGTAACAGATTGTAATGAAATTTATTATTTAGATAGACATATAAGAATTTTTTCTTCAAAGATTGGACCACCATGGGTAGGTAGGGGGCAGTTTGATTTAAAAGATAGATCCCTATTTAGATGGGCACATAAGCTTTGCGTTTTTCAAAAAATAGGACTATAAGGGGGTAAATATAGTCACCTCCAACAACACTATTTTTAAAGAAAATTTTGAACATATTGTGGCTAATTTTACTCTCTAATCATGTTCTGGTTAAATATGACAATAATTTGTTTAAAATTAACAATAGCATATTCCTCTTTTTAAAGAGTACCATGCTATGGTTAAAAATCAACCATGCTATTATAAGTGTTAAACATATTTTAGTAATTATTAACCATAACATGTTTGGATGCAACTATAATATGGTTATGGCTTTTTGATGGAGGACTAATTTTATCATAATATGGTTGCCGCTGATAATAATAAGGTAAAATTAACCATAATGTGTTAAAAATTTTCTTTAAAAATAGTGTTGTTGGAGGTAACCATACTTAAAAATAGTTTTTTCTCTAGTTGCAGTACTTTAAAAGGTCCTAAATTTTAATTAAGTTTTACATGAAACGACAAACTTAGTATACCCTCATTCATCACTGGAGGTGGAGGGTATAAAAAAATTTAAATAAAAAAGCCTACTGAAATTTGTTTGAAAAAAACCATGATAGTGTTAATATCCACTATACCATTGTTAATTTTGAACATAATATGGTTAATTTTGACCAAATAGTGTTCAATTCTGACGACATTTTCGTTAAATTTTACCAAATTTTAACCACATTATAGTCATATTTAAACATATCAGGGATACCTATAAATATAAGTTTTGTAAAAATCCAACCATATTATGTTCCTGTTCGAATATGGTTACTATATATTTTCATTTTTGCGTGTTAAGATGGGAGCCTAATCCGATCAATAACATTTGTCTTTCACTTCTTAAACTCCGTGTTTTCCTTTTTCCCCAACATTTTAATTAAACATACTTTCCGTCTTAAATGTTAAATTTCGAAACTCAATAAAAAATTTTCATTAACTGTTTATTGCTCATTTAGTCAAGCCTACTGTAGGATTTATTAAGATATTAAAACACCCACATCAAATTTTAATTTTCCACAAACTGAATGAACCCTTTTGAATAAAACGAGTCAACCGAATGATTTTCAAATTCTTTACGCATATTTTCACTATATTTTGCTAACGTTTCTGTTTTTTTTTTTAATGAAATGCTTTTACTATTTTAAAAGTTTATTTGAAATAAACTTTTGCAATATTATTTGAATTTTACGTAAATGTAGTTAAATATGTGAAAGGGTTTACTGTTTTATTTTTTAAGCAGTTCAGTAAAGTACAAGTATAAAATTCATCCATTTAGAAAAAAAATGTGCGAAAGTTTGGGGTGTGAACGCATAAAATTCATACAAACACACTTTCACACTGTAGAAATAATATTGTTTGGATTAAACAAATTCAAATTTCCCTTTTTTTGTTTGAAACAATTTCAGAGGGAAAAAAGGAAAGAAAGCAAACAAAAACATCAAAAGCATTTGATTTTCATGAAATCATATCATATGAACACTACAATGCAGCAATATTGGCTGAATTACTTGTTAACTTCTTCGAATTGAAAGGGTTTTTAATTTAACGCTCGTTTGTTAGCTCTTTTTTGGTGGCCTTATTGTACTCGACATAGAAATAAAATATATGTATGTTTGTTTGTATTTATGTAGTGTGTAATGACGCATGTTTTTTAGCTTTCAAAGTTAAAAATTTATTTTCTATTCAAATCGCGTTAATATTCTTCAAATTGCTATTTTACTGCGGCTGCTGCTGCTGCTGTTGTTATTGCCGACTTGGTGGTTGTTGTTGGTGTGATGTTGTGACAATAGTTTTCTAATGCTAATGTGGCTAATACGCATGCAAAAGCAAGGATTTGGAAAATTTATTCAATTGTTCACTGTGCATATCGGTAGCTGTGTTAGTGTCTGTCGTCATTCACAATGATTTGTAGTGTAGTGTCTTGTAATTATGCAGTGAACAATTGGCACATGTTGGAGCAATAATTTAACTCTTTATCACTTCGCTAATTTCATCATTTTATTAGGGTGTGTGAGTAAAGATGCAATTGGTTGAAATTCTAAAGGAAAGTAATTGTCTCTTTATGCTATGTGTTAAGATTATATTGTGAACTATTATAAAAATTATGAGAGAAGATATTAATTATTAGGAAGGATACATTTAGTTACAAGATTTGTGAGAGATTTTTATTTATTTATTTGTCTATGGAAGATAATCCTTACAGACATTTTAAATTTAATATTCTTTATTATAAAATGTTTATTTAAAAAATAAAAATTATGAATTTAATGAAATAATAATTTTGTTCCTAATTACATTTGGACTTGAAGAAAAATCAATATAATTATAGAATTTGTTAAATTCATTGCACATTCTAATAAGATGATCAGCATTAGCATAATCAGCTCTAAAACATCGAACTGATAATGTAATAAAATGACGTGATGGGCGTTATTGATTATACATTTTTATACCCTCCAACACTACACTGATAATAAAATTCATCTTCATATTGATGATACCCTAAAATCAGATTTGTGACATCAATTTTACTACAAATGGCATCAATGATGCAAAAAGTAACATCAATCCAATGAAAAACGCCTTCGTACAATTTTGTAATTTTTTACGTGTCATCTTTTTTATGACTATAGTGACATCAATTCGATGCCACATTTTGTATATTATTAACATTATTTTCATGATTACAATGTAAAATTCCTATATTCTATTTTTTTAAATTATTTAGTTTAGATTTAGTTTATAAGTATTTAAATTAATTTTAAATAATAATTAGTTGTAAATGTCAATAATTATATAGTGCCACAAAGAACTCTACTGTAATCAGTTTGGCCTTTTTATGCCTTAAAGATTATAAAATAAATAAAATTGAAATTGAAAATTAATCAAATTTTCAAAGTAGAATGATTACGAAAACCATATGGGGCATAGTGCTGGTGTCTTATTATTAAGGAGTCTGCTGTAAACAAAGGTCGTAATTTAACAAACGTGAAACGAACATCTGTAACGGGTAAGTAAATAATAATATTCTCACACTTTGACTTAAGTCAATTCCAAGGACTTTGACTTAATGACAAACTGTCATTAAATTTATGCTTATGTGTCCTTTCTCCAATGATACTGCGTCATCACACTGAGGACATGTTCGTCATATCTGTGATGCCGATATGTCATCCCATTGATGACATAATTTCATTTTGACCCTGATGACACTTTGGCCAAGTGATGTTAAGGTTGACATCACACTGATGAAAAGTGTCATGGGGTCAAAACGAAGACTCTTGTCATAGTACTGATGTCAAAATACACCAGCGTTATGACGCCTTTTTTTTATCAGTGTAGTGGAGAATGAGGGTATACTATGTTTGTCATTCAGTGTGAAATATTTTTATAATTCATCTTAGAACCTAAGTATATATGATGCTATCAGCGCAGAAGTGGTGTAACCCATAATTAAATTTGGTAACGTTTCTGGTGTAAGATTTGTTCTTTGCACTGTTCTTTACAGTGAAATAGTCGAGTAAATCAACTGTTTTTATCCACAACAGATGGCGCTAGAAACATAGTTTTGCACGGGCCGTTACACTCAAGTACCATAGTGCAAGAGTAGTGCTAACTCCTCATTATCTCATTAAAGTAGTCTGGGGTTACACCACTTCTGCGCTGAAAGCCTCATATATTCTGTGTCCTTGAGTTTTTCTAAGTCGATTTAGCAACTACTTATTAGTTCTATTATTTTCGCTACTGAACATTTGTTTACTGATAATCAGCTCAATGACTACTTATTAGTTGTGTTGTTTTCAGTACTGAATATTTACTTACTGGTAACGTACTCAAAAACTACTTATTAGGTCTATTAACTAGTGATTTTTTGGCTTCTAGTAAGTAAATTATAAGAACATACTTTCAATTCAACTTACAAGTAGTTAAATAATAACTAGATATTTTTTTACTTCTAATGTTAGTACTGAATTCTGTGGACACCTCGAACAAAAATAAGTAGTTATTCTTTTTTTTATTTATTTTTTGTTTGCAGGAAAGAAACCAGAGTCTCTGGCCGGAATCGAATCCGCAACCCCGGCGGTGATAGACTAGATCACTACCAGCTAACCTACCAGGGCACTCAAAAGAAGCAGTGTTTATTTTTCTTTAATATTACTTGCTAACTTACCAGGTAACTAAAGTTTTTGCTGGGATAGCTCCCATATCAAGCGACCTTCTAATTTATGAAGTATTATTATACCCACAACACAATGGTGGAGAGAATATTATGCATTTGTGATGATGTTTGTAACACCATAAAATATTGGTCTTAGGCCCACCTGTAAGTATACCGATCGACTCAGAACCACTTTCCGAATGGATTTAACGATGTGTCCGGCTGGCTGGCAGATTGTCTATGTAAACCTCGTGCCCAAAGTACAGGTCGCAATTTTGAAGATAGTTTGATGAAATTGGACACATAGATTCTAATTGGCACAAGGATCAAGCCTTTTGAAAAAAAAGAAGACTCGCTGCATAATTTAACTAGCCCCTATTCAAGTTTCTCTTCGGAATAGGCTCTTTATGCCCAAAAATCCATATTATTATTTTGGTATTAAGATTAAGTTGGGATCGAACTTATTTTATTGCAATCAAAATCATGTTAACATTATTTTTTGGAGTCGGTCAAAAATAAGGATACCTCCAACAAAACTATTTTGAACGGAAATATTTAAATTTACTATGGTTGAACTATCTATATTATTGTCAACGGCAACTCTTATATTGTTGAATTAGTCCTCCATTAAGCAGCCACAACCATATAATGCTCGCCTCCGAACATGCTATGGTTAATAACAAAAATATGGTTAGTTTGCAACCATGGCATGTTGCTCTTGGAAAAGAGGAATATACTATTGTTAATTTAAAACCAAGCAATTTTAAGTTTTAAGCAAATTATCGTTTTATTTAAAAATAACATGTTCGGAGGCGAATATAATAGAAGTTAGGTTGTGACTCATTTTTATACTGTCGAAGTAATCAAAATTGAGAATTTATCCTTACAAACGAATAGCACATTCAAATTAAGTACATCGGATTGGGCTGTTGTAGGAAGCAAAAAAGTTTAAGAAATTTTGATCTTTGCAAAAAGTGACAAGTGTAAATTAAATGTAGACACAATTACTCTGACTTTAAATAAAATTAGAAAAACAACCAAAAATCACCTTAAGCCGGGTAAATTTTTCAAAAGCGTTGACATCGAAAATAAAATTAGGCATCTATAAAATTAGAGCAAGAAATACATTAATTTAAGAAATTTACTAAATTTCCCATCATAAAACTTTTGTGAATTCTAAAATAAATCCTTAGTTCTTGTGGGTTCCACTTAAGAGCCGCTCTAGCGATTACAGTTGGTGGTCGTCTGATAATATGACCAATCCATGTCCATTTCAGTCTATCTATATGTATCTTACTCGACTGGAAAGCAATTTTCCCTTTGCCACAGCGCATCATTTGTTCGATTAATTTTTTTAAAGATAAAGCATAGAACTGTGGAAATCGAACTTCAAAATTTCTAATGATTTTAAAGAAACATAATTATATATTAATTAATAAACGATCTGGAAGTGATCTAGTTTTAGAAGATTTAAGCTTTAATATTCAGGAATGGATGCTAGGCGATGTTTGGGGATTCAGTTCCCACCACAGACTGGTATGTTTTATTACAATTGGCTTAAGGCCCACATTACTTTTGCTCGGTAAATTAAGTTAAAATATAATTTATTATTAAATTTAAAAGATAAAACAATATTCAGAATGAATTAATTTTACGTATATCATTGTAGGGACTTGTCTGTTCCTAAGATCCTCAACAAATATTAAAATGGGGAGCTTGGTTTTAATTTAGTTCGAAACAAATAACTTTCTGTTTGGTCTATTTTAAATGCTTTTACTAACCAGACGAGTTTATAAAACGCGAGGCGAATTCGTTATTTGTTTATATTTTTTATTGGTTTTAGCAACCCTTAGCGGCCATCTTAGAAAAATTAGCCTTGCTACTAACATTAGATACAAATAAATCCTTACTTAATATGCGTATTGTTGCATCAACTTCTTAGGCCAAAAACCACAAATTTTGACTTAATATCACTAATGCATAATAAATCAGATGTTTTAAGAAGTGGTAATTATTTTACATGAAGTAACACAGAAAGAAATTTTGCACCAGTAAAAGCATTAATCAAAAATAAAATCAGTTTTAATTAAAAATTTAATCAAGTGAATTAAACGTTTAATTGATATTATTTATTTTTTACTGGTGCAAATTAATATCGTCAATTAAACGTTTAATACACTTTATTAAACGTACGGTTACCTCAAAGGATAAGAACTACAAATTCAATGTTAAACAAAAAAAAATTTACTATTATTTAGTTTTTGTTTTGTTTTCACAAAAACTTTATTGAAAACTATTAGTTAAGCCTTTAATAAGGATAGAAATTACCCGATTTTACTTATCCAATACAATTTGTACTATAAAAGACCAGAACACACACACACACACATTTGCCCGCACTTTCAAACATGTACAAAGGGACAAAAAATTTTTCATTTTTCATTTTAAACACAAACAGTTATTTTACTAGTGGCATTTAGACAATTAACTCTTAATCTTCTGCAGAGGTTTAATTCACTTCATTAAACGTTTAACTTACTTGATTAAATTTTTAATTAAAACTGATTTTATTTTTGATTAACGCTTTCAATGGTGCACAATTTTTTCTGTACCAACTCTTGAGAGAAGAATAACAATTTTTTTTCCATTATGTAAAAATAACATTTTTGAGTTATGTTGTTATTGCAGCAAATAAGCCATCATTTTATCACATAATCTGTTATGCTTTCATATGCATAATCTAACAAATCTGTTTGAAATTTTGATATTAGGCCTTATTCTGTAAGGCCTTGTCGTTGTCGTTGTTTCGGAAAACGTTTGCGATAGTTATCTGAAAATATTTTAACATTTAAATCTTGAAAGTAAGATTTTAATCTTTAAGAACTAAACAAAATTTTTTGAGGCCATCAAAAATAAACATTTTACCTATAAAAACAGACTAAAAGACTCTAACAAATCACTTATTTATTTCTACCAAAAGCTGGGTATTGCCAATCTTTAATAGTTAATAGTTTTTTAATACTTTATTATGTTCTCTAACAGAGAGGAATATGAGACATTCGAAACTTTGAGCAAGCAAAAAGCGCTACATAACGCCGACATCAATCAAATTTGACTTTCAATTTCTTCACTTACAGCTCCTGTAATTGCTATTAAAGTAGCGACAATGAAAATGTTTTTTTACAGTTTATAGCTGGCTTTTGTTTGTAGGCTTTTTTAATAAACTCTCTCAAAGATGAAGGAGCAAAAAAAAAAAACAAGAAAAAATCATAAAGGTTAGTGTGCAAAAAACGCCATTATTGTTGTTGCTTGAAGATGCTTATCTTTTGATTTCATCTTTTATCTAGACAACATGACGTTAAACTTAACAGTTTTGTTGATTTTTTTTCGAACAGCAGCCAAAAGGAATACAATATTTATGCCATCAAATATACATCACTCAACAACAAAATCCATTGAAAAAATACTAATTTTTTTTCTTACAAAATTCTGTTTTTATGCTGATGTAAAGATGACCAACAATATTTTCAATTTAGTGATCGGAACATTAAAAAAAAAAAATTTGGAAATATGGATAAAAAAAGCAACATGCATAAAATGCTTGTGATTCAAAAGATGCCGCCGCTTTTAGACTTGTCAATGAATAAGCAAATTATGTTAAAAAAAAAATTGTTGTTGCTTGATTTGTATGAAAATTTGTTATTTTATTGAGTTGCTATTTCTTGTTGATTATTATTTTAATGTTTTAAAAAGGTAAATTTGATGATGAAGTTGATTCAAATCGGCTCTCTCTCATCGTTGACTGTTTAGTTGGGGTCTGTTATCATGCCTCAACACACAGGTGCGTCAACAGTTGCCACCCTCTCCTTGGTTATCCGCCCTAAAATTGCTTGTTGTAAAAGTTGGCAGCTGATAGCTGATCATTTTTTAGAATGTGCCATAGAAACACATTGCCTTTTGTTATTAAAGTTTTTTTTTATCCGAGGTTTTTAATGGAATAATCTTCTTTTATGCTCGTGTTATTTAAAATGATTGAAATATTTATTGCTTAAATGAATAGTTTAGAATTAAATAATAGATTTACAAAGTTAATGGTTAGCTGTAAGTTGAGGTAGACGATTAGATGTGAATTCGTGGAGGGGAATTGAATATTGTAAATTGGTATTTGTGGTAAAAAGGTTATTAGTTTTTAAGAAAGATTTATTTTTGTGAATAAAATAGATCTGTAGTTTCTGTTCGACTTCAAGTATGGAACGTAAATAAATGTTAGGGTAGCGGGCCTTTAGGTCCACAAAGTAAAGCCCTTCGGGACAAAAAACATTTTTTTTAAGTTACATTGATTGTTTTTTGGTAGTAGAAATATTCATATGGGTGCATCACAAGGTGTACTAAATTGGGGGATTTACAAGGTGTGATATCAAGACATATTGTCATAATATCCTAAATAATATTTTGCAACTGTTTTAATAAAATATTGCTGTGTTTGAAGCAAAATAAAAATTTTAATGCTGTGTTCATTTATTCGTCATAACTGTAACTGTAGAAATCTAAATTATAAGCGGTTGCCCACAGCAGTCATATATATTTCTTGTAATTATTTTAATGCCCAATTTTCAGGATAGTATTTAAATCTATATTAAGTTAATTTTCATAACAAACTTAAATCGTATTTAAAACAGATTGTGTTTTTGAGTTTTATTTGAAAAGTCTTATTTAATTAAGATAAAAGTATGGTAGCACTACTAAATACAAAAAAAAAAATATAAAAAAGTGTAATTATCTACAAGGTGGTCTGAAAAAACAGCTGACTGTTAATGCTTTGCCTGTTGTTGTTGTATTTTTGTGATATTCAGGCCACCTTGCTTAAATATTACAATGGAAACTTAAGTTGAAATTAAGTGTACCACATCGGTGACTTAAGTTTGATTTAAGTTTTTAGTGAAGAAAAGAATTTTGTATTTAAATCGATTTTAAAAATAAATGTGTTTTAATATCAATCCTGAAAACTGGGCATAAGACATATGACTTTACAACTTTATGACTACCTTGTGAATACCCCAATAGTATATAAAGTATAGGTATTAAAGTTTTTTTTTATATTATATTCAACATTTTTTATTTTTCGAATTTATTCTATGAGCTAAATTTCAGTTATGTATTTTATAAACCTTTTTTGTAATAGTCATATTCCTTAAATTTTTCAGAAATGACTTTATACACTACCGGACTATTATATTGTATTTTCTTGTTAAATTTTTTTAAAATTTACTCTCACCGTTTAAATTTTGTGCAAAAATCTTGGGCATTTATGGGATCAGTAGGCGTGGCACCTCCCATTCTGAAATCAAAAAAATGTCTGTACTTTTCAAGGACGCTAGCAGCCAAAGTTTTCAAATTGACTAAAAATAGCATCGATATAAATACACGGAATCAGCCAAAAAGTAGACTGCCTAGGATGCGTGGGCGAGGCACCCTATACGAAGACAATAAAGATTTAAAAAAAAATTCAATTCAAAATCCCAAATAAAGTTAAGTTAAAAGTAGCACGACATGCATTGATTGTTTTAGGATTTAAAGGATAACAATCTGGTGCTGCGGTATTCAGTTTTACTGCACTGCCACAGCCTCGAATATTGAAAACATCCAAAGGCACCAACAAAAGCTGCTTCGAATAATCGCAGCCCACCTCTGTAATGTAAAAAAACCAGTATATCCACAATTACCTCAATGTGCAATTAGGAAAAACTATGAGGACGAAATAATTAGTAAAACAATTTAAAGGCTTAAATTGGACCCAAATCTACCAGCTCGAAATATTTAAAATAATGGTAGCGCACTCTCTTAAAAAGAAGAGATACTGCAGGACTCATCCCATTCAAAGAAAGTTTAAAACCTACTTATTTGAATAAAATCCGTGATGGTAAAAATTTTCATCGTGCAGTGGCAGGACATAAATTAAACAAATAAAAAACAAGATTAAATAATTTATTGCTAGTTCTTACTAAATATGTGAAGATAAATAAATAAATATTGAAAAAAAGGAAAAGAAAAAAGCTCAAATCACGTTCAAAGGTACACAATGGTAAAATTTCAATAATTTTGTACGATTTTTTAGGAATCTATAACAAAATTCAATGTGCAATAACATTTGGAATAAAAACTTAAGTTTACTTTACTGTGACATTTAATAATAAAAACTTAAAAAAACTATAATTGCAGAGACGAGATATTTATATTTATATTGAAATAGGAGTAAGTTTTCAAAACTCAACTTTAAAGTTTAATTATGCCCTCGAACAAAATTTCTAAATTTTTGTCAGGAGTAAAAGAGTATATAGACGACATGTTTTTGTCATCTGACATGTCAAATTTTCAAGTCACATCCCAACAAACACGGAGGTTTGATTTCAAATTGAAAATGATTTGAAATCAATCGTTTTCTCAAACGACAAACGTTTGATAATGATTTGAAAATCATTTGAAAATCATAGCGTTCTCATCAAAAAGTGGAAATTATTTTAAAATTGAAAAATGACTTTATTTTCAACTTGCTTTCAAACGTAATTCCCAAATGTTTTTCAAATGTGGATTATAATACAATGTGGAATATAAATTAAACTTTTTAATTTTTTTAATTTAAAATTATTATTTATTTAAATAAACTTTGAGATACACAATCGGTACTATAGCTAAAAGATGAAATAGTGTTCTTTCCGTCCTCTAATTCTTGGAAAGACAAAATACTTGGCTCCCTTTTATTTTGAGGATTGTAGCACCGCGATCGTTCAACAATCTTTCTTCACTTTCCCGTTTTATTATTTTTCTTTTTTTCCGTATTTTTAATCACTGTAATTTCTCACAAATAATTTTTAGTTTTCACAAGACATAAACTGTTTACTTTATATTAAAATTTATTTTTAATAGTAACACACATGTAACCACAAGGAAAAAAATTTAACTTTAATCGCCATTTTTAATGCTTACATTTATTTTTCGCTTTAGTATTGCCAAGTTTATTTTTGATTTGATTTTAACATTTGACAAACATTTGACATCAAATTGATAAAACATTTGATATCAAATGTTAATTTTCAAATCATTATCAATTTGAATTTAAATGTTAAATCAAACAATTGAAAAACGTTTGAGAATTGCGTTTGATGTCAAATGATAAAGTCATTTCATATCAAAGGTTTGACTTCGTGTTTGTTGGGATGTAATTGGGCATGTCTGTCAAAATCGCTGTTTTACATAAGGTTTATAATATTCGGTCACAAACGTACATGTAATTTGCTTCTGACATTGTGTCTGTTTTTTTCGCATTGTTATAACAGAAATCAAAGTAGTGCTCGGTTTTAAAATAGCTTGGTGCCGCCATGGAATTTTTTATTTGCGCTGTAAAAAAGTTTAGCCATCTTAACATTTTTTTCTTTTAATGCAAAGATACCAATTTAGGATATTAAATTAAACGGTTTTTAGGTTTATATTCACATAAGTTCTATTCAATGGTAAGATGATCAAACATATCTCGGTATTGTAAAAAATTAACTTCAGCCGGCTAATGATTCCGTCAATAGTGGACGCCGCTGCCGATGGTTTGTCAGAAGAAAATACAGCACGCTCTAATTGAAATTTTGTCAGATGACTTTGCGTCTGACTTTTACAGAAGCAAAGTTAAAAAGGTAACACACGACATGTATGTATTTTGCAGTGGGAAATTTGACATGTCAGATGACAAAAACATGTCGTTAAAATTTTCAATAAAATAACCAATTCTGTTTTGTATGAGTATTTATATGAAAACAAGCGAATTAATATTTTGAAATTAGTTTCAGTTTCTGTTTCAAATAAACAATTAGAGTTTGTATTGACAATTGCTATAGATATAATTAAAAATAAATTAAGATATATTAAATATAAATATGTTTGTATAATATTGATTAACATGTTTTGCTCTATAGATTAATTAGTAACATCTGTCAACGATCATTAATCAATAAATAATAAAACCCTTTCAAACGAAACATAAATGAATTGTCACACACACACACACACACACACAAATGAATTTGTTAAAGAAATAAATGATAAAATTATTAATAAATAACATAAAAATTAATCAAAATAATGACAAAAATATACGCTTATATTAAACAATAAATAATTGTCATTATTAATGCATAAAGAAAAGTAGAATATAAATTCATTAATATAAATTTACATATCTATTCATGCATTTAAAACACCAAGTCCTACATTAATGTCACCTACACACACTTTACACACGCACTAATGACTATATAATATGTACACTCATTTTAAACTTCATACAAGTTTATGAGAAATAAACGATCCGAAAGCACGATATTTTTTTGTTTATAAACTATTTTGTCTTAAATATAAATAAAATTATAAAAACAACCAAGTTCTACTATTATTGACAAATTAATTGTCACCTTTTAACAAAATGTTTTTTTGCTGTTGTTTTAACAAGTACATACAACTAAAATAATGACATTTAAGTCATACCACTGAAATATAATAAATACATACGTGATAAAACAGACACATGTACCCTGTTGCAACTGCCAAAATGTCAATGTACGAGTTAGTGTAAATGTAATTTTTTTTAGGCGCAAGTATTAAGAAATAAAGTTTATTTACGAGATTGTATAGTGTAATACAAATAAATTAATGCAAGTTGAACAGCCTAAAGCTTTTAACAATTAACGTAGGCTACGGTCATACTGATCAAATATTTTACTAAATAAGCACAACCACTATTTATGTTAATAGTTAGTGAGATTTTAAGATGTGGTATTATAAACCAAAAAAATATTGGAATTAAAGAAAATTATATTTTTGTTTGCCTGTTGGTCGCGTTTTTTTTTGTTGTCAAATATTTGCCGCATGTGCAGACGCATATAAAAACATACAAATGTCTAGTTTCAATAACTTAAAGAAATAATATTGTACACTTGAAGAAATAGTTGGTAAACTATTTTAAATAAATTCTTAAAACTTAAATATGGGTATTGAAATGGTAAAAAAAAGTTTTTGAATTAACCCTAGAACCCCACAAAGGGTGCCCAGGATCCCTGCTGACATTCAAAAGTAATGCAGCCAAAAAGTTTTGGTTTTTCTATTTTCTTGTATTCTCATTATACTCACATGTAATTAGTTTGAAAGGTTTTTTAAACGGCAAGTAGTTGATATAATTAGTACTGGGTGCCGCAGCACCCATGGGTAGTAAAGGCGAACTAATAGTTTTGTATTTTTTCTAGTATAAAAGAGGTCATATGGTATTAATAAAAATGTAAACAAAACAATTTGATTGCGTTTGTGTAATTAAGTTGAGCAATAAATAAAGAAAATACACTGCATTGACGTGCATTTTTGAAGTTTAACTAACTAAGCAATAAATACATAGATCGTCAGCCCATTATTGATTTGGCACATATGCCGTAAAGTCGTAGTATTGAAAAACGACAATGTTGGTTTACATAAAGTTTTCTGAAAATATACCCGATAGATTTTTTTGTATTTTCAACACTGCTTCTGGCATGTGTTTTGAAGAAAAATTTGAATTTTTGTCAACTTTTATGAAAGAAGTTAGAAGTTAATAGTATATTATTGCATGTAAAAATTATTATTTTGTGCCGCATACGCCACTTTTGAAAATCTATTTTTAAAAGTAGATTTTTGTGATGCAGTCGTATACTTACTGATGTGCATGGAATTGTTGACATTTGATTTTGCTTTTACTACTTTTTTTCAAGGAACCATGAAGCAAAGCAATAGTAAAATTTATTTTCTTGTTGTCATTTTGTTTTGTTTTCGCTTTAAACGGGGGTTTTTTACGACAATAAAGCAGAGCAAGAGTAATATTTATTTTCTTGTTGTCATTTTGTTTTGTTTTCGCTTTAAACGGGGGTTTTTTTACGACAAGAAAGCAAAGCAAGAGTAAAATTTATTTTGTACGTTTTGGTATGTCATGCAGCATTCGCCAAACTTTAAAATAGTTGAAATGAAGCAAAATTAATGTTTAATATCTCAGAAACCATACAAAATTTTTGGATTCAAAAAGGGATAATCAAAAAATTAATTCCCCATACCTAATTCAATTTTTTCAAAATTGTCAGTAGGTCAAACCAATACTGAGCTGACGAAATTCAAAAAAAAAACTAAATTTTAATACTTTTATCTTTAAAGTAATAACAGGGTGCTCGAGCAGCCTAGTCAACGTAAAATATGGGTTGGGTTCAAGGATGAAGAAAATTATTTTAGTTTAATTGGTTTTATTTTAACAAAAAAAATTTTTTTTATAACTACTAAAAGCCCAGTACAATTACTATTAGTACTTATTTTTATTATAAATAAACCAAATTATATACAACATCTTTAATAACGTAGTTCAGCATCTTAGGCCAATCACCTACTTACACACATTATCAAGCAAAATGAAAACTAAAAAAAATCTTGATTACATTTTTTCGTTTAAAAGATATTTCTCTGTTTAGGCGGTTAATCATGTATACATTTTTTATGTGTAAAACACAAAAAAGTCATCACAGTAAATTAAAAAAAAAACAATAGGGGATTTCATGGCAAAAATTAGAGGCAATTGTGGTTTTCTGCTCATAGCAAACTTTAGCGGAATATATGTGACAAAAATTTTTTCCCAATTAAGTTTATCTTAAAATTATTTATAGTTTTAGTAATAAGTTCTCTTGTAAATTCTAATTTTTGTCGTATTAGCTTAAATTTTTATTTGCTTCACTGTATTGTCACTTCACTTTTGATTAAATTGAAGAATTTCAAATACATAATTCCAACAGAATGTTCTGGAATCAACTAGAGGGTTCTTGAATCTACTATTCTACTACTGCTACTTTTAGTTGTAAACTATAAATTCTGGCTAACTCATAAATGTTTAGTTTGGCTTGTTTTAAGACATTAAACCGTTCAGTTCGTTTCTAAATTAAATAAATTTGTGAACATAATAATTAATTTTAAGAAAGTTTGTTTAGTCGAATAGCTAAGTGTGTGTATTCATTTGGATTTGCAATTTAAAGAACTCAAACGCGTTTATTAAAGGAAAATACATTACAATATATAACAACCTAGTTCCCATTATTTCTGGGGTCTCATATATATCCTTTTACCATGTGGTGATGGGAATGAAAATAGACATCAATTTCCATTTATATGCGAAAAAAATACATAATGAAAATTGAATTCGTTTAATTTTTTGTTTTTACAAAAAAAACATCAAATTATGAAACATGAATCAAGATGTGAATCTTTCATAGTTTTACACCAAACTTTAAAAGGTTTAACTTATATAAGTTAGCAAAAAATTCCCTAGAATTCGCTAATGGATGTTGTCAAGAAGTTTGGTTAGCAAAAAGAAAATTTTAATTATTTTGTCTCTACTTTTCGAAAGTTGAGGGAAATCTCATAATTATGAGATTGGATACTAGCCAGATAAAACTATACCAACAACGGCGACGGCTACAAAACTAATGCTGCTCGGCTCAGCCGCTCAGCGCAGGTCTCTTCTGATTAATTACGACAGCACAATAAACATAGCAAGCAAAGTTCTCTTTTAATTTAAGACACTTTTTGTTTACAAAGCAACAACAATATTTTTAAGCCATTGTAAAATGTGAGAACATTTTGACAATAAATAATAATAGCACACCTTGTGAATACCCTAAATGTAATATTTTGGTTTTAAAAATTATTTTTCAAAATAGACCGCCTTAGTAAAAAATTTTGCTACGCCACTGGTGATGACTTATATTAAAATTGAACGTAGCACATTTCAAAAAAAAAACCCCTAGCACCAAAAATCTGTTTTATTTACGAATTTCAGTACAAATGGAAAGCAAATAAGTATGCAACTTACCCTTATAAACCTTTTTTATTTTAGTACTTCTTGGTATTCAAGTTGAATTTTAATCTTTGGTGTATTAAACGACTTACGGTAGAATATTCTGACCAATATTTATGTGGAATATTTTTACCCATATTCCTATTTTTGGGTACTTTTTGCTCTTTTTAGGGATATAAAAGGGATACAAAATGAATATTACGCTGGAAATTTAGAAGGAGTAAAATGCTTGAAGGATTTTACATTCATCTTCTGAGGACATCACATCTTACAGATAAAATGTTAAGGGTTACATCCCAATAAAAATTTTTATCATTTTGCGAAGCACCAATGGTACATTTAAAAAATAAGCGCACAATTATGCGCTACGCAAAAAGACATACAGAAATGCAGTAAAGTAAGTGAAAGAACTCTCAACAACTTTTATAACAAAAAATAACATTTCAATTGCCACGGCATTCCCTTACTACGAAGCAGGTTTGTAAGGGAGAATAATAAAAAATAACTGTATCAAAACATTCAGTGCGTAAAGCTGATTGTTACATCCAACAATTTTTATATGCGCTGAAAAATGCGCTTTATGTGTCAAAAATGTATTGCTTCAAAGTGGGAACTCGCCATATAAAATTCATGTCTTCCGTAAGCGCAATGGTAAGCGAAACTTTTATGTTTCTTCCTTAAAAACCTGCTTCGTTGGAAGCTCCATTTTGAATTGGGATTGGTAATCAATCGACTCGGCTCATAGAAGTGAACATCAAATCTATTTTATGAAAACGTTTTTGGCGTCCGGTGATCTATTAAACGCATTAATCATAGTGACTGGAGAGTAATAGATTTTTCTCTAAGTGCAGAACAATTGCTAATTAGCCTGCCCAGTAAAACGAAAATATATGTTAGGATTCCTTTATTTATCTTATGCATGACCGAAATTACTAATTCGCCTTCCTCATACACAATCATATATCCATTTCAAGCTTCCGTTATAAAATCGGTAATAGTTCCATTTAAATTTTCCATTTTCACTTAAAACAACGCATTTTCTTAAGTTAATTGTATTGTTTTTTTTTTGTATTATTGAAACTGTTTCTATTGTTCCCTTACAAAAAAAATGTATTTCTGCTTTTTATAATAATAAAATCTAATTTCGATCTTTGAGGGTTTCTTTCAGTAACAACAAATTTTAATGATTTAGTTAACAAAAGCATGAAAATCACATAATTATAATTGGAATCGTGAGCCAACCCCAAAGGCTTTTTCTAACACAATCAAACAAAAAAAAAAATGAAGAAAAATGCCATTTAATGACTGAAACAACCACAACAAAAGCAAAAGTAACAAAAAGTTGAATAAAAAGTGGGAAATGAAAAAACCCCAAGTGTAAACACGTCAAATATAGATTAGCACACTAACACCAACAAGAAACACATGCCACACAGGACACATACGGCTATGAAATTTTAACAAGATTCGATTAGTTTCGATTTAATAAAATTGCTTTGATAAGGCCAAATGAGTTCCTAGAGGAGGGGAAATTTTGAATATTAAATTTTTAATAATAAACAATAAGTAGTCAGATTAAAATGTCATTTTTTTGGTGGTCTGTGTTACAGTTTTAATAAAATTATTGGTTTACAAACTTAATTTTTTTTATATTAAAAAACAAAAAAAATAAATAAATCATTAGCTTTTTTATGTTTAAGTAAATATTCTCAAATGGCAAAAAAATATTATAATGTAAAAGTAATTTTCTATCCACACCTTGTTAATATGAAATTAATGACTGCATTAGACAAATTACAAATAAAAAAAAAAATAAAAAATAATGCAGAAGGTGAATGATACAAATACGGACACACATGTTAAGATACAAAGAAAGTATTTAGCCAGTCTCTAGGAGGTTAACAAACAAACGATATGGTGTTTTGTTGTGTCATTCATTGTCTGGAAAAATACGCAAGTGTAAAACGACATATTGTTCATACGTCTGTATCTAGTTGAAAATACTTATACTCTAACTTTTCTCCTGCTCCCTAACTGTTTGGTATCTAACAAAACTAAATTATTAGTTGAATTTGTTGTAAACAGTTGATTACCAACGATGA
Organism: Pollenia labialis; assembly: GCA_949318255.1. Taxonomy (NCBI): domain Eukaryota; kingdom Metazoa; phylum Arthropoda; class Insecta; order Diptera; family Polleniidae; genus Pollenia; species Pollenia labialis. The sequence continues at coordinate 122,439,300 of OX439142.1, forward strand.
TAATAAATGTGACAAAAGCCAAATAAATACGTACGTACAAACATATATAAATAAATATTCGATGTTATAAATAGATAAAGAGTTTTGGAGTCTCGACACTATCGAAATTATATCGCTTTAAATAGAGGAAATGTAATTTGTCTAGCATATGAACTATGACATGATTAATGGATTTTCTTATGAATATTAAGGATATGTTGACGTAAGACTAACACGGATCATTTTTATAGATAGAAAATGGTAATTTATAAAAGAATGTATTACTTTAATTGAAGAAATGAATATTTGAAAATGATGCATTGAAATAATTGAGAATTGTAATGAACATTAATGGAGTAAAGTGGACTAAAGCAACGTTGCTCAAATGTGGATCTGTAAATCACTTGTTATTCGTAGAAGGTCCGCGAAACAGGTTATTGGTTGAACAAGAATAAAACTTTCGCAAATATGATACACAGAGGGAAATTTTCGGTTTAAAAAGTACTAAAATTGACACCATCCGCGATCAAAAGTGCTTCAACTACGTTTGTATTTAATTTGATAACGGGTTTTTATCAACCTCGATGTAATTTTCACCTTTTAGTCTCATCCTAATAACATGTTCTTTTAATATTTGTGAACACACCGTTGATATACCCTGTAGGAAATGTCACTAGTGAATCTGTACTGATTCACTACTGACACAGTCACCAGTACTTGTGACTTATTATACCCCAGACAATGTTATTTACTATAGACAATTAACATGTGGTGTCATTAAAAATTTACTACTGACGTTGGTACAATTGACTAGGTAGTTCTTTTGGGACCATATGTAGACATTGCAACCAGAGAATCACTAGTACATTTTTGAAAATCCAGTGTACACTTTTGATACTTTTTTAAAGAAGATGTCGAAATGGAAATTGTTTTTTTTAACATTTAATTATTTTATTGAGAAAAAAAAGTTAAGATACGAATTCATAACAAAGTTTTCTGCTTATTAAAGACAAATATAAAAGTGTAGACACTCATTGACAATGTCGCCAAAAAGTCACTAAAATAGTCGACAAAACTGGTGACTTGGAGACACTTGCACCCAGGTTTCCTTCAGGGTATTTACAACATTCAGTTGTCAGAACGTCAACACAATGTTACACATACATACATACATTTATATATATAAAAATATATTTTCATATTTATACAAATGTGTATTCAAAGTCATATTACAATAATTAGTCTTATTCCTTCAATATTTTCTAGGAATATTTTTTATGCACTAACAGAATCTCTGTTTGAATATTTCTGTTACGAGGCTTATTTTAGCTATCCTTTGGTTAGCAATGAAGTAAATTGTATAGATTCTATTTGTTTAAAATGCATTTCATTCTGCTGTACAATTTACTTCATTGCTAGCCAAAGGAAAGCTAAAGTATAGCTCGATTAACCCATGCGTTCCGAACAATATTTTTGTCTTGACAACATTTTTTTTATTAACTTTAAACTCTTAAGCCTGGTACTCTGTTCAAATTTGTGAAAAATGTTGAGCAACATTAATTATTTCACACGAAAATTTTGACATGTATCAATGTTACCTTTCATGCGAGTTTGCACAATTTGACGTTTTTACTCCTCCAAAGTATACGACATTGTTTTGCTTTTGTAAACAAACCACACATGTATTTAACTGAAAATTATTTTTTTATTAAAAAATTTAATAAAAAAGAATATAAATATGGATAAAAAACTGTTACCGGTTGTGTTATTTTAATTTTTTATTTCTTATTTAATAATCAGTCAATACTTTTTTGCTTTTGCTTAAAATTCCACGTGAAATAAGTGCAGCTTACATTATTTCGCAGTTGTAAAAAAATGTTGCCAGAAACATTTCCTAACTTTTTCACAAAATGAACAGAGTACAACTCTATAAACATTATTTCATAGATATTCCGCACAAGTTTTTTTCATATGCGTTTTGACATCATTTCACGTGAAATGTTGAACACAGTACCAGGCTTTATGTTTGACGTTTTACTTTTGAGAGAAAGAAATTATTTTGTTCGGCAAGTTTTTCTTGAATTGGTTTAATTTTAATTTTTTTTTAAGAACAAAATGAACTAAGTTTCCATTTTTTTTAATTTGTACATTAAAGATGAAATTATTGTTTTTTTTTCTGAATAACTAAATAAAAAATGAATATAATTAAAAATAATAAAATCACTTTCCCTTTTTCGTCTATTTTCTTTAACACACTTTTCGAAAACTATTTGAAATTAGTGGTTTGCCAGTTGTGCTGCCGTTTTGTATAATTGTTTACATTTGTAAACTGTATGGTAGCTTCGTTTTTCCGGACAAATTTCCCGAAACGGGTGAATTGTTCTGCAGAACACCCTCAGTAAAAAAATTATTCTCTTGACGAAAACATCTACTGTTCGGAATGCATTGAATCCACATTAAGCCTCGTAACAGAAATATACAAACAACAATTCTGATAGTGCATTGAAAATATTCCTGGAAAATATTGAAGGAATAAAGGCCCAACTATAATATGCTTAATAAATACGGAATTAAATATCTTTTAATATTATTTTTGTTTTTTTTTTTAAATGCTTTTGAGAGGCTTTTTGTTAATTTTTGACAGTAGCTTAAGCCAGCTTATGCATATTATAGTTGGGCCTTAAGACTATTAAAGTATGAAAGCTTTATAAATTGTAATTTGACTTAGAATACACATTCGAATTAATATGAACATTTTTTTATAAAAAATGTTACTCAGCATGTGAAATAAATTCCCAGATTCTATTTCTTTAATATTTTTTAAATAAAATTAAAATTTACATACTTCATGAAAACACTAAAACAAAAAAATTATGGTTTTAATTACCTTCATTTTACTTTCATAAGTAAATTGAGCAATAATATCTGCTGATAAACGTCAAAAATCGAAAGAATGAGATGACGTCGTCAATAATAATATATTTCCATTCCTTTGATCAGAAAGAAATTTTTGATTTTTATTTAAGAATTTACAATTTGTTGTTTGATAAGCTGCGAATACGAAAGTTGACAACATATCGTCAGCTCAGTATTGGTTTGGCGCATATGCCAAAAAGACGTAAAAAAAACGACAATGAAGGTTAACATAAAGTTTTCTTAAAATATGTATACCCGATCGAATTTTCACCACTGCTTCCTTCATATGTTTTGAAGAAAAATTAAAATTTTTGTGAACATTCATGAACGAAGTTAGAAGTAAATGGCATTTTTTTTTAAAGTGTCATACGCCACTTTTCTAAATTTATTTTTAAAAATTTGCTTTTTGTGCTGCATACGTAAACTTACTGCTAGGTTTTGAGTTGTTGATATTCATTTTGCTTCAGTTTTAACTCCTTTTTATCTTACGGCAATGAAGCAAAGCAATAGTGAAATTTATTTTGTACGATTTTGAATGAGGAATTTCAGCATTCGCCAAACAAGCAAACAAATATCTTTTATAATTTACAATAGTTGATATGCAGCAACATTAAGGCTTATACGGGCATGTTCTAGAAATTGAAATGAAGTGGATTTGCAATCGAGTAAATTTTAAAACCAACCACGTAGTGAAAGTTCATGCAAATATTCCGTTTCGTCAATTTCATTTTGTGAGTACCAATCAGTTTTACAAGAACAACTCTTTAGACCAGGAAAAACTACGGTAATTTTGTAAATAATTGAACTTAAAATCTCGTTGGATTCCAATTTCACTTCATTTCGATTTCTAGACCATGCCCGAATATCTCAGAAATTTCGTGAAACTGGTTTTGGATTCAGAATGGGGATATTCAAACTATATATGTACCTGACTAGGTTTTTTAATAACGACAACATGTTTTCGACAACAGGAAGTTGTCAATTTTACAACTATGGTATTTTTTACAGCTTTGGTTTTAACTTGACAACGCTTCGTTATAAATTAGACAACAGATGCTGCCAAAATATTGACAACACTTTGTTATCGTTTTATTACCAATGGTTGACAATTTTGTAACGTATTATTTTCGCCCTGTATAGTATTTTTATTTTGTCGCCCTAAAAATATTTTTAAAACTCCTAGGAAGTAAAAATTATCAGAAATGTCCCAAGTGTAATCGAGAATATGACAACCTCTTTTGCGAAATTGGTGGCATGTCTTTATGTCCAATGACATAATGTCCATGGACGTTATGACACTTTAAAAATTTCACAATGCTCACGAACGGAGTGTTATATAACTAGTCCATGGACATTGTGACACTTTTTGGGATAGTATCAAAATTCCGTTTTCTTTCTGTTCTGAATTCTGAATCCCGAACTTTATAATCCAGTATTTTGAAGTCCTTAATTCCGATATCAGCTCGCGAATTTAGATGCTTTAGTAAGCGAAACCGGAGTATATTATACCATAGATAAAAAAACTGTTGAGCGCGGCCGAAGGCTGCCAATGCAAATCATCCAGTTAGCGAAGCTGGTATGCGCATAGTATAACGCAAGAGAAGCCTTAGTTAGCGATGTCGGTTTTTGTTATACCAAAGAGGAGAAATTTATTTATATAACAAACACCGCTTTCGCTAACGAAAGCTTTCAAGTTCGGTAAAACATTTACATAAGTAGACAGAAGATGTTAAAGACACCAAATTAGTTTTTATACAGACTGCAAAGGAATATATGTATTACTGATTCCATGCACACAGTTCAGAATTTGCTTCACATGTTTTGAAATTTTTTAATATCATCAAGTCAAAACGAAAGGTGTCTAAGAAACATCATTTCTTTTTGTTTTTTTTTAAATGAACATTGCGACGCATTTAAAAGTGAAAAACACCAAAATCAGAAAATTCATGCACCTTTTGTTTCTTTTACAAGTGTCACAACGTCCATGGATCAGAATTTCAAACAATTTTTTTTTATTATTCATAAAGGCGAAATATTCACTTTAAACTTAGAAAATGCTAGTTATGCAAAAAATGCTGCAAAAGGTAAAATATGCAAATACATGTACTAAAAAATCGATGGCAAAATTCAAAAAAACCTATTAATCTGATAAATATATTGTTTCTGCCTTTAATGGCCGGTCTCACAACGAAAAACATGCAATTGCATATTTACAGTTTCCCTGGTCACAAGTATCCCGAAACTATAAATTTATCAAAATGAATTAATAACAAAAACTTAATTTTGATAAGTTGGTTTCTAATGAAATATTTTTCTTTTTCAATTTAGTGAAGTATCAAAATCTGAATGTTAATTAAAATTTCTGCACGTTGCAGACGAATCAAGTAAAACCGTCTAAAAAACAATTCCCACACTTTTTAAATTTCTTAACTTTTACCTTTCGAAATAATAATTTTTCTTAATTTAGAAGAAAAATCGCTTGGATCAAAACAGTTTTTTTTTAAATTCATTTCTAAAAAACCTTTAAAAATCATTTCATTTCTACAAGAAGATTACACACTCTTAATGATTTGTTTTGGTAGATGGTGTGTGTCGAGAGAAGCATTAATTGTATTTTTTTTTAACGAAATGTTACCCTTTTTTGGTTGCAAACTCCTTTTTTTTTTAATAAAAATAAGGAAAAAATAAAAAATGAACAGAAAACTAAGTTAATATGTATCACCACTTTTATTTTCTTTTATTTTGTGTGGTAAAAATGCTTTTAGAGATTTTTGTTGGTATAAAAAGTATATTCTTGTTTTACTTGTAGGTGGGTTCTGAAAACTAAAACCGTTGGTTGTTTAGCCAAAGTCATTTGTTTGTTGGTTGCATCCACAAGCAAAGCAGCCATCCATCGAATTATATATAAATATATGTATATTTTTTAAGAATAATGATGTTGCCTGTCTGTCCGTCCGTCGTTGTTCTCTCTGCTTTTGCTTTCGTTACAGTTGATATGCATCATGTTCGTTTAAAACAAGTTCATTTTTGTTTGGTGAATAAAATAAAATAAACTAAACTAAATTCAACTTAAAAAATAAAATTAATATAAAATAAATTTGTTTGTAGTTTGCCGAACAGTTTTGTTATTGTTTTTTGTTTTTAGTTTATTGTTTGTTGTGAGAAATGATTCTGTTGCCTTTAATGATCTTTTGTGTGTTTTTTCGGTTTTCAGCTTTGACTTTTCACCGTTGTCGAATTAATTTTCGAATATGGATTTTATTACGTTTTCCCTGTGTTAATTATGCGAAACCTTTCGCTGGCTGGCGCCAAAGATTTCTTATTGCTTTTTGTTTATGCTTAATTTTTTTAATCGATTATATTTGGTTAATTTTCTATTGATCTTAAATCAATTTTTTTTTCTATAATTCATTTGTTTGATTAAAATACAAGGGAATAATTTAAATTAATATACTTACCTAATAAACTTTAAAAAGAAATTAATTTTCATTGCAGGGTTTGTTTTGAACTCGTCATAAAAACTTGAATAAAAATTACACAGGCCTGCAAAACTTGAAAAAAGCCGTAACCTGACTAAAGTATAGTTTTTTTTTTACATGCAGTGAATCCGAGTCTGTACTCAGATTTTCTCTATCACATCAAGTTTTTGCTATCTCTTTAATGTCTTTTTTTTTAAAGATTTTTTTATATTTTTTTTGATTTTTTTTGTAATTGATAAAAAAAAACAAATACAACAATTAATTTAAAACTAGAAACAATAAAAATAAATAGCGAAAAATCGAAAAAATTTTCAAATTTGGGTTAAGATATCTCGGGGAAGGAACAAATATTACAAAGGTTAAACTTAAATTTTAAGGGTAATTAGTAGGACTTTCAGAGGATATATTAGGTTTTATAAATAAATAATAATTTACGCATTTAAAACGTCTCGAATATGGGGAAAACTGGGGTTTTTAAACTTTAATCAAAGATATCGCGAAAATCTGAAGAGATGGAGAAATTCTGAGTAAAGATTCTCTCACCTTTTGAAAAGTATACTCATGGGTTAAAAATTTGTTAGCCTGTGCTAACTTTAATTAAATACAACAATACTCTCCCTACAGTCCTCTCATAAGAAATAACCGACATATTTCGCTGAAAACCCCATCCTAGGACAATGGCACAGTACATGCTCAATCGTTTCTAGCTCCTCAGCATCCTCGCATAATCTACAGAAGTCCGGTATGGTATTGTCCCATTTAGTCATAAAAGCCCTAACAATGACCCGTCAAAAACCTAATAAAGGCCCAAAGACCACTTCTATGCAAGCCTAATAGAATCTTGGTTGCCCTTGCATCTAATCCGGGCCATTATGCCCTGTTCTATCCATATTGAACGCGATAACGACATCACGGAATCTATCCCGGATGACTTCATAGTAGTGACATAAGCTAAGTTTTACTCCCCCGTCCCTTACATCTAAGTCCAGGTTCAAACCCCGTCTCGTCAGTTCGTACGCCACCTCATTACCATCCACCCAACACAACCTTACTGTGAATAGCTGCATGAACTCTCTCAGAGAATTCCTAGACCGTGCGACCTGACTATCATCGTAAGTTGTCACCACATAACCCTCGACGATGAGATCTCTAGGATCTCAGCCTGGAAGACACTGCACTCGTCCACCAGCTCCAGTGTCCATCTTTGACCCGTCCGTTAAGAAACTATTTTGAATTTTCTATTTGGATTTACGATTTTCGTGCACTTTTCACAATTTTCATTTAAATATGTTTTTGTGACACTTGTTAAAATTACCATTAAACATGACGTAAAAGCAAAAACTCTATCTAGTATAACTCAATTTTCACACATTACAGACAATCACGAATTTGTAACCCATCTGTAAAACAGCAACAAAGAAACATACTTTGCACACTTAAAATGAAATGCTGGCTATTGACCATCATTAAAAAAAAAATAATTTTATCTGCAAATACTTTCTTTTTCTGCGCAGTTCATCATAAAAAAAATCTCTACAAATATCATCAACATCAAAAAACCAAAAACTACTGTTGAGTGTTGGCATAGAGAAACCTTAAATATACCAAGATACTCGTTTTTATATGTTGCTTAACTTTTGTTTAACGTGTTGTGTTCTTAACTGTGTTTTGTGCCTTCTTGCAATTATTTTTTCTTTGTTTTAAAGCCTTTTGTAGGCGCAACTCGTAAGAGTCTAGACGTGATTGTATCACGATTTCTATCGCCATTTTTTTATTCCTTTTTTTTTGTTTTTCCTTAACTGACACATTATCCTTAAAAGCGATCGAATATTATGGCCGGTTTGTTTTTTTTTTTTTTTGGAAAAATAAAGTTAATATTTTTAAAGCTTTTTTTTTGTTTCTGCGATGTTAATTATGAAGTATTTTTAAATACATTTTGGCTTAAAATTCTAAAAATTCTTGAAACTTAAATCAAATGAATAGTGCATAATGCTAATGATGAGTTCATCAGCAAAAAACATTTAAAGTTTATACAACGAAGTTTCTTAATAGATACTGCAATGCAATTTTAACACGATATAAAACAAAATTTTCTTAGGAATTTTCAAATTGCCTTCTTTGCTCCAAAAAATTAATCGTATTCAATTTTGCATGAAATCTTTCACCCATATTATTGTCATCGGCAACCATAGTTTGGTTGAATTAATACCACATTAATAAGGAACAACCATATTATGGTTCCTTCCGTACATTTGCTGATTAAAAACAACAAAAATATGTTTAGCACTAATAATAAAAACCAAACAATTATTAGTGGTAAACTAATTATTGGCATAATTAACCATACAATTTTTAAAGGCAACCATAATTTGATTATGTCTTATTTTTATAATGAATTAATTTTACCATAGATTAAACAAAGATGGCGGTGACAATAATTTGGTTAAACTAACCATAATATGTTGAAAAATTTTCGCTAAAATGTGTTGGTTAACATATGTGAACTTTAATTTTTTGCATAAACGTCATCACCCCTAGTGGTGAATAAGGGTACACCAAGTTCATCATTCCATGTTTAACTCTTGTAATATTCATCTAAGACCCCATTAAGTATAAATATTCTGGGCCCTTAAGAAATACTAAGTCGATTCTAAGCAATGTCCGTCCCTCTATCTGTCCCATATAAAGCGGCCTTCTAAAATGCAATTTGAGAAGAGTATAGTTCTAAAAAAATATTATTGATGTATTGAGATTCGCTCTAAATTAAGGTTTTTAAATACTATAAATCACTGCTGAATTTTGTAATGAACGATCTATGCCTTGCGGTAACTCCAACATAAAATACCATCCTGAAAATCAATTAAATACGCCTAATAATATTTCTTAAACAAGTCATGATATTTTTTTTAAATAAGGCAACAAATTATAATACTCTGAGGTCAGGTTTCATAAAGATTGACTTATATTTTATAAATACCATATATCGATGGCTTAATATAAAAAAGGCGTAACTAATTTTTTTCTTAAATAACTTTTTCTGTTTTTTGTGGTAGACAAATGCCAAACGCATCGTGCTTTAAAATTTCAGAAGGCTTTATTATAAAAATTGTTGCATCTTTTTATTAAAAATTGAACTAAAACTTTTTTGTATCTTAAATTTAACGATCCAATTAAGATTTGTTCTTCCCCTTTTTAAGAAACACAAAATCGAGTTACGCCTTTTTTATATTAAGCCATCGATATATAGACCACATCTGACATATTCGAAATCGCGGTGGAGAGTATTTATGTTTCGGAGCAGCCACGATTAAACAATCTTACTTGTTTTTCCACTTATTTCTTAAGGCATCACAATGGACCGCATTGGTCTCTGGGAGAAGGGGTGACGAATTAACTTCACACAAATCCTTTTTGAAAAGTCGCTTTAGAAAAATAAAGTCGCACAAAAAAGTCGTATTTTCGCTGTCTACGCAGCTGTCAAAAAACGATAATCTGTGTTGTTACATATAACAAGTATCCTGAATGCATCGAGGCGTTGAACGCAAAAATTAGGTTTACTTTCTACTTTTTTGTAAGCGTCACAAACAGAGTTGGCACAAATCAGCTGGTTATGGCAAATTAAATTTAATTTTTACTTGGGGCGATGCCGCATAAAAAGCGTTGCATATAACTTGAAACATAAAATGCATGAAAGCTATACAAAACAGGTAATGCGTAAAGGCGACAACGCGTAGTTTGGACCTCCAGCTTAAAAGTCGCACGTATTTTTTTAACGTTTTTTATTAATAAAAAGCATAGCAAAACAAAAAAAAAAAAATAATTGAAACAAAACAGTCATTTGTATTTCTTTATTTTCAGAACCCTTTTTTGACTGATTGTTAAGCCATTTATACTTCTGGTCCCAGTCTTTCGAATACTATTACGTTTCTTGGAAGGACCTGCAGCGATGTTTTGTTTGAACAAGAAATGTTATTTCCCTGCAGGAGATTAACAGTTAATTGTCAAAATGCCACTAGTACAATTACTAGAAGAAGAGAAACTTGTGCTATATAAAAATACTATTCCTTACAGGTACCAGAACTTGATGTAGTGCAAGTAACCTTGTTCGCAAAGTACAGGTCGCAATTTTGGAGATAATTTTATAAAATTTGGCACATGGGTTCTTATTGGCACAAGGATCAAACAAGGACCTATTGAAAATGAGCCGATTCGTACTACCACGAGGGGAGATAGGGGGCAATTTCTGCCTCTCAGAAACTATCAAACTGATTATAATAATTTAAAACATAGATAGATTCCTATTCATTTGGCCATACATTCTCGAAAATTTGTTTTTAAATACCGGGGTTGAAGGGTATCATATGGTCGGGCTTGACCGACTTTATTTTCTTACTTGTTTATTTTAAAAAGCTTTTTTGCTTGAACTTGGTTGAAAAGGTTGAACAAATGTATAAAATTGTTTCTAATGCAGCAATAATCTGTTAATTACTTTTTAAAATTTTGACGAGGTGGTTTTAACGATTTTTTTTTTGATAAAAATAATAAGAAAATTTATAATTTACTGCAAATTAACTGTTTTTTGTTAAAAACTTTACAAAAAAAAAAGTTAAAAGGTCGCAACAAAATAAAAAAAGTTTCACAAAAAGACACAGGCCGCAAAAAATTGCGACTTAAGTCGGGCGAACGGTAACCCTGCACAAGCCTTCTTTACCTACATGTGTATTCATATACATTGGTTTTCTTATCTGAGTTTGTGAGTTAATTTGAGACATAACATTGAAAACATTCTGTGTATTCAATACATAACTGAAAGTAAGCCGAACGAAGTCTTCGCTCGAAATCGACGAAGAGGACATAAAAATCGATTAAAAGAAAGTGATACATTTTTAATAAAAATAATTTAGTGTGCTATTTTTAAGCTGTGCCGAATCTTTGATACCTTCCACACACAGTTAAAATGTTTTAGCAGTGGGCTCTTTATAGGATCTATAAATTATAAAGCCTGAATGGGCTTTATAGGGAGGGAACCAATGGTCTAATCTTCACGAAATTTAGAAGTGTATATAACGGATGTTAAAAATATCTTGTATTTAAGTTTTTCTAACAAAATATTCATTTCATTTTTTAGGATGGTTGTTCCACATCCGATTTTGCTGGATTTCAATCTCAAACTGTTAAGGATAACTAGAAACAAGTTGACACCAATTTTGTATTTTTCGTTTGAGGTGCTTGAAAGTGAAAGTGTTTTTAACAGACTGACAGACGAACATGGATAAATTAAATCAACATAACTCAAGCACCCAGAACATACACGTAGAGAAAAAACATGGTTGAAGAATGGTTACAAAAAACATATTATGGTCACTGCAATGGCAACAAACAAACTTTTGTTGTTTTTAAAAAACATTTTTCACTATTGATAATATTTTGTTTCTATTTAACAATAAAGTGCTTACCTCCCTTGAAACTTCAAATATGGTTGATTTTAACAATATAATGTTTAAATAAAATAAAACTACAAGCATACACTTAAAGATATTATTGTTGCCTTAACCATATTATTATCACGGTAACCCTATTATGGTTAAATTCATCCATCCAAAAGCTATAACCATATTATGGTTGCCTCCAAACATGTTATGGTTAATATTTATTAACAATAATATGGTCGAAATTGTAATATTTTACAACATTGTATGATTAATTTTAAATTCAAAATAATATGTTTAAAAAGCCACAACAATCTGGCTGTTTGCATTTTACTTGGCTTAAATTCTCATTCAATTCATTTGAATTATTGATTAAAACACATTAATTTACGGAGAAAAAATTGTAATATGAAGCTTGTCACAGGTTGGAATATGAACCAAATTGGATTTTTTATAAAAGTGGACCGTAACACCCAACAAGAATATAAAATTAAATAAAATTAAAATTTGACACTTAACAAACAAATTGAAAAAATGAATTAACCATAATATGATTAGCATTCACCATATTCTTGTTAATCCTGACCATAATATGGTTACTTTTCTCAAAATTTTGGGAAATTTTGACCATATTATGGTTAATTTTGAACATAATGTGTTTAGTTAATTTTGACCATATTATGGTTTATTTAGGGACAAATTTTTTTTATTTTAAACATACTATGGTCATATTTAAACAAAATATGGTAACCTGCAAACATAAGCATTATTAAAAACCAACCATAGTATGTTGGTTTTAGAATATGGTTACCTCCAACCATATTTTTTTCTACGTGTAAAGACTTTAAAAAAATGTTTTAAGCGGAATGACAAACTTATTATATCCTATTTCACCACTAGAAGTGGAGCGTTTTAAAAAATATATTGGAAAAATGTTCTGAATAAATAGTAGGACTCCATTTGAATATGCCTTTGACATGAGGGCAACAATCAATAATAAATATGGTTTAAACAAATGAAGTAATGATTATAACTGATAATAAACTCTTTTTAATGATTTTAGTAAAATACAAAACACTTTTGAGTTATTTATAACTATCATTAGATTCGACCTTCGTGAGATATTCAAACTTTCGTAAATTTGCGCAATAAAGTGTTGCCAATTAAAAAAGAGCTTTCCATTTTAGTTAAAACTATAACTTATCTGTCAAACGTTGCAGCTTGTTAGACTTTCCTTTATCTAAATGCTAAGCTAAGTAGCCTGCCTAAGTTCTTTTGCTCTGAAAAATTTATTTCATTCATTAGCACAATTTAAATTTCATTTTAATGACCAATAGAGCCTGCTGTTTTTTTATGTTCAAACAAATCCTATAAATAATAAAAATGAACTAAACAGCTTTCTGAATTGACTTTCATGAATTAAAACCCAGCACCTATAATTAACGTCCACAAAGTTAAAAACACTAACACAGCAACTGATAATAAATGAATCATTTATCACTACAAACATACCCACAGACAGACAGAAATACGGACGGAGGGACGGACGGACGGACGGAGAGTTAACTGTTTTGTTCATGAATCTACAAAGTATCCTTTTTATTTTTTGCATTTTTATTTATTCATCACTTATAAATGAAACAATGTTTTTGAGAAAATTTTGACAAATTATTTTTACAAACAGACAGTAATTTGCCAATTGCAACTGTTAACCTGTCTTTACGCAGCCAGGGAATGGGAAAGTTAATAGATGCTTGTGGAACATGAAAAAAATACATATATGCAGTAGTAGTTGATGGAAATTTTTATGATCCTTAAAGAAAATTAATTGAACTACAAACAAAAAGGCGTTTTTTTTTTGTTGTACAATAACTAAACTCAAAATTTAATGTATCAAAGTAGAAAAATAAAAATGTAAAATGTGCTCCTGTTGTGAATACAACCTTTCGATTGCTCCAGTTACAACGCCCATTCTATTGTTACAACAATAATGGAAAATAAAAAGAAAGAAAACCAACTATCTATGAATACTTTTGGTTCTAATTGTTTGCAGAACCCAGTGAAATGAACAACAACGACATGTAAAATATTTCTGGTCTTTTTGTTGTTGTTTGAAAAGAAAACATCCTTTTGACACCTGTTTGTCTTTTAAGATTGAAGGCATCATGTTCTTTTTTTTCTATTTTAGTTTACTTTTACATTTTGTTATGGTTGTACTCTCATAGCTGTGTGTCTTTCAAACATCCATCAAAAGAAGACAGGAAAAAATATGATGCCTTCTATCTAACAAATGATTATCATCATTATGTGTGAGTTGCTTAGTTTCTCATCTCCTATAAATGTTGTTTTGTCTTGAATCCTTTTGAAAGTCCTCTGCAGTAGTAGTTTTAAGTAACAGAAGCACCGGCAGCAGCCTCAGCAGCGTTAGTAACTTCATAGCCTGTTCGTTTTCTTTATACTGCAGAGTTTCATGTGTCTTATGGCTGTTGTTGTCTCTACTTGGCCAAAGGGCTCATTCCAGCCAAGTCTCTAACCTGTAATTATGCGTCTTTGAATTTTGACCTACACTTTGTTTTCTTTGTGTACATTTTGCTGTTCGGATTCAACTGCATAAAAATAGTCTAGAAATATTCACAGACTTTTGCACATTTATACACTTAATATGTATGAATGTATGTAGGGGTTTCTATAGGAGCAAAAAATACCTGACTTACTTGAGTTCTGTGAGTCTTTAATATTTTAGCTTTGATTTTGTTTTTTTTTTTTTTTTGAAGTTGTCGAAAATGTGTGAATTTATTTTTTCGCAAACTTATTTTTGTATTTTAGAATTATGGGAATTTTAAAGGTTTATGTCTGTTATCCGGGACCTTGTGGATTATTGTTTTCTAGTTAAAATTTGGAATAAAAATTTTTCATAAAGGACGAAACGGCTTTAATCAATTCAACATTAAATACAAATGTTTAATATTCTCTGGTTTTTGTCAGTGCTGAAAGTTGAGAAAATATAAAAAAATATAAACTTTGGAAAAGGTATCAAGTAACAGATGTATAATTAGAAATACGCCTTGATAAGGTAATGAGTAATATTTAGTCTTACTGTCTATTTCACATGTAAAACAAAAACAAACTCTCAAAATTTGTTTTTGATTTATATGTAATTTGTGCGAATGAAAGCGTTCGAGTAACGTCGGAAATATGCAATTAAATCGCCAAAAAGAATTTATTGAGGTCTGATTTAAATTTTACTTAAGTTTAGTCAAAAATCGTTTAAATAACTTACATTATAGTATTTTATCGGCTTTGAAATATTTCTAAAATTCAACCTAAACTACGAAAACGTTTTACATGTAAAAGCCTTTTCACACTTGTCAACATTTACCATTTTTCGAAGATGTTGAAATTTTCCCATAAGAAATACATTGGGCTAAACATCAAATTTTTTAACTTCTTTACAAAATGTTCCTATTTCATTGTATTCCATTCTACATCTTCCGATTATTTAAGTGCCATCATTACAAAAGTGGCAATAAGTTCTACTATTATTGTGGCATCACTGACAAAAATAAGTATGTTTTGAAAGCAGCGTTACCATTTGTCAAGTTTTCTTAACAAGAGTTAAGTGTTTTTTTTATAGTTTTAAACAAATTGATCTTCAAATAAATTTTTGTGTTTTCTTTTTACACTTGGCACTTTTGTAGAAAAAACACATTTTTTATTTTAAAAACATTTTTTTTTCAAAAATTCTGAAATTTTATTTTATTGGTAGATGTTGTGTAAAAAGCCTTTTGGCCACATGTATGTATATACAAAAACTTTCGTAAATTTTACGAAAAATGTTACGAAACCACATGGTAGACGATGCAATATAAGCCGACCTGCAAAATTTATGTAAGATTCCAAATGCTTGTTTAGCCTTAAACATACTGTTTTGGATATCCTTGGCACATCCACCGGAAGTACCAATAATCATAATCAAATAGCAGAAGGTTGAG
Source organism: Pollenia labialis (assembly GCA_949318255.1). Lineage (NCBI taxonomy): Eukaryota > Metazoa > Arthropoda > Insecta > Diptera > Polleniidae > Pollenia > Pollenia labialis. The sequence continues at coordinate 122,455,095 of OX439142.1, forward strand.
ACATCATCGAGTAGTTGTCACTTTAGCGAGAAGGTGTATCTGCTGTTAACATTGAACAGCAGTTATTTTGTTTTTGGTACGTTTATAACCAATATATCGATGCTTTGCGTTTGCTGCTGCTGACTGTGTGCCAATAGATGGATGCCGTCAGCATAGTCCTAGTCAAAAAGGTGACCCGACAAGCCCATGTTCATACCTTGAGTAGGAATCACAGCTTAAATCATGATAACATCAAATACGATAGTGAATAATAAATGGGTAAGACGCACCCCTGCCCTACGTTTGCTTTGATGTTAATGTGTTCGCTAATTTTACCTGCATGTAGAACGGAACAAGTGGTGCTCGTTTACAAACACTCTACGAGTTTAGTAATTTTATCTCGCACTCCTTTTCCATATGGCAATGGGGTGAATATATTCAAATGCTCGTTGAAAGACTATAAACACGCGATTGCCATTCCGCTGCCTGTTCGGCTATACTACGAAGGCTGTTGGCATGATCAAAATATAATCTTATTGGCCTAAATTCTGGTTGCTCTTTTCTTAATTCAGGATTTACCGCCGTAGATATGCGGTTGAATAAGATGCGGGCTGCTATCTTGTTGAGCATTTTTAAAAGGGTGAGTCACCTTCAATTTTTGCACTCCATCTCATTTCCCTTTTTGGGGATAATTCCTCCTTAGGTGACCTTGGATGCGTCTCAGTCTATTGACATGATCAAGACAGGATCTACTTGGCCTAAATTCAGGGTTTACCGCCGTAGATATGCGATTAAAAGAGGTATGGGATATTATATTGTTGAGCATAAGTAAAAGGGCGATGCCCCTCAAACTTTCGCTCAACATCTAATTTCCCTTTTTAAAGATATTGATAATTTATGCCTCCTTAAGGAGGAGGAGCATTTCAGTCTGCTAGTAGTGTTCAATTGGCGGTGTAATTTATTAGCATTGAGCGGATTTCGGTTCCTGAAGCCTTGTAGTCATTTGACGAACTTATTATATCAATTATTTAAATATCTGAGGATTGAAAATACATATAACAAAAACAATAACAAGTTTCCATTATCTTAATAGCTTAACATTCACAGATTATTAGACGATGCCACAAGTCTCTTTCAATTTACCACCTTTTGATCAGAATTCATATTGTGAATAATATAAAATCACGTTTTACCTTTCAAGTCTTTAAAAGAAACTTTTAGAATTTTTTAAATTAAAAAAGTAAATATTAATGCAATAAAAATAATCTTAAATAAATTATCAATAATAAAGTTAATTTATATGATAATTTTTCATTGTCATGTTAATATTTCGAAATAAATCTTTTCTCATTTATCTATAAAATATTTAATTATTCAAAAATTCTTTCATTTGGAAATCCTTCAAATCGCATGGCTAACAGAAGTAAAATAAAAATCCATGTTTATTTATTAAAAAAAAATTATGTTTTATTTTCAAAAACATTTGTCTAATCCATTTACAAAATGGAAAATTAAGCCAAGATAATAAAATAAATAAACTAAAAATAAAAAAAACTGTTGATTTTTGTTTTTATTTTTTTATATATTTAGTCGGCCATATTGTTTAAATGTTTTTAGATAAAAAATAACTTGTTGTTGTTGCTTAAGAGTTGTCATGTTAACTTCAAGTGGTTTTAAGACTTGTTGTACTCGCATAAGCCTAAAACTTATATATTTTTTTCTTTAAATACCAACAATGTCTAACTTAAAAATAAAAAAAAAATAAATAAAATGTCTATATGGCAACGACAAGAGAAAAAATGTCTGCAAAAGTTAAAACGACGAACAATAAACACAACCATGGATTTTTATTTAAAAACATTTAATACTTGCCCAAGACGAAGACCAACCAATAAAGGCGGTTTTGGCGCGCACAAGCGAAAATAATTCACAAATTATGCGAATAAAATTTTTAATAATTCTCATGGTTTTCTTTTTCTTCTTTCTTAAATTTACATGAACACTAACTAATGCTGGTATCAATGGTTGTTTTGCTCTATGGAAAATTAAAATTAAATGAGTCTTTAAGCACAAATTCATTTAAAAAGTTATCGTTTTTCTTAAAATATTTTCTTTAATACAAAATCTGTATTGATAGTGGGATGGATGACTTGAAAACTTAAATGTTTTAAAGCTGTTTAAGATTAAGTAAATGATAAAAAGGTAGAGAGAGATTTGTCTTGTGAGGAGTTAAGCAAGTATTTACAAAAAAAAACTTTAACAATTTTAATAAGTTAACAAGACTTTGAGTTTATTCCCCAGCAGTTGAGTTTCTAAGCAAATGTCTGATGTTTAAGAGGCCTTTTATATTAAATAACTAGTTGACCTTCGTTCTCCATTAATCTTTTCCCGACATTTTACCTGAGGTCAATATATGCAATTATTTTTTTTAAGCCTCAAAGGAGTCTAAGAGTTCAGTTGTAGATAATAAGAGAAATATTGTACCAATATTTTTCCCTTAATTAAGATTTTTTTTTAAGAAAAAAGAAAAAAAAATGTCCTCCGAAATAATCCTTATTTTTTTAAATAATTATCAGCTAACGGTCTTGTCCGCTCTAATCGGAAAACTGAATTTGAAGTTTTAAAAATCGGTTCATGTATCCTAAAATATGATATGTTTACCCGTTTTTTAATAGGACAATTTACAGCTTTATAAAAATCAAATTTAAAAAGATTTTTTTTTTTTTTTTTTGGAATTTTAGTATATTCATTAATAAATATCAAAAAATATTCGCGCGAAAGAAGTAACAAAAATTATGTTTTTAAAGACCGATTACTACAATCAAATACACATATACAGTAGAAACCCGATAATTCGTTCCCCCAAAATCTCAATAATTCTTAACAAAATTTTTATTGGTTTGAATAAATCGCGCTAAATCCCAATAATTTAATACATTTCAGTCTTCTCGTTAATTTTTGTTTTCAATACAAAATCAGCTAAACATATATCGCTCCTATAAGGAGCCGTAACAAACTTCTTCCATATAGATTTGTCCATCACAATATGTTTTACTTCACTCCATCTTATATTCATTTTATTTGTCGCATTTTCAATTTTCCTTCCCCATGTGTGTACAGGTTGGCCTCTCCTGTGTCTTCCTTTAAGATTCCACTAGATTGCATTTCTGGCAATGTCGAACAATAGTTTGCGGAGTGTCCATTCCAGTTTTACTTCCTTCTTTGTAATTCTACACACAATTGTATTTGGTATGTACTCATTCCCCAGGCTGTTGTTTTAGATGGTTCGTGGACAGTTGATTCGCAGAATTATTCCTAGATATTTATTTACGAAAACTTGCAAAGCGTAAGTGACTCGGAAGGCAGCGTTCCAAGTGCCATAGCCATATAACATTGTTGATTTTAAATTGGTGCTGAAAATGTTAATTTGAAGACGACCTGATATTGAAGAGGATATCCATATCTTAGTAAGCTGACCGAAAGATTGCAAAGCTTTTTTAATCGACTAACAATGTCTTCACTAGAGCAAGCACTATATTGAAAAAAAGTGCGGACATCACACATCCTTAATTTTAACATTTTCTTGAAATTTTAATTTAATTTTTTAAATATTAGCAAAAATGTTTAATAGTTCAAATAAAACTTTATTTGATCAAAACAATAAATAAACACTTTTTAAACTTATAAGCGGGCGACTTCTACAAAAAATCTTTTGAAATTTAAATTTTGTATTCCCAAAAATTGAAATTACTTTTTGATAATAAACAGGCAGGTGCACGGCCTAAAAAACACTTAATTGACAACATCTTTTGTAAGTTGTTGTTGTTTTTTATTTTGTTTTTCTTAACCTACTTACAACTACAATTAATGTTGAGAGAATTTCAACTAATTGTAGCGGGGAATGTAAGATGAGATGAACCCACTGTTTATTGTTGATGTTGATATTATTACAAGTAGAACTGTTGCTATAAGTCTTATACGTTTAACATTTTTATTTGGTTTAATATCTTTAGTTTTTCTAAAATCTTTATGGATGAAGTTTCCTTATGATCTGGCCTAAGCAACCAGTGAAATGCGCATAGGAATAGCTTATCCCATCAACAATAAATTTCAAGTGTTTTTATCAATAATAAAAACTGGGAATTTAGCACGAATAACAAAATCTTTTGAAATTTAAATTTTGTATTCCCAAAAATTTAAATTACTTTTTGATAAATGCTTTTTGATTTTAAGAACAATTTTGATTTTTAGTTGAACTGTTAATTTTTAATTTTTGATATTCTTTAATTAAGCTTGAGTTCATCAAATTTAATTTTCATTAAATTATTTTCACTGAGGGAAGGAATTTTACAACTTGGAATTTTTATTAAAATTTATTGATAATTTTTCTTGGCTGAGCTGGGTTTTGAACCCGGGTTGATCTTTACATGTTTCAAGAAACACCACTTTCAATCGTCAGAAGATCTTTGTGTTCTACCCACTGCACCACTGCGGTGCCCGTTAGCCAACAGTCAAACACCAATCTTTAACCAGTAGTACTGGTGGTTCGAAATTTGCTGTTATCACTTCAATTTCAAATTACATGTTGCCTCCTTTTTCCTGTGTTTTTTCGTATTCCTTCTGTCAAGACTTTGTCTTGAAAACCTGAATACATTTGTTTATTATGTTTTTTTTGTCCACTTTCGTCGACATTTTTATTTGTACAAATTAAAGTACAAATGTAAACATTAGAGCTTGTGCCATAGCTATTTCTAAGAACAATTTTGATTTTTAGTTGAACTGTTAATTTTTGATATTCTTAAATTAGGCTTGAGTTCATCAAATTTAATTTTCATTAAATTATTTTCACTGAGGGAAGGAATTTAACAACTTGGAATTTTTATTAAAATTTATTGATAATTTTTCTTGTCTGAGCTAGGATTGAACCCGGGTTGATCTTTTTTGATTTTTTTTTGAAATGAAAAGCCTAATTTTTGGGGAGTTTTTAAGCTTATGTGATTTTTTTTATCATATTTGTATAAACAAAATAAAATTTTACACAGTTACAAAAATTTATTTCACAAAATTAAAGTGTAAAACTTTTTTTTGCTTATAAAGAAAAATCACTGCAATTTTTTAATTCTTAATGATATTGACAAAAAATGTGTAAATTTAAAAATACCTATTTTTTTTCTGAAATTTTTCAAAGAATTTTAGGAACTCTTGGATGAAATTTAATGAATTTCAAAATCTTTTTACAATTACTATATAAACTAGCAGTCTGTTCATCAATTTCGAACGTTTACGTTCGCATGGAAAATTACATTTAAAACAAAAATAAATTTTAGAATTTTGTTTTGTTTTAAATATAATTCTCTATGCGAACGTTAACGGTCGTAATCATTAAACAGACAGTAAATATATTCCAAAGTATTAAAAAAATTTTTTTTTCGAAACGTGTTATTGGAATGTAACACTTCTTTAGACTGATCACTCGACAAATTTTGTAAATGAACAGTTCCTTTTTTGATTTTCTTTTGTGGGAATTTTATAAAGACAATAACATATGTACATGTGTAAATATTAATGTAAGATACATTCGCTCTCAGAATTTAGTTTTGTGTTGTTTCAAAAAGTAAAAATGAGACCCAGAAAACATTTTTATTGGGTCCAAAAGAAATCGAGAAGTATAATTTATTAATTTTTAAATTGTTGTCAGTATAAAAACGTCGTTTGATGCAGACATGGGTGATTTATTAACATTTACAAAACAAAATTTTTATTTAATTTTTTATTATCTCTGCAAGATGAGTTCGGAAAAAACTGTACACTAACGTAGTGTATTTTTTCAATACATAAACTCTAAGGGGGTAATTTTGTTGTTCACTTCACCTTGCGTTGAGAAAATTTTCATATAAAAATTTTTGAATTATTTTTGAATTATCAAAATCTTATTTTGAATTTGTATACATACAAAATACGGTACGGAGCGATTGCGAGCTAACAAACACTAAAATAACTTACCGTTCTTAGTGTATGTGTAGTGTTTTTATGGAGTAGTTGTTCTGTATTTTTTAGTGAACGCGTAGTGAATTTTAAGCTAACGTGTTCTGTTTTTTAGTGTTTGCGTAGTGAACTTTAAGTGTACTTGTTTTTTTTAAAGAAAAGATTTTAAATAATAAATTCTTTGCATGCGTAGGAAAGAAAATAAGATACATAATTTTTAATGGTTTGTTTTTTTTATTTGTCGAAAAAAGCTTAAATATGATTTGAAGGTGAGTTTTATTACAGGAGTTCAAAAATATAAGAAATATGCAATAGGGTACTAGTGCTTTAAGAAAATTTAGTATTTTATATCAAACAAATTTTAATGGGTGTTTATAACAGACGCTAAAAAATAGAGCAAAGAAAATCAAAAGTGTGTATGTATTTTGAAAAATTTATTTTCAGCAATGAAAGTACATATTTACTATAGGAGTAGACATTTTTATGCGTAGGTGTGTTTCGATATTGTAATAACAGCCTTAAATTTTATCACGACCTGGGTGTTTTAATTCAATAAGAATTGAATTGTAAATTGCAGAAAGGAAAATAATCCAAAACATTCATTTTGAGATAATCAATTAAAATAGTGTAGTGAATAAAAATAAATGCAAGTTTTATGGTTTTAGCATCTAGAGGGGAGAATTGACTTTAATTTGAATTTGTCTAAAGCTAAGATCCCACTATCGGCTCAAATAGCACAATCTATGACGATTTTTATCGTGCTATATCGGCGCTTATTTAAAAACATAGCACAATTTTTTCTTGGGTGGTCCCATTATCGTCGCACATTGTGACAATTTTTTTCGGTTCAAATTAATTATGTACCAAGAAATTCAGAAAATTCTCCGTCTGAATGTTTCCTAAAAATTTTAAATAATTTATTTGCTCTGTTCCACGTGCACAACGAAACAGTCCGAACTTGCACAAAGATACCCAAAAGCGTTCCATATAACAATTTTTGTGCAATTAAGAGAGTAATTTTTTTCATTTCCTGTACAAATTTGCCCGAACTTTTCCTTAAAGTAAGGTAAGTTCGGACAAGAAAAACCCATCAGCTGTTTTTGTTAACATATGAAACTGATAAATAATTCAGGAAATTTACAAGCAAAAGAAAAAGTTAAGTTTTAATTAAAAAACTTATTAAAAAGCAAAATGTAAGGTTTTTGTAAAAAATTAAAGTGGTAAAAACGTTCTTGCATACATACATATGTATTTCCCTTAATCTTTAATATAAAAAAAAACCAAATATAAAAAATTACAATAATGCAGATGTTTTGGTTTTATAATGTTATGACTTTTAAGTGTCTAAAATCACTTAAATAGATCTTATTTTGAAAAGTAAGCAGCAATAGTATTTTAAGAAGTAGAAAAATGTTTTTTTTGCGTTCCAGCAACTTTGGGTAGTTTCGGCAAATTAAGAGAGTAATTTTAATTTTACTCTCATTAGTCCGAACTTGCCCGAGATTTTGTGGAACACACCCATTAATATATAATAAAAAAATTTATAAAATTTTATTTAAACTTACTGCACTTGTTCCTTTTTTTCAATTGTTGTTTTGTAAACAGATGTTTACAATACAGGAATGTCAACATCGATTAAACTGCAATGTTTTGGTTAAAGTGAATTGTTTTCACAAATAGAATCTGGGAATTTATTTTTAATTTATAATATACATTTTCAAATTATTTTCAAATTACAATCCTCAAAAGCTTTTATACTTTAAATAGTCGTATTCCTTCAATATTTTCCACATTCGAATAATATGAAAATTTATGTGAATTGGTTTCTTTCATTTAACAATACATATATACTATTTAACGTTTAAATATATAAATAATAGATAAAACAAATGTAATTTTGGTACAATTAAGCTCAAAAGTAGCCAATTGGTGCAATTTAAAAATTTCGTTTTGCCATCCCTTGTATCGGCGCTGATTGGCGTTTGTGATCGTGTTCACATTATTGTCGCATCAAGGCTAATTTTGATTGTCCACAGTCAGCACAATTTTGATACAGATTGTCGCATATTAAAAAATATCGACCGTTCACACTATCGTCACATGAAATACGACAAAAATTGGTACATTGCGCCGATAGTGGGATCTTAACTGTCTGTACATAGCGATTCAATTATATTCTATGTATATTGAAATAATTTCAATTAAAATTATTTTTATCTATGTAGTGGTTTTATATACATATGTAACTACAATTGCAAATGAATTCAATTACAGTTTCGTTTACTTGAAATTATTAATAATAACAAAAATGTAATAATAATTGAAAGTAATAAAATTCAAATGACATGTAATTTTATAACTACAGCTTTAAGTGATTACAAAAAAAATGTAAGGCTCCTCAGGCCTTGGTCTCTTAAAGATGTAACAAAGAATAGATGAACAGAATGAGACTTCTTCCTGAAAGTAATTTCTTTATTTGTCAGCTTTTTCGTTAACAATTCTCATATATAATTAAATAAAATTGAAACAAATTGATACATCAAATTGTTAAATTATTACATCCCTAAGTAAACAAATCATCTTAAAGATAATAATTAAAACAACATTCATTTCAGACAGCCCCCTTTTTACAACTCTAATTGATCATAACACGTTTTTGAAACAAATCATATAGAAAAAGTATTTAACTGCAAAAAAAAATAGCAAGTAAAATATAATTTTTTATTAAAAAAATAAATAACGAAGAAATACCTATAAACTCAAGTTAATAAAAAAAAGTTTAACAGCTTTGTTGAACGAATGCGAGTAATTACTGCGGATTTGTTACGCTATCTGTCATTTTAGAGATGTGTTCATACGTGTATCATTTATAAATACCAGAATATTTATTCATTCATTTATTATCTCTACTCGATGATCCATCATAGTTGTTGTTGGTGTAGAATGGAAGTGTGAAACAAAGTGTAGAGTATGACAAGTGTATAATAAAGACCTACGTTACTCCCTCCCCTTCCTTCCGTTAGTTTTATTGACTTAAGTCAATATAATTTTTATTTTATTTCAGTTTATAATTTTTTTCACGCTTATTATTGGTTTTTTTCTTATGTTGTGGATACGTTGTTGTTATTGTTAATATGAAATAAAAAAGGCTGACATCTGTCAGTAAGCTGTCATAACAAATCAAATGGGTTAACACCCGCATACAAAAAATCTGTTTTTTTTAATGCTTAAAATCTAGACTTCACATTAAACAATCACTCATCCACGAAAATAATGTTTTTAGGAGAAGAAAAAATAAGTTTGGGGAAACCAAAATTATTGAATGAAAAAAAAAATTAAAACAATTTAAGAAATTCGTTGGCTTGATGTAATTTCTTTGACAAATACATTTAATGAAGATAAACAGGGGTGTGCTGATAATCGAAAACGTAAAACGCAAGAATTTTGAGGCTGTTTTAAATACACTTTATATCTAATTTTTATAACTTTGTTATAAAATTCTGTTTAATAGAGAAATGTTTGTATAATATTTGCCGTAAAATTCTTATCTTTTTAAAAAACGACTTTTAAAATTCTTGCGTTTTTGATTTCCAGCACACCCCTGAGAAGTTCTTCACAACAAAGCACAATTTCATTGATTCAAGGAATCAGGTTTATTGATTTAACATGTACTTTTTGTTAATGATGTGAGCTTATTATAATTGCTCTTGTTGTTGTTAATACATTAATACAAGGGTATGCAAACGATTAACCTTTGTTCGATTAATCGAATAATTTTGGGCGATTAACTGTTCGAATAATTTAAAATGGATTATTTTCGATAAACCGAAAATTCGAATAATTTTTGTCGATTAATCGAAAATTTGTTTTTTCACAGTATTAGTTTTTTTCTTTTATGTTAAAAACAATCCGGTACGTTTTAAAAACCCTTGTATTGTTTCTTAGCTCAGAAACAAACCAAAGAGTTTGGGAATAATTTATTTTTGAGAATGTTAAGTATTAACTTTTGCGACATTGATTCGGATGAAGAACATGATTTTTTGAGGCAAATGAAAACAACCTTCTACCAGACCTTAACAAAACTATTAAAATTATTTAAATTGTAAAAAAATAATAATAATATATTCAAGTGGTGTAATAAAAGACTACCAATTTTTAGAAAAAAACAAGAAAAACAACGAAAAAATTGGATAAGCTTTATAACGCTTTACTCTCAATCTCTGCAACGTCAACAATAAGTGACAGAATCTTTTCTAAACAAGTTTCACCAAAACAAAAGAATGAAATCATTTAAACTGCATACTTATTTCGAAAGATTAATTTAGAAAATAAGCTTAAATTTTGATTCTACTTTTTAGTTAAAAAAATTTTCCTCTTTTTTTACATGAATTATGTTTTGTTAAATTGTTGTACTTTTTAATAAAAATTTCATGTTAAAAATATGTTTTTTGGTCTTATTTTTAAATTTCTAAACAAGACAAAATTAAAATTATTCGATTAACCGTTTTAAGCGATTAATATTCGATTTAATTTTTACCTCTAATAAATATTCGCGCGATTAATCGAATAATACAAAACATCGATGAATTGAATAGACCAATTAATACGTTTTGGTGTTCCATTCTACTCGTCACTGTATGCACTGAATCTGGTAAAGAAAGTATGTGCAGGAAATTTACCGTTATATTGTTTTTCTATATTATTTCATTTTCGAGAAAGGACTAACATAGCTTTTGCGTCATTAGGCTAGCGCCTGCAATTTATTTTTAGTTTTTCTTAAAGATTAGAAAGCGTTTCGCCACCAAATATTTTTTTTTGTTGATTAAGTGGTATATTGTATCATATCAATTATATCAATATGGCTAAAGTAAGATCACTTTCTGTGAAAGCGAAAGCGTAAATTAAAGCTTACGAATATTGAAAGCTTTAGAAGATTGATTGATTGAAATAAAGTAGATTGAAAAGTCAAATATTAAAATATTCGGTAAAAGACGCAAAGTTACAATGCAATTTTGAGAGATCGAACTCTATCTACTGACTCAGCCGCAAAAATCAGGCCAAATGTTAGCGTTGAAGCAAGCTTTAAGCTAATAAAGCTATGTTCGCACCTATCATATATTTGACGTCCTACACCTGAACACTAGTTTTATTAAAAAAAATTTTTCTTTTGCAAACCATTTGTTGCAGTTCTCAAAAATCATTATGCATTTATCTTCTTATAATAAAAATAAATAAAAACAAAGTTTAATACCTTAAGGCGTACTTTTGGAATAAAACCGAATACGCTTAAAACTTATTAATCATGGAGCAAAAATAAAGTCTTTTAAAATATTTTAATTCTTGGTGAAGGATATCAACGGCTTGACACACCCGAATATAGCAATAAAACTTTTTTCAGTATTTCCAATTTAGCCATTTAGTAGGTTGATTTGGCGCTGCGAAATATGGCCCCAAAATAAATGAAAATTGACCCCAAATTTGGGGATATTTTTCATAATGCAATATGACCCTATTTTATTAATGAAAAATTACTCCAAAAAAAATTAAAAATAACCCTAAAAATAAAAGCAAATATGACCCTAAATTTGTGGCAATTTTTCATTATGAAAAATCACCTCAAAATTGATAATGAATTTTAACCACAAAAAAGAACACAAAGAAAGTTATATTAAAAATTTTGGGTGGAGTTCATATGCCCGAAACTAAAAATCCCTAATTTAGAATCCCGATTTAAAAATCCGAATAATTACATAGTTTTGGTTTTAAATAGTACGATTGATAGCATGGTTGGCCTTAGGGCCATGCGCTAGGATTTTTTCCTACATGGTTTACCGACCACTGGCTTTGATAACTAAAATTTCACTTTATAGCAGGCCTTCGGCCGGGTGCAAGGATTTTCTTTTTTATGGTATAACAAACACTGCACCCAAAGAAAAAACCTGTTTAAATATGGTCACCTCCAACAAAACTATTGTTAAAGAAAATTTTAATCATACTATGTTAAATTCAAACATTTTATTGTCACTGACATCCATATGAAATTAGTCCTTCATCAAGAATGTTATGGTTAGAAATAACTAAAATATGTTTAAGGCTTATAATTGCATTGTTGTTTTCCAACCATATCAGGTTGCTCTTAGAAAAGAGGAAAATACTATTGAATATGGCTGTCCGTGACAATAATATAGTTATATTAAACATAATATGTTTAAAATTTTCTTTAACAATAGTTTTGTTGGAGGTGACCATATTTAAGCATGTTTTATCTCTGCGTGTCGCTTCGCTCACTAAAGCTTCTATAAATAGACGGCCTTCAGCCGTGCGCAAGGATTTTTTCCTCTATGGAATAACGGACGCCAGCTTCGCTAACTAAAGCATCTCTACATAACAGGCAAGGATTTTCTCCACTTTGGTATAAGAATTCGGGTTTTCGATACCACCCAGTAAAAACTTCGACTACAAAATAATGTGTTAAGTAATCAGGATAAAATAAAAATACTACTTCCAATTCTACTGAAAGAACCAATGAATTTTACAAGGGACCCAGTAAAAACTTGGTAATGACTTGTAATTACTGTACAACTTACCTTTAAATGACTATTCATACCATCTGCATTACATAGAAGTTGATCAGTAATGGTTGACATATAATCTGACACATAAGTATTTGTTTATGAGTTGGTTAACGAAATTTACATATAACTAATTGAGTATTAATAAACAATTTGTAATAGATTTGAATATGAAAAATTTAAATACTTCATTGATTTTGAGAAGCATTTTAAAATACAAATTTGGATAAAAACTACACTACCCAATCAACTAAACGATATCGTCTAGGTGATATAAACAATATCGATCTTGTGTCATAAACGTGTTTAGATTGTGCCTTTTCATGGCAATATCGTATCGTTTTTACAATATTTATTAATAATTAAATAATTAAAATCATTGTTTAAAAAAAAACTTCACGAACAATTTTTTAAGTGCTTCTGTTATTCTCTTACATGGAAGCAGGTTGTATTGCAATGATTTTAAAATGTGTTTACGATCATTCCTGAAATATTACCGAAGATAGAAATTACATTTCTTTATAACGCAATCAGTCATCAAATAGTTTTTAAGCAGAGAGGAAAAAAAGTAGTGCTTCTAAGTGGGAATTCGCCATATAAAAATAATGCCTCTTGTAACCAGGTTTGTAAGGGGGTATTGTGCTTCTCTCCCTTACAAAACTGCTTACCAGTAAGCTTCATTGTTAACTGGGTAGTTATAGAAGTAATTATAGTAGTTATATAGAAGAAAGCTACTAAATAAATAGTTAAAGAAGCTTTTAATTTTAAAAAAGTAGGCGAAGTTTTTATTGGGTATCTCTAAAAACTTCTACATGAAATTTGTGATTCAGCCATTTTCCATATTGTTCAAATTTTATAAATGCTGCTATGATAATTTTGTAATGCAGTATTTATGATGAGCAAATTTGTGTATCTTATTGTTTTAAAAAATTGTTGGGTATAAAGAAAATCATCTCTTATTGTAAAAAAATTTTTTTTGTCTCCTTTTTGGCTAATTATTCGTTAGTTGCTTAAAAAAATCCTATTTAGCCACATTCTGTCACGAAGAATTGGCAACATTGAGCAGTTACGACTTTGGACTTATCAAAATTTTTATTTCTGCATGTTTGTTTGTAAAGGCCCAAATACACTGATCAAAGTACTCATCAAGCATTGTGGTAGTGTTAGTGAAAATGTGTTTGTATGTGTGACACCGACAACGCTTGATGAGAAATCAAAAAATTTAGATATGCCGGCGAATATTACTTTCAGCACACGTACACGTCGAATTCGCCGGCTGGACAAGCATTTGACAAGTGTATTTGGCCCTTAAGAAATTGGTCTCCTATTTACAATTTCATTTTCGATTTTTGTTAAATTTTTATGTTTTAATTTATTTATTTATTTATTTATTTAACTGAACTGCTCCAAACACAAGACTTACGAGTCTTATTTTGCAGTATGGAACTGAGAATGTGTATAATTATAAATCATTAAAAAAAGTTTTTGTCGTTTTTCTTATTTTTAGCCATTTTGGAAAAGTTTTGCTTAAATAACAAGCTTAAATAACAAACAAAAGAAATATACAAACCATCAATGTGCACTTAAGCTGAAATAATTTTTGCTATAAATTCGTAACGGTACATTGTTGCAATAAATTCATTTATTAAAAAAAACGTAAATTTATTTGATTAAGCTATTTTTATGAGAAGGGCTTCATATCGAGCCATAACCGCAAAAAAAGCTTAAGCGACAAAAACAAAGTTTTACAGGAGAAGGTTTTTTTTAATTTCATTTCATACAAATTTTGTATGAAGGTTGTCGCTTAAGTTAAAATTTTTGTGCTATAAAAAAGTTACGGTACCTTATGTGACCATGCTATTTTAGGAGATGATGCTTGTGTTGCCAGTAAAGCCATTCTTTAAAAAAACGAAAATTCAAAACAACGTCGCTTAGGCTTTTTCTGCAGTAAGGGCTCGATAAAAGATAATATTGGTGTAACAATTCAAAAAACATTGCGAGGCATTTGAATTCCAAAACGAAATTAAAAGAGCGTTTCCTGAATCTAGTCTTAACAAAGATTTGATTTATTGCACGAAGAGTTTTTTTTATACCGTAAAACAAATTACAAAATAATAAATAATTTTTTATTGAATAAAACATTTTCTATAGCGGGCAATTTTTGTACAAAAACACGACCCGTGTATCTGACCAGTTATTAAATGTGTTGGTTATCTTAAAATATTTTTAAGCTCTGTTTTAATCGTAATCATGATTATAAAAAGTTGCGATTAAATGCAAGTTTAAATAGAAGCTAAATAGTTTAAGTCCAAAAAAGAATTTTTAAAAGTTAATGCAGCCGATTTCAAACGGACATTTAAGGCAAATTTTCTTGAATTCAACCTTAATATAATGATATTCTACGAAATATTTAATGTAGATGTTTGCAAGATTTAATTGAAGTCTTTAATATACAAATTAATTCTATCTAAACGAACTCTTTAGCATTTACAAGAATCTAATCTTAGATTTAATCAAAAATATTAAAATTCTAAAGTCTACAAAATTCACAACACGTACAAGTACTAAACATTTTTCGCATACGTATGTATTTTGTCTTTGGCAATTAGGTTTTATGTTCAAAGATATTGGGTGAGATAAACAGCAATTTCTCCAACCAATCGTCAACTAAGAAAAGAAAAAACTATAAATCGTACAGAACATAAAGTCGGTTTTGTGTTATTTCAAACGAATTCCTTCCATCTATGCACAAAAATATTAAATAAATAAAATCCGAAGACTCAGAAATTAGAAAATTCATAAAAAGACAAAAATTGGTATGATACAATTCCATTGATAAAATTTCTATTTTTCTGTTTAATTTCCTAGGGATGACAAATCCTCTACGAACTTATTCCAGGATAACTTATTGTAAGCATTTGTTTTATCACGATCCGGATTTATCTAGGGGTAAGGGGGGTTTGTTTGGAAGTGTTTTGAGCGGCACCCCACTTCTTGGTATTGCAGTTTCCGTACGAACAGCGGTTGATATTCGCCTGTAAGTTGAGAGTAGAGTTCGGCCTGCTTACCTGATATTAAACAAAAGCTGCTTTGCGTGGTGGTAAGCTGGAACAAGCATCTTACTAAATCATTAATTTATGGTCCAGGCAAAACAAGTTTGATTACACTTGAAAACCATAAACTTAAAATAGACTTTGTGAATTTATTGTAATACCTCGACTTGGCACAATGTGCTTTTGACCTTAAGCAATTTTGTAAAAATTGGTTTTTATCTACTATTTAACGGGTGGTTATATTTTAAGGGCCAAATTTTAATGTGAACCACACCCAAACGTCAAGTTTGTTTTTTTCATTTTTTCTCAATTTTAAACGAACTCAATTTGATCCATGAAAAGATTCACAATCGAGAAATGCGTTAAAGTTATTCAGGCTTATTATGAAAATGGGCGTTCAAATCAAAATGCATATCGTGCACTTCGTGATTTGTGATGGGGCACATTTACACCTCAGTGGATTCGTCAATAAGCACAATTGCCGTATTTGGGCGTATGACAATCGAAACACCAATGCACCCACAAAGAGTGACTGTTTGGTGCGGTTTATGGGCTGGTGGTATCACCGGGCCGTATTTTTTCCTAAATGAGGCAGGTCAGACAGTTACTGTGAATGGTGTTCGCTATCGTGAGAAGATAACTAACTTTTTATGGCCCAAATTGGAAGATATGGATGTGGACGATACGTGGTTTCAACAGGACGGTGCCACTTACAACACAGCTAACAAAACAATGGCTGTTTTGCGCGACAAATTCAATGGCCGTGTTATCTCACGTGGTGGCGATGTCAATTAGCCGCCAAGATCATTTGATTTGACACCGTTTGACTTCTTTCTTTGGGGTTATTTGAAAGAAAAGGTGTACGTCGATAAGCCAGCAACAATTCGAGAACTTAAAGATGAGATAATTCGGCACATTAACGGCATAAAACCTCAATTATGCCTCAGCGTCATCGAAAATTTGAAACATCGGATGGGGGTGAGCCGCCAAGGTCGCGGCTGCCATTTGGCCGATATTTTGACAGTAATTTCCAAAATAATTTGTGTTTTATTCCAAAACAACATCGGCCCTTAAAATTTAACCACCCTTTATAATCAGAGATGTTGTTAGGCCTCTGTGTGAAACGAAAACAAAGTAACAATTTGTTTCGCTTAATGTTTTGCTTTTTTTGTTTGATTGTTTAAAAAATACTCACAAATAGATAGTTAGGTTTTTATAAATATAAGGGATAATAAATCAGTGCAAGTTACACTCTCTTTTTGGGTTACAACGTGTTTAAACCAGCAAATCTATACTTCAGTTAACATTTAAACCATCTCTTAACGCATAAAATTGGGCGTTAAAACTACCAATACAAACCATATGAATTGGACAACATTTATCGTAGTGCTGCCACATTAAAATTTGCACTACGTATAAAATATGGGGCATTGATTTACAGCTGTTAAGGTTAAACTACATATAAATTTAAGTTTAGTTAAACTAAACCAACGCTTAAACATTCATTGTAAATGTCTTGGGAATCGCTTTATAATAAATAATCTTTTGCTTTTATGCAAGGACTGTACCCAAAAAATATCTAAGAATAGCATATCTAAAACAATTCCACCATCGGCACAAAGATCGATGCAAATAGTCTTATCAAACATTAACAACTTCATATTGAGCTACGGATCGCCTATGCGATCTGATCTCTTTGCTAAATTTCTATTGAAATACATTTTTAATCCAAATTTTTAATATTTTAATCAGGCTTAAGTTCATCAAATTTAATTTTCATTAAATAATTTTTTACCAAAGATTAAAATACAATTTGGTTTAAGGATTGATGTTTGACTATTGACGTCAGCAGTCGTCGATGGCAGCGAGTGTAAGACGGCAAATCCATCTGAGGAGATCGAGTGGTTGCGATCGAAACATGTCATGGTAACCAGCCGCCTGGGTTCGAATCTCAGGTCAGTCAAGAATGAATGATTATCAATAACAATTTTAATTAATTTTCATGTTGTAAAATTCCTTTCTGCATTAAAAATAGTTTAAGGAAAATTAAATTTGATGAACTTAAGCCTGATTAAAATACTAAAAATTTGGATTAAAACCCATAAATAGTTCAGCAAAATAACCACAATTCTAATTATTGAAATACATTTTATTTAAATTGAAACCATTAGGGATCTCTATTTCCAGACTGTGGGGAATCACATTGAAGGCACTAATCGATTTTAAACTATGAAGGCGAAAATGGAATTGGAATGGACACACGCTTCATGAGGTCATTATGATACCGCACGGAACGCAATTTAATAGAATCCCTAAGAAGACCGTACGAAAGGACGCCCTGCACTTACAGGAAATAACCGATAGATATTCTTTTAGATCACAAACTTAAATTCTGTTATCACATTTCATTGATGGATAATAAAGCTAATGGAGTACTTGGCTTTATGAAACGTTGGTCGAAAGAATTTTTTGTGCCGTATTTTGGAATATGGATCAATTATATGGGATGCCTTCTTTAATACATAAATCAAGAGCATTGAATCTGTACAGAAACAGTTCCTTTTATTTTGTTTAAGAGGTCTTGGATGGAATTCGCTTGTATTACCGTCATATGAAAGCAGACTTGGTCTTATTAAATTACCGACGTTAAAAAGTCGAAGAACAATGCTTGGTATTTCGTTTTAATGGGTTAATACGCGGTCATGTCGATTCCGATTTTTTGTTGAGTAAACTTAGCTTAAATGTTCCAGCTAGATCTACACGAAACTTTCAGCTGTTAAATTTAAGGAATTATCGTTCTGTTTATGCTAACAACGACTCCTTTCGTCAAATTTGCGTGAAATTCAATAGTCTATATCATCTTATTGACTTTGCGTATAGTAACGATGTTTTTAAACGAAAAATTATTGCTTATTTAAATTAATTAATAAAATAATTCTTTATTTATTGTACTCTAATGTTAGCACTTGTGTCTGAAAGGATTTTTTTAATCTAAAGACTGAAATAAATAAAATAAAAAATAAAAAAGTACCGAAGGCCAGTAAAATTATGAACTTGACATCATGTAAATAAAAATGAGGAAGATTTGTTGAGGACCTATGCTCTTTATAGGATCGAAGGGAATGATTTAGATATTTTTATAATGGAGAAATAGTGCGAAAATCGAAGATTTTGGTCTTATTTTTAAACTTCTAAACTAGACAATATTAAAATTATTGGATTCACCGAATAATAAATTGTTCGATTATTATTCGTTTAACCGATTAATACAAAACAGACGATTAATTGAATACCCTACTTACCATATATTTTTTCTATATTCAAGGGGTTCCTTTATTACCTGGCTGCCGACATTCTCAATCAGCCAGCCGGTTGATTCAATGAAAGAGTGGATTCTTTTCAAATCAATTACACAGAGACAAGTTTTATACCTAAGAGTTCTTCGACAGTGTGAGTCTTAGCTTTCCGAATGCTGGGCAATGTCAGGTCATTAAAAGGGAGCCCTAGACTCTGGGCGTGCTTTCCAATAGACTAGTGAACAATTATAATCGCCATTGGGCTTATAAGGTGAATTCTGGACAGATTTAAAACTCGCTAAGTTCTTTTTTCAACTAAAGTGTGCCAGATTGTTTTGCTTTCCCCACAGGTAGTTTCATCGAACCATCTTTGACAAGCAGTCAGATAAATTTTGGGTGCGATGAGCCGCTTACATTTCGAGAATGAAACCTTTATCATAAGTTGAATCGTTCCGATTCAAAATGGTACCTGCATGCGTCAACGAATCAGTCATACTGTTTCCATATATGCCCCCGCGTCTAATAACTCATTTAAGGGTAACCATTGAATGTCCGCTATCACCTGCATTATCACAAATTCTTCGGCATTAATGAATAATTCTCGATTTGATAAACACATACTCGAGAGATCTTCAGGCCGCTTTACTATCGGTTTAAATATGAATATCCATGCCAGATATCTAACCATACCGAAAGAGCCTCGCTGCTGTTATATTTGGTTATTTCCTTGGCCTGAAGGACATTGTAATTATCCGGCAGCCTTAGATAAATGCTCCAGTCAAACTGTTCAGAGCAAATTCTAGAACCGGCACCATACTGTGTTTTAGACCAGTCAGTGTATATTTGCACTACTTCCGCGCATATTTATATAGCGAACAATGTTATCCAAAATGCTTACGGTGAATCCAGGATATAAATGTTATTATACATATTTAACGAATTTTTTCAAATCATTTTATGACTTTCAATTTAATTTTAATTTATTATAAAACCAGCGATATTTTCAAAAAATAAACCCTTTAGCTTACGAATAAATTCCATACCCATTTATTTCTTTCTCATCTTTAACACTACAAATTTGCATAAAAAAATTGTTTTATTTTCCTACAACTCCATAACGTTTCACGTATCTTTCGGCTTTGTGCTTAAATTTACGCACGAATTTCCAGATGTGTTGACAAATTTCCCCGTTCTTTTCATAAAAACGAAATATTTCTTGTTGATGTTGATGTTTTCGTTGCTTGTATTTGAAATTGTTTTGTCACAACAACATCATCGTTGTCGTCATAGTCGTCGTCATCATCAACATTGCCGCTGGCCACGCCCTTTTTAAGTTCTAGTCCAAAATGAAAATGCTGAGTTGAGTATTGCAAAACAGTTTTGTGGTGTTCTTGTATTGTACAATTTATTTTTGTAGACTATTTCGCAATTGCTGTACAAGTGTATGGATGACGTTCGGATGTATTCTTTGAGTTTGTGTTAGAAAAGGGGAATGGAAATAAGTGGAAATTATCATAAATTATGACTGGATTTATGATAATTTTCACTGAATTTGTATCAGATTTCAAATTTTATTTGTGGTTTGAAGTTAAATAAATTAGAGAATTATGCAAATGTTAAAGTTATATGATTAAGGCTTTTTGTAACACATTAGAGTGATTTTAACTAGATCGTTTTGCGTTTGTTTAGAGTTTATTTTTGTGAAAAACCTTAATTATTGTTAAGTAGCCGCGCTTTCCCACTTTGGTGACGTATGAGTTATTTTAATCACAACAATATTATGGCGTATGAGTTATATTTGATTACAATTTTTAAACTTTTTAATTTGAAAATAAAAGAACAAATAATTTGAAAAGCGCAATAAAACTAAAATCATACAATTAATAGTAATTTAATATGTGTAATGAACACTTCATTTCTTTAAATACATGGCTACTGGTTAATTTAATATTTTCCTTACTGTTTTCTTCATATTTTTTTCTAGGCCAAACAACCCCAAACGTATAATCTTGGCTGTAATATCATTAAGAAAATGCACCACAAAGGGAATAAAAATGGAATGAAACAAAAAAACACGTACTATTATCTACACAGAGAGAATTTTTTGGACGACATTCGATTAGGTTACTGTTACATGTTATACAATTTAGACAGGGAAGTTAGTTTTTAGATATCATAGTTAAAAAAAAAAAATAAGAGACTTCTAATATGGATTTTTGAAAAAGTTATTTTTTTCGATATAGAACTTAAGGTTCGTTAATTAAAGAAACATTTTTAATAAAATTGCAAATTTTGTTAATGTTTTTTGAATTTTCCAAAAAGCGACACAAACAACTTTTGTACACACAGAAAAAAATACCAATGTAAAATTAACATGGAAAAATGTTGATTGAGAATCCTGTTAAATTTCTACAAAAGTATGCCCTTTATTTAAATGTACCATTATTTCATATAAATTTTAAATGAAAAATATTAAAATAATCTTTAATCACGCTTATTAAATATTATTCACTGATAAAAAAAATGAAAAAAAAATATTAAAATATAAATAAATATGGATTCAATATTGAATCCATAAAAACCTGCTTTATATTAAAATCAAAAGTTTATCTTGTTAAATTAACATGCATACATAGTTAAGTATGTTCATTTTTTAATTTTCATTCTTAAAATATGTTATACAATGCAGACAATTCCCGTACTCTTTTAACTAAAATTATTTAGTTAAATAGTACATCAAGTTTTCAAAGTAGAATGATGACGAAAACCATATCGGGCCATTCTGCTGGTTGATCTGTTGACAAAGGAGACTACAAAATAAGTGAAACATGTGTTACAGGGGAAGTGTTTTGAATTATTCTTAAATAAATGTATATGTTGTCTCTGAAGCTTCTTCACACCAATTAGTTTCTACATGAAATTCACGTTGTTTCAACATGAAATAACTTTCATTCAACGTGATTCGGATTGTTATTTCAATATAAATGACATTTTGCTCTAACTTTACTGCAATGTTAAATTAACATGAATTATAGTTATTTTAAAAGAAAAAAATGTTGTTCGCAAGCAATTATAAAATCAGGTTGAATTAACATGAAACACGTATGAAGCAAAATCACCACCGAAAAATTTTAAATCAACCTTGTTTTCGACGTTTTTAACTTGATTTTTTTCTGTGTGTACAAAATCGAATCTAATAATTAATTTCACAGGAGTCAGTCTATAATTTGCTTCTGCTCCTTGTCGTTATCTCATTTTTGGTTTGGCGCATATACCAAAACGTCGTAGTGGAGAAAAACGAAAATGAAGTTTTCTGAAAATATACCCGATACTTTTTTTTGTGTTTCTGGCATATGTTTTAAGGAAAAATGTAAATTTTGGTGAATGAAAATAAACTAACTGAGAGGTTAATAGTTTTTTAAATTTATTTAAGGAAAAATTAAACTTTTGGTAAATTTTTATAAACGAAGAAGTTAATAGTTTTTTATTGAAAGTGAAAATTATTGTTTTGTGCCGCATACACTAATTTTCTAAATTTTTTTCTAAGAAGTAGCTTTTTGTGTTGCATACGTATTCTAACTGTTGTGTATTGAGTTGTCTAATTTTTTTTGCTTTTGCTTTAACTACTTTTTCTTCTTACGGCAATGCAGCAAAGCAAGAGTGAAATTTATTTTGTACATTTTTGTATGAAGAATTTGCAGCATTCGCCAAGCAGCTTAATATCTCAGAAACCATAACAAATTTCCTGAAACAGGTTTTGGATTTAGAAATGGGGTATCAAAGTATATATACCCAATGCCTAGATCAATTTTTTTTTAAATTGTCGGTAGGTCAAACTGACAAAACTCGCAATAAAAAACCCTAGTTGTACACACGTTTATCAGTCTATTTTAAGTTAAAGTTTCTAGCCGATACCCATTAGCGATAACTTTTTAATACAGACATGATGATAAATAGATAGATTCTAGTAGATAAAGCGGAAACTACTCAAGAGTTAGAAATTTTGAAACAATTAGCGAAACCGCGTTACAACGTTTGGAGTGAACAAAATTTTGTTTATAATTTTCGAATTATCAACCAAAATGGTGGATTTAGATATTTATTTGCTTGTAATTTTCATTTTTAGAAAATTTTTAAGCTCTTATTATCGCTTTGCACACCACAAATGAGGAACAACTCACTTGATCTTGATTTTATATAAATTTTTTTTGATAATATGTTGCGAAAAAGAGATTTTCTTTCGATATTAATTCTACCAGTTAGACAGTTAAACAAAAGGTTAACAAATTTTGAAACATTTTTAGAGATTTTGGATTTCTTTTGGTGATTTGGGCTATTTTCGTAATTTTTATGAAGGGCCTTTAGCAAAAACAGGCATACATTCTGGAGATCGCAAAATATATCAACGCGCACCAAAGTCAGAGTTTTTAACAGCAACACAGAAAAAATTATTGCCGAATTATTTTCAAACAAACGATTGTTTGAAATTTTTTTTAATTTCTACAAATTTTTTTACTGATTCAATTAATATTTTTGTTTGATTTTTATTTAACCCACAAAAATGTTGACAACTTTTCAATAATATAATATTGGTTTCAATTTTTCATTATTTTGTATGAAATATTTAACGCTCTTTAATGTTGTCGTTTTTTGCATTTTTTATTTGATCGTAAGCAACACTTCTTTATGTGAAATATAAGAACAACAACACAAAACACATACAGTTTATTTTTGGACGCTTTAAAAAAGTACAACAACAAGGCGAATTGACTTTCAGGTGGCGTTGAAAACACAGCTGTGCTACTTTTTTTTTTTAATTAGGGAGAGGAATGTCAAAAGTTACTTGTGTTTTTGACATATCGGCCAACGAAAGCAACAATAAAATACATTGTTGTGTTTTTGGTGTTGTTACTTGTTGTAGTATCGACACCACCGTTTACATGAATTCGCCTTGTACAACAAGAAGAAAGATGATAAAATAGCGCGACGAGGTTATTAGTAAAAAAACAAAAAAAATAGCAGGTAAAAAAAAGGTTTCATTCTTTTTAAACAACAGAAACAACAACCACATTATAAGAAACAAAATTAATTTTTGGTTGGTTTCAAAGTTGGAAAAACAAGAATGAAAAACAAAATCCCGTATTCAATTTTTGAAAACTGTTTACTTAAAAACATCAAATACAAAAATAAAATGATGACGAAAAACATATTGAGTCGGTCTGCTGCCGTTGTTTGTTACATTTCTTCTTCTTTAGCCAAGGAAAGGATACAGCAACAGTGAGTGATGAAGAAAAACATTGTGTGTATAAACAAGACTTCGTTCAAAAATTATTCCAACAAAACATGTGTCTTATAAAGCCAGCCGCCGCTCTGCTTCTGCCTTCATCTTCTCCTTCAGTGATAGCTTGGGTGCGCGTCATTGCTTGTGCAAAAAATTTTTGTTTGATTCAGCAAAATTATTTGTTTGAAATTTATATGAATTTCAGTAAACTTTTTGTTTGATTCTGTAAATTATTTGTTTGAAAAAATCAGTGTTTTTTTTAGTAAACAAAATGCAAATAAATTGTTTGAATATGCTAATTTGTTTGTAGGACCGATTTCAGACAAAAAATGTTTTGATTCTACAAATTTTTTGTTTGAATTCGAAAAATAATTTTTTCTGTGAACGTGAAATCCGAAGTTGTCTTGTTTGTATTCAGTAGTCAAGCAATTGTAAATCGGTGCCTGAGGCTCACACTCAAAATATTCTGGCCAACCACGAGTTTGAATCAATATCAATGGAACCAACTTATCGAATTCTTTTGGATGTATCCATACACTCACAATATTCTGTACGTAAAATTAACTCAAATTGTAATATAAAATAAATGAAAGTTCAATTAAAAACCGGTCTACCTATTTTTCATTTATTTTTAACAAAAAGTTGATTTAATTTTTACTGTCAAAAATTCAACATCATATTCAGTAAAAACGATTAAATATTCAGTTATTTATTAAAATTTTACTGTCAATTTTTTACTGTCAAATTGACCCCATATTCAGTAAAAACAATTAAATATTCAGTTATTTTATTAAATTTTCGTTTACTCCACAAAAGAGCCGAATTTCTAAAAAATACCAGACAGACACCTGTCCGCTTGTTTTTCTTATAAGCGAGAGAGGGAGAATAAGAGCCCGCGGTTTGACCTTCAAGTATGTTAAATTTTGATTATAACAACTGTATTCTAACGACTTTTAAGTTCGTGAAAACAGTGTCAGAAGCAGTAGGTTAAATACAGACGAAACTTGAATCAAGACCAGATATGGCAGCAAACAAGATTTCAAGACCAAAAAATGATTTTATTGTTTTATGTTGTATACAAACCAAAGTTTTATTATACCCTTGTGGTTATTATAGTGCAGAGGGTATTATGCATTTGTGCTGATGTGGGTAACACCTTAAAATATGGGTCCTAGACCCACCTTAAATTATACCGATGGTCGATCTAGCGATGTCCCTCCGGCTTGCTGGCAGGTTGGCTGGCTGGATGGAGATAACTTATTAAAATTTGGCTTAAAGGTTCTTATTGGCACAAGGATCAAGCCTATTGAAAATAAGCCGAATCGTAGGACCACAAGGGGACATAGGGGCAATTTCTTCCTCTCACTATCGAACCAATTTTTATGAAATTTAAAACATAAATATATCCATATTTATGTATATGGACACATAAAAATAATACTCCATGGGTCGCGAATAGGGTGCACTCTCGTAAATGTGTTTTAAAATACTGTGGTGTAGGGTATCATATAGCCGGGCTTGACCGACTGTACTTTCTTTTAAGTTTAATTAAAAATGTTTTCAGTTTAAATTAATAATAATTGATAGTAAATAAAATATTATAATTAAAAAACTGGCTTTTTCAAAAATTCTTAGGAGCTCCTGCGCGGGCTCATGATGTGCCTTTTTTACTTTTTTTTTTTTTTTAGCAATTTTTATTTTTTTTTTAATTTAAGATAAAAAAAAATATTGCTATTAGAATATGATTCGGAAACTTTTATTGATTCTCATAAATTATTGAGCCAATCTATTGAATATCCTGGAACTCGATGAATCAAGTAGCGATTGTAAGGAATACATTTGTGGTGGTCCTATGTTCCACAAGGAAAAAGGACTATATATTTATTCATAACATTGATATTAGCGATTTTTTTGATATAACCCAGCGGTAAATTTTGAAAGGACTGAAAGTGTTTGAATTCCTCTGCACTCCTTTCTAAAAGATTCGCTTCGTATGATATCCTGCCTTCAGAAATATGCCTTCTAGAAGGTATAAATTACTTTTAGAAAGACCTTCCAAAATATCCCTTACACATTCGCTACTCCCTTCTTTAAGAAGGTAAAAAGGAAGTTGTTCAATTTTGATTTTGTTTTTTTTTTGTTTTTAGTGACATTCTGTACTCCCTTGGGGAAGGGTCTTTCCCTCTGTTGTTCAATTGTTATCTTTTTTATTTTTTGGTCTTTAACATTTTAAAAACAATTTTATACATTTATTTTTGCACGTAGTCCCTAAACGCGTCGTTTGTCTTATGTAAACGTATACGTTGCGAATCAGCTGTTTCGTTTTCCCTACTAAGTTTTTGTATAATAAGAAATAATAACTTCTACGTAAACATAATGTTGCGTTGCGGAAGAAACGTATTAACGTAAGAGCTGTGAAAGAATTTCATCTGACAATATAAAAGAATAATTTAACAAATTGTTTAAATCATGGAGGCAAAC
Organism: Pollenia labialis; assembly: GCA_949318255.1. Lineage (NCBI taxonomy): Eukaryota > Metazoa > Arthropoda > Insecta > Diptera > Polleniidae > Pollenia > Pollenia labialis. The sequence goes on from OX439142.1 coordinate 122,481,742, forward strand.
TTATTGAAAAGTTTATAAAACATACAGTATTATATAAAAAAAAGGGCTGAAGCTTGGAATTCTATTAAAAAAGTTTTAAAGAAATAAAAAACAGCTGAAAAAATGCTTTTATAACGCGCGTTGTGTAACTTGTTTTTTAAAACGCTCGTTATTCCTTCAATAAGTTCTTAAATTAAAATTTTCGCTTATTTTGTGATCAATAGTATTTTTTTTTAAATCAATTGATTCAGAAATGTTAAACGCTTGCAATTATTTTTCCTATGTAAAGCTTATTTTTTAGAATAACATCACGCATAAAAATAAATATAAAATCTACTTGACAAGTTATAAATGTTTTATATAAAGGAATCTTGGAATTTTTTATTATAAATTTTAAAAATAATTTTTCTGTGAACTTTTAAAAAATTTATTTAAAACATAAATTTAATCCAACTAGGACATTTTCAATGGAAAATGGAGAAGAAAAATATGAATTAAAAGATGTGGTAGCTTTTCCAATCGGTAGTTCTTTCCTTTTAATTCCTATTTTGCATTCTTACCATTGAAATTGTATGTATTTATACTAAATGTCTATGAATGTAAAACTAAAATTTTCAGAAGTCCTTTTAAAAAACCTATTTTTTATAAGTATTCAATATGTACTTCTTTTGTATGTTTTCATAGAGTAATTGAATAGAAGCCCTTTTGCAGTGCACCTTTGTAATGCCTTTAAACAGTCCTTTATCAAAAGGCGTTCTTAAAGACATGCATCAGAAGGGCTAACAAAAGAGCTTCTTTTGAAAGCCCTTTATAATTACTGTAAGAAGAAGGGAGTGTGGAAGTCCTTGCTCCCAATGACAACCTGTATAAAAAATATATGAGTATGGAATGCGAAGTGGAGAGCTTGTGTCTGCTAAATAAGGCCTTCTATTAGGCCTATTAAGTCATTCTTTTTACCGCTGGGAAGGAATCTAGTAATGTCTTCCGATTTTGTAATATTTATTTTTCTGATTTATATGCTTAAACTAGGCACAATTCATTTCTTTATCTATTAAAAAATATGAGTATATTTTGTTGTTGTCCACTAAAAAACAGCTAGAAAACAGTTATGTCTGTATTTATGTTTCAATTGGTATAAAGTTGCAATTCATAAAACTGACTTACTTTTAGTTGTGTTAGAAAATATAATGTTAGTATATCCCTACTGCTTAGTGCTAAATTGTCCTAATTCGAATTGTGACACTTTAGATAAGCAAATATATGTTGGAGTTTATATTAATTAGACTTGTGTCAGTTAAGAATTTGGCAAAAGTTGCTAAACTGGAAAAGAAATCAGCTAAATTGGCATAACTTAAAATAATAACATGTGCAAATAATACATCATCAAAAATGACACAACTAAAAATTATTCATTATCTACACCCAGAGAAAAAATATCTTTAAATATGGTCACCTCCAACAAGACTATTTTTAAAGAAAATTTTGGACATACTGTGTTTAATTTAAACATATTATTGTTACCGAGAATCATATTATGATTAAGTTAGTACTCCATCAAGAAGTCATAACCATATAATAGTTGCTTCTGAACATGTTATGGTTAATTATAACTAAAATATATTTGAAAATTATAATAGAATGGTTCGTTTACAAACATAGCATGTTGCTCTTAGAAAAGAGGAAAATACTATTGTTAATTTCGAAACAAATTATTTTCAAATTAACCCATATCATTTTGAGAGGCAACTATAATAAGGTTGCGGCTTCTTGATGAATGACTAATTTAACTATAATATAATTTTCGGTAACAATAAAATGATTAAATTAAACACAGTATGTTTAACATTTTCTTTAAAAATTGTCTAGTTGGAGGTGACCATATTTAATCATGTTTTTCTCTACGTGTAGCGTATTGATATTTAAAAAAAACTTTTTAGATCATACTCTGTATGGATTTTCTACTAAATGGTCTAAAGATTGGTTTTAAACAATTTTTTCTGACTTGTTTTTTTTAGATATAAGTGATTCTTAACGAGAAATTATAACTGTTGAGATGGTTTCGGTTGTACTTGATCAACTTCTTTATTCTCAAAATTTCTTTCAGTGTTTTTATAAAGTTACTTACAAAGCAAAACAATACAAATGAAATGAAATAATATTTAGTACAACAGTTCTTCTTTATTTCAAGAGTGTTGCACATATGCTGCAAATATAAATATGCAACCCAGAAAAGAGTGTTCAGTAAGGAGTGGTAATAAAAAGAAGAATAAGAAAAGAAAGAATTTAAACATTAAAGTTAAAATACTTGTTAAATAACATTAAAAATATAAATAATAACCAAGAGATGATATCTCAGTTTTTATTTTTGTTTTTAAAGCCAGCAACAGCAAGAAATATCAAGTTTTTGAAAAAGGAATTCATAAGAAAAGGTTAAGTTGGTTTTTATTAAGCGAAATATATACAAACTTTTGAATGTGTTTGTAAGTGGTTGTGTTAAGAAAAAAATATATTTATACATATGTATAATAACTTATGAGTGCAGCATGCAACAAATAATTCTTGTAAACATATGTATGTAGAATTTTAAGAATAATAAAAAAATCGTCCAAGTTGCACTGTTGGACAAAACGCAGAAATTATGCAGAGTTGTAGAGAAGTTTATTCTTTAAATAAACAATTTATAATACAACGGAAAGAGGTCAAATATTGCACAGTGGGATCTGTTGTACTCGTTTGATGACAGGTTACATATGGGCATTATCAGCGAAAAGTCTGCTTTTTATAACGTAACGCCAGCAAGCAAATAAGCTTGTATTTTGGGCCCATGTTGTTTAAATGTTATCCCATTTGTTACTTAATTTTGAGCGCTTTGCAATATAATACAAAAAAGCAAATAATACATTTAACACTTTTTAAGAAACAATTCTAATCGCTTGTTGGCGTTTCGTTGCAAAAAGTAAACTTTCTGGAAATGCCCATATGCATATCATATTACTGGCTAATTGTTGTAAATTTTATGAATGTGGCAGCGTACGACGTAGATATGATGCAAGGGCCCTCAATGGCATGCGGAATCGTTTTTCATCGGCCAAAAATATTTAAATTGTGAACCGATGGAGATAATTTAATTTTTTTTTTGCTGGAGAGAAGCTTATCGAACTTTCCTACAGTTTTAATTTTATAAAAATCGGGTTTTGATGGTTTTTAGCATTTAGTATGCTTTTGATTGAGATTGAGAATTATGATATATTTTTTTTTAATCAAAAAGGGGGATATTTTTTAGTGCACGGTTTTAAGGACTATTTAATTTAAATAGCTGCCAAATTATATTATGATATCTTTATTCATGTCAGATTTATAGAATGTCAAACTTAAAATTACTATTTTTTCTCATATTAAAAGCCCTTTCATTTATTTACACTAAGCAAATAATAATTTTAATGTTTGACATTCCATGAATCAGACATGGATAGAAATATTACAAAAAACTTTAAAGTTATGTAGACTGCAAAGATCTTAAAAGAGTGAACTTAAAAGCATCCCTATTTTTTGATTAAGAAATACCCCAAATTCCCAATCCCGGAACAACGCTTTTAAAAAAATATTTTTTTTACAAAAATGGCACTCGATATTGGTCAACACTTTTCAGAAAATCATTGAAATCGGTGTGTTGAATTACTAGAATTTTTTACATTAATATTTTTTTTTGTTTGAACAATTTTATTTTTTTGAATAGAATATGTGGCAGAAGCAAATGTCAAATTGACTTAAAACTGCTTCTATTTACAAGCATATTCATAACGTTTTCTTTCGAAAAGTATACACATTTTTATATACTTCTGGAGAAAAAAAGGTAAAAAACATTGCCATCTTTTAGTTGAAATAATAAAATAAGTATTCATATGTATATACGCTCATTGCAATATTTTCTGCAGTACAAGCTGAACGAGCACGCACTGGTGTTTTCACATCTCCTACAGAATTTGAGCAAAGCAAATTTTTGCACGATCTTTCTGATTCATAAGAAACCTGATTATCAATTGTGATTTTAACTTTAAAGAGGTGCTCGATTGCGTTACTTTCCATCGTTCAAATTGAGTAAGTCTGAAATTGAGAAATGTCAAATGAAATACAGAAAAAAACTTGACGTTTAGGTGTGGTTCACATTCAACATTGGCCCTTAAAATTTAACCACCCGTTACAAATATTTGCGAATTTTTTAAGGACTTGAATATCCGAGGCTACCAATTTAGGAGATAAGTCACTCTCACGGCCCTCTATGGAACCTTGTTCTTTCAAATCAACTGAAAAGCTACCCGGCTTTGACATTTTTATGAATCGCATCAGTTGCAGAATTGTTTTTTAAAACAAAACGTTCGTACATCATTGTTTTATATTTCAGTAAAATTAAAATAGCAAAAAAAAACTGCTGGGAGAAATTTCATTCAAATGAAAAAAGTGTATTACAGACAGGATTTAACTAAATTAGTGAGATAACGAAGGATTTCTTAAAGACTCATCAGTTTTGCGAGAAATCATAATATTTTTGATAACGAATGGCGTTAACATTTTTGAAATTGGCGACAAGAAAAAATTGGACTTTTGGCAGATGAAATTCAATTTTCAACCGCAGTGCGACGTAGATACGTTCCAAAGTCCCACATTAGCTTGCAGAACCGTAAAAGCGGTTCTACGTCGACTGTGATCTTGTTCTTTTCTTACGTCGTTTTGGCCGTATTGGCAAAGACAATAAACATTTTATTTAAAACAATATAAAAGTAGAAAATATTAATATAAATTTAAATTAATTTGGAATTTTCTAATATATAGGTCGTTACGATAACCTAAGAAACCAAAATTCAATGCGTTTTTATGCGCCCTACGTTGTTACGAGGGAAGACTTAAATCTGTTGATAGCTGTTGTTAAATACATAAAAAATCATTAATAATGCCTTAAACTCTTTTGGATTTTAAATAATATTTTAGTTTATATTTAACACAGATTTTGATCTTGTTTTTTTAGGCATTTGCTTTAAAATTTAAAAATCAAAATGAGTTGATACTTTTCCATTCCTGTTGTCATAACAAGTAGTACCCAAAACAATAAAAAAAAACTCAAGATAAATGTTACCTTAGCATTTATTCACTCTACTATTATTTACTCACTTCACTGAATGACTGACTGCTGTTTTTATTTTTGTTCTCCCTCGAGCTGCTGGTGCTGCCGTTTCCAAGAGTTCCGCGATTTTTCTTCTTTCTTGCAAAACTGACATTATTTTAGACTCTTGCAGACATACGAGTAACAATAAAGTAACAAAAAGAAGAAAACCAAATAGAATTTATTAATTCACAATAATAAATTTTTGTGTCTTTCATTTCGATTGGTATCGAACGATAATTACAGGTTTCATGCAACTAAAACTAAAAAAACGCAGAAATTCTACATTTCTTTGGTACTTTTGGCAGACTGCATTTTATAAGTATGAATGTATGTAGTTCTGCGTTTATGTGTCCATCCGTTTCTTGACCATTAATAATTAATTGTGCCGTTTGGTTTATACGATTGAGCTCAATTGAGCTTTATTATGGCCACATGGATGATGGTAGTTTGTCTTTGCAAAATAACGAAAGAAAAACCCGGGGAAAAGTTATGTTCAAACTAATAAAGGATATAAGTAAATGCTTTAAGTGGCACAGTGGCTTGACCAGAATCAAATTTTAGATGAAAATAAAAAAAAACTTTGGTATTTAGAAAATTAGAAAACTAAGAGAGTACAAAGTGGATCCACACTCACTTAAATAAAAGATAATTAAATGTCGTTTAACATTACAGTTATGATAATTTGAATTTAAATCCGTTAAACTTAACGATTTTAAGACGTTTCGTCAGCTCATTATTGGTTTGACCTATCGATCATTTAAACAAATTTTAATTGAATTCAAATCCAAAACCTGTTTCACGAATTTTTATGGTTTTTGAGATATTTAGTATTAAAACTATTTTAAAGTTTATTAAAGACAAACTTGCTTGGCGAATGCTGCAAATTTCTCATACAAAAACGTATACATATTTAATCTTTTTTTTGCTTCACTGCCGTAAGAAAAACAAGTAGTTAAAGCTAAAGCAAAATAACCTGACAATAAGAAAATAAATTGTTCTCTTAATTCACTTCATTGCACATTCAATACACAGCAGTTAATATACGTATGCAGCACAAAAAGCTACTTTTTAGAAATAAGTTTAGAAAGGTGCCGTATGCGGTACAAAAAAAAAAAAACAATTTTCACTTTCGATAAAATTTAATAGCATTTTATCTTAATTCAAAAGCAATGGTGAAAATAAAATATCGGGAATATTTCCAAAAAACTGAATGTAAACCTTCATTGTCGTTTTTCACCACTACGACTTTTTGGGATATGCGCCAACCCAATAATGAGCTGACTATTTATATATTTAAGGCGATTTTTTCCTCATTGGATCCAATGTGCTTAAGACATTCAGTTTAACCAACCATATTCTCAAAAATCCTGTTTGAATGCAGTTGTAAAAAACAAGTCAAATTCCTAAGAAATTATTTTCTGAAATCAACAACAACAGCCAACTAAAATGTGCATATTTATGATTTGTATCATTTATGTAGGTAGAAAGATATAAATTTTAGAAAAATATGAATGGAAAAGAAAAAAAAATACAAAAATAATACTCGTATCAAAATGCAGACCAATAAATATTTTTTATTTTTTACTATTAAACAAATCAATGATTCAAACAAAATTTTTGGATTACACTATGAGTAATACTACACAAACTAATTATAGACATTTTAACACACGAATGTTGTAATTAAAAATAATTAAACAATAAAGAAAAAATTTCATATCAAATTTATTGACCACTAAAAGTGACGAATGGCAGTTTTTAAAATCCCATAAATACTCTACTCCTACTTAAGTAAGTCAGCTGCCAATATTCACTTTTTTAAAACCGTTTATTTTGTTACCTCTGTGATCATTGTAATTTAGTGTTTATTAAATGTTTCACATTTAAATATTTAACTCATAAAAACATTAAACAGTAGCTTTTTCTATAAATTAACATGCAATTAATTACAATAATTTTATTTAGTTTAACATCATACACTTATCACACATACACACACAAACACACGTACACACACATACGAGAATGTATGGGGAAGTTTAACTCAGGCAGTGCATGTGTATGTGTTGTTCAAACATCATACTCTCGTGACGGCCCCAGGATATAATCCATCAATTGTGTTCACAATGTATACCATTTCATTTCATTCATTATTTCATACCTTTAGTAATTTTCAATCACTTGGCCTTCTTTGTGCATACAACTTGCAACACATATTTATATGCAACCATTTTTCTCACATTTTGTTGCAACAATCAATTATATACATATGTTATAACTGATTGTCCCTTTGAGTATTTGGGAATTTTTTTGCATTCTGTTTTTTTAATGCTTAACAAATTTACACTCAATAAAAATTGAAAAGGACATATTTTAGCGTAAGTTTTTTTAATTTTAACCAACTTGCATTTTAGAAGATATATGCTCCAATAGTAATATAAAAGTTCTTTCAGAATAAAGATTTAGATATTAAAATACAAATCAAATTATATTAAAAATATAGAAATCGATTTTATGGTATTCCCAAGCATAGAAATCACTTTAACGTAACATTATCTTATAGGGGCATTTCCTGGGGTCACGAACGTACGTTCGTACGCTTTTCATGTACAAACTTTTCCTAGCATTTTTTTGCGATTAGATAGCATTTGGGTAGCTCTATGTTTATTGCAAAAGATGGATTTCATCGAGCTTTAAACTACGGTCACACTTATCAAAAAACGGGACCAACAAGCAAACTAAATAATCATTTCCGTCAATTTCAATATTTATTTAGATTATAATACCACATTTAACTAAAAACAATTTTTTGCTATGTCTGGTAGTATAATTAGTTTGTTTTGTAATATTAAGAACATGTTAAATCTCAATAACTATTAACAGAAGTAGGGGTTACGCTTATTTGGTCAAATATTTAATAAGTGTGACCGTAGCTTAAGTTTTCATAATGATAGTTATAAGCATGTGGTCACGAAAGTACGCAAAATGGAAGTCGAACTTGGCTGACAGTAGTGAAATGTAAAAATCTGCAAAATGGAACGGACTATTCAAATTTTCATATTATCCGAATGTGCATACAAAATATTCCTAGAAAATATTGAAGGAATAAGACTATAAAAGCTCTTAATATGAAAATTTGTAAAATAAATGTTACTCAACATGAGAAATAAATTCCCAGATTCTATTTGTAATTAATTTATTTTAAAAGTGTATTAGTTTAGGTCTCTATCCAGTATTTACACAATGAAATATCTATATTGGTTGTTGTTTAATTGGCTTAAGTACCGGTCGCGAACGTACGGGTCGCGAACGTATGATTTTTCCATATTTTTTTTTAGTATTATCACCATGCTTTTTCCCATAAATATTTTCAAATTTCCTTAACAAAAAACTTAATACGCAATTTACAATTGATTGTTATGGAAGAATTACACTATGCAACAAGCAAAAATTCCCTTAATGACCACTATATTTTTTTGATCCGCTATAGTCACCTCACTGCAAACATCATCATTATTTAAAATTCTATGGTAAGGTTTTTTTAAATTTTTTTGTCTCGAAAATTTCAGATTTTTGAAGAGGCTGCTCCATACATCTTGTGCAATATGTCAAAACATTTCAGATCTGCAGAAATACAACTTTTATTTTTGCTCGAAAAATAAAAATCAATAAATAACTTTTATTTTTTCTAAAAAATCAAAAAATAATTTTGTTCAAAAAATAACATTTATTTTTGCTTAAAAAAATAAAAATCATAAAACAACTTTTATTTTTGCTCGAAAAAATAAAAATCATAAAATAACTATAAAAATAACATGCAAATCACAAAATGGAAAATAGTTCACAACAAATTTCGATCCACCAAGTGGAATAACATTTGTTTTTAAGATTGCTGTCTGACTATTGACTACCAGCCCTCGTCAATGGCGGTGAGTGTTAAACGGCAAACCCCTCTAAGGATTTAGTGTGGTTCCTATCGAAACATGTCAGGGCAACCTGTGCGTGAAAACCTGAGTCAAGAATGAAAAATAATTAATACATTTTAATTAATTTCATGTTGTAGGAATTTCATAAATATAACTTAATGAAAATTAAATTTGATGAACTTTAGCCTAATTAAAAATATTACAATTTGGATTAAAGATCATAAGATAACTATTATTTTTGCTCAAAAGAATACAACTTAACTTTTATATTTGTTCAAAAAATATATAAATCAAAAAATAAACTCTTATTATTGCTCAAAAAAATAAAAATAACTAGAAAAATAAATAAATATCACAAAATTAACTATTCAGGTATGTGATGAAAATCGATCGATTTCAAAAAGAACGTTTTTAAAATTTGTAATGAATTTAGGGCGATTTTAAAGTCCATTTCTGAATTTTATTCTCAATTTTAATTGCAGAATACACTTTAGTTAAGGTATATTACATAAAATTTTAAAGAATAAAAACTGAAAGTAAAAGGAATATGTATGTAAAATCCACTTTAAAAGATACTAAAAATGATATTTTAGGTATAAAAAAATAACTTTTATTTTTGTTCACAAAATTTATATCAAAATATAACTTTTATTTTTGCAATAAAAAATATAAATCAAAAATAACTTTTTTTTGCTCAAAAAAATAAATATCAAAAAATAAACTTTTTTTATAACTCGAAAAATAACGGTTTTTATTGCACGAAAATATAAAAATCAACAAAATAACTGTTATTTTTGTTCGAAAAAATTTTTATAAATCAAAAAATAACTTTTATTTTTGCTATAAAAATATAAATAAAAAAAAACTTATTTTTGCTTAAAAAAATAATTATCAAAAAATCAACTATTATTTTTGTTCAAAAAAATGTGAAAATCAAATTATTGCTCGAAAAAATAAATATCAAAAAAATAACGGTAATTTTTGTTTGAAAAAAAAATCAAAAATAACTTTTATTTTTGTTCAAAAAATATAAATCAAAAAATAACTTTTATTTTTGCTATAAAAATATATATAAAAAAAAACTTATTTTAGCTCAAAAAAATAAATATCAAAAAATTAACTTTTAATTTTGTTCAAAAAAAATGTGAAAATCAAATTATTGCTCGAAAAAATAAATATCATAAAAATAACTGTTATTAATTGTTTTTGAAAAAAAAAATTATAAATCAAAAATAACTTTTATTTTTGTTCAAAAAATATAAATCAAAAAATAACTTTTATTTTTGCTATAAAAATATATATAAAAAAAAACTTATTTTTGCTCAAAAAAATAAATATCAAAAAATTAACTTTTAATTTTGTTCAAAAAAAAAAATGTGGAAATCAAATTATTGCTCGAAAAAATAAATATCAAAAAAATAACGGTTATTTTTGTTTGAAAAAAAAATCAAAAATAACTTTTATTTTTATTCAAAAAATAGAAATCAAAAAATAACTTTTATTTTTGCTTAAAAAAACTCCAAATCAAAAAAAAAAAAAAGTTATGAACTGACTTTTATAAAAAAAGAATAATGATTACGGCCCCTGCTCGAAAATAAAATTTTTTCTATAAATATTTTAGGCGATCGTGTGAGTGTGAGAATATTATAAATTATTTCCTGTTGATCTTATAGGGGTGATCATAGGGCCATTACAAATTTCTTCCTATATTTGACCAAGGAGTTTAAGTTCTTTTGAGCTCTTCTTTTGCGTACTAGCCTTCTTCTCTACTTGACGTGGCTATGCGTGGGGCGGTCCACCTTTCCTTCGCCTTTCTTGAGGCTTCCGTTCAATGGCAGTTTTAGTGTGACCACTTCCTTTTTCGAATTGCAATTTTATTATTATAATTTAATTCTGAAAAATCTTACTTACATAAGCCAATTATGAAGATCTTAAGGTTGTGCGATGTTCGATCTGCTGTCGATTTTATATAAATATTGGCTCCTAGGCAAGGCGTTTACTAGAACGTTACTGCCTATATGCCAGAAATACCGCTTTGTTTTAGATGTTTACACATGGTGGAGTTCGTAGACTGGTTGTTACTATGGCAGGCACGATAAAATCAAATTTGCATTAAGCTCTAAACTTAATCGCATTATCGTCTCAATGTTTTTTACGTGTGTCGTGAGTGTATTTGCGCTTTGGAACATCGACGTTATTGTTAGTCTAGAACATGCAAGACGATTTTCTTAAATCAAATCCAAAGTTTAGCAATTGATTCTGATTCTGAAATAATACCCGATAAACAGAACTTTACTTTTGGTTCAAGTTGGAAAAAAATATATTTATAAACAAATCACTAATTTCTGTTGTCCTTATTCACATTCTCCTGATGCATTATAACTTTTTCCTAAATAACACATCTGAACCCATCATTAAATCATGAACGAAGATGTTTCAAAGGAACATTTAAGATCTCTGATGAAATGTCGTTTTTATAGTCAAAAAAATTGTGATGTTGTTCCTTAATGTTTTGTTGTAGTTTTTATTATCATTATTGTTATTATTGTTGTTGAAGTCTTTTCATCATCGTTATTCTCAACCGAAACAACTGAAAAATTTATTTAAAACAAAATAATAAATTACAATAATTAAGAGCAAATGAAGAGCAAAAGGTTGTAATTCACACATAAAAGCGCCCATGTTGGCACCCTCTTAAAGTTAAACATAGGTTTAAAGCCACTTTAGTGTTTTTGTCGTTGTTGTGGCATCGTTTTAACCTTATAACAGTCAACCAACAATTTAATGTGAAAATTTGTGATCTAAACGAGAGATGATGAAGACGAAAGAGAAAAATACACCACAACATCAAACATGTACTTAAGAAGTAAAATACTTATAAAGAGTATTATTTTCTTTTTATAGACCCATATAAAAATATCAACTTTAAGTACTACAAGACAAGAGATAATGGAAAAAGCACAATCAAACTCAACACGTCACTCCCTCAAACGTCAACGCAACCCAACCGTACCAAAGCCAACTGCAACAGCAACTATGTAGTACCACAAGTAAGACTTTTTCTTTGTGTTTTGTCTTAAACATAGCGCCATCATTGTGTTTGTGTTAGCAAGATCAACTTCTTTTGATGGAGTGTGTGTTTCACTGTTACCCAACTTTAGTGCACAGCGAGTCAGCCGGACAGCAGCGCCTGTCGATTTTGATGTGTTGCGATTTTTTTTCATTGTCTGTTTTATCTTCTGAAATGTCCGTATTGTTGCCTGTCTGGTTTGATGCGTAGCATGGTTAAAATAAATGAGTGGGTTTCTTTTCAAAATCTATAGCTTTGAGTCACAAGTTGTCATGAAGTTACTCAAGTTTGAAGTGGTTATTTAATGATTATAAGTAAATTAATTTGTTAGAGTTGCCAGCATTAAAAAGAGGATCAATTCTTAATAAATATGTATCTAAAAATGCGCAAGGAACCGGTGTCACAAAAGAGATGTACATCTGATTTAGATTGGTGTTAGTTCCTATTATATCGGTTTTACCTCATCTCCACGCGCAAAGTGTGTCCCCACAATGACATGGCCTTTAAGTCAAACTTTGCAGTGATTTTAATACCGTGTGGGGATACTGCGTCTACTAAATACCCCGTGTTTGAACACCTAAAAACAGGTGAACATTTTAGAATTTCTTAATTAAAAAATAACAGCCCATGTTGATTATTAAAAGCATACATCAACGTATGTTGACATACCGAAATACATCCTAAATTATAGGCAAATATTAACTCACAACTTGATTTTTTATGAAGTCTTACCAACAAAAGTCTAGAGACTTCACAGTTACTAATACTCGTGAGAAGTGACTACGCGCAGCTGCAATTTTAGTCTAATGAGTCAATATAATTTTTAGGATATGGGTGGAGAAGGTGTTCAACCAGAATAACGGCAGTTACTTTGGTCTGACCTTGAAGGAAAGTTTCAAGGAACTCCTAAACCTAAATCTCTGCTAAATTTTTTAGCCAAAATCCATGATGGAAATTTGACCTTCGTTTCTGAGTTACATTTAACAGGTTTAGTAACTTTATCCAACAACTTTTATATACAAAGACTTATTAATTTGTATAGTCTCCTAGCGGCTTCTACTACTACGCTAAGCAAATTCTTTATTAATGGAGGCGTTTCATAAAAATTATTTATATAGTTTCGGAGAGGCTGCAATTACCCTTACCCCCCATTTGAGTCTATTTTATGACAAACGCACAGCTTATTTGCTCATCTAAATAGGAATATGTATATCTATCTTTTAGATGAAATTGCCCGCTAACTCCGTCGTGGTCTTTTCTTTTTTTTTTACTAGGCATATAGTTGACCATATGCCTATTAATTGGTTTGGCAAATATGCCAAAAAGTGGAGAAAAACGACAATGAAAATTAACATGAAGTTTTCTGAAAATGTACCCGATCGAATTTCTGGTATTTTCACAACTGCTTCAGGCATAAGTCTTGAAGGAAAATGTAAACGTAAATAAACGAATAGGAAGTTAATAGTATTTTATTAAATGTGAAAGCTTTTGTTTTGTGCCGCATATGCCACTTTTCTAAATCAATTTTTAAAATGTAGCTTTTAGTGCTTAATACTTACACTACTGCTGTGTATTGAGTTGTTTCATTTTTTTTGCTTTTCCTTTAACTCCTTTTTTTCTTATGAAGTAAAGCCTTACGGCAATGCAGCAAAACAAGAGTGAAATTTATTTTGTACGGTTTTGGATGAGAAATTTGCTGCAATCGCCAAGCAGTGGAGTGTAGAGCCAATCAATACTTAATATACTATAATATAGTTAATATGGAGCAAAATTAAGGCTTGATATCTTAGAAACTTTAAAAAAGGTTTTGGATTCGGAAAGGAGGTATTCAAATTATATATACCTCGTACCTAAAACAAATTTTTTTAAAGCGTTCGGAGGTCAAACCGATTACGATCTGACGACATATCAATGTTTTACCTCCCCTTGTGGTCCTATTTTTTAAAAATGCATAGATTTTGTGTCTGCCTAAATAGGGATATATTTATGTTTTAAATATCACTAAAATAGGTTTGATAGTTTCTGAGAGGCAGAGTTAACTCACTTCCTCCCCTCATGGTACAAGTTTTAAAAAAATAACCTGCCTTAAATCATCTCTTATGTATTTATATAAATAGGAAAGTATATATCTGGAGGCTTATTCTACATTGCGATGCGAAAATCAATGCGATGCGAAAATACATAAATGCGAACAATTGCTATTCTGAATAATCCCTTTTTAAATGCGAAAAGGTGGCAAGTCGGTATTCTAAATTGCGAAAACAAATTGCGAAAACATGTCAAATTCGCAAAATGTATTCGACAATAAAATAGCATTCGCAAAGTGCAAACATGTAAGTGAAAGATAATATTTTTGCCCCTATTACGGTTCACAATTAAACTCAGTTGTGTTGTAATTTCTTAATTTTTGTATTATGGTTTAAAACTTTGCTATATTGCGGTTAACAAAACTATAGCAAAAATTACAACTGATCATAATCAGTAGTCTTAATTACAACTCAACTGAGTTGAGTTGCAAACCGTAATAGGGGCTTTTATTTATTTATCATATATTTATTATTTAATTCAGGGAAAGAACAAATAAGACCACCAAACCGCGTGAATTTGAAATAATGATAGAATTTATGAATAAGCACTGCCAACTGGCAAGAGGCCATTTGAAAACACCAAATGCTCGTCAGTCGGCAAATACTTTGTTGCAAACCACCACCACAAACCACAGTGCCACAGAATCCATTTTTATTATTTTTTTTTGACTTACAGAATTTCGTAAATAAATTAAGCAATTTTCACAGCCAAACAAAAACAATTTATTTATTTTTAATTTGACGTTTTTTGACACTAACGTTTATTTGAGCAGCGTTGCCAAGATTTGAAAAAAATTGCGAATGCGATTGCGAAAGTCTAACAGAATATCAATTTTCTTCCGCATCGCATTTCATTTGCGCATCGGATTGATTTTCGCATCGTAATTCAGAATAAGCCTCCTGGCCTGTCACATAAATCAATTCTTATCGAAAGTATTTTCGTTTTTTGGAGAAGAAAAATACGAAATCACTCCCACTTCTGATCGGAATTGATTTTTGTGACAGGCCTGTATGTTTTAAATTTCATTAAAATTGGTTATATTGTTTTAGAGAAGCGGAAAATGCCACCTACCTCCCCTCGCGGTCCTAGTTTTGAAAAAATATTTAATCTAGAACCATCTTCACAAAATTGCCCTTTTAGTTACACCGGTTTGAAGCACTTCGGATATATGGTTTAAGAGTCCATAAAGAACCCACATTCATTGCTGGTAGAAACATTTTTTGCTTTTTATTTTTATAGTGTTTAGTTCCGCCAAATTTGAATTACCAACTTCTCAGCATTTTAAAAACATCATCAAACATCTATAAATTTAAATGATCGAGTGTTAAAATAATTTAAATACAGCTGTATTAAAAAAAAGCGAAGCAAAAAAAACCTTAATAAAAATATCGATTTGCCCTTTAAAAAAAAACGCTATAAAAATATAAAAACCATCAACATGAAGTGATCATGTTGGACATAAACAAGCGTTGCATATCATCAAGTTAATTTGCTTAATAACAATTATTAACTGGGTTGCGCCTGTGCAACCGCAGTTGAGCATTAAAGTATGGATTGTTTAGATGGATGGATGGATGGATGGATGGATGATTCGACTAAAGCTATAAAACACTACATAAGCTTGAAACAAAAAGAAAATAAATAAACGGCATATGTTTTATATACATTTGTACAAGAGTACGATAATGATAAGATAGATGGATGGATGGATGCCCGTATGGATAATAATTACAAATGATTTGTCAATTAGAGATAAACACACTTTTATTGATAAAAATGTCAAAAAATATGATGTATTGTTTTAAAAATACTAATTAAAGGATTTGATTGAACCAGCCTGAGTTTTTAAAAAGAAAAACAATACATGACAGATTTTTGATTTTAAAAATAAATTAATGGTCGTTAAGATTAGCACACTACTTCTTTTTATATAAAATGTATTTCAAAATATTAGTATTGTGGTTATTTTTTTAAAATATGTTCCATTATGCCACAGTTGCCAGATTGTACGATTTAAAAATGGAATCGCATTCTACCAGAACTCAGATACGGGCTGGTTTGGAGATCTATTTACCTTGGGCAATTGATGTCTCCTAGGATGATGCATGAATGTTTTATCTGTCACATGGAAATCTTTGCAATTCATCAGATTAGAAATTAAAGCCAGATTTTCCAAAATTTTCTGAAATGATCGAAATAATTGTTTAAGGCTGGGTTTTTTTAGATCTCAGTTAAACTATGTTTATTTAATTTGAAAACATATTCATACCGCCCTTACCAACTTTGTATACAATATTTTGACTTAGCTTAGTTTTGCTTGAAATGTTGGTCTTAAATGAAATAATAGAAAAAACAGTGTTGCCAGAAGTAGGGGATGTAGGTATTTTTGAAACTTAAATAGAAGCGTAGGGAAAATCGGACAGATTTTTCATAATCTCCAAAATGTAGGGATTTTTCGTCATATCGTATTTTTAATAAAATAAATGCTAAAAAAAATGTTTTTTGATGATATTTTACCCTGAAATAGCGTCAAAATATATATTTGGCGACACTAATATGTAGGTGTGATCCCGTACTTGTTTGGTAAAATTTGGTAAAATGAGAGTAAACAAAAATGTCTCCTACTTTTTGACAAAAAATGTACAAAAGTACGGGAACAATAAAAAACAAATTTCTGATCCAAAAGAAAACGTTAATATGAAATATGTTTAAATAAAATTTAAAAAATACATAAATGACACATTGAATTGCACAAAATTAAAATTCAAGCATTTACTTACATTTTGTAACATTTTCTATTGTTTATTTTATAAATATTTCTTATATTAATTATTTTGGTTAACTTGCTTTCAAGGTTTTTATTTATTTTTGACACAGCTGATTGTTTAACAATTTTATAAATTTGCCCAGAAAAAATAGTACGGGCTACTTCGTGCAAGAAGAAGAATATTTTTCTCTTAAAAGCTCCACCTTACCAAACTTGGAGTACGGAAGCAGTTTTCGGTAAGATTTGGATCCCGCGGGCTCCCAACGTTGAGTACTGGATCACACCTTGCGTTAAAAGATTTAATTTAGTTTAATTAAAATTACATACATACACATGTATTTTTTTTTTAGTTTTGTACTTATTTTATGTCAAAGCTTTAATACACATTTTTGAATAAAATTAATTTTCATTACTAATGCTTTTTTTTTTATCTATTTTAATGATAATAATGCGTAGGGATTTTTGTAGAGGAAATTTTTTTAACGTGTAGGCATTTTTTTTGGAAAAGTTCACTGGCAACACTGCAAACAAATCACATTTCATTAGAAAAATTCGAGTTTAAGACTACGTTTAACTTAGTTTTAACCTCAAAACCCCGGCCTAAATGACTTAAATATTCCAGACGTTTCTATGGAGCCAAAGTTTAAAAAGTGATCAGCCATTCATCAGTGATATTTACTTATCAAACCATATTTTTTTACATAAATTAAACATAATTGGAAATGGAAACAAATGTGTATGACATAATAGGGACTTGTGGTTGTATATGATAGACAAAAGCTTAGCTTAGATCTTTAGTATAAATTCTATAATACGCGATTGCAGGGCTCAAGGATCGGGCATAAAAGTGCGTTCTGTTGCGGTAACTGCTTAACAGTAATACCTACCGAAGGATATTACGAGTTAAAGCAATTGCTGGATTGACCATTGCACGAGTTAATCGAAAACTGTATACCATCACATAATCGAACGTAACTATAACATGGCTAATTAACCATAATATGTATTTACAAGATTTTGTATTTGTAAAGCACGACTTTTATTCTTAATAAAAACACTGAAATTTATTGTTGAAGGTATAAGTTATTCCTAAGCGCATTTCACTGGTTGCTTAGGCCAGGTCGTCAGAAAACTTCATCCAAAGATTTTAGAAAAACTAAAGATATTAAACAAATAAAACTGTTAAGCGAATAAGAATTATAAGCAAGAGTTCTACTTGTAACAATATCAAAGTTTAAACAAAAACCACAACAATAAACAGTGAGTTTATCTTTTCTTACATTCCGCCCTACAATTGGTTGGAATTCTTCCAACATCAATTGTAATTGTAAGATGGTTAAGGAAACACAAAATGTAAACAAATACAATCTGCTTTGTTGTTCTGGCAAAAAATAAAACATGTTGCCAGTTTAGCTTTTTTTGGCCGTGCACTTGCCAGTTTATTATACCCCTTTCACACTCGGCAAGTTACTTGCGCAAGTCTCTTGCGCAACTCTTGGTTTGTAGATGTCAGTGGTAAGGTCGGGGTAAGGAAAAAAATGTTGTACAGACTTTGTTGTTGTCGGCAAGTAACTTGCGCAAGTTACTTGCCGAGTGTGAAAGGGGTCTTAACAAAGTAATTTTTGGGAAAACAAGATTTATAATTTACAAGATTTTGTTAGTCGTGCTCAATTCCCAATGTTTACCCTTGATAAAAACACGGAAATTTATTGTTGAAGTAATAAGCTATTCCTATGCACTGGTTGCTTAGGCCAGATCGTCACAAACTTCATCCAAAGATTTTAGAAAAACTAAAGGGATTAAGCAAATAAAACTGTTAAGCGAATAAGAATTATAAGCAACAGTTCTACTTGTAACAATATCAAAGTTTAAACAAAAACCACAACAATAAACAGTGAGTTTATCTTTTCTTACATTCCGCCCTACAATTGGTTGGAATTCTTCCAACATCAATTGTAATTGTAAGATGGTTAAGGAAACACAAAATGAAAACAAATACAATCTGCTTTGTTGTTCTGGCAAAAAATAAAACATGTTGCCAGTTTAGTTTTTTTTGGCCGTGCACTTGCCAGTTTATTATACCCCTTTCACACTCGGCAAGTTACTTGCGCAAGTCTCTTGCGCAACTCTTGGTTTGTAGATGTCAGCGGTAAGGTCGGGGTAAGGAAAAAAAATTTTGTACAGACTTTGTTGTTGTCGGCAAGTAACTTGACTTGCGGAAGTTACTTGCCGAGTGTGAAAGGAGTCTTAACAAAGTAATTTTTGGGAAAACAAAATTTTTAATTTACAAGATTTTGTTAGTCGTGCTTAATTCCCAATTTTTGCTGTTGATAAAAACACTGAAATTTATTGTTGAAGGGATAAGCTATTCCTATGCGCATTTCACTGGTTGCTTAGGCCAGATCGGATAATATGGTTGACGGTGGCAATAATATTGTTAAAGTAACCATAATCTGTTTAGAACATTTTCGTTTAAAAAAGTTTTGTTGGGGTTGACTATAAAGGAAAATGTGTTTTCTCTGCATGCATTAAATTGCATATGTCGTAGAATAACAGGGGAAAGTATTTATGTTTATTCTGCATTAATTAAAGAAGAACCACTTTTGTACAAAGTATTAAGAAATATGAATTTTTTTCGCTTTTCCTTGTCACCAATTGAACTTCAAAACTAAAAGAACCTCAAAACCATGTAGTGTAATTCCAATATGAATTGAGCTCATAACTGTGATTTATTGCATCAAGGAATGAAGGAATGTATCTAAATGTATGCCAGAGAGTGTCTTTTATTAGAACCATGTCTCACATATAAATAAAACAAAACATGCTCTTTTGTTGGTCGATACATTGTAACATGTCGCGCCATCTGTTGTGTTTTGGTCAATTTGCGTTGAAGTTTCTTCAAATTATTGTTTATTAAAAAGGTTGGTTGGTGAAAAGTTGGGGGATGGGGGGTTTTACTAGCAGTAAATATCAGATGTTTAAGTTTTTGTTTCTGTTTCTCTTGTTTCTCGATTTTACTTGTGTTTCGTATACAATTCATTTGTTAGACGTCTACGACCCACTTCAAAGTGATTTACGATTTTGTGACACGCCTTTGCCTAGCTACAAATTTTTAGAGCCTTTGCAACACAAAAAATGAAACTATAAGCAACAACAAACTAAAAACATTCTAAACATTTTCAAAATTAACTCGTATTTGAATGGAATAATTTTCGGTAAATGAAACGATGTTTTTGGTGCAATCAAATAACAAACAAAGTTCTCCATTTTTTTACTCGAACAATTTTTTCTCTAAATTTTTTTTTGAAGTTTAGAAGAAGAAGTATTCTATTGTAATCGCCTTTCAACGTACAATTGTTTTGTATTTGACAAAGAAAAACAAAAAGAAACTACTTGACTTTAGTCTAGTATCAAGTGGCTGTGTATTGTATTATATTTATTGCAAAGAATGGCTAGCAATGTTATGGAATAATAGAAGATGGGGCTATTAAGTCCTTAAGGCGAAAGAGGGGAAAGTGGATATTGAATGTTTTTCTAATGTTATGAGTGGGATTTAAAAGAATTTATTTTAAAAATATACATGCGATTTAGAAGTTATTTGTGATGAATTTCTTATTTGCTTTTGCTGTGTTTCAATACGGATAAGATAAATATTATGGGGGAAACCGACCATCCGTAATTGCCGTACTTTATCCATATAATCATACAATTTCTCACATTACTGGGTGCCCTGCGAACCCCTTGCATAAAAAACACTATCTAATTTCCCCCCATTATACAGCTCTTCGGTTAAAGTCATCTTTAAATACAGGAAAAATCGGCAGCATCTCACGCAACAGTTTTTAACGCAATTGATCCTGCAATTTCAGTCGAGACATTAAGGTTTCACGGCGAGCTTGCGTAAAAACCGCTAAAGAATTCTAAGGGACTGGAAAATATTGATTCCTATGGTATCAAATAAGACTCTGCTAAGCTAAGATATTTAAGTGGAAAAACTTTAATTATTGATTTTTGCACAATAAGGCACAATAACAAGAACACATAACTACACTTCCCAAATAAAATGTATTGAGTCTGAAAGCAGTGTTGCTACACAATTAAAATCAATATTCGTCCTTTCCATTAGCTGATGCAGTAAATATGAAAGTGACCTACGAAAACATGTGGCTATTGCTCAATAAAATTCACTACGATCGGTATTTGTGAAATTTATTTACACAGAATAAAGAGAAAATCGACTTTAATTAAACAATTCGTTCAGACAATTAAATTATTTACTAATTTGGCCCCTGCAAAATAATTGATCATTTTAATTAACGGTGTTGTATATTCGAGTCGTGATACACAAATTTAGTCAATTAAAAAATTAATTGCATAAACTAAAAAATACACAACATATGCACAAACATTTAAACTTATGTGTTTTGATTTTAAAAATTAATTGCAACAAACAAAAAATTATTTGGAAAAATTTATCTAAACCAGTTAAAGTTCTTTTGGGAGCATATGTAGACAGTGCAACCAGAGAATCACTAGAATATTTTAGAAAATCGAGTCTGCACTTCTGGTACTTTTTTAAAGTAGTTGTCGAAATGAAAATTGTTTTTTTAGCATAAAATTATTTTTTTAAATTTTTCGACGAAACCGGTGACTTGGAGGCACTTGCACCCAGGTTTCCTTCAGGGATTCTTCAGGAATGGCGCTTTTGGTATCAGTATATGAATTTATTTAAGATTTTTATTTATTTGACGTCAGCAGTCGTCGATGGCTGCGAGTGTAAGACGGCAAATCAATCTGAGGAGATCGAGTGGTTGCGATCGAAACATGCCATGGAAACCAGCCGCCTGGGTTCGAATCTCAGGTCAGTCAAGAATGAATGATTATCAATAACAATTTTGAATAATTTTCATGTTTTAAAATTCCATTCTTCATAAAAAAAAAAAAAAATTATTTAATGAAAATCAATATAAATACATAACAAAGATCTTGCTTCCGACATTTTTTTGCCGACCAATGTTATCGATGTAGCTGTTGAAACCCTAGTTCTTAGGGAAATAACTTCAAGATATAGTTTTGCCACGTTGACATTTTTTGCCTGAATAGGAGTCTAATCGTGCCGGAGTCAAGATTCCATTACAGTGAAAATATACCTAATTTTAACTGTAATTGAATTAAAACTTCCTCTAAGAATTTAGTTAGAAAGTACTTTATAGTTGCATTCTAACTTAAAAAGAAGTTTAAATTATTATTTATCCAAATTAAATGAAGTCCTTTATTGACCTGCCTTTTTCCAATTTGATGGCATTTGATTGTGTTTTATAGTAAATAAACTTGTACTCAAACATTTGATAGCCATAAAAATAGCCTAAAGTTAACATTGAATTTCTTACTCTTTACATTTTAGTTGCGGTCTCTCTGTCTGACAGTCATTTAGTCTGTATGGCCAATTTTCCGCCTTCTTTTGAATGTTTTCTTTTTTTTTTATTACTCATTTTGAACAAATGTCCCCTGGGATTCATTGTTTTGTGTGGCTAAGGTTTTCCAAAAAAAAAAAAAAAAAATAAAATAAAACCCCCTTCTCTTCTTATGCAGCCATTCATTTCTTTGGTCAAAAACACTTTCGATTTTTTGTAAAGATTTCATTGTCTAGTAACTTGTCCGGAATACAGTGAAAATTTTGAGATCAACTTTTACAACTCATTACTAGTTTCTGCTGAAGAGCATTCATTATTCGTACGTTTTACAAATTAATCGTAAAAAAGAGTTCGTTGTACGTTTTGTTGGTTTTAATTTTATTTCTTTGACTTTACGGCTTTTTTGATTATTATTACGAAAAATCATTGTTATTTTAGTTAATGGAGTCATTTTGGAGATGGAAAAACTAAAGTTGATTTTTGTTGTTTAGTTTTTTTTTTTTTGGTAAAAAGCAAAGTAGCAGTTAAATACTGTGTCTTATTTAATGATTATTTTAATTTATTAAAACTGGTGTAACTTAAAAGTATTTGCGGTGATTTCAAAGTAGTTGCCTCTAAACTATAATTTGTATTTTGACGGCTTTGTTATGTAGATCATGGGAATAATTTTTGTTTCGATTTTGTATAAAGTTTGGTTTGTTATCAATATCCGCTTCTGGTAACTTTCCCTTTGGTGTTTAAAATTGTTCTAAATTAAAGTAAATAGTGGTGGGTCTTTCTGAAAATTGGCGATTTAAATTTAAGCTAAATAAATGTTATTTTTGAATTAAATTAATAAATTTTGTAGGAATTTTAAATAGAGGAGAATTAATTCGTTAAGAAATATTGTCTAGAGGTTAAAAACCATAAGTTTGGCTTAGCAAAGATCAAGAAGATGCGAATAGCACGCCGTTTCTAAAAACGCGGAACTGGAAACTTTACACGTGCTCCTCCAACTAACGAAGTTATTGCTAGTGCCTCAACCGAATATAGTGGATGAGATTAAAGTCTTTGCTTACGAATTAAGTTAAAGTTTTCCATCGAAAATTGGTCTGATTTTTCATGGAAAAATGTGTTAATGCTTAAAAATACAAAACCCAAATTGGGTTTTGTTAAAAGTGTTAAATTGTTAAAAGTCGAAAAAATTTTAAATTTTTTATACGGGTTTCCACCATTTTTGGCCCTAAGCGGCCAAACTTTGGGAAATACAGTAAAGAAATAGTCGGAAACAATGGTCATTGTAACACTGGACAATTATTCTTTCACATCTTCTATCTGTGTTTTACTCCGAAAATGTAGCCAAAGAAAAAAAAACTTGATATTCATTAATAATTTTTTTTTTTTTTTGAGAAACGGACTTCCACACTCACAATATTATTACAGTAACGGACTGTAGTTTATTTAAGAAATATTCCGTTCAGTCATTTTTAAATATACATATAAACATTTAAAATTCAAAGCAATTTTATTTTTAACTGATTCTAACAGTTATTCAAAAAACTAAGTGCATATTAATACGGATTTTCAGTTGCGGTTAATATTGTCCGTTGATTGAGTTAAATTCTTCTTTATGTTAAAGTAAATAAAAATGTAATTTAAAGCAACGAAAAGTTCATTTAATTTTTACTGTCGAAAATTCAACACCATATTCCGTAAAATCAAATAAATATTCAGTTATTTTGTAAAATTTTACTATCAAAAATTCAACACCATATTCAGTAAAAACAATTAAATATTCAGTTATTTATTAAAATTTTACTTTTTTTTTGGAAGATGTTGTTTATTATTATCTAAGCTATTTGTACAAAAACGAAATACTTTCACTGTTAAAGTACTCCAAATATGTAGAAATCTTTAATGCCATTGTATCAGAAGTGCCACGCCCACTTGAAATATAAAAATTATTAAAAGCCCGTGTTAAGCGCCGGGTAATCAGAAAATTACTGTGAAATTTTCAGGAGTACATATTTTTTTATAGGGTACAAACAAACGTAAGCTTTTTAATTTATACATATATTATTTACTGCTTCCCCTGCACCTTTCCCCTTAATTTTTAGTTTGAAAGGTGTAGCTTGTCATAAGAGTGGGATCTACAAAGCTTTAATACTTTTATCTTCAGACATTAGGTGTTAAATTTTTTCGTTCTAAAGGGGGCACTGTTCTTCCTCCGTCTTACCCGCCCATTTATATTTTAAAATTTATAGTTTATCATAACAGAGGCAATAACCAGGTTTGAAGACTCTCCCTTTAATAGTTCCTCAGTTGAGCGATATTTAATATAAGCATCCTATGGGAGGTATTTCCCCCCTGCGCCTACCCGTTTTTTTTTATTTTCAAAAGTGAAGTATACCATAAAAGGGACTTCTACAAAGTTTAAACATTCTCACTTTAACAGTTCTTAAGATATGTGATATAATTATTGGCGTCCGATGGGGGTGCCACTTCACCCGCTGTTATTTTATTTCAATTTTGGGGCTCAGAAGATCCTACTACCAAAAAGTTCAACAAAATGCGTGGCTCTTAAGATTTGCGGTATTTAATATTGGCATCCTATTGGGGTCCCAATTCCCCTGCCCCTATCGAAAAAAAAGTAGCAAGGAAAATCGGTTCAGTAGTTTAGGAGTCTATAAGACAACATTTTTATATATACATATGTAGATATGAACTAACAATTGATTAAATCTTATTCTAATTGTTTTTTTATGTCCTGGCAGAGCCGGACAAAATTTTCCCTATGATGATTTCTGTTCACAACATAAAAAGCAGAAAGCCTTAACTAACCGAAAATATAAAATCGTCTTATTAATTGATTCTGATATATTGCATCAACACAACTGTACACCTTTCTACAAAAGATTATATGATAAACGCTAAAAGACCTAATCTACAGTATGCAAAGTATGCAACATTGTTAATTGTCAAACCAACTAGAAAGGTTTTCAAGAAAAATAGAATAAAAATAAGTTATAAGCAGTTTAAGGCAATTTAATAACACTGTGCTCGAAATTGACAATTTTTGTTTAGACAAGCTGGGCACTTGGCGCGTTAACCTAAGTCGGGTACGCTTAATCCAGTGGTGCTAGCGGTTTTTTTTAGGTTAGCTGTGGTTTTCGAGATATATCCTTGGCACTGCAGCGGCCAAATTAGACAATACAGATATGGCGGTTTAATAAAATTCTTAAATTTGGCCCCTGCAGTGCCAAGGATGCCAGTAGATGGGTCAAATGCATGACCAACCCAGTGATGCCAATAGTAGGGAATTTTCCCTTTTTGTAGGGATTTTTTCGGAAAATTTAAAGCGTTGGGAAAAATGGACAGATATTCTTATTTAAGGTAAATGTAGGGAATTTTTAAATTATTATCTCATTTTCAATATATTTTGTCATAAAATACGTAAATATTTTTTATTTTATTCATATGCAATGGCTTTTAAGTACAAATATAGTATTTTTAAACAGAACCCTATACTTGAGTCCTTACCGCCTGGTCATCTTCAACAATTGCCAAAACCATGTACCCAAATATTCGTCGCTCCCTAATATATAATGAGGGGGCTACGAATATTCGCGTTCGCATTTCGCTAAAATGTAAATGTATATTAAAATCGAATATCTAATGAATAAAATTTCTACATAGAAATTAATTTGTAAAAAAAACAAAATCACACCTTTTAAACTAAGAGGAATAAAACAATACAGTTTCTAATTAAAAAAAAAACTGCAATAAAAACTTCAATTTTGTTCATATTTTAGTTCAAGGGAAATGAAGCAAAAGATTTTTTTTAAATTTTACAGAGCCTTTCCTTTTATTTGGTACCAAGCTAACTTAAAATTATAAGATACTTATCGGGCATGTTCTAGAATCCGAATCCACTCGAAAGTGGATTACTTTAGCATTATTGGTGTTCTGCATTTCACATCCACATGTTTTTATTCGTTTTCAATTAGAGTAGATATGGGTTGGTGAAAGTAAACCGAATCGACTTTTATTGTATTATGTGATAACATTTTTAACAAAAAAATTAATATTGCTTTTAGCTTAAAATCTTCTTAATCCAATTTAATCAAAAATATATCGTTATCTAAAACGCAAAGGGCCCTTACTAACCCTAAATTTAAAGTCAACATTTTCATTGATATTGATGTAATTATACCAAATTTTTTTGAACGATTTTTATGTTATTTTCAGACAATTTGTTTCTTTAATCGCTTTAGCGATCTCTTAGTTTTTGGGTTTGTTTAAACTTTGCAATTTTTCGCGAATTTTAGCCATGTTCGCGATATAAGCGATTTGGTCGTGTAAGTTTTCTGATTCTTTACAGCTTTAACGATTTATAATAAATAGTTGGCTTTGCTATCATGCCGCTGTTTGCAAATTTTTGCGAATTTCCTTGAATTTAGCAATTTTTACCGATTTTTTGCCATTCCTTATAGTTTTAGGGACTTTAAATCAATATTATGGCTGGTTTGAAATATTAAAATTTTTCGCGAATTTTCGCTATTTTTGCAATTTTTTTTTTTGTTATTTTCCGACATTTTGTTTTTTTTAACCCATTTAGAGATTTCAAATAAATTTTAGTGTTTGTTTAAAAGTTTGCAATTTTTCGAGAATTTTAGCCATGTTAGCGATTTTTTTTGTGATTCTTTACAGCTTTCACGATTTTTAAAAAATACGAGACATTGCTATCATACTTCGGTTAGCAAATTAGCGATCATTAGTTCAACAAAAGTTTTTTCGAACAAAAACTTCGAATACACAAAAACATGCTGATTTGAGAACACCAATTTATGAATTATGCTGATTCAAAAAATTTTTCGTTTTCAATTCGAGTCTAAACCTAGAACATACCTGTATATTAAAAAAAAATTATTTAAAATAACTATTCCTGATAACTATTAGGTCCTTTTAAGAAGGACAAAATATGAGGAAATGAAAAATACGAAGTTTGACTATGTTTTGTCTCTAGATCAAAGGAACTATAGAGGCATTTCTGCCAAAAAGAAAAAATTTAAATTTGTCAGACAGTTAATTAAGAAACTGAATTTTTATTTGTGCGTGAATGGCATTTACATATTTATTTTGGGTTTTTTCTTGTTGTTAACACTGCTTTACAAATTTTAAATTTGGAAAAATACCAAGAACGCCACATGCCTAGATAAATTAATTGGGACCTCCTGAACACGAAAAACGCTGTAATTTTTTTTTTCTAAGTACCGTTTTTTAAATAACGGTACTTTTGTGTTTTTCGGTGTATGGTCCCACTCAAACCCTTGTGGAGCCCAGCCGAGAAGTCCGATCGAGATAAATGGTACATCGTTGCAAAGGTAATTGAATACCTTTTTTGTCGATATGTCGGAAATTTCTATCTGATAAGAACTGGCTGAGTTATGGTACCTCAAAATTCAAAATTTGCCTATTTTTTTACGTTTTTTTGAAAATTTTTCATTTTTATTTCGTTTTTTTTCTACGTTATAGTAAAGATCTGGAATGTTTTATTTTTTCACCTAATAGTTTATTTAATTACCAACATTTTAAGTGTAATTTGAAAAAAATCGGATAAAAAATAAAGTTTTTATTAAGGATTTTGTGGAACGACAATATTTTCATCTTCATTGCTCACACACTATATTCGGCGTAAATTCAAAAAATTTAAATTAAAATGACGAGCGACTTGAACTGTTGCGTTTTTTTTTCGGATGCATCTTCGCGAATGAGGAACCAACAATAGTCCGCCATCATTTGTTCGTCCCACCAGCCTTTGTAACGTCTCTCGATTTCTTCCATTTCTTGGTGAAATCTTTCACCTTGTTCATCACTATCACTATCATCACAATCGATCCCAACGAATTTTGTTATGTTTGTGGTGTTCTTGTGAAAAAGAAATCACAACATTTGATGCGAAAAATGAATACGAAAAATTTATCTGAAGCGTATAAGAAGTATTTCGGTTTTCAACCTGCGTCTCTCGACAAACCGTGGACACCGAATAGTGCATGTAACAACTGCCGAACAGTTTTAAATAAAATTGCTATGGGTCAAGAGTGTTTCTTCACATTTGGAAAGCCAATGCAATGGAGAAACCAGATCAACCATACAACTGATTGTTATTTCTGTTTAACGGAAAAGGCTATCGGACGTAGAATTGAACCAGTTTATCCAGTTGTTAGCTCGGTGACGCTACCAGTGCCGCACTCAGTATCGTGCCCCAAACCGCAGCTGATTGTAGCGGGCCCCACAGAAATACGAAAAAGAACAATAAAAAATGATTCATCAGATGAGTGCAGTGAAGCAGAAATGCAATCAAATAAGAAACCCCATTTACTTACTCAGGCCGAGCTCAATGATTTGTGTCGAGATTTGTATTTGCCGAAATCGAAATCTGAACTACTTGCATCACGATTACAAGAGTGGGGATATTGTGCTCCTGAGACACGTGTTACATATTACCGTGATCGCAGCAAACAACTTGCACTTTTCTTCGCAAAAACGGCAAACTTTTGTTTTTGTGCCAACATATGTGGTCTTTTCAATGCTCTCCAACAAAATTATGACCCAGAGGAATGGCGTCTTTTTATGGATGGAGGCAAGGATAGTTTGAAGGCAGTCTTGCTTCATAAAGGGAATACGAAACCATCAATTCCAATCGGATATGGAAAATACATAAAGGAAACATATGAAGCAATGAAAGAACTTCTCGATCTCATACATTATGACCAACATCAATGGAAAGTTTGCTCTGATTTTAAATTAGTTGCCATACTATCTGGATTGCAAGGGGGCAATACGAAGTTTCCATGTTTTCTATGTCTATGGGACAGCCGTGACCGTCAGAATCACTACACCCGAAAAGTTTGGCCCGAGCGAAGTGGACGTATGCACGGAGAGTACAATATCAAAAATGACCCACTCATTCCTCTGGAGAAGATAATACTTCCTCCATTACATATAAAGCTTGGGTTATTTACAAATATTGTAAAAAAGTTGCCAAAAGACAGTCTTGCCATGAATTACCTTAAACAAAAATTTCCGAGAGCCACAGCGAGCAAAATTGAAGCTGGTATATTTGATGGACCTCAAATTCGGGCTCTGTACGGTGACCAATCATTTAATGAGTGTTTAGGTCCAGCTCATTTGGAGCATGGGAAGCATTCCAGCACATCGTTCACAACTTTTTGGGAAACTACAGAAGTCCTGATTACGCAGAGAAGATCGATACACTACTGCAAAAATTCAATGCCATTGGTAAGTGTTGAGTGAAAACATGTATATCAAAAAGGCCGCTATCATTTGAAATTTTATTCTTTTTAACTTTTTATTCAGTCATTTGGATCTTTTCCAAATGAACTTGGGCTCCGAAAGTGATGAACAAGGCGAAAGATTGCACCAGGAAATGGAAGAAATCGAGAGACGTTACAAAGGCTGGTGGGATGAACAAATAATGGCGGACTATTGTTGGTTTCTCATTCGCGAAGATCCATCCGAAAATAAACGCAAAAGTTTAAGTCGCTCGTCATTTTAATTTAAATTTTTTGAATTTACGCCGAATATAGTGTGTGAGCCATGAATATGAAAATATTGCCGTTCCACAAAATCCTTAATAAAAACTTTATTTTTTATCCGATTTTTTTCAAATTACACTTAAAATGTTGGTAATTAAATAAACTATTAGGTAAAAAAATAAAACATTCCAGATCTTTACTATA
This sequence comes from Pollenia labialis, assembly GCA_949318255.1. Classification (NCBI taxonomy): domain Eukaryota; kingdom Metazoa; phylum Arthropoda; class Insecta; order Diptera; family Polleniidae; genus Pollenia; species Pollenia labialis. Next base: position 122,511,889 of record OX439142.1, read on the forward strand.
ACGTAGAAAAAAAACGAAATAAAAATGAAAAATTTTCAAAAAAACGTAAAAAATAGGCAAATTTTGAATTTTGAGGTACCATAACTCAGCCAGTTCTTATCAGATAGAAATTTCCGACATATCGACAAAAAAGGTATTCAATTACCTTTGCAACGATGTACCATTTATCTCGATCGGACTTCTCGGCTGGGCTCCACAAGGGTTTGAGTGGGACCATACACCGAAAAACACAAAAGTACCGTTATCTAAAAAACGGTACTTAGAAAAAAAAAATTACAGCGTTTTTCGTGTTCAGGAGGTTCCAATTAACTTATCTAGGCATGTGGCGTTCTTGGTATTTTTTGGCTGTAAACCAGTGTAATAAATGCTTTAATTATAATATTTACAAAATGTTAACAAAATATGTATGTAAATGTTTGCGTGCTGCTAAAAACAATACATTTCTAACGTAGGAAAAAGTGAAGGGAACATTTTTTTTGGTTGTAGGGAATAAAGGGATTTTTTCATTAGAAACGTATGGATTTTTAAAATTTCTTCTGGCATCACTGGACCAACCCTACTTAATTTTTCATCTTAATCATTTATTTCGAACATACCTACCCGCTATCTCCATTCCTTAAGGGGGCTCCCATACATAATGTTCAATGCAGACTAAAAATACAATGAATAAAAAGTTCCATAAATGCCTAGGAGTCGCCTCTACTAAGATAAAATGTATGACCGACCTCAATTAATTTTTTGTCCTTAACATTTTCTCAAAACAAATTTTCCTCTTATCACAACTTCTTAGGAGGACTCCCATACAAATATTGCGTTTTATGAAATTCTTAAATTAAATTATTCGACTTTTGCGAACACAGAAAAAATTATAAGTAGTTTTTCATCAATTAAAAAAATTATTTATGTTATAATTGAATGAATAATTTTTTTTTTGTTGAACGAACATTAAAAATATAATTCTGAGTTGATTAACATTTTAGTTGTTTTGAAATAAATTTTGAATTAAAATAATAATCAAATAACAAACAATTATTTCGTTTAAAATAAAATAATTTAAACTTGTGAAATTGTTGTTGGAAACTGTCAAAATCGATCAACACATTGTTTGAAACTGCAAAGTTTTTTGATAATTGTTTTAATTAAAATTAAAAGTATCATTTATTGAACAAAATATATTCAAAATATTAAATTTTTACAATTTTTAGTAATCAATATAATCATTTTGGTAATGGGTGCAAAATCAGCAAATGGGTTGCTTGATTCTATGAATTTGGTATAAAACTGGTGATTAGAGAAAATTTTTAATGTTTTCTGTGAATAAAACCAAAAGTTGCTAACAGATTTTTATCATTTAAGGCTTGTTTTGTTTGTAGCTTCGTTTTTGTTAAGTCTGCAAAAAATAAGCAAAGCTGCCTTTTCCAATTTTTGATGAATTGCTAAAGCCCTTATGACACTACATTTTTTATTCATTAATTGATATAGAATTGATAGAAAGAAACAGTAAATGCTAGAAAGAGCAAACTATAAAAAATGTAAACAAAGTTTTTTATTTTTTTTTCTCTTGTTATGGTTTTGTTTCAGGGATGGCGTTGAGAATTTTTTAAATTGTACCAACAACCTTTAAAAATTTTATATTTTTACCCTAATTGTACTAAAAGATTTTTTTAGTTGAAATTCATTTTATTTATGTTCTTAAAAAACACCACAAAAAGGTATTATAAATCTAAGTTTAAAAAGTATCAACAAAAAAGTACAATTGAAACAACTAAGCCATCACTGTTCTGTTAGTTGTATTAAATGTTGCCAACTTTTTGTTTATGAGAAACCTAAAAACAAAAAGCGGTCAATCGCCGAATTTGCCCATAAACCGCTGATGCAGCAACACTTTTAATATTTCAAGCTTGAAATGTCAATTTTAATTTGAACAATTTTACATTTTTTTTGACATAACTTTATTTTTTATCGATAACTTTAGTAAAATGTTTGACAGTTTGCTATTTATCTTAATACAGCTGAACCCTTCGCACCTGGTAAATTTTTCTATTAATTTATATTTGCACTGTTCACCAAAACTTGAACAATGCATTAAAAATGTAGTGTCATAAGGGCTTAAAGAACAAAAATTTTTAAATGTTGCAAAAAAAATTTTTTTTTACCATAAAAAAAAATATGTTTCTTAAACTACTGCGCATCTTTGGAAAAAGTTTTAATTTTCTTAAAGGAAATTTTATTGCGGAATACGGTTTTTTTTGTAATTTCAATAAACTAAACCGTTTTTGAGTTACGCGAATATATGTTGTGCAACCTCCTCCATTTCCGAAATATCGGTATATCTCGAAAACAAGAGGTAACTTTAGAAAAACGGTTAGCACCATTGGATTCAGCGTACACGAATCATGCTAAAACGCCATGTGCCCGGCTTGTTTATTTTTTCAACTAGTGTAATTTTTTATTTAAATAGTTTTCGCTTCAGTAAAATTTCCAAATCGTTAAAATGGCCTTTTGCACTTTAGGCAACGATATGTTGGTGTTAAGTGCTCTTCTTATCGGAAGTCCTGCAGTTTATCTTCTCCCTAAGTGAGTGTGACCGCCATCATTTTAAATATTTCGAGCTAGTGGGTTTGGGTGCACTTTAAGGCTTTTGAAAAATTTTACTGAATATTTCGTGATCATAACTTTTACTAAAGGCACATTGAGAGCCTTGCGAATATCTTAATTTTTAAAATACCAGGAGGTGGCTGTGATTACTCGAAGAAGTTTATTTTTACGTCTTCATATATTTTCAATATTCTAGGCCGAGTCAGTGCCCCATAACTACACAGAAAAAAATTAAAAAAGTTATTAAGTAATTAAAGAAATTTTGTTAAATCTTTTTAATATTTTTAACAATTTTTTTAACTAACATGTTTGTAAATTGTCATATTGACAATTTGTTTATTTTTTTTTTTAGAAAATAAATGTGTAAATCATAGAAAAAATATTTTGTGTCAAAAAGAAAAAACCGTAAAATAAAAAATTCTGTATTTTCCATTTTAAATCTTTAAAAGAATGAACGATGTGTCGATTGTTCTGAAATTTTACCAATCTATACGGTCAGTTAACTTATTATTTTATTAATTACCCAGTAAAAACTACGCCTACAAAATAATGTGTTAAGTAATCAGAAAAACATAAGAGCACTACTTACAATTCTACTGAAAGAACCAATGAATTTTATATGGGATGTCCCAAAATTAACGCATTCAAAAGAAAGTCATTATTTTTTTACATTAATACATCCAGAAGAAAGTAGTTATAGAAGTTGTTATAGATGTAGTTATAGAAGAAAGCCACTAAATAATGAGTTAAAGAAGCTATTCATTTTGAAAAAGTAAGCGAAGTTTTTACTGGGTATAAAAAAATTTTTAACGGGTTTTCTTTAAATTGTAGCTTTCCAAATAATACTATTAATGATGGCAAGGTTCCGTTTTGTATTGATGTCAGAAACTCATAGTGCATTGCATGCAGGACTATATTTATTCCTTAATCAGTTATAATGGTTTTTGTGATGTAATTTTTTATGAGTTTTACTAAAACGTTAATAAAAACAACTTTTAAATGCATCTTTAATTTCAATTTAATAAGTAACCAAGTATTTTGTTAATATGACAATTTAGTAATACAAATTTGTATTTAATTGTTAACAAATATTTTATTCAATATAACAAACTCATTGTTAAAAATATTTGTTGAATTTTAACAATTTTCATTAACAAAATAGTTTTTTGTATTTACAAATTGAGTTGTTGGCGCCTTTTCAATTAAAAAGTTAATTGTATTGACGAATATGGTATTCAATATGATAATTGAATTGTCGTAATTTTTTTCTGTGTAAATATTATAGCACCAGATTGGCTTTAAGATCGAATTGTAAAGTAGAAGTTTTCAATCGAGATTAAGGACAGAATTGCTTCTTATAAGCCAATTAATTTGAATCGGTTTTAGTTTCATTTGAGTTAGTTTTGCCTCTATATGACATTTCCATGTTAAACGTCGATCTAAACGTCGATTATTAATTTATTTATTTTAATCGAGAGGCATTATTCCCTACGCAAACTAAATGTTATATGTACACATTGTTGCTCATTGACCTTAATCTGTTATTGTTTTAACCATATTTCCAATTGAAGTATCTGGTCCTGTGAGTATCGGCTGTATCTGTATCTGCATTAAAAGTTAAAGTTTGGGTGAAGTTGTTTGATGCTTCCTTATGTGCTCAATTGGCTGAGGACAGCTAAAGAAATCTACTTCATTAGTAATGAATTTTCGGATGACCAAGTAACTTTCAAAAGGCTTGTGAGAGAATCAAACCTTCATGCCAGACTTCCTTCTTCAAAAACTTTTCTTATGACGTTTGTAAGTCTTTTGTGTTTGTTCAATTGCTCTGTGTTTTCTGCTAAATGGCAAATATAATTTGTTTCTAGATTTTTATTTTTAAAGAGGAAGAATTTTGGATTGTAGCAATGTTTACTAATCTTCAGCCAATTTGAAATGAGTAACTAATTAGGTTTAAGTTTTGGTTGATTTTATAAAGGATCGAACATGATCGAAAACGATATTGTTATGATCGGTTCCAGAACTCTTAAATAAAAATTGCTTTTTAATTTTTGGCCACATATTTTTTGTATTTAACTAAAACCGAATATTAACTTTTTTTACTGAAGATTATTATAATTGCGAAAAACTTTTAAACACAAATAACGCCCATATTTTTCAACAACAATAATTTCGTATTATTAATAATTTTGTTTTTTGTTCTTTAGTCTAAAAACCCCTTTTATTTCTAATTAGAAAACATTTATAGCTCAATTAAATTGACAAAAAACACACAAACACACACACTCCTGACAAACACCTACAAAGAAAAAAAGAGAAAAAACGGTATCTGCATTAGCACGTAACAATTAATTGTATAAAATGCAAAAACAAACAAAAAAGAAGGAAAATGGTGAAAATTAAACCATTAAATGACGACGACGATGATAATGATAATAATGAGGTTGATGATGGCGATGATTATTATGGCTATGACTATGGCTATGGGGTGACAATACAGTTACAAACTCTAGTATAAATTCTATACCAACAATTATTATTTTGAACTTCAGCAAAGCAACATTTCATTTTATTTGTTTCCATTTTAATTAAAAAGCGCAATAATAAAATAAAATTAATTAAACAAATTTATTCAAGTACAAGAGTTTGGAGAGGACTTCAAACAAATAAAATGGAATTGAAAATGAGAAAAAGTAAAAAAAAAAAAAAAAAAATATGAAGAACACGTCAACACCCCGAACAACAATAAAATCAACAAAAAATATGACAAAGAACAAGTGGCTTATTCAAATTGAAATGACAACTTGTATAATTAAATGTTGAATTGACAAAATGAAAAAATTAATGGAACAGTTCAAGTTTGAAGTATCAATTAAACATTTATTTTTTTTTGGGGAAATTTAGTGAAAATGATTAATGAGAGTTTTAGTTAAAGTTTAATCCAATTAGAATAACTTTAGCAAGAGTTTTTTTTTTGTGGGGGAATTATTATTTCTTAGAGGAGGTACGTATTAAGTTTAAAATTATTGTAGAAATATTAGGAATGCTAACGTGTAACTACTTTGCATTAGTATAAAACTAAGTATATCTAGTTTAGTGTCAGTATTTATAAAAATATGTTTAATTTTAAAATGGTTAACGAGACAAGTTTTCTGTGATAATTTAACTAAAATTTGGTAATTTTTTTTAATACGAAGGTAAAAATATTTTTATTAAGTAAAAGGAAAACTAAGTCTGTGATCCCTAACTGATTAAAAACATGTGAAATAAAGCTGGAGATCCAAGCGCGCGTTTTCACAATCACGCATTTTTTGATTATTATACCTTACTTGTGGTCTACGTTTCAAGTAACATGCAACGCTTTTTATGCGGCATAACCACAAGTAAAAATACAATTGTATTTGTCAAAAACAGCTGATTTGTGATGCTTACAAAAGCAGAAAGTAAACCTCCTTTTCGCATTCAACGCTTCAGCGAATCCTGCGCTTTTGTGCGTGTGAGTTGTTCACATAACTATACAGATTTTGCTTTTTTTAGCAGCTGAATAGTAAGCGAAAAGGCGCGTAATGCGTGGTGGGTACCTCCAGCTCAAGTGTTTATAGATTTAAAGTTTTTATGATTTTGTGGTTTATTATTATGTTTTATTTATTAATATCTTAAAATAATATTTTTATTCTTGTGTATTGTTGACCTGTTATTTATGTTGTTTTATTATTTTGGCTTGAGGTCTTATATAAATAATAAATTAAAATTCAAAAAACTTATAATTTTAATTTTATTTATTTATTTTTATATTTTTTTTTTTTTTTTTTTTTTTTTTTATAAACATGCAATAGACAAACACAAATCAAAGTAAACTTTGTTAGTGAAGTGTTAAATTTGTCCGGCTTTTTGGACTTTTTTGTTTATTTATTTAAATATCCCCCTGATAATGGTCAGAGATTTTGACCGAAATATTGGAAAAATATAAAAATAAATAAATAAAATTAAAATTATAAGTTTTTTGAATTTTAATTTATTATTTATATAAGACCTCAAGCCAAAATAATAAAACAACAATAATATTTTTTTTTAATTTTTTACGTTGGAAAAACTAAAAACTCGAATAAAACTTTCAAAAGAGGGTTTTATTTTTCCGTATAAATTTTTTTTTTATATTAGTCCGTATAAATTTAAACTCATTTTGTTTATTGTCTATTTTTTCACATTTCCTTTTTTATTAACTTTATCTAAAATATTGATGAGCTGGCCTAAGTAACCAGTGAAATGCGCATAGAAGCTACATAGCTTTCACTCAACAATAAATTTTAGTGTATTTATCAAATATGAAAAATTGGGAATTTAGCACGGCATACAGAAATCTTATTTATAATTAAATGAAGTCATTTATTTGTTTATTTTCAGAAATATAAATTTTCCAAATTTGCTGGTAAAAAGAATGCTCTTTCAATTCTTACTTAAATGCAGGAACATACTGCACATTTTTTGCCAATTTGTATAAGTACGGATAACACATTTTTTGCTTTGTAGAAAAATGATCGATTTTAGAGAAAGGGTTTTTCGTCCTCGTTATCATTTATAATATAAAAAAGTATTTACATGTCGCATACCAAAAGTGACTCAACTCAAAATACTAAACTTTCCAGAAATCGAAAAAAACAGTTTTTGACCTAAAAAGGTTCACATGAAATCATTGGACCATTTAGTAGAAAATCTTTACAGATTATGATATTAAAATTATTTTTTTAAATATTTTTACACTAGATAATGAACAATTTCAGTTATGTCATTTTTGAGGATGTATTATTTGCTCAAGTTACCGAATTATTTTAAGTTGTGTCAATTTAGCTGAATTCTTCTCAAGTTTTGTAACTTTTGCCAAATTCTTAACGGACGCATAATAAAATAAATTCCCAGATTCTATTTGTTAAAATAAATATAAAAAGAATGCTGACGAAGGCCGTAGCGGACCAGAAAATGCATTACATTCTGCTGGTATCTAATAGTTGCATACATTTTTTGTACAATTTAATTCATTGCTAGCCAAAGGATAGCTAAAGTAAGCCTCGTAACAGATATATACAAACGAAAATTCTGATAGTGCATAGAAAATATTCCGGGAAAATATTGAAGGAATAAGACAATTAAAGTATAAAAGCTTTTAAAAATTGTAATTTGACTTAGAATACACATTCGGATAATATGAAAATTTATATTCTTTTTTAAATAAAACTTTTCAGTGTAGCTTTTTGTTGCTTTGCTTTCGGGCACTTAGTTTTTTAAAGAGTCAATATAACTTTGGAATTTTTGAAACTTTTGCAACGGACATTCCATCCTCTGCTATGCTTCTGCAAATTATTTCCTCTAGAAAATCGAACGAAGTATCTAGCTAAAAATATTAATCTGTTGGACCCTTTTGTAGCCCCCTTTGATTTTGTACCTTGTTCAAGTACATAGTATGTTATAGTAACTGTGTAAGTGGTAAATTAGTAAAGTTGTTGAAGAACATTTACGTTAATACATTTTTGGACACCTGTTACATTTAGCATTATAAGATGTATCCTTCGTACAATATTTTTAAGCCAAACTCATTCTAAAGAATGAAGTGAATTTAAAATCTAGCAAATCTAGTAATGAAAGTTCATAAAAATATTCCATTTTATCTGCCTCATTCTTAAAGAATTAATTATTTTTGCAAGAACAACAATTAAAACCACTGAAAACTATGATCATTTTGTAAATAGTAATTGAATTAAAATTATCTTTCGATTTCAATTTCACTTCATTTCATATTCGAGCAATTAATCGTTTAAAATTGTTCGATTAATCGACTGAACACCATCAATTAAATCCTTGATTAAGTTGTTTTAGTTGTTATTTTATCACTAATTTATAAGTGACTTATTTTCAACCTTTTTTATTTGCTAAACTGTTAACAACGAGGTAGATTCACGATGTAAGTATGTTCATATGCTATCAATAATAAGAACCGGGCGTTATCTATTTGACAACAATGGTATTTTTCACATCTCTAATTTTAATTTGACAACGTTTTGTTAAAAGTTTGACACCAGATGTTGCCGAAATATTGACAACACTTTGTTGTCGTTTGAATACTTTTGGTTGACAATTTTTAACATATTTTTCGCTCTGTGTATATATGAAGATATCTAAATAACTTCCGGCACAAAGAACTTTTACATGAACCTGAAGCTCAATTACATAATTTTCTACTGGCGTGTCCACGATTGCCCATGGGTCCCAAATAGGGTACACTTGTAAAAATTGGGTTTTATATCTTGTATACAGGGCTGCCAGATAAATTTGTGAGGAAATCGTCCATTTCCTGAGAAAAAATAAAAAAATCGTCTTTCACGTTTCGAAAAATCGTCAACAAAATTGGACAACTTAAAATTTTGTTTTTTTTTTTTTAAATTTATGTTCGATTTTGATAAAAAAAAAAACTATTATAAAAACATAATTACTTCATACCCAGCTTGCGTCTTCAATCGTGTAAGAGCTACTGAGAGTCTCATGAAGAGCGTCTTTGATCGTCGATTACCGCATTTTTTAACCGTAGAAGATTCCTTCCACGGGAAAAACTGCAACACGAGTGAGATTCTTCCATAGCACAGAGAAAGACGATTCTTCAATCGTTGTGGTAATCGTTTAAAACGTGGGTCAAGATTATCTAACGAGTCTTTCATGTCAAGATTCGTATGAGACTCATGTAGATATTGTCTTACAACTCGTTATTGTGATTTTTATTGATAATTGCCAAAAATATGATTTATGCAGAGTGTTGTTAAAGGTTCATTCGATGATGGTTTAACGAATGATAAACAAAGTGTACCATTGTTCTTTTTGTAATCTGAAAATAATCATTTAAAGATTTTCTCAAGACTTTCATATTACAGCCGTACCTAAACAAAGGCGCGTTTTCTAGGCTTCAAAATGTTTCGTGTCAATTAAATTTGTATCAAGCATACCTAAATAGAGCGGCGTTAACGCTTTGCAATTGGAAAAACCGATTTTGACAGCTCGTTTAATAGTGAAGTTGGTCGCTATTGTTAATTAATAATCGCAATTTAGCTATTTTTTGGTCAATCTAGCGTATTTATCTCTTTGATGACGCTTTTACTTAGGTAAGGTATATCAGCGTAAAAGCTGGGCGAAAGAAAACGTTCTGCCATCCGCTCTTGTTAAGGTACGGCTGTGTAACATTCCAAGATTAAAGAACGAACGTGTCAGAAAGTGTAATGTTTTATTCATACTTTGGAGATTGAAAAAAATCGTCACTTTTAAGAAAAAAATCAGCAAATCGGCATTTTGCTAAATTCGGAACAAAAAATTGTCAAAAAGATCGGTAAATCGTCAAATCTGGCAGCCCTGACTGTATCATATGTCGGGCTTGCCCGACTATACATTCTTAATGGTTTTTTTTTTTTAAATTTTAGTTTTAATGAATTTTTTACTTAATTTAACTTTGGGGTTTTTTATTTATTTTTTTTTAAATTTTTTTAAGTTTTTTGGGTCAGAATTGCATTTAAGGAATTTTATATAATTTAGATTTCTTTTTAATTGTAGCTTTTTGCTGTTTTAATTTTTTAGCAAACATATACGTAGCCTTTTCACAAATAAAACTAAATTGTGGTTAACTAACTTACGGTTTATATGTCAATTTTCTTACCGAACTGTGTTATGTGATGCCGGATGAAAAATTTAATCATTTGGAAGCACTGTATCTATATACGTTTTTTTTTTTTGGGGCACATGCATAATTAAAAAGATTAAAGTAAAGTATTTTTGAGATTTTCATAGGATTTTTCGGAAGAGGTTTAGAGGTGGCTCAAGTCGAATTTAGGCCAAAAATCGGGTCTGCCGTTCTTTTTTTAAGTTTTCTTCATAACTTTGTCAAAAATCACGATTTTCTTCACTTTTAAGGAAATAATTTAAAAGAAAAATGTCCAAGCTTTATTTTGGTTTACTAAATAATATAAGTTTTTGTATGCGTTTGCTCATTTATGCACCCTACATTAAAATTGTTCTTTATTTTTCCATAATTTGTGTAAATAACGCTAAATAACACTTCAAATTTGTATTAAAGTTAAGAAAACCAACAATGCAGTTTGATAGATCAATTCATTCTAAATAACTTAGAAACAAATATTTTTGAATTCGCTCTTACCGTTCCTGAGCTACACTGGTTTTCAGCTTTGTACCCAGTTTATGCTACACTTATAAAATTATTACAGTAACTGATTGTGGGTTATTAAATTCGTTTTCCGTACTGTTAAAATTGAATAAAAATATAGTTATTTTACGAATAATTTTATTTTTCAACATTTATGTTTGTTATTCAAAAAACAAACTATCAAAAAATAATGTTTTCCGTATTTATTTTGTTATGTAGTTTGACTTTTTTCGGTTGAAATATATTTTTTAAAAGTAAAAATTATTCAATTTTACGGAATATGCTGTTTAATAAATAAACAATTTAAAAATGAATGTAAAAATCATTTGTTTTAAATGAAATGTAAATGATCCGTTTTTTAAATGAATTTTAAGTTGTTTAAAATGAATTTTCGTTTGAATTTAACTACATAATTTTTTGAGTGTATTATTACTCATACCCAACAAACAATTAAAAATCAAACTTTTTCGTTTGATTTGCTTAAAAATCATATATTGGGGTTTATACGATGTAACTCTATGCCCTGCAGTAAATTTGGAAAATGCGTTTCAGAAGTTGTGACATTGATGTAAGCGCTGTAAGCCATTACCAATACGTGAAGATTTGAGCAATTTTATTAAAGGCCAGCTGGAAGACAACCGAGATAAGACTATAAAGAATTGCTTCATCTGACTCTTATTTTTTTTTGGGTGATATATCTAAGCCCTATCCAACAGTTAAAGCTTCAGGGGCTATTTATCGGGCTTGTTGGAGGAAGAAAATTATGTATTCTTTGAAAATATGCATTTTTCAAATCCAGCTGCAATCTTACAGGGAAAATAAAAAATTAATGCCTCGCTCTAGAATTAAGTTCATTTATTTTAAGAAAAAATATCAAAAATTGGTACCTGAGTCAATGTCGTAAGTGGTACTTTACCCCAAAATTGACTACCTTAGCCTTTTTTTGATGAACATATCGACATCAAAACATTGAGTTGAATGGTCTACGTACGCCAAGGAGCGAGAAGGATGAAGTAAATTTTAAAAGAAGACAGCCTCTAAAATAAAGAAATTCAAGGATTAATTTCCAAATCCAGTCATAATTTTTTTTTGAAGTATGCAATATTTGTTTGTTGGGTATGAGTATTAATATTACAGTATTCCACGGATTATTACCTCGCCAAAAATGCCAATATTTTTGGGTAATTATGCGTGGCAGGCATTTAAACTGCCTCGTTGAGGTAATTATAAGAATACGTTGAGGTAATTACCTCACTGAGGTATTTAAACGTATTTATTTACAAGATACTTTAGCTTTGGTGTATGGAAAAAAGTTAAGACATCTGTAATGCTTAATGAGATGTTCTGTCATATCCTACTAACAAAAGCGTACGCATACATACAAACATATGATCAGGGAAACCGTTAATATGCAATTGCATGGGTTTTCTTGTGCGACCAATGAAGGCAGAAACAATATATTTATCCGATTAGAGCTTTTGATGAATTTTGGTATCCATTTGTTTGTGAATAATTTGCATATTTAAGCTATTGCTGCATTTTCTGTTGCTTTAATTTCGTCATCTACATTTAATTTTCACTCAACAATTGGAAGCCAAAGCAAGTTTTCGGTAAAGATAAATGTTATTCCAAACTGTAAAGATTTATATATATGCAAAAATTAAGAAAAAAGCATTTAGATAAATTTGTGTTGATACATAGAAATCTGACCACATGGTTAAGGAAGTCGATCGAATCAGAAATACTTTTTAAAGTGTCCGTCCGGCCATCCTGTCCGTATGGCTGGTTGACTGTCCATGTAAAGCTTGTGCGGAAAGTAAAAGTAGCAGTCTTTAGATAATTTGGTAAATTCGTTTTAATTCTCATAAGAGCGAAACCTATTTAAATTGTGAGAATTGGTCATAGACCCCATGCAATCTTCTTTCTTTATGTTCATAAACCATTTAATCATGTTCATATTCAAATAAACTTTGGTCCTAAATATCTTACTGCCATTTAAGTATGGTTAATAATCCATTTAAATGTTAATATCATTTAAAATTTAGCGATCTTGAAGACAATATATTTGGTGTATCTAGATAATAAATCTTTGATGAATCTTATCCTCCTAACATATCTTTATTCTGGTGAGTCCAGAATAAAATTTATTTTAATGTAAATAATAAATTGTGGAATATTTAATTTTCAAATAAGCCATATTTTGGTTTTTGGGGCATATTTTTTAAAAAAAATTTTAGTGCATATTTTATTAACGTGTTAACTTGGTAGCATTACTTGCTGTGTTGTTGTGAAATAGTACCGAGGCAATTAAACGAATGAAATTAAGGTGTAATTTTGTTTTGGGAGTTTAATTTGTAAGGCAATTAACCGAATTGGGTAATAAAGCGTATGGTATGTGTATTTTATACTGTATAAACTGGGTACAAGGCTGAAAAGCGATGTAACTCAGAAACGGTAAAAGCGAATTAAAAATATTTATTGCTAAATTATTTAGAATAAATTTTTCTTTCAAACTGCGTTGTTAGTTTGTTCCATTTTCATTAAACTTTTAAAAGTTATAAAGCGTTATTTTCAAAATTTATGGATAAATTCCGAAAAATTGTAATGGACGGTGCAAAAACGTATAGTCTTTGTACACCAAAATAAAGCTTGGACATTTTTCTTTTAAATTATTTCCTTAAAAGTGAGAAAATCGCGGTTTTTAACAAAGTTATTAAGAAAACTTAAAAAAAGGCCGGCAGACCCGATTTTTGGCAAAAATTCGACTTGAGCGACATCTAAACATCTTTCGAAAAATCTTAAAATTACTTTAGCCTATTAGCTCCGTAATTATGCTTGAGCCCGCTAATGTATATAAACTTTTTATTTTTTAATTGATACAAACAAAAATTATTGTGTGTTTACAAATTTTATTTTAACAATTTTAAGTTATTTATTTATTTATAATAGCATTAGCATATACATAATTACAAATTATGAAAATGTTAAGTTAATTTTTATTTTGTTGTCATAAGTATTTGCCACATCGCAAAAAAAACTTAAAACAGTTGAAAGTGCTGCAATGTTTAAAATTGTTTTTGCAAAAAGTGTCGTTCATTAAAGGCCCAAATACACTGATCAAAGTACTCATCAAGCATTGTGGTAGTATTAGTGAAAATGTGTTTGGATGTGTGACACCGACAACGCTTGATGAAAAATCAAAAAATTTAGATATGACGGCGAATATTACGTCCAGCACACGTACACGTTGAATTCGCCGGCTGGACAAGCATTTGACAAGTGTATTTGGCCCTTAAGAATTTTTTTTTCGTAAAAAAGCTTTTTAATTCACTGTTTATGCGGCAATTTTCTCCGCTTGCATTATACTTATTTAGTTTATACAAACATTAATTGAGTAAAAGTAATATGCCATGTTCTTAAAATTGAAGTCAAGTGAAATTGAAGGTGATTTTCATTTAATTTTTTTTTAAAGTGATCGTAGCTTCTTCTGATTCTATGGTTAGGCCTGGTAAAGATAAGTGGTCCTCGAAGTATTAGATAGACATATAAAAAAAAAAATGTTTGTGAAACTTCAATTTTACTCTAATTCTATTTGCAAACGGCAAATTATTTAAAGTTTAGGAAGTTCTGACTTTACCACATACAATTTGTAAAAATTTCGAATATTTTCTAACGGCCATAATTCTATAATTAAATTTCAAGTCTATTTTTATTGTAAAGCCTACACAAAATGCAAATTAAAATTTTCTACAATATTATTGTAAATATATTTTATGCTGATCTTAGTTCCTTCTCAACGAATTGTGTCATTTTTTAATGACACCATTCCCCCAAAAATAAGAAAAATAAAAAAAAAATGAAATAAATTTCAACAAAAAAGACACTCCCAAAATCATACACCCCCTAGAAATGAAACTGTTAATGTAGATATGCATGTGCATGAATGTAAGCACGGATGGGAATTTGGGCAAGAGTGTGGGTTAAAGGAGGTGAACACCAATTGTCTACTCGCACACACACGCACAAACTCATACTTATTCCATACGTAACACAAATACAGTAAAGTGCGTGTTAGAAACTCATAAAAAGTAACTAAATAAACCACATTTTATAAAGAAGAAGAAAGTTAAAGCAGCCAGCCAAGCCAGTTTGAGAAGAAGACAAAACAAAAGATTAGTACTCGTCGTACATGCAAAGACATGCGTTGAGTACAAGTGGCGTAAATTATTCAGACTCGAACTGTGTAAGTATTACACAATATTTTCTCTACATTTTCTGTTGTTGTATTTTGTGGAAAAAAAATATGGATTTTTTTTTTTCGTTGGCAAGTTACCACCCATTTTTGTTGGGTTCAACTTTATTCAGATGGTGGCATTGTGTGTTGTTCAGAAATTATACAGTTTCAGTTTATTCCAGTTTCAGTATTTTGGGTTCTTTTATGGTGTATTTAACTTTTTTGTTTTTGATATTTTGGAATGTTGTAAGAATTAACAAAAAAAAAAAGGCATCAACATTTGACGCACTTCAAGCGTAACCATGACGCATGCGATGTTAATAGGAACATTTTGAGTTTCTTCATATTTTTAACTTAACACATTTACATGTAGATGAATGTACGAAAAGTTTTTTTTTGCTCTTCTATTGGAGGTTACGTATGTACATTCAATGGATTACATGCTGTTTTTTGCTTTGTTTGTTTGTTTTTGGGTAGGAGCAAAAACAATTTCTTGGAGTTCATTGCCATAATAATAATATTGATTTTTCTAGTTAATTTAGATTGGTAATAATAATATTCCATATGAAAATGATTTAAAGTTCTTCAATTATTCAATTATTGTCGTAAAACTTTGCCAGAGAAACTTAATTAAGAAGTGTCTCTCTCAATGGCTGTAACGTTAGCTTATCCACTCTTTCCGGTGTGTTTTAGTTTTCTTTCAGTTCGGCAACTCTTAGCCAATTCTTAAGCTCCGTGGATAACTTCAAATCTACTATCTATCACCAGTGGAGCTCAGTTTTTGAAATATTTTCCACTTAAAATTCTAAGCAAACGTTTACGTTCGAAATTGTTGAACAGGCTTTTATTTTTTTTTTGGCAAAAAGGATGTGCATACTATTTTAGCCTGTGAGAAAGTAGGATCAAACCTCACGAACGCCAAATTGTTCGAAACATTTATAATCCCGTTTTGCTCATATTTAACTTTAATTTTATGTTTTAAACTTGTAAACAATAAAAATTTTATTTACAGTGCCAGCTGATGGAAATGTACTACTGCGAATAAAGCGAATAAGAAGAGTACTTTTAATCGATTGTGTGCCACAATACCAAATGAAAACTCGTTCGATCAGCTAATTCAACTGACTTCGAAAATTATAAAAGGCATCTCTATTTTCATTGCAGCGTAAGCTTATTTACTGTAAAGGGGCTTTAGTTCTTTCCGAAGTGTTTTATATTTTGCTCCCGAAAAGGGTGGCTTGTTTTATTCTAAAAAACTCATGCTTTTCGGGAGCAAAATTTTTAAGAAACAGACACCAAATTGCATTTTTTTTTAAAAACAAGGCACATTTTTTGTAGAAAAGAAAACACCATTATTTTTGTTAAAGCAAATGCCCTGTGATTTCTGGACATATGAAGAGATAAGCTCACAGTATATTGTTGTTGTTTTGTTTAAGCTTTGATATCGTTGCAAGTAAAACTTGAGTGATTGTAATTCTCATTCGCTTTACAGTTTTATTTGTATAAAGTCTTTGGGATAAGGTTTCCTGATGATCTGGCCTAAGCAACCAGTAAACTGCGCATAGGAAATAGCTTGTCCCGTCAACAATAAATTACAGTGTCTTCATCAAGACAACGAATTGGGAATTTAGCACATTTAAACGAAATCTTAGTGAGATTTATCGTTGTCGGCCATCTACATCGGATTAAATACTTCAGGTCCTTTATAAGCATGAGGTTCATCGAGAAGGATCTAGATTGGTACATATTGGGGAGCTAGGTTTTATTTTGTTTTCTTTGCTTTAACTCATTTCATTAATACCAATTTACGAAATTAACTTTACCCTAACCATTTTAAAAACAAATGCCTTTTAAATTCCTATACTCGTTCTAAGCACACTTTCTTGTTTTTTTTTTTGCAAATTTTCTTGTAGGCCATTTAACCACTTCCAAATTCATGTTCAATTGAGTAGCACTATAAACAGCATGAAGTGCTTAAAATCTTTTAAACTTATCACAAACCAACAACAACAACAAAATACAAAACAATTTGTTATTTTCCTTCTTTAACAGCAAATAGAAAATTTTCACTTTTTCCTTTTTAGCATGAAGAAACTTTTTTCATTTTGAATATTGTAAATGATTTGTTTTCATCTTTCAAAGAAGCCACTTCTTTGGGTATATTTTTCTTTTTTCCTCCCAGCATTCATATCTTCTACACATGCGGAGTTTAACTACGCCTCTTAGGCCCACCTCAATCACCCGGTTGGAAATTTTTCTTGTTACGATGAGGAAGGAGTCTTGTAGCTGTTGTTGAATTTTTTGTATTGCCTTTTGGTGGCAAAAAGATTTGTTGCTCGTGATCTCTTTTACCAATTGTTTGGAAAATAAAATTTTCAAAACAATTGTTGCAACTTGATGTTGTTTTTGCATCTCTCAGATATTTTTCTGTCAGATTGTGTGGCGTTTTTAGCTGGTTTCTTCGTAACATACGTGGCCAAAGGAAACTGGCGCTTGATTTGTTATTAAGGTATGTAAGTATGTGAAATGAGTTGATTGTTAGAGAATATTTTTTTTTGGTTTTTTCAAGACAACCAACCAACCATCCTCCTCCTCTGGCCATTTTCATGATGTGTATGATTTTCTAGTTTACATTTTTTTTTCTGTTTAATGGTTTTGGTATTCCAAAAAGAAAAGAAAAAATTATAAACTAGAAGTTAGGTAACTTTCAGTATGACTTTAAGTACAAAAATACGTTAAGTGTTAGTAGTTTTCTTTGATTGTTTTTTTTTTTTTTGAGATATTTTAAGGGCTTTGAACACGTGCTATAGCAAAGCACACAGTATTGATAATTTTTGAAGATTAGTATAGGAAATTGAGAATAAGAATAATTTGTGTACGATTTTTTTGGCTCAGAGAGATTTTTTTAAAACGCAATTTTAAAACTTCTGGTCTTTAGTTTAACTTTTTTGAGTTCAACTCAATGCGAGCCTCAATGCTTTTACCTTGTTTTGTTTGATATGCGTCGACATTTGAAAATTTTGTTTTTTTGATTGTATTGATAATTAATTTAAAGACAATTTTTTCCATAAGCTTTATGAATATTTAGGATTGGAGATCAGCATATTTCGCACTTGATACAAATATTGCCATTGCAGCTCTGGCTGTTGCCTACACGACGCGTCGTGGTGGTTAACTGTGGAATGCCGGATATATCTAAATGAGATTGCGGCACATTCTTGGGTGACGCTGGCACATAAATTAGGACACAATGGATGCCTGGAAAACCATATTGCAGACGGCCTGACCAAACAGGGCTGTCTCTTGGACGAAATGTTCGTCGACGGCCTGATCGGCGTATCAATGCCTCGCTGTGAAAGTCTCATTGAACCTGAGTCGTACAGAAGGGCTCCGGAGAGACGGCAGGGTTAGAATACCTGTTTGATGGCGAGGGTATGGCGCGAGGAAAGATCGTGTACTACTGGGTTTTGACGGAGATTAGATTAGGACAGTGCTATCGGTCATGACGGTTCACTAAATGAGACGGAAACATGGGATTAGAATGGGTTATGGTATGGGTATGGGTTATAATGACTACTATATAAGTTGTCAAGATATGAACAGTCCGGCCTAAGAACGAATTCTGCATGTAGTTCGTTGTACGATACACCGACCAATCGACTACAAAATGGTGAGCTCTTGAGGAAAAGCGCATATTGCAAACAAACGTTCGAGTTTCGGGAACCAAATCCCTAAATTCATCAGAACAAATCCCATTGTAGTAACGAAGAACCAGCTAAATACAACCCACAATGCGACCGGACTCAAAGGAGTCTATAGAATTTGACATGCTACTGTCACCAATAAGAACCTTCGTGCTATCCTGCACGCGGTCGAAAAGCTTTAAAATAGACTTTGGAGCACCGACCCATACATGAGAATTTTATTCTACTATCGGTCGGATGTAGGTGGCATACATAGTAAGAAGAGCAGATGGGGAGAAGTATCTCTTACACCGTTTTAAAAAATTTAAGTACTTGAATGCTTCTTTCGAAACTTTGTATGTACGATTTGTCCATCCGACAACACATTGTATTCTCATGCCCAAAACATCAAGAGACTATGATTCCTCTATAATTATACCATCCATATATTCAGATGGGAAACCTGTATTCGTCGCGCGTTTATGCATTAGCACGCTACACTGGGTCTTTCGGGTATCCAAATCGACCGTATTCCCATGATTCTATTTCGAGAATATAATAAGCTCTGAACCAAGTGTATCATTCATGTTTTGCTTCATAACATTAATATCTGACAGTTGGGGTGTAATCAAATGAATACGAATGAGAAAGGTTGCTATCGAAAAGGTTCGAGGCTGTAGTGATGCCTCTTGTGGCTTTTGCCACTACTCTGCGCAGATACTTAATTTCTTGATTAACTGTTGCATGTATACGACTTTTTCTGGATGACGTGTGTGCCCCTGATTCACAGGCGTAGATAAGTGAAGGGGTAGTGGAGTTGTATACCGATCAACTGGCTTGCCTCATTTTCCTGTTTGGTTCAAGGAAGGGCGCATATTGTTCTTCGTTTCATTAGTAATATTGTCCATTAATATTATTGAAAGGTCTATGAAGGGTTACCTAAATTTACAAGGTTCAAGACTTTATTCATTAAATTATTTCAAGATTCACCCACGGAGACCTCAACTGAGATATAGTGTAGATTAGGGTGTTTAATTAATCGGGTTCTATTTTTGTTCGATTAAACGATTAATCGATATTGGCATTTTTAACTTATTCGATTAAACGAATACAATTTTATAATTAATCGAATAATTCTAAATCTAGAAATTTTCTACTCTACGCGTTTTTTAATCGATAATTTTAGAAAAAATTAGTATGTGGAGAAAGAAACACTTGTTTTAAATTTACTTGCAATAAATTATTTTTAAGTTTTTGTATTTTTATTTTTAATCAAACTTTCATTGATTTAATAATTTAATTTTCAAATTATTTTCGGGAATACAAAATTTATTATTAATACGATTTTCGTATGACGTGCTAAATTCCGAGTTTTTCATATTTGATAAATACACTGAAATTTATTGTTTTTTCATTTTTTAATTATTCTAATTTTTATTTTTGTGAATAAACGAACTGATTTTATTAAAATATTTTTATATAAATAAATGTGTTAGCATCACAAGTACTTAAGTGAATAAACATTCTTTTTTAAATAAAACTTCTCATTGTAGCTTAAAATTTTGCTTCACTTTCGGGCTCTTGGATTTTAAAAGAGTCAATATCACTTCGAATTTTTTAAACTTCTATGCTTCTGCAAATATTTTCCTTAGAGAATCGATCGAAGTATCTTGCTTAAAATATTTATTCATTGGACAACTTGTAGCAACCTTTGATTTTGTAGGTGCAGCATCTTCTTCAAGTACTTTGTTAAAGTCACTGCGTAATTGGTAAATTAGTGAAGTTGTTTAAGAACATTTACGTTAATACATTTTTGGACTCCTGTTATATTTAGTATTATTAGATTTATCCTACGTACAATATTTTTAAACCAAACTCATTCTAAAGAGAGAAACGCATGAACTATTTTGTAAAAAAAAAATACGACCGTGTTCTAGAAATCGAAATGAAGTGAATTTAAAATCGAGCATATTTTAAAAACGACCCTGTAACGAAAGTTCATAAAAATATTCCATTTTATCTACTTCATTCTTTAAGTATTTATTATTTTTGCTAGAACATCAATTAAAACCACAAACAACTGCGGTCATTTTTTTTATATTTATTTATTTGCTGCCTGTCTTTAGAAAACGTAAACAAATGAGTGAGTGAGAAATTATATTGAAAACAAATTTTGGGTTTTTATTGTTGTTTTCAATATAATTTCACACTTTTAGGCTATGGATTAACTCCTTTCAGACAAAAATTACAAAATAATTACAAACAAATTTAACATCATCTATTTAAATATAAAATGAAATTCTGTTTAATAGTGATAATATTCAAAGTTATATCAATAACACTGTACATATCATTAAAATTTACACATATTCGACGAAAAGTGCCGGCATTTGCATAATTTTGTTGAAAGTATTCAATTGATAACGGCTGGTAATAACGTGCAGGGCGTTGGGGAACATTAAAAAATCAGCTGTTTAACAGGAACTCTGAGCAAATATCGCCTTTAATCAGATTGATAACAAATATCACATTCAGTATTTTTCCTCGGCTTTTTAAAGTTGGAAAAATAATCTCCAATAACCTGGTTCTATATGGAGAAAGATATATAAAAGGATTTGGGTAATTGCTCCGTAATTTGAATAGCAGAAATTGTTTCTGGACAGACTCAATACGATCACTATGAACGTTGTAATAGGGGTCCGAAATTATTGAGCCATATTCGATTACATGTAGGTCTAACAAGTGCTGTGTACAACTGTTTTGTTATAGATGAGTCAGAGAATTCCTTTGGCCATCGTTTAATAAAACCAAATACACCACGAGCTTTATTAGTACACACATTTAAATGTTCTATAAAAGATAACTTTGTGTCAAATAATACACCGAGATCCAAGAAAACATTCACTGCTTCCAATTTCTTGTCAATAATAAAATAGAAGCCAATTGGTCTAGTTTTTCTGGAAAAACGAACATGTTTGCATTTTTTTAAAATTATATCCATTAAGTTTACTTGGCACCAATTAAAGAATTAATTTAAACCCTGTTGTAAGTGGGGTTAAATAATGGATTCAGCACGACTTGAGAACATCGTCAGCATACAAAAGTATTTTGTAAATTTTTTTTCAAAAAAAAAATTCAGGAAAATCTGAGAATTGATAAAAATCTATTTTTTAAAAAATTTTACGTAATACAGACATTTCCGCAAGTCTGCTTGCAAAAATTCAGCTTGATTGGATCACGGAAAAAGGGTTAAAAATCGATCCAAAGTCTTTCACACAGGCGGACGGACGGTCAAAAAAAAGTCTGACGTGCACATGAAAATCGCCGATACACGTGTATTTTAATTTTTCTCCTCTTTCCGAAAAAGTATATTTGGTTTATAGGACATAAAAAAGCCCGTTTTTGTAACGCGGTGTAATTGAATTTAAATTATCGCTTGATTTCAATTTCACTTCATTTCGATTTCTAGGTTATACCCGATAAATTAATATAAATCTTTGAGTTTACCTTTATTTGTCGGTTTTTTCTTTTGTGTTATTTAATTTTTAAATGGTGTGTTAAAAAAAATTCAACAAAAATATATGCTAAATGACTCATTAAACATGACTGATTTTTTTTTTAAATTCCAACGGACACATACATATGTACATTTGGATTGTTTATTATACTTAAAACTTAAAAACATTATGCATTTACCAGAAATACTCTATATTATTATTATTATTCGATTAATCGGTATAAATTCTTTGATTTATTTTTTAATCGAAATTAGCAATTTTAAATTATTCGAACAATAAATCGTCTTTAGTGTAGATTGCGACCACTAACGTGTGGGCTTCTATAAATTTCTCTTCCGTAAAGCAAATCGCAAATTTATTAAAATATAAATTTCCGCCTACAACCCAACAAAAATGATCGAAACATATTTTTTCTGGATTTAGGTAATTCGGTTTAAAAGCTCAGGAAAATAGTATGTACTCACTGTAGGAACGAAATATATAACAACTAGCAACCCGATGCGAAGATTTATTACTTTAAATCAGTGTAAGGCGGTCTATTTTACCATGTATCTTAAATGGTATTGCATGTATGTAAATACTGCATATTTATTTATGCCAACTTCAAATTTTTTTTTTTAAATCAATCAATAACTTAAAGACTTCTAATTGTTTTTCTTCATTATAAAAAAAAAAAGTTGGTTTTTGAATTTCGATGCATCAGTTAGAAATTTAACTTTCAGTTATGATAATTGTATTTTTAATTTTACCCCAAAATTTCAATTGTTAAATTAACAAATTTTGCAATTCTTCGCTATAACATTATAATTGCGTATTTGCTTAAGCGTTTACCTCAAATGAGTCCCCCTCCTCCACTGCTCTCTTGAGGACTTTTTAGTAAAAAATTTCAGCAAAAACTGTGACTCGTAAATTTAAATATGAAGACGTTATTACAGGCTATTCAAGCTGTTGTGACCAAATTTCGCAACAATTTCACTTTATTGAACATAAGTAAACGAACCCGTGCGCGAAGAGTGCATACCGAGGTAAATATTGGTGCTGAGTCGGCCAGGAAGACAGAATTTCAGCTGCCACCGGCCGAAATGCTGGAAAAGTATGACAAAATTGGAGCTCACGAATGGACCAACTACAACATTTCCATGAAATAATCTTTAAAAAGTAAATGACAGGCATTCATTTATCGCTCCAAATAAATATTTTATTCACTTTTGCAAATATGCTGTGCTTTTTTTTATTTTCAAAACCGAAACGGGTAAAGATTATCCGTATATAAAAAATAATTTTTTTTTAATTGTAAAGGATATTTGAGTTTGATCAACTTGTTATAATGTTAACGTTTATTTTTGAATTGAGAATAACACTTGATAACAAATTTATATCAAATCAATAAAACATTGCTTGTCGAATGTTTATATTCAAATTCTTGAATGCAAATGTGGAATTTAAACCACTGAAGGGTGCCCCGGTAACGTGGTTGAGACCATGGTCTAGTCCACTACAACGGCCCGAAAGTTAAACAGCCGTATTCATTACAAAAAGTTAGTCACAGTTTGTACACAACGTACAACGAGCTGCTTACTAGAATGCCGACTAAGCTTAGCAGCTTGTTAGCACAGAGTTAATTCATAACGAACTTTTCTCCATTTGCCAACTTTAAATAAATCAACTTTGAATTTTTATGATGCCACATTGTATTACTAAAAAATGCAACACGTTTTGTTTTAATCATTGCTAAATTTGTAATTTTTTCCTTTTTTTTGTTTTTCCTTTCACTAAAAATTTAAAAAAGTTTTTAAAATTAAAATAAGTTAACCAAAAGACAGTATATTAAAAAAAAAACAGTTAACTAAAAAAAAACAACTCAATTGTTTAATATTAAACGGCTGTTTTTTACAAGTTGGCAAACGTTTGGCATATCGTTAACAAGAGTTTATAGAATCGTTAGCCAGAGTTTGCTTAGTGTATTATATATAAACTTTTTGCCAATTTCATGCCAAATATTCATTATGAATACGGCTAATAGTAACTATCGGTTGGTTAATTAAGTTATATTATATTTTATAATTTTATTTCAAACTTCTAAAACAAATCACAAGACTTTGAAAAAGATTTGTAGTAGCAAAAGTTTCTAATTTATAATTTTTTTAATATTAAAGAAATTGTACAATTTTGTTGGTATGAATTTAAATTAGACATTAATGAAATATTCATAATAAATGCTAAATTAAAAAAAATTAAAGTAAATTAAGGTTTGTTTTTTTTTAAATTTTCAATAGAAATTATAGTCATATTTTCCACGTGCCACAAAATTCGATTTTAGTTTTTTTTTGTAACCAAACACTGCTTTCCCTAAAACAATCAAAAGTCTAAACACACAACTTCATTTTGAGAATGGCAATTTCAATAAAAAATATAATGAAAAAAGGGACACAAGGACATGATATTGAATAAAAACCCAAATATAGACAAAGTCATTCGAAAACCATAAATTATAGAAAGTGTACTAAATAAATATTTAACATTTAAAACCAACATTTAATAAAAAATTCCCTTAAACAACACGTACCATAAAGAATTTTACGAATGTAGACACATATGTACATACATACATTCATATAATAAAAAAAAGAGTTAATAGAGACTGTATTAAATAATAGAAAACGGCTAATACAGAAAGTCGCAACAAAAAGAAAATTAATACAAAAAGAAAACAAAGCAAATAACAACAAATTCTAAATAAAAAGGATAATAAGAAAAAAAAAATTTAAATATATGTATGTAAATAAAATGAAACGAGAGAAGCCGTAAAAATTTAAAAAGATGAAAAAATGAGAGAACAATATTAGAAGAGAGCATGTTTGTTTGAATAAGTGTATGTATGAGTGTTTACCGGAAGCAGGGGTTATTATACAAAAGCAATGGAGTTTTAAATGTGAAAGAAAGGGATGGCAGTAGCTAGTCTTCTTTGTTGTTAAGCGGCCATCGTTATAATTATAGGTTTGCAGTTGCCTATATGCAATTGGTTGTTTTTGTTTCTTACACACACACTTACACCAAAGCACAAATACACTGTCTTACTCACTCACTCGCCATGGGGCGTCTACTTAAAGCAAAAACAAAAAGAGGAAGTGGATATGAAAAGGCAAACGGGTTTTGTTTTTGTATAAACAGTGTGCGATGACTAGAGAGTGTGTTTTTATGAATGAATGGATGGTGGGTTAGCGTGTTGATGTTGTTGATATTGGGGTGATAAATTATTGTTTTTTTTTGCTGTTTGGGTGCGACTTTTCTTTGCAAAAGAGCATAAACCAGGGAGACAAGAGAGTATTTTAAAGTTTGTGTGAGTATGGTCTGTTTCCAATAGTTGGGTTTTTTTTTCTTTATTTGTTGTTGTTGATATTGTTTGTACTGACTGGTTTTTTTTGATACCGGTCGGTTTGTAAAAATTTTATTTTATTTATGCACGACTGAAAAAAGCAAAAACAAAATACGTACAGAGTGAATTAAAAATATGAAGCCATAAATAAAACAAGTAAGAGAACTACAAAAATGTAAAAATAAAATAAAACAATACAAGTTTAACGAGTTTGTTTGAATACAAATACACACATACAAACTCATACAACAATAAAATACATTCACACATGAGTTAGTTAGTTTGTGTGAATGTTTGAGATATTGGTGATTATTTTGCATGATTCTTGCTGTTTTTGTTTTTGTTTCTGCTTTTTCTCTTTTAACTCTGTACAAGGCAGCCGCTAATGCTGCTGTTTTTTTTATTATTTTATTATTTTGGTGTGTTTTATATTGTTTTGCTGCTGCTGCCTGACATTGTTGTTGTTGTTTTGTATCGTGTTGAAAGCTTTTTGTTTGCCAACGTCTCATGCGAAACAGTTGCAAGTACAGAAACGATCAGCTACGACGATTTTCAAATTTGCGCGGATAAAGAAATACAATACAGGAATAAATAAACAAAAGAACTAGAAAAAAACAAGTACACACTCAAAAAATATTCTAACTGACAGCAAACGCATCCATCCATTTTGACTGGCAAGCAAACATCAATCAAATGGTTGTTACATTTTCAAAAAAGCCTTCAAACAAAAGTGCGAGTGAATAAAAGCGTTTGAAAGAAAAGGCGTAAAAAGAAAACGAACCCTTAATACTAAAAAAATCACAAAAAGGGTTATATTTGCCACATAGTGAGTGATATCATATGTGCGTAATTTGGCAGCTCCAAACACGCTAGTGTCACAAAACAATTCTCTAAATAAACAACTATTTATTAACGGTAAAATCTATTTAGTTAAAAGCAAAAAAATATCCTTAAACTAAACAAATAACTAACAAAAATTACGTAAATTTATGAAAAACAAGTGTTATACGTTTACTTTTATAATTTTATTGTTTTTAATTAACACAAAAAAAGCACCATGCAGTGAGCAAGACATTCAAACAAATTTATTTTATTTTTACTACCTGTCATCACTCCTCAACACCAACTTCACATGACGGATAACTAGACGTCTAAAAACAAATTTTTAAAACAGAAACAAAAACCAAAAAAGAAAAAAAAACATCAACTGACCAATATTTGTCTAACAAAAGAACAACAGTTGAATTGTAAGAATATAATCTCTCAACAAAACAAACAATTCATTCAAACTGTTGCAAAACAATTTAAGTTTTGTTACTTAAACCCACAGTGCACAGTAAGAGGCCATTAAGTTTTCTACAAAATCCCTAAAAAAAAAGTAAAAAGTGCAACAATAGAAACCGTTTAAAAGGAAATTGGAGAAATTAAAACAAAAAAAATTGTGTCCTTTTCAAAAAACAAACAAAATAAAATAAAAGAAAAATCATTACATTCATTTCGATTTGGTTAAATTATCTTAAAAGATTTTCTTGGAAAATTAAAAAAATCTAAAAAAAATTTTATTTTCGTTATATTAATTAATTTTTTTGTTGTTGTTAATTAAGTGTATTAGTGATATGACAATATTTCCGGTTTATTATTAAACATATAAAAAATTTTTTGAATAAATATAAATTGCGAAACTGTTAAACATTTACAAAAAGTCAACAACATGTTAACTGACATGACACCGACGGCTGGTCAATTGTACGGCTCGCAAATACCCACAATGGGCATGAATATCACAAATATTGCAACACATTTACAAAAACCTTCTGTTAATCCGGTAAGTAAACATGATTTTTATTAAAATGAAAAGGAAATCACAATATGTAAATGTTTCGCCAAGGATTAAAAAAGAAATAATTGCATTGGTATAGAAGAGATTTAAACGGAAAATGTAAATAATTTGAAAGATTTCAAAAACGACTAGGAAACGTTTCTTATTTTCTATCTCTTCTATCCTGCTAACAAAGGATTAACTGCAAAGTTAAAATCAATAGACAACAAAACTCAAATGTTTTTTTTTTATCTTTTTTTTTTTGAAGAATTAATATTTTGTATATTGTCGAAATTTAGTATTTCTATAAGAGAAAAATTTTAGTAAAACTTCGAAAACCTAATTTAAATATTTGCTTGCTTTAAAGAACATTTAAATAATTACAAAAGAATTGGATGCCTCGGTGGGCTAGCTGGTGGTGAGCTAGTCCATCAGTTCGAGGGTTGCGGGTTCGATTCCAACTACAGACTCTGGTCTGTTTTACTACAACAGGCATAACTTCTAAGTTTCTATTACTCCGTTAAACATAATTTGTAATTCTCTTCGTAACTCTCAATAAATAAATAAATAATTTCCAAAGAAATCCTTTTTCCTGCACTTCTAGCCATGTCAATAATGTAATTTGAAGGCTAAAAAATTATACCAAAATAGTTATGCCAAAAATTAAAAAAAAAGTATTGAAAGAAAAGCACGCACATTTAAAAGTGTATGAATTAAAACTGCGAGTTAGTCCTTTAGCCGGAACTTGAGTCCATTGTTTTCCTCTTATATTTTTGTTTTGGGAAATACACTATGTGTAAAGCCCTTTCGTCCATATAACACGTTTAATTAACATTTATTGGGATTTTACTGTAATTTAAAAACTAAAAAAAAAAATATTAAATAAAAAATTCTTGCAACACAATTAAATAAATATCAGCCGTTGGGAATAATTTTCCATCTGCAGTCTTCCCTCTCACTTTCAACATAAATAAGTTCAAGACTACTTCCTCTATAATCCTTTTCATTACCTATTTTTATAGTTCCAACACAGTGTAATGCATTCGTAGGGAGATAATACCTGTGTTTTGGTCCTAAAAACAAAATCCAACCAAATTCCACCAAAACTATGAACAAATTATAATGAACGTCAAAAGTGGACGAAAACGGGGAATTTTTAACGTTATGGAAAAAAGATTTTTATAAAATGCAAAAAGAATTAGTTTTAGCATTAAAAATGAAAATCTTACTTCAAATTCCTTAAATTTTTATACCAGAAACAAAACAGTTTTTTGATGTATTCAATACATTATTTTACCCCAGGGTTGTTGATAACTTTGAACAGCTAAGTTCTCCTCTTGGCATGGCCAGACCACAATTAGAACAGCTGAAAAAACCCAATTGCATAAAAAGTAAATAATTTTTTTTTAACTGAACGCATTATGCTTATAATTTTAAATTATACAATTTTATTATTTTATTGTTTTATTATTTTTTGCTTTTTAGCATTTACCACAGTTGAAACGAGTTTCTCGTTTTGGTTTTGCAGTTAAATTGCTTTTACCGCCAAATGGGCGATAAAGTTTTGATTTGATTCCAAACTTGATTCATTCGATTCAGAACATATTAATAATAGAATTCACGTTTCTGTTTTTCTTTTATTTTTTGTTTTTTTTTTTTCAAAAAATATTGCAAGCGAGTATCAAATTTGGTCTGGCCAGACCTAGAGGGTAATCCTAGGGTTAATTTTTTATTAGAGAAATCAATGTGCGTATTTTGTTTTAGCCGGCGGTGAAACACTTTTTTTATGTTTTGATCATTTTGCGAAAGGTTTGAAAAAATATATAATACTGGCTTTACAATGCTAAATTGTGTACTTAGAATTATAAAAATAGTTTTTTATTTTTAATAACATCCTCTGAACTATTGAAGAAAACGCCTTCAAAGAAAAATTATGAATTTTTGCTAGATTTTATGGTCTAGAACAATTTCTCTTACATATATTTTAATGTTCCTCTAGGTCCCACTGAAGCAAAGGGCGCCAATAACAGGTGATCTCCATCTAAATCGGGTATTTAGATTAAATTTGGCCCCAAGAATATTTTATTGCCACCTAAATGAACTTAACAAAATTTATTGGAATCAATCCAAATTTGAGCAGAAATACTAGATTTTTACAATAGTTACTCACCCTTATCATGAATTCCACATGTGAAAATTTCCGAATAAAATTAATAATTCACATGGATTTTAATTTCGTATCATAAATTCCCTGTGAATAAAATAACATACCTGATTTTCAAAACCTTTGTCATTATATTCGGAGTTGTAAACAAAAAACAATTAATGTATTTAAGAAAACTGTGTTTTTGGAAATTTATGGAATTAAATTCCATATTTGAATTAAATATCACTAATTTGCTAAGAGCGGCATGATAGCACAGTCTAATTTTTATTAAAAATTGCGAACATGGCTAAAATTCGCGAAAAATAGCAAAAAAAAAAACTTGTTAACAAACCGTAGAATTTATTTGAAATCGCTAAACGGGAAAAATAACAGAGTGTCGGAAAATAAAAAAAAAAAATTTGCAAAAATAGCGAAAATTCGCGAAAAGTTTTAATATTTCAAACAAGCCATAAAATGTATTAAAAGTTTTAAAAGCTATAAGAAATGGCAATAATTCGGTTAAATTTTTTATATTAGCGAAAATTCGCAAAAATTTGTTAACAGCGGCATGTTCTACTATTTATTAAAAATCGTTGAAGCTATAAAGAATCACAAGAAAAATCGCTTTAATCGGGAACATGGCTAAAATTCGCGAAAAATTGAAAACTTGTAAAAAATTCTCGAAAAGTTTTATTATTTCAAACAAGCCATAAAACGAATTAAAAGTTCCTAAAACTATAAGGAATGGCAAAAATTCGGTAAAAATTGTAAAATTAGCGGAAATTCGCAAAAATTTTCAAACAGCGGCATTATGGCAAAGTCTACTATTTCTTGTAAATCGTTAAAACTGTAAATAATCAGAAAAATTACAGATACAAATCGCTTATATCGCGAACATTTCTAAAATTCGCGAAAAATTGCAAAATTTTAAACAAACAATAAAACTAATTTGGGATAGCTAAATGAAATAAATAAAATGTGTGCATTTGAAACGTTTTTTTTTTTAATTTTAAATAAAAACTTACATTTTCTTCCTTTTCCGACAGACAACTCTTTGTGAATTATTTTCTTTATAAGTTGTAAAAATATTTCACATGTGAGCTGTTAACAATCGTGTGTAAAAATATAAATTCACAAATTATTTTTTTTCGGAGTTTAAAAATATAAACATTCGGAAATTTCCACAACAAATTTTATTCATGATACCAACTGTTCACACGTTCTGAAATTTACATGTGAAATTTTATTCATGATAAGGGTGACTATGTAATTTTAAAATTTTGTACTGGTGGGTCAAGAATTCACCTCAGTTCCTATATAATTTCTATCCCTAAAAGCACTTTTGATATCTAGAAGATATTCGGCTCAAAGAACGCTTATTGTTTTGGTGGCTCCATGACCAAATATGGTTTACTCTCGAAAATTTGTCTGTATAGACTTTTTTACTTGCTTTCCATATGAAAATATTATTAAATTGTTAAATGTTTTATTTCCAAATGGATTTGTGATTCAATCTATACAGTACATAGAACAGTAAAGTCCTGTTTAAGAGAAGTAGCAGCCATTGGTATATTATCGTACTCTTGAAGATCGAAGGCATCGTGAAAAAATACAAGTGTACCAACTCTGTCAAGCCTGGTTAAAATGCTATTTAATAGAAATTGGTAACCTTTTTTGGCATTTTATTTAACTTAATTTAATTTTCGATTTTTATTTAATTGTTAGCACTTTAAAGAAAACTCATATATTATCCGTAGAATATAAAAAAAATAAAAAATTCTTTATCATTTCCAACCTTTTCCAACAAGCGTATATCCTCTCACCATTAAGAGGATTGTTTTAACAATCCAATGAAACAAAAGACACAACATCTTTAAATACCACAAAAAAAAAAAAGAAATCCTAACTTCTGTCTAGTAAATAAACACAAAGAGAAAAGTCCTGATAAAGATCAATATTTAATTGTCCATCTCACACTCAAGCTAGGTTCTCATCATTTTAATCATTATTCTTCAACGATCTTATCAAACCTCATCATTTGCTCTCTCTCTTCAACTACTTAAGAGCATAAAGAAAACACAAGAAACAAAACCATGGAAAAAGTCATAATCTTATTGTAAAAATCCAAAAAGATAATCAGTTCATGGTAACCGAACTGGTAACTAAACTACAGTTTAACTTTAAACATTTATTGTGTGTTTGAAATAGATGAGTATTTAGAATAAAGAAAGAGAGAAGGAAAGGAAAGGAAACATTTGCACTTCACACCTTAATTTCAATATCCTGTTAAATAGCGTAACTGATCTTTTTTTAATACCTAAAGATTTTAATGCTTTTGAGGTTTTATACAGGAATAGATTTTGAAAACTTTATAAATGTTTGTTAAATCTTAGAGAGTACGTTCTAGTTTTTTATAAATTCTAGGGTTTATTTTCTGTATTTACAAATTTTTTTTTTTTTGTATTTGTTTTATTTTTTTTATATTTGTTGCTTGTTAAAGCATAAAATTTCCACTTGATGTACTCAATAAGCTGTAACAAATCGATTAGGTTATTTTTTTTTTTTTGTTTTATCTTGTAGTTTTGTTCCAAGAGTATTTATTTGTTATCAAGTAAAGGGGCCAGGGTGTTAAATATTGAAATAACTGGCTGGCCTAAGGAATGTCTAATTTCTTTGTGCAATACTTTAGCATTTGACTTTGCAGTTAACATTTTATGGGTGTTAGTTTTTTGTTTGTTGGTTCCACAAAATTATTAACTTTTGTGTGACTGTTATGAAATTCGTCGGATTTTTTAATGTTTAGAGCAGTGATAAATATCTCAAAATTTAGTCCATTTTCTTCGCCCTTATAATTTTATTTCTTCTTATTTATTCAATTAATTCAAGCTCAAGGTCAGATTATGCAAAAATATTATTTATATTTAAGGACATTTCTTTACTCTGCAATGAAATGCTTGCTACATTTTTATACCCTGCACCGAAGGTAAAAAGGTGTTTATAAGTTTGTCATTCCGTTTGTAATTTCTCAATATTGATCTGAGAGCATACAAAATAGATCTATTTTGGCTACAAAATTGATTTAATGATGTCCGTCTGTCTGTTTGAAAAGGGGTTTCCGAAGACCCCAGATATTACAGCGACTTATTATTTATTATATATTTCAGACACATCTGCTCCTTATAAGTTTGGTATTGTAATTTAGCCAGATCGTTGCGTTATGTCTGAAAATTAAATGAAAAACTACGACTTCCCTTATTTTACCCATTAATCCTTTGTTGTTGTTGTTTTCTGTTTTGTTTTTTCAAAATATCTGGAGAACGGCAAGAATCAAATGTATTACAATCCTCTTGGTTTTCAATGCACAACCTCTCTATAAAATAGGATACAAAGGCATTTAAAGTTTCTGTGTATCTGGAGAGCGGCAGGAGCCAAGGTTTCCAAATTAGCCACAAATATACCGGCTTTCAAAACAAAACTAGCCACAAAATTTTGGCGGGATTGTAGAAGAAAGCGTTGCACAAAATGTAATTTTTTATCTTAAGTATGGATTAATACACAACCTCTATAAAAAATAGGCGGAATTGCAAAAGTGGGAGTGGAACTTCCCACATAAAGACGTTTTCAATTTATGTATATCTGGAGAACGGCAGAAGCCAAAGTTTCCCAATTAGTTACAAGCATCTTGGTTATCAATACACAACATCCGAAAAAATGTAGGCGGAATTTCAGAATTGGGCGTGGTACAAAATTAATTTTATTATATCTTAAGAACTGTATTTACAAAACCTTTTATTTTTATCTCACCATAGCGAATGGTATAAAAGATTCGCCTTAGCCTAATGAAGCACTCTTGCTTGAATACATTTTTAAGTTTTTTGGGTTAGACTAGTCATGGCTCTTGCCGATTCATATGTATTATACTGTATTCTTTTACTTGACACAGTTGATATTGAAGAGGATTTTTCGTTTCTTAAACACTAATGTATTCATAATAAAAATTTAGATTAAATAAACGTTTAAAGAACAAAATGGCTATGTTAAATTAAATAATCGTTTATGAATACGGGGTTTAATTAAATATAAATATATACACGACTACCAGGGAAAACTTGAAGGGTTTTTTTATTTTTCTGGAAGGGTCAGAAACTACAAAATGAAAATATGGAACGATCAAATAGTTGAGTGACGTTCGGCAAGACATACATTTATTTATACCGAAGTGAAATCTAACAGATGTGAGATTTCGAACCAAATCTAGTTGGCTTCGACAAGATTTCCCATGCTAAATCAAATCTACTTTTTAACTAGATTTTGGCAAAATCTCATCAAATCTACTTTGTACCGAGAGATGCCAACTGTGAATTTCTTAAAAAGACTAAAAAATAAAAGTAGTCCCGCATATAAAAATAAATTAAAAAAAAAAAAATATAAATAAAAAAATAATAATTTCAACACAAAAAAAGATTTTGTCATAGCAAACCCAATTAAAAAAAGAGAAAAAAATTGTGGAGTGCCGATAAAGAGGCTCTTTTAATACTCTTTTTATTATACCTCTCTGCAATGAAATGTGGCTAAGTGTCAGAAAACAACGTCATAGATTTTGAGGAAGATTTCCAATTAAATCCACTAGATTTCGGTGCAATGTAAATGCGCTATTAATTCATGAAAGTCAGTTATGCACCTAAATATTTTCACGCCAAAATATTTTTTCCCCAAGGCTTAGATATTTTATTGGGTCATAGGTTTGCACGAAAAAAGCCTGATGGGTAGCTTTAAAACTAGGTGATGAACTTAATTTATCAAGTTGAATTATCGCTTCTCTGTTGTATTGAAGTAAAAACTATTTTTCAGAAAGACTTCTTGTTAAAACCCAGTAATTTAACCTTCATCTGGAAGGAAGATAAAGATTTTAAGGATGCCTTGTAATTTTAGTAAAGGGTGTTAAGCCCAATAAAACTTATGAAAATATAAGCTGTCAAATGAACCGTTATACTGCCAGTGTTGCCGGAAGATTTGGGAGGAAAATCTTCATTTGGCGAAAAAAATCTTATTTTGAAGAGAAAAAACTTAAAATTTTTTATAACAAGGGGAAAAAAGTAAAAATTATTAATTTTTTTTAAGAACATTCTTCTTATTGTGGAAACTATTTATACAAAATTAGATAGTAGGTTTATGTTGTGGTTTTAGTTATATTTTCCATAAATTTTTTTCTAAAAATACATTTTAACTCCATTTAATTACCAATAAATAAGATCAAAAAAGTCCATTTAAAAAAAGAAGTTTTATTGAAAGCAATTAAATGCTAAAATTAGAGTTGTAAACATTTTGAGAAAGAAGACTTTAGTTTGGAAGCTATGAAGCTCATACATCACATGCAATCTCAATTAAATATTATATTTTTTGACACCGTTGTTATTTGGAAAGCTTTTTGAGTAAATTGCATTTAAAAAAAGCTCACTGAAAATATGTGGATTTTCTGAAATAAATTGCTAACGGAATAGTTATTAAAATATTGTTGGTATCTACACCATTTAAAAAGATATTCTTAAGCACTTATGAATACATATTTTGTTTAAAAATTATCATTAGCATGGAATGTGGAATTTTCAAACTAAGAGCTGTTTAACCCTAGGATTGTCGGTAACTCCAAAACTTGTGAGAAATTCTCCGCAAAGTTTAATACAATTGATTAAACGTGTAGTAAAATTTATATGACAAGCAATGAGTTTCAGCATGTAGAGTGGCTTTAATAACAGTTTAATATAAGTATTGTTAGGTCTAATAAATCGGTGCAATTTTAACTCTGTTTTTGGTTTAAGAAGTATTTAAACCAGCAAATCTATAAATCAGTAAACCAATAAGCCATCTCTAAACACATAGAATTAGGCGTTTTAGCTACCAATACAAACCATATGAATTTGATAACATTTATCGTAGAGTTGCCACAGTATTATATTTTAAGCTACATATAATATATGGTGCACTGATTTACAGCTGTTTAGTTTTAACTACTTACATATAAATTTTACTTTAATTTAACTAAACCAGCGGTTAAACATGCACTGATTAATTGCCATTACATACATATCATATCGAGCCCTATCATTTCTGATCATTTGCATCATCTCTAAAAATCTCATATCTCTGGGAAGTACCGTTACGAAATAAGAGCAAAAGCAATTTCAGACGAAAACCTAAACCTGAAGCAAAGATATTTTAAAAAACTTCTCCTGTAAAATTTTATTTTTGTTTGTTACATGATTTTTTCTATAAGGGCTCGATATATTATGAATCTGTTCTTTGACACGAAAACGGTTTAAGCTTTTATTAAAAATGTTTAGAGGATGACACGCATCCTCTTTTATCTTTCTTATTACGTCAAGGGTAGACCTTGAAATTTTTCGAACATAAAATCCGAATGGAAAAGACTTGTATATCCAAATAATTACTAAAAAGACATTGATACATTGAGTCATAACAGCAAGCTGAATTCCAAACATTTTAATCTTTGGTCTTTTAAGGGAGGACTTGAAGTTACCCCCCGTTGCCACATGCAATTGCAAGTTCCAAATAATTTTTTTGACCCTTGTCGCAAGTAAAATGACAAATGGAAAAACAGTGTTACCGTGGATGAGTTTTATATCAATTAACTGGTACTTAGTAAAATAAATGTTATGTTTAAAGCTGATATCTGTGTATTTATAAAAAAATTAAAAAAATAAAAAAAAACACAGCTCTACAATAAGGCATCTTTATGGTATTTTAAACATAAATTTCAGGCATTTAGAAAAAAGAAATTTAAATTTAAAATTATCTTTTTAGTAATTTTATAATATCGGAAACACGGCAATACTGTATTCAAATATTTTTTAAACTAAACATAACTTTTCATAAAAGTTAAATTAAGTAGAAATTATAAAGTTAATTTATTTATGTCGTAGCTAAGAGAAGAGTCTATGCAACGATTTGAAAATCAAAGCTAGAAGTTTAGTTGATGCCGATATTTTAAAAATGAACTGGCACTGCCCTCTGTAGCCACTCAAAAAAATTTCGTGTTATTTTTTTTTTGTATTTCTGCTGATTTTCGTAATTAATACGTAGTTATACATTACATGCAAGTAATTACTTTCTTGTGGCAACGTAGGGTTAAGTAGGCCCACAGTTATTTCTTCATATTTATTTTATACATATAAATACAGTGAAGCTTGGTTATTACGAACTCCGCTAAGCCGGGTGATATCTGTTCGTGCAGAGAAAAAATTATCAGTAGTTTTTTTTATCAATATAATGTGATAATTAAATCAATTATTTTTTTGTTGAACGAAAATTAAAAATATAAGTTTGATTTAGTTAACATTTTAGTTGTTTTGAAATAAACTGTTATTTAAAATATTAATTAAATAACAAAAAAATCTTAATTGGTTTTTTCGTTTAAAATAAAATAATTTAAATTTGTAAAATATTTGTTGGGAATTGTCAAAACCTGGGCTTTATTTAATTAAATCAATTAAGACATTGTTTGAAACGGCAAAGTTTTTTTGATAATGTTTTTGAATTAAATTAAAAATTATTTAGTCTATATTCTTCGACTTTTAATTTTATTTCTTCTTATTTTTAAATCAAGCTCAAGGTCAGGTTATGCAAAATATATTTATTTAGAGTTTATCAAATATTTCGCTGCCACAATGGACACCTTCTTCAGGGATCTTTGGTTTATAAATTTCAAACAAATTTTTTTAAAAACAATTTATATTTACAATTTTTAGTGATCTATTAATGAATTTTGGTAATAAGTGCATTATCAACAAATTGTTTGCTTGATTCTATGAATTTGGTAATTAATTTTCAATTTTTTTTGTGTTATAACCAGAGTAAATCTCTTGTCTTTCCAGAAATAAGAGTAAGCAAATTTATAAAAGTTCCATATTTTGTACCTAAACATGAAAATGTTTATCAAATTGGAATTTGAAAACACTAAACAAAAAATAAATAAAATATGTATTGCATTTTATCAAAAAAAAAAAAAAAAACTATTAATATTTTAAAACATACTTTCATTAAATATTATAAATTCGAAATTTTCATAAAGTTTAATTTCTAAGAATTAAAAACAGTTCGTTATAACCTAAAATTCGCTAAAACCGGAGTTTGCAATATTAATGCAAAACAAACTGTTGGGACCGGAGTAATTTTCGATATTTCATTATAACCAGTATCCGTTAAAACCGAACTCCACTCTATTTCTATCATTTCATGAACCTTGTACTTTAAGGGGTGGTAACTAATTAGTGGACCCACGTGAGCTGTGCTGGATCACGACTGCCAATGGAACCTAACCTAACCTAAGGTGTGGTTACAATCGCAAACCACTTTCCGTTAGTTTGCAGTTTTTGCTTTGACGCGTTAAAAGTTTCTTCCTTCTCGATTATATTCAAAACATTTGTTATGTTGTAGAATTCTAAGTCTAAAGCGTAAAAGGTTTTTGCATTTTTAATTTCATTGGCCAGTTTCGAGCTCCGATTTCTTTTATCTATTTTTTTTTCTAATATATAAAAATTAGAAACAATATTTAACAAAATGAATTTGCTTTCACACATTTTTCTCCCATTAATGAATCATATCTATTACAAAACTATCCTCAGCAATAACTTTGAATCCAATCTAAAACTCTTTATCTTTTATTTATTAATTCATAAGTATCTCTACAATTTATTAACTCACTCGTAAATCTTTGTAATCTTTTTTTTTTTTTTTTTTTATTTCTCAAGTAATTTATCATTTTTCCAGTTACGATTTTCTCCTCGTTTCAACCTTTTTTTTCTTCTTCCAACTTAAAAATAATATTTATTAAAATTTATGAAACTTAATGTGTGTAAGCTTTAATTAAAACCAAGAGATAGATGAAAGAACTAAAATGAAATCATGAGTTTAAACTTAAATTACTAATATATACAAATTACCACAAACAAATACAAACAAACTCATAAATGTTTCAAATTGTCCGATGCCTGATGTTGCGAGTGCGAACGAGTATTTATGTGTGTTTTGCATGAAGTAGTTCCCTGGGTTTTAAAATATTTATGTTGTCTTTTGCTTTTGTAATACATAATTCGTATCTAAACATGGTTAAAGTTAGTTGTAATAGCGTTTAAGCCAACTTTTAAACAGACATTTGAGTCAAATCTTTGAACTTGGCCGCTTCGATTGTTGTTAAATGATTGATGTGTTATTAATTTTTTTTTTCTTCTTGCCATCTTTCTTTTTCAGTCTTTTTCCTGGTTATCGGAGTATCTGTATTTTATTTTGAAATATTTTTAATAAGCCGCTGCTTTTTTCTTCTATATTTTTTTTTCTTAACTTCTTGTGTGATACAATTTAATAGGTACTTTTTCTGTGAACAAATTTCTAGAGCTAGACCTTCTTCTTGACTAGTTTAGTTTTTTTTTTTATTTAATTTTTGTGTTTATTTTTGTTTAGAAATTTACGCTTTAAGCTTTTACATGTTTCTTAAGCGTAAATGTCTTAAAGGCTTTTTACACATGCTCTCTCGTGTTTCACTTTTTTTTTCAAGTTGTTGCTGTTTTTTAAAAGTTGTTTATTTTTTTAATCACGCTGTTCAATGATTTAAATTTTTTTTTTTTGAAATTTTCTGGAATTTAAATTTATTCCTTTCTATCAGCTGTTTGTTTTTGAGTTTTAATCAATTTGCATAACCTGTACTTGTGGTGATTTTGTAGTTGAAGTTGAGATGATATAAATAAAATGACTTAGAAAGTAATGACAAATTCAGTAAGGAGTCAGGGTGTTGGTTTGCAAAGTATTACAAGAAAAATGTTAAATCTAGGGGATGGAATCTCGTGCAATTATTAAGCGCATCAAACATGCTGAAACACTTTGAAATATGTCTCAAAAGTTAATGAAATACGCCTTTATTTTTAAAAAAAGAGAAACTTACAACGCAAATCCAAATTCAGTGTACAGGAATTCTAATTTTTAAGTTTCGACATTAATTTAAAAAAAAAGGTTAAAAATAATCTTACTAACATCTACTTTCTAGTAAAAAACAAGTTTAAGTTTTTTTTGTACTAGGATCACCCAGTGGCCGAATCGAGTGGTTGCGATTGAAACATGTAGGGGTAACCTGTCCGTAAAAAACGCCTGGGTTCGAGCCTCAGGTCAGCAAAATTATCAATAAATTTTAATTAATTTCATGTTGTAAAATTCATTTCTTCATAAAAATAATTTGATGAACTTGAGCCTTATTGAATATCAAATTTTGAAAAAAAAAAATATATTGTGCATATCCCCGTATTTAATTTATAAGATTTTCATAAAATGTTATCATAGTTAAAAATTTAAACACAAATCTTCGTTAAAAGTCATTAAAAAAGTTTCCGACTTTTATTTTCTTAAACGATATTTTGGCGCGACTTTATTTTACGAAATGTCTTCCGGCAACCCTGTCATAATACGTTTATAAAGGGTGGCCCAAAATTAACGAAGGGGTTTGAATTCGTTATAACTTTTTATTTAAGAAATAATTTTTAATTTCTTTTTAATACAGTATATAAATGGGGAATGTTTTTAGTTTAGTTATGAAAAATAATATCTCGCAAGTGGTGGCCATTTTCTGCTTCGCAAATTCGTGCCCTTTCCAACACATTTTCCATAACCTTTCGCAAAACTTGAGGTGTTATGTTGTTTATTTCGTCGCGTATATTGCTTTTTAATTGCTGGATAGGCCAGAGACCCGCAAAAGTACTGCACCGTGCTTTTTTCCCCACAATAAAATTCGCTCTGACTTTGAAAAAAACAAACAAACATTCAAACAAGAAGGTTCTGTTGACGCTTGCTTTAGAATTCCAATGCGAGAAATGTTTAAAGAAGAATGGGCATTTAATTTCTTGTTTGCCGAAATTTTTTGGCAAGCCCGAATGTTAAAGAAATTATAGTTTTTTTTTTTCTTGAAGAATGTGATTTATTTAATTTTAATGATTTTTTTGTTTCGTTTTTTTTATTTTATTAAAAAAAAAAAAAAAAAAAAAAACACGCTTATGTGTTGAGTTTTTACATTAACAGGTAAATTGATTTTAAAAACGGGAAAATAATACAAAAATTTCTTTAAGTGCTTCTGAGAGGTAGATTTATTATTCTCTTACAAAGAATAAAAAGTCTGCATGTATGTGTTGCCGGGCACTGTTCTAGGCTTATAAATATAGACTTTTCCTTTCAAATAAGCCCGAAGAAAACAGTATGGGGCGGTTAAATCCGGTGAACGTCTATTGTTGACTCTAAGGGTAAAACCCGAACATAAAAATAACGACGATACGCACACTAAGTCAAAACAATGGATCATTGATTTGAAAAATAAAGCTCAACAATTTGGGCACGTTGTTCAATTGAGTACTGCACCATTTTAAATTCCCCAAGTCTTCTTTACAAAATACTGAAAAGAAAATAAAACAAAATATTATAATAAAAAAGTTATAAGCACCTTCGGTAATATTGGGACACCCTGTACATGTGTGTTGCAAGTGCAAAATGAAAACAAAACCTTTTTGGGTGAACAGCATAGAGCAAGTAAAATGCAAGAAAAAACACATTTCGGGAGAATAACAAAAAACTCAACCACTAGTTATGCATGTATGTGCGTGCGTTTGCAAGCAAATTTAAAACACTTTTTAAGCCCTTTGATCCTAATAATTAAATTTTTAAAAATTTATATTGTACATACAAATACCTTTAAAACGATATATGTTTCATTAAAATCGGTTAACGAAAAGATATTTAAAAATCAACGTCAAAAAAAATTGTTCCCGTATTTATATATAAGAGGATTTGAGCCCGAAGTGGACAACCTCGATGAGGACGGCTCACTTGGATGCCTATAGCAGTCCCTTTGTGATACCCTGCTCCAGTGACTAGACTCAATCCGGTACATATTCACTAGATTATTCTCCAGATATCACGAAATGGTTCGTAGCGTTTCGTTTGCTTGCTGAAAAGAGTGATAGTCCAACATTAGATATATCATTCAAGCGCGCATCAATTCTGGTATCCTAAAATGCCTTACCTTATAACTTCGAGACCGTTGCATTGGCAGAGAAAGTGAAACAAAGTCCTCCTCCTTATGATGACAATTTCTGCAGTATCGCATAAGTCCCTTTCAACCAGCGGCCCGTAATGACTGATGGAACTATCCTACTGTGGTTCCTACAAATCCCAAGTAGTACGCGGGATTTCCCCACGTCATAGCCAGGCCGTCTGGCAGGTATTCTTACCATGCCATCTATCTTTAGCTTTCCTGTACGACTCACGTGTCATAGGAGTTCTACAACGAGTCATCGAAATACCGAACAAGCCGTCAAAACCATATCGTCCAAAAGACAGCCTTATTTGGCCAGGCCTAGAATGCTTTGCAATCTCATTTAGAGACATCCGGCATTGCACAGTATAAATATCCTTCCTATCAAGAATTGCTGCAACAAAAATGGCAAGTCTGGACAGGGAATAAGTCAGTTACTACCAGTGTTCGAAAATAAACAGAACATTATTTAGCGTTCGGCTCACACACGCAGGAACAATATCTATTTTTTAGTGTTTGTGTTCGTTAAAAAACAGAACAATTGTAGTGATAGTGTGTATATCTTAATGTTCTATAATATTTATTTTTTACATTGATAAATAAATTACCAAATAAAAAATTTTAGCAACCACCGCAGTTTGTGTAAAATTATTTTGCTGGTTTTTCGTTTTTTTTTTCATAATTGTATTTTGGTTTTGTAAAAAATTATTGGTTTTTTTTTACCAGCCAAAAGTGACGAACATTAATGAGCTGAACTGAACACAATGTTGTTTGTGGTTTTTTAAAAAACCGAACGGAATTAAATTTTCTCATATTTTTGTTTAGTTTGATAAGAACAGTATTATTTTTGTGTTCGAAAGATGACAAACAGGGAAACGCTATTTTTTTAATGATTTGCTACACAAACACTGTTAGCGTTTGTGTATTCTACAAATCTACCGAGCCGAACACTAAGGAGCGATATTTAGTGTTTATTTTCAAACACTGGATCTAAATTTGCTCCAAAATATTGACTTTAAATATCCGATACTACAAATTTTTCTCAAACACTAAAAATTATTTTAACGTCCATCTCTAGCCCCTTGGAAACTTATTAAAAAAAAAACCTTTTTAAAATTGAATCGCCAAGATCATCGAAAGCAACAACAACAAATTTATAATAAATATTCATAGAAATAATTTTCCCATGATCATCTTTAATATTTTTAATTTTATTTTTATTTAATTTGTTTTAACATTTATTCACCATCTACAAGCAGTTGGCAGCAGCGCCGCTATCAGCCGCGGCGGTATTTTGGTTATTGAATCAGCATAACAAAAGAAATTAAGAAATAAAATAATGATGATAATAATCATCATCATTATCTACAACATCAACAAATCTTCATATACAAAAGAATTAAGAACCATTTTTTCTCTTTCTCTCTTTCTCTCTCTTAACTTTGTAACTTAAATGCTTTTGGTTTTTTAATGAAAATTATTTTCAAAAAAACCGCCGTGTCATTTACTAATTTCGTGATTAACACAATGGAATACATTTGCTTACAAAAAAAAAAAAAAAAAAAATCGGTAAACTATTTTATTAAAACGATCAAAAACCTAAAAAATAAAGCAACACACAGAGAGTGAGTGCTTCAGTTTGGAAGCCACTGACTCGCCCCAAAAATGTGCTGTTGCATTGTCCGGCGTAGTTCGGCGCACCAGTGGAATATTATTTTGAATTCCATGGCCTACAAGCGCCGCTCTCAGCTGGAGTTATGTAGAGTGGTACGGTGCCTACAAACAAATATATTTTGATGGTTCTTTATTACTTTTGTATTATTATTAAAATATTAATAATTATCACTATGCTTTTAATGATTTTTTTTTTTGAATATTAAATTTAAAAAAAAACTATTTTAAATTTTCACTTCGTCACTAGATGTGTGTGTTTTAGTGGTGGACCTTTGTAGTATATTTTTTTTGACGGACCGACGACTGCTTTTATTTGAGCCCTTGTTTTTTATTGATCAAGGTAAGAGTAAAAGTTTCTAACGCTAGTAGTAATTACACTTGATGATTAAGCACAATTTAAAAAGTTAATTGAAAAAATATACAACATTCCCAACAACATTCTTTTTTAATTTTTAATAATGTACAAGTATGAAATTTGTTTAGTTAATAATTATGAATTTATTTTGATAATTTCAATTAATAAATTTTAAAATTTGTTAATGCGGCACAAGACAAATTTTTTCTCATTATGACAAGAATGTGTTTCCGATACTTTTTTTCTTTTAAGCTTCGTCGTTCACATTGGCAACAATATTTTCACTTGATGTTCACAATAAAGCAACAATGTTTTTCGCGACTACTTAAATTTTCAATTAGGAAAACGTTTGAAAATCATTCCTAAAACAATATTATGTATCTATTAATATTTTTTAAAGCATTTTGTTATTATTTAAAATTTCATGAAAATTGTTGTTGAAGTAAAAGTAGACTCAATTTTTAAGAAAAAAACTTAAGTTACACTTTTGTTGGAAAAATAGAAGGAAACTTTATGAAATACTTTGGGAAGAAAAAAGCATTTCAATTGGAGCTTTTAAATCAATTCTATCAATGGTTTAACATTTTTAATTTCATTAAACGATTTATTTTCATATTAAGTTCTAGCAAGTGTTACATTCTAATGCACTCCACTATGGCCAATTGGTTTTCGTAACGTGCACTCGATCCATTGAAACTTTTGTCTTTCTATATGGCCATAAAATGCGCCATTTTATTCCGGAATTTTCCTTAAAAATACTTGTAGTCTCCTTGCTACAGTGTTTGTCATAAGGCATGTCTCGATTCCATACAGCAATGTGGATTTCGAGATTTAGGGTGATGTGGCGATCTAAAAGCTGACCTTGATTATTAAA
Source organism: Pollenia labialis (assembly GCA_949318255.1). Lineage (NCBI taxonomy): Eukaryota > Metazoa > Arthropoda > Insecta > Diptera > Polleniidae > Pollenia > Pollenia labialis. Next base: position 122,556,442 of record OX439142.1, read on the forward strand.
CTGATTGGAACCTCTTCTTCCACACCTCCATCTATTGACATCATACCTCCTAAATAGCAGAAAGACTTAATATATTTAAGCATATGGTTGTCAGTGGTGTTATTTAAACGTATTGCACGTGCTTATGCAACATTGATATTCAGCCAAAGTTTATTTAATCGAGCAACTAAATCAATTATTTTACTCTGTATATCATTAATCTTGTATGACATGAGACATAAATCTTTTAGATGCCTCTAAAGATCCCAAGCAAAGTCTTTTCTTTTTATGCATAAACAACGGCGAACTATATTTAATTGTATGGTGAAATTTTTATATACATGGCTTTAACAAAATTAAACAATTTTTCTCTTAATGCGTCCCATAAAGGGGTACGTTTTATTGAGTTTTCGATACTTAATCTTCATAATCTCTAGATTTGCGCACGTAGAAAAAATATATGGTTGGAGGTAACCATATTCTAAGATCGACATATTATGGTTGGATTTTAACAATGTTTATGTTTGCAGGTTACCATATTATGTTTAAATATAACCATAGTATAATTAAAATCAACAAAATTTTTCCCGAAATCAACCATCATATGATCAAAATTAACCGTATTTTGGTCAATATTTCTCATAATAATGTTCAAAATTAACACAATTATATTTTATAAAAAAAAATCCCTATTGATTCATATTCCAGCCTGTGACAACCTTGATTACCATTTGTTCTGTTCTACTGGTTTATTCTACGTAAACTCATGTATTTTATTCAATAATTAAAAAAAAATGACTGAGAATTTTTAGCAAATCAAGTAAAATGCAAACATCCAGAATGTTGTTGCTTTTTAAACATATTATTTAAAATTTAAATTAAGACATAAAATATTTTAAAATATTATAATTTCGAACCTATTATTGTTATTAAATATTAACCATAACATGATTGGATACAACCATAATGTGGTTATAGCTTTTGGATATATGAATTTAACCATAATATGGCTGTCGTGATAATAATATGGTTAAAGTAACCATAAAATGTTTAAATGTATAGTTGTAGCTTTAAATTATTAAAACATTATATTGTTAAATTCAACCATATTTGAATCAATCGTGAAAAAAGTTTTGTTAAAAACAACAAAAGTTTATTTGTTGCCATTGCAGGGACCATTATATGTTTTTTTTTTAACCATACTTCAACCATGTTTTTCTCTGCGTGCGCCAGTTTGATTTCTGATATGCAAAATTGTCTGTTTATAAGACTCCCATTTTCATTGCTTTTAAATGATGTTAAGGCTTTCCAATGGGGGCTAAGCATTGGTAAACTGTTTTCTAAGTAATAATTCTACAAGATCTTTTTACATTTTACAGGGATTATTTGTATCCAGTAATGCCCTTTTTCCTTTATATTCTCCTGGTGAATTTGCAACCTGTTTCAGATATTGGAGAACAATTTTGCCGACCTTTGTTAACTTTTTCTTAAGGCTAAAATTCTTGTCACAGCCATTAAATCATAATAAAGGCTATGTTCCGAAAAAGTTGTGAATTAAGTGAAAAGGACTTTAATCCTGCAAAATGAAGTCTTCTCAAAGAACATAATATATACTCCCCTTTTCTAAATTTTAGACTTCATTTTGTAATGTTTACTACAACTTCATTAAGGGCCAAATAAAGCACACAAGCAGTTTCACCACAAAATGTTTGTTCGCGTTTTTGTGGTTCATTTCGCCTTTTTTTCGTTTTTTCATTTATTCAATTATTAGTGTTGCGATTTCAATGAAAATGTATGTTGTTTATCGATAGTCTAAGAACGATGTCGACCAATTATCTTTCCGAAACATTAAATTTGCGTTAAAATGGCATTCAGTGGTTTTTGCATGTTGTTGTATATTTTGGTGAAAATGCATATTTTTGCATATTTAGGTTTTAAATGCATATTTTGCATTTTTAAGTGATTTTTTGTTTAATTTCTATATTAGAAAAATATGTTCTTAAAAACATTTCTAAATACATAAAAAAGTCTAAAATTTATACAAAAATTCTTTAGGAGCTTTGCATTAATTACAATATTTTCAAGATTTCAACAAAAGATCCTTCAATCAAAATTTCATGTAGTCAAATTCAAACGAAAATGCATTTAAAAAAATTTGAAATGCATTTAAAAAACGAATCACATTTACATTTCATTTAATTTTAAAATTTTTTATTTATTGAACAGCATTGTCCTTAAAATTTAATAGTTTTTACTTTTAAAAAATATATTTTAGCCGACAAAAATCAAACTACCCAAAAAAGAAATAAATTCGATAAAACATTATTTTTTGGTAGTTTGTTTTTTTGAATAACAAACTTAAATGTTGAAAAATAAAATTATTCGTAAAATAACTACATTTTTTTTAAATCTTAACAGTACGGAAAACGATTTTACTAACCCACAATCGGTTACTGTAACAATTTGTTGAGTGTTCAATTTTAATTTTATACTTTTATTCTAATTTCTTCGACCTTTTTAAAATAATATTATTCCTTATTAATTTTTGAGCTTAAGGTCACTTTTATTTAAAATAGTTTATTTATTTAATTCAATATTTCGATTTCCTTTGGAAATCTTCTTCAGGATATATTTATAAAATTTAATAAAAAATAACAAAAATTGACAATTAATAAAAATTAAAATAAAATTTATAAATTTTCAAACAATCAACAATAACATTCATAAAATCAAAATATTAAAAAATTAAAAAGAGGAAACAAAAAACAATTTTAAAATATTTCCCTATTTCGTCAAAAAATTTTATTTCTACAAATCTAACTTAAGCCATCTAAATTTTATTTTAGAAAACAACCAAAGATCTAAACCTATTTCTTTTTTGGCCACCTATTTATTCTTATTCAATAAATATCTATATATCTGAGCTAAACCTTCAGTATCTTTTTTAAAATTAATCCTTTCATCAGACTGAACATTATTTATTTGTAACATCTCTAATATATACCTTCTTTTCTTAAAACCTTCCACGTTTAAAACGGATGTGTTCTCAAAATCTGGATAGTGATTTAAATCCCTGCAATGAGTCGATAAAGCTGTACCATGTGCTGAATTATAATTTCTATATTTTTGGTCATGTTTATGTCCTGCTATTCTAGTTTTCAGTTTCGTCCCAGTTGTTCCTACATATACTTTTGCACATTGTTCATTATTGTTGCCACCACAAGGTATTTTATAAACTAAATTTGACATATCTAGCTTTTGTAATCTATCTTTCATTCTTGTGAATAAACTAACTTGGCAAATCCCTTTACCTACTCTCAAAGGAAATCAGAAGCAAATTCGAAGGTATTTCAATTTTTAATAAAATGTATCCCAGTAGTAACAAGATGGGGACCTAGCTTGATGCTTCAGAATTCTATTAAAAAAAAACTTTAAGTAATTTTAGAACGTTTAAAGGAGTTGTTGAAACCGATTATTATGAAATTAAACAGTAAAAGAAATATTTAATTTTAGAAGTCATTTAGCATTTGTTTTTTCCAACTACGGATATATTGGTGAAACAATAACTAATTAGGAGGGTTCTAATTCACTTAATACTCAAGTCAAATTAATTGATATTGCAAAAATTAAACTTAACAATGCGGAATGATGAATATTCCGACAAATTAATAAAAAAAATCCAAAACGTTTTGCAAAACAAAATAAGGATTTCAACAACTTCATATTTTTTGGATCTGATCTGGAATCAAAGTGGGATCTGAAAATGATTTTTTTTTTCAAATGCAGTGACATTCTTCAAATACAAAACTGTATTTACGTTTTTAAACAAACAAAAATTTAAATAAGTTATTTCGGTGTTTAAAAGATATTCGAATAACAATAGACTGAATTTTTTATAATTTTGTTTTTAGTAAAATCAAAAAACGATTTTTGTGGAAATTTTTTAGGTTTTTTGTGCATATTTTTATTGAATTTTGTAGATTTTTTAGCGCATATTTTTAATTTTTTAGTGCATAAAAATCTCAAACCTAATAATTACGGTTCTGGAATAACTATTTTGCGACAATTTGTAAGATTCAAGTCACAAAAAGTTTAATTGAAGATTTCGTGCAAAATTTCCGATATTTCGAGTCTTTAAATTTACGAGAATATTTTAAAATCAATTGCTACAAACGGGTTAAAGGCAAAAGGGTGTTCAATAAAGCTAAAGATCAATTTAAAAGAATTAATAATAATAAAATATCTAAAATTAAATAATATTTATGTTATGCAAGAAAAACCTATTCCTTTTATGTTCAATATCAAGACATGTCTAAACTTTCTCATGAGAAAATAGGTCAACCCAGCTTTACATTAGTGCAATCTCTCCGCTGTTAAACGGCGAGCAATTAGTTTTTTGCCCATTCCCCATAAGAAAATAATTTTCAGAGAGCTTTTTTAATATTTCAGAAATTTTCCAACCGATTGCCTTGGTTTTTTTTTTTTTTGCAAATAAGTCAAGTAATTTTGACTCGTTCCCAGGGCTGTGGAGTCGTCCGAAAAAAGTACTAACACCGACTCCCAACCGCTGAAATTTTTTAAGTGCGACTCCGACTCCGGCACAAAAACCTCAACTCCGACTCCACAGCCCTGCTCGTTCCATATTTAAATAAATTTTTAATGAAATCATAAATTAATTAAATTCGTATTTTGTTTGCTTTTTAACAAACAATACTCAATGTAAGCAAAATATTTCAAAAATTAATATAAATAATTCCAAAGGAAAATAAAAAATAAAAGTAATATTCATTAACATACAACAAGCCATAATTAAGCCCGCACAATCCACATGCTAAAACCAACGCCGCCAATACATTCAGGCAGCATTGTATGTACCCGTAAATATGAACATGTCAATAAAATTCTTGTACAGAGTTGGTGGTTTAAATTACTCAGTGATTATGGTTGGAAATTCAAAACGTATGCCTGCAACCACATCGTTGCTACCACTCACTCACTTACCTTTAGTCACTGTTCGAACGACAAAACAAAATTTCAATTTCACTAAATAAATTTTTTAAAACAAAATACAATTTTCTTCAATATAACAAAACTTCAATGTTTTGAAGAACATAGAAACAACATTGGAAAAGCAAAAGGGGAGACCCCTTAGAAGCTCCAAAACCAACATCAACTTGAATGTCGTCAGTTGTCACCTTGTATTACTTAATGTCAAGCAAAGTTAGTTTAACAACAGCAACAACGACAGAAAAAAAGAGTAAATGTATAAAAAGAGAACTCACAGGGAAACGAAAAAAGCAGCAGAAGAAAACAAAAGACCTTAATTTATAATGTGAAAAATACTCGCACATGCACACAGAGATACACAAATTATTCCAGTAATTAGGCTTATTATTTAAGAACAACTACATAATGGGTGTTTTTTTTTTCAAGTTCTATTGAAATTACGAAGCTGTTGGTTGTTAAACGAACTGTCATACTACGCTCACTTTTTGACATTTTGGTATCGGTATACTCTGTTACACCATAATGAATAGATTTACCCTTGGAAAACGCTACCAAATTACCCAAATGTACTGTGAAAATCAGTCATCGGTTTACGCAAGTTATAAACGACTTCGTGATTTTTATGACGCATTGCTCATTTGCGTGGATGCCCCGGTAGGCAAGCTGGTAGTGATCCAGACTATCAGCGGCGGGGTTGAGGGTTCGATTCCCGCCAGAGACTCTGGTTTCTTTCCTGCAGACAAGCGAAGAGCCAACACATAACCTACAGACGTCATTACGTCGTTTGGTGTGGTGTATACGCTGTTCGCATAGTAAGACTTTATGTCTTTAAATACGAAAATAATTAAATTAAATTCGTGCGCATATGCCCAATTAATTCGCAAATATTAATGCCATTTACACTGTGCGACTAATGGAAGGATTTAGTGATTGGCGGAAATTCTGCTTATCGGAAAATGTTATATCGGTAAAAAAAAAATCATACGTGTCCCAGCGTTCGATTTGAGGTTATTAAATATTGGTACACAGAAAAAATAGACAATCGACTTTAATTAAACAATTCGTTCAGACAATTAAATATTTAACTAATTTTGTCCCCGCAAAGGAATTGATCATATCAATTAACGGATTTGTATTTTCGAGTCATGGGATACAAATTTAGTCAATTAAAAAATTAGTTGCATAAACTAAAAATTACACCACATATACACAAACATTTAATTTTATGGGTTTTGATTAAAAAAATTAATTGCAGCAAACAAAAAATTAATTGAATAATTAATGTACACCAATTAATTATTTAATTAATTAATTTTTTGCAAACATTTTTTCTGTGTAAGGGGAAATTATAATTTTTTTCAGGCATATTCAGCAAAATTGTTAAGATTGACACTGGCTATAACGTAGTCAATAAAGGAAACCTTAATTTTTGGTTTTCCTTAAGCTGGACCGTGGGGAATAATTTTTTTGTAACTTTTTTCGTAAGTTATCTAACAGTCGCACAGTATTATTTATCCTCAAATTAAATCAAATTTTTGCGATATTTTTTTATTATTTTAATTTTTAACGGTCTTTAAAAAACACCCATTTCATATTTCTATTAAATCTACTAAATTAAAATGAAATTTGAACTTCGAGATAAACTGAATTGCAAAAAAAAAAAAAAAATTGTAATGAAAATATCTAGACAAGAAAAATGTAACTTTAAATACTTTATTAATTAATTTATAACAAAAAGGTTAATTAAATTGTAAAATTATGGTCATTAATGTTACAAAATACGTACAAACACAAGTTCAAGTAACTTAATATAATGAAAAATAAAACAAAACTACATTTAAAGAATGTTGTAGAACGTTTTGTAATTAAATAGATACTTTTAACAAAGTTATTGTTTTTTTATAATAATTGGGAAACATGGCAGAGGAAGTGGTCAATTTGCGTTGATGTACTTACTTAATTGAAGTTTTAATAGAAATATTAACAATTTAATAAATAAAACAACTTTTATATAAAAATTTTGACTTTCTGTTACTAAATTGTTTTAGCAAAAGTTTTTAATTTAATATCAAAGTAATTTTTGGGAATAAAAAGTTTTAAATAAATAAGATTTTGGTTGTTTCTGGGAATCAAGCACGACAAACTAATGGCAATTTTCTCAATGTATCGCCAAACTGCCTGTTACTTAATGTCGACATAAATTTATAAGACCGATAAACTGTCCCGTAACGATTTTGGTTTTCTCAATACACCTACAAAAAACTATGTTTTTAGTTGGCAGCACCTTTAAAAATGATTAAGAAACAGCTGATGGAATTTATCTGTATGACAAATTAACGGAAAATAAATAATTGGCAGATGAGGGCCGGTTAGCTTTGCGACAGAATAGAAGCAAATAAGACATTGAGAAAACACGATTTTTTTAATGCGCAGTTTTTCGTTGTGAAAACAGAGAATCGCTTAATGAGAAAAAGGCCATAAATCTTATTAAACTAAAGTTTCTAATTTAGTTGAAATTTCTTTGGCAACACAGCCAATCGGGGCATATTTATCTTAGCATTTTAATATTCGGGTAAAGTTTGAGCTTAGAGAATAAGTAGTCGATTAACACTTGATGCTTTATTGTAGACATATTTTACATTTTAACAGTTTGAATAATATTTACATATTTTGCCAACTAATTTCCTACTCAATTGTGTTTCTTATCCACGTGGGTGGCAATCTATGCTGGAACTGTGTAACCTCCGTTGTTTTAGGAATACGCAGCATCATTTCTTAAATAGCAACAGCACCTAGGAATGATCTGTATTCACAATTCGAAATTTCAAAAGTAAATTTAACTACCTTCCCGTGTTTCTGGGTTTCAACCATAACCACCAAGTAATCTCCAAAAAGATCATCTCGTGAAAACAGCAGTCTCTGAGAAAGAACATTGTTATGTGAAACACGTATTTCATAAGGAAATCAACTTCTACAACATTAACGGCTCTTGACTCTTCATCCACTTTAAAGCCAAGTCTCACCACATCCATAACTCACTCCACATTAAACACCGGTACAACAGCATTTCGCAATCTTCAACTAATAACCCCTTATTTTTAAAAACAATAAATCAGGTTTATAAAAGGATTCAACACATTCCGTTTTAAAACCTTGTTTAATCTGATTTATTTTTCATAAATAAGGCCGTAAGTCTAGACCACTTCCACCCATGCAACTTCAAATACCCAGAAAAACTCTCATACAACTCTTTTTTCTAGATCTCTCAACTTTGCGTTACTTCCACTTAATTTCCCACGGTAACTATTTATTTTATTTGATCAAATCAAATTTGATTACGTCTTCACCCAACCAAATCTCCATCCATGAGCCGCACACCTCACAATTTAAGCCCAAGCAGGAGAGTCACCAACAAGTTTCTACCATATTTGTCACCTACACTGAACCAAATATCATCGGTAATATTAACTAAAAAATTTAGTAAGCCCTCAACTAAAAAAATTGTTAAATCAACTCAATTTTTCGTCAAATATAATCAAAATTTATTCAACTGCACACATTTTCTTCAAATCAACACAAAAGTTTTCGTAAAACAATTTTGTAATTGAAATCTGTGTCTATCAATAAAATTTTGTTAAAAGAATTATGTTATATACACAAAAATTTTGGTTAAAATAGTAGTAAACCACTACACACAGAGAAAAAACATGTAAAAATATGGACACCTCCAACAACACTCTTTTTTAAAGAAAATTTTGAATATTTTATTTTTAATTTAACCATATTATTGTCAGCGACATCCATATTATGGTTAAAATAGTCCTCCAGCAATAAGTCACAACCATATTATGGTTGCCTCTAATCATGTTGTATTATGTTTTTCATTTCTGGGTGAAGTAAAACCATTTTTTTTGGAACAACGCATACAAATATCTGAATTAACATCCTTTAAGGAAGTTAATTTGAATACTTAATCCGTTTATTAAAACTAAATTTTGTTAATTAAATTCCTCAAGGGTGTTTTTTTTTTAACAAAAAATCGTTAAAATTTCGTTAAAGTAAAAATTGAAAAATTAAATTAAATGCAAATACAAACGATTCTTATGATTCTAAACATGTATATGCATTAATATGTCCTTTATTTATCTTAAACTGATGTCAATAATAAAATGTAAAATAAAATATGTAAAAGAAATGTTCACGGAGAACAAAAAGCGTTAACGAAATCTCTCGATCTATTTCTATATCTGGTTATTAGTTTAATCTCGTTCCATGTTAGACGAGCAGCTTTAAGTTCTATTCTGATGTGGTCGATCAGGCTGGCGTTGACCTTGAGGATTCCTGTCTATGGCAGTGCTTTGCAATATCAGTTGATGATTGTCGTATCGCAGTTTCAATAGGGCAGCAATGTGCCTCATTCTAATGGGTTTCAATGGATATCCGTAATATCTTATTCATATATACTAAATTTATATGTTAATTTGAATAATGATTCGTCAGTTTAAATCAAAAAGATATTCAAAAAACCAACAATTATTAGTTAAAATTATAAAAATTCTTCAAACGCAATAATTTTTAACTTCCATAATTAGTAAATTTGACCATTTTTGTAATCAATTAAAAAAAAAAGGTTAAAGGTTAATCGAAGAAATTTCTTCTTTATAACTACATATTTACAAAATTTTTATGTTTTTACGAACAACGTCTGTAGACTGTTGTAGAATATCCAATATTTCCTCAATTTTACGCCCCATTTTGCAGTATTTAGGTAAATTTTGGTTCAGTGGTTTTTCTTTAATTGTCACAGAAAATGTATTTCTCACAGACTTTTCTGCATCAAATTTCACTAGGGGTCTTCTAAGACCAAAAGTTCGTGAAATGTATGTAAAACGGGTTTTCAAGAAATTAAAAAATTTCAAGGCCCCGAATTTCAAAAATCCGTTTTACATACATTGTACGAACTTTTGGTCTTAGAAGACCCCTAGTGAAATTTGATGCAGAAAATATTCGTAGTACATTTTAACCCTCAAAAGTGCCATTTTAGTGTAGAAGTTAAAAAAGGGCAAAAATTACCCATTAAAATAAGTGTTAGAGGGTTAATATATTCTAAGAAAAGAATTGCCATACGATTCTACTGCAGAAATCTGAAATAGTCTTTTAGATCAGAAGTACATTTAGTATATTTTTTTTATGACTTATACCAAACGCGTTTTCAAAAAATTCAAAACTATAGGGGCCCATATTTAGGGAGCCCGAGCTAACTTTTCAAACCCCTTTGGCATATTTGCTTTTCTAGTAGTCTGATTTCATTTCGCATTGCAAGTGTTGAGGCAGAAGGTCACATCAGAAGGTGAGTAGCTTTGAGATAATTCCTACAATTATAATTCCTGAAGGAAACTATTGACAAATTTTGCGCATTGCCAGAGTAAGTAAATATTTCGGATACATTTTAACATGAAAGCGATAACACTTAAGGAAGCGATAACACTTAATCTGAAGGTATACCACATGGGTTGTGCTCTTTTTTTGCATTATACGCATCTGTAAAAGAAAAGTATTAATCAGCAACCTTTTATGTAGCAAGCTAAATGCACAAATGCGACAGATTCCTTGACGCGTTGAATGCGAAAAGTACTACTTTTTTGTAAGACATACAAAAAACCACCGGCAATATTGTTGTTGAAACGTTTAAAGCCAGTTAGTGGTCACGAGCTTAGTACAGTAGATACTGGATAATAAATCACATATTTCTAATATTTTTGGGTTATGACGATGTTGCAGCAAAAGAGCATTATGGAAATACAACTGTTAAAAGAAAAATATTTAAACTTTCCGAGAAAGTTTCTCCTTTTAAACCCTTATTTTTTTTTTTTATCAGATTCCTCATAATTTCCTCCGGTCTATATACAAATTTTTTACAACTGACTGTTTACCATATTTCGACTCAAATATAACACTTTTACTTATTTTTGAACGTATGCCTTGCTAACAAAAAAAACAAAAAGAGAAATAAAAAACCTTGGCAGTAAATTCACCACAACACGCAATAAAATGTTAAAATAAATACTTAACGGCCACAGAAATAAAAACAGCTTTTTGTTTAAAGAAAAGCTATTTAATGAAGCCCAAAGTGCTTTGCATGCATTTGTCAATTTAGCATGCCATCAAACATCCTTTCAATTGGAACACTACTGTTTAAACACACTCCTGGATACCACAAATAAATTGCACCCTAAATACACATTCATTACTTTTTTTTTCTTTTTTGTTAGGCCGGTACTTTGACTTGGTGTGAGTTCTAAAAGTTTCAGTTTTATTTTGCAAAGACTTACATTTATTTGAAAATGTATTAACAAGAGCATCATTAACATTTTGAAAAATGTTAAAAATGAACTGCAGCATTTAATTTCGAAATTTCAAAATTTTTAACGACTTCATTTTTATTTTGAAGAATATCGTCATCCTTTTTTTTGTTAAGCTTTACAAAGTGCTAATAAAATGTGTATTTGTATTAAAAACAAGTTTTTTTTTAACATCGACATGAAAACAAACCAAATAAAAAGATAAAATACAAAAAAAACAAAAATATATTTCAACAGATTTCATTTAAGTTTTACAACATTTTCATTATGCGTTGACAAAAACATTGACAGGTTTAGCATGTGTTTGGTGGATCTACAATACACAAATATTTGTATATACGAGGGACGGTCAATAAGTCCGTGACTTTTTGAATTTCCCGCCTCTTAACAGAAAGGGCAGCACTGCTGCTTCCAACAGACATCTGTCAGTTGACTTCAGTCAAAATTTTATTAAGCTGCGTTATTTAGTTTGCCTTTGAGGGCCATTGACGACTACCGCTTGATTTAAAGACAAAAATGGAAAAAGTGAATTTGGTGTGGTCATTAAAGGGCAAAATAAACCAAACAAATTGCTTGGCAAACATGTCAACATTTTAGGCTTGTACAAATGTTTTGTGTTGTTAATTGGGGTGTTTGTTATTTAGACAAACATTTGAAGCCTGTTTGAGGAAATATTAAAAAAATGTTTCATATTTGGCGGTCATGTTGCATATGTATTTGTCAAAGTTTTTGTGGTGTAAAGTGGTTAATGTAATCATTTCGGTGGAAAATTTGCTTAGTGAAGAAGTAGAAGAAGAAGCATTAAAATCATTTTTAAACGTAAACGTAAACATTTCTGCAGCATTGTTTGTCCCAAAACAATTTCATTTTTTTTTATATCGTTGCTTAAACAATGCTTTCCTCCAATTTAGTTTCCTTCTTTTGTGTAACTTCTCCATTTTAAATAAATAGCGACCAAAATTACCGCGCACTATCATTCTCAGCATTTACTGAACATACAACAAAAATTAAAAATTATTGCTTGTACGAAATATGTTTGTGTTGTTAATTTGCAAGCACAAAAAGAAAAAAGTTTTCGTTTTCCAGACCATTTGTGTTGCATTTGTGTTGTATTGCTCTTAAACATTCAGTGGCAAAAATCCCTGAAAAAGGATGATAATTGCTTAATCTTTCGCCCTTTTTTTCTAGATTTTGCCAAACCTTAAGAAATTGGTTGGCGGAAACGGATATAATACCACCGATGAAATGGACAAAAAGCTAATAGAGAGCCAAGTTGTTTAGAGACTACAATGAAAAATAAAAAGATTTGTTTTATCCAAAAACCCAAACTTCAGTTATTAAATTAACATACTTATTGGCCCGCCCTCGTATGTAAATCAGTATCTGCCAGTAATAAGTTTATGATTTCTTTTACACTTTCATGTCTCCCAAATGTAATAAATACTCGCTCGAATGTAAAAAAAAACTCTGTCTGTTTAAAATTTAAATGTCTGTTTGGCATGGCTGGTTGGTTTGTTTTGCGGTTTGGTGCCAAACTGTAATAAATCAATGCAGTAAATGGCGTAAATGAGTTCTAGTGTAAATCATTTAATGTTTTTCTTGCTGTTTGTTTTATGTCTCTTCCTTTTGAAAAACAGGCAACAAAACGAAGCGAAGTACTGTTTTTTTTTTTTAATAAATTTTAATGACTCGTGTATTGTCGTTTAATAAGGGACTGTTAATGATTGTATTGCTGACATTTTTTTCTTCTTTTGCATTTATGATTTTTAATAAATTTTTATAGTTGGTGTTAAATTTACTTCCGTTTTTATTAAATTTTCTGTAAGTCAAAACACCACTATGTTGATTTTAAAGATAATGTAGAGTTTAAAAATGATTGATATTGAGTTAAAACATTTTGTGGATTTTCTTTATAAACAGTTTTGGATGAATTACACAATTAATGGAAAAGATTAAAAAACATATCCCAAAATATACAGTTATATTACAAGTGGGCCCAAATCGTGTATAATTCTTAAACCCAGTCAAACCATAAGCAATGATATGCGATATGATGAGATCGGACTTCAACGTTTAAAGTTAAAATTTCTAGAACTTCGTTTATATTATTATTATTTTTGGCCATGACTGGTGCAAATTTATTTCTTTTTTTTTATTGTATTAAAAGCGATCTGGTTCAAAAGGTAAAAGGGTTTAAATTTTGTGGGGAGTCATAATAGTTAGTATGATATTAAAAGGTAAAAATTAGAAGAACTTTTTTGGCACGTGCAAAAAATTGGACATTAGGGGGAAGAATCCGAGATGACATAAGTGGTGTTCAGAATTTTATGTCGGCTTAAAAAGTCACCAAAGCCAAAAATTAAGCCATTTCAAAAGATATACGGTGCTGTATATAAAAAAACAATAGCGCTGCATTTTGGGGCGTGACATAAAATATTTTAACGTTCATCACATAAAAGTATTTCCATGTCGCTTAAAACAACATAATTTAGATTTGCCTTCTTTAAGATAAATAGATTTTTGTATATTTTTAATTTACCATAACATTGACATAGAATCTTATACATAAATCGCCAAAGGAAAAACAGTTAAGAATACTTTCCCCTACCATTTGAAAGGTATATATATACTCACAGAAGTGAGTATTTAATTTTATTTAATTAAAAAATGAGGGGTAAAAAGGGTAAAAAAAATCATTAAAAAAATTAGCGAACAAGTACAGGATCCACCAAACAACTTTTTTTTTTTTGAAAATGCTATAAAAGAAACTTCTCAATATTTTCTCAAATTTCTTTTTTATTTGAAAGTACAATCCTTCCGGTTAATAATGGGAAATAATTTCATTCAAATGGCTGCCTCGGCTGGCCATGCAGAGCCTACACGATCGGTCCAATTTTTAAGCAGATTATCGATTGTGTGCAGCTGTATTTTACCAATGGCTTCACGAATATTGTCCTTTAAAGCCTCAATTGTCTCTGGCTTGTCGGCGTTACACTTATCTTTGACGGCACCCCACAAATAATAGTCCAACGGTGTCAAATCGCAGCTCCGAGGTGGCCAAACGACATCAGCTCAGCGGCTGATAATGCGATCTTCAAAAGCAGGGCGCAAAACATCGAGTGTAGCTTCGGCTGTGTGGCACGTAGCGCCGTCCTGTTGAAACCAAATGATGCCAATATCCTCCTCTTCAATTTTTGTGAGAAAAAATTCGTTCAACATAGCCCGACCACGATCGCCATTGACTGTAACGGCCACTGCTTGTCCATTTTCGAAGAAAAATGGCCCAATTATGCCTCTGGACCAAACAATGACTAGTTTTTGGTGCAACGGCTTTTCAATGTATGCGTGCGGGTTTTCTGTGCCAGAAATGCGACAATTTTGCTTGTTTACATACCCGCCAAGATCAAAATGAGCTTCATCTGAAAAGATGATTTTTTTGACAAAATCGGCATCTTCTGTAAATCGATTGCAGGCCCACTTAGCGAAGCGAAAAAGCATTGGATGGTCAGTTGGCTTCAACTCCTGAACCAATTGGACTTTGCATGGCGTCATACCAAGGTCTTTATGCAAAATTCGTCTAAATGATGTCCCCGAAATGTTCAATTGTTGAGAACGACGGTGAATTGATGTTGATGGCGCTTCACGCACACTTTCTGCCACAGCAGCAATATTCTCGGGTGTACGCACTGTTTTTGGCTTTTCACGCTTTGGTTTATCGATGAGGATGCCAGTTTCTTTCACTTTTTTCACAAGATAACGAACATATGGAGCTGACGGGGCTTCTTTTCTTCCAAAATCTGGATGCAATTTTCGCACACATTCTGAAACATTACCATGATTTTCAAAGTAATGTCGCAATATTTCCCAGCGTATACACAACCATATTCGTTCAGCGGAAGGATAAAAGTAATTATCTGTCAAATCAGACATGAGCTAAGTGTTACCATTCACGAAATAAGCACTAGTTGAAAAAAACGTTAGATGGCGGACCCGTTATTTCTTGAAATTCGACCCTTTTGGTAATAAACGGGTATAACCTGAATTTTGGAACTGCTTGTTAACCTCATCGATAGATCTTTTAACTAATTAACATAGAAGTAATGATTATACCAATCTCAAAACTTACCTAAAAATATACAAACATTAATTTGGTACATTTTCGAAAATCGAACTTTTAATGGGTGAAAATTTCTTGTTTTCTTAACTTTTCCATGCTGCATGTGGTAATTTTTGCCTTTGCTGTAATATTGAGCTCAGAAACATAAAATTATAGGTACAGGATCCTAAGTAAATTGGGACCAATCAGATGCAAATGTTGGTACTATTTTGTTCGCCAACTGGTACTTTTTAAATTTTCGTTAATATTGGACCTAAAAACATAAAATTAAACATGAATGGCCTCAAGTGAATACCAATCTGTAATGCGGTGCATTTGGTAATTTGTTCCTTCTAAATACAATATTGGACGTAAAAGTAAACATACAATGTCATAAAAGAATGCGATTTTAAAAGAGGGAACTTTTTGGTACTTTTTTGTTCTTCAACTGATACTTTTTGAATTTCCCTTAGCATTGGACGTAGAAACATAAAAGTAAACATGCATAGCCCTAAGTGAATGAGAATCTGCAGGAGTGATCTTTTTGGTACTTAGTCGTTCTTTAACTCGAAAATATTTTATAATAAGTACTGAACCTTAAAACCTTAAATTCAACTTTGCATCCCTCATTGAAAAATAAGCAAAATTTTTTAAAAACGCGTAGGATTATCTGACGTGTAGAAAGCAAATCGTAGGTCAACACTCTACTCTTGTAAACGGCACAAACGGCGTTTGAATAATTCAGCTGATTTTAACGTGAAATAAGAATTGCATGTTAATTGAAGCGCATAACCCAAGTTAGGTATGAAAAGCATGCAATGCGTTAACGCGTGGAGTGGAATTCCAACTTAAACCATTTTGATTCAAAGTTGTTAAGCTTTTAAAAAAAATCATTGACAATTTAATTAAATTTGCTTACAAACTTATAAAATTTTATTGTATTATCGGGTTGTTCGTTAAATTATAGTCAAATTATGAATTGTAGGGTGCCTAGTCTTTAAACCCTTCACCGAAGGTAAAAGTGCTTATATAAGATTGTCATTCCGTTTGCAATTTCTAAAATATTAATCTTAGACCCTATAAAGTATATATATTTTGGGTTCTTATTATAAGGGAAGTTGATTTAACGATGTCCGTTTATCTGTTGAAATGGGTTTTCCGAAGACCCCTGATATGATGTGGGCTTGATTGTTATATATTTCTGTCACATTTGGTCCTTAAAATTTAGATATTGTGATTCAGCTAGGTCGGTCCATTAATGGCTGAGATATGAGCTAAAAACCATGAGTGCCTCTAATTTTTATAATAAAGTCCCATGTTGTAGGTTTTTTTATACTCATCACTGAAAGTAAAAAGTTGCCTTATACAATTTGTTTTTTTTTATTTTAATGACTTTAATGCTGTTTTTACACGTAACATATCTGGAAAACGGAAAGAGGGAAAGATTCAAAACTACGAACAAGCCTCTTGGTAATCAATACATATCATCCGACAAAATGTGGGCGGCATTAGATAAGTGGGTGTGGCACAAAAAAGATTTATTTTTATCTGAAGGATGGTAGATATATTTCATTTTGTTCTTATCGTGAATGGCGTATAAATTTCGGCGTAGCCGAATATAGCGCACTTACTAGTTTTTTTTAATTTATTTGATTACTAAGAATATTTCGAAAATTATAAACTTATTTTGGAATAAATAATTTAGCCAAAATTTAATTTGAACAATAATGTTATAAATAAATTTTTTGTTCGGAATAAATAAATATTTTTTTTTTTTGTGTTCACGTATCAGCATTTGTTTGGTATGATTATCACAATTATCTGTAATTCAAACGATAAATCATTTTTGTTTCCTTTTTTCATATTTTTGGAGAAGCTATTAAATTGTTTTTTTTTTTTTTTGGTTGAAAATAAATTGCAGTAAATTATGAAACAGGAAAAAAAAAATTTTTATAATGTTTAAAATACCAGTGAAAGTGCTAAAAGTTTTTAAAAAACGTGGACAAGCGATGATTCAAAGTAAAAATTAAAAAAAAAAAAGAATTGTTAAGGATAACAAAGTTATTTAACTGTAAAACAAAAATTTTAATTTAAAGGGACAAAAAATATATTTTTGATTCAAAAACAAAGTTGTTTCAAGAATGCTGTTATGTTTTTGTGAAAACTTTTTACTACCACTGATTTTTTATTTTTGTTCTTTGTATTTTTTTTTTAATTTTTAATCTAATCTTTTAAGTAAATAAACTATTAGACCCGTTTACAATGTGTAATGCGAATTGAACCCCTGCAAAAAAGAACAAACAGCCAAACAAACACACAAGCGGACAATGGGGCACAGTTCTAGTAATCATCACACATCATGACACTAAGTAGCCGTAACAATAATAACAACAATAACACAAATATAATAATCAAGGACCGGATTTTTATGCAAATGCATATTTGTTGTCGACAGTCTGAGATCAACATAAACTTAATATCTTTTCGAATCAAGAAATTTTAAATAAAATGACATCGATTTGTTAGTGCATATTTTTGCATATTTGGCTTTAAATGCATATTTTTGCATATATTGCTGACATTGCATATTTTTGGTGCATTTTTGGGGAAAAATGGGGAAAAAATATTTTGCAAAGCACATCGCGTTTTGTCGCATATTAAGAGAAGTATCCCATAACAACAATGCGGGGAAAGTGGTTAAAATCAGTTGTGTATTATGCTGAAAATTTTGAACAATTCAAGGATGTCATGGAACGATGGTAATGCAGTACCAAAAAAAAAATAACAAATTTACAAAATATAAAATTTCAGATTATTTTTAAGTTTCAAATTACGGATTTATCTCTGAGACTATTGTAAAATTAGAAATCAATCCATTGAGAATGCAAATTAAATTAATTGATAATGTCATAAATAGAATGTATGCAGTTAAGGGAAACTTAAGTAAACAAATTCGTATCAAACTTGATAAAGTTTTTAGAAATAAGAAGGACACAAAACAATAACACAAACTGCTGGCATATTTAATTTAAATTTTTACGAAAACAGCGTAGGGGAAAATGAATGTATATGAAAATGAGTATTGTTTTTAATTAATTTTTATGAAGGTTCACATATCTATCTAACAAGTGACTTAATTTACATTATTGTTTACTTTATATTTTGTGTTTTACTATATTTTTACTTCTGCTGTTTTGGTGTACCTTATTTTCATTAACGAGACTGAATTTTAGGGGGTTTAATGTTATTTTAATGATTTGTTTATGATTAAAAAATGTGTTAGGAAAAATTTAAAGTGCATATTTTTTCAATTTAAAGCGCATATTTTTATATTTTTATTGTATGTTTTATGCGAATAAAACTCGATTTTAACTGCATAAAAATCCGGTCCCTAATAATAATAAAAGACAAAAACAAAAAATTAGAATTTTGTTTATGAAAGAACTCATGCTGAGCAGGACAAACAATAGTGTGTGAAAATACAGATACTCGTCCAACAAACACTACAATCACAAAAAAAAACTCATACGCTCAGAGGCTTAAAATAGAAAATTGCAGGAAAAATAAGAGAAAATCTTTAAAAGGGACACTTTTTTTTGCCACCACTTAGAACATTTAATTTGCAACACAATAGCTTTATGTGATGTTTGAGGCACACACATACAATTGATTCAGTTTTGCTGTATTAGTATCTATAACAAAACAGTAATAGTTTGGTTAACTATTTTAATACCCTGTCTACATAATGAAACACTTGAGATTAGCAAATATGTAGGTACATTTACTTTGCTCTTTTGTGTGATGGTTAACAAAAAAAAAAATCATTTTTTTTTTGGGGATTTTGCGGATTAACTAACATTTTTATTTGATCTTTAACAATGTTGTAATTTGTTAAAAATGGAAAACATTTGGAATTAAATGAAAATCCGCTTAAAATAGCAAATATATTTACTAAAGGATCTCAGATATACGAGTTTTTTATATTTTATTTTCAAACTGTCATAATTTTGACTAATTCTGTGAGAAAAATAGTTTACTATTTTAACAGTTGTCATTTTTAGAGCAAATTTCGTTGGGGATAACTGTTAAACAAGCTGTCAATGAAGTGTATTCAACATTTTTGGGGAAATCGCCATGCAAAGACTTGACTAAGAACAAAGTTTACAAATCATGAAAATTAATTCGCCAAACTTATAGAGCACTTCACTAACTTTACCGTACGCATAATCGTCGATTTGAACAGCTTACACGCAGTACCATAGGTCGATTCATGGCCACATTAACGCTTTTGGATAATAGTCATCCAAATCGAGCCGGTACCGTGCGTACAAGATAAGCCATCGCCGCTGTGGAAGTGAGTGTAACTACTCGAATTTATCGGTAGAATGCACTTTTCAGCAACTCGATATCTGCCCGTCCACTTCTTAAACAATTTTGAGGAAAGATCTTCAGCTAAATCCATATAAGATCCAACTGGTGTAAGAATTAAAGCCAGCGGACCACCAAATGTGATGTGTGTTTAGTGAATATGCTGAGAAGTTGAACCAGGTTTTTATCGTCACATCATCTTCAGTCAGACGTTTGGCGACCGAATTATCTTAAGAAGTGGGACCACCTCAGAGCTGCCAGACTTGGAGATTTATCGAAAAAGTTGGGGATTTCATGCGAACAAAAAGGACAAAGAAAGTTATTTGGGGATTGGGAATTTTTTGGGGATTTAAAAAAAAATTCTGGAATTTTACACATTTTTGATATATTTTTCCTCTTTATATTATTTACGCTTTCTTTTTCTTTGTTTCGTATAAAAAATATCAAAAAAGAAGCAAAACTTTTATCTTACTCTTATCAATAACGAATACGGTGTAAAGGGTCCTAATAAAGATTATTATTTTTATTGAGCCTGTAAAAGGTACTAAAAAAAACTTATGTTTTATTCTTGACAACACATAAAATATATGATTCTTTAAAGACAATATTTAAGCAAATATGTTTTCCTCAAAAATAAGTAAATATAAAAGACAATATAATAAATTTTGGGCAAAAAGAATGCATCGAAGTATTAAATAAATGGCGGATTTACTTATATATTTTTATTGTTAAAATCGCGTAAAAAGAATTTAAAAAAAATTGCCTAAACCCGTCGCTGCAAACAAAATAAAATTATTTTTTTACTAAACATTTTTATTTGGTGATTTTTGGGGATTTCTTATTATAATTTTTCTTAAGTTTTTTAAAAAAATTTTAAATTTGGTTAGAAAAAAATTGTTTTTAACTTTTTAAGGTTTTGTTTTTTAATTCTGGGATTTTTGGGGATTTTATTTTTATTTTTTGGGGACAAGGGAAAAAGTACCTGCCAGCAATGGGCCACCTAGTTCGTGTGATTTGAAACTTTTGGACCACTTTTTGTGAGGGGTACGTCAAATTTCTAGTCTATGCAAATAAACCACCAACGATTGATCGATCATTTATAAGCCAACATTCGACGCACTATTTGGGAAATAAGACCGGGATGCTCAAAAGAGTGGTGCAAAATTGTACCGACAGGATGGCATTAATAAGGTCGCGGAGTCCACATGCAAAAAATAATTTTTAAATATTAAATGCCATTGTGAAGTCAAAATGAGATTTGTTGTATTTTGCTTTTTAAAAAAAGTTCTATACCTCTAAAAAACAACCATTGTAAGGAGAAAAGGGTTTGCGACTTTACTTAGCACCTGTACTAAATTATATTGCAGACAATTTGTTTTTTGTAGAGGGTGTGACCTAACCACTTCTTATTTATTTTCACTATTTATGCTATAATTTGTTTTCCGTTTGCTACTCTGATGAGATCTTTAATTGACATTGTATTTGGCCAAAATAATCTGCATTTTAGCCGCCAGCACTTATTTAAGAAATCTTGGAAGCTTTGGGCTATATTAACCATAGAATTAGTGAAAATATGTTTATATGTGTGACACAGACGATGCTGGGTGGAAAATCAAAAAATTTAGCCATGATGGTTAACATACATCCAGCACACGTATACGAGTGAATTGGCCAGCATGACAAGCATTTGATAAGTGTATTTGGCGCTTTACTGAATTAAGTTTTGTATTGTTATTGTGATGATTGTGATATTGTGAAATCAATATATTAAATATGATACATAAACACATGTATGTATGAATAATAATATTTTTCTTTTTTTTAAGATTATTTTTTTTTTTTGGGGTTTGGTTCATTTAATTGTAATGCCGATATATACCGTTATAAAAGTTACTATACCGATACCGAATAAAAAGTTTAATACCAATACCGAAACTCGTTTCGGTATCCATCCTATAATATCGAGCCCTAACCGCGAAAATAGTGTAAGCGACATAAATTTCAGTTTTCGTTTTTTTTAATAAATGACTTTATTGGCAAAACTTGCATCATCTCCTAAAATGTAATGGTCACAATTTTATTGTAAGCGACAAATTTCATACAAAATTTATATGAAATAAAATAGAAAAGCTCTCTCCTGTAAAGTTTGATTTTTGGCGCTTACACTATTTTCGCTTTTCCTTTTGTTTATTTATTATTTGAAAAAGATTTTCCTAATTTTTATATATTTACAAAAATGTTTTTTTTTAAATAATTAAAACCATGTTTAAATTAAAGATTTGAAACGTAAATTAAATGTGCTGCAAGATAATATCTAATAAGATTCTTGTAATATTTTATCGTTCGTTTTATCGATGTTTCACTGTTTATCCATTTTTCAGCTCGAACTATTTTTAAACTTGTAACATTTGCGTTCATTTCTCTTAAGTGTTCGTTATCTTGAAATCATTTGCTAGTTATTTCATTTGTTACTATTGTAAATGCAATAAAACTTTTGTATAATTAGTGCTTAATGTGTGTTGCATAAATTAAAATTTATGTTAATGTTTCAACAATAAAACTGGGCTTTTTTTCTCGAGTTGTGTTTTTCTAAAGAAATTTTCTTTTATTTTTTAAGAAGTCATGCAATCGTTGCTTTAGTACTTTTTTCACTTCTAAACAAGAATAATAATTTGTTTTTTTTTTAATTTGAAATTGTAGCACCTTGTGGAGAACTGCAAATATAATTTGAGAAAACGTGCATTAAAATGCGACTTTAAGGTAAAAAGAGTAAAAATAAACAGAACCATTAAAATTATTAATATCAAGTTAAAACAAGTGAATTGCCTTAAATTTGTAGAAAATCATAAACAAAGGCAGAAAATTGTTTGCTAAATAGAGATTGAGAGCAAAAAGGTGACCAGAGTTTGTTTGAATTAAATTGGGGACAATGTTAAAAAAAGATTGCAGCTGATTTGCACGCATTAAGGCAGAATTAGTCTTTACTTTCTGTTCTGTTCTGTTCCGTGCCGTTTTGTTTCGAAATTTAAATAGTTACTTTTTCTGTAACAACTTATTCACCATTTATGACAAATTTATTAGTTTTGCAACGGTCATTGTTTTTTTTTTCAATAAGTTAAATGCACATAAATTTGAAGAAATTAAATTTTATGAATTCTTAAAATCAAAAAATAGTTTATTTCAATATAAATATGTATTTTTTATTATTTATTTTGCAGTCACTTACAAAAATGATTAGAAAAACCAAAATGTATTAACAAAGTGGCCTCAGTCCTACAACAATGAAACAATAAAAAAAACAACAGGCATTTTGTTGCTAGAATTGAGACGGCAAATGTCAAAATGCCTTTATAAAAAATGTAAACAAACAAAAAAATAAAATGACGCCAATCGTCACACACGATGAAAATCACTGCAAACAGCTGCGCGTGTGAGGTCACTTTATTAGTACATTCTGAGAAAAACTAATCAATTTCACAGGTTTTTTAATAACAAAAAACAAATCAGCTGATTCGTAACAGAACAGAAAGTAAAGTTTAACTAAACCGTTAAGCGTTACTTGGTAGCGACATTCCTTAACTCTCCGCAATATTTGTAGGATGACTTTAGTCGGTATTTTATGTCTGTTAAATAAATATGCAGAGAGAAGTGTTTAATGATGTAAAGTAATGCGTAAAACCAGTACATAAAAAGCTTCTTACATGGTCTTTGTTTTCTTTAACGTTAACTGGTTGAGCTTATATTCCGAGTGGCTACGTTTCAAGACTTACTACATCCATAGAGAAGTACAGATTTAACGCAGAAGTGGAAAATCTGAAGTTTAATTCTTCTTCATAGGTGAGGAGACCGCCAGATGGCATTCAAGAGGCCAAATGACCGCTTTCCAGAGTTAATGCGATTCTGTTTATCAGCAATAGGTGAACGTCCTGTTATTTTAAAACTTATTACGCATTATCTTTGTCTTTGCTATATTGTTCTTCCAACCAGATTTTTCAGCTTACTTTTTCGGAATGGTAACCCATAAACAATCATCATCGTGATTTTTTTTAACATTGTTCAAAATTTTTTATTGCATTGTCTTTTTCCACTCTGTGAACATTTAAGGTCATTCATAGGCAAAAAAATTAAAGAAAAAAACGCAACATTACAGCGTCATCATCCGCCACATCACAAGCCAGTTACGTTTTCGCTTCAAGCTTTTAATAAGTTTAAAGCATTTTTTCTCTCAGATTTTTTTTTGAATTGTTTAGTAGTTTTTTCTTGTTTGTGTAATATTGTTGCAATACAATGCTTTTGTTGGTGCAGTTATTTGTTGCATTATTCATAAACGATGCCAAAAGAGCAAGGCTGTTACATGATTTTTTCTATGTATGTATGTATGTAAATGTAGTGGTGTATCTGTATTCGTAACTTTTTTACAAATATGTACACACAAATGGAAAATGTGGTTTACCTACAACTCGTCATCGAAAATTGCCTTCAAGGCGCCAAATCAAAATGTTTAAACAAAAGCTTTACTTAAGCGTTTTATTTTTGATTTTTTTTTTCGCTGGCTTTCTTAAAAAAGCCGGTATCATTTGTGTTACTAGAAGTTTTTAAAACAATAAACGTGTAGTTAGCAATTTTTCATGCTTTCAAGTATAAGTTAGCAAGAAATTGTGTAGGATCTTTGTAGGGTAAATAAAAAATTTAATAGTTTAGGTGACATATGAGAGTTTCTTTGTTGAAGAGAATGTAGCCAAAATAAAACTATCCTTAACCAAAAAATACGGACATGTTCCACTAATCGAAAATAAAGTGAAATTTTAATCAAACGAGATTTTGAGTTTAATTACTAACAAACGGATTTTAGTTGTTCCTGCATTTTTTGGAGTTGTTCTTGTACAGGTAATATTTTTATAAACTTTCTGCACAGGCTTGTTTTCTAATTTTTTTCGATTTTAAATTTACTTCATTCCGATTTATAGAATGAGCCCGATAATCACATTTTTGCAATTGTAAGATCAAAAGATACTTCACTGTCTTTTTGTGGACAAGAAAAAGTCAGTCGTTAAACTTGATTTTTCTATTTAGTTTTTTAAAGGCCCTTTTTCACAACATACCGATAGCTAAAAGTAGACTTTAAACGGCCTTAAAAAAGTGTTCCATTATTAAAACTTAAGTTTAACCTAAATTTAGCGTTAAAGTAAATTAAGGTTTATCCTACCTGGCAGGCAAAAGTAAAGTTGTAGTAATGGACCACTTTTTATATGGCCGATAAAATCCTACCATTAGCTATCGGTGAGTTGTGAAAACGGGCCTTTATTTAGTCAAAAGACTATATTGAAAGAAGTTGTAAATTAAAATGACTATTTGATGTTCACAGAAAAAAATAAAAATTGATTTCAATAAAAAAGTTTGTGATATTTATTAAAAAATTAATTTAATTTGCACCAGTAAACAAATTACACAGAAAAAAATTTTGCACCAGTAAACGCATTAATCAAAAATTAAATCAGTTTTAATTAAAAATTTAATCAAGTAGATTAAATGTTTAATCAAGTGAATCAAACGTTTAATTGATATTATTTATTTGTTAACTGGTGCAAATTAATATTGTCAAATAAACGTTTAATGCACTTGATTAAACATTTAATTCACCTTATTTAACGTTTAATTCACTTGATTACATTTTTAATTCAAACTGATTTTATTTTTGATTAATGCGTTTACTAGTGCAACATTTTTTTCTGTGTAATAGTATCAATTAAACGTTTAATCTACTTGACAAAACGATTAATTTACTTGATAAAACGTTTAATTTATTTGATTAAATTGAATTCATTTGATTAAACGTTAAATTAAATTAAAAATTACAACTCATTTAATTTTTTATTAATTCTTTATTTGGTGAAAATTTTTTGAGGATTTTTTTGTGTGTTAACACCATTTCGTAATAAACTTTTTTAAGCTCCTCCTGGAATTTTAAATTAATTAAGACAACAATTTAGTTATTTCATTTAATCAAAGTTTTTACTGGCTATATTCTTGTGTTTTACACTTACATTAGTTCGAACTTTTCACAACTGATCATTAGTAAGAGAAAGTGCCTCTATTATGTGCACCATACGGTACCCTGATATATATAGTTACCCTCCGGGGCATAATCAGGAACACTCAATACCTGGGAAAATTTACAGATCTCTTGAGATCGCCACTGCCTATCCTATCCTATCAAATCCTATCTGGTACCGCGGGAGTCAGTAGAACCCGGTGAACAGGTACTGGACTGACAATTGGTGATGGCCTCCGGTTGTAAGCTATTTGCGGAAAATGCCTTTTGTCTTTCAGAAAGTTTGTCTTTGCTGAAGCTTTATTTTGGGAGAGAGCTTTTTTAAAAGCATGAACCTACAAATGGATGCAAAAAAGGTACTTCTTTGAAGTAAAAATACTTTTGGGGGATCACGCGGTGATTGTGTTTAAATCCACAAGTCGCGGGAATAGAGAATTTCACTTCGGGGACTGATTTTTTATCCTTGTTGGATAGTTCGGCCTGTGGATATGTGGTTGTTCCTTAGTCAGGAACTCTTACGTTATGTCATAATGATAAAAAGTACAGTGTGTTCATAGATTTATGATATCTCTTGAGTCTGTAGACAAGTACTGCCCTTTTGGAGTCCCCAAGAGGTGAGGATTTATCGACTCTTAGGATACATGCATTCAGTTATGCCCTTAAGCTTGCCTGGATCTAAAAAATTTTAGATCTCACAAATCTTGGAGTCATTTTTTGTATCATGGAAAAATAAGGCCTCGGGACCTTATGGATTCTGGACTGGTTGTTTGTGAGTCCCCTTTAAAGATCACGTAGTGACTGTAGTTTAAACTAATCAAATCGAGAGAAGAAAGAGCTTAAAAATTCCGAGTTATGTGTTCATTTTTGCTCCTTACATACTGTGAAGTTCGGTTTGCCGGTGGATTTGCCTGTGTTCTTCTGCTATACGATAGGAGCTGCTTTGCTGCAGAGATTAAATAGCTCCCGCTTCTAGCAAAGAGGCAAGAGCACAGTAGACTCAGTTATGTATTAAAAATGTCGCCTCTGTGCAGGTTTTCCTTACATAACGGCTTTTCAGAGGCATTGTTTTCTCTCGATGTTAAATGTGGTGTGTGCAAAGGCCAACTACTGATTTTAATCTTGAGCCCATTTGTCCTTTTGTAGTCCTTACGGTATTTCCGAATCGCTGGAATCGGTACCGATTGTTAACTTGTCATGCCACTATATCGGAGCGATCAATACTACAAACTTGTCTGGGGCATACTTTTATGCTGTTGCTAGCCAACAAAGCGGTATAAGCACTGGACTCAAACCTATCCAAATAAAAGAGTTTTTATTAGAAAACATCAGATCTTTTGCATAGATTTTTTTGTTTATTTATCGCATTAAATTTGCCAACAGCTCTTTTGTACAAACACAAGTGATTTTCGCCGCCTTTAATTTTAATAAGCTTTTGGCAGTTTTTATTTAAACGTCATGGATCGGTTAAATCTGGTATATATAAATTTCTGTTTGTTTCATGCAATAGACACACATACATACACATTTCTTGTGTTGATTTTAAGAATAATGATGATGCCAGCCAGCCAGCCAGTTTGCCAGCTCTTTAAAGATTTCATTTGATGTCTGCGTTTCGTTTCGTGGCAATGAAGCTTATGATGATGGCGATGATGACGTTGATGAAGCATAACAAACTGCGATTATGTATCTCAATGCAAAACTTGAAAAAAAAAAAATTGCCAAGTAAAATATAATAAAATCTAAAATAAAAAACCAACATAAAAATTGATTGATTCGCTCTCACAACGTCTGCCACTTTGCACCAAGTGCCACAATATTTCGTCATTTTAAGAAACAAGTTTAATTTTTCTTTGAATTTTATTTTTTATAAAAATGCCGTGAATTTTTTTTTTTTAAGCTTAAAAGATCAGTGACTGCCTGACGAACTCAATCAATGATTTAATTTGAATTTATGCCAATAAACGCGAAACACGTACAACGATCTGAATGTGTGTTAAACATTTTTAATTAAAAGTAGTTTATTAATTTCGATTAAAATGCCAATAACAACTTTGTTCTAAAATGGTGGTTGGCGGTAGTGTTTTGTTTAATATTTTTTTTTAATTATTAGCGGCTTAATTTAAAAACAAAATTTTTTTATTATTAATAACAATTTTAATTTACGATGCGATATTTATTTATAATTTTTATATTTTTTAAATACTTTATTGCTGTGACGGCTGTTAAAGTTGTAGTATTTATTTAAAATGTTGCAGAAATTGTTTATGGTGCATTTTGTTGCGGTTGTTTTCGTTGTTCTCTTGTATGTTTTTGTTTGTCTTGCCTGATTTGAGACTTACTTCGAACATTGTTGTTGAATAAAGTTGGACGTTTTTATTACTTTTTCAGTGACTGGTGTTGAAGTAAAATTTTTATGATCTAAACTTTGGTTATGATTTTCTTTTTAAAAAAATGGGTTGCCCACTTTTTCTAAAAATTTTAAACCTTAGAAATCAGTAAAACCTATACATGGGTGCCATTTCACCCGAAGACCTTTTACTGTAACTTATTTTGAACAACCTGATGAAAAGCCACTTTCTATCAGAAAAGTTAAGCTTCTGCAAAGACAATCATCCTGAAAGACAGAAAGCTTACTAACGGGGGCAACAATCAATATCCAGACCGGTGCCTTGCACTCTTCGAAGGCAACTGACTGCCGTGGTGCCAGATGACATGGTACTCTGGTGGGTAGCTCGGTCTCAAGAAATCACCACGACTCTTGTCACTTTGGCTTTTGAAAAAAGTTCTAAAAACAAATAGGTTATCAGAACCCAAGAAATCGAAATTGTGAATATCCACTATAAATTCTTTAAATAGAAAAATGGGAGAAACCATAAAGATCCACCAAAAGTTAGAAAAATAAACTCTACAGCAGAAATGATGGCAACAATCTTGAAAGAATTAAATTTTTTTTTCAAATTTTAACAATTTTTTTTAACAATTCATATTACAGTAGGATCCGCAAAGCTTTTACCCTTGTCTGCAGATAAAGAAAATATAAAAAAGCACGAGCATAAATAATTGAAGCACAGCCGCGAATGACGTTGTAAGTGACAAAATAATTATTTTTCAGGAGAGCAAAAAAATGTTTTTAGATTATCAAAATTAATGATATTTAAAACTTGTATGCGAAATATTAAGAAATTTTAATTAATAAAAGCATGCAAATTTGCAGCTTATAACTTTTTTTTAGTGAAAAAAACGTTTCATATCTACCATCGCGATGTCATTTAAAACGTTTTTCCACTACACAGGTGGCTTTTTAAACGATAATCCAATTTGCAAAACCATTAGATTGTATCATTTTTTTAGTAACTTACAACGTTCTTTCATTGGCTGACTCTTTGGATTGCATTTTGAAGAGGTTACGGTGCATAATTTTGGATGATATAAAGTTAAAACAATGTAAGAGAGTTATGTTAACGAAAAAACTGATATGCAAAAAGTGGCTTTTACAACGTTATTCGCGGTTGTGCTTCAATTATCAATTCCAAAAGAGTGAAATCTTTAAAATCAGACAAGGACTAACAGAAAATATCTGAAATCAAAAACCAATAATAAAATAAGAAAAAATTCATAAAAAGCGCTTAACAAAACTGAAAAGCACTAATAAGTGCTAAATTAGAAAAAGCACCTAAATCAAAAAAGGCACCAAACAGAAAAACCCTTTAAATAGCCAGACAACTGAAAAAAATTTTAAAACTTCCAAAAATTAAAAAAAACCTCAAACAAACAAAAAACAACAAAATTGGGTGCAAATTATCATCACAATATAAAAATGGAAAAATTTAAAGTCACTAAAATCGGGAGTAGTTAAGCCAACAGTCTGAAAACATTTTTAAGGTCACTTTATCTTGATTTTGGTTCCTGTAATAAGCGGGTTATCCATTTTTCGGTTTTAAAAGTATTAATAAATAAAATTCACAAAGAGCTTTGTTGTCGGTGCAACTTTTATTCATTATAATGCTTGGACCTTGCCATTACGTACGAAGTATAATGCCAGTTAAATAAACGCCTTTTGATTGAATGATTGCAGCATCCGATCCTTTTGATGTAGTTTTCAACTCGTTTTTTGCGCATCTCGGGCGGCAACTCGGATGTTGGCTTCCAAATACTCCTACATGGAATATCTGTATAGACACGGCCTTTGACGTAGCTCCACAAAGAGACTAACGGCGTTAACTCGCCTGATCTTGGTGGCCTATTGACGTCGCCAAAACTTGAAATTACGCGTCCTGGGAACTTCCCATGCAAAAAAGTATTCTTGTGTTGTGTCTCGCGGCACCATCTTGTTGAAACCATATATAGGGCAGGTTATAATCTTCTATTGCAGCCTAAAAGAGTCAGTTACCATACGGTCATAGCGCTCTGAATTGTAGCGGTAACGGTTCCTCCCATATATTCAATATTTCTTTCGCTTTCATCGGTTGTTAAACGATCTATATTCGTAAATGGCAAAACTTTTACTAAATATATTATACTTCAAATATTCTACAGCTGACAGCCTTGCCAGACTGGCCGTTTTATAACCAATTAATTGAGAACCCTGTACTTACTGAAACTAGCATAAATCCGTTTGGGTTGTTTGGCTAAACTTGAATTTAGATTTTATAACCTTACAAATATTTTGACAAAAACTTAATTTTAATAATTTTTGAGGCATTTTGACAAAACATCTTAAGTCAAGATAAGAAAAAAATAGTTTTTATTAAATAATAAAATAAACCAAAATTAAAGAAAAATTTCGTTTTTAATACAAAATTTTAAAAACGGAAACCAAAATGTTTTTTTTAATGAAAGTTCGTATGATTAACAACAGTTTTTTCAACTTGTTAAATTTGACTTAAGATGTTTTGTCAAAATGCCACAGATTTTTTCAAAGAAAACTTTATAACTATTTCTCACGGCTCGATTGGAATGTTTTCTACTGGCCTTCATCATTATTTTAGGTATGGAATAAGTGCAATCAAGTGTTAAACAAACTGAAATCCAAAAAACTCTTTAATTAAAATTGAATATGGTAACCCTACATTTTGGTTTATGGCTAAAAGATAAAACAAAATATATTTATGCATGTTGATGATAAGTTGCATGTTGCAAATATGACACTAAGCGCCAGCTTGTAAAGTTTTTAACTTTATTGTTATTGTTATTATTGTTTGAAAACGGTCCAGCAAACAACAACTGCATAAAAACAGCCACTTAATTTTTGAAATATGCCCCCTTTTCAAACAAACTTATAGGTTTTGGGGCACGAAGTCTTAAGGAAATAACTAATAAAAAGATTTTCTTGAAAGAAAAAAAAAGAAAAACATTTGAAACCAAAAAACAAAGTTGCATTTAAGTGCATAAAGAGTTTTTTTTTTGTTTAAAAAAAACTTTTAATTAACTTGAACAAATAATTTTTCGTTTGAATGAAAAAAGTTGGCCAATACTTTTGCATTTAGAAAATAAAACAAAAAATAGCTTAAAGAAAAATGTCGAGTGTGGTGTCAAACAAATTTGTCATGTCAACATGTTGTCAGTGGAAAGGAACCTGACAGTTGATATACAACCATGGGGATCAAAGTTTATTTAAATAATTTTTGTGTAGCAGCAAGAAAAAAAATGGTTGCGTTTAAACTTAAACTTGAGACAATGAATGAATTTTTATTTTTAAGAGATAAACAAAATTTGTTCATTCTTAAATTTGTATAGTTTTTTGCATTTTAGAAACTCTAGCTTTTTTTTTTTTAATTTAAAAATATGTAGTGGCAAAGTATTTGCATGCAACATATGCAATATCATCACAGTATTGCATACAACATTAACATTAATTCAAATCTATTTGCCTGCTTCTCATGCTTCCTTTTTTTTTTATTAAATTCGTTTTTATCCAAATATAAAATTTGTCGCAAAAAATTTAGTTTTTTTTCCTTTTTTATTTTGTGGTTGCAGGTTTTGTACTCAAAGAAAAGTGGGCGTTGCAACATTTTGTGATGGTATTTTTATATTTTTGTGTATGAGTATCGTTGCAAATTGAATTGAAAATGTTTGTTCATGTTTTTTAATTTTATTTTCATTTTTGTTTCTTTTTTTTTAAAAAAAATGTTAAAAAAAAAAATGTTTTGCATATAAGAATGTTTGTATTGGGTAAATTTGTGTTTGTGTGTTTATAAAATAATGCGGAAATTCTTTTTTCAAAATACCGAATAAAAGAAAATTATTCAAATGTATTCATACATGTGTGTGTATATTTGTACGTTTGCGCTAAGCTGTTTATATTTTTTGTATTTGAGTTTAGGTTTTTGTTTTCTTTCTTCTATTTATTTTAAAATTTATTTAAAAGTCTACAACCAACCATGATAGAAAAAATTAACTTGTTAACGCCCCTTTTTTTCTATTTATAATATTGAATTATTGCCAAGTTTCTTAAGTCGTTAAACTGTACAAAATTTTAAATCATAAATAAATTTTTTAAAGAAACTTAAATGCTAAAAACTGAAAGAAATTTTAAGTTTTCACTTGACAACAATTTTTATAAAATTATTGGAAGTTTAATATTTGTCCTGAAAAAACAAAGATCCGATTTAATTTCTGCAATAGTCATGCAAAATTTAATTAAAATCGTTTAGTCCGTTTAGAAACTGGTCGTTCTGTACTTTTTCAAAAATGTGGGAAGAAATGAGAATATGGACCTGGACCATGAAACAAAGAAAACAAGATAGCGCGTTGCGAAGGTCCGTCAACTTTTTACTCCAATTTTGACGCCATTTTTTTACGTCACTGTATGTAGTAAAGAGAGTTAAATGTAAACAAACATTCATCATACCACATACACGTGTTTGTGTGATCATGTTTGTGCTCATTTAATACTATGACGAACATGCGTGGAAAATACTGTTTTTTAAATTTAAATGCACTATCTGTTTATTGTTGTT
The DNA here is from genome assembly GCA_949318255.1 of Pollenia labialis. NCBI lineage: Eukaryota > Metazoa > Arthropoda > Insecta > Diptera > Polleniidae > Pollenia > Pollenia labialis. The sequence continues at coordinate 122,589,265 of OX439142.1, forward strand.
TCATGGACCTGGACAAGATGTGGTTTCATCACGATGATCCCACTTGCCACACAGCCAACGAAACAATGGCTCTTTTGCGCGAGAAATTCAATGGCCTTGTTAATTAGTCGCCACGATCATTTGATTTGACACCGTTGGACTTCTATCTTTGGGTATATTTAAAAGAAAAAGTGTATGTCAATAAGCCAAGAAAAATTCAAGAGCTAAGGGATGAGATAATTCGGTACATGAACGACATTAAACCTCAATTATGTCTTAGAGTCATTAAAAAAAAATGGACCATCGGATAGAGGTATGCCACCGAAGCCGTGGCGAGCATTTGGACGACAGATTCTTCTTTTATAATAAAAAATATTAAGATAAATCTCTAAAAACTTTTTGTTATACGTATTTTTCGTTTAGCTGCACATTCAAGTTTGCACGAAAATTCATGCAGGTACGCAAAATATTCTGTTACGCAGTATTCACTTGCCTGTATTAATGTGCCCTTATGTAACATTTTTTTTTTTCTTATTACAAAAATAGATTTAGGAATGCTATCTTTATTTTAAACATTTTTTTTATACAGTTTTAAATACATATAATATTTGTAATACAACTAAATTTTCAAGCTTGAGGTCTTTTTTTATTTTATATAAAAAACTTTAACGTTTATTTTTAACCAATATTTCGGCACTTCTTTGAGTGCCTTCTTCAGGGTTCTTTTTTAACAAAAAATTAACAATTTTTTTTTTTTTTTTTTTTTTTTTTTTTTTTTTAAAATTGTTAATTTTTTGTTAAAAAAGAACCCTGAAGAAGGCACTCAAAGAAGTGTTTATAGTGTTTATATATAAAACAATTCATTTAAAAACAGGTTAAAGTGCATTATTTGGCTGTGCTGAATCATTGATACCCTTCACCGACATGTCGCGACAGTTCGAATATGTCAGGAGTGCGCTCTAGATAATATTAATTAAAAAAGAAAACGGGCGTCAGCATTACACTGGTCTCGGTTTAGACCTAGTTATATTAAATTATTGACCGGCAGTCAGAAAGTGTTATGCTTTTGTTTAGACATTTTAACTAGCTTGAATAAAATATTATGATTCGTAACAGTTTAAACAGAATTAAAATGATTTTCAGGAGGGGAAATTGTATTGGACCCATGGAAAATTATGAACAAATCATCCAAAAATTCTGAAGAGTGATTTCTGGTGATAAAAAAGCATAAATTAGAGTAAATTTCAATACAGCAGTGTAATTAGTCAGAGTATGGGATCTTAGGTAAATTATGGACCGTATATCACAAAATTGCATGTCATATTTTCTGGCCATATGAAGCTAAGTTGAAACAAATTTTACCGCAATATTAGGCGCATTTAATTAATTTCCCAGAGATGGGTTTATATGTGGCCTATGGTAAATTTTGGACCGATCTTCACGAAATTTAAGAGGATAATTTCCAGTCGTATAAAACGAATTTGTGCAAAATCTTAGCTTTTCCAACAAATCATCTTTTTAGGGGGTTGGTTCCACATTTTGATTCACAGCTCTGATCCTACTGAACAGATATTGCTGGATTTCAATCTCAAACTGCTTACTCAGAAAACACTATCAGTAGTTTTTTATCAATTAAAAAAATTGTTTAATTTCAATTAAATTAATGTGATAATTGAATCAATTATTTTTGTTTGTTAAAAGAAAATTAAAAATATAATTTTAATTTAAGTTACATTTTAGTTGTTTGGAAATAAATTTTTAATTAAAATAGCATTTAAATAACAAACAATCTTAATTGATTTTTTGTTCGTTTTAAATAATATTATTTAAACTCGTAGAAACCTTATTAAATCGATTAACACATTGTTTGAAACGGCAAAGTTTTTTGATAATTTTTTTAATTAAAATTTAAAATATAATTTCTTTTAAAAAAATCACAATTTTGAATTTTTAAAATTTTTAGTAATATATCATTTGTGTAATTGTTGCAAAATCAACAAATTGTTTTCATGATCTTTTCTGTATAATTAATTAATTATAAGCAAAATGACACCATGTTTGTTCTTTTCTTTTGAGTTTGTCGAAATTGAGCGTGTTTTCAAAAGACGGACATGGACTTAGAATTACTCAAGGAGCCAGAATATATATACTTTATGAGGTCTTAGATGTACAATAAAAAACTGTCACACGGAATGACAAACTTAGTATGTATATATTTTTCATAAAATAGCGATTGATTTTGTACCTAAAAATAACATTTTGTATTAAAAATAAACATTGTTGACCAAAAATCGAATGCTGTTATCCACAATATGCACTTTAGCAAAATGAACGTAGGTACAAGTTTTTTTTCTAACAATATTTAGCCATCATGCACAGTGCTTTGTATTTTGTGCAGATAGGCAAAAAATGCAGTTCAGTGAAATGCAGCTAAACGGAAAATACTGTATTTACAATAAGCTTCGTTTATTTTTGGTTGGACCACCCTTTATTTTGATAGCAGTAATTTTGCTATTAAAAAATTTCTTAAAAAGACTTTTTGTTGGTGTGTCTAATTAATAAAAAGTTTATTAAGAGCTAAAATAACGAATTTCCTGTTTAACTTATCAAATTGACTTTGATAAATCTTCCAAAAAATCAACCAATTTTTTTCCTCATACTTAAAAATTTTGTAAATTTTTTTTAAAAATATTAGAACATTATTGCCAAAAGCTATATTTTGTAAATAATTTATTTAAAAAAGAATGTGTAAAAGTAGCACATGCTCTCTTAAAGCACTCTAAATGCTCTATAGCTTCAAGCTAACAAATATAAACTAGATTTAGCTACCGAAATGAAAAACTCTATTCGTTGACCACTCTATTTAAGTTAAAATACATGTTGGTATACATAAAAAAAATTGCTTAAATGTAAAAAATTTTATAAATAAATATTTCTGGCAATATAATTTATTTGTTTTGTTTTGGCTTTTTTACTACCAAAATTGGTAACAGCCTTAAATGCCAAAACAAAAAGCTACTGGTATTTTAAAACTTAAACGATGAAGTACTAAATAAAAAGCAAAACATTTGCTTACAATATTTTCCCCTGCAAAAATAAAAAAACTTACTAACGAAGCTACAAACTTTAAAAAGAAATATGTCTACATTCACTTGAAATCTTTGTTGCAGCAAAAAGAAAAATGTTTTAATAAAAACGGCGACGTATTTTTATTTTAATTTATTTTTTATTTAATTTTTTTTTTTTATTTTCTGCATTTAAAAAAGAAACCACATCAGTCAGTAGTAGCTGCTACAGTAGCCACTTCTTATGTTAAGGTTAACCCACTTGTATTTCACTTCATTTAGTTATATATTTTGTGGCAAAACTCTTATTTACGTATTAATACTATTTGCGGTGCAGATACATTTAAAATGCACAAATGTGAGTTTAATTTCAGCTGCCAACTGTTAAACGAATGAATGAACCAACGAACGAACGAAATTGAATGAAAGCGATGAGCTTGTAGTTTTTTGTTTTTCTATCCTTCTACTCGTAGTATTCCCTTAAACGTACGTACACCCAAAGAAAAATTCACTTTAAATTGTTTATGCAAAACATGTCAGTTTGCCACAAGAGACCTGGCAACCGAAAACCATTGAAAACGATTTAATTTTTTTTATTTAAACCGCATCTGAACGCTACCACAACGCTTCGTACTCAAAGTTACTTTTCTTTTCTTTTTTTTTTTTTGTTTAAAGATATTTGGTGCAATTTTTATATGTGCCTTCAGTTGAGACTGCGGGATATCAATGCCCACATAACGCCATTCACACATGTGTGACCAATAACGACCGCAATCCCCAAGAGTCGAGTTTAAAAGTTTCTTCCAATTGTCTAAATGAAGGAAACAAATCGTAAATGATTATTAATGCGCTGGCCGTTTTGAATGTCTGTCCGGGCATTTAATGGTCGGAGAGGAAGATCGTATAATATACTCGTAGCATGTATAGTGCCATAAGTCAATAAAGTGTTAACACTAAGGACTGGATTAACGGATTCACAATAGTCAAAACACAATTGAAAAAATGGTTAAATATGATAAATTTTTTTTAAAGACCAGAAGTTTATTAGTCTTGTATGTACCCGATCATACCAAACCCCTGATATCGGGCGTACAATTGTATGGGGAACTCGCGAAATAATGGCCTACTTAAATCAATCTCATTTTCGGATTATTTCAAGTAAGAAATCGGGTATTGAATATGGATAATTTAAGTATTTTGCGATTCAAAATCCGTACTTGATCAGGGTTGTTAGATGGGACGATTTTTCGTCATTTTGATGATTTTTTTTTTAGAAAATGCAGTAAAATGACGATTGACGATTTTTTTACTAAAAGTAATAGTGTTTTGGTGATTTTCTGGCATATTTACAATTATGTATGTTAAGAACATTTGAAAACGTAAAAATCATTTTTTCGAAATACAATAATTATTGGAAATTAAAAAGTGGCTTTCATTAGAAGCATTAGTAATTCGAATTCTACAATGAATGTCATCGATACTGCAAAAAATATACACTAGAGCCCCGATATGCGTCGGTCCTATTTGCGTCGCTTTTTAAAAATTGGATAAATCCGCTTTGCGTTTTTATGATTTCGATATGCGTAGCAACATACGATTGTATTTTTCCACTGAAGTCATAATAACTTGTGAGGAATTTATTATGAGAATTCCCATTTAATTCTGTTAGGTAAGTTATTCTAAGTATAGCTGCGTGATAGGAAGTAAGAAGTTAGTTCTTAAAAAGAATTTGTGTAGAAAAATGAATGCAAAGAGAAGCAAAATCATTAGTTTAGAACTAAAATTGAACATAATAAAACGTTTCAAGTCGGGTGAAGTCGACATTTTTTAGAAACCGGTTTTCGAATATTTCGGAAATTAAATTTATTTCTTTTACCTAAAAAGATAGAATTAAACCTAAGTGAATAAGACTATTTAAGGGGAGCCTTTTTGGTACTATTTTGTTCAACATCTGGTAATTTGATAAAATGGCGTTAATATTAACTAGACTTATGCCCAATTTTCAGGATTGTATTTAAATCTATATTAAGTTAATTTTCATAAAAACTTAAATAGTATTTAAATACAGATTGGGTTTTTGAATTTTATTTGAAAAGTCTTATTTAATTAAGATAAAAGTATGGTAACACTACTAAATACAAAAAAAAAATATAAGCAAGTGTTTTTATTTACAAGGTGGTCTGAAAAAACAGATGACTGTTAATGCTTTGCCTATTGTTGTTGTATTGTTGTGATATTGAGGCCACCTTGCTAAAATATTACAATGGAAACTTAAGTTGAAATTAAGTGTACCAAATCGGTGACTTAAGTTCCACTTAAGTTTTTAGTGAAGAAGAGGATTTTGTATTTAAAACGATTTTAAAAATAAATGTGTTTTAATATCAATCCTGAAAATTGGGCATTAGAAAAATAAAATTAAACATGCAATGTTCTGAATGGATGACAATCTATAAGGGAGATTTGTTTGTTCTTCGACTGGTATTTTCTGGTATTTTTTATATTGAATTACACAATTAATTTAACTCACGTGGAGAATAAAATATGAACCGGAGATTCAATCGATCCACTAAGAAGAAAAAAAGCTCGAAACACGCAAATTCAATTCCACGTGGAATACTGTGTTTTCTTCATATGTACTTAAAAATTTATGGTCGAATTTAGACCATTAGGCGAACACTAGTTTTAATAAAATGTTTTAAAAAATTAAAATAAATATATGTATGATATTGTTTTCTTAATTATAAATATGTGTGGTTGCGAAAAAAAATTGTTGCTCCACCGTGACAACCAGTAAAAATTTTGCTGCCTATTGTGAATGAATGAACAATGTTATTTTAAATTTCTAAATTTTATATACATATAAGCAAAAACTAAGGAAAAGGCAATTATATGCATACGTTTTTGGTGATGTGTGTATAACATAAAAAAATTGGACCAATTCTTGCGCGCAATTTTGTAGATAATTTTGGTAAATACATTTTAATTGTACTAAGGACGAAGTCTATGCAAATGGTGAGAATAGGTTTATAATTTCACATATTCCCCATAAAACCTTCTTTCGAAATTAAACTTTTTGTGTACCGCGGCCATCTAATTACGTTGCTATTAAGATTAAATTCGCCTCAAACAAGTTTTTAAGTTTTTTCTGCATATTTAATGCGCATAAAAGACTTTTTAGAGCATATTTCTGGTTTACCTTGTTAAAACAAAACCAGCGGCTTCACTAACTTATGCCCATTGAGCTGAGCTGAACTGGCAAATTGCTTTTTTTATTTTCTTGCAAAATCAATAAAACAATTAGTCGTCCATCAAGAAGCCACAATAATATTATGGTTGCCTCTAAACATGCTATGGTTAAATATGACAATAATATGTTTTAAAATTAACAATATTATTTTTCTCTTTTATAAGAGCAACATGCTATGGTTGAAAACTAACCACGCTATTATAAGTGTTAAACATATTTTAGTTATTATTAAACGTAACATGGTTGGAGGCAACCATAAAATGGTTGTGTCTTCTTGATGGAGGACTATTTTAAACATAATATGGTTGTCGGTGACTATAATATGGTAAAATTAAACATAGTACATTTAAAAATTTCTTTAAAAATAGTTTTGTTGGAGGTGGCCATATTTAAACATTTTTTTTTCACTGGGTGTCCCTTCAACTACATTTTGAGTCGGAAAAAAGCCCAAGAATTGCAGTAGGGAATGTAAGAAAAGATACTCTTACTGTTTGTGTTTTGTCAAAGCTTTGATATTGTTGCAAATCAGACTTGAGTGTTTGTAATTCTCATTTGATTAACAGTGTTATTTGTATAATATCTTAAGCTTTTCCGAAGCCTTTGGAATAAATAAGGTTTTCTCATGATCTGGTCTAAGCAACCAGTGAAATGCGCATAGAAACTACCCTACAAGAAATGAATGAGCGGGTAGTCACATTTTTCATTTTGGTGTTAAGAAAATAATAGAAAGAAATGACCGAAATTAAGTTTACTAAGAACGAAAATTGGGAATTTAGCATGCTTATTTATGAATAAAAAAGAATATAACAATTTTGTATTCCTGTAAAAAATATTTGATAAAAAAATACTTTATTTTATTTGAATGTTGGTTGATATTGTACACTAGTGGATGAGTGGTCTAATGCGCTGCACCATGGTGAAGAGGGTATAAGATTCGGAATTTCCTAGAATAACTTGTCTTAATTGTATATTATGCGTTTTTTTTTTGCAAATTGAAAGTATTTTTCTATATTTTGCATATGATTTAAACTTTGTATAAAATATATGGCAATATTTTAATTTTTCAGTACTTGTACCATTGACTAGAGCGAGTCTCTCAAAATTCCGTACGTGTTAAGTGAAAACAACGAAATAAACTCATTCTTCACTAACACAGTAGTAGAATAATCTGTAAATGTCAAGGGTTGTCACGTTTAAAAGTCCCTTAATTTTTCGAATATCTTGAGTTTGCTAAATTGAAATTATAAGGCATTATAAATGCAGTTAGCGTGCCATCATTTGTGAACTTGGTTTAAACTTCGTTTTCGGGAAGGCGTAATCTTTTTTTTCATAATTTTTGATCCCTCTCTCTGTCTTTCTGTTCTAGTCAATAGTGTATTGTGTCAGGTTTTGTGTGCAAAAAACCGATTATGCTCGGCTTCTGATTGATTAGAATGCTGTTCTCAAATTTAAACGATCACAAAATCTAAGCCGTTTTCATAGTCATAAGTTTCTTTTAATACAAATTTTATGGTCATTTGCATGTTTGTAAGTCTCTTTGAAAATCACAGCAATTTATCAACACATTTTGCAAAAATTAAATGAATGAATCGAGAAGAGATTACTAAAACAGACCGATAAACTCGGAAACTAAAGCATAAATTATTAAAAAAAAGTGTGTATGTATTTATGTATGTATGTATGTATATGATCTGTATGATATACATTTTCAGAATTGCATCTGCATTTCCAATTATTCCAAAAAAATTCAAATATATGTTTGAACATTTACCATCCGAAAGAATTTGGAAAAAGACGTTGAATTAAAGCTATAAAAACCAAAACAAAAAAACACACCACAGTCTTTAGAAATAATATAAGAGAAACAAAATATTAAGGATTTGCTTAACATATCATCTTGAAAATGGTGGGCTGTTTCGAGAGGTTGGCAAAGTTAACAACATTTGCAAATGGAAATAAGCTACAAAGCTGCTGTATTTTGCTACTGTTTCATAAACGAAATTTTATTTCGAATTTTTAATTTTTATTTTTACTTAGTAACATATTTTTAATTTTACTCAGTAACATACTTTTATTACATTTTAGTGGAAATAAAATTGTTAATGATATCTTTCTATTTTTTGTTTGTTTACGAAATTTTCATTAATCCCAGTGTTTTTTTTTTTTTTTTTGTTCGCTTTGTTGTTTTAAGACAAACTTCTGTCAACTCATGCTAATCGAGGTGTAGAAAAAAATAAAATAATTTATATTAAAACTAAATACATAAACAAATTAAGTGATTAGAGTAGCCAAAGAGCCAGGCATTATGATTAATGGCCAAATTGACATGTTATCAAAACTTTAATCAAGTAACTGTGTCGAGATAATCTCTTTTTCCTAAAAGCAACTCATATCTCATTTATAAGTATGTATGTATGTATGTATCTGACAAATCAACAAATTTATGTAATCAATCTAAATTTGTATCTGTGTGTGTGTGTGTATGTGGCTGTGAATGTGTGTGGCCAAAGGCAACAACAATTAAGATCTGATTAAAATAATCAAGACGAGAAACAAATAAAAAATATCAATAAAAAAATTATAATAAATTCAAGATTAAAATAAAAATTGCGTAAAGCTTGAGGTTAAAAGAAAATTTATATTGTCAATTTATTTTAATAAAAATTTTAATAAATTTTCTGAAAGACTTTTGTAGGTTTTTTTTTTACTTAATAATTTACGACTAGCTAAATATTTTTAAATTTAAATAAAAAATTATCTTGAAATTAATATGATTTATGGGATTAATTAGTACAAAAATAAATATTCAGAGTGTTGGCAGTTGAAATAAAATAAGTCTCAGCTATAAGGCAATTAATAAAAAGAAACAAGCCAAATAATTTGGGCAATTCTATGATACCCAATAAAATAAAAATAAACAGTAAATATCGCTCCTTAGTGTTCGTTTCGGTAGATTTGTGGAAAACACAACCGCTTATAGTGTTTGTGTAGAAAATCAATAAAAAAATAAAGTTTCCCTGTTTGTCAGCTTTCGAACACAAAAATACATAATACTCTTACTCAACAAGAAGATGAGAATATGTAATTCCGTTCGGTTTTTTTTTAACCACAAACTTCATTGTGTTTGGTTCAGCTCATTAATGTTCGTTCGTTTCTGTTATACGTAGCGCCCTTTTGGCTGGTAAAAAAACCAAAATTTTTGACAAAAACAAAATACACATGGGAAAAAAGCCAGAAAAATAATTTTAGGCAAACAAAATATATACACAATACACACACATGCGATTCGTGCTGCGATCGTTGCTAAAAATTTTTGTTTGTTCAATTCTTTATCAACATTATAATGTAATGTTTGTCTTCAGTACCACTATAATTGTTCTGTATTTTTTTAACGAAGAACAGAACACTACATAATGTTCGGCTCTTTCTTGAAAATAGTAACGAACGGTATTAAGGGTTGTGGTCGTCTACACAAATACTAAAAAAATAGATATCGATCCTGGGTGTGTGAGCCAAACGCTAAATAATGTTCTGTTAATTTTCTGGTTTGAAGGCAACTAAATGATACTGTTGTTAGACTATAACAATTATATGTTTGTATTGGACCGTATTATGGGTTATTTTAAACATAATACGTTCAAAGTTAATAATATCTGGTTTAAAATATTCACCCCTGTCGTGAATAACAAGTGGAATTTATGTTCCCATGAAAATTTTCATTCGCCTCGAAGCGAAAAAATCAATCCTGAATCTTAATTGAAACATTTTCACGCTATCAGTTCCAGTGAATGTAAAAAATAGAGGAAAGATTAAAACAAATTAAAAATCAATGTAATATATTTTAAAGGAAAGTTAAAATAATAAATGTTCAGTGAATTTATTAATTTAGTACACATAATTAATGAATAAATAAACAAAAAAATATTATGCACTCAGAAAAAAGAAAACAGTTGTTAAATTAGCATGGAGCCATCATAGTATTTGTATTTGTATTTATTAAATATGATTTTCTAACACAACAAGACATAATATCTTATAAATTACAGTATTCGAATCTGAAAAGTTAACCATACATTGATTTAATTAAATTTAAATAATTATAAAATAAAATAATGAAAAATAAATAAAAATTAACTAAATAAATAAATTAATCAATAAATAAAAAAAAAAAAACAAAAGTAAAAAATAACGTTTAAAAAAAAAAAAAAAAAAAAAAAAAGTTTAAGAAAGATGTTCTTTAAGTAATTTTCTGAACCTCATTGCGTTGCTAGTGGTCTGCAAATTATCAGGGAGTTTATTCCAGAGACGGATGCTAAGAATAAAGAACTGACATTCAGAAGCGTGGCTACGATATCTAAATTGAATCAACAATTTACCTCTTGGTGATCTTGCAAATCGCAAGCGATCAAAGAGATACTTTGGTTCCTTTGTCATTATAATTTTATAAAGAAATATTAAGTTTTTGAAAATTAGGAAGTTATCAAATGTAATATTGAATATACGAATCGAGAATTGTGACACATGATCAAATTTTCTTAGTCCGAAAACGTATCTAACGATGTTGTTAAAAGTTGTTTTAAGTTTCCTCATATCCCCTGAGTTACAACCAGCAAATATTTCGGATGAATATAAAAGCGTTGGTAATAAATACGTTTCGCAAGTAATAATCTAACTTTCGGCGGAGTAAAGTATTGAGTTACCCATAAGCCTCGTAGCATGCCGTAGGTTCTACCACAGGCTTGTGTTATATGATCTGACCAAGTTAAACGCTTATTAAATTTCTGCAAAAAAAAATGGACTTAAATCAACATTGTTCATTATTGAATCCATAAAATCCAGTTTCACTTGCTTTGTGTAGAAACAACAACCATACTACAAGAAGAAAACCATATTTTTTTTTGTTATGTTGAAAATAACTCATGAAAAGAAGAAAAAATTCCCGTATTCTTTATAAGGATTAGTTAGTAAAATACTTCCAATATTCAAACAGAATGATGACAAAACTATAGCGGCGGGCCATTCTGCTAGTGTCTAAAATTTGTCATTGGAATTCTGCAAACAAAGGGGAATTCAACAAAGGTGCAACATATGTAGTAGAAAAATAAATAATACAATTCTCTCTTTCTCTCTCTGGTACCGGGGGTAAATGTTTATAACTATTCTAAAATAAATACATAATTTGTTGTCTCAAAGGCTTCTTCTCAGTATTATTTCACAGTCAAATCAAAGTGTTTCTGTATTAAATTCACGTTGTTTCAACTTGAAAGAACATTCGTTCAACGTGATTCGTAGTATTATTTCAATATCAATGTCATTTTGCTCTAAATTTGCTGGAATGTTAAATTAAATTAAAAAAATGTTGTTTGCAATTTATTGCAAAATCATGTTACCATCTTTTAGATCATTTTACATTGATTTTGTTGCTGTGCGTGGTTATTGATTTCAGGCATTTGTCAATAGCGTTTTTTGACGGCGGTTGTAATTGTATTAAGCTTTGTTTTCTTCCCGTTAATGTTATGCTCCGCTTTTAAAAGTTTGTCATTTGCTTGACCGTGAAGTCAATTATATTGAATTCACTTCCTAGTCCACAAGGACCTTCATCAGCATTCAGTTCGTTTTCCTTGTTTGTGCTGCTTTATAAACTTTCATATGTTTGAATCAATAATTAAAAAAATAGAATTCGAGAATTTTAAGTAAAGCAAGCAAGTAAAAAGTATTCAACAGCGGCAGACAATCAAAGCAACTATAATTTTGTTAAAATTTATTTTACCAATTGTTGTAGCAAAAATCCTTTAACCATAAAACGGGCATGTTCTGACAATCGCAAAACGCTTAACATTTGTGATTCTGACATAAAATCGCATAATACCATAATATGTGTTCTGTAAATCGCAATGGCAAGAAGTTTAGCGACTTCAAATCGAAAAAGTGTTGTGCCCAAGGGAACTAAAATATTTTTAAGAAACTATGGCAGATCGTAAGCAAAACGCATAAGCTTCAAAACACCATAAAATAAATCTTTTTCGAATGGTGAACACAATTGTGATTTTAACCGACAAATCGATTTAGAATTTTACAACCTCATCCTTCGCTTACAGAACACTTTTGTATAGAAACTCCTTGTAGTTCGTTTACAAATTATTTTAATACGTTTTTGCTTTTCGATAATATGATATTTATATAAAAATATTGTACGTACCTGTTATCATGCCAGGATAACTGTCCTAGAAATAAAAGAAATGCTATTATTATAAATACACACACCTACTCCCATTTTAAATGGGACACCTTTTAAAAATACTATGTTAACATCCATACATATGTTCAATATTTTATGAAGGTTCACCCAGAGAAAAAAACACCACTTTTAAAGAAAATGTTAAACATATTATGTTTAATTTAACCATATCATTGTCACCCGACAACCATATAATTGTTAAATTAGGCCTCAATAAAGAGGCCACAAACATATGTATTATGATTGCCCCCGAACATGTTATGGTTAATAAAAGCTATAATATGTTTTACATTTATAATAGCATGGTTGGTTTTCAACCGTACACTCAAAAAATTATGTAGTTAAATTCAAACGAAAATTCATTTGAAACAACTTAAAATTCATTTAAAAAACGGATCATCTACATTTCATTTAAAACAAATGATTTTTACATTCATTTTTAATTTTTTTATTTATTAAACAGCATATTCCGTAAAATTCAATAGTTTTTACTTTTAAAAAATATATTTAAACCGAAAAAAATCAAACTACATAGCAAAATAAATACGGAAAAACATTATTTTTTGGTAGTTTGTTTTTTGAATAACAAACACAAATGTTGAAAAATAAAATTATTCGTAAAATAACTATATTTTTATTCAATTTTAACAGTACGGAAAACGAATTTAATAACACACAATCAGTTACTGTAATAATTTTATAAGTGTAACATGTTGCTCTTGGAAAAGAGAATAGTATTTGTTAATTTAAAAACAAGTTATTGTCATATTTAACCACAACAGGGTTAAAAGCAACCATAATATGGATATGGCTTCTTGATGGATGACAAATTCAACCATAATATGGTTGTTGGTGACAATAGTATGGTTAAATTAGACATAGTAAATTTAAAAATTTCTTTAAAAATAGTTTTGATGGAGGTGACCATATTTAAACATGTTTTTTCTCTGCGTGTATGATTAAAATGCGGTAACTTAATTTATATAAAATTAAATTAACTCAGGCTTTTTTGTTCAGTTCTAAACATATCAACATAAAACTTTTTCTATCTGCCCCACTTGCAGCCATATTAAAAAAATTTCAATAAAAATAAAAAATTAATTTTCTTTTTGTTTTCTTTTAGGTAAGTTAATGATTGGTTTAAACTCAAAATGCAAATTTTGGTAAGTTATAATGATGAAAAAAAACAATTAATCTTTTAAGGTTCTGTCATCGTTTTTAACTTATTTTCGATTTTTAATTTACACAAACACAGGCATATTTGTAAAATAATTTTTATTGCAAAAATTTGGATATAATTCAAGTAATACCAATTAAATGATTAATGATTGATTTGTAGAGACTTGACCTTCAAACTCTTCAGTCTACTACGTCAATGTAAAAACGCGTTAACGACAATCCGCGGTGATGCCTAACCCTGGTGCGCGTCTCTGCTTATACAAATTGCTTTGACAATGAACAGAAAAATAAAAAGTTAAAGAGGAATTTTAAATTCAGTATAGGTTACTTACATGTATAATTGTTAAAAAATTGTGATTTAGTTTCAATAATAAACTTTCATCGCAATTGTTGCATTATAAGCAACCAAATCTTTTAAAAATGATTTCAGTGTTAGCAGTGCAGTAAAAAGCTGCAATCAACTGGCATTGTGATTTTAACAAAACTGATTTCGTTCTTTGATTTCAAATTAATTGTAATTGTAATTTTTAATGAAATGTAATAATTATTTGAATTGTAATCAATTCGATAGCAAAAATTTTTTTGTTAAAATCATTCGATTGTGATTTTTTAATTGCACTTAGTGGATTTAATTGAAATCTAATCGATTGCAACCAAAAAATATTTAAATTTAATTAATTAAATTTATAATTTTAAATGCAAAAAAATAGCAATCATTAATGCGAAATCAAGTGATAACAATTAAATCGATTGCATTCTTTTACAACTCTGAGTGGTAGGTGGCCACTGGGAGGTTGGGAAACATTCTGGCAGGTGCCTCAGCTGCCACAAACGAGAGATAAATTAAACCAATTTTCATCTTTTCCGGAACATTTCCCAGCGCGAAATAAATTTCATGGAAAAAAGATTAACTGGGTGAATTGGATATCTAAAATAGCCCAAATTAATCTGAGCCTTATATTTCGATCAGACTACTTTATTAAGATACTTAAACGTGAATGGATCTAGTAATTAATATATTTAAAGTCAAATCATAAAGTGAAAGAAACTTCCAGGGTGTTCCTGGGATACACATTTTAGAAATTTAGCAATAATCTAAAAAACGTTAAGACGAACTTTTAAACGTGGTCGTGAAATAGGACTTAATGTTCGAAACAATGGCCATTGAAATCAAAATAAAACGTATTTTTAAACTTGGGGGTTTACCGCGTGTTTCGATTCGAATGAAGTAATTTACGAGTTTAACGATTTTCGTACTCGTATGAAACTATGGCAGAGTTGTATTTGCAATAAATGGGAAATTTTATTAAAAGTTGTTGTTCGTTAAAGAGAGTTGCGCTTTTATAAAGGATTTTTTGTTTTCGGCCATTGAAAACAATCAGTTCGAAAATCGTAATACACAGTACAAATGGTTCGAACTCGTAAATTAATTCTTTCGAATAGCAATACTCGGAAATTCTCCCAATTTCAATTAAATACTCGACGAAATAAGCTTTCGTGCTTTTGAAAATCACTTCTATTTTTATGTATTTCTTTTAAGAATTGTTTCTTTAATCTAAGAATATCATAAATTTGGAACAAAAAACAAACAAAAATAAGGTTTCTGACTTAAGGCTCAATTAGCAGGGAGTAGCAGTGACGTTGCAAATCAGCTGCTTCATTTTGTTGTTTGGAAAGCAATTAGAACGATTATAGGTCGCAGTAAGATGTTACATCTCTATCTGTAATGCTGGGTACAGACAGTGCAATCTACATCAATTCAATCTGAAAATATCAAAACTTTTTGATGTTGATGAAATCTAGAATGAATTTAATTTGCTAGCTTGCGTAAATAGATTGCATAGAGTGTACTCAGCATAAGAAATAAATTGGTCTTACTTGTTTACGGTAAGGTTCAGTTACTGTTACTCCCGGCTAACTAAGCTTTAATTCTGGGCTCAGAATTTCAAAAAGTGTTATTTTATATTTTATGGCTTAGAATCACTATATTGACCTAACAAAGTGTCTAACTTTATGTTGCTTTATAAGAGAATATAAAAAGCTACCGGTCAAAGTCATTATGATATCGAAAAACTTTCGCTTAGAAGTTAGCAAAACTCTACACGTCGACTTTTTTATGGTGAAATCCAAGCAAAAACGAATAGAAGATCTGCGCAACATGTGCCTCCGCAAGCAGTCCGCCAGAATTTAGTCGGTCACTTGACTGAATGTGCGAACAAAAATTCAACGCAACTGTTAAAAATGTGCTTGATTTACTTAGAAAACGAGTTCTAGAATTTTCGATCGTCTTAACTAATTTGATTAAAATACATAAATATGAAATGCACCTTGTTACTTCTGCCATCCACTGTAGGTCGTTGTTGACTGAAAGCTGCACCTCTTTTTGTGAAATTGATTTTTTTTTTAAATTTAAAAATTAATTAGAATTGTGGTTATTTTGTTGAACTATTTATGGTTTTTAATCCAAATTTTTAATATTTTAATCAGGCTTAAGTTCATCAAATTTAATTTTCATTAAATTATTTTCATGAAGAAAGGAATTTTACAACATGAAACTTAATTAAAATTGTTATTGATAATCATTCATTCTTGACTAACCTGAGATTCGAACCCAGGCGGCTGGTTTCCTTTCTTCATGAAAATAATTTAATGAAAATTAAATTTGATGAACTTAAGCCTGATTAAAATATTTAAAATTTAAAAAATTTAAAAAAAAAATATTTTTTTAATTTTTTATGCGAATTAATTTAAAATGTGTAATTTGGAGATGTTACGTTATAGAGGGTTTACTGTACTCAGGACTAAAACTTCTTAGTTAATCTTCTTTGAAAATTTGACAATATTTCGACTAACTTTTATAATTCATCAATCAATATTATATAGAACTTGTTAATAATAGAATTCCTGGGAAACTAGATTTCAGCAAATTCAAGAAATAATTAAAAGATTGAGTAACAATTTTTAAATAACCAAATTCATTCAAAAGGCAGGCTTCTGGCTGCCACTTTGGCCAACTCCTAAAAAATGCTCAAAATCTCATCTCTACTTTCGTAAATTCCAATAATTACAATAAATCAAATTTTTTTAAAAATTATTTAAATTTCTATAATTAAAATAAAAAGCAACTAACAAATTTCGTGATATCTTTTTTATTTTTTAATTGATTAACAACGAAAACAATAAAAATCCTCATAAAAAACAAATAAACAATAATTATTACTTAAGTAAAATATAAGAAAAATTAACAAGAAAACTACAACAGCAACTCAAAAATATAAATAAGAAAACACAAAAAAAAAATATTTAATTTAAACAATTTATGATCATTTAACAAGTCTTGTCATGATTAGAGCCATATAAAAGCTTTAACTTTAACTACCAAAAATATCAAAAAAAAAAAAAAAATTTAAAAGCCTGTCTGGCAAATGACGAAAACAGTCCGTTAGACTAGATGCCAGTTAGTCAGTCATTTCATTTCATATATTAGCCAGTTAGCTAACCATAGTAATCTATTGCCAACTAATGTTACCAACAGTTAACAACATAAACACTTTGAACACTCAACTGGTGTCTGAGAGATCTTTTTCTTAATGTTGTTGTTGTTGTGTAATTTAATGATCGAAAAAATGTGATCATGTAAACAATTCGTTTGGGCCAAAAAGAAACACCATGGAGGAGAAAAACTAAGGCGCAAAGGAGAAAATTACAACCTGATAAAAAACGTTAAAATAGTTTTCCAAAAAAAAAGAACCAAACACATTAAAAAGTTCAAGCCAACTCTTCAAGTGTTAAACAAAACTAAGAAGGAAAAAATCTTTAAAAACCCGGCACAAAAACGAATGAGTGGGTTAAAATATCACAGGTTAAAATTTGTGACTTTTTTCCAAACTCCTCTACGTGTTCTTTATATATTTAATGAATTTCACTTAAGCTCATATTCGGTTATTCATCGTGAGCCAAAAAGTGTTGGTGGTTTCAGTTTCCTTTTGTAGTCACATCTAAAATAATCCGTACTTTACTTTGTGCCAACAACAACTAAAAAATTATCTATTTAATTTGGATATATTTCATCAAACATTTATGAGCGTTATTTTTTTTTTGTTCGTTTAAATTTTTGTTTGTTAGTTGGCTTCATAACGATTCTATAATCTATCATTGCTATTGGCCATTTAATGGGTGTTTGAAAACAAGTAACAACAAAAACAAAAAACCCTTTATTACCACTATCACACTGACTGGCTTGCTGTCGATGTTGTCGACTGCCAAGACGAATATTAAGAAAACAATGTAGAAAAAAATTGTTTTTTAGAGAAAAGATAAGATTTCGTGACGAATGTGGGAATTTACAAAATGACGCCAGTTTGGGTAACCGTTCCATGTACAAGTGAGTAAGTAAGTGACTGAATGACTAACTCACTAGCTCTTAACAATGATGTAGGAATGATGCCTTTAAAACGTACTTGTTTTTTTTTTTGATGATTACAATCAACATCATCATCTACGTTTATCATCTGGCTTATTCAGTATAGCCAGCTAATAAAGTATGAAGCACTTAAAAGCCACAAACTATAAAAACAATTTATAGCTGGAAGATAAATCTTGCTTTAAAGCACTAACAAAAATAAAACGTGTTGGGGGATTTAAGAAATCACCTTTTTACAAATAGAGTTTAAATTAAATTAATGTACAACCTCTGACACGCAATAATTATTTTATTTTGAATTTTGTATTTATAAGTAAATTAAGCAGGACTCAAAGAATTTCTTCTACTTTCGTCTATTATACCGGCGATTTATTGCTTTAGTAAATGTTTAGATTTTTAAGAACATATTTTTGCTTATTTTGATGTTTAAAGCATATCGAGCCTTTATCGCAAAAAAAAGCTTAAGCGACTTCATTTTCAATTTTCTTTTTTTTTAATTTTATGAAAGGATTTTACATTAAATTTCATCAATAAAAGTTAAATGGCAAAATTTTCTACAACATTTTAGTTGCTAGGAAGATATCGTCCATATTATTTTTTCGACACTGTATATGCATGTTATTTTTGCATATTTTCTGAAATGGGTGATCACATATGGGCACTTCCTGGGGTCACGAACGTACGTTCGTACGCGTTTGATGCACAATAATATAGAAAACAAAACTTTACCTAGCATTTTTTTTTTGCGATTCCATAGTATTTGGGTAGCTCTATTGGGGTATTCACAAGGTAGTCATAACGTTGTAAAGTCATATGTCTTAAAATAATTACAAGAAATATATATGACTGCTGTGGGCGACCGCTAGTAATTTTGTCTTCTACTGTACAGTTATGACGTATCAATGAACACAGCATTAAATTTTTTATTTTGTTTGAAACACAACAACATTAATTTTAAACAATTGCAATATATTATTTAAGACATTATGACGATATGACTTGATAGCACACCTTGTGAATCCCCCATATTTTTAGTGCAAAATATGGATTTCATCGAGTTTAAGTTTTTATCATGAATATTCAAAAGTGATAAATTTATTTTAAAAGTGTATTAGTGTAGGTCTCTATCCAGTATTTTTACAATAAAATGCCTATATTGGTTTTTTTTTAATTGTTATAAGCGCCGGTCGCGAACGCAGGGGTCACGAACGTACGATTTTTCCATATGTTTTTTTAATATTATCACCATGCTTTTTCCCATAAAAATCTTCAAATTTCTTTAACAGAAAACTTAACACTCAATTAACAATTGATTGCAATTTAGAGATTATGAAGAAAGAGTGCAAACATAACATGTTTTTGTATGTAAAATAATTATATAACAATGTCTTTAAAAGTAGCCTAAAAATATAAAATTTTCCAGTTTCAAGCCCAACTTCCTCAAGTAAAACAGCTGAGATATTCTATGAAAACATTCTATTATAAAACCATAGATTTATTTTATAATAATAAACAATAAAAGACGATGATTATCTACATATTACTTTGTCATCCTCGTTGACCTTTCTAAGGAAATGCTCATATGTGTATTTTTCGACATGACTAAAGCTACGGTCACACTTATTAAATATTTGACCAAATAAGCGTAACGCCTTCTTTTGTTAATAGTTATTGAGATTTAAAACTGTGTTAGTATCACAAATCAAGCTAATTATACTACTAGACATAGCAAAAAATTGTTTTTTGTAAGATGTGGTATTATTATCTAAATAAATATTTGAATTGAAGGAAACTAAATTGTTTGTTGGTCCCGCTTTTTCGCCAAATATATGATAAGTGTGACCTAGCTTAAATTAGTCAAAAACAAGCTTATTTCTGATCACAACAGATCATTTGCAATAGAACATTATGTACTCTTATGGAACACACCTACATAAGTCTTACAAAAATATGAAACCATTTTTTGTTAAGAAATCGCTTGCTTAATTGCAAAATATGAATAAAATATGCATATGCAAGCTGAAAATGGATTTTAATGGATTTTTTTTTAAGAAAAGGTAAATCATATTATTGGTTTATACTGCTCACTAAATATTAGAGCAAGCTCCAAGGAAAAGCTTTACGATTTATTACATTCCGCCAACACATATAAGTTTTAATCACTTGATACCCTTGAGCAACCGTCATATAGATGTCCATGCAAAAAGCAAGTTGTGTCCATCGGAATTTTTAAAAAAGATAAAAAGTACCAAAAGTACCAATTTTGTCCCTTTTTACCTCTTATAGATAAGCCAAATATTTTATCAGGACCTTATGTTATTGGTACAATTGTACTTTTTTTGGTATAATTTAAAACTAAAAGTACACTGGTACCCCCGTGACTCATTTGGTACCATTTCCAAATTTTTCAAACCAACATATTTATAATTGATATAAAATGGCAACTCGTATTTGCCGTCCAATGCAAATAATCTTGCGAAAATGCAAAATGTCGTAGCTTTTTTATGAAATCTTTGGGAAATTCTACTTTTTATTGTTGTATTTAACAAAACAGCTAATGATATTTTGAATTTGCTCTTTTGCAAAACTATTTGCACGAAACACTGAACTCCGCTATTGTGAATTGATTTTTGCACTTGTTCATTGCACGATTGCTTATGAAACATTCTAAATTAAGTATCAGCGGTAGCATATAAGCGTGCATTTTCTGATGATATTGACAAGTTTTGAAAAGATATATGAAACCACTTCTGTAAAAGTCCTACATAGTAGAAGAGACGAATTCCTCTCAATTCAAGATTTTTTTAGAACGAACTCATAATATTTTCAAATATTCGTCATAAAGATGGTGGTAACGTCAAGAAGTAATCAACAGAATTTTGGAACAGTGGGAGACCACTCCATTATTATTTTACTCCGAATAATTTTGAAGGAGATTTTGCAAGCGCTAAATTAACCGCATGATACAGGTCTGGCTAGATCAAATACAATTTGTTTGCCCTATTCTTGAATATTTTGGAAAACTAACTATTTTGAAAAACCCGGGGCGCGAAATTAATTTTTGACCTATGGTTTCTTTGGCAAAGTTTCTTGGAATAGAACAAGAATCGCGATGTGCTTTTGACGGGAAAAAATTTTACCCACCCTATTATTATGTATAGTACAGTCGAACTTCCGTATAATGAACTTCTATACAATGAAGTTCTCCTTATTATGAACTTAAGTCAAGAACACAACTTTTTCGTTCCACTTTCAATGTATTTTGATCTCCGTATAATGAATTTCCATACAGTGAATTTTTCTTTAAAATGAACAAAATTTTGGAACCAAAAATACATTTTACGTGTGTTTTTGTCTGCATATAGTGAACTATTTTTTACAGCTTTATTTCGCACTTGTTAGCAACACTATTTATTAAGAATATAAGAAATGTACCGTAAATGAAAACAAAAAAGTTAATGATTTGACTTTTAACACCAGCTGACCGAGTTCAGTGAACGAAAATGACGCACCGGAGTAGCATTTCTCTTGAAAAAAAGTTATTTGTAATTAATAAAGTTGAAGAAGGGACATCAAAGAAAAAAGATATAGCTAAAGAGTTTGGAATTCTTTCCAGTACATTATCAAACATTTTAAAAAACAAGTCAGTTATATGTAGTTCAAACAAAAATACCTGATCATTTTAAATAAATAAAAAATAAACAAAAAAATTTCTTTATAATGAAGTTTCTATATAGTGAAATAATTGTCTGTCCCCGTGGAGATTCATTATAGGGAAGTTCGACTGTAATTACTTTTTGTTTTTGTTGTATTAAATTTTTGTTGTTTAAAATAAAATAGTACTATTGGTGCCGAAAAAGTATGATTTTGAAAGTTCGTTGGTACGATATTGGTTTTCTCATTTATCATCCCTGCTCTATACCAAATTTATCGTAAAGAGGAAAAGTACCAAAGCTAAAAGGGTACGAAAAGTACCAGCTTTCCTACACTCATAAAATAATTACATTAACTGGTTGTGGGTTATTAAATTTGTTTTCCGTTCTGTTTAATACAAATCAAAATAATTTTCGTGGGAATACAAAATTTAATTTAAATGATTTTGTTATTCCCCATTTATCAAAAAGAGAAAAAGTACCAATTTTTCCCCGTTTTTAATTCTTTAAAAGTATTTTATATATTTTTTATGGTCCATATATAATCCCTCTACAAAACTTCATCCAAATTCATTAAGTCGTTTTTCGTGATTGCGCCACATACTAACTAATACACAAACATATAAATTTTCACATTTATAATATTAGCAGGATGAACCATTGCTGGCCCACCTCTGCTTTTTGTAAAAATCATGATTTTAATGATCATGTATCAATCAAACTTCGTGTATGGGGAGACGAGTTAGGAAAATCATTTACGTCGTTTATTATTATTTTTTTTTTTATAAATTTCTGTGTTTTTCTCAAACTTTACTAGATTTAAGTAACACAGCGTAACAAAATAATCAAAAAAAAACTACAACTAGAAAGAAAAACAAAACAAAATGCATGTCTATCAAACCAAAAAACAATCTTATACAATGATCATAAATGTAATAAAATCTTCTTTAAATCAATGATGAAAAGAGTATTAAACCAAAATAATAAAAAAAAAACAAGTAAAAGTGCAATATTCGGCTGTGCAGTATCTTTGATACCCTCCACCTGAAGTAAGAGTATTTCAGAAGTGGGATATATATGGAAAGAAAACTGGCCTTACAGTATTTAAATTCGTTGGGATTTAAGGAGTATTCTAAAAGTACGTTTTGTGGCCTTTGGTAAATTATTGAACGATCTTGCCGAAATTTGATCGTGTTTTTTCCAGCCTTAGAAAACTATTATATGCGAAATTTTACCATAAATAGATTGTTTTCCGAGAGCGGACTTTTTATGTGCCCAATGGTAAAGTATATACCGCTTTATTATCAAAGTTATTTTCGGGAATACAATACCGCTTCGTTGTATAATTTCTAGCCATTTAAAACCACCGCCTCCCAATTTAGGTTTGTTTTTTTTTCGAAATATCAATTTTTAGTGTGATTATTCCACATTTATCAAAGATCTACAAATCTTTTGCTACTTAACCGGTTGTGTTGGACTTTCTTCCTAAACTGCTAAAGGGTAGTTTACACTATCACACTAGTCTTGCTTATTTTGAGGAAAATACAACCCTGTCATAACAAGTTGTTAATGTTTTTTAAAGATTTCCAAACAATAATTAGATCATTAAAGTTATTTTTGGGAATAAAAAATTTATTTTCAATAAGATTTCTCTATATCGTGATTAATTTCCACTTATATCATTCAAATACTTTAAACTTGTGTGATGGTGTAAAACGGCCTTAAGGAGAACTAGAACGAATTTCACACAATTAATGATATTTTCTGTTGTGGGCATGTTTATTCCCGTAATTTCTACAAACAGATATCTAGTCGTGTTCGTACCTAACAGTTAACTTTACCTATCCGGTATCACTATGTTGCTAATTTCAATGCTAATTTTACCTTCGTGAATTAACTATCGAAAATCGATGGTGCAAAATACACTACAGTTTAACCCGTAGGTAAGAAATACGTTTTAAAATAATGAAAACGATAGATATCTATACACAGCTAGAGATCTATTTGTAGCAATTACGGGCATTAGAACTACCCTAGGATCCTGTATATAGTTTTATATTTTATTGGGGTCTTAAATGAATACATTAAAAAAAATTTCACACGGAATGACAAACTTAGTATACCCTCTTTATAACTAGTTTAAGAGGGAGGGTATATAATAATAATAATAATAAAAATAAAAAATTGTGTTGGAAAATTGATGGAATGCGTTTAACATACAAATCTGAAAATGCCTGCAACATGGGCGCCTGACACTGTCTGCCATCAGTTTAGACAGGGACAGGGAGTTTTGAGGTTTTGTGGTTTTATCAGACAAATAACGATTGTAAAGGATGGATGAGTACGGGAATAATCATCATAATGATGATTAAATGAAAATATCCAAAGACTATGACGTTGATGATTCTAATATGGTTAAGATTAATGAATAGTTTAAATTGTTTAAATAGCTGTGTCTGTCTGCCTGTTTTTGATACCTTCGTTTAATACTGGGCGTTTCAGTTTATCATTTTTTTTTAAAAGCTCTGTGCTTTTTTTCCTCAGCTATTGATTTAAATTGTGGTACTGTTTTGTTGCGGTTGTTTTTCAGGTTGTTAATTGAATTGAATGTTGGTTGTAAGTGTTGTTCTCAACTCTGTATTTAACTTTAATTTCTGTATTCTGTATTCCGTTTTTTCTGTGTTTTCGCTTTTCATTTGCTGTTGGTGAAATTAAAAGTGTAGTGATTTATTTTTAATGATTCCAAACTACAAATTCAACGTCATAATGTTTCTTTCCTTCTTACTTTGTAGGACTTTTGAACATTATCTGTGTTTTAGTTGTATCTACTATGTTGCCAGTATTAAAAGTTAAATTAAATCTAATCTTTATACATTCATCACATTACAATTATTGTGTTTATTTTAATATTGCAAAAAAAAAACAAATTATAATAAAAAATAGAATAAATAAATTGCATGTTTGTTTTTCTTTTGTGAGCCACAAAACATGTCATTTTAAAATTATTGTTAATAATTTTTTTTAGCTGTAAAATAACTTTGAAAATGTTTAGAAATTATATGATATTAAACATGAAAATATATTTGTTTTAACAAAATATTTTAAATGTTTAAATTAGATTGTTGTTAAATTTTTTTTTTAGATTTTAATAGTAATAATTCGAAAAAAACAACATGCTTGCTTTTTTAAATGTAAATGTGTTTATAAAATTTAATGATCAAGTTCAGTATTTAAAGTGATCGGAATATTTTTTTTTTTTATTATGTTGGATTAAATACGTATAACAACATAATTATAGACTAGCGGTGTGGATTTTAAAACTTTTTATTAATATTTTTATTTAAAATGTGCGACATTATTACCTATTCTACTAAAGGTAACCATATTTTGCAAGATAGAATGCAGGAGAGGATTTTGTGGTTCAGCCGACGTTATCCAATAAAAGTTATAAATAACAATATTAAGTTAAAATGCTTAAGCTCGAGGTCTGTTGTATGTAATATTTTTCTTTATTTATTTCCGATATTTCGATATTCTTTGAATATCATCATCAGGGAATGAGTAATTAAAATTTACATTGACCATCAAAAACGCATCAAAACGTGAAGAGCTATTACTCCTTTATTCTGGTCAATGTAAATTTTAATTACTCATTCCCTGATGATGATATTCAAAGAATATCGAAATATCGGAAATAAATAAAGAAAAATATTACATACAACAGACCTCGAGCTTAAGCATTTTAACTTAATATTGAATTTTAAAGGTCGAATAAAAATACAACTTAAGAAAAAAAAAAAAAAAAAAAAAAAGTTATAAATAACAATAAGTTAAAATACAATACACGCAAAAAAACATATTTTTGGAAATGGTCACCGCTAGCAAAACAATTTTTGAAGAAAATTATTTAACATATTGTGGTTACTTCAACCATATTATTTTCACAGGCAACAATATTTTAATTAAATCCGTCTTCCATTGGGTAACAACAACCAAAATATAGTTTTCTCCGATCATGTGTTGTTTGTTTGTTTTTGTTTGATTTTTTTGTGGAAGAAATATTCTTAGTATATATGTGACCTTCTCTGAGAAAAGGGAACTAGTGTGTCAAAAAACGCGTTTGGACTTAAGGGTGGATTCTGGTACCTACAAGGGAGTAAAATAAGATGAAATGCGTTTTTTCAAAACTTCATTTTCACACACCTTTTCTCGGAGAAGGTCACATATATGATAATCAGGGAACCATAAATATGCATTTGCATGTTTTTCCTTGTGCGACCAATGAAGGCAAAAACAACATATATTTATCCGTTTTAAAGCTTTTTATGAATTTTGGCATCGATCTGCTGGTGCACATTTTTGCATATTTTACCGTTTTAAGCATTTTTTGCATAATTTAGTTAAAAGATCTTTTTTACAACATTTTTTAAGTTTTTAGCGCAAAATTTGCCTTTTTGTGCATGTTAATTTTTTTAGATGCCTACAAGATATTTCGCAAGAAATAAAAAAAATGTTTTTTTTTCGAAATTTTGGCTTTTCTGTTTTAAATATTCATCTGTATAGGCAACGTGTTGCTTTAATTTCTCCATCCACATTAAATTTTTACTTAAACTTTAAAATTTCACATAAAAGCAAAAATTAAGGAAAAAACAATTATTAACATGCGTTTTTGGCGATGTGTGCAATACATAGAAATCTGAACCAATCTTTTAGAACACCAATCGACTGAGAATCGATTTCTAAAGTGATTTAACGATGCCCATGCGTCCGTCTTGCTGGCTGCTGTCCAAGTTAACCTTGTGCACAGTACAAGTTGCTAAAATGTACATACTTAATTTGATCAAATTTAATTAATACATTTTAATTGTACCAAGAACGAAGTCTATGTAAATGGTAAGAATCGGTCTTTATCTTAATATATTCCCCATAAAAACTTCTTTCCAAATTAGACACTTTGTGTCGGCATTTAGATTAAATTCGCCCTAAAAATATGTTTCAGCAGATTAAATTCTTTTCGAATTGGTCTGTAAATACTATGGTGTTTAGGCTTTACAAAGTATAATTTTAGTATTGTTGTTTCTAAATGCAAATGTTGAATTTATTGGTTTTGAATGAGCAATTTTTGTTTTTTTTTGGGGTATATTTTTCACAATTTTGGGGGAACATTTTCGAATTTTTTCTGCATATTTAATGCGCATGAAATGCATTTTTAAAAGCATATTTCTGGATCATTATGGAACATAATTTCTTTAATAAGCAATGCATACTATTCGTACTTTGTGGGAATTTAATTTTTCAATGTTTAGCAACTGTATCGAAATTGTGGATATTGATTAGTGTTTTTCATACGGGATTTCCCTGGACAAAAATCCCGGGATCCCGCACATTGTTCGGGAATTCCCGGGATACCCGTATAAAGAGAACTTGTTTTCTCATTGAAATCTTCTTGAAAAAAATTAAAAAATTGGTTTTCAAACGTGTCTGCAAATGCTTATTCTGAACTAAAATCCTATTTTAACATAAATATTTTGTAATAATTTGTTTGAATAATTTAACTTTTTTGGTTTTATAGTTATAAATGATGTTGGCTGTGACCAAAATACATTTCAACGAGGTTTCGTTTAAATGTGCTAAATTCCCATTTCATACTTCTGATAAACTGAAATTTATTGTTGATGGGATAAGCTATTCCTATGTGAATTTCACTTCTCATTTAATCAGGGTTGCATTTGAATTAAAGCAAATTAAATTATTATTTCATGTGCGTAGTGTGAATACAACTGTTATCTTACTAATTCTAATGGAATACGATAGGCTTGTATTTTGGCTGTCTTTTCCAAATCATGATATCTATGAAAAGTGCAACATTTGAAAATAAAAGAAATTACCTGCCTGCTAAATCAGTAAAGGGGGATCGTTTTGGATCTTACTAAATGTTTGAAAAAAAGATAAAAACATTGCTGCTTATTATTTGTTTTATCTTTTAAATAAAAATTACGGGAATTTTTTGAAAGATATATTCAAATTTGCTCTGCCAATATTTTCATCTTTGTTTTTAATGTTATACCCCTAGAGGGAAGCGAACTGACACTGAAGTAGTCCCGTGATAGGTCTTTGGTGGTAGGGACCGGTTCCAGTTCTAACACTTTATATGAATAAGACCTATCACTTTTACATGGGGTTGTCATTGGAGGGGGTCAATTGACACTATTTGACCAATCACAGACCTATTCTCAATGAACCTGCTTAGTGTCAGTTACTAAAAAGTAGTATTATTTAAATACAATGTAGTATTATTTCAATAAAACTAGTCTAAGAATTAAATTTAAGAGCCAAATTTTAAAAATTACCAAAAAATGTGTCACATTACCGCTGAAGACTGTTCTGTAATTCATTACTTTTTCTACCTTTTTGTTCTTTATAAACCAGTTAAGGGATTGGATCTTCTTTCACTGGTCATGAGTCCTTTCTTTTTGTACTTGTTCTATTTTCACAAATCCCAGGACCAGTCGCTTGGACCAATTGACACAAATTTCCCGCAGGGACATTTTAAATAAATACGGTCTGGTCTGTTTGGACACAAAATCGCTTCAAGGTCGTTGAATAAGTTTCAATAATTTTTCCGAAGTAATACTTTTCTATTCTTTAAACTTTTAGTCTAAGCTCTATTTCATTACTTTTTGGCTAAAGTTAAAACAAAATGAGAGGAAGAAAAAATTTCTCTCATTAGAAGACAAAAGTACGGGAACACAAAAAAACAAATTGTTGACACAAATTAGAAAGTCAACGTGTTTTGATTGTCACAAAACAGTTAAAGTTTGTGCTACTTATAACAAAAAAGGAAATGTTTTTTTTAATAAAAAACCTTTTATTTTGTTAGATACACACAGAAAAAATACCCGCCAATTTTGTTTAGTTAAGCCATTAATTAAAAATAAAATCAGTTTTAACTAATAATTTAATCAAGTGAATTAAACGTTTACTTATATCAACAACATTACTGCAGAAAATGTTGTTAATACAAATAGAAAATATTTACTATTCATTCGTAAAAAGTCTTCAAGCTTAAGGACACTTTTTATAAAAAATATTTATTATTCATCCAATGGAAATCTCAATGGAAAGCTTCTTCAGTGATTCAGAGATAGGGAATATTGGATTGGACCTTGAGCTTGAAAATTTATTATGAAGGAATAATATTAAAAAGTTCGAAGAAATTAAACTTAACAATTTAATTGATACTATTAATTTGTTTTCTGCTGCTAATGTAATTAATTTTTAATTAATTTTCATGTTGTAAAATTCCTTTCTTCATAAATAATTTAATGAAAATTAAATTTAATGAACTTAAGCCTAATTAAAAATATTAAAAATTTGGATTAAAAACCATAAATAGTTCAATAAAATAACCACAATACTAATAATTGTTAAAGCTAAGGCACGAGCTCTATGTTTGCATTTGTCCTTCAAGTTGTGCTGAAAAGGTCAACGAGAAAAAGAAAGACAAAAAAATGAAAAAACAAAAAAAAAAAAAAAAAAAATATATGTACTTTGAACTTCAAGAAGAATTCTTGACAAAAGTACGAAAAAAGAGAAGTAAAGGAATAACATGTTAAAATAAATTAAAAATAGATAATCATTCAAAAGCAAATTTCGATCTACCAAAAGGTTGAATACAATTTGGTTTAAGGATTGATGTTTGACTAATGACGTCAGCAGTCGTCGATGGCTGCGAGTGTTAAACGGCAAGCCCTCTGAAGAGATTGAGTGGTTGCAATCGAAACATGTCAGGGTAACCTGTCCGTAAACACCTGGGTTCGAGCCCAGATTGAGTCAAGAATGAAAAATTATCAATAAAAATTTTTAATTAATTTTCATGTTGTAAAATTCCTTTCTTCATAAATAATTTAATGAAAATTAAATTTAATGAACTTAAGCCTAATTAAAAATATTAAAAATTTGGATTAAAAACCGTAAATAGTTCAATAAAATAACCACAATACTAATAATAGTAATTAATTTTTTTAATTAATATCACAAATTTTTTAATTGAAGTTAGTTTTTATTTTTTAGAGCAATTTTTTTTTGTAAAATTCTCTTAATAAACACCACTATTTTGCTTGCCTTTTTTATTTGGTTTGTGCGTTAACAGAGTTGCCAAACGGACAAGAAATGAGTTTTCATGTTTGTAATTGTATTTCTTTTTGCACTCATTTTTGTTTTTATTGTGTTACTTTATTCATAAAGAATATTAGTCCATTATAAACGAAAACAAGTATGTTTGGGAAAACATCATGAAAACGCAAAATGGTTTTGGTAGCATGTTCAAAAGAGAATGAATAAAACAGACATGTCTTAAACGACATCACATAAATGTCGCCTAATGCCGGCTATACACTACACAAGTTAAGGGCAGAGTAAACGAAACAAACTAGACAAGTTAACTGTGTAATATTTTATTATCATAAGCGAAAGGGCAATCTGGGTATTTCCACAGGAAAGTAAAATTTTGGTCACGTTGCGCCACCAAGCATTTTAAATTTTTTCTCAAAAAATAATTTATATATTATTTAAATTTTTTGTATTTTTCGTGTAAAGCAGAAGTTAGTGAAAGAGAGGGAAAATTTGAACGACATGGGTCTAAAATACAAGATTAATTGCTTAGTGGCTTAACGTGACGATTCTGTAGAAGTGCACATAAGTGCAAATTAAAAAAAATGGAAATCATTTTTTACTCTTTTATTAACATATTTATAAATTATTTTGCTGCTTTTAATGTGCCATAATTTTAAAACTTAAAAAACATCGAAAAAACTGAACGTTTTTAACACACACTACACAAATCCACTGTACAGTTTTACAAATCTTTTTATTATTTATTTATTAGTTCACTGCGTTAAAAGCATGGTATTTTTACTAAACTAGTGTATTGTATGACCGGTTGTTTCGTGCAAAAAGAAGAATTTTATTATCTCGTAATCGCTCTCACTTATACAAATAATTATACAAATTCAAAGCACGGAAGCGCTTTTCATGTAAAACTAGGTAACGAAACAGGCCTATTGTTGATAAGCTGTTAAACTTTGAGCATTTTCCAAATTATGTTTGAAGTCTAGAGCTTGTCTATCATTTGTTTTCGAAATTGATAAGCCGGCAGCAAGTTTCGAAATTTCCCGGAATTTTAAAAATATTTGTCCTTAATATAAACTCTTAATATTCGCTGTATGCATTAATACTTATGAAGTATTACTTATCCGTAATTTTAAGACAAAGAGAATTCTTCGAGGATTTTAGCAGTGCAACCTTGTTCTCATCCTAACTTCCTATGAAGTTTTCATTTCAAATAGACAAAAGTAGTAAAACTCGTGTTTGTGCAAAACTAAATAAATCATTTGTAAAAAAAAACTAAATATATTTATAATTTAAATAAAACTACAACATGCAAAAATTTGTTGAATTTCTCCGTGGAAAACCATCATAATTAAATTGTATGGCGTAGAAAGGTAAAGTAAGTAAATTGCAGTTAAACTTTAAATTAATAGTCAAGTAATTAAAACCAATGCAGTCTACTACTAAACACTAATAGATACTAGTAGTAGCCGAAAGACAGACAGGCAAACTAAGTGACTGACTGGCTGGCTGGGTTTAAAAGCTCTAGCAGAATACAAGTTAAAATAAATCGAAAATATTCAACATTATTTAAAGCAAACAAACAACAATTTAAACAATTAAATTTAAACTTGTATCGCTCACTCGTTTACTCATTCATTCAGTCAGTCAGTCAGTCATTTATTCGTTCATTCGTTCATTCATTCACTTTTACAACCATTTACTATTATTAACTATTACAATTAAGTACTCGCCAGTTTCAATTAAATTGCACAAATTTAACCACAACCTTTATGATTTTTAAAATAGACACAAGCCAGTCTCTGTGGATGTTTGTTTGTTTGTCCATATGTCTGTCTGTCTGTGGCTGGTTTTAATATGGTGGTATTTAAATATATATTTGATTAAAAATTTTCTATTTTATAAAGCCTGTGCGTGTTAAAATTTCTAGTTTAAAGTTTTTTTGTTTATTTTGTTTTAGCGGCATTAAAAAATTTCAGCACAACTTGCTGCAAGAAGTTGGTGTTTGCAGTGTGGCAAACCAACTTGGGCATTTAAACTGGTTAAGTTGAGTAATCGTTTAAATTACTTGGAATTGTTTTAAATCAAGTAGACTGGTCTTAAATAGTATATATTCATGTGGAAAACTACAGAAATAAAAGAAATAAACTCCATTACTGAAAACAAATTGTTGATAGCTATAAAAGTGTTTGCAAATCTGTTATAGGGTGTTAGATAGTGAAGAAGTTATTTTAAAAACACTTAATAAAGTACTTGAAAAAATTAAAGTAGAAGAGAACTTGTAAACAATTATAGTAAAATTTTGTTTATCGATAGTTTTAACACGGGAAAAGTAAAACATTTTTGTTTGCTATTAAAAACCAATGAAACGTAGATCGTAATTATTAAGGTAGGCAATTTAAAATCAAGGGCTGTTAGGTATGACGATTTCTCGCCAAACCAGGAGGCGAGATTTTCCATATGGGGCTTAAGCGACTTTTTAGCAATTTATAAAAAAGTTTGCGATTTTGTTAACTATATTTGACGACCACACCATGCATTCGACTCTTTTTCGCTGCTGTGTTGTTTTATTTCATCTGAGGTATGTTAAGGTATGTTCATCAACTTTTTAAAAAATAGCTGGAACATATTAACCCTCTAGCACCCCTTTTATAACATATTTTGTTTGGCTCTTTTCTAACAAATCGTAAAAAACAGCTTTAAAAAGGAGGAGTACAGGGATGAAATATTCCACAAAAATGTTGGCCATAAAAATTTTCTACGTTTGTCAGACCACACCACTGTCTTAATCTTACGCAAACCGGAAAAAAACTTTAACCCCCCCTCCTCTAAAATAGGAATTTCGATGTGATTTTTCAAAACTACGACACAAGTTTTTTTTTTCTGGCTCCTCTACTATAATCCATTTTCAGAACACCGTTATTTTGGAAAAAATTCGAAATTGGTTTACAGTGTCTTGATTAAGATATATGTCAGTATTTGCACCCAGAGAAAAAACATGTTGAAGTATGGTCACCTCCTACAAAATTTTTTTTAAAGATAACTTCAAATATATTAAGTTTCAT
Organism: Pollenia labialis; assembly: GCA_949318255.1. NCBI lineage: Eukaryota > Metazoa > Arthropoda > Insecta > Diptera > Polleniidae > Pollenia > Pollenia labialis. The sequence goes on from OX439142.1 coordinate 122,622,244, forward strand.
TTAACCATAGCCATATTATGGTTGAATTAGTCCCCTTAAAAAAGCCACGACCATATTATGGATGCCTCCGAACATGTTATGGTTAAAAATAACAAAAACATGTTTAGCATGGTTGAGTTTCAGCCATAGCATGTTGCTCATGGAAAAGAGGTAAATACTCTTGTTAATTATAAATCAAATTATAGTCATATTTAACCATAACATGTTTAGAGGTAACCTTGTTACGTTGGCGGTTGGGTTTACATTGTAGTTCATCCATCTCTGGTTTTCAATTTTGACGAAGTTACTGTTCAGCTACTTTCGGAACGGGAGATGGGGAAAATAGAAAAAGGTAGAAGAAGATTTTTTTTTGAGTTTTTTTTGGTACGAAGTTCTTGGTAGAATTCGCAAAGTTTTTCTCAAAAGAAATTAAAAGAAAAAGTTAAACTGATGTACATCCAGAGAATTATAAAACAAATAAAGCGAAGAAAAAAGTGAACCCTGTTTGTGATAAAATTAATGAAAACAAAAATCCAAAACACAAAAAAAGAAAGAAATAGATAAAAATGTATGTGCCCACAACTAAGAATACCAATATAACATCAATAAGAACTTCGTGAAGAATTTTTAAAAATCTTTAATAAAATGTGTTAATTTTTATTGAAAATAATTAATTAAATTAATATCTTATAGTAAAATAAACTAGAAACGTACACAAAAATAATTGTAAGCATCGCAAAAGTGTCAGACTCCACGTATATGAAAAAAAACGAAGCCATCTTTTATTATATACAAAAGTACCTATGTACCTACATTGATGATATGTATATAAGAACTATATCCAGAAATTTTTATATACCAAACCTAACTAAATAAATACGTTTACCGAGAAAAAAAACAATGTTGTTTTTAAAATTTACAAAATAAAATTTATATCAATATAAATAACCGAAAAGTAGAAAGAAGAAAAACGAGAACAAAGTTAAAAGAAAATATTTGACAAAAAAAAAACATAACGGAATGAATATAATAAATAAATAGAATTATTAACAATATATAAAAGTTAGTTAAATAAGTTTCATTTACTCAATTAAGTATATATTTATCTATTGATCAATTGTAAAGGAAAATATAAAAAAAAAAAAAAATGAATTTTAAGAGAAAATAAAAATAAATTGAAACAAAATATAAAAACAACCACGAAACAAAGATAGCTTTGTATAAAAAGAGAAAGATAAAAGAGAAATTAATATTGGTTACCTTTCTCTTTACATTGGTGAGTTGAATCCATTATTTTTGCCTTTGAGTTTATTTGTGTTAAAATCAAAAATTTTTTTTATATTTCCCTATTTATATAAAAGTGTACTAATTATGAAGTTGCTATTGATGTTAAGTAAATCATTATATTAATGAAAAAAAAAAGTAATTATTTTTACTATACGTATTTTTTTTTAAAAAAGAAAAAACAAATAAAAAAAGAAAAAAAAAATATATAAACAAGGATTCCTTTGTTATTCGTTTTTTTTTATTAATGTATTTTCTGGAATAAAATAAAGAAAAATTAGATAACAGAAAATTAAAATTTTTATTGAATGTGAGTTTGTTTCTTTTCGGGGCGAAAGCCATGGTGTACTTCTTCTACCTTCTTTCGTTTTAAAGTCGTGTCATAACAATGACAGGCTAGGCTAAACTTGTGTTTGTCGATGTAGGGTGTTGTGTTACAGAGAAGAGTGCTTGTTGGGGATGGTGGATCAGATGGACTAAACGGACGTAATGAGACTGACGATGAATATCGTGTGTGGGTATTGTCTTGAATAATTTGGGTCATAGGCAATACAAAGGCTGCCGAGGATGCAGATGGGGTGGGAGGCCCGTACCGACAGACAAACAGATGGACAGACAGACGGACAGTGAGTGTTGAGTTTGAATGAGGACAGTTTTCATTTTTGGTAGCTTATTTTATTTTATTCTGTTGACACGAGAAATATTATGTTCATGATATTAGTGTGTTTTACGATGGAAAGAATCCCCCATGGCCGACGAGTAGCCGGATGGATAGAGCCACCGTGTCAAACCATACATCTTGTTAAAACACATCAGTAGTGTGATTCTGTAACTTTTAACAATAACAACAGTTGTTATAATTGTCAACCTGTTTTGTTGTTTGCACTTACGATTATGTGATTCTGTAAATTGTTGTTAACAACCTAGATTAAAATTAACGTCAAGTGGCATCACAGTAAAAAAAAAAAGTGGCACAATAACGAAAAACACAAAGAGAAAAAAAACAAATAAAATTATTAAAACTAAACAGAATTTTTTTTTTTGTTTTTTTTAAAGAAGATAAGCCAAACACTTTACTATTAAATTAAATGCAAATTATTTAATTACCATTTTAAAGTTATAGGTATCATTTCTTCTAAATAAATATTTTTTTTTTTTGTTTTTTTTTGGCATTTAACAATAAATAAACAACAATAAAAAAAAGTTGTCGGTTACTTAACACAAACAGCTGACTTAACGATAACAAGTTTAAAATGTTGCAGAATAGCAAAATCGTTAATTTGCTTGTTCATTTTTTTAACATTGACAACTATTGTTAAAATTAATTACAGAATCGTACTACAGGAACAATCATAACATATGGCGCCCAACGATAGGATACCTTAATGTCTGCTTTGGATTGGATGAATTTAGTTTTTGATTGGTATGAATGTGAATGTAGAAGGGCTGAATTATTTCGGGTTTAACTGCTAGCAGTTTTCTTTGATTATGATTCGGTCTGGATTATGCACCCAGCAAGCTGTTAGCTCCTAAATGGTAATTTTATTTGTGGAGAGTTTCAGCGACAGTGGATGCGCGTGAATGTTTTTATTGTTCTTGTGTTGTTGAGGGATTTTCTAGGATTATTGCTATTGGTCCTAATGCTAGTCGTTCAACTATTAGTACGGAAACTATTAGGTAGCCTTATATTGTCCTTTTGGCTGGATGGTAAGATGTACCTTAATATTTTTCTGTATAGTGTGTGTATGACATCTGATTCTTTTTGTTTCGACAGGTGACTTTTTTGTGGTACAACCCCTGTTAACATTGACAACATATTTGAGAATAACATTTTATATTTGTTTTTTTTAGTGGTTCGTGAGAGAAGAGGAGATTTTATTGAATTTGCAGGTTAAGGGACTGTTTTTTTTACGGCAGGATTTGAGAATTACTTTGAGTATTATTGAATGGATGGAGGTGACTTTGTTAACCCTTTTAGTAGAATAGTTTCTGGGGAAAGACGTGTTACTCGTAGTATTGCCAGAGCGTTAGAAACACAGGTCGTCGGTTCCATTTTGAATCAGATTGATACAGGCATTGAACGACCTGTGGATTTTGTTCCGACTGACTATTTTAGTAGGTGTACTAACCGTATTTTCGGAAGGCCAGCCGAACCTTCAACAGAGCCCTCTTTTAATATCGAGCGAGAAACTGGACGCGATACAGTAGGGAATTCTTTGAATTTTTCGCGTAAGATTGAAAAACTGTCGGAAATGTCTAGTGATCAGCAGGCTAACACAAATTTGTCTCCGAGTGGTGGTTCCCCGTTACACAATGAGGGTCAGAGAACTACGAATGATACTCAGCTGAGTCAATTAATGGCGATGCTACTTCAACAAAACCAAATGTTGGCTAGTTGCATGAATGAACTAAAACAAGTGCGAGGGGACCTGGTTTCTTTGAATAATCGTGTAGCTGAAGTGGAAACATCTGGGAATGCCAATTTCACTAATGCACCAGGAACCAGTTCCACACCTAGTAGGACTATGCAGGACAATCAGATTCCTCCTGTTATAGTCAATGATATTGATGAGCGGAATCCTTTTTCGTCTAGTCATATCATGCGAAATTCCTTGCCGGGGCCCAACCGTGCTGAGAGTGTCGGAAGAACGACGGATAGGGACAGACGAGTGGATAGTTCTGGTTTATTATACCAAACAGGGGAACTAGAACGTCGTAAACCTGTGGACTTAGATAAGTGGCATATCAAATTTGATGGCAGCGGAAGGGATATGACGGTTGAGAGCTTCATTTTTCGAATTGAGAAAATGCGGGAGCAGTATAATATAACCTTTAATCAGTTATTTAGTGATTTTCATTGTTTAGTGACAGGAAGTGCTGCTAAGTGGTATTGGCAAGTTTTAGAGGATAACGCAGATGAAGTAGATTTTGATTATTTTCGCCTTAAGAGAGAGTTATTAAGTCAGTTTAAATCAGCGGATACTGACTACGACGTTATTAGTCAGATAGTAGAGTATAAGCAACAACCTGGTCAGTCGTTTGAGGAGTTTTATACAGAAATCCATAATTTGACTTTTAAACTACATAAAAGAGTACCTGAGAGGGAATTGGTTCAAATCATTAGAAATAACTTACGAAGCAATATGGCAACATTAATATTCTCCGCAACTATAGAGACTATAGCGGAGCTAAAGAGGGAATGTAAACGTGCTGAGAAACTTTTAAAAGAAAATAGACAACGTCCGAGGGTAGTAAATTCACTTGACAGGGAAGATGAAAATGAAATTTTTGATTTGGAGGCAGTTTCACACAAGATGTTTGGTCAGGGCAATCGGCAACATTTTTCAAGTGACCGAATGAACAACAAACAATCTTTTTCTAACAGTCCCTCTTTAAATTCTGGTAAAACACCACTGTCAAATCCACCTAACCAGCAATTAACGTACCCTACTGTTTCTAAAGCCTTTTGTCAGTCACCATTTCATTTAAATCTATGCTTCACGTGTGGAATGCCTGGAGACTATTATCGGAAAAATTCAGACAATGTTAAACAGGCTGCTACTTGTAAATCTACATTTCATGATATGAAGTGTTTCTCATGTGGAAAGGATGACTCATTTTGTGAATACGGGTCTGGATCGGGAAATGCAAAGATGACAGAAGTAACCGGGAACTTTTGTCAGACAACAAAAATCCCGGAGCCAAATCAGCAACCATATTAGAAAAAGAGAAAAAAGATGTAAAGGATGAGGGAAAGAAAACAAACTTACCAATGAAAACATTACACCAGAGGAAGATAGAATATGAAATGAAAAGAAATATTATATTTGGTGAAGAAATTAGGTGTATGAGTAGGAAATACAGAAAACTTAGGAAACTAAAAGATAAGATTGCAAAATTGAGGAGAGCAAGGAAGTTAATAGTGGAGACGGTCGTGAAGAAAGGAAATGATAATCGATTTTATGCTAATACTTTGGTTAGTGGAAAGGAAGTCATGGCTTTGCTGGATTCCGGTGCTTGTGCCTGTTGTATTGGTAGAAATGCTCTTAAGTTTCTTGAAGGGAAGGAAAAGTTGATAACTAGAATTAAGAACCAACAGGTAAGAACAGCTAACGGTGGTAGAGTTCCAGTCGTAGGTATTATTACACTTCCTGTTGTGTGGGAAAACGCAACTGAAGAGTTAGATTTTTTAATAGTTCCAGATTTAGAGCAGGAATTTTATTTCGGTATAGACTTTTGGAATATTTTTAAATTGCCTATTATTGGGAAACCGGGAATTTCTGCCCAGTATTCAAAAAATGTTTCCGAGATAATTAGCATAAATGACAATGAGAATCAGCACAGTCTTACAGTCGAACAGGCAAAACAATTGGATGGTGTGAAATCTAAGTTTCCTTCCTTTGCCGATTTAGGTCTTGGTCGAACATCTTTGGAACAGCATATAATTGAGGTGACAAACGGGGATATTCCCATAAAACAGAGGCACTATCCAGTGTCACCAGCGATTCAGGAGTTGCTTTATAAGGAATTGGACCGCATGCTCACTCTGGGTGTAATTGAGCCTAGTAATAGTAGTTGGAGTTCACCGGTTACACTCGTTAGAAAAGGTGATAAAAATAGGTTGTGTCTTGATGCCCGCAAAGTTAATGCGCGGACAATCAAGGACGCTTATCCGCTTCCTCACATAGAGGGGATTTTAAGTAGGTTACAGGAAACAAAATATATATCTGCCATTGATTTGAAAGATGCATTTTGGCAGATTCCACTAGAGGAAAAGTCGAGGGAAAAGACAGCATTTACAGTTCCTGGGCGGCCATTATACCAGTATACCGTAATGCCATTTGGACTCTGCAATGCCGCCCAGAGAATGTGCAGGCTAATGGACAAGGTTATCCCTGCTACCTTGCGGGAAAACGTCTTTGTTTACCTCGACGATCTTCTAGTGGTTTCTGCCAACTTTTCGGACCATATTTGTCTACTGGAAGATGTTGCTGCACGTTTGGGTGTAGCTGGTCTCACGATCAACATTGAAAAGAGTAAATTTTGTTATAGGGAAGTTCGATATTTAGGTTTTGTTGTTGGTAATGGGTGTATTCGTACAGATGATGCTAAAGTGGAGGCTATAAAGGAGTTTCCGATTCCGAAAACTCCTAGACAACTTAGGCGATTCTTGGGAATGTGTGGATGGTATCGCCGCTTTATTTGGGACTATGCTACTGTGGCTGCACCGCTTCACGATTGCCTTACAAAGGAGAATATTCGAAGATTTACGATGTCCAAGGAATCTTTAGCGTCTTTTGAGCATTTAAAGGAATGCCTTACTTCTGCCCCTTTACTCGTTAACCCCGATTTTAAGCGAAGATTTTTCATCCAATGCGATGCCTCTACGCAGGGTGTTGGTGGTGTGTTGTTTCAGGTCGATGATGAGGGCGGTGAGCATCCTATAGCCTATATGTCCGCTAAGCTTAATAAAGCTCAGCGAAACTATAGCGTCACGGAATTAGAGTGCTATGCTGCAGTGCTAAGTGTCAAGCGATTTCGACCATACATCGAGGGACTTCCGTTTACCATCATCACTGATCATTCCAGTTTGAAGTGGCTCATGAGCCAGAAGGAGCTTTCTGGTCGCCTTGCCAGATGGAGCCTTAAGCTTCAAGGCTTCGAGTTTGATATCCAACACAGGAGAGGATCACAGAATATTGTACCTGATACTCTTTCTCGGGCATATATGGAAGAAATTTTAGAGAACAGCCGATTATTGGACGTGGATTTGTCGAGTCCTTTTTTCGAGTCTGAAGAATATCTCAAGCTTCGAGACAATATTTTAAATCAGAAAGAGAAATTTCCCGACTTGTGTGTATCGGATAATTATATATATAAGCGTACAAAATTCGCGACTGGTGATCTTATCGACGAGGACAATGCTTGGAAAATCTGGGTTCCTAAAGAACTTCGGCCAGAATTAGTCATCGCTTCGCATTCTTCTCCATCTTCAGGACATGGAGGCATTCATAAAACTCTTTCTCGTCTTAGGGAGAGGTATTACTGGCCTGGTATGGCAAGTGATGTCCAAACTATGGTAAAATCTTGTGAAGTTTGCAACGTGAACAAAACCACTAATGCGTTTAAAAAACCAGTAATGGGGAGCCAATGGATAACGGAAAGACCTTTTCAGAGGCTTTATATTGATTTTATGGGCCAGTACCCACGTACGAAAGACGGAAATACGTTTCTATTTGTCTGCTTAGACCATTTCAGCAAATTTGTATTGCTCGAACCAATGAGATCTGCAACTGCAAACAATGTTGTTAAGTTTTTAGAGAAACGTGTGTTTCATGTATTTGGGGTGCCTGAGTTTATTCATTCTGACAATGGGCAGCAGTTTCGATCAAATATGTTTGAATCTTTTTGCGGAAAATATGGAATTAGGTGTGTTCGAACTGCGCGGTATGCACCCCAATCAAATGCAGCTGAAAGGGTCAACAGATCGGTTTTGCAAATGATTAGATCATTTATTGATGAAGACCAACGGAATTGGGATCGACACATTAGTGATATTGAATTTGCTTTAAGGAGTACTGTTCACAGTGCGATCGGAATGGCACCCTATTATACTGTTTTTGGAATGAACATGGCACAGCATGGTAGCTCATATAATATAATTAGGAAACTCGGAATCATTAAGGATACTGACATGGAACTTCAGAATTTATCAGACAAGTTACAACTAATACGTGATAAGGTCTATATGAATTTGGGCAAGGCTCATGAACGATCGTCAAAAAACTACAACCTACGCACCAGGGAAGTAAAATTTAAGGAGGGGCAGGTTGTGTACAAAAGAAATTTTAAGCTTAGCAACAAAGTTAAAAATTATAATTCTAAATTAGCACCCCCTCATGTGAGGTGTTTGGTATTGAAAGCACTTGGAAATTCCTTATATGAGCTAGGGAATTTGAGTGGAAAAAGTATAGGTATTTTTCATGGTCAGGATCTGTTTACGGTTTAGACTTTCTTCTGAGGTTGACGGCGAGGAACTATAGTGGAATGATCAGTTTCTTATCTTATCTCAGCTGTTGTATTTTTAACTGTTTATGTATGTAGGTTCCGGCTAGCTTGAGTGGGTCGAAGCCACACGTGAATATAGGATACCTCTTTTTTGTGTACATGTAAATTTTTGGGGACTTGCCGTATATTTTTCATGACTCTGTGTTACTAGGTAACTTTGGCCGACAACGTCTGTATTCGTCGTTTCTCTTATTGCGCCCACGTTCCATACCATGTCAGGTATCGACGTATGCGAGCCTGTTACGTTGGCGGTTGGGTTTACATTGTAGTTCATCCATCTCTGGTTTTCAATTTTGACGAAGTTACTGTTCAGCTACTTTCGGAACGGGAGATGGGGAAAATAGAAAAAGGTAGAAGAAGATTTTTTTTTGAGTTTTTTTTTGGTACGAAGTTCTTGGTAGAATTCGCAAAGTTTTTCTCAAAAGAAATTAAAAGAAAAAGTTAAACTGATGTACATCCAGAGAATTATAAAACAAATAAAGCGAAGAAAAAAGTGAACCCTGTTTGTGATAAAATTAATGAAAACAAAAATCCAAAACACAAAAAAAGAAAGAAATAGATAAAAATGTATGTGCCCACAACTAAGAATACCAATATAACATCAATAAGAACTTCGTGAAGAATTTTTAAAAATCTTTAATAAAATGTGTTAATTTTTATTGAAAATAATTAATTAAATTAATATCTTATAGTAAAATAAACTAGAAACGTACACAAAAATAATTGTAAGCATCGCAAAAGTGTCAGACTCCACGTATATGAAAAAAAACGAAGCCATCTTTTATTATATACAAAAGTACCTATGTACCTACATTGATGATATGTATATAAGAACTATATCCAGAAATTTTTATATACCAAACCTAACTAAATAAATACGTTTACCGAGAAAAAAAACAATGTTGTTTTTAAAATTTACAAAATAAAATTTATATCAATATAAATAACCGAAAAGTAGAAAGAAGAAAAACGAGAACAAAGTTAAAAGAAAATATTTGACAAAAAAAAAACATAACGGAATGAATATAATAAATAAATAGAATTATTAACAATATATAAAAGTTAGTTAAATAAGTTTCATTTACTCAATTAAGTATATATTTATCTATTGATCAATTGTAAAGGAAAATATAAAAAAAAAAAAAATGAATTTTAAGAGAAAATAAAAATAAATTGAAACAAAATATAAAAACAACCACGAAACAAAGATAGCTTTGTATAAAAAGAGAAAGATAAAAGAGAAATTAATATTGGTTACCTTTCTCTTTACATTGGTGAGTTGAATCCATTATTTTTGCCTTTGAGTTTATTTGTGTTAAAATCAAAAATTTTTTTTATATTTCCCTATTTATATAAAAGTGTACTAATTATGAAGTTGCTATTGATGTTAAGTAAATCATTATATTAATGAAAAAAAAAAGTAATTATTTTTACTATACGTATTTTTTTTTAAAAAAGAAAAAACAAATAAAAAAAGAAAAAAAAAATATATAAACAAGGATTCCTTTGTTATTCGTTTTTTTTTATTAATGTATTTTCTGGAATAAAATAAAGAAAAATTAGATAACAGAAAATTAAAATTTTTATTGAATGTGAGTTTGTTTCTTTTCGGGGCGAAAGCCATGGTGTACTTCTTCTACCTTCTTTCGTTTTAAAGTCGTGTCATAACAATGACAGGCTAGGCTAAACTTGTGTTTGTCGATGTAGGGTGTTGTGTTACAGAGAAGAGTGCTTGTTGGGGATGGTGGATCAGATGGACTAAACGGACGTAATGAGACTGACGATGAATATCGTGTGTGGGTATTGTCTTGAATAATTTGGGTCATAGGCAATACAAAGGCTGCCGAGGATGCAGATGGGGTGGGAGGCCCGTACCGACAGACAAACAGATGGACAGACAGACGGACAGTGAGTGTTGAGTTTGAATGAGGACAGTTTTCATTTTTGGTAGCTTATTTTATTTTATTCTGTTGACACGAGAAATATTATGTTCATGATATTAAGGTACGGTCACATATGGCAAACATTTGTCAAAAAATATCAAATATTTGTTTGCCCTAATCTGACCACAAAATATTTTTGAGGGGCAAACAGAAAAACAGCTGATTTTGGGCAAACAAAATTATTTGCTAGCAAACAAAAATGCTCCTAATGTGACCATTTAACATCAAATATTTTCCTCGATTTTAGGCAAATAAATATTTGTTCTTACAAAAATTTTGTAAGACCAAACAGCGGCAAATAAAAAAGGTTTAAAATAAAAATTATTGAATAAAATTGAAACATTAACAAAATTAAATAATTTTTTAATAACGAAAAAACTTATTTATGTAAATAAATTTTCCTGTGTTCTCTTTTTAGCAAAGAGTTGCGCGGTAAGTAGGTTTCAAGATGTTACAAAATACATTTTTCTTAAGTAAATAGGTAATTTATTAAATATGGGTTCATATAATATATAAGCTAATGCTACGAATAATGCATTGCAAGAATGGCGTATCTATATAAATAGATACATTTTCGAGAGTGTACCAGAGTGGAGTAAGTCGACAATCATGGACCCGCCAAAATAAAATTTAAGATTTATATAAAACTTATTAGTGCCGAATAATTCACCGACATCGACATCTTTATGAAATTTTTTCGTCTGGAAGTGATTGTAGCAAGTGACCTACAACCAATTCTCGGACTACCAAGACAACATTTTGACACGACATACAAGCTATTATAGAAATTATTGCCAAAACCAACATTTATAAGATTATTATGACATTAAAAGCTATTTACAGAAGGGGTATTTGTATAAGAGCTATGGTAAAATAAGGATCGATTACAATAACATTTGGTAAGGTGATAATAGACTGTCTGTGGGCACAAAACTTTTCTCCAGAAATAAGTTTTTATGACCAACAAAGATACGCGAAAATTGCAAAAACAGCGATAATTTTTCATATTTCAAACAAGCCATGAAATTGATTAACAGTCCCAAAACTATAAGGAATGGCAAAAATTCGATAAAAGTGGCTAAATTAGCGGAAATTCGCAAAAAATTGCTAATAGCGGCATGATAGCAAAGTTTAATATGCATTTATTACAAATCGTTAAAGCTGTAAAGAATCAGAGGAAACAATTGCATCTATCGCGATCATTCACAAATAATGGCAAGCCCAAAAATTTATTTGAATTTGCCAAATCGGTTAAAAACAAAATGTCGGAAAAAACAAAAAAAAATTTACAAAAATAGCGAAAATTCGCGAAAATCTTTAATATTTCAAACAAGCCATAAAATTGATTAAAAGTCTCTTAAACTATAAGGAATGGTAAAAATTCTGTAAATATTGCTAAATCAGTGGAAATTTGCAAAAATTTGCGATATTTGTGTGAAAATACGTATTGTTTTCATTATATAAAGAACATTTGAAACTAAAAACCAAAATTATGTTTTTTTGCTAAAAATGTTCTCACATATAAGAATTAAAGTCGATTCGTTTTACTTTCACTAACCCCTTACCACTCTAATTGAAAACGAATAAAAACATGTGTATGTTTATTGCAGAACACAAAAAATAATGAAGTAATCCACTTTCGAGTGAATTCGGATTCTAGAACTCACCCGATTATCTCAAAAATTGCGAATAAGGTTAACATCGAAAGCTAGCCGGACGGATGGACATTGTTATATCGATTTAGAAAAGGATGCTGACGAAAAATAAAAATGTTGGTCGCAAGTTCGTCCAAGTAGTTTGGATTGAAATTCAGCACTTTTGGTTCAGTAGGAAAAGAGTTATGGAGCGAAATAGGAAACAACCTCTTGAAAAAATCAATATTTATTTACAAAAACTAACGTAAATTGGTGGCGGAATGCACCTTTTATCGTTAAATTTTGCACAAACTCAATTTATATGCCTAGAAATCATATAACTGAATTTCGTGAAGATCGGTCTATAATTTACAATAGATCCACTCTCTAAAACACTTTATTGCTTGCGTCTAAAACCGTAACAAATAATACTTTAGTTTCATAATGTATGTTAATTTAGTTGTATACGACTGGAAATTACTTTGCCAAATTGCCTTATCCCCTTATTTGTTATCTTAATCCTCTTTTACTTTAAAAACTGCTGTTCTCGCTCTCCTGCACCATAAAACCATAAAAGTTTCAATATTTTGCATCAAAATGGTAATTTTTAGTTTTAATGAAAAGTAATTTTATTTATTTAATTTTTATTTTTGACAATTTGATCAAATAATTATTTTTAGGCAAATATTTTTATATGTGAACACAGGGCAAACATGTTTTCCCATTTTTTATTTGAAGGTATTTAATATCTGTTTGAACAAACAAAAATGGGCAAATAAATGTGCGTAGTGTGACCAGCAAATAAAATTTTTATTTTTTTTAACAAATTTTAAAAAAATGCCGGCAAACAAAATTTGACAAATGTTTGCCATATGTGACCGTACCTTTAGTGTGTTTTACGATGGAAAGAATCCCCCATGGCCGACGAGTAGCCGGATGGATAGAGCCACCGTGTCAAACCATACATCTTGTTAAAACACATCAGTAGTGTGATTCTGTAACTTTTAACAATAACAACAGTTGTTATAATTGTCAACCTGTTTTGTTGTTTGCACTTACGATTATGTGATTCTGTAAATTGTTGTTAACAACCTAGATTAAAATTAACGTCAAGTGGCATCACAGTAAAAAAAAAAAGTGGCACAATAACGAAAAACACAAAGAGAAAAAAAACAAATAAAATTATTAAAACTAAACAGAATTTTTTTTTTTGTTTTTTTTAAAGAAGATAAGCCAAACACTTTACTATTAAATTAAATGCAAATTATTTAATTACCATTTTAAAGTTATAGGTATCATTTCTTCTAAATAAATATTTTTTTTTTTTGTTTTTTTTTGGCATTTAACAATAAATAAACAACAATAAAAAAAAGTTGTCGGTTACTTAACACAAACAGCTGACTTAACGATAACAAGTTTAAAATGTTGCAGAATAGCAAAATCGTTAATTTGCTTGTTCATTTTTTTAACATTGACAACTATTGTTAAAATTAATTACAGAATCGTACTACAGGAACAATCATAACAACCTTAATATGGTTGTGACTTCTCGATGGAAGACTATTCAAACCATAATATGGCTGTAGGTGACAATAATGGGGTTAAACTAATCATAATATGTTAAAAATTTGCTTTAAAAGTAGTTTTGTTTGAGGTGACTATATTTAAACATGTTTTTTCTCTGCGTGAAGATGTATGTTGGGTTGTGGCTGGAGGTTTCTCTTAAGAAGTTAACGATGACGAATCTCATGAGACGAGCACATGATAATATGCTACAATTAGCAACTATGTACATATATGTTTTATGCACATGTATGGTTAACAGACACTTCGTTTAGTATTTAGAGCGTCATGTAATTTGGCTGCACAACAGTTGCGAGATTTCCAAAAAAGTTTGTTATTTTTGATGACGAAAACATTAAAAAGAGCAGGGTTTAGCTCAGGCTATATTCACATATTCAGGCCATTTGGCTTTGCATGACATTTGGCTCCTTTTTTTGTCTTAAGAAAAATTAAAGAATGTTAAATACTTTTACAGAAAATCTAGTCTACCGCTTTGTTTTTCTAAATCTCACCCAAACAATGGCATCTTTCCCCGGCAACAATCACAAAGAAGTTGTAAGAAGCAGTCAAAACAATGAACACCACTTGAGTTCTAAGTAAATACAAAAAAAGTTTGTTTATTTTATCCTAGAATTATTAAACAGCTTACTCTTTGAAATCTCCTTGGTAGCTAGAGAGTTTACAAGAAATCACTATCCTCCAAATCCTGTTCCAAATGTTCCATAAATCCTTGTCACAATTCCAAGACATTGACGGAGATTAGCATACATTTTAGCATAAACATAAATAAAAACATGAGTTTAAAGTATTCATTATTTTAAAATGAAAAATATTTGTTTATTTAAGCGTTGGAAACAAAAAAACTATAAACAATAAAGTTTCAAGTACCCGGGCATTATTTTAACATTGCAGTAAAACTAAAGCAAAGTCGAGTACATAGCGCATGAGCCAAACACTTGAGACACAAATCTCTGCTCAGCTATTGTTGTTACTGAGAGACTCATTATGAATGTGAGTGAGTGTTTGTAAGTGTTTTACAATAAATCCCCCTGGTTTAAAGCTTAAGTAAACATTGTATGCGAAACTAAAAAAAAAACAAGAAAAGAATCTAAAACAATTTTTAACAAAAAAAAAAAAAAGTGCAAAAACACATTTTTAATCTTTTATGAAGATTATAGTTTTACAACAACGTGGTGGACTCACTCTACTTTACGGTTCTGGGATGAGCAACATGAAATAACACATTTACAGCCTGCGGTGATAATTACCAATAACTGCACTTTGTATACACAATGTATCCATCCATTCATACGAAGATACAGCCAGACTTCCATCCGTTCAGTAAAAAAAAACTTCATTGGCATGATGCTGCCTGATAGCTGATGATGATCAGTTGCTCTCGCTTATAACACCCCTTAAATAACCTTGATTTTATACTCTTATTTATTTTATTATTGCTCTTTTTGCTGTTGCTGTTGTTTGTGCTTTTGTTATAAATGTGGTGCTGGTGGTGCCATTTAGACGTCTTTTTAACAGCATCATTAATTTGATGAAATGCAACCATTCAAAGTACCAAAATAAAAGTGAGCATCATTTCGAGAGTAAATTTCATTCATGTTATTTATTTGAGAGTTTAAAATCACGCCGTGCAGCGGCTTTAAAAACCTTTGACCCTGGTCTTAAAATATCTTTTAGTTAAATTCCCTCATGAAGTTCGTGAATGCGTTAGTAAACAATTAATATGAACATAAGAGTAATTGTTACAGAACAACCATTGAGAGTTATTTTTGGAACTAATTTTATAACAACTAAATATTATCACAGCAGGATATTTTGATATGTTGTTATGAATTTACTTTTATATTAAAAGCATAAATTATAAATATGTATGCAACTCATACATATATGTATTTGCTTAATGTATTTAAGAGTAAAAATATTATTTTTAAATAAAATAAAATGTTAAAAAATTTGGCATCTTGCTTTCTCATACAGTAATTATCGCATCGGTATGCAAATGATTATAAGAATTTAACGCTTTTATGCATCTAAACTTGTGCTATTACAGTTTGCTATGTAAAATAGACGATTTTTTTTTGTATATAAGCATTTGCTTATATGCATATCCCACATTTATGCATTACAATATGATACAATTTTAATAAATTTCATTAAAAAAAACTCTCATATAAGCATCGCTTCGAACTCGAACCTCGAACTTTAGTCAAATACAATAATAAAAAAGAACAAAAATTATTTAATTTAAACGAAATTTGGAATTTTTTCAAGCGCTTTCGATGCTAGTAAAATAACTTTTTTCATGATGCTGATGAAGTTAAGGAAGTTTTTGTAGTAGCACAGTATATGCATATAAGCGATTTTTTTTAAATGCATCTTTTGTTTAAAAGCACAAAAAACATAAAAATTAGTTAAATGCTTATGATCTATAAATAGTGTGTTTTGGCACAGCAATTTAAAAGTTGCTTACGTCGAAACTTTGAGTCGACGTAAGAATAATTCTGAGCCAGTGTTCGATGGAAATACTTTTCTAGCCTTTGAAGCCACAAATTTTTTGATCTAAAATAAACTGCAACAATATTGATCATTAAATGTTTATTTTTAATATTAATAGACGAATCCCCTGAAGAAGGGAACATAAAATTCACGAAACGTCGGGAAAAATTAAATAAAAAATTTTGCGTTTTTATTTTCACAAATGGAGTTAGGCCTCACCAGCTAAATATATATAAACAAATATACAAATATAAAAATATTGATTGTTGTTGAATTGATTTCCCCGGAGGTCTGGACCTAAAATGTGACGTATCGAGGTTGCTAAGAGTTTTTCTAGAAACTTGTTATTGGCTGGACAAGTTATTGTTCAAATTCTTCTGAAAATCACTTTGTGGCTGTTTTTTCAACCGAAATCCAGGGAAGAGGAGATTTTTAACAAAACTATTAAAGACGAAAATGTTGAAACATATAATTTTTAATTAAACCATATTATTGACTCCGGCAACCATGTTATGGGTATATTAGTCCTTCATCAAGCAGGTACAACCATATTTAGGTTGCCTTCAAACATGTAAAGTTCAATAATCACAAACATATTTTTACAACCTTTAATAGGATGGTTGTTTTTCAACAATAGCATGTTGCTCTTGGAAAAAAATCAAATAAAATTGTTAATAACAACCAAACATTATTAGATATAAAGAAATTATTGTTATGTTTAACCAAAATATATTTGTGACTTCTTGATGGAGGAGTAATGTAGCCACAATATGGCTGCCAGCGAAAATAATATGGTTGAATTTACCATACTATATTAAAAATTAATTAAAAACGATTAGCAAGGTTCCCCACCACTACACAAGGAGGGCGTTGTTTCCAGGCATTATCCTAGGTCCTGCTACAGTAGATTAATCATCTACTTAACTGATAGAATGCAACATATTAATACTGAATGGATCGATAATCCAAGACCTAGGACTGTGAAATCTTACATGGAAAGGTGCGAAAAACCATTGTAACAAAACGTTTAAGATGTAAATGCTTTGTGGGAACCATATGATCCCAAAGGGGCGAAGGGAGGAAATAAATCTTAAAAATAGTTTTGTTGGAGGTGACCATATTGAAAAATGGGTTTTCTCTGCGTGTGGGGTAATGTTCGGAATGCGGGCGGATTGCTTTGTGTGTTGTTCAGCACAAACTACTTTTGCACCCGCGGAAATTGTTGCTGCCATTGTGAACGCCCAGTAAAAATATAGCTTTCATTGTAATATGTTTTTATGTTTTAAGAACTCTTAAAAATCATTTAAAATGTCCTAATTCATACTTATCAAAATTATTCCATTAGAAGACCGATTAGTAAAAATTATCTGCTATTTGTTTGCGTGACTATTCAGATATTGTATTTTTTTTTATTATAAATTTACAAAATATTTTTAGAAATTGTCAAAATTAAACGTATTTAAAGGAAGGTTTCTTTTTCTTTATTTGTGTTTTATTTTAAACAGTTTCTGACATTTTCGTGCTTATAATTGCTGTTTGTTTATCTTAGATAATGGTACACTAGTCATTATATTTTTTATTAAGAAAAAAAGGCGCAGGGAGAGAGAATGTATGAGACACAATCAACAAAAAAAAAACTTTAAAACAAATTATTAAAAATTGATATAAATATTAATAATAATTTGTGTATAAATGTTGTTTAAATTGTAAATTAAGGAATGATGTAGACAAGATTATTATTAAAAAAAAAACAATATCTTATATAAATAAAAACAAGTGCGACCAATAAAGGCAGAAACAATATATATTTATCCGTTTTAGAGCTTTTTATGAATTTTGGCATCGATTTTACCATTTGGAGGTTTTTTTTTGTTTTTATCGCTTATTTTACCTTTTTGAGGCATATTTTGATACATGTTAAATTTGTATATGCCCACAAGAGTTTTCGCAAGATAAAATTTTTTTTTTTTTTTGCAATATTTTTGATTTTATGTTTTAATTATATTTACACATGTATACTCAACGTGTTTCTTCAATTTTACCATCAACATTTCATTTTTACTCGAAAATTGTAAGACAAATCAGGTTGTCGTAAAAGATTAATGTTATTTTGAACTTTACAATTTTATAAATAAGAAAAGTTACGTTTTTGGTGATGTACATATGTAATACATAGAAATCTGGACCAATATTTTATTAAATACACTCTTTAATTGTACTAAGGACGAAGTCTATGTAAATGGAGAGAATCGGTCTACAATTTCACTTATTCCCCATAAAAACTTTTTTCCAAATAGACTCAAATAAAATAAAAAATAATTTTTTGCAAAATATGTAAATTCTTTTACAATCAGTTCCCATTTGCCCTAAGCTCCCATATATAAATAGCTTTCTTTAACTTCCTTTCAAATGTTAACATTAATTAACAATTTAGCGACAGCCCCTAAAATTTCTTTTAGAAAAAAAATCTGGATGTTAATATCTAGATAATATTCGGCACAAATAACAGCCGGTCACCGCTCATCGTTTCCAAATAAGGCAAAATCTCGAAAATTCGTCTGTAAATACTATGGAGTTATTAAATTGTTGAATATTTTGTTTTTTAAATTAGCAATTTTCGAATTGTTTGCGGCATATTTTTAACAATTTTCAGGGCATATTTTCAAGTTTTTACTGCATATTTAAGGCGAAAAAATGCATTTTTTAGAGCATATTTCTGGTTTCCCTGGTTTGAAATAAAAGATATGGCATATTAACATGAAATATTGACTAAATGATAACTTGGTGGTGGATTTATATGCAAACGCATGTTTTCTTTTAAATTATAAAACACTAAGTTTAACAGTTATTTCACATAACCAATCAAAATTTCATTTTGATTAAGAAACATTTAAAATCTGATAAAGATGATTTTAGTTTAGAGGATCATTTTTTGAACTAACATATTACAATTCGACTTGATAAAAATAATGTGAAACGTGTGATTATTTATTTGCTTCCCAAATGCTAGGAAAAGACAGCACGAAAAGACATTTTAAATTAACGAAATTGCATTACTAGCTGTAAATACACTGAAAGAAAAATCCTTCATATATTTAATAAATCATTTTCATAAAAAAAATGTCATTGGTTAAATGAAAATGTTCATTATCTAAATGGAATTTCAAAGTTATAATGGAGTATTTTTGTTAAAATCGCTTCATTGGATTTCGTAATTACGTTAAAAATGTTCATTGGATGTATGAAAACTTAAGTTTGTCCAAATTAAACAAAAAACTTTAATTGGGAACATAGAAACAATAAACAAACATAACTTTATTCATAAATTAATACAAAATTATAGTTTCCTTAAAAAATTTTTTAATTGTTAATTAAAAAATGTAAGATTTAATTATTTCATACATCTAATGTAATATCCCATTAAATTTATGAAATCAAAAATTTTTTTATAAAAGCAACATATGTATTTCAATAATTGAAAAAAAAATTATTTTTAACATTGAAATAACCCTATAATCTCATATAAAAATATTTCCAAAAAGCATGACTTCATAAAATATAATTTTCATTATGACAATGAAAAATGTCATTATAGTAATGAAACAAAAACTTTCAATCCATAAATATGTATGTTTTTAGTTTTCTTTAATATGTACACACGTTATCAAAAAATCAACATTGTCATTGTTGTTATGAACAATATAATCTCATTTTTACACTCTTAATTGGGTAATGGCAAAAACCAGTTTTTTTGTTCAAAAACTACACTGTCCCGGTAGGCTAGCTGGTAGCACCGGGCTTGCGGGATCGATTCCCGCCAGAGACTCACTCTGGTTCCTGCAGACAAGCGTAAAGATTCGCGGGATTAGCTTAGGGAATTAATTAAAAAAAAAATAAATAAAACTTTAAAATAAAAAAATTTATGTCTTCATTAAAATAGTGATAAAAAATATTGTTTCAATGAAATTGTGTCATTAAAGTCTTGTATATTTATCATCAAATTAATGAATATTTTCATGAATATTATGAAATAAAATCATTGAATCTAATAAAAATATCCAATGAATAATATTCATAGATTTAATACATTTAAATGAAACAGGTTTCATTGATCCAACGAAGCGCTGCATAGGTTCCTTTTTAATGCAATTTTTCATGGGATTATTGTCAAAATTCATTATTATTGCGAAAAAATTCTTTCAGTGTAAAGTTATGTTATTATTCTTGAGTGAGTGTTTTAAAAAAGAATATAAAACCGTTGAAAACACTTACAAATTTTTATTTTTTAAAGACAATTTCCAAGCAAATATGTCTGTCCCAAAAATAAGCAAATATGAAAGACAATATAATAAATTTTGGGAAAAGTAATGCTGCGATATTGGTAATTATTTATAATGCGTGGAAGTATTAATTAAATGACGGATATATGTATTTTTCATTGTTGATTTTAAGGATGGCTAAAACCAATTGAACAAGGTCCAAATTCTTATAAATTGGCTTATTCGTCTTCAAAAACCGCATGTTGGTATGCTTGTAATTCGTCACTGTAATCGCATAAAAGCATTTTAAAATCATGCCGAAACAAAATAAAATAATTTTTTTACTAAAAATTTTTATTTGGGGATTTTTAGGGATTTCTTATTAAAATGTTTCTTACTATTTTTTAAAAAAAATTTTAATTTGGTCAGAAAAAAACAACAGAAAAAAATATCAACTTTTAAGGTTTTGTTTTTCAATTCGGGGATTTTTTTTAAATTTTTTGGGTACAAGGAAAAAAGTACATGGCAGCCCTCGTTGGAATATTTTTTATATGTAACATTTCAAAGGTAAATCTATTTTTATAATCACTCTCTTCCTGTATTAATCTAACCTTCTCGAAGTCTGGCCTGTGACCACTTTTTGCACAGTGGGCCGCAAGTGCAGTTTTTTGCTCTAATTGGTTTTCCGTATTTTTCAGATCAGATTTGTGAGATGAGATTCTAGTCTTTAATTTGGTTTTTATTGCACCCACATATGTTTTATTGCACAAATGTAAACCATCCCCATTGCAGTTTATCCTTTATATTAGGTTTGATCTGTCATCCTTCTTCAACTCGTCTTTGGTTTTACCAAACAATTTTTCAACTGAGTTTTTAGTCTTCATAGCAGGTTCTTATCATTGTCATCATAAACATTTGTCTTCTTTATTCTCTTGCATAATCCTGCGATATATGTTATGGATTTGTAAATTTTCTGGGGCGGTGTTTGCCAATATTTTCTTTTATGATTTGGCATGTCTAATTAGATCCTCTATGGTACTCAACCCACAAAATTAGCCATGCTCCAGTCCAAAAACTTATTGGCTAGTGCAATAAGCACATGCAAAATAAACTAACAACAAGATAATAAGCACGTTTAACCCCCGTATTCATAAAAGATTATTTAATTTAACATTATTTAATTTAAAAAGAGAAATTTTCAGAGAAATTTTGTTTTGTAAACCTTTATTAAATTTAAAATAATTTTATGACTACGGGCATTAGTAAATAGTAAAATTTTATGAAAAGTATAATAATGCAACTGATATTGTAAAATAAAACTAAATAAAAGGAAAAAAAATCATCAATGTTAAATTTTTATAAGATTGTTTATATTGAAACATTCATTTCCTCAAGTTACTCAATGCATAGCATAGTATGCAGCACAAAATGCTACTTTTTAAAAATATTTTTTGGAAAGTGACGTATGCGGCACAAAATAATATTTTTACTTTCATTCATGAAAGATGGCAAAACAAATAATATACCGGATGCAGCGGAGAAAATATAAAAAATTCTTCTTATTAACCTTCTTTGTCGTTTTTCTCTACTCCGACTTTTTGGCATATGCGCCAAACCAATAATGAGCCAACGACAATATTTTTGGCCGGTAAAAAGCGTTTTGTTTCCAGACAGTGAGAACTCTAAGCTGTTTTTAGTAATTAATATTTATTTTGTAAATTGTTTTTAATCTGTTTTATGCACATATTTTGCAATAATAATTGCATTAAGATCCAGCCCATTATGAATTTGATCTTTCTTCTTCACTGTGGATATTCCAGCACTTAAACTTCATTGAGCGACAAATTAGCTGCAATTATAAACTTCGTTTTTGATCTTTGGTAAACTTTGATAATTTCTTTTGAGGACTACTTCTACTTAACATGTATTTTAATTGCATTGTGTATATTGAATTTCCTGCACAATGGCGCCAAAATACAAATAAATTAAATTTCATTAAATGAAAAGTAATAAAAATCTTTTCTCAAAAAGCTTCCGTTTTTAACTATAGATAGAAAAAAAGCAGTAAATTTTAATTAAATAAAAAACTCACCGTCAATTTTCTGGTTAAAAATAAGAAAACCTTTGAAATTCAAATAAAGTTAAGGCAGTCAATAACAAACAGTAAAATTGAAAGTTAAAAGTCAAAGTAAAAATAAATTAAATAAAAAGTAAAAAACCGCCTTAAGGCTTCAAATACGTTGTGGAGTTTACAAAATACAAGGAGCTAGTTTTTGCAACTGCAACATCAAAAGCTGGCCTATAGACATACATCTAGTTATACATGTTTAACAAGGAAAAAGGGCCGGTTAATAAAAATTTAAGCCCTGAAAAAAGTGTAAACTAATGGTTTGCCATTTTATAAAATTCATTTTATATCTTAAGCATTCTAAACAGATCTCTGTTTAGTTTATTTTTAATTTATTTACAAAATCAAAAAAAAAGAAACTTTGGTTTTTTTTGCTCCCTTTTGAAAAAAAGGAATTGCTTAACATGCTGAACACATTTTCTGTTAGTAGTTATGAAAATGAAATTAAAAGCAGCGTGGGAACGTTTAACTCTTTTCGTTTTGTTATTATTAGTTTTTTTTTTAATAATAACAATAATAAATCGAACAACAAGTCACAAGTCAAGTAACAGCATCATAAAGTTGTTCACTAGTTGCTGGGGCAACAACAGCAGTAGCACAATCGCATGGATCTTCTAAGGATTCGCTTTTATTCAACTTCGCATGAGTGTCTTTTATGTAAAAACTAAAAGAATAATATGTGTGGTAGCATCATCATCGTCGTCATCATCTCGTGAAGCAACAACCACTTGGTCGGCTTAAATAAACTTAATTTAAGTTAAGATCATGCACAAAGAGTTAAAGGAAAATAAGAACTACTTGTAATACTTTTTTCAAGTCATTTTATTTAAAAGTTTATTAAAGATGGTTTCAAAACAAAATTGTTATCGATGGCAGAAGTTCTGGTGTGAAGGTTATGTGGAAAAGAAATTAGCAGAGATGGGAAATCCTTAATGAAATTCAGTGTTGTAAAGATTATATTTTAATGTTTTAAAAATCATTAGGATATTTGAAAGCGGTTAAAAATCCAATGGTTTACTTTACACATTCGAATTTTATAATTGTGACAAAAAAAAATCCGGTATTTCCTGCTTCCATTAGGGTAATTCACGATAGGCTGATTATCAGGTTATATGTTTAGTTAGTTATATTAATAGCAACAAAGTACTCTTGTCAAATTTTTTTTTTAAATTTATTTTGCTAACTATTGTTAATATAACTACATACATAGCCATATATCCTGATAAACAGCCTTCTATGATAACCATCTCTTAAGCGGCCCATACACTTGCAATATTATTGTATATGCAATTCGCCATATTATTTCCATTTTGTGCTATTCATTTCATTTATTCAATAAAAAGGTGAACATAACCTATAGGAATAACATAAACAGTATTGTACAATGTTACCAACACATTTCAAACTCTTTTCGTTGTGCAATAAAAATCAAAAGTATTTTGATTGTTGGCAATATATTGTGTCACCTTCGAATATCACAAATACATACATCGGCGATATAATTGTACAATATTTAAAATTGAACAATTTTATTGCAAGTGTATGAACCGCTTTTTATATTTTAATTGAGGTTGGTCATACATTATATCCCACTTGGGGCAACTCCTGGGCAGTTATGGGACTTTTTCTTTAATATATTTCTAGTCTGAATTGAACATTTTGTATGGGAGCCCCCTTAAGGAATGGAGATAGCAAGTAGGTATGTTTAAAATAAATGATTGAAATAAAAAATAAAGTTGGGTTGGTCATAGATTTCACCCATCTAGGGGCATTCTACGCGTTGCAGGGTCCAAATTTAAGATATTCCACCATACAAATATGGCGGTTTTAATGAACAAACATCTAATTTAATCAAAATTTATGCCTGAATAAAAAAAAATTTTGACTTAAATTAATAAAATGTATGGTGAAATAACACAGTTGGCATCGCTAGGCTCAACAAATACATAATTACGACAAAACAAATGGAAAATTTTCTCCGAATACGTCAAAAAATATTTTCAATAAAAACCATATTGTGCCGCTAAACGTGCTGAAATAAAAACTTTTTAACCAGTTTTTACTTCATAATGGTGAATATCTTTTTTTATTAAGATAATCAAAATCTTTAATTCAATGCACTAATCGCAACACAAATTGTGGACTTTTTGTAAACATAAACAAAACTTTGTCAGTAGATTAGACAAACAATGCCAGAGCAAAAATCGACATTAGGTGCAGTAATGCCACCAGTTTATTTCATTATGACAAGATCTATCTAGTCAGTAGTTCTAAGATCATAAGTAAATTTTTAATAAAAAGCACATGCTAAGACTCTATAGCACAATATATTGTCTGATCTACAGTTGGTCAGTAGTACTGGTACAAAGTCAATATTGAAGCAATAGAGTTTAACAATTGGCATTTCCTACAGGGTATATACAAAGTTAATATGATTGTGTTTGCTTGAACGACACCTCCCATATATAGAAAAAAATACATTTTATATAACGGGAGAGCGGTTACAGTGAAAGCTTCCAATTTTACAAAAAGTTTGGTTTTCAAAAAGTATGCTGAGTTAGAGAAGTGGGCGTGCCACCTCCCATACAATGACAACATAGATTTCTATATATCTGGAGAGCTGTAACAGTAAAGCTTTTTAAATTTGAAACAATTATGTCGAATAAAAACGTAATATAAGTTTCTGTATATCTGGGGGCGGTATAGAAAAAAAGATATGTATTGAAAAAAATTTAACCTATTTTTTCAACTGGAGTAACCAGTTAACTGGGTTAAGCGATTAATCTTATATATAAATCGGCAAAGGCAAAACAGATCTCTTTTCGCCTTTGTTTGTCAACCAAAATTTGACAGGTATTTACCTGCAGAAGTGCACAATATATAATTCAATAAATTCTGAGGGGTAAAAAGTGATAAATTCGGTTACCTCATAACTGCAAAACTTAAAGAGATATAATTATTTTCATCTTCATTAGAGAAAATAAGCGGACAGGTTTCAGGTACATTTTTGAAATTCGGCCCTTTTAGGGAACAAGCAGGTATACCCTATATTTTGGAACTTCTTTGTCACCCCATCTATCTTTTAAAACAAATAAAGAAATAAAGATGTTACCAAATTCGTAACGTTTCTTAAAAATACAAATATCAATTAGGTACTATTTTGAAATTCGAATGATTAAGGGGTGAAAATCGTTTCTATTTTTGGTACTTTTTTACAAAACATTTTTGTCCATTCATTGACAAATAAATATTACATTATGGGATCCCACTACAATATTGATATTTTTGATTATTTATTGGGGAGAAAAAAGGTATCAAAAAGGGCAAATTAAATGCTTTTACTTTTCCATGCTGCATGTGGTAGTT
The DNA here is from genome assembly GCA_949318255.1 of Pollenia labialis. Classification (NCBI taxonomy): domain Eukaryota; kingdom Metazoa; phylum Arthropoda; class Insecta; order Diptera; family Polleniidae; genus Pollenia; species Pollenia labialis. Next base: position 122,647,982 of record OX439142.1, read on the forward strand.
TCTGAATTTTCAATAGTATTACACTTGGAAAACATAAAGGGTCCTGTGTGAATGATAGCCTATAAGATGAAAAATGTTGGAACTTTTTGGTTCTTCAGCTGGTAATTTTTGAACTTTCATTATATTGGTCCTACACTGAAAAAAAACAAGCCAATCCATCCGTACTTAAATCAAGCCAAAGCGGTGTCCATAGTACGGTAAGTACGGATTCTCTTCAATCAAGTACATAAAGCTTGATTCAAGTAAGGATTATTTAAGTGTGAAATACTTTTCTTATCCATATTTAATTAAGAATTCCTATTTAAAATAATCTGAAGCAGGATTAACTTTAATAAAACTGAGAAAAAATTAATCTTAAACTGTGGTTGATCCAAGAATTTTGAAGACGGTTTAATCTCGATTCGTACTTGAAATAATCCGAAGTGAGATTAGATTGATTCTAACCTAAACACTTTCCCCACCAAAGAGATTATTATAATTTTACTTACTCGTTGAACATGTTTATTTCACTTTTGTTGAATTCCGCCCTTTGTTTACAGAAGAATTCTCAATTATAAGACACCAGCAGCATGCCCAATATGGCTTCCGTAATCATTCCACTTTAAAAATTTGATGTGTTTAACTAATAGCCCATTTCCGATGTGCGAAAGAATTCTTTCGAATAATTACATTTAAAAAAAAACAAATACTAAAAATTTTGTTTTGTTTATTTTAAATGTAGCTGTGCGAAAGAAAAATTCTTTCGCATATCAGAAATAGACTTTAAATAATTTAAAAAACAGCATATGGGAATTATTGCTACTTATTTTACTTTTTAAACATCAAAATAATCTATATTTTTTTTTCGTTTGCTATTGTTGTGTTTACAGGAAACTTTTATAAGAACATACGTATACATCCATATTGGTTTTTGAAAGTTATCCGATTTTTGTTTTAAGTACTTTTATATGTTATCCGTACTTAAATTTGTGAGTACGACTCGTCTAAACTAAGAAAAAAAACTTAATTTAGTACGAGTGTTTTCTTTCTGTGTAGAACCATTACATTAAACATTCATTGTCCTGATTAAATAAGAACATGTTAGGAAGCGCTTTTTGGTACTTGTTCGTTCTACAACTGGTGCTTTGTTTTAATTTTCTTTAATATTGGACCTATCCTGAGTTAATGAGAACCTATAAGAGGAAACCTTTATGGTACTTTTTTGTTCTTCAAATATAAAATCAAACATGCAGAGATCAGTGTGATTGAAAAACTTAAAGAAAAAACATTATTAGCCCGCAAGGAAAAAGAAAAACCTCAATAATAAAAATATTAAATAAACATTGATCAAAAAATTAAAAATAGAAAAAGAGAAGAGAGAGACTTTTTGAAAACTTTGTGATTTTATTTTAATATCATTAAACTTACAAAATTTAATTAATTAATCAAAGACTAAAGTGAAAGATGACACATGGACCGTAGGTGGGGCCAAATCGATTCACTAAAACGGAAAAAATCAAATGCTCGAAATATTTAAATTCATTTATACTTATATGTATGTTCTCTTTATGTTTGCGTTAATAATTATGGTCGGATATCGGCTCTTGGGCAAACACTAGTACCTATAAAGTTCTTTGTACGTTTTATAAAAACAAGGGCTTATCTTGAAATTCAATAATTTTGCGATATACTTTAAACGTTAAGAGAAAATTTGTTGAAGACTATAAATACCTTTTTTGGAACTGTGGATTCTAATTTGCTTAACAAAATAATGTAGGAAACCAAAATAAAAAAAATCCACAGGCCATCATCTCAGGAGTATGGCAAATACTGCATTAAACTGCTGTTTCCCGGGGATTTGATTTTTAAATGTAGCACCAGGGCCTACCCACCTCTGCTTTAAAAGTGGCTAAACATGACTTAAACACAAATTTTAGCGTCTTCTAAGGAAAAAGACGAAAATTATGATTTTTTTTTACCTTAACAAAAGGAATCATCAAGAACTTACGCACAATCACGAGTTTAGCAAGAAACAAAAACTCATTAACAGTATGAGAATCCCATGCAAAAGAACTGGGAAACTTAACAAAAATCCTCAAAAAAAAAAAAAAAAAAAAAAAACATAAAATACAACACCAAAAATTAATGAAGTTTCCTTGAAGACAAAAACAAAAGTTTTAAGCGATATTTTTCGCTGTTGTTCATTTTGCAATTTTTTAAACTTATGAAATATGTCTAAAAAAAAAGTTAACAGATAATTACCCCTATAAATTGTATAAGAAAATAAATAACACACAAGACCTTAACAGGACTTGAAGTTTTATTTCTGTTTTTAATTTGGCTGTTGTTTTAAGGACTTCTCGAAATAATGCATTAAAGTGTCTTTAATGTGTTCCCATCATATTACCAGTTCTTCCCTTTAAAAAAAATATTTTAGATGATTTTTGGTAGAGGAAGACTTAATAAATTTTCATTTTATTTTGCCTTTTCTTCCTAGTGTTTTTTTTTGGGTACTCTTTATTGATAATTACTTTAATTTTTGTTTTTACTTCCAGTTTGTTCTGGTAATTTGATGTAGACTTTGTATTTATGGGGGAAAATCAGGCAGGGTGGTGGCGGTGGCTGAAGAATGGTCTGCAAATGACTGCGTTAAGTATAAAAATACAAAAAGGACAAAAAGCTGAAAATCATCATGATTAACTGACCACTTATTAAATACACAAAAAAAAGTTCTGTTCAGCAATTGTTAGTGTGTTTAATGTGTGTTTTTATTAGTTTGACATAAACCAACATATGGCCAAACCCCAAACGGGAACCATCACCATAACATTTCAAAGAAGGGAAAGCAAAATGTCATTGTCATTAGAGCCATTTAATTGTAATTAAATGTCTGCTGTTATAGGAATCCTAGACTGAAAAAGCCAATTATAATGATACTTGGGAAACATTTTAATTTTATTTTTAGGCTAATTAAAATGAAAACTGATCATTAATGTAAACTGATGATTATTGATTTTCGTAAAAGGAAAACAATTGCTTTCTAAATCACAGGAAGAGAACCTGTTGTCCCAAAAACTTTACTTAAAGAGGCAACCAGTCCTTGAACAATTATTAAAAAAAAATCTGTCTACATGTTCGTTTAAAACACGAGCCACTAAATAAATTAACAAACTTTGTTTCAAAAAAAATATGTTTATTAAGTAAAAGTTGTTTAACAACCAACATATTTATGAGTATTTAATGCAAACAACAATTTACGTTGCCAACACATAAATTGTGACATAAACAACAAGTGCTTGAACAGACAATTTACACTTAAAATTTATTATAATATTTAAAATATTAAATAAAAAAAAGTATACCTACAAACATACTACTAAAAATTATACACTGAGAGAAATTATATTTTTTTTACAACCTACTTTTATGAATTTTGTTAGTAAAGCAAGTTGAAAGAAATGCTATCAATATATGAAAATTCGATAACTTACGACAATATAGCAAAGTTCCAATAGGTATTCACCCTTATCGGGGTTGGCGAATTTAAAATTCGCCTGCGACTGTTTGGTAATAGATTAAGGGAAATAAGTTCACGTTCTCTTTAATCTATTACCAAACAGTCGCAGGCGTATGTTATGGATGTAGACGGCAAAGGCACGATAATTGCGTTTCTTTAGTTGTTACGGCCAACAATTGATTGCTATTGCTACTTACTACGTATTTTCAAGACGCTTTTAGTCAATATCGAGAAGAATTGATTGTTTTTAAATCGTCAGGAAATTTTTCGACTTAGACATCGTCTAAATGACTACTGTGGAGTAATATTTGAATAACTAAAAGCCATCAGGATGAATAATTTACTATTAATTTTGGCAAAAATACACTTTTTAATTAATTTAATTAAAAAAAAAATCACCACTAAAGATATTTTTTTATCAAATTTTCGGTAACTAGTCGATATCGAAACAACATTCTTCCAAATTATCGCTGTTGTGAAGCAACGCACTTTCTTGTCTGTCCCACAGCCGAAATCTTCTTTTTAAAGGTAATAATTACAATAAACTTTCTTCTACAGTTCAAAGTTATAAGGTAGTCATAAAGTTGTAAAGTCATATGTCTTAAAATAATTACATGAAATATATATGACTGCTGTGTGAAACCGCTAATAATTTTGATTTCTACTGTACAGTTATGACAAATCATTGAACACAGCAATAAAATTTTTATTTTGTTTCAAGCACAACAATATTTTTTTTAAACAATTGTAGAATAATATTTAGGACTTTATGACGATATGACTTGATAGCACACCTTGTAAATCCCCCAATTATATTTCCTTAAAATTGTATTTAAAGAGAAAAGTTTTGCTGAAAGGGCAGCTGAAGCCTGCATTTCTTTTAAATTATTTCTTAAAAACAATATTTCTATGAAGTCTGTCTATTATTAGGCTATTAGGCCACACTCGAACGTCGAAAAAATATCAGTATGATTAAACTTTCTCTTATTTATTTTAATTTATTTATTTATTTGTCTTTGGAATATAATCCTTATAGACTTCTAACTAAATACAAATAAATTCTACAAAATATATACAAATGTTAAACAGAAACATTACAAAAATTATGAGCTTAAAAAAATTAATAATTTAGTTTTTATATCAGTGAAATTAGAAGAATAGTTAATAAATTTATAAAACTTGTGGAATTCAATACACGTCCTTCTTAACGGCTCACCATTAGCATAATAAGCTCTTAACAATTGAACTGATTACGGAATCAAATGACGTGATGGGCGTTGAGGAACATTAAATGTTATATTGTTGATTAGGTATCCAGAGCATACGTCGCCTACAGTTATGATAAAAATAAACGAGATGTTCAGCACAGTTCTATGGTTCTTTAGACTTGGCAGCTTTATGAAGGCTTGTCTTTCAGAACAAAAAGTCAGAAACTGTTTTTTGGACTGATTCCCTGAACTTTTAAGCCCATCATTTTACAAAACCGATCATACCTCTACCTTTATTAGCTGTCATTGTTAAATGTGCAATGAAATTTAGTTTCGAGTCAAGCAGAATTCCAAGCTCTAAGAAATTATCCACCGACTCCAAATGATACTTTTCAAAAAAGTAGCATGCAGGTATTGGACTCTTTCTAACAAAATGCATGTATTTATTTATATTTTTTAGATTAAGTTCCCAACAAACACGAATTCAAACCTTTGAAATGAAAAGACTTTATCATTTGACATCACACACAACACAATTCTCAAACATTTTTCAATTGTTTGATTTTAACATTTAAATTCAAATTAATAATGATTTTTATCAATTTGATGTCAAATTATTATCAAATGTTAAATTCAAATCAAAACTAAACTTGACAATACTTAAGCGAAAAATAAATGTAAACATTAAAAATGGCGATTTAAGTTAAATTTTTACTTCGTGGTTAAATGTGTTTTACAAGTAAAGTTTTTTTTTCTTGTGAAAAATAAAAATTATTTGTGAATAATTGCAATGATTAAAAATACGAATTAAAAAAAAACGGGAAAGTAAAGAAATAAGTTTGTTGAATGATCGCGGTGCTACAATCCCGAAAAATAAAAGGGTGCCAGTTATTTCGTCTTTGCAGGAATTAGAGGACGGAAAGATCAGTATTTCATATTTTAGCTATGATGCCGATTGTTTAACTCACAGTTTATTTAAATAAATAATGAATTGAAATAAAAAATAAAATATTTTTATTTATGTTCCACATTGTATTATAATCCACATTTGAAAAACATTTGAGAATTACGTTTGAAAGCCAGTTGAAAATAAAGGCATTTTTTTAATTTTGTTGAGAACTCTATGATTTTCAAATTAATATCAAACATTTGTCGTTTGAGAAAACGTTTGATTTCAAAAAATTTTCAATATGAAATCAAACCTCCGTGTTTGTCGGGTTGTATAATATTTACATTGCACCATGTGTAAAAAGAATTTAAGTCGTTTTGAAGAAGTTGTTGCTCAGATACTTGACGATGTACGTCGTCCGCATACATCAAAATATTGGATGTATGAATCACAAGTAGGCCATTAATACACAATGTAAAAAGAAATGCCCCACAGTGGCTTCCCTGAGGTACACCAGGCAAAACTTCTTTGCTTCTAAAAATTGTGTTATTTAAGCAGATCGTTTGTGTTCTGTTGCTTTACCACTAATAATACAGGTATGTGATGAAAATCTATCGATTTTAAAATCATCATTTTTTTTAAATATTAATTAATTCAATTTCTGAACTATTTTTTGAACTAATTTTTTGTTAAAAATAAAATTAAACTTACATACAATTTTAAAGATTTCTTTTTCTTGTTGAACTTTTTCAGCACGACTTAAAGAACAAATGTAATCATACAGCTCGTGCCTTAGCTTTTAACAATTATTAGTATTGTGGTTATTTTGTGGAAGTGTTTATGGGAATCGAACCCGTGGTGGTAGGATTCTTGATGAAATACTAATTAAATGATATGGTTAAAGTAATCATAACATGCTTAAACAAGTTTCTTTAAAAATAGTTATTTTAGGGTGTGTTTTCAATAAAAACTTCTCTATAAAGCGTTGGGCAAAATTTCGTATGTTTATTTTTTTTTTAATAAATTTATAAAATTTTCTGTCTAGCGAATTTTCTCAGTGTAATTATGTAAATATGTGTGATTGTGAGAGGCGTAAAGTTGTTACATTATAAATACAACAGTTGTTATGACAAGTATGACATAAAATTGGATGTAAATTAAAAATATTTTTTTTTTATTTTTTTCGAAATAAATAAATCAAAATCATATAAAATATTCGCGAATTTAGGGTGTATGCAACCAAACAACAAACGACAAAAGCAAAAATTTAAAATGACACAAAAACTTATAAATGAATATATAAAATTTAATAAAAAAAAAAAAGAGAAAAAATGTAAGATCAATGCAAAAAAGCGTTTGAAATAAATTGAAGGTAAAAACAATTAAAATTTACATACAATACAAACAAAGAAAAAAAATCTCACAAGTCTTAATATTTCAATTCCAATCAAATTCAAAGCTGTCCTAAATTTTTCCATTTCTTAGAAATCAGCCCCATTTTCTAGTTCAAAACTATTTTATTTTGTGTTATAACTGTTGTTTTAGTTGAACTCTATTTCTATTTAAGAAAAAAAAAACTAACTACCGTAACAAAAATCGTACTTAAATTATAGTGTTGATTTGCAAAAGTTTTTACAATAGTTATCCGCCTTAACTTTGGCCTTCGAAAGAACTGCAATCCAACTTTAAAGCACAGTTGCATTTGAAAATTGCGGAAGCAATTCATTCTTTCATTTGCCATGGCTACCAGTTGATCAATAATTACCAGACACATATCCAGATGCACAAACATTCGAATTGAACTTGATTTTTTTTTTTGCATTCTCTTCTTAAAGTTGTTTGTCTATCCTGACTTTAAAATCTAACTGCCACCAATTCTAGGAGAGCTAAAGTTAGGTTGATGTTGTTTAAAGGAAAAGAAATGACTAAAACTTTTTTGGTTGCATTCACGAAAACGCACGTCTAACATTATAAAAAAAAATTGTTGTATTATACGGTTGTTAAGAAATTAAAATTGTACCAGACAATTGTAATGGAGGTTGATTTATAATTTAAGCCGAAACCAAAGGAAAGTGCTTTTAAAATACACTGAGAAAAATGCAAGAGGAGTCTAAGAAATTCAAAAGAAATTTTTTACATAATAATAATTTAATTCATTGTATATATTTTTGTATCAGTAGTTTCATTTATGACTATATTAATTATGATTTGTTTTCTTCTTGTTTATTTTGTTTGCCAATTATTCTTGTTTCAGTGTAAATTTTCTTTTTTTTTTATACGAAAAAATAAAATAATGCAATGGCGTTCGGTTGCTTGAATCATGTCTTAAACTTGAAATTAATTGCTGCAATTACATTGTCGACTTAACTTACACAGATTTTTCAGTTAATGTTTTTTTTTTCTTCCACCAACAGTCAAAAAATATATGCCACAAAAAAAAGTTGTATGCTGTAGAGTTACTTGCTTAATTTATTGATTGAAATAACATTTCTGATAAGCTGTAAAAAAAATTCAATATTACGAAAAGCATAATGTTTGTCAATGCTACAAAATCTTAAAAAATTGCTTTAGCAAAGTTTCGAAAAATTCTTTATTTAAAAGGAAATTTTTGTTAAAAAAAAGAGCAAAATTCGATAATATTTTTTCAGTATAGAAAAATTGCTGAAAAATGTTCTTGATTAAGCAAAGTTACGTACTAATGGCTAATAATTCAGTGATTGCTTAAACGCTGGTTTAGTTGAACAAAACTTAAATTTATGTGTAGTTCAAACTAAACAGCTGTAAATCAGTGCACCATATATTATATGTAGTTTAATAAATAATATTGAGGCAACTCTACGTTAAATGTTGTCTAATTTATATGGGATGTATTGTTAGTTTAAACGCCCAATTTTATGCATTTAGAGATGGTTTAGATATTAACTGATTTATAGATTTGCTGGTTTTAACACATTTTAAACCAAAAAGAGAGTTTATCTTGCACTGATTTATTAGCCCTAAGAATCTTTTTTGAATCGTTCGAACGATTGACTTTTGGCTGGCTGGCTGTAGATGTAAATCTTGTGCGCATAATACCAATCAATTTGGAGATAATTTGCTGAAATTAAGTGCACAGTTTCTAACTATCAGAAGGACCACGCCTATTAAAAATGGCCAGAATAGTTCTATATATTTACATAGCCCCCATACAAGCTTCTCTACGGAATATGATCTTTGTGACAACGAACAATCTCTTAATAATAGTATTGCAATTATAAAGTGTGATCCAACCAAAACGCTGGATGACAGTTATGTTTGAAACAAGTTATCCACATAATAATCGCCACGGCTTCGGTTGCATGCCTCTATCCGATGATCCATATTTTCAATGACTCTGAGACGAATTATCTCATCTTCTTGAATTGTTGGCGTACATTTTTTCTTTTAAATATTCCCAAAGAAAGAAGTCTAACGGTATCAAGTCACCTGATCGTGGCGGCCAATTAACATCGCCACGACGTTATCTCACCATTTGAATTTCTCGCGCAAAAGAGGCATTGTTTCGTTGGCTGTGTGGCAAGTTGCACCATCCTGTTGGAACCACATATCGTCTAGGTCCATATCCTCAATTGCTGGCCACAAGAAGGCCGTTATCATCTCGTGGTAGCGAACACCATTCACAGTAACTGTATGTGCATGAATTGTAAATTGATTTAAAATAAAAAAAAGTATTTTGTATTTCGTATTTTAAATACAAAAATAATGTATAATTTAAACTAAATGCATGTGGACACCACTATTCTTAAGTATACTTTAGAAAAAATCGACTTTATTTTTGACTATGATTATAGGCCAATGTATTTTGTGTTTTATACACACGTCAAAAAAGTATTTTGAATCCTAAATACACGAATTTAATGTATTTTGTATTTCAAATACATCGATAAATGTCTATAAGGAATAATTTCAATTAATTTTCTTTGCGAAATATTACAGAAAACTGCTGCCCAAATATTTTCAAAAATCTGCTTAAAAAACAAAATGTGTACTTCATTATTATATACAAAGAATCCATACAGTATTTGCTACTGGTGCCACATAAAACATAAATTGCAATTAAAGGAAACGAATACCTGCAATACCTTTTAATTTCACTTGTTAACATTAACAATCATTCGTTACGCAGTTCTTGAAAAAATCTAAAAACAAATCAATAATAATAAAAGAAAAGCACTTGATCACATTTAGAAAATAGTTTAAATTTAAACAAGTGTACTGAGATTTTCTTTTCAACTTTAACATCTGTAAAAAGGCTGATGGTGGTCTGAGTCTATTGTTTTATAAAAGAAAAAAAAGCAACATAAACTCCAAGGTCCATTACTAACTACCGGTGCTAACGATTACTGCCGCTGTTGCTGTTGCTTCTGCTGATGGTGATTTTATTGTTCGCTTATTTTTTATCATGTCCACTAACGCCATACAGTTTTTATTGTTTTCATAATATACTGGACTGACTATCAGTGCAACTCGGCATGTTCAGCACCTTTTCGTTAAGATAGCGGCAACAAGTTGCCGTAGAGAACATCAATAGAGGCGGTGTCATAATTTTCACAGCAGGTGTCATTGTTAATGATTTTGAATACAAAACACATGAATGCGAGTATGAAATTAACACACACACTCAATCCAACTCACGTATTCGCAGGGAGTGAGGCGAAGTAGAGATAAGCTAAACGAAAAGTCAATCGAATTTGACAGCTCGTTGAGGTGAAGTACAAATGAGAAACACTCTTATTTTATGAGGCCATTAAATCAAAATTCATCTAGATACATTAAAAAGCGAACCAGAACAATAAAAATCTGCAGCAACAGCGGCAGCAAGTGTGTGGAGAGCACAAAACCATACAATCAGTTAAGATACAGTAGATACATTTGTACAATGCAACACTGCAACACAACAAAATACATTGACAAGCGCGTGTTAACCTTTGATGTTAGCGGGTGGTTAACATTGTTGTTGTTTCGATGCGCACTGTTCCCTGGTCGATTCCCTTTTTGGTTAATTACCGAAGGTGAGAGAGTTTTATCATACCGAATGCAGTCGCATGAAGTGTTGTAAATGATTACGGTAGTTTTACATGGTTGGCAACAAATACAGCATTGTAGGATCGATCTCTCTTTTGTATTTGGTTGTACGAGAATTAATATTCAATCTTTTGTTATTTTACTGGACCTTTACAAATGTACCGCCACAAATTGGAAAACAATTCATTATTCATTTTAGAAAAAAAAAATTAGGGCTCAGACTTGGTCAATCAAAATTAAATGTCAAACTGGCGCCAGGTCAAGTTTGTGCACGGCCTGGGAATATTGTCTCTCTTTCTCTTCCATTGTATTTGTTTTACCAAAAGGCGGCGTATTGTTCAAAAGAGAAATTAAATGAAATGAAAGCAACGAAATTGGAAATTCACTTGTTTGGAGTTTTCGTTTTATTGAAACAAAGAGAAAAAACTTAAGCGTAACAAATTGTTGAATCAATGTTTACATGATGGGTTGTAAAATAATGCTATAAACATGATTTAATCGTTGTTGATTGAATTTGTTGGGCTTGAAGATGATTTCTAATATTCGACGTTGTTTGTTGTAAACGATTAATCATGGCATTTCGGATGAGATTTTTTTAATTGAAATTTTTTGTTAAATATTCATGAAGAAACATAGTTAAGTCTGTTTTCATAAAAATATTTTTATAAAGGTTTGGAAAACAAAATTTTAATTACTAAACGTTGGTTAAATTTTACAACCTTTTTCAATAAAAGGGTTTATATTTTAGAACTTAATTTAAATAAACTGATTGAAGAGCAAACATATCATAATTTAAAGATTTCGGTCTTCTCGATAGAGTTTAATTTTGATTAGATTATTCCAACAAAAGTAAAATTTTTGATAGAATTTCATTTTAGAGTAAATTTTCGATAACATTTTCTTGTGCAATATTGATTTCTTTTGATAAAACAAAATGTTGATAATTTTTTTCAAATCAAACAATATTGGAATTATTTTTTTTTTATATCTCTTAATAGAGCAACAACTTTTTTGCTCTCAACATCAATGACCAATTTTGATAAAGACTAAATGTTTTCATTTATTATTTTCTTTTTGATTTCAACGAAATTTTCCTGCAACGCAAAATATTTGTTTTTAAACTACCATTAAATATTATATCCTGTAGTTCTTATAAGGAACATAGGGCCACAATTAAGTTCTTCCAATCATTGCTTTTATTTGCAATATGTTTTGATTTGATCCAGCTCCGTCCTTAAATTCTTATTTCGGTATCCAGCTGGCTCTTTCAAGTATGAGCACGCCATCCAATATATCGTTGACCCTGGGAATTCCAGTCGCCGGTCATTCTGCTTATGTTGGCGGATCGCTTTCTTAGCGTATGACCAATCCAGCGCCACTATGTCTACGTTTTTTCAACTGGATGGGTATTTGGTGGGTGGTATTCCAAAAATGTATCCTACTTATTTTTTATTGAGATCAGAATATGCGTAGGATTCTACGGAGACATCTGTTTTCAAATGCTTGGATGCAACTGATGTGTTTGGGTGCGGTATTCCAAGATTGACTACCATACAAAAATATTGGCTTCGCGTTGGAATTAAAGATTCTTAGTTTGGCGTTGGTAGATAAGTGTGTGGATAGCCATAAGGGATTTACCATAGCAAAAGTCCGTCTTGCCTTTAAAATCTAGTTTTCACATCCTGATATGAGCCGTCGGTTGTTGTAAAAGTGCAACTTAATAACAAAAAGAAGTTATATCTTCTACAGTTTGGTGCCGCAAGAGCAATGGATGCGTTGTTGATGTTTGTGTCTTTTTAAGGTTAATTATTAGTTAAACTTTTGCCGACATTCCCTCTGTCTGGCATGTCAGAGTATCTGTGAGCAAGAAGGCAAAAATCGTCTGCGCAATCGAGGTCTTCTTAATATCCCTGCTGTCCCCAGCTTACGCCTCTATTGGCACGTGTGTTGCAACTGCCATAATGACGTCAAGAACGATATAAAAAAATGTAGGTAATAATATTTTCGTGTAGTACTCGACAATTGGCCTCATGCCAAAGACTCTTCATGAGCTCTATTATTTTCTCCTGGACGCCCTTGCTCTGTAACGCCACCCATACTGCTGTATGTGAGGGAGTTTCGAAAGCTTCCTCGATGTCAATAAACGTTAGCTAAAGGGGGGGGGCGTGATTCCTTTAAAATACCATTTCGTTAAATTTACCCTGTTAAAAATTATCACCGATAGAAAGACAAATTAAAGTAAAATATTCCCTATTGAGAAGAATTACAGCCGTATTTATTCTATGGGACGAAATTACGTTAAATTTTTATCTAAAAAGCAAAAATTTCGATAAAATGACGTTTAAGTATGTGTTAAAAATAATTTTTAACTTGTAAGTCACCCTTGTGCGAACAACCACACAAGAGAAATCATCTTGTATTTGTTAGCAATATCAATTAAGTACAGAAAACACATTTATTGCTTCAAAAATATTTTTTAGTAACGAAATATTTCGGAACTTACGTAAGTTACCCTCGTGTGTGGTTTTCCACACATGTGTAGTTTCTATGTAAATTGCACTAGAGACTAAATTTTCTGTCGGCATGTGTGAATATTTTTGATATTGTTGCGAACTGCATGCAATGTACGTTATATGAAGTGAGTGCTTATGTAAAATACACCAAAACTTTGTATGGTTTGTTTCTGATCATTAATGGGAAATAATACATCACGTTGCTAGAAGCTCCACTTGGAGTAGCGTTCTTATAAATATTGTAAGACACGTAAACTAAAATAAAAAAAAAAAATGCATCACGTAAATCATGACTTTGATTACAAGTGAACTATGGCGTTCAAAATATTTTAAGTCTAAAATAACACAAGCGAGGTGGCCAATTTACAAGCCCAATTCTTAAGATAATTCGGTCACCAAACGTTTGGCTCAACAAAGTGATAGTTTCACGCGCTGTATGCAATGTTGCCCTGTCTTACTGGAACCCTTTCTACTATAAACGAATCTCAATGAAATAAGGAATAAAAAAGCCACACATCCTTTGCCTGTTGCTTTCGAGATTCACGTTAATGTTAGCAGCGGTTTTGGATTTTACAGTGACAGTTTTGGGATGTAATGAAATCTTAACCGTAAAGATTGTGCTCTCATCCAAAACGGCAATTCTGCTTGTTTACATGCCCTTAAAGGTTCAACTTTCAGTTGATTTTCAGCCTATTTACCGAACGAACACACGACGCATTTGATGTTTCGCTGCGTTTAGGTCATACACAAATTGGATCTTATATGAGTGTAGGCCCAGATCTTTCCTGAAGAATTTCCAAGAAGAGGACAGGCAGAGAGAACGGCATCGGATCGAATCCCCTGTCGCACTTACGTCCACTCGGACAAAAATTTGTTTCCCTATCTTATTATTTGTGTGGGAAAACTTAAATTTTTTCTAAAACTTTTTTGATATAATTAAAAAATTTGTTGCATAAATAATTGTTTCTGATTAATTTGCTCAATATTCCTAAGAAAATAAATCCCTCTCATTTAAACCCTTATCAACCACATTAAGAACACAAAACCGCAAACAATTCCAGTAAAACCAATCACAAATCTGGCGCTAACGCTTCGGAATCGCAAATAACACAAACTGGCTGATAAGGATATTGACGGCACAACTTGTTTGATGACCGACTGGCTGGCTGTGAAAGACAACAATATGAGAAACAAATTTAGCAACAAAACGAAAAAAAAATAAACAAAACAAGACCAAGAGAAAAATAAGATTTCAACAAAAGTAACAGAGAAAATTAAATTTTAAAGAAAAAAAAGAGAAATCATTTTAGTTTTTTAAGCCGCCTTCGCAAAGAACTTCTTACAGGATGTATTTTATTTGAAGTCGAAACAAAAAAATTAAGCACCACATGAGTTGATGTGTCTTGTTTTAAAAATTAAATGAAACATTAATTCTAAATGAATTCGAAATGAAATAAAAATTGTATTGAACCCCACGACTAAAAAGAACAGAAGGAACAAGTGTCGGGATTAATGCTCTTCCGTTATGCTTTTGAAATCCTAAAATTTTCTTCAAACCAACAAACAGAGTGCTGAAGACGGTCGGTCGTTTAGTCGGCAAACGAATCAAACTGTATTACGGAAATAATGGTGGTGTTTTTTTTTGGTAATGCATTTTTTATTTTGTGGATGTAGCGGTGGTGGTGTTTTGAGAGTATATGAATATATTCTCAGTATTTGAGTGTTTGGTCTTAGTTCTTAAGCTAATAACTTCCTTTTTTGAGAAATTGTTAAACAGAAACAAAAGAGTTGCAGACAAGAATGGTTGTACTACATCAAGAGGTAGGAAATAAAAAAAATAAATAAATCAAATGTATTTTCTTTGTGTTCTTTGTTTCTTTATTGAAGAAATTAAAAAAAGAAATAGGCAACAAACAAATTGATTTGAGTGAAGAAAATTGTACGGATTTCTTGAGAATTTGAAACTAATATTGAACAGAAACCTCAAGTTAATTAACGAATTATATTAAAATTGCTATGGGAATTTTTATTTTCTGAAAATGTGAGAATTTGCAAATTACTAATTGGTTTTTGTTTTACTTTTTTTAGGATCATCCTAGTTTAAGAGGCACTCCTTTGGCCATGCTGGCTGCCCAGTGTAATAAATTAAGCAGCAAATCTCCACCACCGTTAGCAGATGCAGCAGTAGGTAAAGGCTTCCATCCCTGGAAGAAAAGCCCCACATCACCTTCATCTCAAGCGAATAGCAACAATAACACCTCGACAGGTTCTACGAGTTCAAATGCCTCTGCAGGACAACATTCTCCCTGTGCTATATCATCGGCTTCCTCTACAAATTCTTCAGTTGGTGGGAATATACCTGGCATTTGCTCTTCTACAGCTGCAAATACCTCCAGGAGTTTACCCGGCAGTGGTATAAACACTATGGTTAACATAACAGCCAGGTAGGTTTTAGAACCAAGAAAAATAATTATTATTAAAGACTTTTCTGTTTTTCATTTCTTACGGGTATGTTATATTGATCAAGCAAATAATTTCAGCATTTATCCTTACAGTCGTCCCATAACCTCATCATGTGCTGCGGTAACCGCTCCCTCTGCTTATGGAAGTGACCTGTTTTATCCCAACTCCTCTACAGCAACTGGGGGCATGGTTACCGATAATCATCATATGCACCAGGGCTTATTAGGAAAAGTAGAGGGAGCTACATTTGGTTCTGTGTATTCCAGACATCCTTATGATTGGCCTTTTAATGCCGTTACTGCTTCGGCCCATAAGGCAGCCGAAGCTGCCAGTGTGAATTCAGGTTGGTGGGACATGCACAGTGCTGCTGGCAGTTGGTTGGATATGGGTAGTGCAGCTGGTATGCATTCAACTATGGCCAATTATGCCACCGCCACTTCGGACTATTCTTCAGCCTTAAGCCATTCTCTTTCTAATACGGCTCATCTGTTGGGTTCCGGTCAACATTTGCTGCAAGACACCTACAAAAGCATGCTGCCCAGCCAAGGTGTAGGCGGATTTTCACTGCCACATAGTTCACCTTCGGCTGTCTCCACAACTTCAACACCACAAGCCACTTCACCTACCACACCCTCACCCAGATCTCAGCGTAGGTATGCAGGGCGAGCCACTTGTGATTGTCCCAATTGTCAGGAAGCCGAACGCTTAGGACCAGCTGGAGTTCATTTAAGAAAGAAAAATATACACTCTTGTCATATACCTGGATGTGGTAAAGTTTATGGTAAAACTTCCCATCTGAAGGCGCATCTAAGATGGCATACCGGTGAAAGGCCGTTTGTATGCAATTGGCTTTTCTGTGGAAAACGTTTTACTCGCTCCGATGAATTGCAAAGACACCTTAGAACCCACACTGGTGAGAAACGCTTTGCTTGCCCCGTATGCAATAAACGCTTCATGCGTAGTGATCATCTGGCCAAACATGTGAAGACTCACAATGGCACTTCCCCAGGCAATGGCATTAAGAAGGGCTCTTCGGAATCCTGTAGTGATTCAGAGGATGTTAACAACCAATCAAATGAATCAAATGGTTTAAACAACTCGGGTAATGCTAGCAACAATAACAACAATGGCAACACTAATAGCAACAGTCACCCTGGCACCCCTAATTCCCATCAACCTGGTACTCCCACACAAGCACTTAATCAAAATTTACACTTGTCCTCTCCCCATCACATGTCCAGTGGCTCACCAGTCATGTTTAATCATCAACAGCACCAACTGCATCATCAACAACAGCAGCAACAGCAGGCTCAACATCATTTGCATCAGCAGCAACAACAACAGCAGCAGCAGCAGCAGCAACAACAGCAACACTCTCATCCCCATTTACATGCCCACACCCATCATCACCACCATCATTTGGTTGGCAATAATTCGGCTGCCTCGAGTCCTGTGCTAGATCATCACAGTACTTTGGTCGATATTAAGCCACCCATGGTTTGAGGTTCATTAGGACCCTTTCTGTTTAGTAACTGAACAGAGGCCGGGTCCTACCTACAGGATTTCATAACAACAATGGCTCTTTTTGAAGAGGAACAAAGGGGTGACTTATAAAGAAAATGTAATAAATAAAATTGTAAATAATCTAAATTCTATATACAAATATGTTGCGTAAGTACTTAAAAGAAAATAAATTAAATTAACAAAAGAAAATTAAAATAGATTACAAAGAATTAGAAAAAAGATCACTTAAGAGAGGGTATAAAGAGTTCCAAAAGAGTTTTAAAAAAAAGCAAAGAGCTTAGAGGAATATTACTAACAAGCTCTAAAAAGGGGGAAATGTATAAAGAAAAATTAAAGGGGAAAATTGAACACCCGAAATAAATTTTAGCCTAATAAGAATAAAACTTAGTTTAATTAGAATTTTAGCTAAGAAAATGATTTAACAAAACATGATCCCTGGTAGATTAAAACATTAATTTTTTTTTTAATTAAACCAAATCAAATTCTTACAACTGAATATCAAAAATAAATAACAGAAATAAATTTCCAATAAAATAAAAAAAAGTTTCTTAAATCCGCTTTGGCCTTTATCTAACATAAAAACGAAAATTGAAATAAATAAAAGAAAAAACATTTTTTAATTGTTAAAAAAAAAAAAACAACCAAGTATTTCTAGTCGTATTTAAAAAAGAAGAAAAAAATATTTAATATGTCATAAATAATTTCTAATAAAATTCAAATCGATGCTCTTGTAATTTGAGTTAAACAAACTGTCTCTTAATTTATTTTAAAAGGTATTCCCAAGATTCTCTTCTTTAAAACAAAACTAGTTGTATGTAATTCAGAATGTAGTTTAAAAATTGTTGTTCGTTTAGCTTAAAACTTAAAACAAAAATATTAAAAAAATAATAATAAATTAAATAACAAATTAGTAAATAACTATAAATATTTAATGACTAAAAAATTGCTTTTTTTCTAGTAATTTTAAAGTAACAAAATATTTTTAAATAAATCAAATTTGACTTTGTAATTAAAACCACAAGAAAAAATCACAAAAAAAAAGAGTTATTTGAATATATATATTTTTTATTTTTTAATGTTTAAACTAAATACTAAGCCTAACAATTTATTTGCATAAATGTAAATTTAACATACAACTAATTAATTAAGTTTTAAAATAACAACAAATAAATATTAATTACAAATATATTAAAACAAATTTTCTTTATTACAAATAAATGTGAATTATTATTATAAAAAAAAACTGTTATTCTTATTTTCTTTGGAATTCACCTCATCATCGATTTCGAACGTTAACGTTTGCATAGAAAATTATATGTAAAACATAAAAAATATTCGAAAATTTTTTTTTGTTTTAAATATAGTTTTCTATGCGAACGTTGACGTTCGAAATCGTTGAACAGGCAGTAATAGTTCAGTATCAAAAATTCTATTTATATGACAAATCTTAAAAACGTACGCAGAGCGAAAAAAACAAGTAGAATATTATGAAAAGATGACACCATCAGTTGTCAAAAGTGAACTAAATAAGTCTGCTATTAATTGAATAATAATGATGCCTGTTTAACGATTTCGAACGTCAAAGTTCGCATAGAAAACTATATTTAAAACAAAAACAAAATTCTAAAATTTGTTTTTGTTAAAAATGTTATTTTCTATGCAAACGTTAACGTTCGAAATCGATAAACGCTGTTAAACGTTCTTTAATTTTTTTTTTTGCTTTTGTTGCAAAACTCACTGTTTTTATTTTGTCAATATACCGTTGTTATATTGACAACATACGTTTCTCTTTTTGCCAAAACTTATTTGTTCTTTTATTTTCAACGCACTATTTTATATCCACACCAAAATAGTGGAGAGGGTATAATGCGCTTGTGCTGATGTTTGTAACACTTAAAATATTGGTCCCAGACCCACCTTTTAGTATACCGATTGATTATGAATAATTTTTCTAGCGATGTCCGTTCGACCGGCTGGGTAGCTGACTGGCTGTCTGTCCATGTAACTTTGTTCTAGTGTTTTTCATACGGGAATTGCCGGGACAAAAAATTCGGGATACCACACATTTTTCGGGAAATAAATCCCGAGAAATTTGTACGGGAATTCCCGGGATTGTTCTTAATTTAATTATGGCAACTTTTTGACGTCAGGCAAAAAGGTCTTCAGTTTTTGATAGGCTTTAATTATATTTTCTTTCTCTTTAGTTTGGTTAAAATCACATTAGTCTACCACAATTTCTCCTTATCGTTATCATCTGCTCTTAGGAAAAAAGTCAATGAAATACAGCAAATAAATATTTTTCAATTTAACACAACGAGAAAACAATATTTTTTGAATTAATACAGTTTCGCCAAACGCCAAAGTGTTGTCAATTCATAACCGATAAGTAAGGCAATGTTTCATGCTCTGAAATTTCGAAAGGAGAAGAGTAAAAATTAACAGAATTTTTAACCTGTTCAAAAACCCAGATTTATTTTATAAAAAACAAAAAAAATTGTTCCCACTTGCTTCAAAAAATTTTATGATTTTATATGCAGAGCAGCTGCAGAAAAGATTTTCGGATTAGATTCTGTTAAAGATGATGACAAAAGCTATTAATAAAGAAAATGCTTATTCGATTCAAAAAAGTAATTTTTTAAAAAAGAAATTACAAGAAGTGCTAAGAAAACTGAAAGTGTCTTGAGACTTTATAATGTTCCTTTGACTATAAAGGCAGACATCCGTAGAAAGGAAACGTGTTTTCTCATTGAAATCTTGTTGATAAAAATTAGAAATAGGCTTTCAAATGATGCTGTAAATGATTATTCGGAACTTAAATCCTATTAAAAAAAATGGTTTAATATAAATGATGTTGGCTTTGAATTAATAATCTGGCAATACGTGCTAAACGCCCGTTTTCAGAACTTACCGATAGCTAGAGCTAGTGTTATCGGCCGTATAAATAGTGTTCAGTTATTACAACTTTACTTTAACCTACCAGGCAGGATGAACATTAATTTACTTTACCGCTCACTTTATGTTAAAGTAAAGTTTTAATAATGGTACACTTTTTATAAGTTCGTTTAAAGTCTACTTTTAACTAGTGGTACGTTGGGAAAACGGGCCTAAGTATATTTGTTTAGTTTTATAGGAGAACAGTTTCAAACTTTAAAGGTGGCTTTTAGAAATTTTATCCGAATTAAATATTATTATCATTATCATGCGGTTATAGTTTTTTAATTTTGTATTCCTTAACGTCACAGATCGGCAGTTTTTATTATTCCAAACATTATTGCACATTGAAAAAAGGTAACCCCAAAGTCATTTTGCTATAACTTTGCCAAAAATCCTACAAAATAATTTTGACCATGAAGATCTTAAGGTGCCATTAAGCACTTTTTCGTTTTTGCCACGCAACTTTAAGAAAGTTGAATGCCTTTATAAACTTATTAAATTGATCTCAGGAAATGCTATTTATTCAAATAAATTAAATTAAATAATATTTTGCATCGATTTGTATTGAGCGGGAATACCCGGAATCCCGGGAAATTGATAAATAAATCCCGCTTTCCCTGGAAATGAAAAAGTCCGGGAAAAGCAAAACTCTACTTTGTTTGCAAAAAATAGGATTAAATTTTAAAGATAATTTGATAAAATATGGTAGATGGATTTTAACTTTCATTAGAACGTAGTCCATTGAAATTGGTGACAATCAGTCAATAATTTCACATAACATCCATAGAAGCATCTTTCCGAAAAAAAGCCTTTGTGATCATTAACCCTCTTATTATATTAGAATAATTTGGTCTATTTTATTGAAATCGGTTCTGAAAACGGCTTTTAGTGTCATATCAAAAACATTCGAAACAATGAACTTTGACATGAATCTAAACCTCATTACATAATTTTGTTCTCGAAAATATAATTTTCGAGGGTATCATTTGGTCAGGTTTGACCAACTATGAATGGAATGGACAGTTGTTAAGAAAATTTGGCCTTATTATGGAAACCTGCAAACTCCCTTTCAGCACATTTTACAGCAGATGCAAAAAACTTTTTTTCCTATTTGCTGCTAAAGACGAGAACCAAATATTTTTATACCCAATATAAATAAACTTTTTAAACTGTATAAAAACAACTTAATTTTCGTGATAAAATACACATTTCATAAACGTATATTATTTATTTGTAAAAATTAGGGATGCCAGTCCCGAAATCCCGAATACCGAAATCTCGGGATTATTCTAAAAATTTATGTCTCGAATCCCGGGATTTTTTATGTAAAAATCCCGAGATTTTGGATTAAGTAATATGTGGTATTTTTATTTTTTAAATACAACTATATTTAAATAAACGTGAGTCACCCTGGGTTAAAAATAACTTTAAAAATTTAATATTAAAACATAATGGCAATGATTCTAATTTTTAACTGGTTACAAAAAGAAGTCACAAGTGAATAAATGTTACATGCAATGCATTTTGTACACCAGAAAATAAAATCATAAGATAAAGTTCGATGTGGTCTTTTTTCTACGTGAATGATAATAGAACTGCGTACGCACAATGCAAGTTGTGCAAAAAAGGTGTTAAAAACTTTAAGAGATTCTACCAAAGGTCTTTTGACACATTTGCTTAAGTTTATTTTATTAGATTAATACTTGCATATGTATATATTTGATATACAATAAATTAAATATTGTCATGTAGCATATGCGCATGTATCTAATTATTAACGATACCACCCAGAAGTGTTTATTGCGAACATTGCTTTCGTTGGCAGCATATGTTTTCAATAAAATAAGGTATCGATTATCAGACGTCATTAGTTTGTTTTAGAAGCTTTTTAAAATATAAGTTTTAATACATAATTTTTCGATATTACTTTAAAAGAATACATTAAACTGTTTTATTTTGTAATGAGTTTAATATTCTTCATGAATTTATTTGTTTTAATACTTATAAATAAACATTTTATTATAACTATGAATATGAATTTTAAAAATTGGTCTTTATATATGAAATCCCGAAAAATCCCGATCCGTCCCGGGATCCCGTTTTTTTGAATAAAAAATCCCGAATCCCGGGATTCAAAAAACCTGGTCCCATTTGGCATCCCTAGTAAACATACATAAAAACAAACTTAAATTATTAATTGATCAAAATTCATGAAGACCATGTAATAAAAAACGTAACAAAACAACATAAAAATCTAATTTTTATCCATATTTAATAATTGTTAAAAAAATTACACCATTTCCAATTGTTTTTAAAATTGTCCAAGTATTTTTTAAGTTTTCTCAGGCCGGGTTTTCGAGATGTGGATTAAGTTTAAACGTAGTTTAACGCTGTATAAAACTCAGATTTTTCCGGCAAAGTGTGATTTTTTTTATTATTTTTGCCCCTATTATATTTTACAACTCAACTCAGTTGAGTTGAAATTGAACAACTGCTAGTGATGAGTTGTAAATGTTTGATGGTTTGCACTAACACAGAGTTGTAAACCATAATACAAAAACTCAAAATTTCAACTGAACTAAAGTTGAGTTGTATAAAAGATCAAGATTATAAAAAAATCGGGATCCCGAAAATCCCGGGATTAGAAATCAGAAATACCGAGATTCGGGATTCACCTAATCACGAAAATCCCGGAATTTCCGGGATCGGGATTTCCCGATTGGAAGCCCTAATATTTAGGAAGAAACTTCAAGACTAAAATTGAAGAAAAACTACATGCTGGCATCTGTCTCTACCACATGGCATTAAAATCTCAATTTGCTTAAAAAGTGGACTTAGCAGGTTTGCATGTTAAGCCGACGATTTGTTCTTTTGCAAATGCTGCACAGCAAACAAGTCAAAAGTTTAAGACAACATTTACAATTAAGCAACAGAAAGACAACAATTGTTTTCGATTTGACAAAAAATTTATTTCACATCAACGCGTTCTCGATTTTACAACAAAGCGTTCTTAATTTAACAACGTTTAGAATGTTTTATATTTTCGCTGCCAATTTGCCAGAATTTCGACCTTGATTTGACTATTGAAGGGTTATTTTTATTTCTTCGTTTTCGGTTAGACAAAAATTATTTTGATAATAAACTGGCAGGTGCACGGCATAAAAAACTGACTGGCAACCCGCTTTTTAAATAAAGCGAGTTGTTTTTGTTTTTATTTTGTTTTTTCTTAACCTACTTACAACCACAATTAATGTTGGAAGAATTCCAATCAATTGTAAGGAGAGATAAACTCACTGTTTATTGTTGATGATTTTGTTTAAACTTTGATATTGTTACAAATAGAACTGTTTCTGTAATTCTTATACGCTTAACAGTTTTATTTGGTTTAATATCTTTAGTTTTTCTAAAATCTTTATGGATGAAGTTTCCTGATGATCTGGCCTAAGCAACCAGTGAAATGCGCATAGGAATAGCTTAACCCATCAACAATAAATTTCAAATGTTTTTATCAATAATAAAAACTGGGAATTAAGCACGAATAACAAAATCATTTAAATTAAATTTTGTATTCCCACGAAAATTATTTTGATACCAAAGTTTTCTGTATTTAAAAATATACAAGCTTGCGTTGGCATTTTGAGAGCATCTACTGACAATAATGGAACCTCTCTTTGCTCTACTTGTTTTGCAGTTGAAGTTTTGGATTTGGGGTCTATTGGGTCATCAGAAGGGGTGTCATACGTTCCAAACTAAGGCAACTTTTTGGCCGATTCTTTATCAGTTGAATTTACTAGTCGTGCTCTAAAAAAATTTAGCTGCTTGCATAGTTTATTTGTTACAGTGTACGAGAGATTTTACTTTGATAATCTAAATCTACTATTTTTCCATATACCTTTGTCTAGTATTTTGTAAATATAAAATTAAAACTTGACATATTTGGCATATTCACCTAGGACTTCCATATTTACTATTTTTTCGATTTTGGAAAATTAAAAAAAAATTATTCATTTTAAGTATTAATTTTTAATTCTTTTAATTATCAAACACCGAAAAAAATAGTAAATAGTCCCACTACCAGACCCGGCTTCAAAGTTGTTGGGTGGAGTACCACTACCAGACCGGGCTTTATTTAGAGTTGTTTTTGGTGGATAGAAGTTTGAAATAACGCATTTTCAAAAATAATAAATAATGCACTCATTTTCAAAAATACAATTCAAAATTTCAAATCGAAAAATCTTAATCAAAGAAACTTGAACTACTTTTCTTTTAAAAAACTTCTAATGAAGATTATTTCACAAAAAAATCCAAGTTAGATCATTATTAAGAAAGTTATACACAAGCAACTAAGAAAAGAGTCCTTGGAAGCAGTAATAAAAACTTTTTTAAATTCCAGGACTACCCTTCTGAAGTGTAATAAAAATATCACAAAATTGGGAAAATCAAATCAAATTTGAAATCATCCGATTTGCCGTGGAGTGCCCCATATATATTTATAATTTAATAAAAAAAATAGTTGTAAATAAATTTTAAAAAAATCATTGACTACTTTTTATAATAATAAGCAAGCAGGGAAACCAAAAATATGCTATTGCATGTTTTTAAAGTACATACCTGAATTGAAACAAATTAAAAAAATTTGTATTACATACAAACAAACATATCGAGCCCTAACCGCGAAAATAGTGTAAGCGACATAAATTTCAGTTTTCGTTTTTTTTAATAAATGACTTTATTGGCAACACTTGCATCATCTCCTAAAATGTCATGGTCACATAAGGTACCGTTACGATTTTATAGCAAGAACCATTTTATTGTAAGCGACAAATTTCATATTAAATTTATATGAAATAAAATAAAAAAGCTCTCTCCTGTAAAATTTGATTTTTGGCGCTTACACTATTTTCGCGGTTAGGGCTCGATATATCGTCACATTAAAGACGAAATAGCATATCCGCAGTTTTCAAAAGTTTACAGGAGAGGGAAAAACGTTATAAAATTGGAACTATTTGCAATATTGAAACGAAATTTATAGTTTGCTTAAAATAAATCCAGAAATATATATCGGTCGAGAAAATTTTGATTTCTAAACACAGCTTATGTTATGTTACATAGATTATTTGGAATTGTACAAATCCGTAACCAAATAACCTATCAGTAGTACTTATGAGTATGAATAAATAACCATTTATTTATACATATGAATATTAAATTCATTCAATAATAACAGTTATGGTTTATATTACTGGTTTAAGCAAAAAAAGTACTTAATGTTTGTTTAAATTACACTATGCTACAAAATTAAAATTTTATCGTAATTTTTGATGATTTATTTTTCTCTTTTTTTTAGTGTACAATACTGTCGAAATTAAAATTCTGTGCATAAAGATTTTTAAAGACAGTTATAAGCCTTTTTATATAGAAATTCATTTTTATTTATTGTACTTAATACTCCTTGTCTTTTTTTGTATTCTTTTAGTTTGCAGCTTGCAAGATTTTGTTATTTGCGGGACCCAAATGAGAGTTATGAAATTCACAGGAACTAATCTGAACTTTTCCCATACGGGTCTGTTCCGAAAATCACGTGATTTCAATTCACACGTGTGATTAAGTGGTGTTCTGAAAGTCATACCGTTTTTGTTTTTCGCGGTGTGCTTTCGGCAATCAAAAATCACACTGAAACACAAAAACGGAACACCAAAATAGCAAACGTGTGATTTTATAAGGCACATGTGAACTCCCGTGATTTGAGTTAAAGTGATTTTCAGAACAGACCTGATAGCATCCGACCTTAGGAGGGTTGATAACAACATTTTATGGCACACTTGATAGCGCATTGTTTTATTATATAAAAACTGCTTTTGAGTTTGTTCGTCGGGAATTTTCTACACAAGTTCTCTTTTTAGCGAAAACTTCAATACTACTGGCTACATACATCTTCTTCTGGTCCCATGACATCATTAAAGAATAACAAATCAAATGTTACTTTGTTTAAAAAAAAGTAAATTAAATAAATAGTTATTTACCAGTAAAAAAAAAATTGGATTTTTTGAAGCACTTAAGAGAAAAAGCGCATAATCGACCGCTTCAATAAGAGAGCTCTTTTAAAGCAGTTAATGATAAAGAATGATATATACCAAAAAGCTACTCTTCTAGTGCTGACAACGAAGCAGGTTTTAAAGCCAAAAAAATTAAAATATATTATGGTTTACGAAAATGATTGAAAAAGGCATTTAAACCAGTAAAAGAAAAATATTAATGAATATGTTAATATAGTTAGCTCTTAAAAAAGGCACTTTAGGAGTGCTTTGTTTGCATGTTAAAAGAAGCGCTTATTGTCAGCAGGAAATAGTCCTACAAACCGGGAACACCCCATACAAAAATCAGCGGGTTTGAAGCGATTGAGGTATGAATTCATACATAAAACCCGCTCCTTACGGAGCACATTTTTTACTGGGGGTGTTTAAGATGACGATAGGTATGTAGTTTAACTTGGATATTTTCAAAACCGAAAACCGAACCGAACCGAACCAGACCGTAGTTTCACATTTTTACGGTTTTTAGAAAACTCTACTCTCAATTAATAGAAAATATTTTCTATTTCATCAATTTGTAATCTCAAATGCACAAGATTGTAAATAGGGCTTTTAAATACCAATTTGTAGGGCATTGTGTATAAAATTGAAAAACTAATTAAATTTTTAGCAATTGTAAAATTCATTTTAGAACTCGACTAGTATATTCAACTGATAACAAATCGGTTTAAAATTATATATTCTTGATCGGTCTTTACTTTTGTAATACCCGGGATGCTCTATTCTGGGAACCTAATAACCCCAAATCCAAAACATAAATTCCATAACAAGTCTTTAATTGTCACCAGAAACTTTATTTTAATCCGACTTAGCATTTACAAAACCAAGAATTGCTTCCATTTTCCCCCAAATCTCCTGTAGGGTGTTCAGAGCAGCGCGGCTCACCTTTAGATTAGGCCATAATGGAATACCCACCTAATTTTTAACAATTCTTTGTAAGCAACAATTTTTTTTTAAACTGCTAACTTCGTCCAAAAATAAGCCATTTTTATTTCAAACATGTTCATTCAAATTATTAAAAAAAACAAAGCTTTTCTTTGTCTACCTCTAATTAGCCGTTTTTTTTTATTTCTTTTCATGCAAACTACGTACGAAATTCAAATAATACTTTCGCTAATTTAACACTTTGTCACAAACGGAATTTTCACTTGCCACTTTGATATTTGAATACAATATAACGAACATGAATTTGACATTCATTTACACAAATAAAATGCCAAACAGTCGACAGAATTTGACACCGTAAAACTGCTAGTAACTAAATATCTGGTGTTTAATACACAAAAGATAGAAAAATTAAATTATTTTTCTTTTGCTGCAGATCAAGAAATAAGTAATATTCATTAATTACAAAATTGAAAATAGAGCTTCACTGGTTCGTGCATATGTGGTAGACACTTGACACATGGCAAGGCACCCTTCTGCTAAAAACCATTAAAGAGCTCATTCTTCCCGTTTCAATATGTTTCTATTTCAACAGCAAATCTCGGCATAATGAAATTTAAATCATTCTAAAATGAAAACATGTTAAGACTTTATTGTCCTGTTTATTGGTGGGGGTACAAAATGATAAATAAACATTCCGAAAAAGTGATTTCTTCTTTTTTAATGTCTCCCTTTCCAAAGACAGAAGAAAAAATTTAAAGCTGTCAGCAACTGGGGTTGCTAAAGGTTGCTGTTTATTTCCTTGTGCTTTTTTTTTTTTTTTTTTTTGCTGCAAGTATTTTACGGATAACAACATCCGCCGTGTTTAACGACTCATCCATTTATGCCGTTTTCCTTGCATGAATTGCAAATTCACCCTCATTCAATTCACTCACTGCTTTTATCAAACCATTAACGTGACTCGAAACATATTTTATGGTTATGAGTTGTTGACTTTTGCAACCATTTAGAGTTCTTTAGGAAGATAAAGTCATTTGGAGTTGGAGTAAGTATTTTAAGTCCCCCTGCTTAAACTTTTCTAATTTCTATAGCAATTGCTGTTTTGACTGTTGTTGTCATCATCATCACCAGCCTCATCTGAAATTATGGCTTCGAATACAAATATTACCTCCCCCAAAGTTTTGTGGAATTTTTTTAAGTCCCCATCCAATTGCAAAAATTGTTAAAAGAATTTATTTATTTATTGAGTAACAATCGTGGGTGGCATAGTGGGTGGTTTATTATTTTTTTTATTGCTGTTGTTGTTGTTGTTGTTGTTGTTGTTGCCGTGACCCTGTCTGGTTTTATTAAGCATTTTAAACATTTCGGTACTTCCCTTTTGGGCTGGTCTATAGATTAAACGCATTTGTTGCTTGTTTTCTAATTCAAAAAACGTTTTTAGTTAAGGATCATTGAACAGTTATTAGAATTAATTGAAATCTTGACAGATTCAAGTTTTAAATTGAAAATTTGTTTGAAGGAAAGGAAAGCAGCTTTAAATGATTGAAGTGAACAATTAATTCCCTAATAACTAAATGACGATTTTTAATGAATGAAAAATCGGTTATATAAATTTTCAGTTAAATGTTGTATTTTAAAAAATCTCTTAATTAACTAAATAAATACCCTTAACAAACCAAGCGATATCGTTATGATATCATATCAAGAATGGTCAAAAATTATTTGGTTATTTAGAAATGTTGTTTTAAACTGTCTTGGTAACCACAAATCTCTGGATTTAAAAAATCTGAATGGTGTTTTGCAAATATATTCCTCAAAATATGTTCCCAAATTTGCCTCTTTCAAGATCAGTCATGTCTAGGACTTTAAATTGAAACATCTTTTATTCGACCACAGCTGGCCAGATCCCTGTCTAGTATCCTGGGAAGGATTAGCCAGGAATAAAGATATACCCTAGACAGGTTGTTCAATAGCCGCAATAGCGGTGTGCCAGGTCGGATTTCTGCTCTTTATTATAAATTTCTTTTTCAGTCGAGTTTAGGTCGTCCAACCATAATGCACAATATTATTTGTGAGTCACACCTTAACGTCAAGTTTTTTGTTTGACAAATTTAACCATGGAGAGGTACACAATTGGGCATACGCCGAATGGTTGGTTGAGTAGACAGAAGTGATTGGTGACTTTACAAAGAAAATCATTTCCAGCGACGAGGCACACTTTCACATCAGTGGATTCGTTAACAAGCAGAATTGCCGCATTTAGGCATATAAGAATGCAGGAGTGATTGTTGAAAAGCCATGCATCCACAAAGAGTAACTGCTTGGTGCGGATTATGAGCCGGCGGTGTCATCCGGCCGTACCTCTTCGAAAATGAGGCCAGCCAAGCAGTTCCCGTGAATGGTGTTCCCTATTGCGAGATGACAACGGACTTCTTGTGGCCAGAAATTGAGGATATGGACCTGGACGATACGTGGTTCCAACAGAATGGTGCCACTTGCCATACAGCCGACGAAGCAATGGCTCTTTTGCGCGAGAAAGTCAATGGCCGTGTTGTCTCACGTCGCGACGATGTTAATTGGCCGCCACGGTCACGTGATTTGACATCGTTGGCCTTCTATTTTTGTGGATTTTGTAAAGAAAACGTGTAAGTCAATAAGCCAAGAATAATTAAAGAGCTAAGGGATGAGATAATTCGACACATTAGCGACGTTGAACCTCAATTCTGTCTTAGAGTCATTGAAAATATGGACCACCGGTTAGAGTTTTGGCAAAAAGCCGTGGCGAGCAATTGACCGTTTTTTTTTTGTTTTACACACAGTTGTCATAGCCGGCAGGCTAGTTGGTAGTGAGCTAGTCTATCAGCGCCGATGTTGCGGGTTCGATTCCCGCCAGAGACACTGGTTTCTTTCCTGTAGAGCTTCACGGGATTAGCTTAGGAAACTAATAAAAAAAAAAAAATTATCTGAAAACATTTTGTTGTATTTACAATTAACATCGTACGTTTTGGTTGGATCACTTCATTTTTCGCTGGGAATGGTCTTGCAATTCGCGTTTTTTCCTTATGAAAAATTTTATGTGCTGTTTTTTATATGAAAATCATTCAGTTTTTTGAGTGTTCATACAAATTTTACTACTAGTTCAATTAATTGTGTTGTGAAAACAGCACATTAATATAAATTAATAAATCTTGTTAATCTGAAAAATTCACAATGAATTTTTCTTGTTTGCTCATTCCTCATGAACGAGCAAATGCAATCTTTTCTTATTCCTCACCCTCATCAGAATGAATAAGCAACAAAATATTTAAAAGTTCGCTTATGACTAAATAATGTGTGAACGTTTCGGTACTCTGGTATCTTTATATATGTATATAAATTCCCGACGTTCCTTTAAAAAGCATAGGACCATAACATATCAGTTCCATTCACTTCTGTCCAACACTAGTGCTTTGATCCCGCATTTATTTGCAAATTATATGAAAAAAAGAAAAAACAACATAATTTCCCAGTGTGCATTTCAACAATACAATTTTTGCGTTTTTCATTCATAATAAAAATATCAATATCATTTATAAATGATACTTATGAATACAATCACAAAAACAAATATCATTAAGAAATCTACAGGCGGACAGACAGACAAACAAAAAGTCAAATCGAAATGCAAACATTTATGTTTGCCAACAGCACCAACAATAAAATGTTAAAACAGCGACAGTTAATGAGATTAAAAACAACACAACAGGGTGCCTTTTTCAGGCAGCACCAACAACGCCAGCAACAAATAATATACAAAAGGCAAATTGTACCATAATAAAATCAACAACAACAGCAACATTTGCAACAATAAAAAGTAACAACAGCAACAGCAGGATATCACACATAACACGCGTACTAATAATTTTTGGTGTGTTTTATATGCAAAATGATTTTTTTTTTGTCCGTAAAGTTAATACGAAAAAATCAATGGAATAAACTGGATGTAATTTTATGACAATAAAAGATACATTTATAATAATGAATGTATCTATGCATGTATGTATCTAAATATGTAGTATAAATTGAGTTTCATACAAACTCATTTATCAACCAAAAAAAAAAAAAAATTACACATTTCAATACTCTGATGTGTATTTATATGTGTAGATGTATCTCTATGTGAGAATTTACATAAAATTTATGAAAAATATTTAAGTTATTTAAGAAAAATAATTAATTGTCAAGTCCAACCCTCAAACACAAAAACTCAAATAACAAACACCAAAAATTTATCGCACACATACATACGATTCGTATCTTTTAAGAACCACTGATGTTTTGCAGAGTTGCCAGAACAAAAAATTATGAGCCAGAGGAAACTTTTTGTATTTACTAGAGAAGCAATTTTTGCCAATAACTTACACAGAAAAAGTTCTAAAAAATTGTTCTCCAACTAAAACATTAATCACAAATAAAATTTGTTTTAATAAGAAATTTAATCAAGTAATTTAAACGTTTAAACAACTGAATTAAACGTTAAATTAACTGATACTACTAATTTGTTAACTAGTGCAAATTTAATTTTTTTATTAATACATATAACAAATTTTTTAATTAATTTCGTAATGAACTGTCAGTCCCTTGAAAAAATCTCGTTAATTCGTAAAATTGTCATACATTATGGTCCCCTCGCTAATTCGTAATTTTGTCTTCAAATAAAATCTTCTTTACCTCTTATAAATCGTAATGGTTTGCAAACTACCACTTATAATTCGTAATAAAAACAACAAAAACATGGAAAGAATGATATTTTGTTAACCGCTATTTTTGCGTGTGTTTTTGCTTGTGTGTCTGTTTATTTTCTTAAGATCAGTTTGTTACATGAATAATACAGAAAAATGTCAAAGCACACGCATCGTTTTAGTACATAAATTGAAAAACCCCGTTAATTCGTATTTATTTTATTTTAACCCCGTTAAATCGAAAACCCCTATAATTCGTAATAAATGGCCCGTCCCTTGCGATTACGAATTATCGGGATTTGACTGTATAAATAATAGTGATGTTACAAGTATTCGTATTAGTATCGTCGAATATTAGAATTTTACAACATTCGTATTCGCCAAATTTCAAAGTGCCAAAAAATTCATAAGATTAAAGAAACGATAATAATAATAATCAACAACTAGCGGATATCCGTCTTGTCCGTCTTGTTCGGCCCTTCCTGTAGTCTTATTTTTGAAAACATTTATAGCTCATGTGTCTATCTGGTTAGGGATCTATCTATGTTTTAAATTTCATTCGAATTTGTTAGACTGTTTTGGAGCGGCAGCTATATTTCATAACCAGAATTGAAAAGGTTAAGTTTTCTTTGTTCATACCATGTTAAATTAATAATCAAATCTCAGTAGAGCAACATTGAAATCCAAAATAAAAGTTCAGGCTCCTTTTCTTCTTCGAGCCTATTGCGATGCGGTGTGTTAATAAGTCCCTAGTCACTAACCATTCGCTCGCTCGAACCCATTATTGATAGAGTCTTTAAATATTTTTATTTTTTTCCTTATTAACTTTTCACCATGACAGTAGGTCGGCATCATTTACCACCCGTTTTTCCGCTTAATATTCTGCGATAGTTCTTCGAATTAAATGATGAGCAGGAGCTTGGAAACTAAGCTCAGATGTGTCATCTTCGTCTTAGCCGTCACTTTTACTTACATTCGTATTCATTTTCGGCGAATATTTCACAGAAAAAAAATCTCAAGAAATTGTTTAACAACACAGTTTGTTAGAAAGTAAAATTTTAGGTCAACAAATTTTTGGTTTGATTCAAAAAAAAAATTTTTCAAATTTACACTTTGCAAAATAGCACTCAATAAAACATATTTAATAATGAAATATTATTAAACAAAAAAATAATTGAATCAAAGTAAGTTCAGTACTTTTACCACTCCTTTCCACTTGTAATTCTCATTCGCTTTACAGTTTTATTTGTATAATATATTTAGTATGGCCAAAGTCTTTGGAAAAAGGTTTCCTGCTGATCTGGCACAAGCAACCAGCGAAATGCGCATAGGAACTAGCTTATCCCCCGTCATGACGCAAATACTTGTTATTCGAAACATCACTAATCTATTTCGTTTTCGGTAAGGCAGTTTTCAAAGTATCAGATAGAATTAAGCATATCTGAAATTGTTGTACGAATGGTAAATGTTTTTCGCTTTATTAACCGCAGTAAATAGCTTTAAAATCCGAACTTTGAGCTTTAACTGATTCCTTGCAAACATATTCGCTCATCCGTCTTAATGATAATAATGTCATGCAAACCACACCTAAACGTCAAGTTTTTTTCTGCATTTCATTTGACATTTGTCAATAAAAGACTAATGGCCGTTTTCTCATTACACGATTAACTTTTTTCCCAACGAAAAACTGCACATTAAAGAAATTTATTTTTCTCAATGTATCATTTGCTTCTATTCTATCGCAAAGCTAACCAGCACTCATCTGCCAATTATTTATTTTCCATTTATTTGCCGTACAGATAAATTCAATAAGCTGACTCCCAACATTTACATGTATTTTGGGAGGTGTTGCCAGCTTAAAACCATGTTTTTTGTCGGTATATTGAGAAACCCAAAATTGTTAACAGGCAGTTTATCGGTCTAATAAATTTATGTTGACATTAAGTAACAGGCAGTTTGACGGTACATTGAGAAAAAGGCCATAACTCAGTCTGAACCATGGAAAGATACACAATCGAGCAATGCATTAAATGATGAGGCACATTTTATGCTCAGTGTATTTGCCAATAAGCAGAATTGCCACATTTTGACGAATGATAATTCAAGAGTGATTCTAGAAAAGCCAATGCACCCACAAAGAGTGACTGTTTGGAGCGGTTTATTGGCTGGCGGCATCATCGCGCCGTATTGTTTTCCAAAATGAGGCCGCTCAGGTCCTTACTGTGAATGGTGTTCGCTATCGTGCCATGATAACGAACTTTTTTCGGCCCGAATTGGAAGATAGGAATGTGGACGATATGGGGTTTCAACAGAACGGTGCCACTTGCCACATAGTTTACGAAACAATGGCTCATTTGCGCGACAAATTTAATGGCCGTGTTATCTCACGTGGTGGCGATGTCAATTGGCCGCCAAGATCACGTGATTTGACACCGTCGGACTTCCTTCTTTGGGGTTATTTCAAAGAAAAGGTGTACGTCGATAAGCCAGCAACAAGAGCTAAAGGATGAGATAATTCAGCAAATTAACGGCATAGAAACTCAATTATGCATCAGCGTCATCGAAAATTTGGACCATCGGTTGTTTGTGGGCCGCCGAGGTCGCAATATTTTGTTCCATACATAATTCAACCATGCCAATATTATCATAATAAAAAGAAATTACAGTAATTTCCTAAATAATTTATGTTTCATTTAAAATAAACATCGAACCTTAAAATTTAGCAACCCTTTATATAAATTGAACTTCTCCCAATAAACTTACAAAGCGACTAGAGTTACTATCAACCAAAACGCACGATGTTTATTGTAAATAAAACAAAAAGTTTTCAGAGAATTATCTTGATATTTTTTATTATTATAGAAGGATCTATGACAATTATGTGTGGAAAAATATCGGCCAAATGCTCACCACGGCTTCGGTGGCGTACCTCTGTCCGATGGTCCATTTTTTCAATGACTCTGAGACATAACTGAGATTCAATGTCTTTAATGTGCCGCGTTATGTCATCCTTTAGCTTTTTCTTTAAAAAAAATTCCCAAAGAAAGAAGTCCAACGGGGTCAAATCAAATTATCATGGCGGCCAATTAATATCGTCGCGACGTGAAATAAAACGGCCATTGAATTTCTCGCGCAAAATTGCCATTGTTTCGTATGAATTATAGCACCACCAGAGTTGAGGAGAAAGCAGGCACTGTTACGAGAGTATAACAAGACACAAAGCAATATTCAAATTCCTCTTTATAACGGCTTAAGAAACCTTCCCAGCCGAAGGCTGCAGTCCAGACATGCTCCACTAGACCTCGCCATGAACCTACTCATGGAAAACTTTGATATCAACGCAGCTTGGACTAGTCTATGGTCTAACTCAAACAGATCCAGCCTATTATTTGAAAAGCGAAGCAGACCTTCAATTACCGAGGAAAACATGGTGTAACCTGAACATATTGCGAACTGGTATCGGTAGGACCCTAGAAACTCTCTACAAATGGGGCCAAGTAAGTGATCCCAAATGTCCATGTGGAGCCCCCGTCAAACAACCGATTGCATCATTAAAGAATCCTACAACGGACCATTGAGCGATATCCACACTTTGCCGACAGACGCAGTTTCTTGGTTAAATCCATTAAATTTGTAAACAATTTAGATTCGTTTTAATACCTTTGATTTATATTATTACATACGATAAATAAAAAATATAAAAATATTTTAAATTGAATAAAGGTTCACAAAACAAATTTTGTATGAAAATTTTAGTTAATAAACGTTTGTTTGATTTAATAATCGTTTATGAATACAGGAGTAAATCACGGCGAGGACCTGAGGTTCGTCTTTTTGACCGACAAATTCCTAACAAAATAAACATTAAAAATAAAAAACAAGATTAATAAAGAAAATATCAGAACGAATGTTTCTTAAAATAAATTTCCTTCATTTCAATCCCGTTTTTTTTTTCTTAAATATTTTGTGACGCGTAGATACTCAAATATGAACTACAAAAAAACATTTTATCGTAAAAAATACTCATTGATTGTCAATCAAAATTATATTCTTCACAAAAACCCCAAGGTGAATAAATTAGGAAACCCTAAGGGCATGTCTGTATGTCCGTCTTTCTGTTGAAACAATGAAAGACTCAACAAGAAATTCCAATTTTGATGTCAAATTGTTTCTAGCAGTTAAGAGGATTGACACTTCGTCCAGTTGAAAAAGAGTTAGAGACCCAAATGTGCAACAACTTCACTAAAAAATTTATAATTTGGTTAAAGAAATGAACACAAATTTAGGGTGAAATACACCGATTGTCATTGTCATGCCCAATTTCGTTTTAAATGACTAGAAAAAAGAAGAAAAATTGCGGGAAGATCGATCCATGATTTACCTTAAGTCTCCATATGAAGTCCATTCTCGGAAAACACTTCAGTAAACCTAAACCCGTACTAAATGATGCTATTGTAGTAAATTTTGGTCTGTCAAAGGTCCATAAGAAAATGTAATGAAGAGCAGGACCCATAAAAAGTCCACTCTCAGAAAGCACTTAAGTTATAATACCATTGCGGTAAAATTTGTTATGTATAGTTTTATAAGACTGGAAAGCACACAATCACATTTGTTAAGGTCGTTCAGTTACTTAAAATAGGCCACGTATAAAGCCCATTCTCAAAAACGTACTTTTGGAATGCGCCTTAAATCGCAACGTGATGTAAATTTTTTTTTAATTGGTTGATAACTTATAGATTTCATATAATTTCTACTTCCGAAATATTCTAACTCTCGGTGGAGGGTACCACAGAATTGGTGCCGCCGAGTATAGCACTTTTACTTGTTAAGGTAAAATTGAACAAAAAAAAGTACATTTGATATAAATGAAGAAAAAAAAACGGAATTTCATTACGTCGCTACGATTTCGCTTTTATGTATTTATAAACTATTTTCTACCTTGATTATGATATGTAGAAATTGAATAATGCGCCCGATCTTTTTACTTTAAGTGTAATCAATTTGGCAACCATAATGTAAAAAATTAAAATAAAAAAAAAACTCCACTTCTCATTGTTTTTTGTTTTTTTTTCTTTTTTGCATAAATCACAAATTTCATATAAATTAGTTTTCATTTAATTATGTTCATTATCACATTTAAAAACGTATTTAACGCGCGATAAACATAAATAATAATGTCACAAAAACAAAGAAGACAATGTGACAGATGCATTCCAACACCAACTTGATTCTGCTCCGCTCCACACAACCAACAACATCCCAACATAAATTGAGTCGTTTATTAAATAAATGAAATCTCTGCGATGACATTTAACAATTTTAAACACATATTTTGTGATCATTATTGTTGTATTTAGTAGAAATATTTAGTTGGTTTTAAAAAATCAAAAGAATCTTAATGAATACAATGTGTGAACATGGACGCGATAATTTTCAAATAAATGAGACAAATAAATTTGTGACATGTTTTCGGTTTGTTAGTGAGAGTTTTAAGGAAACCATTAACAGATTCTTTTGCCTTTTAGAAATTTATGTGACTCTGAAATTCATTCAAAAATTTTCGAAAAGTCATTAAGGAAGTAAAAGTGTTAAGCGCCACTAAATAAGGGAATTTCTTTTACTGGGTTTATTTTATGGTTTCGAATACTCCTGCTTTTGGTTTTTGTTTACTGATTGTAAATCACATGTTTGAAAGTGTTTGTTTGTGCGTGTGTGTATGTGGGTTTGTTAGTCTAATGTTTTTTTTCTGTTTTTTTTTGGAACAATTTTATCTTCTTTTAGTTGTTGTTCTTTTGGGATAAAAACAACGCTTTGATTTTAATCTTTCTGTTGTTGACACTTTTTTATGTTGTTGGGTTTCTTTTGTCATCTTTTTTTGTTAATTATTTAATTTCTTGTGTTTGAGTGGTGTGATAAAATCGCTACCGAACAGTATGGCGCCAAGAGTTATAAATTATATTTTAATATTTGTATGTAGTTTTTGTTTTCAATTAATATTTGTTGTATGTGTATCTTTAATTTAAAATTTTGATAATTTTATGTGAGATGAGTAAAAGTATTAAAACTTTCAGGGCACTTTAAAACGATTTGGGTAATTTTTGAAAATATTTAACTGAACATTTTATGTAACACCTTTAATTTAAGATAGGGGTACTTATTAATAACTTCCAGTTAAAGTTTTTTTATGCACTATGATTTAAAAAAAAATGCAGGAAGCCAGCTAAAACAAAAGATTAAGCCTGATGATTTTATCCAAAAAACGGTTCTATCTGTAAGCTGTTCGTGTTCTACATACGCTAAAGTTAGGTACGAGTAGCTCTAACTTATAAACGCGTCGTTTTTGCACGGTATTAGAGAAGACTTTTAGCAATAACTTTTGTCTGACATAACATTGCACTCTTGGGCAGTGTTGGCAACTCTTTTCGACCAAAAAAAGACAAAAATTACTGCTAAAAACGGAAAAATGGCTAAAAACTAGTTTACACAACAAGATTTTATTTAGGAAATGTAAAATTATTAAGCGAAGAAATGACAAAGTTGTTTTTCAACAGTAAAATTGTAGATAAGTGTTTATTTCGTATTTAAAATATTTTGAAAATTTGGAATCTTCGGTTTGTGTTTGTAATTTTAGAAAAAATTGGTCGTAATAATAGAAATAACAAACGGAATGACAAACATCTATATACCCTTTCCATACCCTCAGGATTTTTCACTATCTGGTGTTTCATCCATCCACTAAGTAAATTTGCTGCAGCCAATACCTAGAATTTGGCAGGAATTAAAAATTGGCAGACCTTTTGAGATTACTGCTAACCAGAGATCCTTTTTGGTACCACGGGAGTCAGTTACCTCTGGCGTCTCTGCACCAAACTTTTTGCAAAAGAACGCATTTCGCAACTATAAAAATTTCTTTTGCAAGAGCTTTTTACACAAAAATTATCATAAATTTTATTTAACTT
Source organism: Pollenia labialis (assembly GCA_949318255.1). Taxonomy (NCBI): domain Eukaryota; kingdom Metazoa; phylum Arthropoda; class Insecta; order Diptera; family Polleniidae; genus Pollenia; species Pollenia labialis. The sequence continues at coordinate 122,686,730 of OX439142.1, forward strand.
CATGTTGTAAAATTCCTTTCTTCACTTTAGCCTAATTAAAAATATGAAAATTTGGATTAAAAACAAAGAGATACCTTTTACACTGAAAATAAATTTTTTGACGTATTCTAGATGAGTGATGATGATATGAAGAAGAGAAGGAAGACGATTTGAAGTATATATGATGAATAGTGAGAAACGAAACAAAAATGCCATTAATTGAAACAAACAACTGTTTTTCGCAGTTAAAGCTGTCACGTAAGGAAATTAGTCGCCAATTTACAGAAAAAGTGTGTTTGTACAATTCTTTTGAGAAAGTTCCCGCTTTCAACTGTCATTATTTGACAGAAATAAAAAAAAATGGGGTGAGAAAAAATTTTAACACTCAAAAATATATTAAAATGCAGAATGCAAAAAATAACACGGAATAGGTAAGTATTTTGTTGTTGGCTGATTTTTTCATTAATTTGCTCTCAACATTTTTGAATCATATACGCATGTATAATTTGTAAACAACAAACTTCAAATTCGCAGCTTAATTTATTTGGAAAAGCCGACGGTTTTATTTTCGCCGCCGTCGTTGTAAAATTTTCAATTTTAGTAAATTTTGGTCGCCGTCAACCTCATATCGTTGATTGGCGTTCTCGACGTCTGCAATTTCACAACGGCTTCAAGTGGAATAATATGGCATTTCTAGCCAGTGTTCGAAAATAAACATTAAATATCGCTCCTTAGTGTTTGGTTCGGTATATTTGCGGAAAAAACTAACGATAATAGTGTTTGTGTAGTAGATCATTAAAAAAAATTAACGCTACCCTGTTCTTATCCAACAAAACAATAAGATGAGAACATTTAATTTCGTTCGTTTTTTTTTAACCACAAACTTTTCAGCTCATTTATGTACGTAAGTTTATTTTGTGCGTAGCGCCTTTGTCTGATAATTAAAAACTAAAAAAAAAACAAAGTAAAATAAAAAACAAAAACAAACTAAATATATGAAATCAAGACAGCAAAAAAATTGTACACAATAAACACACGAGCTTTTCGTGGTGCGCTCGTTGCTGAAATTTTTTGTTTGTCCATTTCATTATCAATGTAAAAAAAAAAACATTAAAATGTAATTTTTGTTCTGTTTTTTAACGAAGAACAGAACACTATATAATATTCGGCTCTTTTTGGAAAATAGTTACGAACGGTATTAAGGGCTGTGTTCGTCTACACAAGCCCTAAAAAATAAATATCGTTCCTGGGTGTGTCCATATCACGCAGGTTGCCAGCCGTTTTTAACAAAAGAATGGCTTCTGTTGCAATTAAAAAATTAAAATATATCTGTCCTTTTTGTTCAAATGCCTCGATATTTTTAACAAAAACTAAAAGAAATTAAATTACTAAACATTTTTATTTGTACCCATTAAAGTACAAATGTAAACATTAGAGCTTGTGCCATAGCTATTTCTAAGAACAATTTTGATTTTTAGTTGAACTGTTAATTTTTAATTTTTTGATATTCTTTAATTAGGCTTGAGTTCATCAAATTTAATTTACATTAAATTATTTTCACTGTTTGACTGTTGGCTAACGGGCACCGCAGTGGTGCAGTGGGTAGAACACAAAGATCTTCTGACGATAGAAAGTGGTGTTTCTTGAAACATGTAAAGATCAACCCGGGTTCAAATCCCGGCTCAGCCAGGAAAAATTATCAATAAATTTTAATAAAAATTTCAAGTTGTAAAATTCCTTCCCTCAGTGGAAATAATTTAATGAAAATTAAATTTGATGAACTCAAGCCTAATTAAAGAATATCAAAAATTAAAAATTAACAGTTCAACTAAAAATCAAAATTGTTATTACTAAACAATTTTGGATGTTTTGTTTTTGATAGAGATTTATTTAAAAAAATAAACTAAAAGGACTTTAACGCGTTAGAGTGTTCCGTTCTGTTTGGTTCATGTACACCATGTTGAACGATGTTGAACGTATATTTTCAATATATTGTATGGTTTTGTGTGACAACTGAAGATCACTTCAATTTTACAAACTTGAAAAAAAACACATGATTATACTTTGTAATAAACATTTGTTTAATTAAAACGAATTAAAAGTTTTTAGTTTGTGTTTTTTCGCGTGCATATTTTCAAGTTTTTTTTATATTTCTGCATGCAGATTTTGAAAATGTTTGTACATATTTAAACTTGACCTATTGATGATGAATAAAGAATTAATTAGGAATAAAAAGCGAATAGTAAGAGGGTGGACGCTCATGAAAGAACAATGTACAAATTAAGATACTCTCCAAAGCCCAAGAATAAATGAAGTATGAATCGAACGCACCCTCCTCAATATGTGACAAGCTGGAGAAGTTGAAGAAAGAGAAGAGGATGAAGAAGGAGAAGTTGACAACTCTCTTTAGTCCAGATGCAATTCTTATTGATTAACTTATCACATTTTCTTGTGTAAACCACCTTCGGCGCTTACACAATGCAAGTCATATTACATGTTCTATTTGTATTAATGTATATGGGCATTTTCAGCGAAAAGTCTACTTTTTGTCACGTAACGCCAGAAGTATTTTAAATTGTTTCGCAAACAATTTTATATGTATCGTTTACTTTTTTATATTTTGGTGTAAAGCGCAACAAGCTCTACATTAAGTAACAAAAGGGAAAACGATTGAACAACATGGTCCGAAAATACAACCTTATTTGCAATCTGGCGTTACATTAAAAAAAGTAGACTTTTAAAGACCTTAAAACGAGCAAAGATTTTTAAATTTGATAGCTTGAAAAATAAATCTATATAAGTTCTTAGTTTACTAAAAAAGGTTTTGTACAAAGCTTCTTGCTCAATTCGCAGTATTTTTCAGTTTTGTAATGCAATCAAAACCCACTTCCGTTTTTTTAACGTCACGCCAGGGCAGATTTTTGCTTATATCTGCAAATCCTTAGCGTCGATTACTGTAATTTTTTTTCTGAATGTAGAGCTACATCATTACTTTGTATATATAAAAACCCTTTTTACAAATTTGACTTCGTCATTTCATTTTTTTACATTTTGTGCTACAAATATCACGACACGTCAAAATGGAAATGCCCATATGTTCATTTTGCCACAAATTACGAATAAGAAAACAAAACGAATATGAAGAGTACATCAAGCTAAGAACTTGTTTCTTTTTCCCTCGTCTCACACGACTTTAAAGTTTCAAGCTGATCAATTAGACTTTCATCGTATGATTTGGGACTTAATACTGGACTTTTGCACAAAGAATATACTTTTTTCACGAAAAAATACTTTCGGGGATCACGTGGTATCTGAGGTTTAAACCCATTGGACAGTAAGATCCTGACAATTCTGTTCATGCGCTGAACTCGGCCTGAGGGCCGGATTATTCCTAAGTACTTTAACTATCCAACAGATTCTGAGCCTTTTCCTTAAGCGGAGGAGATAAGATGGCTCCAGCTCATAAGCAAGGGGCGAGTGTATAATCTTGCCACCTTGAACACTCAAATTGCTACCTGTGTGTGTTGGTTGTTCTCACACATAGGGACAGATGGTAAACGCATTGTTTATTAACCAGTGGTTATGACCACCTTGATATTAGGCCAGCACAGCAGGTGCTTAAGTAAATCTTTTCTCCAATATCCTTTCCACGTGTGGTTAAGGGTATGCAAATAAAGGGTGTTTTAAGACCCGATGTTGAATGTGAACCACACCTAAACGAAAAGTGTTTTTCTGCATTTCATTTGCCATTTCTCAATTTCAGACATACTCAATTTGAACTATGAAAAGATACACAATCGAGCAACGCGTTAAAGTTATTCAGGCTTATTATGAAAATTGGCGGTCAAATCCAAATGCATATCGTGCACTTTATCTTCAGTGATGAGGCAAATTTTCACCTCATTGGATTCGTCAATAAGCATAATTGCCGCATTTGGGCGAATGATAATCCAAGAGTGATTGTCGAAAAACCAATGCACCCACAAAGAGTGACTGTTTGGTGCGGTTTCTGGGCTGACTGCATAATCGGGCCGAATTTTTTCAAAATGAGGCCGGTCAGGCAGTTACTCTGAATGGTGTTCGCTATTGTGAGATGATAACGAACTTTTTATAGCCCGAATAGGAAGATATGGATGTGGACGGTGACACTTGTCATACAGTTTACGAAACATTTGCTCTTTTGCGCGACAAATGCAATGGCTGTGTTATATCACGCGGTGGCGATGTCAATTGGCCGCCAAGATCATGTGATTTGATTTATTTGAAAAAAAGGTGAACGTCGATAAGGCAGAACAAATTCAAGAGCTAAAGGTCATCGAAAATTTGAACCATCGGATGAAGGTGTGTAGCCGAGGTCGCGGCAGCCATTGGGCCGATATTTTGTTCCATAAATAATGGAACCATATATGGTTTGTATACAAATATTATCATAATAAAAAAAATGACTAGTCCAATGAATACATCGAAAATTTTCGTTTAATGTCAGCATCGTGGTAAACTTTGGCAGTTGTATTTAGATGTTATCAAAGATCTCCAAATACACGTAGAGAAAAAACATAGTTGAACAATGGTTGAAAAAAACATATTATGGTCCCTGCAATGGCAACAAGCAAACTTTTGTTGCTTTTAAAAAAACTTTTTTCACGATTGATAATATTTTGTTTCTATTTAACAATAAAGTGTTTACCTCCTTTGAAACTTCAAATATGGTTGATTTTAACAATATAATGTTTAAATAAGATAAAACTACAACCATACACTTAAACATATTATGGTTACCTTAACCATATTATTATCACGGTAACCATATTATGGTTAAATTCATCCATCCAAAAGCTATAACCATATTATGGTTGCCTCCAAACATGTTATAGTTAATATTTAATAACAATAATATGTTCGAAATTATAATATTTTAAAACATTGTATGATTAATTTTAAATTTAAAATAATATGTTTAAAAAGCATCAACATTCTGGTCGTTTGCATTTTACTTGGTTTGCTTAAAATTCTCATTTATTTTATTTTAATTATTGATTAAAATACATAAGTTTACGTAGAAAAAACTAGTAGGTAATATGAAGGTCGTCACAGGCTAGAATATGAAACAAAGGGATTTTTTATAAAGGTGGAACGTACACCTATCAAGAATATCAAATTAAATAAAATTATAATTTGACACTAAAAAAACAAATTGAAAAAATTGATTAACCATAATATGATAAGCATGCACCATATTATTGTTAATCCTGACCATAATATGGTTACTTTTCTCAAAATTCTGGGAAATTTTGACCATATTATGGTTAATTTTGATTATACTATGTTTAGTTTTGACCATTATTATGGTTAATATTGACTAAAATATGGTTATTTTGTTGTTGAACTTAAACATACTATGGTCATATTTAAACATATTATGGTAACCTGCAAACATAAACATTGTTAAAAACCCACCATAATTTGTTGCTCTTAGAATATGTTTACCTCCAACCTTTTTTTTCTACGTGTAGAGGTTAACCCCCTTATGCAAAAAAAGTTAATGTTCACATTAGTTATCCAACACATAAAACCCGATTCACTTTTGCTAGGTTTTATGTGTTGGTTTACTAATGTAAACTTTAACTCTTTTTGGATAAGGGATGTAAATTTTTAAAGCTTAACTTATATGTTAAGCAAACCCCTTGAAATTGTTGCACTAGTATTTTTCAAAAACATATCCTATTAAAATTTCTCGACATCGTCTCACATTTCTGGCCACAATCTCATAAATATGAAGCCTACTGCTCTGAAACTCTTGATGTAGCTAATTATGTATGTAACAGATGAAATTCAACCAATTTTTGTTATACCCATAATATCCAACGATTCGAATTCGTTTTGTTAACTGATCTTCAGATTTATCTATGACAAATGCACTTGTCCATTCAGGGATTTTTTTTCTATTTAAGTAAACTGATCTTAAATAGCTACTGTACTGCCTGAAACCTTAAACTTCTATTAGCTGATTAACAAAAGACAATTTTCGCTGCCAACTAAACGATATTTAGTTAGATAAAGCTGACAAACAGAACACTAAAAACGGAAAGAAATGCAAAGAAAAGATAAAAATTCTCACACTTCCTGTCTATAAATAAACTCCTAAACACAAATAGAAGGCTCAATTGTGATGAAATGAAAACAATAAATGCGATTAAATATCAAATATCCAAAAAAAAAATCATTTCATTTCATTAATAAATGAGTACATTAGGTGCTGTTTTTTATTTCATTTTTTGCCAATGAAACGTGGGAGATTTGAAATGAAATGAATAAAAGACAGGAACAGGTATTTTGGTGCGCAATTACTTTGAGACATACGATACCACTTCAAATGATGGTGAAAAGGTAAAGAAAGGAAAAAAATCAAACAGGGTGAACAAGGCTAATAGAGGAGATCAAATTTAACTCATTCATACTGAACAACAAGACAGTCAAGATAATCATCTTGATTTCTTTACACAATCCTTGAACAACATTTGAAAATAAAAATAGAAACCTGAAAAATGACAGCAACATTCGAAGCGAAAGGAGTTGTATTAAAGTAATTGTCTACTAACTACTTGACGCTTTTTTATAGATACTTTTTTTACATTTGAACGAGTATGTTTCTGTCTTCTTAAGGGGCTTAACAAAAGATAAAGGATAATATTATCCTGGTAGACATACACACATTATGTTATTTTATAATTTCTTTTGTTTCCATTCTTGCTTGTAATATTTGTTGGGTAACCCAACCTCAAGAGAAGGTGCAATTTTACCTTGAGTTGAGGTTAAGGAACCTATGATTTCTGTCTGCTGTTTCTGTCTGTTAGAGGATATTTTAAATTTTTTTTTATTCCTTATTAACTCTTTTTTTTTCTTTTTTTACTTTGTTATATCCTTTTGTAGAGTATGTGTGATCTAGTGTCGATTGCGTGTTACGTGAGTTGCATTTTTATGCCCAAAAAGAACAGGAAATTCTTGCATATGTTTTCAAGTACAATAAGGAGTTTTAAATAAGTGTCTGTTAAAGATTAGAGACGCTTCATTATGCCATAATTGTTGTTATAGATTCATCATATTTTGTCACAAATATCATTTGTATCATGTTTTTGGAAAAACTTGGAAACATTTATACTTTTTCCGTTTATTTGAAGTGTATGGACTTAACCCTTTTATTCACATCTTGTTGCGTGTGTACAATTGTATGAAATTTGTTTTATGTTATTATTTAATTAAAATACGAGGGTCGTGATATTTTAAGAAATTAAATTAGAATGACATTCTTTTAATTTAATATGAATTTCTAATTTAAAATTTAATACAATTTAATTTTCAAGTTTTAACCCATATCAAAGTTTAGTCCGCTGAACCATTCCAATATTTTTGAGTTTTTCCATTTTATAGAATTTGGTTTGTTTCTTTATTAAGCCATGGCACAGTGTAAGATTTTGGCAATCTAGGTGGACTTAATAAAAAAAAAGCCTTTCAAATTTTCTAATATTTTCGTAGATGTTAGAAAAAAATAATACAATAAATATGTTGCCGGCTGTCAAACAAGTGTTATTGCCATACATTTTTAAAACAAATTTAAAAACCTGTGCCATTCATCGAATTAAAAGCGGATAGAATTAAATCTTGCGTGCTTTTTCTTTGCAAAAAGTTTTTTTTTTTTCTTTAATGTCAATAATTTATCTATAAAATTTTCAATTTATCGCTAAAAAAAATTAGTTAGAGTGTTTATATAAATAATTTTATAAAAAGCTATAAAGTAAGTATGTGTCAAAACAACTTTTCATAGACTAAAACTTTCATTTTCTATCAGATTCTACAGTGGCTCCACAAGGAGGATCATCGAATAGAATCCCGAAGCTGATTTCACGAATAAAATCTTTCCCATATTTTGCCCAAAGTTATCGTTTTTTAACACGTCTGAAAGATCGCGCAAGAAAGTTTTACATGTTTGGTTAAATAACATCAAACTTGTTAGATTTGAAGTGATTAACCAGTTTTTGGAAGGGATGTGGACTGTCAAAAGTTGAAAGCACGCCTACGAAAGCTATGCTATGAATTTGAAGTGTTGATGTGAAATGAAATAAATCTCGTCGATTTAAGAGAAGATTTATGAATGATAATGTTTTATGGCTTAAAACAATAATTTAAGCTGCATAGTTCGTTCTTAATGACAGATTATCAACTTCAAAAAAGTTTTAATTTCAGAAGAGAAGAAAAATAATTCTCAGAATGTTGTCTTAAAACGAAACAACGAAATTGTAAGGAACTTATAGTTTGTTAATTTTAAAACAAATTATTGTCATATTCAATTCATGACAGTTCGGTTTGTGCTTTGTTGTGATACAGACGTGTATTCTTAACCCCGCATACAATTTGAATTATAAATTAATTACATTTGATTTGTTTTTAAATAAATATTTAGCGAATGGACGCTAAACATATGATTTTTAAATAAATTATTTAACATAAAAGTGAACAATTATCATAAAAAAAAAATTAAATAGAGAAAAATAAAAAAAAATGTGCATACATATGTATGTATGTATGTATGTATACATATTCCTGCAAAAACATTTTAGTTTAAAATTTTAATTTTTTGGTGTTGTTCACAATAAACAATTAATATATTTAAAGCACAGCAAAACGGTGAAAAACAAAAACAACATTCTGTATGCGTATGAACAATGAAACAACAATAATGCTAAATGAAAGAAATGTGTATGTTACAGGTCATGCAAACCCCCAGTTTGCGTAGTATGTGGTGAACTGCACGGTACAGTTCTCCGCGATAAGTCTAAAACGGACCCCAACGTGAAAAAATGTAGCAACTGTGGCGGTAACCGCACTGCCAATTATAGAGGATGCCCTTTATATAATACCGTCAAGTAGACGGTTGGACCGAAAACAAATACCCCTCAAATGCAGGTTGCAAATCAAGCAAACACAAATGCAATTCAAGCCCCCCAGTCTGGTAATAACAGAACCTCTTACGCTAACGTCCTAAAATCAAACCATGTGCCAATGCAAGGTGCCTCGCCAAATAATGATGAAACTCCAGTTTCTAATTTAAATCGTCTAGAAAAAACCATGGAAACATTAGTGCAAACAGTAAATAATTTTACGAACACAATGGGCAGTATGATGCAGGAAATTCTCAGAATGCAATCGATGTTATTGCAAGCTGTACTCAACAAGCCATGAACTGTTTAAAAATTTGTTTTTGGAACGTAAACGGCATCCGCCAACAGAAAAATTAACTAGAATACTTTCTTAAAAATAAGCAAATTGATGTCATGAGAAACACGTTTAAAATCAATGGTTATACACTATACGATACCAAGAGTTTGTGGAGGTTCTGCCATTTTGATAACAACCCGAGTCAAACACTACTCAATGTGCGATCATCGTGAGGATTATCTGCAAACAACAAACATTTGTATTGAAGAGCTTAATCGAAACATAGTAATTTCATCTGTATACTCTCCACCTAGATTTTCAATATCAGAAAGCCAATATTGTGAATATAGGACCGTTTCCTGGCCGCTGGCGATTATAACGCTAAACATACCTTCTGGGGGTCACGACTTATAACACCAAAGGGTCGTGTTTTGTTTAATACAATCTCTTAAATGGATTCAAATGTGGTCGCGAGCGGACAACCAACATATTGGCCTACTGATCAGCAAAAAATTCCAAATGTTATAGATTTTGGTGTGGTTAAAAACATCCCCACAGAAACGATTAATGTTGAAGCTTCCTTAGAATTATCTTCCGATAACACACCTACACTTATTGCTATAATGAACCCCAATAGAATTGTATCTCCGACTGGTTACTTAGCGACGTCAGGCTCACAAAAAAATTGGTTAAAATATAAAAAATGTCTTAGTACCCATTGCACAGAAAATATTCCGCTTAGTATACCGGAGAATGTGGATCGCTTTATTGTTAATTTTGAAATTTATCTAAAACTAGCTGTTCAACATTCCAGTATTGGCACAAAAAAAAAACACAAAATATAAAAATATATTCCACAGATGTCGAGCGGCTCTGGACTGAAAAAAGGAGATAAGAGAGCGGCAACTTTACAGATCCCCGCAACTTAAGAAAACAAAAGAGTCCACAAAAAGGCTAAGAAAGTTACTGTAGACTCAGAAAAGGGCTTCTCTAGAAAAATATCTCAAGGCACTTGATGCAACTCCACAATCAGACTACTCATTATGGCGTGCAGCTAGAAATCTAAAAAGGCCAGTTGTCTCTAAACCACCATTAAGAAACTTGAATGGTAGTTGGGCCAGAAACGATATTGAAAAAGGAAACCGGTTTGTTAGTCACTTTAAAAACGTATTTACACCAAATATATTTCACGATATTGCGGTCGAGTTACCACTTGTTGCTGCTAAATCAGCTATTCCCATAAGATTTGAGGTAAGAGATATCGAAAACGCTATTTATGACTTAAGCACTAAGAAGGCACCTGGTATTGACAAGATCAGTAATAAAATGGTTTCCTTAGTTAACATGATACCAAAGCCAGTTAAAGATCATACAAAAGTTGAGTCTTCTTATCAAATATGTCAAAGCTGTTTGAGAAATTATTAGTTTCAAAATTAACACCAATTTTAAATGACAATAGATGTATTCCAAACCATCAGTTTGGATTTAGAAGAAAACACAGCACAATTGAACAAACTCATCGAATAGTAAATGTCATAAGAAAAGCATTTGAAGAAAAAAAATATTGCTCAACACTCTTCATCGATGTTTCGCAAGCTTTTGATAAAGTCTGGCATGAAGACTTACTGCATAAATTGAAGCAAAACTTACCAGCAAACACACATAAGCTGTCAGAAAGCTATTTAGTCGGCCGTCAATTTATTATTAAAGAAGGAGATTTCTTAAGTTCACCTCAGCCAATTGGCGTTGGAGTTCCACAAGGCAGCATCCTCGGCCCTCTTTTATACCTAATACACTCAAACCTCGTTTTATGCGAATTTTTTTTATGCGAATTCAAATTAGTGCGATTTTGAATTTTTTTTTGCACGCTTTTTTTTGTGCACGCTTTTGTATGTACAAGTGGATTTAAACCTAGTAAAGAAAGCTTTACGGTTTTACTATGCAGCAACGCTTTAGGAGATAAAATGTTAAAACCATTAGTCGTAAATAAGTTTTTAAAACCACGGGCCCTTAAAGGAAAAGACTTAAAATGTTTGCCAGTTCACTGGATGGCAAACACTAAAGCTTGGGTAACCTCTGCATTATTTAGTGAATGGTTTTACAAATGTTTTGTACCAGAAGTTGAATCCTATATGAAGGAAAAAAGTCTTGAATTCAAAATTTTACTTGTTATAGATAATGCCCCTGGACACCCACATTTGGAACATTCAAACATTAAGATTGAATTTTTGCCACCAAATACAACCAGTATTCTTCAACCACTAGATCAAGGAATAATCTCCACTTTTAAGAAATATTATATAAAAAGCACATACCAATTTATTTTAAATAAAATTGAAAATGAAGAATTAACATTGACCGAGGCGTGGACAAAATTTAATATTTTCGACTGCATACTTTTGGTTGCATCTGCAGTATCCAGTATACGACCAAAAACATTAAATGGGTGCTGGAAAGCTGTATGGCCAGGTTGTGTTCGGAGTAATACTGCTGATGAAATATCTGTATTATCTGAAGAAATTTTAATGCTGGCTCGACAAATTGAAAGCGATGGATTTGATTCTTTGAACCATAATGATATAGAAGAGCTTCTCGTAGATGTTCCGTTATCTGATGACGACATTGTTAGTCTAACTGCTGATAATATGGAAGATAATAATTGTGAAAGTGATTGTGAAGAACTTGTAGAGTCCCTTACTTGAAAAAAGATTGATAAAATTCTTAAAGACTTACAGAGCGAAATTCTTAATGTGGATCCCAATACGGAACGGGCACTAAAAATTCAGCATGGGCTTAACAACACATTTTCGGCATATCGAGAGTTGCAAAAAGAGTTTAAAAAAATAGACATCACAAAAACTTATGACAAATTATTTTCAACAAGTACCTAAGGAGAAAGAACTGACTGAAAACTTTGATGTTCCTTGCAGCCAAAGTGAGAACATTTGTAGTGATAAAAATAGTAATCTACCCAAATGAATTACTTTTTTGTTGACTTTTTTTATGCGATTTTGGTTGAGTTTTAATGCTTTACTTTGAATTTATGCGTTTTTTTTAAATTCAGGGACGAATCATTAATTTTAGTATGGAGCTAGTGTATCGTTTTATGCGAATTTGTTTTATGCGATTTTCTCTGGAACGGATCAATCGCATAAAACGAGGTTTGAGTGTATATAGCTTTTCTAATCGTCCACGAAAACAGTTATGAAGCATCTCGTTATTTACAGGATCATATATTTCAACTAGAAATATGGCAAGACATTGGAGGATAATGGTAAAAGAGCAAAACTGCGTACATATAGCATTCACCTTGCGCCGGGAATCTTGCCCCCCTATTACAATCAATAATCAAATAATTCCTCAACATTCGCATGTAAAATATTTCGGTATACATCTGGATCGGCGATTAACAGGGAAATGCCATATAGAGGCAAAATTAACTCAAATGAAACTAAAAGCCATTCAAATTCATTGGCTTATTGGTAGAAATTCTGTCCTTAGTCTCGATTGAAAGCTTCTACTTTACAACTCCATCTTAAAGCCAATCTGGTGCTATAGTATTCAACTATGGGGCACTTCCTCGGCCTCTAATATCGAAAAAATTCAAAAGCGCCAAACTAAACTTCTTCGAAAAATCACAGCCGCTCCATGGTACGTTAAAAACGCAAACATTCATAAGGATCTCAATGTGCCGTTAGTAAAAGCTATGAATACAAAATATGCAGTAAAATATTTAAAAAGGCTTGAACAACACCAAAATCCACTAACTCGAAATATTTTAAAACATGGCGGCCACACTCGCTTAAGAAGAAGGGACACTCCAGTACTTACCCAATTTTTGTCTGGCACTGACAGGACATAAATACAGAATTAGGATAAGATTTGATTAATTATTGTTTGTTCATATTTAATATATGAAGATTCAATAAATAAATAATGAGAAAAACAAATATTCAACTACAACATGTTAAGAGGCAATCATAATATCGTTGTGTCTTCTTGATGGAGGATTAATTTGACCATAACATGGTTGTCGGTGAAAATAATATGGTTATATTTAACAAAACATGTTTGAAATTTTCTTCAACAATAGTTTTGTTGGAGGTGACCATATTCAAACATGGTATTTCCTATTATTCAACGACATGTCTTATGTCTGAAGGATACTAGATTTGTTGTTATTTGTTTAGCGCTTTTTAGTGTCAGATCTACACGAAAAAACTACTTAAGCCTATAGTACACGGACTGTAAAAATCCACATGCGCATGTGGTTCTGACGTAATTTTGACGTGACTACAAAGTCACAATAGCAAGTTCGTGTTGTGTGATGACGACAAAATTAAGTCAGAACTACATGAGTATGTGACTTTTAACATTTCGTGTACTATAGACTTTAGATTTGTCAAAAATCACTTCTTATAGTACGGTACACAAAAAAAAAATAAAAATAGATTTCAATTAAAAAATTTTTGAAATTAATTAAAAAATTAATTAAATTTGCTCCAGGAAACAAATTAATAGTATCAATTAAATTTACTTGATTAAACGTTTAATTCACTTGATTAAACGTTTAATTCACTTTATTAATTTTTTTAATTGATTTTATTTTTGATTAATGCTTTAATTAGTGAAAATTTTTAAGAAGTTTTTTCTGTGTAGTGATATGGTTAAATAAAAGGTATTATATAATACAATATGTGAATACAACTCTGAAAAAAACAAAAAATATTGTTTTTATATATTTTATTCAATATTTCTCTAGTATTAAATAGTTACTGGAATAAATTTTAGTTTATTAAAAAGACTTTGTTTTTGTTCTTTGGCTTAGTTCTAGAAAAAATGTTGGGCTAATATGGGAGGGGGAAGTAGTTTTGGTCCAATGTTCCTTATTTTAGATCTGAGCCTCAACATTAAAAATGGAAACTTATCTTCCAAATTTCAAGTCTATACCTCTTAAACTATGGCTGCAATTCAATTAAGTCCTATTAGATTAGCAAAGTCTTAAACTGTGCATCGGTATACTCTATTAGTAGAGCACCGTAAAGTAATTTCTTATTAAAGTTTATTTAATTTATTTGAATGGAAAAGAGCAAGTTTTAGTGCATAAGTGTCACGTCTATGAAGACCTTTGCTGTAACTTATAAAAACCATTATTCAACAAGTAGAAAATTTACATTGTTGTTATTGCTAATCATGTGAAGTGTAAAGTTTCTCTTAAGAAAAAAATTTTGTAATTATTTTTCAAGTAGCTTTTTTTTATCTGCCCACGCAATTAGAAAGGTGCAGTTGATGGTTAATTTCCTAACTTATCCTTTAAGAATTGACAAAGTGAGTGTAATTTGAAAAACAATAGAGTAACTTGCAAACATTTTAATGCGTTTTAGTTTCTTTAATGGGTATAAAAAAATCGTGTACTACCAAAGTAACTGTGTATAAGTCCATCACTGTATATCATGACTTTGGAAACCCCTTCAAAACTGATTTGTTTGCTTACAATTGGGACCCTCGTACTACATAAACATTCCATGTTTAAGTTTTTTGGTGTTTTATCAACTGTTTTCCCATTTTATTTATTATATTAATTTTTCTATTATTATTTTTTTTTTGTTTAATTTATTAAATTTCTTTTGATAACTTATATTTTACGCAGTTAACCAACCGAAAATACAATTTGTTTCACTTTTTTTTTAATTTGAATTCATTTCGTTTTGTTTCAAGTCTCATTTACGTAGTTGTTGTATTTAAATGTTAACCCTTTCCTCAGAGTATTTTGTTTTGTGTGTCATGTGTCATTTTTTGTTTTAAGTTTATTTGCTTTAAATTACAGGTTTCAAATCTAATTTTTGAAAACTTGTAAACGACGTTATTAGAAAATTTTGTGTACTTTCTATTTAATTAAAATCGTATATTTTATTATGATACAATTATAATAAAGTAATTAGAATAAGTATGGGGTACATGCAATTGATGTTTTTTTTTTCATTTTTGAATATTAAAGGGAAAGAAAAGGGTTCATTTGAAAAAGTTTCTTTTTAGGAAAAAGTTTGAGAATATCAAAGTCTTTGGTGAGAAAATTTTGTTTAAATATCAGCTTTTTGAATATTAAATTTGGTTTGGTACAAAAAGTTTAGTCAGGTTTTAATCAAGACATTTAGAAATTCAGCAGAAGAGTTTGATTTTGCTAAAGTGCACTGCAATTAAAAGCTAATCATTGTAAACGGAATAAAGTTTTATGCAAGTGCGATGAAAAGTAAATAAATTAAAGGACACGTTATTTTATACAATGTCTTATAGTCCATGTACACCCAAAAAAATAATGAAATAGCCCCCCAAAGTGTGGGGCTTTATTTAATATGCAATAAATCCCCAATTTTTAAAATGAAATAACGCCTCAAATAGAAATGAAATAATACCCTAGTTTTTGGGGGCTTGTTTCATATGAAATAAGACCCCAATATGTATAATACAATTGTACAGTTTTGGTTTTAAGAATCATGCGATATATCCGTGTTTTCGTGTTTGAGAGCTCGGCCGGGTGCAAGGAGTTTCTCCTCTATGATATGCCAATCATCGGCTTCGATAACTAAACCTTTTCTGCATAGCCGGCCTTTGGCGTTTTCAAGAAATTTAAAAATTTCAATTTGTGGGAAAGTTAAAAAAATGGACAAAAATTGCCCCTTAAAATTAGTGGTAGAGGGTTAATATATTGTAAGAAAAGAATCGCCATACGATTCTTCTGAAGACATCTGAAATTATTTTTTAGCTCAGAAGTACATTTAGTATATTTTTTTTTACTTATACCAAACGCCTTTTCAAGAAATTCAAAAACTTTAGGCCCATATTTCTGGAGCCCGAGCTAACTTTTCAAAACCCTTTGGCAGATTTGCTCTACTAGTAGTCTACTTTCATTTCGCGTAGCAAGTGTTGAGGCCGGGTTTTTTTTGCTGCGCAGTGTAATCCAGCATTCGCGAACAACCGAAATGACATTTTAATAAAAAAAACAACTAACCGCAGTAATGGTGGCTTTTTAAAACTGTTAAAAAAATTTTGCGAAAATAGTAAAAAAGAATGGAAAAGGCAAATAATATTGATCAAATAAATAACGTTGATTATAAATAAAAAGTAATACAAATTTTTAAATTTTATAATAAACGTTGTGTTTATTGTGTTTATAACTGGTGATAACACCAGAGAAAAGCTTATTGACACAACACTAGTCATGTAACTTTGCAGGTAGGGGCTGCTTCTACCTACTTACTTAATATGATAATAATAATTACAATAAAGCACAAAAAAAATTTTAAATTCATTTGTCATCTCGTATTTTTAATTTTGCAACTTGTGATGGAAATTACAACTTTGTACTACTTTTATGGATATTATTACAACATAAAATTCAAAATCATATCTCAAGAACATTTTTAACAACACAGTTTGTTAAAAATTATATTTTAGGTCAACAAACTTTTTATTTAATTCAATGAAAAAATTTATCAAAATTACACTTTGCAAAATAGCACTCAATAAAACATATTTAATAATAAAATAATTAAAAATGTCTTCATATTTAATAAAAAAAATATTTTAATCAAAGTAAAGACAGTATTTTTACAACTCTGGTCCATTTTTTTTAAAAGCTTATAATTCTCATTCACTTTACAGTTTTATTTGGATAATATATTTAGTTTTTTCAAAAATTATTTTGGGCAACAACTTTTTATTAACTCCATTAATTTGGTTGTTGACTCAAAATTCAATTATTATACCTACAAACTTTTTTCAATACCGCAAAAATCAAATACATATGCGATTTCGTATTCAAATATGAAAATTATTTTATATCCGTGCGGCCGGATTGCCAGTTTTTCAAATGATCTGCTTTTTCGCGTTCTACATTTTGTCGGCATTCGTTAATGGTTTAGCTTCACATAACATTATCCGCGCTACATGTTTTTCAGTCGCATCCAACCTTACTTTTTGCAACGTGGTGGTGAAGGCGTAAGCCATAGTTCCTTATGGCTTTATAAGTATTTCAGAACAAAATAATTTTTCTGATACAATGATACAAAATAGTATTTAATTTAATTTATGTGAACAAAAAACAATTCATGAGATCTATTAAATAAGTTAATATATGCATTAAACGTTTTTATACAATATAGGTGGCATTGATATAAAACCAACACAAAAAAAAATTACAACAAATCAATTGTCATATTGAATACCAAATTCGTCAATAATTGACGAATTTTTTAATTGAAAAGGTACCAACAACCGAATTTTTAAATAAAAAAATATACTATTGTTAGTTCAAATTGTTGATATTCAACAAATATTTTTAACCAGCGTTTAAAAAGCTGCAGCTGAGATAGTAAAAGTCATAAGATTGTGCTGCAACTTCGACATCTTCATTTGTCATTGGACAAAAAAAAAACTGTTGCATTTACTTCTGATTCATTAAATGAAAACAGTCGTACTGAAGGCAAAAGCAAAAAACAAAAAGTTGTACACAACAAAGAACATCGGCAGTCGACATGTTCGAAAGTGTTTGGTTTGACAGACTGAAACTTTTAAAAAATTCCGTAGTTACCGAAGATGGGACGTTGTGTTTTTTTCCGACGCTATTCCGGAAAGCAGTTTTTATGGCGGCTATATGAAGTTATGGACCGATTCGCCCCATTTCCAATAGGCTTGATCCTTGCGCCAATTCGAAACTACATTAAATTATATTCCAAATTGCGACCTGTACTTTGCGCACAAGGTTACGTGGACACCCAGCCAGCCAGTCGGACGGACGTCGTTAGATCGACTCAGAATCAGGTGGGTCTATCTATGACCAATATTTTAAAGTGTTAGACACATCAGCACAAATGCATAATATCCTCCCCACGGTTGTGGTGTGGGTATAAAAATTAAAGTTCTCATTAGTTAATCAAACCATTTAGCAGAGCAAAAGTTTATGGCCTTCATGTGTTGGTACCTAGTGTGAACTTAAAATTTTTTGTGCATAAGAGGGATTATCTTTTTCTTTGCCTAAGACTAACCACTCTTTTTTAAGAAATTAGTGCATTTGTGATAAAAAAACACGATTTCTGAGATATTCCTAATGCCTTCTGCTGATTACTTTTTGTTTCACAACGGATTTTTATGTCGTACGTTTTTATACGACATGGAACTGCAGAAGAAAAACGCACATTCAGCGAAAAAAATGTTTAAATATGGTCACCTCGAACAAATTATTTTTAAGGAAAATTTTAAACATATTTTATTTATTTTAACCATATTATTGTCACCGAATACCATATTATTGTTAAATTAGTCGTCCATCAAGAAGCCACAACCATATTATGGTTCCTCCGAACATGTTATGGTTAACAATAATAAAAATATGTTTACCACTTTTTATCCAACCATGCTGATTTTCAACCACAGCATGTTGCCCTTGGAAAAGAGAAAATACTATTGCTAATTTAACAATAATATGGTTGTCGGTAACAATAATATAGTTAAAATAAACTTAATATGATTAGAATTGTTTAAATTTTTTAATATGTTTAAAATTTTTCTTTATAAATAGTTTTGTTGTTGTTTTGTGACCATTTTGAAATATATTTTTCTCTGCGTACACGACGCTTTTCTTTCTTCTTTTATTTAAGTATTCATTCAGTAAAGGCTCCTCAGTAAAAATAACGGGCTCTAAAGTGAAACAATCGCTATCGTTCGAAAATGTAAGAAGGGTCACCCCACCCACGCCATACTCAGTGTCGTCCAAAAAGTAAAACGTGACATTCAATGTAAAACAATAAAATGTTAACGTAATTCTAGAAAGAAAAAGTTATTTGATTAATAACTCAAAACTGAACTTATGCGCCATCCCGTAAATCAAGATTTTCACAATTGCTCAACCATGTAGCGGCTTCCTCGGAAATAATCATAATATAAAGGACACAAAATTAGTTTTAAATTATTTTTTCTTTTAATTGAAAACAAAATTTTCAAATTAATATCCGGTTTAAAATGTAAGTTTAATAGAAGCACAAAAGAATTCGTCTGTAAAGAAAACTTGAAGAATTTTTTAAAAACTGTTTATCAAAAATTTTATTTCACATAATGCCTCTGAAAAACACAATATGGCTAACAAGGCTTGAAACTCTATAATTAACAAATTTCAACACCAATAAAAGTTATTTTTTTATATCTGACCACTTAAAGTTGTTATTTCTTTAAATTTCCCGTAAACAATTGGAAAAAAGTTTTGCGGTTAATTTTTTGAAAACCGATATTCATATTGTTGAAAGAAAAACATAAATGACATGCAAAGGACATCAATTATTGAGGATATTATGTTGGTGAAGAGTGAAATTAACAAGGTGCTACAGAAAAATATTTATTGTTATTTTTTTATTAAATGTAATTGTTAACAATGTAAGTATTTATTTTTTTTTTTTTATTTTTTTTTGCGTTATCTTTTCTTTGGCTGGGAATTCCAGAGTTTAAAACATTTGTAAAAAAAAACTCTAAAAAAATATGCCCTATAATTATGGCTTGGTAGAGTTTTTTGTAAAAGAAAAAAGTATATATACACATGTATGTACATATGTATGTAGGCACATATTTTCCCTAAAATGCGTTGATTTTTTAAACGTCAGTAGTTTTTATTTCAAAAATTACTTTCATAAAAATTTTATGAAAAAGTAAGTTAATCGAAGAAATATGCATAACGAAAACAAGTAAGTATGTATGTATGTATGTATGTATGTATGTAAGTTTGTTTCACCACTCTGTGCAATATAAAGGACTGAGAGTGATAGAAGTAGCTGGCTTTTCCAACCCACAACCAAAAAATAAAGTTGATTTTGGCATTTTTTTTTGTAATACAAAGAAATAAATATACGAGACCCTAAACCAAATATAAATATTTTTGATCCTTGTTCTAACGTTCTAGAAATGTCCGACCGTCTGTTTATCCTTTTAAAGCCCCATAAAGGTCGCAAAAAATTCTTAGGAAGACGAAATTTGATTTTAAGACGATAAATTCGTTTGGTTTGGCATATGAGAAAAATTGGTTTATTACACTGGTTCACAAATTTTTAACTTTTTGCTATAACCTCAAAAATTTGATGTTTTCTAAGATAAATCGGGGCTGCTGATCACGAGTATGGCATTCATTTATTTTCCTCAAGAAGCGTTTTCTGCAGTTGTTTTAGGTATTTCGAAAAATCTCGAGAACTGTTCAACTGAATTGTACAATATTTAACATTTTGCTTAGATATCTCTTTTCTCCAAACTGTGTCGATCGGATAAAGATTAACTGAGTTACAGGACTTTAAACTTGAAAAAATGTGATTTTTTATGTTTTTTTCAAAATTCACCATTTTAATTCGCTCCAGTAAAGAAATAAAAAAAATTTTAAATTTAGACATGATAAGTTTAAGCAACAAAATTAAGCACAAACACCGTTTTTTAAAATGCGATCTAACTATAATTCACGATGTCAATTGTGAGTCAGACCTTAACGTCACGTTTTTTTGCCCAACTTATTTTTACATTTCTTTGTTTCAGTGTTTGACTTATTCAACCATGGAGAGGTACACAATTGAGATTGTTCAAACATTTTACGAAAATTGGCGTTTAAATCAAAATGCATTTCGTGCACTACATAATTGACCAAATTTGGTCACAATCGGGAGAACTGTGCGCAAATTTCAGCAAGCCGGGTCTGTAGGAAATGTGAAAACTCCTGTGCATGCTCGCCCAGTTCGTTCTGGCTGGCGGTGCCATCGGGTCGTATTTCTTGAAAAATGAGGTCGGCCAAGCAGTTACCGTGAATGGTGTTCGCTATCGCGAGATGATAACGGACTTTGTGGCCAGAAATTGCGGATATGTAACTGTGATTTGTGGTTCCAACAGGATGGTGCAACTTGCCTCGCAGACAACGAAACAATGGCTTTTTTGCGCGAGAAATTCAATGGTCGTGTTATCCCATGTCGTGGCAATGTTAATTGGCCTCCACGATCATGTGATTTGACACCGTAAGACTTCTTTCTTTCTTTCAATTCAAGAGCTAAAGCATGCGATATTTCGGCTCATTAACGAAATTGAATCTCAATTATGTCTCAAAGTCATTGAAAATAAGGACCATCGTATAGAGATATGCCACCGAAGCTGTGGCGAGCATTTAGCCGATATTTCGTCTCACACGTAATTGTCAAAGATCCTTCTATAATAATAAAAAAATATTAAGATAAGTCTGCGTTTTGGTTGGACCAAGAAAAGCTCGGTAGCACAAATTCGGTCCATTATTTTAAACACTCTGTTTTTTGGGGAGCTTTATCTTAATTACGTTAAACACCACAAGTAAATATTAAAGAATTTCCGTAAAAATAGCAGAACCCATAAGAAATTCACTAAAATTTGGACATTTGAAATTTTTACCGTGTTCTCAAAATATCATTGAGTGCTAAGAAATATTAATTATATTGAAATGAAAGCTTTATTTTCGTAGATTTTAAAATTTTTAAAAGCAGTTCCATGTTATCCAGTCTAAACTTCTAAGAAAAACGATAGTACAATATTTCTAAAACTAACCATACGAATTCAAAACTATAATTAAATTCCTAATCAGCGTGCCAAAACTATACAGAAATTATGTATTGCAATTGAAGGCCTTTCTGGCTGTGCATTAGTGTTATTAGTAGATACATAAATAAACACCCTCTCATTCATTACTCTAGTTATTTTTTTAACGCGTGTTTCTTTTTTGACAGTGCAACACAAATCCTATTCTTCCTATACGTTTACCAATATTTTCCACGCTTTCTAGACTTTGATGTCGTTAGAACTTCCCTAGTAATTTTGGAAAATTATTTTGTTACAAGTTCACATGACCAGCCATCATCTAAACGTTTATCCCATCCTTTTTGTTAACCTCCATCCCTTTAAAATACTTTTTGCACAATAGAAATTATTCACCCCCTCCTAAAACTATACTACACACTTTGCATGAGTTTATTTTCTCTCACAAAGTAGAAAATTTTAAAATCAAAATAAACGCCCATCTTTAACACACATACAGGATTTTTTTTTTTTTTTGCAACGGACCCTCACTGATACCTTCATGTGCTTTAGACATTCGTTGCTAAACCACTACCACCACTACTCCTCCTCTACTGCTACTGAGATTTTTCGAAATCATAATTGATTTGATTATATAGAAAATATTTAACTAATATCACATGAAATTGTCGTCAATTTATCGTTTGTTGTGCAGAAAGTTGGCAAATTATATTCCCTTTAAAATTATATGGGTTAGAACATGCGTTAGAAGCCATTCAAACACAAATACAAACGTAGTATATAGACACATGTTTATATACAACAAACGCATTTGCTTTGTGTGTGAATTAGTAGAAATAAACAATTTTGACATCATTTAAGAAAGAAATGCTCTAGTATGGAGGAAAACAAACAGTTAAGGACAAAACTGCTACAAATTGAAAAATAATGTTTCATAAATTAAATTAAACATTACTTCTTTCTGCTCGCGAACTATTATGCCCTAAAACAGATATTTTTATTGTTCTCTATGATTTTCTCTAGTTTGACAAATGTAACATTTTCAAATGTTTTGCTCTATAAAAAAAAGCATGTTTTATTCTAAAACATTCACCCTTACTTATAGCATAAGGCATTGCACTTTTCGCCCCGAATAAATCATTACAGATAAAAATCGCTTGTATCGCGAACATGGCTAAAATTCGCGAAAATTGCAATGTTGAAACAAACGCAAAAATTTATTTGAAATCGCTAAATCGGTTAAAAATCCGAATATCCGAAAATAACAGAAACAAATTCGCAAAAATAGCGAAAAAGAACACATAAAATTGATTAAAAGTCCCTTATGGCCGTTTTCTCATTACACGATTATCTTTTTTCCCAACGAAAAACTGCACATTAATGAAATTTGGTTTTCTCAATGTCTTGTTTGCTTCTATTCTGTCGCAAAGATAACCAGCACTCATCTGCCAATTAAGTATTTTCCTTTTATTTGCCGAACAGATAAATACAACCACCTGACTCCTAACTTTTACATGTATTTTGAGTTGTGTTGTGTTGAGGTGTTGCCAACTGAAAACAATGTTTTTTGTCGGTATATTGAGAAACCAAAAATCGTTAACGGACAGTTTATCGGTATAATAAATTTATGTTGACATTAGGTAACAGACAGTTTGTCGATACATTGAGAAAATGGCCATTAGACTATTAGGAATGGCGAAAATTCGCAAAAATTTGATAACAGCGGCAAGATAGCAAAGTCTTATACAGTAGAATCTTACAAATTAGAGTCACTTTGTGCACCGGACAGTTCGAATTTCTGGACATTTTTTTTACAGAAAATGATAAAAATATAATGAAATAGTGATAGATATGAATAGTTGTGTAAGCTTTACTTTAACTCAAAACAGTTTTTATTTAATAATATTTTTTATTTTTTTTTTATTTAATAACATATTATGTATATATTATTTTATCTTTCACACGTATGAACGCTTCACTCTAACCTTCAGTTATCAACTGACCCAAATTTGTACAAGCATATAAAATGTCATATGCATATGACCGAATTATACATACCACCAATAACTCGGTGATTCCCCGATTTATTTTTAATTTAATCAGCGAGCAAAAAATTTTGTAGTGAAAAAAAAATAAAAATTCTAGAAATTAGAACCCCCTGTTCTAATTTTTGAGCGTTTAATTTGGTTTTTCGCCTATTAAGTTCAAAATCATAAAAAAAAATTTTCCTTGTATAGAGAAATAAAAACATTGAAATGTCCGGTTCTAATTTCTGGACGGTTCGAATTTGTGACGGTTCGAATTTGTGAGATTCTACTGTATTTATTAAAAATCATTAAAGCTCTAAAAAATCATAAAACTTACATTAAAAATCACGCATGTCGCGAACATGGCTAAAATTCGCAAAAAATTGCAATATTGGAAACAAACCCAAAAATTTATTTGTAATCGCACAATCCGTTAAAACAACTAAATTACAGGGCTGGCAAGATATTTTATACATGCACCTTTTTAGAAGACGATATTTGTCGTGTAGAACAGAAAACACCATAAGTGTTTACAAACCTGCTCGATTCTGTGCTTTTTATCTAAAGGTTATCTATGTTTCGGCATCCAAAATAAAGTTTAATAAAAATCAAATAAAGCCATGATTTCGATGCAACTTTTATTCATTACAAAGCTTGGGCGTTGTCATAACGTACGAAATATATTGACATATGGACGCCTCTAGATTGGTTGCAGCAGTCGATTTTTACAGTAGTTTACGACCAATTTTTCGCACATTTCAACCGGTATCGCGGCGACAACTTGACAAATTTTTAAAAACTTTCACATAGCCCTACAAAAAGTCTAACGGCTTCAAATCGCATGATTTTGGTGCCCAATTGCCATCGCCAAAACGTTAAATTACACGTTTCAAAGACCTCCAGTGTTGTGAGGCTCGTGGCACATATCGTCCAGTTCATTATCTTCAATTGCAGTCCAAAATCGGATAATTTGCCACACTTGCACTAACAGAAGCGAAATTTTCAGCAGTAGGCACGTTGCGATTATTCACAGGTGTAACCACATCTGTAAAGCTTGCAGTCTCTTTAAATTTCTTTATAACCCTTCTAATTCCTTGCACTGTAGGTGGACTGTAACAACTATAATAACCCCGTTATGCTTGCAGAGTGTGCCACGTTTAAACCACCTCTTTTGCAGGAAAGCAATCCATATTCGTAAATAGAAAATCTTTCACTTAGGAAATTAACCTTCAGATGGCAGATATTTAGCAACTGAAAGCCTTGGCTGACTGGTAATTTAGAAATCACCTTATGGATAAAACTGTTTATAACTATTTATTATTGTAGAAATCTTCCAGATTTAAAGGCCGGTTCAATAAAAATTAATTATATTTAGTTTTAAAAGCTACTAAATTAAACGTCCAATAGTGGCTAATTAATTCACTTTTATCGGATAAATGCCTGAGTTAAAGTGGAATAAAGCTAAGACTTTATAAAAATGTTAACGTGTTCGACGCGTAATTTTACAGCCTTTCAAACAATATATAACTTATTTCAATCGAATCATCCTTTCACTCTAAATGTTGGTTTTAAGAGAAATATACATCGAAAAACATAAATGAACCATTAAAAATTTTTATGCTACGCTCACTTTTTTAAATTGTTGATCAGTATCCATACTACGAAATGGTCATGGATAGATGCGCTAAAAGAACGCTGCCAAATTATTTAAATTTACTTGGAAAAGCATGCATTAATGTTTTATCGCAATATTGTGTTGAGCGATAATGAGAATCATTATTGGCTTTAAGAGCTTGTCGATAAGCAGAATTGTCGCATATGAAGAAAGATCAATCCACAGAAGACCCTACATCCAGAAATTCGCACCGTATGGGGCGGTTACACGCTCGTGTCATTTTCAGGCCTTATTTCTTCAAAAATGATGCCGGAGCTTGTTTTACAGTCATTGAAGATCGTTACCGTACAATGATTTATAGGTTTCTTATTTGAACACACAGACATCATTGATCCGATCAAAATGTGGTTTTAACAGTATTGCGGCAAGTGCCATACGGTGACCGTAACCTTCGACTTATTGAAATCAATATTTTTCGATAACTTGATTGCCAGAATTGGACCTGTAAATAGTCCTTCAAGGTCATTCGATTGGACATCTCCCGATTATTTGTTGTGAGGATACGGCAAATCACCGTTTAATGCTGATAACCAAGTAATAATTCGTGAAATATACCCAGAAAGTGGCTCAAAATTGCATGTCCACAATACACTTCATCAAGAACAACCGCGGTACCCATAAACATGAAATCATTTTGAAGTCTTTATGCCATGTATTTTTCTTTCAAATAACAAAATCTTTATGATTAAAATTAATTATCTGTGTTATTTTAAACCCACATTTCCTATGGGGCTTAAAAAACACACTTTATTTGCAATTTAGCATCGAAACTAACATTTCTCATGGTATCTTCAATCAACACAAAAAGTTGATTGAAGACACCATTTCTGTTCGACACTGTTGCACGCATGTTAGATTTTTATCAACGCAAAACTGATGAACTTTATTTGTTCAAATGCACTCAACTGTCATAATTTTCCTGGCACCAAAAAAAAAACCCCCGATGTCTAAACCAAGCGGCAGAAGTTTCTAATGGCTGTTATTTTTATTTGATTGCTGTGATTTTGTAAATTATTAGAGACAAATTATGATTTTCGCAGAATTATGAAAAATAGTCAAAAAAATAAAAATTAATAATTGATGGTGCCTTCATTAGAGCAACTTCGGGAAATTGATAAATTTATACAAACAGTGAAGTGTAATAGTAATGGGCCACGTCTTAATCCAAAATTTCTTATTAGGAATAAAGCCTTGAAATCTTAAACAGGATTTCTGTTTTAGAAAAGTATGTCTTATCTGGACAAGGTTTTCAAGGGCCGATAGTTATTTTGAATAAAACATAAATTATTTAGGAAATTACTGTAATTTTTTTTTATTATGATAATGTTGGTATGGTTCAATTAGGCATGGACCATCCGATGGTCCAAATTTTCGATGACGCTGAGGCATAATTGAGGTTCTATGTCGTTAATGTGCAGAATTATCTCATCCATTAGCTCTTAAATTGTTGCTGGCTTTGCGACGTACACCTTTTCTTTCAAAAAAAACCCCAAAGAAAGAAGTCCAACGGTGTCAAATCACATGATCTTGGCGGCCAATTGACATCGCCACCACGTGAGATAACACGGTCATTGAATTTGTCGCACAAAAGAGCCATTGTTTCGTTAGCTGTGGGGCAAGTGGCACTGTCCTGTTGAAACCACATATCGTCCACATCCATATCTTCCAATTCGGGCCATAAAATATTAGTTATCATCTCACGAAAGCGAACACCATTTACAGTAACTGCCTGACCGGCCTCATTTTTGGAAAAAAATACGGCCCGATGATGCCGCCAGCCCATAAACCGCACCAAACATTCACTCTTTGTGGGTGCATTGGTTTTTCGACAAGCACTATTGGATTATTATTCACCCAAATGCGGCAATTCTGCTAATTGGCAAATCCACTGAGCTGAAAATGTGTCTCATCACTGAAGATGATTTTCTTCGAAAATTGATCATCCCCTGTTGCCATTTCTTGCCACCATTCTGACCATTGACGACGTTTGGAATGGTCAGGAGGCTTTAGTTCTTGAGCCAGTTGCACCTTGTAAGAGTGTAAATGCAAGTCGTAATGCATAATGTTCATCAACGATGAGCGTGAGAGGTGCAATTGTTGGGCACGACGACGAGTTAAGCTAGGCTCTTCAGCCACACTATCGCGAACAGCAGCAATATTTTATGCAGTACGAGCTGTACGAGCATGCACTGGTGTTTTCACATCTCCTGCAGATCCGGTTTGCTCAAATTTTGCATGATTTTTCCGATTGTACGCACATTAAATTGATCGAAAACATCACGAAGTGCTCGATATGAATTTTGATTTGAACGCTAATTTTCATAATAAGCCTGAATAACATTAACGCGTTGCTCGATTGTGTATCCCTCCATAGTTCAAATTGAGTTTGTCTGAAACTGAGAAATGTCAAATGAAATGCAGAAAAAAACTTGATGTGGTTCACATTCAATATCGGCTAGGGTGATCGATCGAATAGTATTCGACCGGTTTTAACCGGTTATTTTAGTTTTTCCCAAGTCGAATATTTTAAAATGTCCATTTTTCGAAAATCGAATAAACCGGTTATTTTAGTAAAATAAACCGGTTACTTTATTAATGTGCAATTTATATACGTTTTCCTGCCTTTTGTTATAAATGTACCCGTAATTTAAGTATTTTTCTAATTGAATATTTGGCAAACTTACAAAAAAGGAAACAAAAGTCAAAAAAACATTATGAGCATCTTGTAACAAAAACCAAAAACAATTTAAAGTACTACAAAAAAAGTTCAGCTTTAAAAGTAATTAGCAATTTGACGGTATTATAAATACTATATATATCTTTATAAAGATGCCATCTTTGGTGATATTTCGAACTTTATTTAAATTTAAATATATAATCCTGGATAAGAGGTTTTGTTTGCCACTTTTCAAAAATATGGCTGAAGTTTACTGCTTCATATAGACATGCTTAACCAGCAACAAATTAAAACTCACTTACAATAAATTTGGGAGAATTTCTCAAATAATAAATTTATTAAATTCCTATTCATATTTTTAAAACCAAAGTTTTTCGAAAATTATAAAAGCTATGTTCACACCTATTAAATATTTGACTCCTAACGTAACCACCAGTTTTCTTAAAGAATTGTTTGCTTTTGCAAAACGTTTGGCTAGAGCAAACATTATTAACCGGTTTCTTAACTACATTATATATAAATGCAAATATCATCTTATACATATATACATAAAGTTAAGCAAATAACTAGAAATTGCCTCAAATAATGCTTAAGTTTAATCAATTTACTGGTCACGCTTTTTTTTTTATTTTATCGTCATATATTTGTGGTCTGAACATACCTTAACTCATATCTATGCTCCTTTTGGGATCGACGGGAACATATATGTATTTTGTTGGTTCCTTACCTTCGTGAATTGTTTTGTTTTTATTCTAATTAACTTTTACATTACAAAAACTAATTTTATTTTTGTATTTGTATGTATTAGAATTAAAACCGGTTAACCGGTTATTTGTAAAATGCTTAACCGAAAACCGGTTTTTTTAAAATAGCAACTATTCGGAATATTCGAAAACCGGTTATTGAAAAATGTCGAATAATCGATCACCCTAATATCGGCCCTTAAAATTTAACCACACTTTAAATATAAAATAATGAAGCAAAAGAAGTAAAAATAAATATTCTTCAAGGATGAATATTCCCACCAAAATTTTAAATAAACAAGTAAGAGAGATTTGTCGGTCAAGCCCGACTATAATACCCAACAGCACGATATTTATAGACAAATTTTCGAGAGTGTGCCCTATTTAGGACCCATGAGCAATAAAATAATAGTGTAATATTCTTATTTCTAAAGAAAATAGGTTTTGTCCATTAAAACAAACAAACTTATTCATAATTTCTTTACTGGATCCAAACTTCAAAATTAAGTACAAAGAGACTCTTTTAACAAAATTATGCAAACATATGCTCCAAACGGTAAAATATGCCAAAATATGCACTAACAATTCGATGCCAAAATTCATTAAAAGCTCTAAAACGGAAAGATATCTTATTTCTGCCTTCATTTGTCGCACAAGGAAAAACATGCAATTGCATATTTGTGGTTTCCCATCTGATGGATATTCATAAATAAACGCTTCTATTACCCAACAAGCCTAAAAGCATTTTCCATTTCTAAATAAATATTCTATATTAAATTTGTTGCAGTCTTTTCGAAACTATTGTTCTTAACACTCTATTCTTTCCACAACCCACATCCTCATTGTGTTTATTGGACATTTTTAATACAAAATGAAATTTGAAATAAAAATTTGTCGCATGCTGTGACATTGACATGATACTTTAGCAAAGAAAACTACTAAAAGGAACAGAAAACTTCATGCACTCCTTAAAGAAACAACGACTCACAAATAAATGAAAGAAATTTCACTACAATGACCCACAACAATTGAAAAAGAACATTTCGGAATATATAAATTTAATCAAAAGAAGGAAAAGAATCAATAAAATCAACAATAGTTTCTTTTTTTAAGAGTCCTATGAATAGTTTTTTGTTATATTGCCAATAAAATTTTTGTGTTTTAATAAAATTGCTTCCTGGAATTTATTTCTGTTCAAGTGATTTCGGAAATTTCTTAGTAATTTACTTTAACGTAAAATTCTTTAGGACACATTTCGCAGTAAGCAGTTGTTATTGCACATTTTATTTAATTTTTTCAAATTAAATCATTAAGTTTTATGACTGATAAGGTAACGTTTATAAGCAATTTATTTGTTTAATAGTTGCATATGATGTAAAGCTCTACAGACCACATAAAACGCTTTTTGTTTTATTACAGAGTATTAACCCATGTGGCACTTCTAATTTAATATACCGTAATTTTATATTGTTTATTATATTCAAGAGTATTAAAATGTTCTTGTACAGTAATGTAAAAGAATTCAGTCAGTACTTTTTTTAAACTAACGTGGACGTTAATCAAAAATAATAATTGAGCAGTTTTAAACCTGTTTAATTAAGGACTCATAATTGGAGAACACCTGCTGATAGTATTAAGTCTTAAATATGAAGTTGGTAAGGTTAAAGGTTACAGCCTTCTCACACTTATCAACATCTAATATCTACCATCAATTTGCAAAGATGTTGAAATTTATCCAAAAGAAATACATTAATCTAAAAATCCAACATCTTTACGGGATGTTTCTATCCTTTTTTTATTCTATTCTGCCTCTTCCGATCACTTAAAAAAATGGGCAATAAATTCTATTATTATTGTGGCATCACTGACAAAATGGCATTTGTTTTGAAAACAACGTTACCATTTGTCGTGTTTTTTTTATTTTTTTCAAGTTTTTTTATATATTTTTTTATGTTATTAAACAAAATTAATTCCAAGTATATTTTGGTGTTTTCTTTTAAAATTTTGGCGCTTTTGTAGAAAAATTTTTTTTTCAGATTTGGCGATATTTTTGTTTGATAGTAGATGTTAGATGTTTTAAGTGTGAAAGCATTGTTCACATTTTCACTTTCTTCCATGCGTTCCTCAAAAATGAACAAGGGTACAAAGGAGGCCCTTGGGTCCATTGTGATACCCCAAAAGGTATGTATAATCTACAAAAGTAAATTGAAAGCCCAATAATAACAAAAGTATCCTTCCTTACCCAAGTGGAGCTAGGAGTCCGGTAGGGGAAATAGGAACTAGAATAGTCTAAGTCCTGCTCCTGCTGAGCAGTACATTCACATCAGGGCTGATGAAGTTGGTACAGTTGTACTTTTTTCGTACAATTCAAAACTAAAAAGTAAGCTGGTACCCCCGTAACTCATTTGGTACTATTTCCAAATTTTTCAAACCTTTTTATTTTCTGACGATATTGACAAGTTTTTAAAAGATATAGGAAATTTCTTCTGCAAAAGTTCAATTCAAGATTATTTTGGAACGAACTCATAATGTTTTCAAATATTCGTCAACAAGATGGTTGTCCTGTCAAGGAGTAATAAACAGAATTTTGGAATAGTGGGTGCCCACTCCATTATTATTTTACGCCGAATTATTTTGAAGGAAACGCTGAATTAAATTTTATTTTATCTGGATTTTTTAACTCTTTTATTGTTTCGTCAGCTCATATTGAAAATTGTAAACACAATACATTTGAAAATGCAATCCGAAGATGGTCGTATGCACATATTTTTAGAACGCTTAAAAATTTTATTTTCGTTTAAAATTTGAGAATGCATTTTGAGAAATATTCGTAAATTTTCCACAAAAAAAGACGATAAATTTTAAAAGTGTACGAAAGCGCTCTCTGGCGGCAATCAAAAATAAAAATAAATGGATTTCACGATCCTAAAAACCGAATGACACAGGTCTGGCTAGACCAAATACAATTTGTTTTGCCTCTTTCCGGAATATTTTGGAAAACTAACTATTTTGAAAAATTCGGGGGCTCGAAATTAATTTTTACATATGGTTTCTTTGGCAAAGTTTTTCGGTATGACTTATAGAACAAGGATCGCGATGAGCTTTCGACGCGAAAAGTATTGACCCACCCTATTTTTATGTATAATTAATGAACATATGTTTATTTGTTTTTGCTATCTATACTTTACATATGTATACATACAAATCAATTTTAAGTACCTTTTATTTTTGTTGTATTAAATTTTTGTTTAAAAAATAAAATTAAAAAAATTATAAAAAAAAATAATTTAGTACTATTGGGGCCGAAAAAATACGATTTTTAAAGTTTGGTTTTACCATTTATCATCCCTGATCAGTGTTGCCAATTTAGACATTTAGTGGCTAGATTTAGCCATTTTTCACCCTGTTAAGCCATTAAAAAATGCATTTAGCCATTAGCCATTTTTTAGCCATTTTTCAACTGGTTTAGCCATAAAATTTTTCTTGCCGTTTTTCTTTTAAAAGAAAAATTTTTATTTTATTATAAAAATATATAAAAGCAAAATAAACATTTTAAATAATTAAAACGGCTTTAATTTAAATCACAATTTTTACAAATGTTGAAAGGAACAGTATTCCAATATTAAATTTATAAAACGGATCAACACAAACATCGGGTTTCTTTCTGGTTGCAAGTATTTCAATAAAGAGATGCTGGCGGCAACAAAATTTTTTTAGAAATTTCAGAATTTACTATAAAGTTGCTCTCACTTCCATGGTCTAATGCTGAAGTAAACATCGTTAAAAGTAATTTCAGAAATAGGTTACATTTAGCAACCGTTAATTCGATTTTATCAATGAAATATTTATACCAACACTACAATAGTGGAGAGGGTACTATGCGTTTGTGCTGATGTTTGTAACACCTTAAAATATTGGTCCTAAGCCCACCTTTTCGTAAACCGATTGACTCAGAACCACTTTCTGAGTCGAATTAACGATGTTTGTCCGGCTGGCTGGACGTCCATGTAAACCTTGTGCGTAGAGTACATATCGCAAATTTGCAGATCATTTAATAAAATTTGGTACACAGGTTCTAATGAGGTGTAGGGTATCATATAGTCGGGGTTGACCGACTATATTTTCTTAATTGTTTTTTATTGTAGATCTGGAATCAAAAGGTTGGGTAAATGTTGTCGTGATTACTATTTACCTTCAAATTATTTAAAACAAATAGGCACGAGTGTTTCCTATGAGATGAACAATAACGACATAACATTTATCGATGATTTTATTTTTTAAATATCTTTCAGAATATTAAATAACGTTTATTCTTATTTAAGAAATTGATCTTAACTAACAATTTCATCGTAAACAACTTTAAATGAATTATTTCTGTTGTGCTATTGAATTTTAATGTGTTTTTATTTAAAAAAGCTTTTAGCCATTTTTTAGCCTCCATTTTTTGGTCTCCAAGTTTTGGCAACACTGTCCCTGATTTACATAGACGTGGTTTCACAGAGTTCTCTTCTTCTTCGTCCAAACAACCGCTACACTAACGTTTAGAAGGGTAACCTATACGTTTTGACATAAGACCAATCATACAATGCCCTCTAAGAACACATTTAAGAGTTCTAATTATATTCCTGGCGGGGGAAAAATTAACTTTTTCTTTTCCAGGGACGGCCAAAGTATTGTGGATACCAGGAAAGACTAGAGTATTGTTTTAGAAGGATGGTAAGATATGTATATGGGCTTAAATATAGAACCCATATAACATCATGCATAATATCACTCATTGACTGTAACTTTTCATGTTTTATGAACATGAGAATTTTGCTTATGTTGTATAAGATAATTAGGACTAGTTGTCCGCCATATCTGAGACGTAGGTCCTTATTCGATACATCTACAAGAACTCAAGTTCTTGTTTCTCCACGATATGATACACTTATAATGAAAAGATCGTTTGTGGTAAAATCTATTAGTTTATGGAACTCTTTAATTCCTTATTCAGAGCGAAAATTTTCATATTCCTATAAGAAGTTTAAGTATTTGATTTTAAAGCAGTTATAAAATTTTCTTTTTGCTGTATAATTCTGTCATTTTGTTGTCAATCGGTTTCCACTATAATTATTGTTTTTGATTGCTTTCAACTTTTGTGCAATGGGGGGTTTTACATATTAAATATTTCTTTTCCTTCTTTTCATATAGTAATTTTGTTATCCAAAATGGAATATGTATATGGATAGTTTTCAATTTATGTTCTATATGCCACTAGTTATATTTTTCTGGATTATTGGCCCCTAAGGGCTTAAGAACTCAAGTAAATAAATAAATATGCTACCATTGTATTTTTCTCAAGTGCCCACGGTTTAAGTAAGAAATTTATGATTCACCCTTTCTCGCGGTTTTAATGTTATGCTTACACTTCATTGTATTCTTAAACTTCAATTAAAAATTACGCTACGATTATGTGACTTCATTTGGATTTATATGGGCTACTGAACTGGTTCAACTTGACGGACGATAAGATACACGAGTTGCGCCTGTAGAACAAGTGAGGTTGCAAAATGTTCGTGTGCCCCTAAAAAATATAACATAATCATATTTTACATAAAATTTCCAACGATTTCAAATATGCTACTCTTATTACAATCAGATTGGTTTATAAGATGTAGCCCTTCAAAGTTGTTTGATATTCAGTGCTCAAAAAATAGAACATTTTTAGATGCAGTATCCCGAAAACTAGGTAACGGATCGTTCTTCTTTTTGATTCTATTGATAGACATATTTATTAAGAAAAGAATATAAAAAAAATTGTACTGTTGCTTTGTGTTTCTCTAGGTAAATCGATATTTATCAACTATCTATTTTTTCTAATATTTCTCAACTTTGATGGAAAATAAAAAAACAAACTATAAATTCCTATATTTGCCATATTTTCAAAATTAGAACTTTATCTAATGCAAAAAATTGCCAGCAGCCCGGCCTTGCCCCATTTTTTGCTTGAGGTTAAATTTTGAAAAATAACATGGTTTCAAAAATGTGTTGCATGCATTTTCGGGTTATTTATGAAATATAACGGTAGAAACCCATTCTTATTGTTAAGATAACGAAATTGCGTTGGCGTACAAACAATCAAATATCCAATACAGGTAGGCACTTGCATGAATAATAAACTTTTCATAGTGTATGCCAATATAAACTCAAAATGGATTAAAGCAAACCGTACAACTAAGAGATTCAACTGCAAATACCAGTGTCCATGTTCTGTAACTCTCGCGTCAAGCAACTTGTCGATTGAAATGTGTGAAATGAAACAAAAATGCCATGTATTGAAACAAACGCTTTCACGTAAGGAAATTACTCGCCAATTTACAGAAAGAGTGTGTCTGTAACATTTTTGTGAGAAAAGTTCCCGCTTTGAACAGTCAAAAAAGATCACGAATAAAAATTGGGCGAGAGAAAATTTTAACGCCAAAAAACAATTAAAAATGCAAAATACAAAGAATAATAAAAATAATGTTTTTTTTCTTGGCACATTTTTTTATTGTTTAATTATTTTGCTTTAAACATTTTTATAAAATATACGAATGTGTTCAAAGATCGTTTGCAAACAACAAAC
The DNA here is from genome assembly GCA_949318255.1 of Pollenia labialis. Lineage (NCBI taxonomy): Eukaryota > Metazoa > Arthropoda > Insecta > Diptera > Polleniidae > Pollenia > Pollenia labialis. The sequence goes on from OX439142.1 coordinate 122,722,227, forward strand.
ATTCAAGTCGCACTTCACATTATTTTGTATAGCCGACGGTTGCATTTTCGCCGCCGTCGTTGAAAAATATTAAATCTTAGTAAATTTTGGTCGCTGTCAACGACACATATCGTTCTCAACGTCTGCGATGTCACATCGGCTTCGAGTGCAATGTTATGACATTTGTAACGTTACCACGTAATCTCTTTTGATAGTTTTCAACATGAGTTACAGGCACACCTTTTTCTAATTTTTCGAGAACAAAGGACTATTTTGTTTCACATCTTTCCGATGCGACAAGATCTCACAAAATTTACAGAACATGGGACTAGCTTTTTAATGATATCATCATGGATACATTGACATAAGAAGAACCCAGCACATCAACCGGACGAGAAAAAGGAAGGCAAAAAAAAAACAAATTTCAAAAGAAAAATGAAACTGACTGTATCCATGAATGATTTGAGCACGGAATATTTATCGGAAGCGATGTCTATTAGATATACAAAGAATGATGAAAAAACTTTTGCAAATACAAGCCCACTACGACTAAAAAGGATTAGGGAAAGCATTCCCATGCCCCCCAAAATAAACCTTAAAAAGTGTGGCTCCGAAGAAGCTTTGGCTTTGTTTTAATACTGCAAAACGGAGAGTCTTCCTAAAAATTTGGTAGAAATTCTTCCTGAGGAACTGACATTGGTCAGTAAGTGGGACTTCTATGGATTATCCGGACAAAGTTTTTATAAGGAAATATGTTACTGGCATCTGTTGTTCCTTTGTGGTTAAAATCTGATGTTTGCTTACACTGGAAAATCGACGACCGTCATCCATCCATTCATTATTGTCGACCAATAATGTTTTAGTTTGAAACGAAATCGCCGAAACTCATAACGACCACTGTAAAGGACATGCATAGAGACACAAAAGAACTTCGGTAATTTAAACGATTCTACAAACGAAGAGAATTATGAATATGGAATCTCACCATTGCACGCAAGAATAAGGTGTATGGGGTTTATAGTTTTGGCTATTAAATCAGGATCAAGTAATCGAGTTTCATCTCTTGGTTATTCCATCAGGATTGGGAGATCGGCTGGTGTTTTCTTCTTCTTTTTCTATGGACATGTTCTAATTCAACAGTACTATTATAAAAAGTTGCAACAATTTCACAAACAATTTCCATTTATAGAATTTTTCGGAATCAAATTCAAAATAATTTCTTTATGATCTCAAAGGTTTTGCGGGTCCCTCTTACAACTCAAAAATTCAAAAACTGTCATTTAACACAGCAGTATTTAAGGTTCTGAAATTGTTGTATCAATTCTTTCGAAATAAAACAAAACTAAAGCCATAATAAAAATTACGTATCACTTATAAATTAAGTTTACATGTCAGTTACATTTCAACTGTGGGTTAAATTAATTATTCATAAAAATTGTGGTCTAATTCTTTGATTCGTGCTATTTCATTTATTCAGTTAAAATGAAATATGACATATTAAATATATAATTTATAGAAATTATAGCCGCTAAAGGAACATTTACAATTTGTCAATTTTCTTAATTTCAGTTGTCCTTTAACACACATTCTCTTCTCTCTATCTCTACATATGAAATAATTTTAGAGTTATTGATGGCAAATTGTTTTGTGTGAAATCCATCCCTCTCGGGATTTTATTCACTGTAATTTTTTTTTTTTCATTTCATTTACCTGGCCACATTCGTTTACTTTTTTCATTCAATCCCTCAGTCAGTCGTCGTCATTGATTCATTTATTTAATTCTTTTGTTTCGATTTAAATGTAAATGATTAATGCTTAATGGATTATGTCAAATTGCGTAAATGTCAATTTTGTTTTGTTTGTGTGTGTATGTTTTTTTTTATTCTTACGGTTTCAATTTAATGTTCCATTCATTATTGTCCATATTTGTGTCTCACACTGGTATATGGGACAAATTGCCTCAAGAGAGCATTACAAATAAAATCAATTGATTAAATTTGTTTATTTGTTTTTCACTTATGAATGTGTTTAACAGCAGGATATAACCAAATGTGTTGATAAAGGTTACGGTTTTTGTTTTGAAGATTTTTCAAGGATCTCTTGCAAAAAGAAATTTATGGTATGTGTTTTTTTAAAGTTTGCAGGATCTGTTTTTAAGAAATTTATTTCTGAGGTAAAAATTATTATAGTATAGTTACATAGATACTTTAATAAGTTGAAATTGATAGGGTTTGAAGCTACAAACCCAAAATGCTCAGGAGTAAAGACTACATTCATTGATTTTAATGTCTTTTAGTCGTCTTAAAAAACCTCTGCAATGATGTTTAAGTCGGTTGTTTTTATTATTATTATTTTAAATTTTAATACCTTTTTTACACATTACAAATGCATATATGCAGTAGGAAGCTGATTCAAGGATGCCCGTCTGTCCATCTGTCCATCTGTTTTTCTGTATATCTGAAGAACGGAAAGAGTTAAAGTTTCCAAATTATGTACAAGTATCTTTCCAGCCAGCAAAATAGTCCGACGTCTTCCAGATATCTGAGAGAAACATCGATAAAAAAAAGTCGGAATCGTATAAGAATTATGTCAGAATTCTGACCCAAAATCGTATGAAGTGGTTGACACGAATTCTGACAGACATGTCGTGGGAAATTCTGGTTTTTTGCCGACATTTCTGATAGATATCTGACAGAAATCTAATGAAAGAGCCATGGAAAATTTCCATGAGCAAGCCGAGATTCTTATTGTTTTTTAACTGATAGCTGAAAGATTTCCTTTAACTGCAAAATATTTTAAAGTATATAAAAAGGCACGTACGTGTACTTTTTTAATCTTTTTATCTTGAAACAATAAAATAAAATTTTAAGAATTTTCAACTTATGACAATTGTCATTATTTTCACAAAATATAAAATAATAATAAGTCTCGTTAGACACTACTGTAATAATTCCATCGGAATTCTATTAGACATATCTGTACATAAATTTCCCTCGATATATCCATACGAAATCGATCAGAAATCTCTAAGAATAAAATCAGATATTTGCAAGAAATGTCTAATTCAGACAACGTCGAAGTATTTTGCTGGCTGGGTTAGTTATCAATAGACCACATTCGACACACTGTTGGGGAGATTAGAGAAGTGAGTGTGGCACAAGAAAGAGTTATTAATATTATAATAACGGTAGGATACAAATTGTCCAAATTTTGTACACATAGCTGGGTTATCATTACACAACCTCTCTAAAAATATGGGCTGGTTTGGAGAAGTGGGCGTGGCACCTGCCGTACAAAGACAATAGATTTCTGTATATCGAGAGAACTGCAAGAGCCAAAGTTTCCAAATAAGTTACAAACATTTTGGTTAGCAATACACTACATTCCACTAAATGTGGGCGAGATTGGGGAAGTGGGCGTGGCACAAAATACGTATTTATGTTCTTTTATAACCATGGTGAAGGGTTTAAAAGATTCGACAGAGTCGAATCCTTATAAACCGCTGTCTAAGAAAATGTATTCGGGTTTATTGGCCACAAAGAATCTCGAATTATGGTCTGAAACGCAGCAATCCACTATAACAATTCAAGTATGCAGGCGAAAGTGGAGCTGGATGGGTGATACTATACAAAAGCCGCAACCGAACATTGCTAAAACTGACATACAGTAGAATCCACAAGGCAGTTGGAGAAGGGGACGCACAGCCAACACTTGGAAAAGGCAAACAATAGCTGAAGCAACAACTTTAAACAGCAGTTGGAACGATGAAAAGAACATTGCAATAAACAGATCGAGATGGAAGGATTTTGTTAAGGACCAATGTTATTTATAGGAACTTCGGGAACATCGAAACATTTTCATCCAACATGAAACGAAATAAGAAAATATACTAAAAAATATTCTATGAATTTAAAAAACAGTAAAAAAACCAAACAGTTTTCATAGAAAACGATTATCGTAAAAATTAAGGAAATAATGACAAATTGTATTTTTATTGCGGGAAATTTTTTTGATGAAAAAAAAACAATCAAATGTTTGTTCATCTCTTGAAAATGACTTTGTGACTATGAATGCCAGATAAGAAATAGCAAATAGACTTCAATACACACAATCACCATGACAGGGGTGACAATTGAGGGGAACAAATTTCCACTTATTGTCAGTTTATTTTCGCTCTATAATACAAATTCACACACACACACACACATAAATTCCCGTAAAACATGTCAATTGTATGATACTTTAACGGAGGATTCATACACAAGGATCACAAGAATACACAATGGGAAGAATTTGTCTAAAGAATGCCAATTGTTGTAGAGGAAACAAGAAAAAAAAAAAGATTTAAATTTTATTGCTTTAACTTTTGATGTGGGAATTGGTAGCCATTGTGGTCTGTATGAAACAATAAAATCGTAAGGTATTCCTTTTATTTGGTATCATTAAGAGGAATAATAAATTGTTTTTCTACTCGTAATGATGAACATTTTTAGACAAATGTTTAGGGCCTTAAAGTTGGTATGTATTATAAAGTAGATTCCATGAATTAAACTATGTTTTTTTCTAATTTTCGTTTATTCCTTTCTTTATTTGAAGGGTAACAGTAGCACGTACTGACAATGCAATTTTTGTTTTAATTTTTTCCAAATTTGTTTTATAATTTTGTGAAATATTTCTCCCGGCTCTTTTGTTTGTAGCGGCGGTTAGTGAGCAGAGCAGCCGGTTCAACAGGGATATCAGTGTATGGCATTTTGAATAGCTCGGTATGTGGTTCGACCACGTGTAAATCATGATTTGATTGTTTGTTTTTTGCTTAATATTTTCTTTATTCGTGCGTTTTTTTTCAATATTTTATATGAATGAATTGAATTATCGATAACAAAAAAAACAAAAAACAATGTTTTGTGCCAAGCTAATGTCAGCTTTGTATTCAATTATAAATCGCGCCTGATGTGTTTAAACTTTAATTTTCGTAATTTGATTTTTCCCTCTTTCATTGTTTAATTTTTTTAGCTTAAAAAAATCATTGAAAATATATTTTATTTATGGATAAATGAATGTAAATAAGAATTTATGTATGTAGTATATTGTTTAATTACTGCAGACATTTTAATTGTTTTGAAAATATTTTTGCAAAATCAATTGCATCATGTAACGCAATGTTTGTATGAGAACTGTATTGAAAAGTTGGCACTTTGACAGGTACTTGTCCCGTGTATGCATACATTTCAAGCCTGATTAAACATCAATAGATTGACGCATTAGTGACATTTCAATGCTTCTTAATTATAATTAACAATTTTTTTTTTGAACACGGATTTTGTTTGATAAAACATATTGAGTAAACCTTTATTTTAATTTATGCGGATGGAATGTTGAAGTATTTAAAGGTGAGATTTTCACTAAAGTTTCACTGCCTGGCTGCTGGGTATCGCGCACACTGTGGCCGGTGATGTGTAAGTCAAATTTGGGTAAGAGTAGGGCCTGCGTCAGGACAATGATAGGTATTATCACGGGCCACTGTATGATAGGCAGGATGGTGGTGTGAATGGGATCTGACTTGTCGGATATATATAGGTTGTGTGAGGAAACAGAGAAGTAGATTGTTGAGACCTTTCTGTTCCAGTGTCCCAGGCTGCAAAACAGCAGGCTGAGGTGGCTGAGTAGTAAATTCCTGCGCGAATTGGGAGATGTCTCGAGCAGCGGGCTTTATAATCTGACGGGATTCGTAATGGGAATGATCTGGTCATGTGGGGCGATTATCTGTTTGATAGGGTTGTTTTTTGCTGGTGCTGTTCAATTTTTTCTTCCACCACTTTCACTTTTTCTGAGCTTTTACTCTTTACTTCGCTTTGTCTTCAATACTAACTATTATTATTTTACTTTCTAACGCGTCACAATGGAGCATATGGGTCTCTTTACTGCCTGGCTCACAATTTCGAAAGAAAATTTCGTAAAAATTCAAAACGCACATTGAAAAAACGCCTTAAATAAATATCCATAATAATCGTTAAACTAATAAAAGGCCGTCACAAAAATTACGAAATTTAGTAATTAATTTAATGAATTTATGTCATTGAACATATTAAACATTTTATTGATATACGAATAATTAAATAAATTTCTTTAAACGTTTGACTCCTGATCCGTATGACAATAAAATGTTTCTTAAATTTTATGGCAAATAGTCAGAGTATTTCTTACATTAAGTTAATACAACATTTTCATGGATTTTATGAAAAAATCTTCATTCGTCTAACGGAGCGCTACATATGTTGGCTTTTAATGTAAGTTTTCATTTGATAAATCTATTGGATCTGTAAAGAAAATTCTTTCAGTGTATAACTGTCCGATAACAACATGTTATATGACAGTTAAAGTAAAAGTTAATTACAACTTGATAAAATTACCAGTAAATAATAAAAACTTTTAATATTATTTTCATACTTTCTTTAATAAAAAAAATTTAGAAACTTCAATAAATACACATTTCGTTCTTTACATTGTCGATCTCCTGCCCAAATTTAAAAATCATTGTTTTATTTTTTAGAAAAAAATTTTTGAAATGTATTCATAACGGAACTTTAATTAAAATTGTTCTGACAACAAAGAAATTGTGACTATTTCGTTGATTGAATTTCAATGAAAAAATAAAAGAATAATAGATAGAAAAGACAAAAAAAATAATAATAACAATAATAAATTTTAACAACAATATGTAACCAACTTGTTAGTTACAGGTTGTTGTAACTAAACTTGTAATTTAAAAATTTACAAAACCAATAATTTCATAATGCAACTTCAGATGCTACATTCAGTTAGTCAGTCAGGCAGTCAGTCACTTATTCATTCAACTTTAACGACTCTGTGCCGCCCTGCTCTATTCTCTGTACTATAACGATCCAACCGACCACATTAACTAAATCCTCGTTAGGTATGTAATAAAAGTGTATGTGTATTTGTTCATAATAACACATACTATGAAAGAAATAAACTATTAAGGTGTGTGTGTATGTATGTTACGTACTTGTATAAACTGAATAAATGATAGGTTGCATCTACATACATATTTAATATTGCGATTTTTATTCATAAATTTTTTTATATCTCCTATAAAAAAAAAACTTAATTCAACAACAAACAGAACATTTAGCCGCTTTTTTGGCATAATAAAAATCAGGGAGTGGTTTTAACAAACATTTAGGTTTTTTATACTGTTTATCATACAGATTTAAAAAAAAATCAACAAGTAAATTACGATACCGAAAAATCAAAACATAAAATTGTTTACCAGTAAACAAATAATTTAAAATATTTTCATTTATATTTACTTTAAACAAGCATTTATTTAATTTCAAATATTGAATATAATAATTTGAAAAAAAATTTAGAAAAACTTTCAATATTTGGCGAATTGATAGTTTGTCAGGTATTGCATATTGTATTTACTCGACTGTGTTTTAATTCGGTCTAATTTAATCAACGCTTACACTTAAGGCATGTTTACACGGTAAAACATATATTAAGACAAGCAAAAAAATTATGTAGATTGAAAAAATCTAATCACGTAAAAGCAAAATGTATGGAGTAAAAGAGAAAACGGACACAAAATTTGTCAAGCGGTTGTTAAATGTTTATTTTCTAAAACATTTTAGAATCTCGAATTGCCACCACACCAGAGGTGTATTTCAAACTGATTTAAAAGAAAATGGTTCTTAAAGAGCCCTAAAATGAAAAGATGCAAATGTTCTTCAACGTCTCGACTTATTAATCACTTACCGCCATATTCATAAAAAATATTGTTGATATATAAAAGGTTTATTGAACAAATTTCATATGAAAATGTGTTCAATAAGACTTTTATAAATTAAAAATATTTATTATGAATATGACGGTTAATATTTAAGAATCCACAAGCTTGACATAAATATACGCCAAGTGAAACCTGAGTTTGTTCCAAGTAGTTCTTAAGAGACTGCAAAAAATATTTTACTAAAATATGCTGCCATGCTTAAAACTACAGCCTACCGGCGGAATCAATGATATGGGAAAATTCATCAGCTTTATTTATTAAAACACCAAGAACTTTTTTTAATTCCCTAAGCTAATCCCGCGAATCTCTTCGCTTGTCTGCAGGAAAGAAACCAGAGTCTCTGACGGGAATCGAACCCGCAACCCCTGCGCTGATATGCCAGCTCACTACCAGCTAGCCTACCGGGGCACTCAAAACATAATTGAAGGAATCCAACAATGTCGTGGAAGGTTTTAAATTGTGATCGACAAATTGATAGAAAGATATTTCATACAAAAAACATGTTCATATTACTTTTTGTTTCTATAGTGCCGAAACAAAATAATTTGAAATATATAATCCTGGCTAGGAGGTTTTGTTTGCAACTTTTTAAAAATATGGTTGAAGTGTGTTATAACATATAAATATTTTTAATGTTTACACCAGGGCTGTGAAGTCGTCAAGAAAAAGAGTTAACTCCGACTCCAATGGAATTTTTAATTTTCCTTTTTTTAATAAAGTACCTTTTGAATGGTTTTATATAGCAAAAAAGATTCTATAAAAATTTCAAATCGGTATTTCAATTTTATCACGTGCCGCATTGAGCTTTAATATTTACATATGAGTTGGTGAAATGCAAAACTCGTTCGTTACACTATTTCTCAGTCCTTTTCCTGGATTTCTCTAAGCATATAAAATCGTTCATTTTGCCATTACAGTCCAGTTTTAATTTTTTTAAACTGTTAACACTTCTAATTGTTTCAGAAAATTCTGTTAAAAGATTGTTTGTGTTCCTAGCGAGAGTTTCTGCTGTTGTTAGGTCATCATTTGACTCGTCCTGGCAAAGCTCAGCACAGAACATTCTGCAAAAAAAGTTTATTTCCGAATTCCTCAATTTCTGTTTTTGTACTGTATTTTAAGAATATTCGTATTGTTTGGAAAAATATTTCTAAAGGCAACTTTTTTGGTGCACTTTGGTGAACTTCGTACAGATAACATTTTAAAATTCTACATTGCATTGTAGAACGCATTTAAAAAAGTAGGTTACTTTGCAACTGACGATTTGGAATCAGCCATAATTTAAAACACAAAAATATAGGTATGGTTTTATACTACAAAAAATTTAAAATCTTAATTAATCGTTAATCGAAAAAAGCCAATTTTATATTAACCGATCAGTTAACCGGGTAGTAATTAATCGGTTAACCGATTAACGAAAAACTCTTTAATTTTTGATAATTCTAATTTAATTTAATTTTATTATAATTTTCTGTTTAAAAATTATATGTTTTTAAAAGAAATAGAATAAATAAATGTTTTTAACAATAATCAATATTATTTTCGGAGATATCCTTTAAAGGATAGAAACAAGCATACGTATTTCAGTCGTGTTTTTATCCTTTCAGTAAAAAAAAATAACGTTATCTTTCTAGGGTTAAACATAGAGATGCGCCTTCAGTTTTTACTTGCATAATTTGTATAACACATTCCGAAGAGAAAATTAAGGTAAAAGAAATTGTTCTAAGCCATGTATTATTTTTGGGAACTTAGTGCTGTTTGTCTCAAGGGATTGAACAGTACCAATACCATCATGGGAGGTAAACAACACCAAATCCAATTTAATAAGTTAAGGTATGTTACATTATAAGACGTAATTTGATTATGGATATCATCGACATAAAAAAAACATATTAGTGTCATATAAAATATAAATTGACTTTTATTCGACCTTTACAAAATTTATTATTATTATTATTTTATTAAGCTTGAGGTCTTTTTTTTAAAAAAATATTAAATTTATTGAACCAATATTTCGGCACTCCGTTGTTTGCCTTCTTGAGGGTTTTTTTCTTTAATTTTTGACAAAAAATAACAATTTTTAACATATTAAATAAATTTAACAAAAAGTCATAAAACAATTTTCAATTAAAAACAAAAAATAAAGGAATAGAAGTATTTGTGATTTTCAACATGATTTTTCGGTCTGCTCTAATTTTTCAATGTGTGGCTTGGAGTAGTTTTTCTGCCACCTGCACAGTTGAAAAAATATGAATTTTTAAACAAATAAATTGAAATCTTTTTCTTCAGTGTACTCGCCATAGTGTATCGCTACAAAAACAATTTTCAATATAAGATTTATAAAAAACAAATATATCCAAGCGAACTTGTTTACAAATTTGCATTTTTAAATTCCCTAATTCGACTCTATTTCATCAAAAATACCTTCGCGCACTTCAAACAGAATGGTTAAAACAGTGAACCAGCGAGTTTTGTTACAGAAAATGCAAAGATATAGTTTTGAAAATGTCTGGTGAGTGAATCGAACCAGTTTGTTACCACCTGCACTCATAGAAACATAGAAAAAGACATGCTTTGATATAATCTACATATATATGTGACCTTCTCCGAGAATAGGGACGTAGTGTTTAAAAAAACTGGTTTGGACTTTACATTGGATTATGGTTCCTAAAAGGGTGTAGAATTACTTTAAATGCGTTTTTCTCAAAACTTCATTTTCACACACTAGGTCCCTTTTCTCGGAGACTTGTTAAAATCAATTGTTATCTCAATTTTTGAAACTCAGCTACTCATTACTTCAAAATTTTTAAAGCAGATTCTCTTAATTTTTTTTTTGTGATATTATTACAAGTAGAACTGTTGCTATAATTCTTATACGTTTAACAGTTTTATTTGGTTTAATATCTTTAGTTTTTCTAAAATCTTTATGGATGAAGTTTCCTGATGATCTGGCCTAAGCAACCAGTGAAATGCGCATAGGAATAGCTTATCCCATCAACAATAAATTCCAAGTGTTTTTATCAATAATAAAAACTGGGAATTAAGCACGAATAACAAAATCTTTTGAAAATTTAAATTTTTTTTTTATTTTGAAAAATATTAGAAAAGTTTTTATGCCGAAAAACTTCGGAGTCGGAGTCGTAAGTTTTAGTGGGTACTACGAATCCGACTCAGGTACAAAAAACTCAACTCCGATTCCACAGCTCTGGTTTCCACGGATGGTAAAAGTAAAATCAAAGCAAAGATATTAAACAGCTTAGTTAATAATAAAAAAAGCTGATGGTTACAGTACTACAATTTTTACAATTACAAGATGTATAAAAACGTTAACAGATTAAGGTCTCATTCATAAAATATATTTAAGGTTTAAAAGACAAATTTCCTCAAAAAAACTGCTAAAAAACCTTTTATAAAACAAAAATATTTTTTATGAATATGGGGGTTAATATTAGGGAACTATTTTTTTAACTTTTTTCAAAAACCGGGTTTCGAATAATCCAAATAGCTTCTATTTTTAAAAAAACCCGGTTTTCGGTTAAGCTTTTTAAAAAATAACCGCTTAACCGATCTGACTTCTAATACAAAAAATTACAAAATTCAAATTCAATTCAACAATTCATCGAAATGAAGTGGATTTAAAATCGAACAAATTTTAAAAACGAGCCTGTAAAGAAAGTTTACATTTTATATGCATCATAATTTAAGTACCAAATAAATTTACAAGAAAAACTCTTAAAAACAGAAAAAACTTTAGTCATTTTGTAAATAATGGAAATTTAAATCCCGTTCGATTTCAATTCCACTTCATTTCGATTTGCAGAACATACCCGATTGTCCCAAATTTATTTTAAATGAGTTTTAATTTGTTGGTGGTTAAGCATGTCTATATGAATCAGTAGACTTCAACCATAAATTAGAAAAGTTGCAAACAAAACCTCCTAACCAATATTATATATTTCAAATTATTTTGTTTCAGCATTATAGAAACGAAAAGTAATATGAGCATGATATTTGTATGAAATATCTTTCTATCAATTTGTCGATCACAATTTAAAACCTTCCACGACATTGTTGGATTCCTTCAATTTAGTTTTGAGTGCCCCGGTGGTAGTGAGCTAGTACATCAACGCAGGGGTTGCGGCTTCGATTCCCGCCAGAGACTCTGGTTTCTTTCCTGCAGACAAGCGAAGAGATTCGCGGGATTAGCTTAGGGAATTAAAAAAAAAGTTATTGGTGTTTTAATAAATAAAGCTGATGAATTTTCCCATATCATTAATTCCGCCGGTATATTGTAGTTTTAAGGATGAAGATATGCCAAAAGTACTTAAGAGTTTTTCATTAATTTTTGGTTGCAGTCTCTTAAGAACTACTTGGAACAGAGTTAAGTTTAACTTGGCGTATATTTATGTCAAGCTTGTGGACTAATTAAAGGTGATTAATAAGTCGTGACTTTGAAGAACCTTTGCAACTTACCATTTTAGCACCCTTTTCTTTTAAATGAGTTCGAAATATCACCAGAGATGTCATCTTTATAAAAATATACATAAATGTTAGAATACTGTCAAATTTCTAATTACCAGGGCATATGTACATGCCATTTTTGCTATTTCTTCTATTATTTCGTTTATCGATATTATCGTTTTTCCAGCTTTCCAAAAAATGCCTTTTTTAAAACCTAAAAGAAATTTTTAAATAAGCTTAGGGAAAAGGAGGCAGCATCTATTCGAAATAGGCGATTCTATTCTAGACAACTTTTAACATCAATTTTCAAATCACACTATTTGATACTTTTTTGATGCCAATTTAAAGTAAAATATTTATATTTTATAATAATATGATTTTTATAGACGTAAGCTTAAATATAAATTTGTTGTGCACTTCGAAGCATTAAAATTCATAGATTTGGCGCGAACCGAAAATTCATTGCCTGTTGCTCCCGTCATGGCTTAAAGAGCAAATTTCTTATTATTGGATTGTATTTCTCTACGATGTTTGATTTGATAATCATCGTCTGATATCTCATCTTTCACAATAAAAAAAATAATACAAAAAAAGTTTAAAAATTAACAGAGTTTTGTGCTTTTGTGGTATGATCTTATGAAAGTGGGCCGATTTGGTTGCACCCGTCATGCACTTTAAAGCTCTCTCGTGGCTATTTGATCGTTTCATATAAATTCTTGTAAATAGATAACAATAGTATATAACAAAATGTTACCCGTTCTAGAAATAACTTAATTGCAAATGTGTTTCTTTATATTAGTAAAAGGCGTTTAAAGCGTCTAAATGTTGCACCCGTCAGAATAGAATCGCCCAAATGCTAAATGAATGTTGCAAAATCTGACGTAAAAAGTGACTAACTGTACATAAAAGAGCACTTTCAATGAATCTGCTCAAGTCTCTTGAAATTACAAAAAAAATGGGTTTTCTATAAATGAAAGCTGAGTTTAATAGACAGTGCCAAGAAGAATATTAAAGATGTCAGTAAAAAAGATTTTGTTGAAAAGTTTAAACAAAGTTTTAGATCGTTATACCAGATCACAAGATTATTAAAATAAGAAATAGTATTTGTGAGTAGTCCACTTTTAAACACCGCTAAATTAAAAAATAAATAAATAAAAAAATAAGTAAAATTAAAAAATAAGTAAAAGCAGCCATTTTATTTGTTTTTTAAAAAGCCTCGATAAGCCATTATTAATCTCGTACAAAACTCCGTAAGTTACGCTCAATTTTTGGTTAATTATTCTAAACTCCTGCAAATCTCTTTATATAATTGATTTTCTCAGAATTTTGTTTTTGTTTAACTTAGCGGTGTCTGCAAGTGGACTACTTATATTTCAATGATTGAGACGGATGAATTTTAGCTTTCTCCATCTGAATTATTAGCGTTCAAATATGCTCCAGTTATATCATGCGATGTTGAAAGACTGTTTTCAAATTTTTGAACTGTTTTATGCGATAACAGGAGATTATTTATTTTTGACAATTTGAAGAAACATGCTATTGTACTATTCAATCAAAACTTAATAAAATATCCCTAGAGGGAAGCGAACTGACACTGAAGTAGTCCCGTGATAGGACTTTGGTGGTAGGGACCGGTTCTAGTTCTTACACTTTATATGAATAATGCCACTTTACAATACACAGAAAAGATAAACTCAGTGTTTATTCTTGTTGCTTTTGTTCAAGCTTTGATATTGTTACAAGTAAAGCTGTTGCTTATAATTCTCATTCGCTTAACAGTTTTATTTGTTGAATGTCAATAGTTGTTCTAAAATATTTGGATGAAGTTTCCTGACGATCTGGCCTAAGCAATCAGTGCAATGTGCATAGGACTAGCTTATCCCTTCAACAATAAATTTCAGTGTTTTTAGAAAGAATAAAAATTGAGAATTAAGCACGAATAACAAAAACTTTTAATTTTTATTTTTTTTTGAGTAAAAACAATTTGTTAATTTTTTTAATTTCTTTAAACTTGTTTTTTTTTAATGGGAATTTTTTTAAATTGTGGTTCAACAACTCACTAACAACTAATTTGATGCATATTTAAAACAAGCGACACAACTGATTCAAAAGTATTTTACAAATGGCGCTTACATAATATTATTACAGTTAAGGTATTTTGTTCATAGAAAAAATTAAAAATTGTCTCTAATCACCAAATTCATAGAATCAAGCAAAGCCTTTGTTGATTTTGCACCAATTACCAAAATGATTATATTGATTACTTAAAATTGTATAAATTTGAAATTGTGAATATTTTTTTTAATAAATGATGTTTTTAATTTTAATTAAAAAAAATTATCAAAAACTTTGCTGTTTCAAACAATGTGTTGATTGATTTTGACAATTTCCAAAAACAATTCTACAACTTTAAACTATTTCATTTTAAACGAAAAACATTTTTGTTATTTAATAAATATTTAAATTAAAAATTTATTTCAAAACAACTAAAATCTTTATTAAATTAAAATTATATTTCTAATTTTCTTTTAACAAAAAAAAAATAATTGATTCAATTATCACATTCATTAAATTTAAATACTTTTTAAACTATTTTTTTAAAGATGTCATTATTTAGTTGTTCGAAAAATAATTATTTTTCAGTCAACAATACTCAAATTTATTATTGCGTTAAACATTGAAATGTTAACAGTAACTTTAATATTGCTGATATAAAATAATAGTAAAAATTGTTTGTGTACGACAAGAATACATTGTTACAATAAACATTGTGTAGTTTCCGTAACCATGTCCAACCATATTGTTTCTCTGCGTTCATTCAGTGAACTATAGGCTTTAGTGGAGGTGGGAGTCAAATGTTTCGTTCAAGCAGTGCCAAGGAACATTTAACTAGGTAGACCCATTTAACAAGGGACAGACCTCATGTCCAATTGTCAAATTTGTAAATTGTTTTTTTTTCTTTTGAGGGAGACAATTCGGGTTTTTTTGTTATGCTCTTCGAAATAAGTCAGTATATCATGTTCAATGTGCCTTGAGCAGTGTCAGACTTGAGTAGCGAACTTGTTTAGTATATGGCCAGCACAAGTAAAATTTTTGATGGGATTATACTCGAATGGCAAACTCTAGTATACAAAATATTTCATACTTATAATGAAATAAACCAAACCGGAAAAATCTGGTCTGAAATAAAACTAATGGCGTAGGAAAGATCGGGAAAATGGATTTCGTTACGGTAATTTTTCCAACTTGGAACCATAGGAACCAATATGATATGAAACAATTAAAGAGTTGTGTTTATTTTTTCAAATTATTTCTTCTAGTTTTCCATATCATTAACAAAAATTGCACGCCATCTGTTTCAAAAATATCTCAACACAAAAATCATTTAGTCATTTGAAACACGCATCTTGAAAAAATAATACACACGATTTTTTTTCTCTAGGAAATAATATAAAAATTTACAACAATCGACGATTTTAATAGAGAAAACGAAAAACGCATACAATTTCATAATTTGTATAAATTTATGAATATAACAGTTGGCATATGCACTTTTAGATCTACAAATAAAATTAGATGGCGGTATAAAACAAAGACATTTTTTAACAGCAATTTGTTGTTAAACACAACAACAAAGACAATTCTTAATTAAAATTTTAACAAAACATTTTTCAGCTAAACGTTGCAATTTCCCCACAAAAAAATGCTGCAGCAACAGGCTTTCGAAAGAAGTTGGTTGACTTTAAAAATTACAGGCTTAAAACAAGTATAATTTACAACAAGAACAACAGTTAGACCATCAACAATAACATCCAATTGAATGGTTTTTGAACAGAAAAACTTATGAGTGACATATTCGATTCGGCTGCGAGGAGCATGTCATCCAGAATGTTTACTATTATCGAATGGTTGGTTAAATTTACGTTAAACCGCAAACAAATTTTTAAATGCCGTGACAATATTTTTTAATGTTTGTCAAATAGAATAAGAGAAAAAAAGAGATACTACAAAAGTAGTACATAATGGAAAATGTAGTAAAAACCGTTTAAATATGATTATTTGAATCTATCAAGCATAGACTTAGAAACAGACGCACTCACTCACTGGTAAGCCATAATATGCCAACTGTTATGACTCGAATACTATAAAAACAAATTGCCTTTAAAGGGGCGGGAACTTTTTTGTGTGTGTGTATATTTTTTTTTTTGGTTTTTTCTTCTATAAAAAAAGAAACAAATCGAAAAAAGTTAATAATAGACTAAACTTAACAATAAATGACAATACAATTGCGATTCTTTCTCTATAATTCTGTTGCAAATATGTACATTGTATTTTGTATCTTGTTGCTATTAAATGCAACCTATATTTATGAAACGTCATCAATTGCTAACAAGACAAACACAAACGCACGCAAATTATTAAATAGAAGACATACGCACAGAAGAACCATAATTAAAAAAAAATTATAGAAAATTATAAAACAAAAAAACACACGCACTTTGTTGTTGCAATTTAAAATGTAAAAGTATTTAGTGCATATTTTTTCTAACTGAAAAAGTCATTGAAAACTAAAAAAGTTTTTTTGACCTTTATAAATATTTTATTAAATTTGAAAAAAGCAAGAGAATTTTTTTTATAAAAAATAAATTTAAATTTTGATAAATGACAGACTTTTTTCTTTCAGAAATAAAAATTTAAATTTTATAGGTATATTTAAAATATTTGTATGAAGATTCAATAAATAATATTGAAAAAAAAAAAATATTTAAAATATTTAAATGCGGGCCGGGCCCATGGACTGACACTTGAAAAGTTTAAACTTAAAAGTTTCAACCATAAAAAACTAAATTAAAGTAAATTCGATGACACCATCGTTATTTACTATTTAAGCATTTTTTCCAGAGCGAGCTCTTATAGAACGGATCTTTTTTAAATCGGACATTACGATTTCCAGTAAAACAAACCCGTTAAGTTTACCATTTTATGACGCACTGTTTTAACGTATCAATTTAGGAAATCTATATTTCTATGATTTCATTTTCAATGCCTTTAGAGTTAATCAAAAGAAGTAGTTTTCAACTAAAAACAGGTGTAGTTTTATAACAAAAAATAAGGGCTTTTTGTTCGAAAGCAGGGATGACATTTTCATGCACCAAAGAACCGAAAATATGCACTAAAAACTTAAAAAATTTCCACAAAAAATAGGTTTTTACTTTTACTTAAAACAAAAATATAAAAAATTCAATCGATTGTTATTCAAGTATCTTTAAAAAACTTATATATGTAACTTGTACAAAAACGATTCTTTTAAGCTGTCAAAAACTTATTGACACATATACAAAGCAAAAGGAAAAAACGTGTATGTGTTGCATACCATAAACGTAAACAAACGTATACATGCACATGTAATCAAAATGTGAACAACATTTGAAAGCTCAAAAAACAAAAACAATTATCATCAGGCTTCTTGGGCCTTGTATGTAACTATTTTAAATTTTTGTTTATTTAAATAAATAAGCATGGCCAAGCATTTTGAAAAAATTTGTTTTCGGATCCCACTTTGATTCCAGATCATAAAAATAATCGAAATTTATTTTTTGAAATCCTTCATTTTTTTGCAAAACGTTTTGGTTTTTTTTTTTAAATTTATTGGGCTATTCTTCCTTCCACATTGTAAAATTTACTTTCTTTAATATCAATGAGTTTGACTTGAGTATTAAGTGAACTAAATCCCTCCTAATTAGTTTTTGTGTTACCAAAATATCCGTAATTGGAAAATACATAAGCTTATTGACTTCTGATGTTATTTAAATTAAATATTTCTTTGACTTTTTTAATTGCATAATCGTCGGTATCAACAAGTTATTTAAGAATGTTAGAAGATTCTCAAATTACTCAAAGTTGTTTGAATAGAATTCTGAAGCATCTAGCCAAGCCCCCATCTTTTTACTACTGGATCTTTGTCGAAATCTTGAAATTAATTTATATTTTGATTTTAAAATTTTTTTTGTGTATTAAAAAAATGTTTTAAGAACTTTTTTATAATATGGAAATTTAAAAAAAAAATCACTAAAAAAATGTCAAAATATGCAAAAATATGCATTTAAAACCTAAGTATGCAAAAATATGCATTTTCACCAAAATATTCAAAAACAAATCGATGCCATTTTAAAGCAAATTTAATGATTCGGAAAGATAATTGGCCGACATCGATCTTAGACTATCGAGAAAAAACATGAATTTGCTTGGAAATCGCATCCCTGCTTCATCAGGGAAACCAGAAATATACTCTAAAAATCTTGTTTTATGCGCATTAAATATGCAGTAAAATCTTGAAAATATGGCCTGAAAATTTTTAAAAATATGCCCCAAAAAATTTAAAAATTGCTAATTTGAAAACAAAATATTCAACAGTTTAATAAAAGTTCCTTTTAATAAAAACAAATCCAAAAATATCATCGGCCAAGCCATACATAATGTTTACAGACGAATTTTCGAGATTTGTTCCCTATTTGGAAACGATGGGCAGTCATCGACTTACAAAAACAAAGTTATGTTAAGAGGTTAAAATTCTTATAAAAGTTATTTGTGCCGAAGATTATCTTGATCCATAAAACATCCATAAAACGAATGGGAGCATTGGGCAAATGTGAACTGATTCGAAAAGAATTTAATTTGCAGTAAAATATATTCGGGTCGAATTTAATATAACCGACAACATAATTAGATGGTTTGCGGCCACATGGAGTCTAATTTGAAAAGAAGATTTAATGGGGAATATGTGATATAGACCGATTCTCACCATTAACATAGACTTCGTCCTAAGTACAATTAAAATGTATTTACCAAATTTGATAATTTGATTAAATTATCTACAAGATTGCACAAGGTTATAAAGAACAGGCAAATGGACATCGTTAGATCACTTGAAAAAGTGATTCTAAGTCGACCGGTATACTAAAGATTGGTCCATATTTCTATGCATTACACACATCGCTAAAAACTTATACCTATAATTTTGTTTATATTAATGTCGAAAGTAAAGCAATACGTTGGGTATACAGATAAATATTTAAGACAGAAAAGCCAAAATTTCCCGAAATAGGCATATAAAAAATTTTGCATGTGGGTAATTCAAAAGTTATGTCGGTTTCAAAATGTCATAATTTCGCCGAAATAGCCAAATGTGTTGAGGGTATTTCTTTAATATCTCGAAAACTACTGTACAAACGAAGATGATTTCAATGTCATTTTAAAGATAATACTTGGGGCTACAAACTATATTTAAAAAAAAAAATTTTTTTTGGAAAAATGTAATATCTGCAAAATATTAAATTTTAAAAACGGACTAGGTTAAAAACCTAATGTTTTATTTGGCTAATTTTTTTTATATTATACCTCAAACTGTTCTTTAAAAATCCTAAAACTTTGAAGGAGGTGTTTTTTTTAAGATATGATTTTTTTTCTTTCGCAACCTTTAAAAAATAATCTTAAAAAAGAATTTAACATTTTAATTTTAAGCATTAAGTACACGTGCTAGTTGCAAAACAAAAACAGACAAGCCGGGCACATGGCGTTTTAACCTAATTCGGGCACGCTGAATCCAGTGCTGCTAAGCGTTTTTTCATGATAGCTCTTGTTTTCGAGATAACGGTATATATTTCAAAAATGGAGGAGGCTGCCCAACATATATTCGCGTAACTCAAAATGGTTTAGCTTATTTAAATTACTAAAAAAAACCGAAATTCCGCAATAAATAATAAAGTGGAGTTGGTTATACATTTGACGCATCTGGGACAGCCGGACGGACAGACATCGTAAGATCGGTTCAAAAAGTGATTCTGAGAATATCGGCATACTAAAAAATCAGTATTTTAAGCAAAAACGAATAATAACCGATCCTCTATTGTTGTTGGGTATAACAAACGGATCAGAGCTTAACAAAATTAAGTTCAAAGTATCTTGATTAAATGTTTCGCCAGTGCAATTTCTTGAACGAAATTCTCTTAATTTTTTTTAAGTTCTTAATGTCGAGCTTCTTTCGAACAGTTGGAAAAAAATGGTTCTTGACTATTTCCGTTTCGTGCATAAAGTACTTATGCAATCTGGAGCCATGTTGTACACAGATTTAATTAAAAGAAAAGTCTGTGTTTGTTATGCAAATAATCGTTACTGATTTCATGGCCACAAGACACTGCAATTAGCAGTAAGTGATTTTTTTTTTATATTGATGCTTTAAAGGCATTTAACCTTCCATTCCAAATGTTGATAAAATTGTTTTTGAATTCTTAGTTTGGTTTCAGAAACGATTCGTCTTTCAGACTCAATTCTATCATACCACTTTTCTATGGATAATTTGTATGCACAGTGCTATAGAGGCTTTCAAAAAGCCTAATCCGGCCATGTTATTTAGATAAACCGAGTTTAAGGGTTTCAACATTGACAAGTATTTCAAGCATGTCGTCTACAATAAAACAACGCTTAATCTTGTTTCAGCAAAATTAAAATGTGGCCGCAAGTGGGAGGTTTTAAAAAAGGACTTTATACCCCTTTCTAAAAGAACCATTTCTTTGAATATTCTGCCTTCAGAAACAAGCCTTCTAGAAGGTATAAATGTCCTTGGAAAGACCTTCAAAATTATTAATTACACATTCGCTACTCCCTTCTTTAAGAAAGGAAAAACGAAGCTGTTAAGTTTAAATTTTTATTTTTTAGTGATTCTTACTTACTCCATTCTTTCAAAAGGAAAACAAGTTGTTCAATTTTGAAATTTTTTTTTTGTCTACATTGTGGATCAAGAGTTCCGTTGAGATCCGGATGAACCTGATAAAATGTGCTGATCCCGGGATTTTCTTTCCACGAAGTCCCGTATAAAAACACTTTTACTGGTTTTTTTCTTATGTTATCTATGGAGAAATTTGTTAAAGGACTGCTTCTAATATTTTTGCTTAAAAACTACGAATACTCTAAAGGAAGTAAAATTTAATTTTCTTAGAAGTAGTTCGACCTTATTTCAGTTTTGCAAAAATTCTTAAAAATTATTGTTTGACCATATTAAAATCAACCAGGAAAATCACAAAAGGGTCATTCAATAATTCATCATCCATATAGTGACATTTTCAATTTTCTCTTGTTGAAAATTGTTTAAAATTGTTCAATTAAAAAAAATTGTCTTAAATCAACAAAACACTTCAGTTAAAAATTTAATCAATGACGCGAGCCAAAACTTTATAAATTGCATTAATGTAAAAAACATCTGCGCCCTAGAGCATCCTGTGAAAAACGATACTATTCATAGTGATAATTATATAGTTTACAAATAATAATAATTTCATAACAAGAAGCAAAAATTTTTACAACTCATCCATCATCAGTTCAAAAACCAACATACACACACACACAATCAAATGTATGATTTAAGATGGATAAAGGAAAAAGCATTTCCGTTAATTTGAGAGTCCAAGTAACAAAATCACAACAGGCGATCGTTACGGCAACTAAAATATATTTTTGTTAGCTAAAATAAAAGAGATGACAAATATATGAATGTGGCATAATAAAATAAAACGCACCCTAAATACGCAGTTTTTAAAATTGATTGAAATAAAAAGACTTGATTATGAAAGAGAAATAATTTACAGCAATGGGTGCCAGATATGAAATATAAAATGAAAGAACTTCCGGTTAAAAACTATAATTATATTATGGCGACGTTTTTATTTTATGTTTTGTTTATCAAAACTTCTTTCCCTTTTTCACGATTTCTATTAGTTTTTTTTTTTTAAATTTATAATAAAATTAGTAAAAAGGGTAGAAATCATATTAAATTAAAAAAAAAAACATTTTTAAAGAAAACCAGATTAAATTATTTCTTTCAAGGACTTGTAAAAATGAGATTTATTTTGTTGCTTGAATTGTCAAAATACTTTTAAAACATTTATAACTGTGTAATCTGCTTAGAGAACAAAAAAAATAGTAAATAAAGGAGAACACTAGAAGGTGTAGAGGAGACAATCCAATTTCCAATAATTACCACTAAAATGATAAGCTGAAGTTAAAGCATCCTCCCTCTACATATAAATTTCATTCTAAATCTGTGCATACGAGGAACAAATAACCCTGTTCAGCGGAGTGAGAGCCAGGACAATTCTTGTATTTAGCATCCAGTTTGACATGTGACAATATTGGTAACCTTTTCTTTTTTTTTCATTGGTCTCACTTCCATTTGGCATGTGTATTGCATACAGCATTTAGATTAACGGCTGCTGCTGCCACTACTACAAATTTTGTGGCACGATTGTGTAGATATGTATGTTGCATACTGCATGCTGTATAGATTCGTTTTGTATTGTAAATGTTTTATGAATTCCTTGCAATTGCCCTACTATGTTTGGGCGTTACTCTACATACGCCCAATAAATGAATTGGTTTTACCTCTTAATGATTTCTAATAGATTTTTATAAGTTTGTAAATGGTGTTTTTTCTTTTTGCAAAAAAATTATAAAACAAAAACAATAATAATAAAATAAATTTGGTTGTTCCTGTTTTTGAATGAAACACATGCAGGCTGTATGAAATTTCAGGAATTTTTGTTTTATTCAAGAAATACAGAGTGAAGCAATAGTAGTTAATACAAAAAAAAAATTAATAATACTGACTTAAATGCATACTAAGTTTTTTTTCGCAAAATCAGAATACTTAACATTATTTTAAGTTGTTATAGATTGAAACTATTTTTTTTCGTAGGGAATTCCCGGGATATGTATGCGGGAATTCCGGAAAATTTTTTTAATTTAAAATTGATCAATCCATTCACCAAAATAGAAAAATAAGGCATAAAGAAGCATTTTAAATTGATTATTTATTATTCCATTTACCAGAGCGTAAAAGGGTAATTAAAAGTTTGTCGTTGCTATAATATTGATCTTAGAACCCCTAAAGAATACATATACTTACATATATGTGCATTTCCATTTTGACGTGACGAGATATTTGTACGACAAAATGTAAAAAAATTAAATGAAGAAGTCAAATTTGTAAAAAGGGTTTTTAAATATACACGTAGAAAAAAAATATGATTGGAGGTAACCATATTCTAAGAGCAACATACTATGGTTGGTTTTTAACAATGTTTATGTTTGCAGGTTACCATATTATGTTTAAATATGACCATAGTATATTTAAATTCAACACAATTTTTCCCTAAATCAACCATAATATGGTCAAAATTACCCATATTTTAGTCAATATTAACCATAATAATGGTAAAAACTAAACATAGTATGTTCAAAATTAACCATAATATGGTCAAAATTTCCCAGAATTTTTAGAAAAGTAATCATATTATGGTCAGGATTAACAATAATATGGTGAATGCTAATCATATTTTTTCAATTTGTTGGTTAAGTGTCAAATTATAATTTTATATTCTTGATAGTTGTGACGTTCAAGTTTTATAAAAAAATCCCCTTTGATTCATTTTCCAGCCTGTGACGACCTTTATGTTACCATTTTTCCTGTTCTACAAGTTTTTTCTACGTAAAATTATGTGTTTTAAACAATAATTAAAATAAAATGAATAAGAATTTTAAGCAAGCCAAGTAAAATGCAAACAACATTCTGGTTGTTGCTTTTTAAACATATTACTTTAAACTTAAAATAGATCATACAATGTTTTAAAATATTATAATTTCGAACATATAATTGTTATTAAATATTAACTATAACATGTTTGGAGGCAACGCGATAATAATATGATTAAGGTAACCATAATATGTTTAAGTTTATGTTTGTGGTTTTATTTTATTAAAACATTATATTGTTAAAATCAACCATATTTGAAGTTTTAAGGGAGTTAAACACTATATTGTAAAATAGAAACAAAATAATATCAATCGAGAAAAAAGCTTTTTTAAATACAACAAAAGTTTGTTTGTTGCCATTGCAGGGAGCATAACATGTTTTTTTTTAACCATTCTTCAACCATGTTTTTTCTCTACGTGTACAAAGTAATGAAGTAGCGCTATATTCAGAAAAAAATTACAACAATCGACGTTAATTAAGGTTTTGCAAATACATATAAGCAAAAATATCCGCTGGCGTGATGTTAAAAAAACAGAAGTGGATTTTTATTTGCATTACATAACTGAATAAGACTGTGAACTAAGCAAGACCTTTTTTATAAAACCTTTTTTAGTAAGCTTCGGACTTAAATAGATTTATTTTTCAAGCTATCATATTAAAAAATCTTTGCGAAAAGTCTACTTTTTTAAATGTAACGCCAGAATGCAAATAAGGTTGTACTTTAGGACCATGTTGTTCAACAGTTACCTCTTTTGTTACTTAATGTAGACCAAGTTGGGCTTTTTACCAAAATATAAAAAAATAAACTATACATACACAATGTTTTTAAGAAACAATTTTCATTACTTCTGGCATTACGTTACAAAAAGTAGGCTTTTCGCTGGAACTGCCCATATTCTACATCCTTATGAGTAGAGGAGTGGATTTTACAATGTCCGTCTCTCCATGTGTTTATTTTTTAAATGAAGGTGGATCTATATTAACTGCCAGTTCAACAATTTCGAACGTAAACGTGACCCCTGGAAAGTAGTGTTTTTGCACGATAGTGGCCAAACGATACAGCCAAGGATATTCCACATACAAATATTCTATCCATAACACAGTGCAACAAAATTCGGGTCATCACCGCCAGCCTCAACACAAAAGTATACTAAAACGGCACTTTAGAGGGCTAAAATGTTCAACGAATATTTTCTGCATCAAATTTCACTAGGGGTCTTATGAGAAAAAAATTTCGTTCAATGCATGTAAAATATACTAATTAAAAAATCAACCAATTGTTGTCGGGACTGTAAGTAAAGATTAACTCACTTTTTATTGTTGTTGTTTACGCTTTGCTATTGTGACAAGTTAAACTGGTACCAGTAAAAAAAATTTGGATTTTTAAGATGCACCGAGCGCTTCAATAAGAGAGCTCTTATAAAGCAGTAAATGAAAAAGAATGAAATAAAGCGCAAAAAATAAAAATATTATTATGGTTTACGAAAAAGGTTAAAAAAAATGCATATAAACAAGAAAAAGCAAAACATAAATGAATATTTTTATATAGTTACCTCTTAAAAAAGCACTTTAGGAGTGCTTTGTTTGCATGGTAAAAAAGCGCTTATTATCAGCAGAAAATAGGCCTCCAAACCGGGAACACCCCATACAAAAATCAGGCATCCCATCAGCAGGTTGAAGCGATTTGAGGCATGAATTCATACCTGATTCCTTTTGCACATTTTTTACTGGGGTGGTTTTCGCTTAACAGTTTTATTTGTATAATGCCTTTAGCTTTTCTAAAATCTTTGAATGAAGTTTCCTGATGAACTGGCCTAAGCAACCAGTGAAATGCGCATAGGAAAATTGTATCCCATCAACAATAAATTTCAGTTTATCAATAGTATGAAATGCCCAGTAAAAACTTCGCTTTCACAATAATGTGCTAAGTAATCACGAAAAAGTAAAAATACTACTTCCAATTCTACTGAAAGAACCAATGAATTTTAGAAGTGATGTCCCAAAATAAATGCATTTAAATGTAAGTCATTATATTTTACTTACATTTATCTGAAAAAAAAGTAGTTATAGCAGTTATATTAAAGAAATGATGAATTAAAGAAACTATTTATTACAAAAAAAGTAGGCGAGATTGTTACTGGGTGGGAATTAAGGGCATTTCAACGAAACGTCCTTAATAAAGGAAAATTTAAAAGTAGCATAAATTTTAATTTTTTATAAAAGTATGTAGTAGTTATTAAGTCAAATCAGTGGAAGGTATTTCTGAGCTAAATGGTATATTAGGATTTATACAAAAAAAATCTTATGGCATTTTTTTTAGAAATATTTTCATTTTATTGGGTCTTATATGCCCTGTTTTTAGAAAAAACTATTGAAGACATCTAAATTGATTTTAAGCTTAGAAGTACATACATATAGAGCGTACCGATAGTTTAAAGTAGACTTTAACCGGCCTTATAAAAACTTTACTTTAACCTAAAGTGAGCGATAAAGTAAATAAGGGTTCATCCTACCTGTTAGGTTAAAGTAAAGTTGAAATAATGGAACACTTTTTATACGGCCGATGACATCCTACCTTTAGCTCGGTAAGTAGTGAAAACGGGCCTTGGTTTTTTTACTTATTCCAAACGCCTTTTTAAGAAATTAAAAACTTCAAGGGCCGAAATTTCGGAAACCCGAACTAACTTTTTAAACACCTTTGGCAGATTTGCTCAACCAGTAGTCTAGTTTGATTTCGCATTGCAACTATTGAGGCTGGTTTTATTTCTTGCCCAGTGAAATAAGGGGTTTTGATTAAAACCATCAGAAAAGAAAAGATAAATTATGCATTGATATTTATTTGGTGAATCAGTTTTGCGTTGTTCCTTTGTTTTGCTTCTTTCTAAATTGTTATAAATTTGACGATATATTTTCGCTATACATACAAAGTATTTATCGCTTAATTTACACACCGGAGATAACGCTTTGACGCTTATTTGCATCCAAACGTCTGCTCTTTCTCTGCATTTTTGTGGGTTGTGTGTCATTATTCTATCGATATTGCCACGGTTAGTGTTCGGCTGAGATGGGCGAAGTCATCCCTGAGACGCGGTATCAAGCCCGTAGTACTCACATCCGTTCGTTGTCAACTATCCAATTAATTGCACAACGCATTGCAGAGAAAATTCGTTATTCGGTCGAAATAGCGGTATGTGGAATAGACTTCCAGCAGAAGTCGTCCCAGTCTACAACAATTTGGAAAAATGTAAATTAAATGTTCACGAACACCACTCTCTTTTTCCTTCTCCTCATAACCAATTGTCCTAATACCAACACATCGAATTAGGAGGGGGAAAAGTAAAAAAAAAAAAACAATTTTAATAAATTGCAATAAAAAAAATTTTCGTATTGGCATCGTCTCATCGTCTCTTATCTTATAGGCAAAATCTCAAATACAAATTCAATAAAAAAAAATGCATACAAATTATGCTAATGAAATTAAGCGGTTTTTTATAAGCTTGTAACCTTGTTTTTATAAATGTATTTCTTATTTAAAAGTACCAAAAAACATGCAAATTATAAGCGATAAATACTATATTTGCGAATTACAGTGACACCAAAAGGTGCATAATTTTATCTGCTCCCCATAAAAACGTCCTCTCAAAATACCGACTTTTTCGAATAAATCAAAGCTTAGAGGATTTACAGTAAACAGTTTGTACAAGTAACCACTAGTTTTATTAAAAAATTACTTGCTTTTGCAAAACGTTTGGCTGGATCAAACATCATTTAACAGTTTCTTAATTACATTATAAAATTATCTTCTTACAATTAATGTTTAGTTAATCAATAGAAATTGATAAAAAAAAAATAAAGCTAAAGTTTGATAAATTTACTGCTCACTAGTATCTTTCATACGGAATTTCCCGGGACAAAATTCCCGGGATCGCGTACATTTTTCAGGCAGAGCAGCTGCACAAGGGATTTTTCGGATTAGATTCTGTTAGAGATGGTGACAAAAAATATTAATAAAAAATGCTTATTCGATTCAAAAAAATAATTTGTTTAAGGAATTAAAAGTTTTTAAGGAAGTGCTAAAAAAAACTGAAAGAATCAAGAGATTTTATAATGTTCCTCTGACTATAAAGGCAAACATCCGTAGAAAGGAAACGTAAATGCTGTTGGCATTGAATTATTCTGTGGCATAAAGTGCTTGAGTCTATTTGTTTAGTTTTATATGAGAACATTTTTAAACCATAAAGGTGGCTTTTGGATTTTACTCCGAATTTAATATAATTATCAGTTCTCTGCGTTTGTCACAGATCGGAAGTATTTATTATTCCAAAAGTTATTGCACATTCAAAAATGATTACCAAAAAGTCACTTTGCTACAACTTCTTAAAAATCCTACAAAATAATTTAAATTGTGCCGAAAAGTACTATCGAAAATGAAGATATTACGGTGCCATTAAGTACTCTTTCCTTTTTGCCAGAGAAATAAAAAAGTTGAATGCATTAATAAACTTTTTTAATTGATCTTAGGATATGTTATTTGTTAAAATAAATTAATTTATATAATATTTTGCATCGATTTGTATTGAGCGGGAATTCCCGGAATCCCGGGAAATTTAAAAATAAATCCCGCTTTCCCCGGGAAATGAAAAAGTCCTGGAGAAGAAAAACTCTACTGGTCACGCTTTTTTGGATTTTTTCGTCAAATATTTCTTAGGTCTGAATGTACCCTAAGTTATTGCAATTGTTTTGAATTTTGAATTGAATTTTGAAATTGATATTTTAAAGAAATAATTTTGTGTATTAACTTTTTCTCGTCACATTGTTAATTTACCACTAAAATAGACATGTTTATGTACAAATGTACGCAAACTTTTATCAGTCAATAGTTAAAAATTCTCATATTTGTATATGGAAGGACAATAATTCCATTAAACCACCAAACATATAAATTTTTTTGCAGCATTTCTTTTTTTTCGCATATTTTGTTGTTGTTGTACTACTGGGCGTATACTGTTAGCTCGAGCATACCTTCTGCTTCCTACTAACCAGCCTCTAAGTCCAGCCTATCGAAATATGAACACCAACAATAACACAAGCATAACAATATATTACTGAATATGTACATTATTAGCAAAAGTGTTGCTGCCTGCTACAAATCCACAAGCAGTCTACAACACACAGGAGCATAAAACAAAAAATATATCTTTAGAATTCCTACTTGGAATTTGTATAAAACGCACAAATGTCACTAAAAGAAGATTTGTAAAAATGCAAAATATATTTGTTTTTGCCCAGTTTTATCACATGTTGTTGTTTGGAACGTGCTTAATAAATAATGAAGTACCTCATTACACTCCCATTTTTTTTTTTTGTGATTCACTTTTCTGTTTTTTTTTATACAGATTTAAAAATTCGTTTATATTTTTATTTCTTCTTGTTCCATTCAGTTAGTTCAAACTCGTATGGGTTACGCCTTTCCAATACTTTGAATTATAAGATCATATTTATATCCCTGATTTTTGTTAAATATTGTCTGGGCAGTTTGTTAAAAGTGTGAAGAATTTATTGCTGGTATTTAACGATTTTTTTTGCTAAGAATTTTAAGAATTTGCGGGATTATTTTAAAAGCATGTGGGTGTTTAGAATTTAAATGTTACAATTGTTTTTGGATAAAGAGCTTATTAACATTTTAAAGATAAGTAAGAATTAAATATAAAACCCTCATATTTAATTCTGAAAATAAGTATTCTGACATTAATTACTTATGAAGAAATTAATAGAAAATATATGGGAAAATTTTAATTGTCTTTGGGAGGATGAAATACCTAAAAGGGACCTCCACTTAGGCTTTGCGACTGCAAAACGTCATGTTTTGCTGTAGTGAAATAAAGTTTCTTGCTAACATATTTAAAAATATGTTCCCTAAATAAACATTTACTTAAAACAAACCATGTAGATTTGCTTAAACATCGTAGAAGACGACTTGAAAAAAAAGAGATATACAAAAACAAAAAATTCTCTCAAGATTCAGTGCGTGCGTAGTTACAACAAAAGCTATTTCTGAAGGCCGGGATTGACAATAATACACATTCACACAAAAATCTGACGAAATGTTATCCGACATAAAAAACTGTCTGCAAAATCTTGTCAATGCTACACTATCACACAAAAAGAAATCAAAATTATATCACTCAGCTACTTAACAGAAAAACTCAACACTAATCGCCTTCCTGCGTCAACGTCTTTAGAAGCACCGTCCTCTTAACGTTGCATCCCAGCTAATAGCTGAAGAATTTTGGGACTTAAAAACTGGCACCACAGGAACCCGTCCACTGAAAAAACTTTTTTCACAGATCCAATGGATTTTAACATTAATCCAATGAAAAACTACATTTAAATTCAACCTATGTAGCGCTTCATTGGACTTTCTGTCATCAAATTAATGAAACATTTCATTAACATAAAGATGAAGAGTCAAACGTTTAATTAGTTCTTTTTTCATTATTTGATTGAATTTTTTTTTTATTTAAATGAAATTTTTAATTTGTTCAGTGACATAAATTCATTACAAAATTTCAGTGTTCGAAAATAAACAGAACATTGTTTAGCGTTCGGCTAAGAATTTGTGTACTTGTAAATATTACATTATCATTGCGGTTTCCTTTATTTTTTTTTAATACATATGGTTATATTTTAATAAATAAAAACCTGTGTTTTGTTTCAATATTTAAATTCGGATAAAAACCAATAAGAAAAAGGGCAATTTCATTAAGAATTAATTCTTGATTTATGATTTCTAATAAGAAAAAAATCTTGAATTCGATCTTAAAATGAGAATTTATTCAAGATTACAATCTTACTTATGCGATCTTGAAAAAAATTAAGATTTTGTTCTTGAATTAAGAATTTTCGCATTTAACAGACTATTAAGATTGAAATGATTTGACGTAAAACCTTGATCTTAGCACGTTTTCCCCCTTAGGGCCATTATTACAACTTGCCAATAGTTAAAAGTCGGATTTTGTTGGACCGATAAATAGCTTTGCATTATTACAACTTCCATTTTTTATTGCTGTTATTTTCAATAATAATAATATTTAATAGATGAAAACATAATAAATGAAGGTTTTATAATGCAAAGCTATTTATCGGTCCGACAAAATTCGACTTTTAACTATTGGCAAGTTGTAATAATGACCCTTAGTGTAGTCGTACTGTAGACATCATTATATTTTAACGATCTATAATTTTTCTTTTTTACATTGATAAAGAAATAGCACCGACCGTAGCACGAACAGCTTGTGTGTGTGTATTGTGTATATGTTTTGTTTGTGTTAAATTATTAAGCTCGCTTTTTGTTTTTTTTTTTGTATGAGTATTTTGTTTTTGTAAAAAAATTTTGGTTTGTTTTTGCGAGCCAAAAGCACAACTGAAACGAACGAACACTAATGAGCTGAACCGAACACAATGAAGTTTGTGCTTTTTTTTAAAACCTAACGGAATTAAATGTTCTCATCTTTTTGTTAAGTTGGATAAGAACAGTATTATTTTTGGGCTTGAAGATGACAAACAGGGAAACGTTATTTTTTTTAAATGATTTGCTACACAAACACTATTAGCGTTTGTGTTTTTCACAAATCTACCGAACCGAACACTAAGAAAAGATATTGAATGTTTATTTTCGAACGCTGCTAAATTATGGGATGTAAATTTAATTTTTGGTTTTTTTCTATTTTTGCTAAAAATCTTCAAGTTATATTAATTTAATTTTGTTTTTATATTCCTGTTACATCATGCTTTATTCTACTCTCGATAGCTAAGTTTTAAAGTAAATTGAATTTAATTAATTTTTCAGACCCCGACGACCTTGTAGTGTACCCTAGATTTCTTTCCATTTAACGGGTTTGTACTACTATGTAAATTTTGTGTATATAAATTAACAATTAAAGGAAAAAGAATATGAGAATTTTCTGGTCTTATTATACCCACACCACAATAGTCGAGAAGGAATTATGTATTTGTGCCTTTAAGTTTACCGATCGAATCAGAATCATTTTTTGATTCGAATTTACGATGTCCGTCCGTACGGCTGGCTGTCCATGTAAACATTTTGCGCAAAGTACACAAATAATTGTGTAGGTAATTTAATGAAATTTGGCACCTATGTTTTAATTGGTTACAAAGACCAATTGGACCAATTGAAAATGGACAAATCGGTCCCTAATTTCACATATGATAGCCCCCATACAAGATTCTTTGCGGAATTTGGTATTTGGTTATTAAGATTAAATTTGGTCTAAACTAATGTTATTGCAATTAATATCATCTTACTAAATTTTGTCCATATGTATTTGACAATGGCTCCCATAAAAATACTACACCAGAAAACAGCTTTTAATTCCATTACGTCTCTATAAATGTTAGTACTCACATAAAAATTGGCGCAATGACTTTTGCGGTCCCATATAAGCCCTCTTCCCAAAATCACTTAAAGGAAAACAAATTTCATGTAGATGTAGAGATCTGAATATTATTCGGCACAAAGAACTTTAATATGAATCTTAAACTTAATTACATAATTTTGTTCTGGCGGGTCCATGATTGCCCATAGGGTACACTTGCAAAGATTTATTCTTATATACTGTGGTGTAGGGTAGCATATGGTCGGGCTTGATTTTTACCGTTGTTTGTTGACTAAATGTTACTAATAGGTTGTTATCGTTGTAAATTTTTTTCACAAATCTGTATGCCTTTTTTATTAATAATACATTTTTGCATTGATTTACTAAAATTTTTCATTGAAACTGTGAAGTTCATAAGTTTTTTTTTTTATTTATAAATTTTAAAATATTTTAATTAAGAGTTCATTTAGATTTTTCTTTTTAAATTCAATTTTCATTGAACTATATTAATGTCAAATTGTTTCTAGATATCCTAGAAAGTTTGGGATTAAAATCCAGAAAAATCTGTTTAGTAGGATAAATGTTATGAATCGAAATGTGGAACAACCACCCTAAAAATGTATAAATTCGTTCTATATGACTAGAAACCATACCACAAAATTTTGTAAAGATAGGTCCACAATTTTCCACAGGTCCATGCAACCTGCGCTCTTTCTTGGGGCCCAACTTCAATGTCCATGAGCTAGCTTAAGCTACTGCCAAAAATTAAAGAAAATCCTCTTAAATGCATTTAGAAAAAAATAATATGGTTTGACACATAAAATTGACATGTACTCGCACAGTTACTTATGCACATTATGGTTGGACCTTTATGTTTTTTTTTTAGTGTTCTCTAAAGTAGTTGTTTGCTTTTTTATTATCTTAGAAACTCCAATTAAGTATAACGGCTATTAACTATTAAATATAAAAACATACAAAATCCATTCATACAAATATCTAACACCTATTTTTAATAATAATTCTAATAATAAAATATGAAGAAATTAAAAGAAACAAATCAAGCTTTCATTACCAAATTGGTTTTCAAACCAACCGTCTTTCCGATCAAAGGAAAATGTTTAAAAAAAAAAGCACAGCAAAAGTTAAATAATGCATATTGTTGCATTTATAAAATGGCAACAATCATGCTCAATATTGGGCGGCTGAGCAAATGGTAAATTTCCTTCCCATACCTGCAGCATATTTAACACAATGTGCCACAAACAGAAACAACAAAAAACAAAATAAATAGAACAAACCAACACAAAATCCAAACTACAAAGTGTAAATGTTAAGAAAAATTATGCAAACTACCAACATCTCATATAAAAAAAAACCAAATCCCCCACTCGTGTAGAACAGCAAACCAACGAATCACACGTTTAAAATGAACAACAGTCAAGTCAAAACTGGCAACAGTCTGCAAAAACGCCTTTATAAAGCTTGATTACCTTGTAGCACGCCATCGCTAAAAACAATACTAAAACAACAGAGTCATCATCACCAACGCCATCAACGTCCAATACCAGTAAAGCTAAACCAAAGCTCCAAAAAAGGTAAAAGAAATCAAGAACAAACCATAAATGGATACAAAATGCAATCAAGAAGCACCACAATGGCCGCCGCCAACTGTGCTCAGTTAGTTGTCTTGTGCTAATGCGTTGCACTGTGACTGTGTTTCGTTTAGAATGAATTTCTTAGCAAATATTGTTGCAACATTTATGTGTTTGCTGTTTTTAAGCTACACCACAGACACGCTAATACGAGTTAGTTTTAGATTGGTATTTCTGGTTTTCTTCCTCTTTTCTGTGCTAAAAAACAATTTAATTTTCTCTAATTTTGCACTCTCCAAATAATGGCGCATTATTTAGTTGCTGTAGTTTTTTCTTCCTTCTTGTTTTTTTTTTTTTGTTTATTAACAAACATGCAATGCCACTATTATTGCAACCGTCATAAATTAAGAAAAAAAATTTAAACTGGTTACAATGGCCATTCAGTATTCGGTGTATAAATGTATAAAAGAGCCCATAGATATGTATGTATGCATGCATTATCAACATACATTGGGTATCAAAGTAATTATTATGTGGACTGATGTTGTTGAACGACTTCTGTTGTTACTCTTTAAGTTGCTACTTGTTCATCCTGATAACAATTCTTGCCTCATCTTCCTTTATTCCAGACCCACTGGAAATTAAATACGTATCTACGTGACAATTCAAAAATTATGTAACGTCATTCAAATTTCCAGCGAAAGTTTGATTTGAATATAAAAAAAAATAGTTTTTTTCCTGTGATTCCCATACCTAGAATTGCTGGAACATGTCCTCGTTTGTAACGATTTCAAAACTAATCCTCTGGGGTACTGGAAGTATGTATGAACATGGAGCAGGTTAAAGACTACTCCGTTGTAATGCAAAGGTGGGTTATATGGTGCTGCCCTAGGACATCGCAATGTTAAATCTGCCATGTTTTTTTCAATACATTTGGGTTACCTTTTAACTAGTCCTAGTCCCTAATGGGCAATATTTTACTAGTCGTATTATTTGCAGGGAAAAATTGAAGTCGTATCATCGTTATTTGAAATTTTTCTAAACTATAATACTTTTTATTTGATCAGGGTTTCATTTTAACAAAAGTATTTTAATGCGTGACAGTGGGAACACAAACTGTAATGATTAATTAGATTTTTGGACAATCGCAGCAAAATTCATTAGATTTCTATCTCATAAAGTATAATGTAATACGTAAGACTTGTGTGATGGTGTAAAGTACGCTTTAGTAACTTTAAATTAGTAGTGTAATTTGTTACTAATTTAATTACAAATTTATAAAGCGTTACAAATTCATAATATAAGTCTAAGTTCGTTTTTAACCAACGAAAAGCTTAAATTTTAAAATATTATAAATTAGTTACTACAAACGCCAAATCGGTTTATTCGGTATTATTCGAATAACCACAGCCACCCTCTGTTATGTTAAAAACTCACAAATATTCACAAGAAAAAGACATTTCAAAAAAAATTTTACATTTGAAGAGTCACAACTTTTCCTTTACTACGAAGAAGGTTTATAAGGGTTTGTATAGGATTACGGTTACAACAAAACATTTAGTGTATAAAGCTGATCGTTATATTCACCAATATTTATATGCGGCGAACCAAGCGATTTCTGTGTCAAAAATGTATTGCTTCTTCTGTAAGTGCGATGGTAAGCGAAACTTTTCCGTTTCTCCCTTACAAACGTGCTACGCTGGAAGCTCCATGTTTTTACTTATTGCGCTTGTAAGTACATAAACTATTACTAAGAAAAAGAGAACAATTCTAAGTTTGGATCGTTATGTTTCTAGAAATGATAAAGATCAGAACTCTTACATCTAAAAAAGAAATAGTTTGGTCTGATTTCTAGCCTGGTTCCTGTTCTATGGGTAGTAAAACCTATGATCACGAAATACTCAGTAAAATATTTCAAAAGGCTTGAATTTCCCCCAAATCCTTTAGCTCTAAATATTTAAGGAGCAAAATAAACCACACAAATTGCTTGACAAATTTTACGTTTGTACAAATATTTGTGTTGATCATTGGGGTGTTTGCTGTTCGAGCAAACATTTGAAGCATGTTTGTAGAAATATTAAAAAATAGAAATACGTTGCAGATATTTGTTAAACTTTTTGTGGTTTCTAGCGCTTAATCTAATCGTTTGAGTGGAAACTTTGCACAGTGAAGACGTTAAAGAAAAGGCATAAAATTATTTTTAGTCGTAAATTCTAATTTTTTTTTAAGCCGCATTGTTCAAAGCATTCTTTACTCCAAATTATTTTCCATTATTTAATATGTCTACTCTGTTTTAAACAAATAGCGAACAAAATTGCCACATACAAAGTTGTCTAAGGACGTACCAACAATTTGTTTGACACATCTGTGGAATATTTCCTATTGGGGTGTTACTTTATATGTACTTTATAATTATACGAATAATAATGTCCGCCATCAGCACGTACTGACATTTTTTCTGTTCACTTTTGTGAACATCAACAACATAATTTCACTTGCGCTTCTTTATCTGAACAAAATAATCATCACACACATGCTTCTGATATCGTTGAGCTCTTACGATTTATTTGCAAGATATAGATCTATTTTATAAAGCAATAACAAATTAACTGCTTGATATAATTTATATTATTAATTGTTTGGTTTTTAATCAACGAAACTTCACAGTTGGTCATATTTACTTCAATTTGGTTAAATTGATATAGAAAACAACAATATGTTAAAAAACAATCATAACAGTTACGCTGTTTTGCAAAGTAATTGATTCTGTAATGCGAACTGTAAGCTAGTTCAGTCTTAATGGCAAAGAATGGTTTAGAATATTACACTAGACAAAAAACCAAGTGGAGTTTTTTAAATTTCTACGATTAATACCCACGTCTCCTTAAAGCACAAGCCTCTAATCTCAATTCAAATACAATCTAAACATGCACAAAAACGACTGCAATAAAAAGTTTAAAAAAAATTAGTAACAAATATTATTTCCGTTTACATTTCTATAACAAATAATTTATTTAATTTGCCACTACCCATAATTGGAACATTTCGATAATAATAAGAAGAGAAAAAAAAATAATAAATAAATAAATGCACAGAGCAAAA
The DNA here is from genome assembly GCA_949318255.1 of Pollenia labialis. Taxonomy (NCBI): domain Eukaryota; kingdom Metazoa; phylum Arthropoda; class Insecta; order Diptera; family Polleniidae; genus Pollenia; species Pollenia labialis. The sequence goes on from OX439142.1 coordinate 122,759,151, forward strand.
CGAAAAAAAATTACAAATTAATGCAATTGCAGGCTAAAATCATGCAATAAAAAAGAAGCTACAATTGAAAAAAAAGGCAGAATTATGAATAATTTGAGGAAACAAAAGAAAGAATATTTAAAGAAATGTTTGCTGTTGTGTGTGCTGACTTTTGAGAAAGAGAAGGAAAGTCTTATACGAAAATGGTTAGGAAAGTGTATTTACGTTTTCAAGCACGAAACAAAATGGCGGCTTTTAAGTTGAATTTTTATTTTTTACCTTTTTATTTATTTGTAAAATAATTTATGCAGTAAACGAAAAAACAAAAATAATGATAATAAAGTTAATTAACAGGAAAAAATAAAAAAACAAGAAAGTCAAGTGGAAGAAAAAAATTAAATTGCATTTTTCATGTTTTTGAGATTGTGCATAAAAAAAGCTACCGGTTTACAGTGGTGCAATTCGACGAAAATATGGACAAACTTTGTTGGCGGTACAGCAGATTTTGTCAAAACTGTTACACAAAAGAAATTACTTCGCTCTTTTTAATATATATATTTTAACAGTCCGCTATCAGACGCAGCTCCAGACTTCGTTTTGACAAAAGGTGTTACATTTTAAATCTCGTATTCTCTAAATTATTTAAGCAATCAAAGCCTTAAATCACTATTAATAAAACTCACAATCAGTGCTTCCAGAAGTAGAGAAAAATTTTCACATGATAGTTTTTACTTCGCTTAAGTAGTAGCAAAGGGCAAATCGGTCAGATTTTCTAATTTCTTAAAATTGTAATTAGTTAATTCCAAAAATAAATACTTTAAATTTTGTGTCTGCATCCTCATTTTTTTTTAATTAGAAATCAGTATTATGAATCAATTAAATTTATTATTTCGAAAAAAATCTTTCACTGTTATTTCTAACATGTTTTCATCTGAAGAAGTAAACTGCAATATCCCTAAAGGCATCGAATTTATTGCCATACGTATAAAACTCCATAACAGCATAATATTTATGACCTGTTCCTACATCCCACCAAGCCAAAATAATAATCAACTTATTTACACAGAGCATGCTTCGCTTATTAAATCAGTAGTATCACTAGCCGCCCCAAGTGACCCTATTCTTGCTTTTGGTGATTTTAACTTACCAAATGTTATATGGAAATTTGTACCTGACTCTTATATGTATACTCCTATAAAAGCCGCTGACTGGGTGTTCGAATTTTTGAATAGCTTATATGATCTATGCCTTTTTCAAGTAAACGGAGTTTACAATTTGTATGGTAAATTACTAGATCTGGTTTTTGTAAATGAACCAGCCGATTGTTCCTTGCGGCGCGCAGATCCAATTACAGCACCCGAGGATCGCTTTCATCCTACTCTAGATATCAGCCTTAATGTTCCATTTAAAAGTAACGCATACTCAACAAATCAACACGAAAAGGTTTTCTGTTTCAAAAAATGTAACTACGATGACTTAAAACATCTTTTATATAATACAAATTGGCACGATCTTCTATCAATTCCTTGTTATACTCCAGCAGCTATTGATTCCATGATAGCAAAATTTTATGAAACTTTATCAAATTTTTTTAATGAATGTGTTCCCAAATTAGCAATGCGTACAAAATCTGGTCCTCCGTGGTGCACAAAAGAATTATCCAGACTTAAAAACATAAAAAATAAACGCTTTAAAAAATATAAAATAACCGGCTTGCTGGGTGATTATAGCAGATTTGCGATTTCACGTGCTGAATATAACTTATTAAACACAAAGCTGTACAAAAACTATTTATCTAATATGAAACAAAATTTTAACTGTGACCCGAAATCTTTTTATAAATTTGTTAATTCTAAAAAGAAATCTGGTGGCTTCCCAAAAACAATGAAGTACGGAGCTAACGAATCTAGTGACGATCAGATAATAAGTAACCTGTTTGCTGATTTTTTTTCCACCACTTACTCTGATTTCCAATATGATTTAAACGATTACCCACATCCAATTGCATGCCACCAAATGATACATTTCTATCCAATCCACACAAACCAGATTTTAGACTCCTTAAAATCTGTTAAGTCCTCATACCACATGGGTCCTGATGGTGTTCCAAGTTGTGTTCTGAAGAATTGCGCACATGCAATAGCTACTCCATTAAGCATAATATTTAATTTATCCTTAAAATATGGTTACTTTCCTCAGTTGTGGAAAGACTCATTCATTATTCCGCTATTTAAATCTGGCAGTAAGTCATGTGTCACAAACTATAGAGGCATAGCAAAGTTAAGTGCAATCCCTAAACTTTTTGAAAAGTGTGTTACCGACAATCTCCTTCATCAAATCTCGTCCCTACTATCTTCCTGTCAACATGGTTTTAGAAAAGGTCGTTCACCAATTACTAATCTCATGCAGCTGACTACTATAGTAAATCGTGGATTTATTAAAAGGAAATTTACAGATTGTATCTACACGGACTTTAGTAAAGCTTTTGATAAAGTCAATCATAAATTACTTCTGATAAAGCTTCATGCTATGGGCTTTACACTCGGGAGTTTAAATTGGATTCAATCATATTTAACAAACCGAAAACAAAATGTTGTTTTCAATAATACTACATCAAAAAACATTATCGTAAGTTCTGGAGTGCCCCAAGGAAGCCATATTGGTCCAATTTTATTTTCCTTATTCATCAATGACTTGCCGTGCGTAATTAAATACTGTAACGTCTTAATGTATGCTGATGATGTGAAGATATTTCATAGTTATGACAATAACATTGACAAAAATTTGCTGCAACATGATTTGGATGAACTATTTCAATGGCGCGTGCTTAATTTAATGGAACTCAATTTAAACAAATGTAAACATATGCGTTTTTCAAGAAACGATAACACTTTATTTAACTTTTCACTGGGTGGACATCAACTTGAACTGGTTAAGGAAATCTCAGATCTTGGAATACTTTTAGATCCTAAATTAAATCTTAAGAAACACATATATATGATGGTAAACAAAGCTCGAGGTATGTTAGCTTTTATAAAACGATGGGCTAAGGAGTTTACTGAACCAATCATTACTAAGCGGTTATATACATCTTTAGTCAGACCAATCTTGGAATATGGATCTGTTATTTGGGATCCGAGTGCGGATTATCTGAAAAACATTATTGAATCAGTCCAAAAACAATTCCTTCTTTTTTGCTTGGGTAATTCAACATGGAATCCTAACGTCATTATTCCTCCTTATACTACAAGGCTTGCATTTATAAAATTACCAACGTTGGAGAGTAGAAGAACTATGCTTAGCGTTTCATTTTTATTCAACCTAATAAATGGTGCAGTCTGTTCTGACTTCCTACTCAGCAACATAAATTTTAATGTACCTCATCGATCAACTCGTTTCTACATTCCAATATATTTACAAGTTTTACAAACTAATTATGCTAATTCTGATCCTCTAAGAAAATTATGTAAACATTATAATGATTTTTATTTTCTTATTGATTTTTCTGTTAATGTTAATGTCATTAAACGTTATATTATTATGCAACTAAATCAGTGTAATTAAATGGATGTCTATATCCTTTTTTTTATTATTATTATTTTGTATATATTATGTAAAAATTTTTTATAATTGGTCTGTAAGGATTTATTCCGTAGACCTTAAATAATAAATAAATAAAAAAATTGTTGTTGTTTTTGTTTAAACTTTGATTTTGTTTAGTAAAACTGTTGCTTATAATTCTTATTCGCTTAACAGTTGTATATGTCTAATATCTTAAGTTTTTCTAAAATCTTTGGGTAAAGTTTCCTGACGATCTGGCTTAAGCAACCAGTGAAATGCGCATTTCACCTTTAACAATAATGTTCAGTGTTTTTATCAAAAATAAAAATTGGGAATTAAGTACGACAAACAAAATCTATGTATATAAAATTTTTTGTATAGAAACTTGGATTTATGTAGGAAAAAACTTTTTTTAAGTGTCGGAAAATGTGGATTTCTTTATAAACTGGGTCGGTCTAAAAAAAAAACTTTCTGGAAACACTGCTCATTACAAATCCGTGGTCTTACAAAGCTGGAAATGAATTTTCGCAAAACGTAGAAGGTAATACAAGTTAATAGATATAACAAAAATCTGATGAGTGCTGTCGAAAAACAAAACTGTTAGTTTTGCCAATTAAGGCATTTAGTTGTTAGTCATTCAAAAGTAAATTTAGTATTTTTGTTTAGCAAAATTTCCTTCAAGTTTTTTTATTTTTGGACCAATAAATGTGATAAATGCTGTGATAAAATTTATGTAATGTAGAATTTTTCTTTATGCAAGGAAGTAGCATGATAATATTCAAAAATGTTTGGGAGTGGCAAAAAACTGACGTCAAAAACATGTACCCATGTTCTGTAACTTTAGTGAGAACTTCTCGCATCGAAAAGATGTGAAACAAAATATTCCATCGTTTCTCGAAAACTATCAAAAGAGATTACGTCGTTACGTTATAAATGGCAAAACATTACACCCGAAGCCGCTGTGACATTGCAGACGTTGAGCACGTCATTTTTTAACGACGGCGGCGAAAATACAACCGTCGGCTATACCAAATAATGTTAAGTGCGACTTTAATGTTTGTTGTTTGCAAACGAGCTTTGAAAAAATTCGTATATTTTGTAAAAATGTTAAAAGCAAAATAATTTAACAATGGAAAAATGTGCCAAGATCAAAATGTTATTATTATTATTCTTTGCATTTTAATTGTTTTTTAGTGTTAACATTTTTTCTCGCCCCATTATTATTCGTGAGTCTTTTGACAGTTCAAAGCGAGAACTTTTCTCACAAAAATGTTACAGACACACTTTTTCTGTAAATTAGCGAGTAATTTCCTTACGTGACAGCTAGTACTCGCCAAAAAAGTTAAAGACACAGTTTAGTAAGAAAAACAGCTGTTTGTTTCAATTTATGGCATTTTTGTTTCATTTCTCGTCGCGAGAGTTATAGAACATGGGCAATGGTTGTAATTTATTAATCAAATTGAGTACCACAAATGTTAAAAAAGACGGCGACGCAATGAAAATGTTTATCGTCGCTTTAGATTTGTGAACTGGTTTATGACAACAATTTAGATAAATTTATTGTTGTGACTGTTTATGACTTAATGTGCAATAAGTATATTTTAATAGCCTTCACCATAGCTGGAAAAGGGAATATTTAATGGTGTTTTCTTTACTACAAAAAAATGTGCCTTTTTTAAAAAAAAAATTCAATTTGGAGTCTTTTTCTTAAAAATTTTGCTCCAAAAAGGGTGACTTGTTTTATTCTAAAAAAAACTCATGCTTTTCGCGAGGAGACACCAAATTGCATTTTTTTTTTTAAAAAAGGCACATTTTTTTGCAGAAAAGAAAACACTATTAGTTTGGCATTCTGTTTGTAATTTCTACAATATTGATGTGGGACCCTACAAAATATAATCTGGATCCTTATGAGTAGCAAAGTTAATTTACCGATGTCCGGCTGTCCGTATGAATGATGAAATGGGTTTTCTGAAGATCCTAGAAATTATGGGGCCTAGATTGTTTTAAATTTATGTCACAAATACTTTGCTAAAGTTTGCTGCTGTAGCTAGATCGGTCGATAAGAGACTGAGACATGTGCAAAAAACACGATTGCCTAAAATTTTTTTTAAATCTCATGTTGTTGTTGTTTTTTTTACCCATCACTGAAAGCAACTTTTTTGACGATGTCGTCTGTATTTCTGAGTGTCTGGGCGTGGCACTTCCCATCCAAAGACATGATCGATTTCTGTATACCTGGAGAACGGCAAGTGTCAAATCAGTTACGATCATATCGGTTATCAATACACAACATCTGGCAAAATATGAACTGGATTGGAAAACTGTGCGTGGCACAAAATGAATTTACTAATATTTAAATAACGGTATTTATACAACTTTCTGTTCTTACCCCGCTATGTTTAAGGGTATATAATAGGGTGTTCAGTCGATTAATCGAACAATTTTAGACGATTAATTGTTCGAATAATTAAAAATAATTAATTTCGATTAGAGGATTAATCGAAGAATTCATAACGATTAATCGAATGACAATAATATATAGTATTTCTGTTAACTGTATAATTTTGTTAATGTTTTAAGTCGAAGTTTATGTTTAAGTTCGAATTAAAAAAAGACAGTCATGTTTAGTAAGTAATTCAGCTTACATTTTTGTTACATTTTTTTATAATTCAAAGATTTATATTAATTAATCGGGCATGTTCTAGAAATCAAAATGAAGTGAGATTGAAATGGAACTATAATTTGAATTCAATTGCCATTTACAAAATGGCCGTAGTTTTTCTTAATTTCATTTCAAAAAAAAGGAAGCAACATATGAATGAATTAAAAATGATAATTACAGTAAATTTCGAACCATCAGTATCACTGGTTAAATATTGATATTAGACTGTTGGCTGGCAGGCACCGCAGTGGTGCAGAGGTTAGAACTCAAAGAATTCTGATGAAAGAATGTGGTGATTCTTGAAACATGTAAATTCAAACCAGGTTCGAGCCCCAGCTCAGCCAAGAAAATGATCAAATAATTTTAATAAAATTCCAAGTTGTAAAAATTCCTTCCTTCAGTAAAAATAATTTAATGAAAATTAAATTTGATGAACTCAAGCCTAACTAAAAAAAATTATCAAAATTATTTTTATTTATTTAAAAAATTCAAATTGATTACAAGCCTATTTTAAGTGTTGTTCTTACAAAAATAATAGATACTTAAAGAATGAAGAAGATAAAATGGAATATTATTATGAACTTTCATTACAGGGTCGTTTATAAAATTTGCCCGATTTTAAATCCACTTCATTTCGATTTCTAGAACACGCCCGTATTTTTAATCAAAATAGCTCATGCGTTCCTCTCTTTAGAATGAGTTTGGGTTACAAATATCTTACGAAGGATTAATCTAATAACGCTTACTGTAGTAGGTGTCCAAAAATGTCTTAACGTAAATGTTCTTCAACAACTTTACTAAATTACCACTCTGTCACTATGTAGACTATAACATACCATAGTACATACTTGAAGAAATACTCCACCAACAAAATCAAAAGGGGCTACAAGTGGTCTAATAAATAAATATTTAAAACAAGTTACTTCGATCGGTTCTCTAGAGGAAATTATTTGCAGAAGCATAGTCGAGAATGGAATGTCCATTAAAAGTTTCAACAAATCCAGTTATATTGACTCTTAAAATCTAAGTGCCCGAAAGTGAAGCAAATATTTGGAGCTAAATTGACAAGATTTATTTAAAAAAGGATGTTAATATACTTAAGAATGTACTTATTTTTTCTAAAATTATCGAAAAAATTATCGTAATATATAAAATTTCTGATTTTAGAAATATTCGATTAATCGATTAATTTTAAAATTTTAATCGTTTAATCGAATAAGTTAAAAATGCCAAATATCGATTTATCGTTTAATCAAAAATAATATCTCGCAAGTGTTGGCCATTTTCTGCTTTGCAAATTCGTGCTCTTTCTAACACATTTGCCATAACCCCCGTGTTCATATTAATAAAAATTAGGACCAATTATTTTTTCCGATGAAACACCGCACCAAACCGTACACTTAGGTGTATGTACTTCTCGCTGTTGAACTACTCTCGGATTTGCCGTTGCCCATATCCTGCAATTTTGCTTATTAACGAACCCACTTAATTGGAAATGGGTTTCGTCGATCATAATTAAATTATGAAAAAAATTATGATTTAATAAAGCTCTACAAATTGGGCACGATATTTCCCTAATTTTGTTAATAAGTCCAAATTTGGCAATAGCAGTTCGATCATCAAAGATTCCAAAAAAGATACCATTATAGGCGTTAACGGCAAAAAATCGTAAATGTGGTAAGAAATTAAGTTAAGAGAACTGAAGACTTAACAGAAAAAGTACCAAAGATAATCTTAAGACCGTTTGTCTTCCCGACGGGACTCAGAACCGAGATTTTGTTTTAATATTATTAAGCTTCCAAGCTATTGGGGCCAGTCATCAACAAGTGAAAATGCCCTTATTGAATCAACGAATTGGGTAATTGAAATTTATCGATTTATTAAACTAAAAAATTAAACTTCCTTGACGTTTATTTTTTCAGAAAGATTTATGAAAGACCAAAACCCCTGGACGTTATATCGCGAAGATGAAGAAATACATAAAAAGATAAGATCAGTGATTTTCAAATAGATTCACACGAATAAGAAATTTATAGTGAAACCAAAAGATTTCAAGGTGTATTGATAAAAACAAACAAAGTTATTTTAGTCCAAATAACCCACAATGCAGCCATTTAACAAAAAAACAACTTGTAACATTTTGTGCTTTGGTTACCGGACCGCATTTGTACATTTATCTCGTAATTTTTTTTCTTTTTCAAACTCTTTTCATTTTAGTTTGGTTTTTTTTTTTGACCATTTTCTTGGCGTACCAGGGCACTAAAAGAAACCAACAAACTCGTATGTGAGAGTTTGTGTGTCTGTCAGTTTCTTAATTTTTTCGCCAGCCATTTTTGTACGTTAATGTTTTTGTTGCTGCAATTTTTATTTAATGGTGGCTACTTTTAGCATCCGTTCTGCATTCATTTGCGTTTTTCGCCAACATTGCAATTGTAAGTTGTTGCTGCTGCCGGTATTTTGCAGTAGTTGCTATTTTTTTTAAGTTTTATACCTGCAATTATGCTTTGTTGTTGTTTAAGTTTTTTTTTTGTAGTTTTAACTTAATAATTTGCAGTTGCAATAAATGGATTTAATGAATGCAGTCCCATTAAATTTTTTTTTTTTTCAATATCGTTTTTTGTTTTTGTGGTTTCTATCCTTTGGAAATTGTATTGAATTGTATATGATTTAATTTGTTAAGATTTAGAAACAAATTTAGTTACGCATTTTTTACCTTAAGGGGGTTTTTTTAACCAGTAGTTTAGTTTTATTTTGAAATCACCGCAACATAATGAAGTATTAAATTTAATCTAAATTGAAATGGGACATCAGTATAAACATATTTAATATTAATTAATTTACATTGAAAAAAAGTGTCGATATATAAAAAAAAGCCATAACCATTTCATGTTGTAAAATTCCTTTCTTCATAAAAATAATTCAATGAAAATTAAATTTAATAAACTTTAGCCTGATTAAAATGTCAAAATTTGGATTCAAAAACCATAAACAGTTCAATAAAATAACCACAATCCTTCTTATTGTTAAACCATAAATGTTTATAAGTATTGTAAATCAAGCACTAGTCGAAGGGTAATCTCCTTGTCGCTGGCTGTTTTAACAGGCGTTTAGCTGATAGGAGTCCATGCGAATCAACATGGTTTATCATTTAATACACATTGTCGCAGTTACCACGTTCCTTCGAAAGAGAAATAACTGTTTCACTCTATCTTTTACCTTTTCTGCACTATCAATCAATATAAAGAGGTTCCTGGGCGACTACATGCTTCCCAATATCCCGGCGCTAACGGAAATAAGAGTATGTATTTCTTTTCTAATCTTAAGAAAATTTAAGTTTTATTAAAGTTTTTTTTGTATAGAATTACAGATTTGCATCAACGTTTGTAATAAATTTTTTGGCGGTGCGCAAAATGACCCCAGGAAATATGGCCCCAAAAACAAAGTGAAGAACGGTTTCAAAATTTTACATGTGACACAACAACACGCAATTTTGGGGTAATTTTTTGGTTTTTTTGGGAATATTTTTCATTTTTTCGTTAGGGTGTTTTTGCATTTTAAGTGGAATGAAAAATGACCCCAATATCAAGGAATGTTAAATGACCCCAAATAGAATCACAATTTCTACTTTTTCGTTTACTAATAAAAAAAAATGCGAATTTTCTGAAATGAAAAATCAAATGTAAAAGTTTCTAAGGACAGCATAAAAAACCCAAATTCTTATACCAAAGTGGAGAAAATCGTTGCCGGTTATGCAGAGATGCTTAAGTTAGCGATTCCGTTGTTTGTTATACCATAGAGCAAAAAATCCTTGCGCCCGGCCGAAGGCCTCTTATTACTCAAATTGATACTATTCTGTTTTGTGACGTTCACGTCGCATAATGGGGTCAATTTAAAAAAAAAAAATTATAAATCTGAATCTCCCAAACAACTGGTCGGAGTGCAATATGATATGAAATTTAGGTTGTGGCCACCCTGTGTAAATCAAAGGTGAGATACAGGTTGTCAAAGTTGACCACCTCTGGTTATGTAAACTTTGCAAACCTTGTAACTTGTGCAAGTATTGACAGATTTCAATGAATGAAACTTTGTAGTTAGCCAGTAGGAAGACAAAGAAATTCCAGTTTATTTCGCTAAGTTATTTCTTATAGTTTTAAAAATAATTCAGTTAAAATTTTGAACCGTTTTTTACCACTTTTTTAGCTTGACTTTATTTTGTGTTTTGCAAATATGTTCGGCAATAAAGGTCCAATTATTTTTATAAAGAACATTCTCTTATTTCTATTCTTATATTTTGCAACCGGACTTAAATTTAGATAGAATATAAGAACATACATTATTACCTATATATTGGTATTTTTTTTTATTTATTTATTTGATTAAATCTATGGACATTAATCCTTACAGACTACTATATATTACAAGATTATTAACGAAAAAATTTTGTTTAGACATATTAAGTATTTAAAAACAGGATAATATTGCGTTTAATTACTTTTACATTAATAGAAAAATCGATTAAGCTATACAATTCATTGAAATTTTTGCATATTCTCCTCAAATGATCAGCATCAGCATAATTTGTTTGAACAACAGGAAGGTACAGAGGAATCAGGTGTCGGGTAAAACGTCGTGGATTATTAAAATGTATGTTACGAAGAAGGAAGTCGGAGAGGACATCGCCATTAATCAAATTAATTAGAAATGCAACATTTTGCATAGTCCTTCGGCTTTTTAAGGTAGGTAGTTTAATTAATGATAACCTCGCAGTATACGAAGGAAGATTCCCAGCATAACGACCAAATGAGCTCCTCAGGCAGAATAAGAGAAACTGCCTTTGAACAGATTCTATTCGGTCTATGTGCATATTAATTTCAGGATCCCAGACAATAGACCCATACTCCAAAATTGGTCTTACTAGGGATGTGTATAGTTGTCTCGTAACATTGGCATCAGTAAACTCTTTAGACCATCGTTTAATATAAGCAAGCACACCGAGAGCTTTATTTATCGTCATTGTTATATGCTTGCAGAAATCTAAAAAGATCTAGAAATTCTCCAACTAACTCTAGTTGATACCCGTCCAGGAAATAGTGTATCATTGAAGTGCAATTTCTAGAAAATCGCATGTGCTTGCATTTTTTTAAGTTTAGCTCCATTTGGTTATATTTACACCATGCGTAAAAACTATTTAAATCCTGCTGCAAAAACGCCCCATCTGAAGATAATTTGTAGCTGAGAAACATCTTAACATCATCAGCGTACATTAAAATATTACAATGCTTCATTACAAGCGGCAAATCGTTTATGAAAAGCGAAAATAGGTATATAATATGTCTATAAAGTCCGTTTCAAATAGTAAATAAAATGGCGACAACGAAGTCTACTCATGTCAAATTTTTCAATACAGTCCCAGAGAGTCACTTCAAGTGGGGTAAAATTAAAAAATAAAATTCCCCACTGCTCCTACGATGCTCCAACGAGCCAAATGTATGACCGACCCCATATTATTTTTCATTGCCCATTATTTGTTTCTAACATACTTCCCCGTTATTATTATTCCTTTTCTTAACAAAATCCATCTGCGCCCCTTTAAGAATACATAATGTTGCAATCCGACCAGACGTTTAGAATACCCAAACTGCGTTGTCTACGTCTATTGTTTATGCGCTCAGTAATTATAATTTTTCCACTTGTAACATAGTACGTTTTTTTTCACCCATGGCATATTGCGTTTTCAAAGGAAGAAAATGTTATGGTTAGCTTAAAACCAAATAATTATTTGGGGCATTCACAAGGTGAACATCATGTTATATTGTCATAATGTTCTAACATTTTACAATACTAATAATTGTTAAAGCTAAGGCACGAGCTCTATGTTTGCATTTGTCCTTCAAGTTGTGCTAAAAAGGTCAACAAGTAAAAGAAAGACAAAAAAATGAAAAAACAAAAAAAATATATGTACTTTGAACTTCAAGAAGAATTCTTGACAAAAGTACGAAAAAAGAGAAGTAAAGGAATAACATGTTAAAATAAATTAAAATAGATAATCATTCAAAAGCAAATTTCGATCTACCAAAAGGTTGAATACAATTTGGTTTAAGGATTGATGTTTGACTAATGACGTCAGCAGTCGTCGATGGCTGCGAGTGTTAAACGGCAAGCCCTCTGAAGAGATTGAGTGGTTGCAATCGAAACATGTCAGGGTAACCTGTCCGTAAACACCTGGGTTCGAGCCCAGATTGAGTCAAGAATGAAAAATTATCAATAAAAATTTTAATTAATTTTCATGTTGTAAAATTCCTTTCTTCATAAAAATAATTTAATGAAAATTAAATTTAATGAACTTAAGCCTAATTAAAAATATTAAAAATTTGGATTAAAAACCATAAATAGTTCAATAAAATAACCACAATACTAATATTTTACAATAGTTTAAAAAAATTCTTGTTGTTTTGTAAACAAAAAGTGTCTTAAATGAATAGAACTTTGCTTGGTATGTTTATTGTGCTGTCGTAATTAATCAGAAAAGAACTGCGCTGAGCGGCTGAGCCGAACCGCATTAGTTTTTGTAGCCGTCGCCGTTGATGGTATAGTTTTTTCCGGCTAACATCCGAATTGAACCTGCGGCTAGCAATTTTTGCAACAAAATACTTGCGGCGTCAAATTAGATCGGCTTAGGATTCTGATGTTTAGTAAACAAACAAAATAAAATTTATTTGTGGTTTGCGTCTGAAAAATGGAAAATAGTCAGGAAAGATCTAATATAATGTATTAGGCCCAGGCCCACGATGTCGACAAGAACAATTCTTTCGCATATTAATATTGAAAACAATAATAAAAAACTAAAATTTGTTTTTGTTTTCAATACAAATATACGAAAGAAATGTTCTTGTCGACATCGTGGGCCTGGGCCTTAATTCATGGATAAGAATTAAAAAATATTTTTATTTTTGGTAAATATTTATTTTTTATATTTGTTTTAAATCAACTGACTTAAATTCAAAATAGCACACTTAATTATGAGGGGTTGTTCACAACAGTCGTATATATTCATGTTATTATTTTAAGACTTATGACTTTATGACACCTTGTGAATCCCCCAATTGTTATTATTCTTCGAAGTCAACCGTAAAATGGTTGTGGCTTCTTTGCCGGCAATAAAAATATGATTAAAGGAACCATAATATGTTTAAACATTTTTCGTAAAAAAAAAGCTTTGTTTGAGGTGACCATATAAAAAAATTTGTTTTCTTTGCGTCTATACTTGGCTAAAAAAAAAACAAATAACTTAAGTGCTATTTTTTTTTTAAAAATCAGTATAAATTTTCCTAATTATTTGAATAATAGAAATATCGTTCATGTTTTTCTATTACTTATTATAGAACCTATTAAAATAAAATCGGAAATTGGTTAACTTTTCAGATTCTAATGCTGTAATTTATAAGATATTATGTCTTGTTGTGTTAGAAAATCATATTTAATAAATACAAATACAAATACAAATTGAACATTTATTAAAAAATCCATCGATCGATGTGCGAGTCTTTCAAATGATTTATAAATGTGGATCTTATATTTACCTAATAAATGCTCATTAATTTAAAACGGTCAAGCCCAAAAAATTTTCATTTTATTTAATTCATCATTAAGAAAATTCATAAAGTTCATATAAAAAAAAACAATAACAATAAATATATTTAATAATATAAGTGAGCGGAACCTTTATTTGGGCAAAAATAACGAACACCTTTTAAATAAAATTCAAATACAGCGCACAAAAATATTTTTACAAAAGGAAAAAAAAAAAAGGTCCAATGTGTAAAAACTTCGAAGAAACGTTACAAAAATTGTAGCCATGAAATGAAAACAATTTAACAAAAAAAAAATGAATTATAAAAAATATGAATGAAGTATAAAAAAAAACTTAAAAAAGAAGGCGTTAACCGCCTCCTAATACGGTTGTCATGCTACATTCTCCATTCAGCCTAAAACACAACACCCTGAGTACATTTTAGTTGTTAAGGGTGCAAAACAACCATTGAGAGAATCTAAAAAAACGCGTAATAATTTTTATTAATATCAAAAATAAAAAAATGCATGAATGAATAAAAATGAAATAAAAAAATATTAACGAACAACCCCTTAAAAGTTATTTTGAAAAACTCAAACTATTGCAGCCAACCAAATTCTGAAATTTCTTTTAGTGAGAACAAAAAAATAAGAAACCATCACCATCTAATTCCATGTGATAATTACACAGGAAATAAGAAAATTTTAGAAAAACCAAAAAAAAAATATGAAAATATTTAAATTTCAAAAATATGTTTTGAAGACTTCCTTTTGTAAAAGAATAAAATTTATTTTATTTAATTTCTTTTTTTTATCAGACATGTCTGTTGCATTCATTGTGTGAATAAATGAATGGATGGTATTCATCTTAAAAATGTGAGTACATGAATGTTGCATGAGGTACTCGAGAGGCAGCTGTAATTGAAACCAAAAGGTGTTAAACATTAACACGTGTTTGAAAAAGGATTTTATTTTTTTTTATAGTTTTAATAAAAAACAGCAATTGAAAACAATTATCGAACAATAAAATTTACAATTATAAGAACTAAAAGAGATTTTTTGGTTAAAGAAAATTTATTAATCATATTTTGTTCTACTTCCTAATGGGATATGTTGTTATTTCTCCTTAGAATTTATATTAAGTGCATTTCACAGTTTGACTCGTATCAGTAGAGCTGCATGCATTTCAACAAATGTCGCGCAAGATTTAAAGGGAAAAGTTTTTTTTAGGTCAATTGAGGTAAACAAAAAATCAGTTCAATGTAGTTTTTAACACTTTTTGTTTAACTTAAACTTATATACATACTCCTAATTTTCCCAATACCAAATGAATTTTGATTTTGAAGTGAAGAAAAACTTATGTATACTGGGGTTCTCATTTAGCAATTCTGCTTTGTTTGACTCTAAAGACTACGAAAATACTATTAAAAATTTCTCTCCATCAGTTCGCTTTTATAAAATAACGCCAATCTTAAAGATTATAAAAATTATAAGTTTATTATTTATAAACAGATTTACAACCACTGTTCTTTATTTATTCCAAAAAATTTTGTCTTAAAAAGGCAAACATTTTTTTCTATCGGATAAAAAAAAACTGTCGTCCAGCCAAACGCACGATGTTAATTGTTAATAAATCAAAAAGTTTTCAGAGAATTATCTTAATTTTTTTTAATTATGATAATTATGTGTGAAACAAGTTGAATTTGTCAAACACTGAAACAAAGAAATGTCAAATTAAGTTTGGCAAAAAACATGACGTTAAGGTGTGACTCACAATTAACATCGTGGATTATGGTTGGACTAGCTTTTATAAAAAATATCTAATTTTTTTCAAATAATGTTTAGCTTCGTTTATAAGCTTTCCAAAACATTTTGTTACATAAAAATCAATTGAATCCATAAACAAAGCGATATTATAACGATATCGAAATGATATCATTGTAGGAGATAGAAAATATCAAAAGTAAAAATAGTTTTTGAATAGAAAACGATAGTTTTTACGAACTAAATTGATCGTTTCGTTTTCGATATCATAATTTTTAATAATAACGATAGTGAAATCGCATTTTTGAATTTTTCAAAAACCTACGTTTTTTTAGCGATTTAAATTTTAAAGATATATTTGACATGTTTTCTCTCGGAATAAAAAAATTATTCTTCTAAGAGATGTTAAGTTTTTCTGACACAAAAAAACTTGAAATTCATCTTTAAATTGAATAGTTATTACTTACAGTCTTTTTGTAATAAAGATAACACTGTACAACACACAAAAAAATAAAAAGGTTCTGCCAACTGATTCTTGTAGCAGAGATTAAAAAAATACGTGTATACGTGTATTTTAAAAGTTTACATCTGAAACTCATTTAACGGCCTATTTAAAGTGTCACCCTTGTGTAATAAAAAAAACGAAGTAAATCGTGTGATACTTATGATTTTGCTATATAATGTCTTCAGAAGATTTACTCAGAACATTAGAAGCAACATTGGTATACATTAGCCCTCGAATTCTTCTTCAAATGGATCTTTTTTGGATTTTTTTTTTGAAAAAAATCCATGAAATTCTCTTATAGGTCTTCGAACACACTTTAGTCGAAAATTCCACTTTAATACCAGAGATAAGCAAAACCTTAAAAGGTGATTTAAGGGATCAGAAAATTGTATCACAAATGATTTTTTGAGGTGATTTATTCGTAGGGCACCTTTTTCTCACAACGAGGGTATCATTTATGATCGAAAAATTAGCACATATGCGGTTATTTTGCTCTTGGATACGTAATGTCGTAACGATATCGTTTTAAATAATAGTATATCATAAACTTCGTAAAGTAAAATATCGTTTTCGCTATCAAATCAATCTATGGTTATTAACCCCGTACATATAACAAAATTATATTATGAGGTTGCGATTCACTTTTAGGGTTTTTTTGTCGAATATTACTAAGATAAATACATATAAGAATTTTTCGTCTTAAAGTGATTTTAAAGAGGGGGTTTATATGTTTCTAATGGTCAATTCTGAGCCTACTAAAACAAAACTTTTACGTTATCGTCGTTATCGGCCAAGTTAAAATATGAACTAATTCCTACCATTTTCATGTATTAATTAAAATATCTGAATGAAATTTTACAGCTGAATAGACTTTTCAACGCTTAACACAAACTAACTATAATTTCCACTACAATTTCAAAAGAAATTCCACAATTCACAAAAAAAAATCAGAAAACTCTAAAATGAGTTTTAAACATTTCCAACTGACTTAGAAAAAAAACTTTTTACATCTAAAAAGTAAAAAATGAAAAGAATAATTAGTATCGGGATTATTTTATTGAGCTTTCAATGGTTTTTAATCCAAATTTTAATATGTTTAATCACGCTAAAGTT
Organism: Pollenia labialis; assembly: GCA_949318255.1. NCBI lineage: Eukaryota > Metazoa > Arthropoda > Insecta > Diptera > Polleniidae > Pollenia > Pollenia labialis. The sequence goes on from OX439142.1 coordinate 122,776,304, forward strand.
AATAAAATCCAACCTTCATTAAATTATTTTTATGAAGAAAAGAATTTGACAACGACTGTAAACCCTCTGAAGAGATTGTGTGTTAAAAATCGAAACATGTCTGGGCAACCTGTCCTTGAAAACCTGTGTTTGAGAATGAAATATTATCAATGAATTTTGAATTAATTTCATGTTGTAAAATACCTTTCTTCATAAAAATTATTTAAAACAGATTTAAAATATTTATAAAAACGAATTTTAGAAATCTGTCTATAAAAACGAATTTATAATTTTTTAAAGTCGTAACTTTAAAATTACCATTATTTTATGAAAAAACGCAGTGATCGCAAAAAATCTTTGTCATTTTCGGTATCTGTAGACTCAAACAAAACAGCATTGGAACGTGACACAATCCCCGCATTGACATGTTTTTATTATTTTCAATCAATTTCTCATACCAAAACAAGACAAAAACTTTTAATGGCTACAGTTTCATAAATAAAGACACTCAAATCGAAGAACGGACGATTTTTCAGTACAAATTCATATATTCAATAAATTAAAATTAGGGTTTTTTTTTAAATAAAACTCAAATCAAAAAAGGACGTTAATCTGATCCCAATTTTTCATTAAAAAAAATCCATTTTTCCTACAAATAACACGAATAACTTAAAACGGCTGTAGTGTGAATAAACTAAAAATGGCTCTGGTTTTTCAATAAAGCTTAAATCGAACAACGCACGTTAATCTGTTACCATCTTGAATTTCCATTCAATATCGATTATTTAACGAATGTAGTTGAATGTACTGTGATCTTTTAAATAAAGTAAACAGCTTGTTTTCCAATATAAAGAGTGCTATGTTAGTTATAAAAAGTTAAATTTCTACTTTGGCAAATTTGATTAGACATCATGCCTGCTGTCATCTGTGAAAAATACGTTGCTCCAAAATTTGACGAACGAAAGTTGGGCAAAAAAAAAACGTAATTTTTATAGCACTGTTTTTATTGTTTTTGAAGTATTTAAAATATTTAATTATATATTGTAATAACATTGTCCAAAGTTTTGTAAATGATAGTAAACTTCTAAAAATTTAAATTCTTTTTTTTACTAAAATAACACTTTTTATATTGTAAAACCAGCTGTTTACTTTATTTTGACGCTCACTGTATGTAAAAGTAAATTTTTCAATGGTGAACGAATTCGCCTTATTTTCCTGAATAGACCAGAAAAAATGCTGAATTTTGTTGTACAATGTTTTAGATTATGTTGGTTCACGCAACGAAACATTTATTAAAGTTTATCAAGAATGTGATATTTTTTACTTAAATTATAATAATTGTTTAATTAAAAAAAAAAAAAGTAATGCAAAATTAAAATAAACCTCAAGTTTTTCATGCTGCTCTTTTCATGTCATGACTTGTTTAAAATTTTTTTAATTTATTCTAAACATGATTATTTTACAGCAAAAACAAAAACAAAAATCTTGGATCATTTATTTTAAATACCTTTACAATGTACATTGCATATAGAAATTACTACTATGTTAATAAAAGGGAAGGATACCAAATAGAAAATGTTCTGTGATTACAGGAGAATAAGTTGAATATGGGAAGAGTTAATTAAAAATAAAATTGATTTAAAACCATTTTAACAACTGGATTTAGACTACTACGGTGTCAATTTTTTCATTAGATTTTAATGCCAAAGAATCTCTTAAAGCTAATCTAAGTCTTATATTTGAAAATGTTTTCTTAATCAAATAATAAATAACCGTCCTGCTTGGACGCAAAACATTTGGTCATTTCAAATGAATACTCAGATATTGTGCAGGTGTCTCCACATGTATAAAATAATTTTTTATCTACTTAACAGTTTTAGTTATTTTAGTAGAGCCAAGATCTTAACGTTATCATGTTTCCCTTCAGTTGTACGTATTCACCTTTATGAGCATCTGCATCTCGTGATCTCATACTCTCAATGTTGAAACGGTTACTAATAGACTGAACCATACTCCTTGCAGTTGCATGACTCCATTTAGGTGAATGATAAGTTGCAAATCTACAGTTACGGTTTTTGCTTCGTTATGATCACTTTATATAGGCTTTTATACGCCACTTGTGATCAACTACCAGTAACAGAGGGCAAATCTGCAGCTCAAAAAACGCCCACAGCAAAGCGAGATAAATTTAAAAATAAATGAAAAATTTCAGTAAGGAATCTACTGTAGAAAATATTGGAATTACATGCCTAAAAAAAATTATGCAAATAAATATTTGTACCAACTTTTATCTCCATAACATTTTTAGACTTTAACTGAAAACTATTTTCTAATGTGCGGATTTTTAACTGGAATGTAAGGATTGGCTTTCTGTACCGCTGAGAGACATAGAACGTAACGTTGGCAGGACTCTGGCTCTGCAGGTGCCTGCGAAGATTCATGAGGATATTCTGGCCGAAGAAAAAAATAAATGGATAGGTCATAACCTTAGAAAGCCAAGAAACGATACAGGCACTGGAATGGAATCCGAAAGGGAGCCGCAGAAGACTAAGGCCTGCAAACAACAGGAGAAGGTCAGAGCAGGCGGAAGCAGCAAGTATCGGTCGAAGCTGGAGTGAATCCTGGAAATAACTTTGTTGTGGCCCTATGTTTCTCTGATTAGTTAAGAGCAGACTATTATATTGCATTTTCTTGTTACATTTTACCTTAGCTATCCTTTGGAAAGCAAGGTAGTGTATAAAGTCATTTCTAAAAATAAAAAATAAAAAAAAAATTGAAAGAATAGGACTATTACAAAAAGCTTTATAAAATACATAACTGAAATTTAGCTCATAGAATAAATTCGAAAAATAAAAATGTTGGACATTATTGATTTAAATAAAATATGATATTGCTTTTTATGATATTAATGTTCAGAGAATAGTCGATAAAGTTATACATTTCATTGGAACAGCAGCATAATTTTCTTATTGGATCTGACATGGCAAAGTTTGTTCGGCATGTCCTGACATATAGAGGGTTGAAAAAACGAAGTGAACGTTGAGGAATATTAAAAGTTACGTTACTCAATAAAAATTCAGAATGTGTTCTACGATTTAAAAGATATATTTAGCATCATTTGCCGGCTTTTTAATGTTGGTAAATTTATTTCAGCTAGTCTTGTTGAGTTTAAAGGTAGTACCAGCAGGCATCCTCTATAATCATTTCATAGGCAGTTAAAAAGAAATTGTTTTTGAACTGATTCGATACGATCATTATGAATATTATAGATCGGGTCCCAAAAAATGCTGCCGTACTCCAAAATTGGTCTTAGTGTTCAGTTCGGTAGAATTGTGGAAAACACAAATTCTTATTGTGTTTGTGTAGTAAATCGTTAAAAAAAATAGCGTTTCTCAACAAAAAGATAAGAACATTTGATTGCGGTTTTTTTAACCACAAACTTCATTGTATTTGGTTCAGCACATTAATGTTCGTTCGTTTCAATTGTGCTTAGCACCACCCGTTTGGCTGGTAAGAAAAAGCAAACATTTTTACAAAAACAAAATACATACACGAAAAACAACAAAAAGCCAGCGAAAAAATTGGTTAAAATTTTTTGTTTGCTCACTTCTTTATCACTACAAAACATGAAAATATAATGTATGTCTACAGTAACACTACAATTGTTCTGTTTTATAACGAAGAACAGAACACTATATAATGTTCGTTACATTATTGAAAGTAGTTACGAACGCTATTAAGGGTTGTGTTCGTGTACACAAACACTAAAAAATTGACATCGTTCTCTGCGTGTGAGAGCCGTTCGCTGAATAATGTTCTGTTTATTTACGAACACTGGTTCTATAATGATATGCATACATGTTTCTCTAGATTTGATTAGATTTAATTAACTAAATTTAATGGAAGCTCTTGTTCTATTTGCATGGTTATCTATAATATCCTCCATTATCGCGGGTGTAGTATTAAGATACTGATACCTTCGGACATGAATAAGAGTTTTTTTCATAATTTCATAACTAACAACCAAGTAGTTAATCCAAATTTTTAAGTTCCAAAGTTCCAATGAGTACCAAACCAATTAAGATGCTCTTGTATGCTCTTAAAACCACATTAGCGAGGGACCTATTAAAGACGTCGTTCATGGAACACTTTTTACCGTAGCCTAGTATGAAGTTTGACTTTGATGTTACTATTCAATGTCATCTATATGTAGATTTCCAAAGAAGGGGACCTTGGTGTACACTTTGTTCTCACCTGGTATTAAGAGTCGATATTAAGTATTCACGGTTAATTAAACATTTTTATGAACCTTTAAAGTTTTTGGCAAACTTCCCACTCAATAACAATTTCAGTTGCAGTTCCCCAGTTAGATAAACTAGAATTTCACCTCTAAAAGTTGTTTTTGACTTTAAGGTTTTTCCCATTACTACAACAACAACAGCAACAACTTTAAACTGATAACTACCACGTTGCTGTTTTTTGCTATTTTTCTAGTCGATGCCACAACCAACATTTATACTCGTATAATGGTCAATTTTGCAATTTACAAATTAATGGCCGCATTTAAACATTTATAATCACTTTATAATTGCCTCAAATCAACGTGTACGTATTTTGAAATTTGCATACATATTGGCATTTCCAAAACCTGACAGGAATTCAAAGTGTCTCCGTTGTGTGATTACAAGGAATTTTGGGGCGTAGTTAATGTTTAGGCCATATTGTTTTGAAACCCAATATTAAAATATATTTGAATTGTTTTAAAACAAAATGCAAAACAGCTTAAGAATTAATTGTATTAAGATTAAAGAATAAAAAAAATAATGACCAACCAAAAAAATCCACTTCGTCAAGCTTGACCTATTTTTTAAGCCATAAAAAATTTTTTGGTAACTAAATTTTTAGTTTATTAAAAAAAAATAGAAGTTTAAATACCCGTTTATGAATACAAAAATAACTCTTGATTTTCCACTATATAATTATTTATAATAAAACAAGAAATATAACATTTTTATTAGCATTTTTATGGAAAAAAAGAAAATTTCTCTACTTTATAATTTGTTATTTTGTGGAAAACAAAATTAAATTCACCTGTTTGCGTTTAAGACTCGCCTTTAAATTCATTCCAGTCTTCATTTTTCAAATGCGTATTACTTACGATGCCAAACCTATAATGACTTTAATTAGCGGGAAATAAATTAATAAATTGTAGAAAAAACAACGCATAAAAATGCAATTAAATAAAGAAAGAAAATTTATTTTTTATATTTATGCATAAATAAATTTATTAAAGAATTCATATAAATTCGTTTTGTATATATGAAGACCATAATTATGAAAATCCAAAAATGTGCTGCTGTTTTAACTGACATAAAACATGCACATTGTGTTTTATTCAAGACTTGCAATTGGTTTTAATTTAAAACAGGTCTGACCAATAATTGGTAAAATAAAAAAAATACTTAGATAGAATTGTATTTATAGAAAATGAACAGTTGTATTTTATGCAGTTGAGCTTCACAAGACCTTTGTTCTCTTAAACAAAATAAAGCAAACAATTTTGATGAGGATGATTAAAATTTTTATTGTATTACGAAGAGAAAATATTCGGAAATTATGATTGAAAAATGATATCTGGCAAATGTCCATCACGAACACGCTGACAGATGTCGATTCTTTCATCAAAGTTTTTTTTTTGCAAAATAGCGGGTCTCTTTCGTAAATCACATCACGGATTTGGAGTTTTAAAGCTGCAATCGTTTCAATGGGCTCCGAATAAATTCTGTCCTTAACATAAACCTGCAAAAAATAATACAGTGTTGTTAAATCACACGATCTGGCCGGCCACTTACCAGCTGATGTTCGTGAAATTATGCGATCGGGAAATTTGGTTTGCAATAAATGGATCGTTTCATTGGCTGTGTGACATGTGGCACCGTCAGGGCTGGGCAGTATTTGAAATACATGTATTTGAAATACGTATTTAAAATACAAATACGTATTTTGTATTTGTATTTTAAATACATGACGTGCAAGTATTTTGTATTTTGTATTTTAAATACGTGTCCAGCAAGTATTTTGTATTTTGTATTTTAAATACATACAATAAATAGAAGTAGTTTGTATTTTGTATTTTAAAAACATAGTTTACAAAATATATTTTTCAGTTTATTGAAGATTGTTTGCATTATGATCTACCAAAAACTAGAATCGCTAAAGAACGTATCAGAAGTAGAAGCACCAGTAAAGAAGACGATGATTTTGTGGTTTTCGTAGATGGTGAATCTAGGACATCAAATTTGGAGTTGGAATTTGTCAGTTTCCTCAGTGACAAGAGGAAAGACATTATCACTCTTGACAGCTATCCAAATATAAAAAGAGTATAATAGAATTTAATACAAGTTTGTGCTCATCAGGACCTGTAGAAAGATTTTTTTCTTCAGCAGGTTTTATTTTTTCTTCAACAAGAAACTGTTTTATGCTACATTCAAAAATCTGATATTTATGAAAGGAAACAATGGTTTGTTTATTAGTTTTATCTAATTTATTTTTTGGTTTGAATAAAAATAGTTTATTTCGTATTTTAAATGCATACAGGTACATGACGTGAAAGTATTTTGTATTTTGTATTTGAAATTCGTACAATAAATGGAAGTATTTTGTATTTTGTATTTTAAATACATACAGATGTGTAACTATTTTGTTTTTTGTATTTTAAATACATAACCTGAAAGTATTTTGTATTTTGTACTTTAAATACATGACCAGCAAGTATTTTGTATTTTGTATTTTAAATACCGCAAGCCATGTATTTTGCCCAACACTGGGCACCGTCCTGTTGAAACCACATGTCAGTGATATTCAAGTCATCAATAATAGGCCAAAATTGAGTTGTTAACATCTCGCGACAGCGTGATCCATTGACCGTTATCGCATTTTCAGCCTCATCTTCGAAAAACGGCCTTATATGCATCCAGACAACAAAGCGCACCGTACGCGTTGAGCATGCAAAGGCTTCTCAATAATCGCTCTAGGATTTTCAGACTCAACTTTTACGACCAAATCATGTAACTTGAACAGAATCACCATTTTCATAGTGGATTTTTGTTAGTTTACATTATTAAAACTTACATTATTATACCTTTAATTTAACCTAAAGTTGGCGATTAAGTTAATTAAGATTCATCCTACCTAGTACGTTAAAGTAAAGTAAGTAATAGATAAACTCACTGTTTATTGTTGGTGTTTTGTTTAATCTTTGATATTGTTACAAGTAAGAATTTGAGTGCTTATAATTCTAATTCGCTTTAAGGTTTTATTTGTATAACATTTTTAGCTTTTTTAAAATCTTTGGAAAAGCATCCAGAGAAATGCGCATATAAGCTAGCTTTCCTTCAACAATAAATTTCAGTGTATTTATCAATTATGAAAAATAAGGAATTTAGCACGTCATACAGAAGTCTTATTAGTAAAGTTGTAATAATGGAACACTTTTTATACGGCCGGTTTAAGTCTACTTTTAGCTATCGGTAAGTTGTGAAAACGTGCCTTTAAGTATTACTATATCGCTTATTTACTTCAATAGTGACATAACTTAAAAAAATCCGTTTCGAGATTTTTGGTTTACTCTAACAACTTAGAAAAAATATCTACATGCATATTCTCTTCAAACGGGGAACATTTCTCAATTTCAGACTAACTTAATTTGGACCATGGAAAATACACAATCGAGCAACGCGTTAAAGTTATTCAAGCGTATTATGAAAATGGGCCTTCAAATCAAAATGCATATCGTGCACTTCGAAGAAAACCATCTTCAATGATGAGACACATTTTCTCCTCGTCAATAAGCAGAATTGCCGCATTTGGACAAATGATAATAGAAAGTGATTGTCGAAAAACCAATGCACCCACAAAGGGTGACTGCTTGGTGCGGTTTATGGGCTGGCGGCATCATGGTGTTCGCTATCGTGGGATGCTAACGAACGTTTTATGACACGAATTGGAAGATATGGATGTTGACGATATGTGGTTTTAACAAAACGGTGTCACTTGCCATGCAGCGCGTCAAATTGCGCGACAAATTAAATGGCCGTGTTATCTCACGTGGTGGCGATGTCAATTGGCCGCCAATATCATGTGATTTGACACCGTTGGACTTCTTTCTGTGGCGTTATTTGAAAAAAAAGTTGTACGTCGATAAGCCAGCAGCAATTCAAGAGCTAAAGGTTGAGAAAATTCGGCATATTAACGGCATAAAACCTCAAGTTATGCCTCAGCGTTATCGAAAATTTGGACCATGGGATTTTAGGTGTGCCGCTGAAGTCGCGGCGGTCATTTGGCCGATATTTTGTTCTATACATAATTGAACCCTACCAATATTATCATTATAAAAAGAAATGACAATAATTTCCTAAATCATTTGTGTTTTATTCAAAATCAACATCGGGCCTTAAAATTTATCCACCCTTTATAAAAGATATCAATATGAATTTAATACACACTATCAAGAATAACTAAGCAAACAATTCTGCATCACTAACTCCAAAATTTAATTTTTTGAGTTATGTCATTATTAAAGTAAATGAGCGATATGTAAGTGCATTCTTTAGAACGATTTTCCTAAATGACTGATTATAATATTTCACTTGCAGAAAAATAAGGATTGGACAGACCTGCATTCGTTTGTTCAACTCAAAATGGCATATTTACAGTACACATTTCTTTTTCTAGGAATGTCTTAACGGGAGAAGAAACGAGTAGATTTCATATTTTTTTTATTCGAATTAATTTTTTTTTAAAAAATTAACTAGAATTTCAAATAAATTTATGCGAAATGGAGGTTAATTAGGCAAATAAGAAAAACAAAAGAAAATAAAAAAAACTCTTCTGCTGGTTGGTTTTAAATACATCAAATGTTAAAAAGCTCATGGCGATTTAACATGCTCTTGTATTTGTTATAATAAGGAATTAATTCTGGGGTTATTATTACAATAAAATATACAAAAAAAAACTTAGGGAGGAGTTGCAAAAGGCAATTGTAAACCTTACTTCGGTGTTGTGAATTTATTAAAAAAAAAAAAAGAATGGCGTAGGTGGCAATGCGGGTAACAGTCAAATGCACAGTTTATATATTATTTTTAATTTTTAAGTAAAATTTTAGTTATTAAAATTTAAAAAAAACACAAGTAAGATTTTTATATTCGGCTATATACCCTCCATAGAGGGTATTTCAGAAGTAAAATATCATGATTTGTTTCAGAAATATTTCAGTGATTTTTCATTAAGACGATTTTATATTCGAGCTACCTTAAATTATAGATCGTTCATCACAACATCCGGTAGAATGATTTCTAGTAGTATCAAAAAAAAACCTAAGTGAGACCAAATTTTAATGCAGTAATACGATGGAGTCGAAGGCAATAGTAGCTAGCACTCCCAGCTTATATTATATAGTTTCATTTGGGTGTTTCCAAAGTAACGGTCGTTACCGATTTTCGGAGATTTTTTACATAAAATTTCAACCTACCCAAATATGCCGCGAGAATTGCTCCATTTTGGACTTACGAAAGTTCAAGCAACGGCAGCAACCGAAAGAATTCATAAAAAATGTAATTTCAATACTTTGTTTGGCTATTAAAAGTTGCGGTCGTTACTTTATAAATGTGCTGTTTTCAAATGTCATGTATTGTAAAATTTTACGCAGGATATGCCAAGTAAAATACCTGATGAAATTCTTTGAAATGTTTTATTCAAGGAATGGATTTATTTTCTAACAAAAGAAATTAGTTACAAAAAGTAACGGTCGTTAAATTTTTAAAAGTTAACGGGTTTTTGTGCTTGATTTCATTTATTATGGGTAACTCAAAGTAGCATATTTTTGTTGGTATAAAGAAAATTAAAGTTAATCTTTCGGAAAATGACAGATACATTTATTTTGTATAATATTAACGGAAAAAAAATTTAAAATAACAATTTAATTTTTGAGCTTTAAGAGGTAATTTTCTGTGGAAATACCCATTTATTGTATTATATAATATTGATAAAAATAAAAAAATAAAATACAGTAATATAATAAGGAGCATTGCTTTTCAGATTATCACAAAATGACATGCTGTCATTTCTAGCCATGTAAGACTTAATTGGAAGAAATTCAGTATCAATATCCATATTTGAGTGGGACTAATATGACTGCACACCTATCGTAAATTTTTGGCCGATCATTACGAAATATGACGGAGTGCTTTCTAAGCTTACACAGAAAAAATTATTAGTAGTTTTTTATCAATTAAAAAAATTGCTTAAAAAGTATTTCAATTTAATTAATTTGATAGTTGAATCAATTATTTTTTTTTGTTGCAAGAAAATTACAAATATAATTTTGATTTAATTAACATTTTAGTTGTTTTGAAATAAATTTTTAATTAAAATATTATTTAAATAACAAAAAATCTTAATTAATTTTTTCGTTTAAATTAAAATACTTAAAATTTGTACAATTGTTGTTGGGAATTATCCAAACCTGATAGATATTTAATTAAATCAATTAACACATTGTTTGGAACGGCAAAGTTTTTTTTTGAATTTTTTAATTAAAATTTAAAATGTCATTTATTGAAAAAAAAATATTCACAATTTAGATTTTTACAATTTTAAGTAATCTATATGTGACCTTCTCCGAGACAAGGGACCTTTTGTGTCAAAAAACCGGGCTTGGACTTAAGAGTGGATTCTGGTCAAACTCCATTTTAACACACTAGGTCCCTTTTCTCGGAGAAGGCCACATATAATCATTTTGGTAATAGGTGCAAAATCAACAAATTGTTTACTTAATTCTATGAATTTGGTTTGAATTTGGTGATTTGAGACAATTTATATTTTTTGTCTGTGTACGAAACTATGAGAGACTAAATTAAACACCAATACCATTTTCTGTAACGGTTTTAGGCGTACTGAAGTATTTTCCGGGTGTCATGTCATAACGTCCAGTGTCATTACAGCCATGAACGTTATGTCGCTTTTAAAAGTGTCATATGATCCGCGGACATTGTGACACTTTTTGGTGTTACTTCACTTTCGAATGTGTCGAAGTGACCTCTTTAGTTAGCGAAGCCGGTGTTTGTTATACAACGATAACAAAAATTGACTTAACTAACTAAAGCTTCTTAGTTCGGGATTTTTTAATTTAATATTTTAAAATTAGGGATTATAAACTTCAGGGTTTCAAGATTCAAAATTTTGAGATTCGAAATTTAAAAAATTTTAAGATTTTGTTAAGTCTTTCGTCCCAGAGCTTGACCATAATGGCAACAACTACTAATTGATTATAGCTCACTAAAAAGTGTCATTATGCCCAGGGACCTTATGACAGGCCGTTCATGGACATTGCGACATTATGACACTTTTTGGGGAGCTATAATCAGTTAGTAGTTGTTGCCATTATGGTCAAGCTCTGGGACGAAAGACTTAACAAAATCTTGAAATTTTTTAAATTTCGAATCTCAAAATTTTGAATCTTGAAACCCTGAAGTTTATAATCCCTAATTTTGTTTGCAACAGATGGAAATTGCTAAATCAACTTAGAACTACTCAAGGACACAAAATAAATATGAAGGGTTCAGAGCTGAACCGAACCAAGTCATAAAATATAATACATATACTATCTTTAAAAAAACCTGGTTCGAAATTCTCAGCAAACTTTAACTCTATCCAGTTCTGTAACGGACTAAATCAAAAAGGGGTTCATTCCAATGGTAACGGTAATAATCCCAAGTCAATAGCTGCAGAAATTAAAGGCCGTTCACTTAATCAAACTGACGAATTTTTCGAATTTTCTTTTTTGACTTGGTTCGCTTCAGCTCTGAACCCTCCATATATACTTCATTACGCCTTAGACCGGCCACTCACGTAAAGTTTAAAATGTCAGTTTTAACTGAATCGTATATGTCTCAGTTACACTGAACCGTTGAGTTGAACTGTCAGTTATTACCCATACACGTTCAGTTTTAACTGACAGTTTAAACTATACGTGAGTGGCCGGCCTTATATGAATAATCAAACAGTTTCGCACAGAATGACAAACATTCACCATTTGTGACCTCCGAGAAAAGGGACCCAGTGTGTGAAAATTAAGTTTTGAGAACAACACATTTAAAGTTATTCTACACCCTTTTATGTACCAGAATCCACTCTTAAGTCCAAACACGTTTTTTACACACTACGTCCCTTTTTTTTGGAGAAGGTCACATATATAAAAATTAGATATTGTTTACTTCAGTTACCATTTTAATACATTCAAAACAATTTTTAACAAAACATTTTTGAAACCAGATTTAAAAAAAAAAATTATTTAAAGCCAATATATTTGAAACTTTAAGGTCAAATCATTTTAAAACTATTGACTCATCATTATCCATTATTTGCCAAGTAATTACATTAAAATAAAAAAATTTTATGTCTGCTTAACATGAAAACTTTTTATTTTAACTTGAAAAACATTTTGGAATTTGCGTTTGCTAATTTAAGAGAGTGAAAGCAAAAAATTGTTCTGAACCAACTGAAACTACATTTTGGCATTGGTCAAGGTTTTTGAAAACAACAGTATAAAATGATTTAAAAAGTATTAAGAAACTAACTCATGGATAAAGGTAAACAAAAAAGGCCAAAAAGGTGTATCACGTACAAGTAATTTGCAAATTTGTGTTATAATTTGTGTACGTAAATATATCGTTGGAACGATCAAATATCAATACAAAACATAAAATGATGAAAACGAGAAGAACAAAATTCAACCGCTAACAAATTTTCTGTAATTAAATGAATATAACGGCTTTTGAACCAATTTTTCTAAAAAAAAAATACACGCATGGGAATTCGAGTAGAAAATAGTATTTTAATTAAGAAACTGTTCTTGACTTCAAAAAGAAGCAACGTTTATCATGTGGTCAATACATTTCAAAACATTTAAAATAACATTAAATGTTTTTATGCATTATAGATATTTCAAGGGCGACAGCAAATACTTTGAACAAGTAAAACAATTATGTGGTCAGTAACATTAAGTGAAAAGTCATTTTTATAAACATATTCCAGAAAAACCAATAAAAAATGTGTTTTTGTGGTTTTTCAAAGTCTGGGACAAACAAATTTTAATAAAAACAAGTATGTTGTATGTGTCTTAAGTCTTTTGCTTTCAGAGATGGAAAGTTTATTGTGATTAATATTTTTATAAATGTATTGTACTAGAAATGTAGTTGAAATTTAATATAACAATTAATAATTTTGATATGGACGACATCTAAAATAATTTTTGCGTGGGATTCATATGAAGTAAAAACTAAAACAACCGATCATGAGTCAATTCAAGCTTTTTGAAGTTGATGAATTCAGAGATATTCAGATCTGTTCTAAAAATTACGTATTTTTAAAATCACACGTGAGATTTTGTGGTGTTCTAAAAGTCATACCGTTTTTGGATTTCTCGGTGTGCTTTCGGCAATTAAAAGTCACACAAAACACCAAAATAGCACACGTGTGATTTTTAAAGGCACATGCGATTTAAAATCACATGTTTTGAGTTAAAATGATTTTCAGAACAGGCCTGTTTACTTTATTACGATTGTTATTAAGCTCATGCGCTCAGAATAACCGATATACATGAAGCCGTAATAATCTACATGTTGCCAGGACCAGCTAAAAACTTCTTCAATAATACTAATAGAAAAGTTTTGCTTCACACTCCGACTGCCATTAAATTCGTTTGATATCGAATTCTCTCTATGAAATACTCTTAATTTCTAAATAAAGTATCCGAAATTGGCTTCAGTCATTGTTGGGCTCAACAAAATGATCAGTTTATTTGGGGCGAATTGCATTTATTGCCAGAAAGATGAAAAAAGATCATAACGATTGTTTAAGATTGTTTAAATAAACTAATATTTTAAAAATGATTTAAAAAAGATCCTTAAAATATGACAAAATTCCCGTTTTTTTTAGGTTATACACAAAAACTATATAATTTAATGTGTTGGCCGGATGGCTTTTTCCCACATTTGCCAAACTCCTCTTCAATAAAATAACTGTTGAAGTTTTCAGAACAGAAAAAATGTTAGTTAATTTTTAATATGACTTCATTATTGACAGAAGTAATGCATAATTTAGCCAGATTTTACTGAATCGATAGAAACACAGAATTAAAAATTACACAAGTTGTGGTATGTGCTATAAAACCCAATGTTGATTGGCCTCTGGTGGGCTTTCCAAATATTATAATTGTTGTAATAGCACCCTACTATTTACCTTTTTAACTTTGACATAATAAATTTATCTATTGAATATTGATTATAAAATTGTTTATAAATCATTTGCATCACTTCTCCTAATGAAGCAAAATGTTTCACAAAAACTTGTTTTTAATTTTTTCTTTTAGATTCAATATTGAATATTTTGGCAGGTTTTCCAGGTTGAAGACATTGTTTTACCGTTAACGAGTATCACAAGATTAAACTTTTTTAGTGTCAAACAGCTTAAATTTTTTTCAATTAAAGACTTAAGAGTAAAATACACAGTTAAAAAATTTAAAGGTTTCCGGAATCAAGAAAAGTAAGTACATGAGCGCAGATATATGCGCTGGCATATACTGAAGTGAATTTTAATTTAAGATAATAAAAATGATTTTTTAACTTCTCATTATCCCTTATAAGTAAGCAGGTTGTAAATGAAAAATTAAAAATTAATTTAAATAAGTTCATAAGCAAAGTTTTAAGTGCTTCCGTTAATCCCTTACATGAAAGCAGGTTGTATTGCAATGACTTTGAAATGTGTTTACGATTATTCCCGAAACATTACCGAACAAAGAAATGAGATTTTTTATATTACGCAATTAGTCATAAAATTTTTTTTTAGCAAATAGAAAAAAGTCGTGTTTTCAATTTGGAATTCACCATATAAAAATCATGACACTTGTAAGCAGGTTTGTGAAGCCTTATAAATTAAGGCCTCTAAAAGTTTACCGGTGGGTGGTATATGCATACATTTATTTTTCAGTTTTTGGAAGTACTTAAAACCATTTTAAATATTTTCTATAAACTTCGTTCTTATTTAACCGAATCACACTTTTTGATTTTTTTGTGCATATTTCATTTATGCATTTGTTGTTGTAAAAAGCTGAAGAATAAAAATGAGCTTTAATATTATGTTAATTTTTGCTGAAAAGAGCACTTTTTTTCATTCAAATGATTTAGGTTTTTTAATAAGATTTAGTTTTAATTATGCGCATTTCACCGGTTGCTTAGTCCAGATCATCAGGAAACTTCATCCAAAGATTTTAGAAAAGCTAAAGATTTTAAGTATGTATTCAAATAAAATTGTTAAGCGAATAGGAATTTTAAACACTTAAAAGTCTTATCCGTTTATGTTTTTATCAAAAACAAACAGATTAAACAAAAATTTAATTAGCTATTTTAAAAAATTGGACACAAAATTGGAATAAATGGCTTTTGCGAAATAAAAAGTTACTGCAATTTGTATGCTTGAAGCAGCATTTCCGATATGCAAAATCAGCGTTAAAAGTTTATCCGCTATGAATTGTTATTAATAATTTTGCAAGATGTTTTTATCTTTGACAAAATATGTACTTCAAATTGTGCGTCAAACACACAATCTACTATTGAATCCAGTATGCTAAAATTCAGGGCGTATAATTTCTAGAGAATAGGTTAAATTTCTGCAGCTCTTTGTTTTATAAGAAAAAATGTTAACATAAACAGTGTTATGTCCGTTTTTTTTTTTCTTTAAATTAAAAATGCATATTTTTTTAAATTTCAAAGGCATATTTTAAATTTTTTAGGCATGAAATTCAACGCCGTAATCATTACAAACTATGTTGAACCAAACAAAATAGTCACGGATGACTTATTGAATTGAATCGTTCCTCCGATTCTAAGCGAAGCCTAGAAAACCACAAAATTTTATTTGAACTTGATTTTCGGAACTTATTTTCAATATTGAAAATTTTTTTAAAATAAATTCTAATAAGAAGTATTTTTGGTCATTTAAAAGCATACTTTTAGGATCATATAATATTAGATATTTTTAACCCTGGGATTACTGGCAACTTTTGTACCTCTTAATTGCAGTTTGTTTGATATCATGTCCGGCCATACCTCAATAATTATGTGTTTTATGTTTTAAAGAATTCTTTTTCATTCAATAGGCTCAAACAAACACTTTATGTTAAATCTAGGGACATGCATGATTGTGCATGCCTTAACAAACAAAATATACTTTGCAGTCCAGCCAAAAAGCCTATTATATAATAATTTTTTTTTCGCATGAGAGTTTGACCTCCTTAACGTATTTATGTTCATATGTAAATCTGCTTGAAATGTTTTTTATATTTTACACAAAATAAATTTAAACGGGACATACCAAGATGGTCAAGGGTTAAATATTTACTGCCGTATTCATAAAAAATAAAATAAGTTTGAAAAGTGTTTTAAGAAAAAATTTTATACAAATTTTCCTTTAAATGCATTTCAAATCTTTCACTATTTCCAAGCATTCCAATTAACTTAGCGCTAAGGACAATTGAAGAAAAATGGAAATTTTTGGAGACACATACAAATATACCTAAGGAAAGTAGCTATTTAGTGTATGATGACAAAATCGATGAACAAAGATAGGGAATGCCGATGGGCTCTCCAGCCTCATCAGTCATAGCTGATATAATAATGGAACAACTTCTTGACATATCACTGGATAAAATGGACGAAAACCCGAGGATAATTATGAAATATGTAGATGATTTACTCGCAATAGTAAAAAAGGACAACATAAATAAAATCATCGAAAAACTAAATTCATTTAATGGACAAATACAGTTTACCATAGAGGAAGAATATGACAACCAACTACCGTTGCTATAAGAAAAGGGAACAATATAAAAGTAAATTGGTTCAAAAACCAACAGCCTCGGAACGATTGATAAATTTTAATTCTAAGCACCCTAGAAAAATTATTATAAATACAGCATCAAATTTCATAAGACGTGTTCTTAAAATAAGTAAAAAAAATAAAAACAATATAACTAAAATAACGAATATTTTAACCATGAATGACTTCCCAATAAGGACTTTAAAAAATCTTATAAAACGTGCAAAAAACAACAGGCAACAGGTGGTAAGAAAACCAAAAAGGTATTAAAGCAAATCATATGTTTCTGGACTCTCGAAAATATGGAAAAACTCAGATATTTATGACGAAGAAAAATTTGAACTACCATTTAGAACGGACATTAATCTGACCATAAAGCTATTGATAAACCTATTGAACAAAAAAACTACATTATGTTGCCCGGACATTTATAAAAATTTATTTGGTTTATTATAAATTTTTAATTTAGCTTGAAACAAGTTAAATTATTAAATTTAAACAAAACCAACACACAACAGTAAAAGATTTTCTTTATTCACCATAGTCACCATTAAAAAAACCAACTCAACCCGCCACCAGCGCTGCCAGAAAAAATTGTTAAGCAATCGTCAAAAATATGACAAATTTAAATGCGATTTTGAAATAATTTTTTTTTAGTGTTATTTAAATTCATAGGTAATTTGTACATACGTTTATACTAGGGACTCCAATCGGTGCTGCTGTTTACAAATCCCGGAATTCGGGATTTCAAAAAAGAAATTTTCGGGATCCCAAAATTTTTGAAGATTCAAAAATAAATGCTTTTAATTGATATTTATTTAATAAAAAACGCCTTTAAAAGAGGTTTACAAACAAAAGTTAAATAATTTATTTTATTTTTCAAAGTGGAATAAAATTAACTTGCACAATTTTTACATAAACGAATGTATTTAAATTGAAATAAAAGACACAAAAATTTACTACACAGAAAAAATGAATATTGAATTCAATCACCCATTTCGTAGAATCAAGCAAACTATTTGTTTATTTTGCCTCATTCACCAAAATGATTATGTATACGGATTACTTAAACTTGTAAAAATTAAAATTGTGGTTATTTTTTCTCTATTAATTATTAATTAAAATTTTACTAAAAAAATTTACGATTTCAAACAAGGCGTTAATTAAAAAAAAGAATTATATAAATAAAAGAAAAATTAATATAGAAATATAATTAAGCAAACCAGTAATTAATTTATTGCACAAAGAAACAAGGTTTTTGTTGATTAAGCTGAATGATGTTTTTAATGTAATTTGGGACGCTGAATCCAAAACTGCACTGAGTTTCGACTTTTTGAAATATATAGTTGTATCCAAAATTTAAAAACGGTTCACTATATTCATTTCAATTATATATTCAATTTTTAAATTTTATCATATACACACGCAAAGGAAAAGCATGGTTGTGGTAGACATATTCTAAGAGCAACATATATTGATAAGATATATGATTGTAGTTACCATATTACGATTATTATGACCATATATATTCTAAATATTAAATTATAATATTTTTCCTTTAATCATATTCATATCATGTTAATCATAATAAGCTAAGAAGTAATCATATTATTAGCATGTAAATCATTATAAAGGAAGACACGAACAACACAAATGCGAGTTATATTGTTGCCATCACCTAAGCTGTGATATATTTTAAGTTTAAAGTAATATATTATATTTGTGTGCTTCTTGGTACATCTAAAACTTTTTAATGTGATTAAATTTATTGTTTATGTGTAACATTATTGTACTTATTTAATTGTTTTATAATTTTTAAATAGACAATTCCTTGAAAAAGGCGACAAACAATAGACGAAACGTCGGGAACAAAATATTGTAATTAAAATTGAATTTTATTTACATTGAAGAAATTAAGGCCCTTTTAGTTTGACAAAAATAACATTCATGAAATATTTGTGCGTGTTTGTTGTTGGATTTTACAAAAGAGCTATGATATTTTGCATTTTCACTATTACATGACTAATACTGAACTCCGCTAATATTAATTTTTTTGATTTCTTTAAACTTATTTTAATTTTCTTTTAATTGTTTAATCGCTCACTAACAAGTAATTCGATGGCACATTTAAAACAAACGACAAAACTGATTGAAAATTATTTTACAAATGGCGCTTACATAATATTATTAGAGTAAAGATATTATGTTTGCTTATTAAGCATACTGTGACGACACGTATAGAATCTTATCATGTAATGGTTGTAAGTATTTTAATATGTTTTCAAAGTTATCATTATTATATACATATATATATGTTCCTTTTACTCCTCTGGGGAGCATAGGGCCGCGATAAGCATTGATATGCTTACAGTAACTATAATATTGAAATTTGAAAATATTAATCAAAATAAAAATTTTTGGTGTACAACAACAATATATTGTTTCAATAAACATGGTGTAGTTGCCGTTACCATCCTTAACATTCCAAATTATCATTGTTTGTTACGGTTTTAAGCGTACTAAAGTGTTTTCTGAAAATGAACTTTATATTAGGCGTGTGTTAAATTACAGACCAATCTTCTGGAAATTTTGCAATGTAACTTTTACTCCCATAAACTATGAGAGGCCAAATTTTTGAACAAAAGCATTATTTGCTACGTTTTAAGGCGTACTAAAATCATTCTCCTCTGGGGAGCATAGCAGGCTTAATTTTACTACAAAAGCATTATTTGTTACGGTTTCGGGTGTGCGAAAGTATTTTTCTAGAGCGGGCTTTATAAGATGCCTATGGTAAATGCTGCACCGATCCTAATGAATTTTTTTGTGGTATGATTTGTAGTATGTTTACACTATGATAGACAAAATTTTAATTATTTGTTACGGTTTAAGGCGTACAAAAGTGTTTTTTGAGAATGGGCTTTAGTTGTGTTATTTCTAGTCACATAAAACTAATTTGTGTAAAACTAAATTACAATCGGTGCATTCCGATCCCAATTTGTTTGGGTGGTGTTTCACGTTTGGATATTAACTTCACCGATTTTGCTGGATTTCAATCCCAAGCTGATTGGGATAACTAAAAAAAATTTGTCACCAAAATTATTATTTTCAGTTACAGTATTTGTTTTTATTTTTAATAAAGTTAAGTTAATTTGGGACTTCTTCTTTTTAGATAAAGGATATAAAATTTTTTATAAACAAATAAATATTAGAACCAAAGTCCTAAAATAATAATGTTTTGTGTTAATAACATGTTTAGAAGGCGTCAGGCCTAACTGTTGCATTTATAAAAACTTTGTCCTTGCTTCCGGCTCAACAATTTTTTTTTTAATTTTGAAATATATTTTTATAAAATTAAATTAACTTTGATTTTTATTTGCTGTGCTAAATACTAAAAATAAGTATTATATAGCGAACTTTTTTGTAACAATATACTTTTAAGAACAACAAATTAAAATCGAAAACGATTATTTGAACAATTTATCCCACATATTCGGCCCTGTTCTGTAAACCGAATCCGAGAAAATTTCTCGTTTTAAAACGAATTCACATTTTTTGGTGTTCTGTAAACCGAATTCACATAATTTTTCTCGTTTTGAAACCGAGTAAACAAACCTAGTCGAAAGGAAATCGAATGTGTAATTATTTTAATAAATGAATACAAAAATAACAAAAAAACAAGTGCAATATAAAATATGAAGTCTTTTTTATTTATTCTATTAAAATTTCATGCATTTTAATATATTTTAATTTGAAAAAAATATATTTTAAAAACCACCTAAAACTTTTGCATATTTTTGCTTTAAAAGTGACAAAAAAAAGTTTAATGAACAAAACACTTTTTTATAGAGAATATAAAAGGCATTTGAATAAACAATACTCTTGTAATAATAGTAAACATTATACATTAAATTTTTATGACAAACACTTTATAACTAAATTAAATTTTAATTCAAAAAAACTTATCTAAAATAAAATAATTGCGTAAATCACAAGTATTTTGCAAAAACACAATTTATTTTTAACATGGCGATCACCATTTTTTCTTATTTTCGAAAAAGTAGAGTCACCACTGTTTGTGAATATGTAGCTGTCTAGTACAAACTCAGTATTTGTATATTATAATAAATTAAATTTATAATATTTTCGATAAAATAAAGACCAAATATATCTGAAGGTTCAATTACCTTGAATGTTCTTTTATTACACACCATTATTTAGCAATAAAATACAATCATTTGTCTGGCAACTCTAGAATTGTAGAACATATGTTTTTGCAAAATAAACCACAAACAATTTTTGAACGCGGCAAAATTAAATGTTAAATTGGCGTATTTTACGTTTTTTTATGGAATTGTAGCTTAACACAAACGCTCCGGGCATTTTTATATCTTTCTTTTTATTTACAAATTATGAATTTTTTAATCAACAGCTGACTTTGACGATTAACTAAAAATTCGACCCTAATTTCGAATCATATCAATACGAATAATTTGCAGAACACCAAAAAGCGATTTATTCGGTTTTAGAAATTTCTCGTTTTTAAAAACGATTCGGTTTACAGAACAGGGCCGATTATTTAAAATGCTTCAAAAATATTTACCTTCTAAAGTAATTGTGTATATTTTATAAGCTGAAAAATTCCTTTTTTTATGTTTTCAACACCTGTTTAAATTCGCCTTGGATTTAACATAGCATAAACATGAAAATTTTTACCTACAGGAAAATATTTTTACCAAAACAATACAAAAAAAATAGAAATTTGGAACTTTGTTAGTTTCAGAATAAAAAATCGCCAAAATTACGCTAAATCGTTAAGTCTGGCAGCCGTTCCCACCACCTTTAAACAAAACAAAAAGAAAGAAACAAACACGCAGACAAAACATAAAATTAAAATACAGTTGTTGTTCTCGTCATCATATGTTTTTGACGTTCCTTCTTGTTGAATTCTTCTTTTACCACGCGAATCGTTTTTCGATTGCAGCCGGGTAATACTCTTGTAATAAAAGTAAATATCTTTAATTATATTCAACAAAAACATATTACAATAAGTTCAATATTCTAGAAAATAACAACAAATTTGATTACAAGTAAATTAAAGTGCTACAGTTAAAAATGAATTATAAATTTTAATTGAGGTTAGGTTAACCAGCAACAATAGACGGCATTCGCCAGACAATTTAATTTTGTTGTTGTGGCTTTTCCTTTTTTGTTGTATGGTCAGAATATTTTTATTAAAAATACAGTGAGTGTGTGCAAATAAATAGTGATATCTTTCAATATTTTTTTCAGGTTCTTTAGAGGTCAATTACAACTTAAAACAAACAACAATATGCCTCCCAAGAAACATGACGAACCTGAACGTAAACCCTTAATTGGTCGGATTGGTACTAATCTTCGCATTGGTATTGTTGGTGTGCCCAACGTTGGCAAATCGACATTCTTTAACGTCCTTACAAAGAGTGCAGCACCCGCTGAGAATTTTCCTTTCTGTACCATCGATCCAAATGAGAATAAGTATCAATTTTAGTATAATAATTACTACATATACATATGTACAACTCAATTATAAATTGAAATTTTTTGGGAGTATTTTACCATTGAATATTAATAGGAAAAATGGCAGAAGGCAAAACTCTGGGGAATTTTTATTTATGTATGTATATTTGGGTTAAAATCGATTTCATTTTATTTAAAATACCTATTAGTAAGGTGTGGTATTTAATATACATATATTATATGGAAATTATCAATCAAGTTCTGGAAATCGAATTCAAGTGAAATTTAAATTGATTACATTTAAAAAAAAAAATTTTAAAAAACTACACAAAATCAGGAAAAGCTGCGGTCATTTTTTAAAAATTTAACTTTATATGTATATGGGGTTATAGAAAATTGAAAAATAAGAAGAAAAAATAAAATGACAAAATTCTCGGAAACGCTTAGTTTCCGAGTTATGGGCATTTTCATATAAATTTGCGATATCCCACTACATTTTGAACGTATATAGCCAATATAGTCCATAACTCGGAAACTATGCGTCTCCGAGAATTTTGTCATTTTATTTTTCTTCTTATTTTTCAACCCTATATACTTTTTTTTTGGTTTGAGCTGCGTTGGTAAACTGGACTTGTGCCGAACATTTTTCAAAAGAGGGGGAAAAAGAATAAAAGACAAACCCATTTTACAAAATCCTATCAATGTTTTACAATTTTGGTTTAATTGCTGATTTTAATAAAACTAAAAAAAATTAATTTTTTTTAAGCTAGCGTAATAATCAGCGCAAGTTGTATATGCTATTTGCATAAAAAAATTACGCATTTGTATAAATTTACATATTTCATATGTGGGTTGGCTGCCGTTTTTAGCAGAACTGGTTAAAGGTATATATATATTTTATATCCAAATTTCTAACAAAAACTAAAAGCAATTATGTATGTACGTACATCGGGTAAAGTTTTTAAAATAAACGGTAACTGAACAAATTTGAGGCTTTTTTTGATAGTTATTTATTTAAAAAGGTAAAGAAAATACTAAAAAAGATTTT
Organism: Pollenia labialis; assembly: GCA_949318255.1. Lineage (NCBI taxonomy): Eukaryota > Metazoa > Arthropoda > Insecta > Diptera > Polleniidae > Pollenia > Pollenia labialis. Next base: position 122,799,759 of record OX439142.1, read on the forward strand.
CATGCTTATACGGTGAGAAATAACCCAAGAACTTTAATCGTGTATTGTTCCGTTCTGTTTATGTGATTTACAAGAAAAAGTTTAAAATATTAAGAGTAAAATATTTATTGAAAAACTTAACAAAGTTTTAAATCGAAATGTTAGGGTCCAACTTTAATATGCGTAAGCTATATTAAACAATTGTCAAAAATTAACGAAAATCCTATCAAATGCAACTAAAAAAACAAAATCAAAAAAAGTCTTATTCCGTACGGAATGTGCAATTAGTTTCGCATTTTGCTAATGCAAATGACAGATTCTTAAAAGTTAACAAAAAATCGTCTTGCGTTCAATATGGTTTCACACATATGTTTAACACGTATATATTTGCACAGTTGCTTATGCCAGCTAATTAAAATATGCACTCAAAAATAAAAAATATGCACTAAAAACTTAAAAAATGTAAATTAAAAACCGTTTTTTAATTTTACTAAAACCAAAAATATAAAAAATTTTGTCTATTATTATTCAAATATCGTCAAAAAACTTAAATAAAGGTATGTTCAGTTCAGACCTAACAAATATTTGACTAAAATATCCAAAATATTCTTTTGATTTACTAAAATTATTTGTAAGATCATGTAATAATGTAATTTAAAAACTGTTATGTGATGTTTTGCAAAAGCAAAATTTTTTTAATAAAACAAGTGGTTAAGTATAGGACGTCAAATATTTAGTAGGTGTTAACATAGATTTACTGGTAAAATATAAGTAAAACTTTGTCTTGTACTTGAAGAATGCATATCAAAAATTTTTAAAAATTTTGGTTGGCAAAACGTTTTGGTTTTCTATTAATATTTTGGGCTTTTCTTCCTTTCACTATGCTAATTTTACTTCTGCAATATCAACTAATTTGACTTGAGCAGTAGTGAACTTAATCCCTCCCAATCAGTTATTGTTTCACCAATATTTCCGTAATTAGAAAATAAAAATGCTTATTGACTTCTGATGTTATCTATATTTAATATTTCTTTTACTTTTTTAATTGTATATCAACAAGGTCTTCTAACATACTTGAATTAGTCAAAGTTTTTTGAATGCAATTCTGAAGCATCTAGCCAGGCCCCCTCTGCAACGCGGTAAAACCCATGTGCCAAGCATGTAACTTGTAACAGTTTGGATAAAATATTTAAAAACCATGTAAGATGCCGCATCGTTTTAAAATAGAAGGATCTTTTGTCGAAATCTTAAAATATCTTTTATTTAAAGCAAAGCTCCAAAAGAATTTATTTATTAATTTTAAAATTTTTGTTGGAAGGTTTTTTTTGTGTATTTTATTCATAATATGGATATTAAAAAAATCTCTTAACAATATTAAAATATGCATTAAAAACATAAATATGCAAAAATGTGAATTTTCACCAAAATATGCAAAAACAAATCGATGCTATTTTAACGCAAATAATTCGGAAAGATAAAAGGTCGACATCATTTTTAGACTTTCGACAGAAAACATGCATTTGCATGAAAATCGTATCCCTAGTAATAACTATATGTATCCTGCATTGCAAATGCAACATTTAAAATGTGTTTTATAAGTGCCCATTCACATTATACGATTTTTGTCGTTGCGATTCTTACCTTATGGCCGAGAGGGGAGAGAGGAATTAAAAGGGGTACACAAGCGAGTGTACTCTTCGATTCATTTTGTTCGCTCATTCGTTCTCTCATTTGACGAAAAATGTATTGAAGTTCGGTTGCAAAAGAAAAAGTCGTAACGACAAAAATCGTACAATGTAAACATCAGACCGACTTCAAAGAGGAAACGACAATAATCGCAACGACAAAAATCGTATAATGTGAATTGGGACTAAGTACCCAAATAAAATCCGAAAAATAAATATACCAGGTATTTATTTATCGGATAAACACCGAAGAATCCCATATTTAACTATGATGCTTTTTAGACCATTTCTTTGTTTAACGTGTTGTATGTACATATTACTTTTTCTTAAAGTTTTGAAATTGTTTAGTTATTTTCGTTCCTGCAAACTTAATTTATTCTTTAAATCTTATTAAAGAACAATGCCCGTATTTATAAAAAATTATTAAATTTAATAAAGGTTTACAAAACAAATTTTGTATGAAAATTTGCCTTAATAAACGTTAGTTAAATTTGATAATCGTTTATAAATACGGGGGCAATACATGAAAAATTAGTTATTGATAATTTCAAATACGAAAATAATGTTTTATTGATTTTGGCGAATAATCTAATTAAAAAACTTTTTTTTCGGGGCAAACATTTTAAAATTTAAATTCTTTTAACTCCATTTTTTTTTTAAATTCACAAAAATCTTGCGGAACATTCATTTTCCGCTTAAAGACATATTTGCAATTTCAAAATAAAATTCAGTTCAATTTTAAGTTGAAGGCGTTTAACAAAAACAAATCGCCTTTAAATGAAAATTTTTAATTTTATTTTTAGTTTTTTGAGATATTTTTTCCTAAACTCCATTAAGTATTTTTGTTTAAAACCATAATAATAGTAATTTTGTTTAAAAATGAAGAAAATTATTTAGCATAAACTAACTGCTGCCCAGCAGCTTTAGGAGAAAAAAAATGTAGCGACCAGTAAGAGTTAAAGAAAGAAAAGAGGAGAGAAAAGAAAAACGTTCAATTTAATAAGCTGCCGTTGGCCACTGTAACCAAGGCGTGGTTAGTTGGTCTTCTACTATATACTTAAATTATTTTCTATATTTAAGATTTTTTTATCCAATATTGCAACAATCAGCAAAACAAAACAAAAAGCTTTGAAAAGAAAAAAATAACGTTCATTTTAAATGTATGCAAATTATTATTGAACCTGCATTTAAATGCATTGACTTTTTGCCATATTGTTGTTCTGTTTTTTTGTTTGCGTAAAGTGGCCAGGAATACTTCTTGTTGGTGGTTCTGTTGGCCGGTCATTATTTAGAATCTTTTTCTTTTATTTTATAAAAGGCTATTTTGGCTGCCATGTCTTTAGGCATTTTCCTGTTTTAAGCGGTTTGACTTCGTTTTTGTGCTGTTTTCTTTATTGTGATTGCACAAAATTATAGAAAATTGCAATGATTCTTATGTATGAATTTTTTTGAAAAGACTGTAGCGAAGACAAAAACTCAAATTGTTTAAAACCCCATAAAAAATTCTTTTTCGATAATAAGGCAAAGTGATTTGAAAAGTTTTAAGCAATGGTTTGCTTAATATATTTTCAAGTGCAGGTGTTAACAGTACATTTCCTTCAAATTTGTTTAATAAATGTATTTAACATTTTTAGGTTAATGCTTTTGATACATATTTTGACTACTGAATTTTATTTTTTGAAGTAACACAAGTTTCGTTTTTGTTTTGGGTGGAGTTATAATGACCATTGAAGGCTCTGCAAAAAAAAAATGACACCATGCTAATGTTAAAGCCTACTTAACACCAATGTTTAAAAAAATAAATTTTTTTACTTTTACGTAAACTAGTACTCTAAACAATTTAAAGTAGCGGCAAAAGAGCAGTTGTCTTGTTTTACCTTTTTAAAACTACCGCTACATGCAATATATAAATCCAGAAAATAGGGTAGCAGCAATAACAACAAAAATGAAATAGCAGTTAAAAAAACTAAATAATCTTCTATTTGTTTGATTGAGTTTTTCGTTTTATAACTTCTACTACATTTGGAGTTTTTGTCGAGGTAGTAGTTTATTAACATTGAGGTAGTAGTAGAGTAACATTGAAGTAGTATGTTAATAACATTAAAGTAGAAATATAATAACATTGAGGTAGCCGAAAACTAAAGTAAAGCTAGAAACCGACAATGAGTACGTATGGGATATTGTTGTTTGAATGATTCTAAACAGTATTGTCAACTCGTTGACAATATCTTTGCAGATAATGGGCCTGTTCGGAAATGCATCACTGCGCTGCATCACAAAAGCAAACTTTTTTTAATGCCGATAAAAAATAATTAAATTTTTTTTTATTGTGTGACTATTATTTTTGTGAAGTATTTGACAATTTTTTGGTCCACATCTACTTCACTAATATATATTTAAGCATTTTAAATCACTGATGCAGCGCAGTGATGCATTTCCGAACAGGCCCAATGTTGTGAATAAATCCAAACAATCATTTAGAAGTTATTGTACTCAATTCTAATATTTGTTATATGAGCATTTATGCCACAATGCAGTGGAATATTTTGAATTTTATATTCGATATAAAAATTTTGCTTTAAAATGCCGAAAAATTTGCCTATTTCTAACGCAGTTATCTAATTTAAAACAAATAAAATATAGATTTAGAAATAAAGCCATAATACTAAAAAAATTTAACTTATTGACTTTTTAGTAAGCATTTTTCGGATTTATTGCTTTGTGAAATTTAAAAGTTGATTAGAAATATTTTTGACAAACGAGTAAGCTTTAAAATCAAAATATAAGAAAATGATGGCAATTGTATGTAAAATAGTCAAAAACAAATTAAACTATTCAATAGTTATTAGAATCCTTAAAATAAAATACAAAAACATAATTCACAGAATTTTAGAAAATTATAAATAAAAACGATAAAGGAGTGCAAATAAATTTTATTTCTTACTAATTATTTTAAAATATGTATGTATGCACTTGTGCAGTTCTATTTTAGCACACAGATGATAAAATTTCTTGTATCACAGTGCTGCATTTCGCATAAAATAAGGATTGCCGAAACTTTTTGAGAGTATTTTATTAAAATCGCGTAAAAAAACGCGTAATTCAAAAAATGGTTGCTATTATTGATCCGTGTTATATCTTAATCGCGTAAATGGAGTACCGTGCAAATCAAGAGATACCTGTTTAAGTTTTTAACATTTTTTAACTAGACTATTTTGAGTTTTTTCGTTACTACAGCTACTTGTAGTCTAGTTTTTTAAACAATGCTTAACACTATTATACTTTGTACATGCCAAAAACTTAAGTAATATGGAAAATGTGATATGTAGTGTGAATGCAGTATGGTATGAAAATGACAAGTATTAGGAAAAAAATTTGACATTCAATACGACTTCTTCGTTTTTGTGAAATTTTTCTAAACAATAAAACTTTTCATTTGATCAGTGATAGTGTAAATTCAAACTGTAACTGTAACTCATTACATTTCTATCTTACAAAGTGGAATGCGAAAGACTTGTGTGATAGTGTAATGCATGCTTTACAACGCACTAATACTTTAGTTTTTTCTATTGAATTTTGAATTTGAAATATATTTTTGCCAACAGTTATAAATACCTTTTATTCAATTTAACTTTTTATTGATAGGGCTAGCTAGTTATATTTCTGTTGATTAACACAAAAATAGTGCTAACAATAACCACACCACAATTGTGGAGAGGGAATTATGCTTAAAATATTAGTTTTAAAAAAAAGGTGGGTCTTTGAATATAAAATCGATCTTACAATATTCATCCGCTCGGCATGCTGGACATAGATAATTTGATTAAATTTGGTACTTAGGTTCTTTTTGTCACAAAGACCAAGCCTTTTGAAAATGGTGAGAATCGATCCATTATTTCACTAGCCCCCATGCAAGCTTATTTCCGGAATAGAGGCATAAACCATCCTATTATGTTGGTATTAAGATAAAATTTGGTCCAAACTTATTTGATTGCAATCTAAATCATCTAACCACTCTTTTTTTAAAAGCTTTTATACAAAAACTCTACAACCAAAATATGCTTTTAATTTAAAATTTTGCGACAGTGGTTCTGTTGACTCCAGCTAAATTTAAGTTAATGTTACTTTTGAGATCAAAAGTACTCATGGGCAAAGTTTCAATTATTTTGTACCATTTTTAGGAATTCTTGTTTATATGCCTTTAATGTATAATTTAAAAATAGTGTACTTCTACTGAAAATTTTTAAATTTTAATTAATTACTGTATTGTTGAACATGGGCGATACGTCTAAAATACAAAGCAAAATGTTTTTTTTTATTTTTTAGCCGCTTTTTAAAAAGAATTACAGTTACTTTTAATTTCATTGAATTCGTACAATTTCTTTTGTGAAAAAACAATGATGATAAAAATCTCTGTAGGAGTAAGCAAATAAATGCATTAACCTTTATATTTGTTCTATCATTTACGTAGAGTTCCAGTACCCGATGAAAGATTTGACTTTTTGGTTAACTACCACAAGCCTGCCAGGTAAATCGATAAATTTCTATGCAGGCAAACAAAAGTGATGCCAACCTTTGCTTTATCTCTTTTTACAGTAAAGTACCAGCTTTCTTAAATGTTGTGGATATTGCCGGTTTGGTAAAGGGTGCTGCAGAAGGTCAAGGTTTGGGCAATGCTTTTCTTTCACACATCAATGCCTGTGATGCCATATTCCATTTGTGTCGTGCTTTTGACGATCCCGATGTCACACACGTCGAAGGTGAAGTTGATCCAGTACGTGATTTGGATATTATTTGCGAAGAACTGCGTTTAAAGGATGAAGAAAAACTATTGCAATATCTAGACAAATTGGAGAAAGTTGTTGCCCGTGGTGCTGATAAGAAACTTAAGCCTGAATACGATTCTCTTCTAAAAATTAAGGGTATTCTAATAGATGAGAAAAAGCATTTACGATTTTCCGATTGGAATGCCCATGATGTAAGGAACTTTTTTTTTATAATTTAAGAAAAAGTTACCAATAATTAATTTTTCTATGTTTCAGATTGAAATCTTAAACAAGTACTTGTTTTTGACCTCCAAGCCCTGTATTTATTTGGTTAACTTGTCCGACAAGGATTTCATACGCAAGAAGAACAAATGGTTGCTTAAGATTAAGGAATGGGTTGACAAACATGATCCTGGAGCAACTATCATTCCCTTCTCTGGTGCCTTTGAGCACACTTTGGCCGAAAAAGATGACTTGGAACAGAAGGCTTATGAAGATGAGACAAAATGTAAATCACAATTAGAAAAAATTATTGTCACTGGCTACAAAGCCTTGCAATTGGAATACTTCTTTACTGCTGGTGCCGACGAAGTAAAGGCCTGGACCATACAAAAGGGTACCAAAGCTCCCCAAGCCGCTGGCCGTATTCACACTGATTTCGAAAAAGGCTTTATTATGGCTGAAGTTATGCATTTCAAGGACTTTAAAGAAGAAGGTACGGAAGCAGCCTGCAAAGCTGCTGGCAAGTATCGCCAACAAGGCCGTAACTACACAGTGGAAGATGGTGATATTATATTCTTTAAGTTTAATGCCGGTGCTGGTCTCAAGGATGCCAAAAAGAAATGATACCGTATAGCTATGATTTTATTTACAATGTTATATGTTAATTTGATTTTTTATACGCAATGCTTTTTTGTTAAAAATTTCGCATAAACTGTGGAGGACCCATCTCTCAAAAACTCTTCCTTTTTTTTCATCTAAGTATGTGAAATTTTTAAATTAAAATGAATCGCTAAAAGAGTTTCTTTTATAATTTGCTATGTATTTGTGACTAATAAAGAAAAAAGGACAAACTAAACTGGGGAAAACGTTTTATTTGTGTGAAATGAATTAATATGTTGGTTGAAACAGAAGCCGTTAGGTTTTTGTGGTCAACGCCAACTAGCGTGATTTCCCGACCTTTTATAATTTCAATAAGAAAATGTTGGCACATAGTATGACTTGAAAACAATTTTCCAGCAAAGGGTAGAAACCTACCTACCCGTTGCGAATGAATATCTATGGTGGCCAAAAAATTTATAATTTTTAATAAATAATTGTCCTTACTTACCTATTTCTCTGCCGACTTCAGAGCCACTGTTTGAATTTTTATTATAAACGACCAAAGCGAATTTATTACAGTTAATCTTGCCACTACACCAAGTACAACTTGTATAAAAGCCAAAAACAGAAACGAAGTCAGTAAACAAATGTTGACATCCAACAATTATTATAAAGCTAAAAAAAAACTTTTCAGCAACGCTTTTAATATTTAAATTTTTTTTAAAGATTTAATTTCGCGAAAAACTTATAACGCACAAGGAATTCACACTTTTATTTATAATATATATTAAACCATTTGCCCATTTAACATTATCATGGAGATCGAAAACGTAAAACGAAAGAATTTTAAGAGTCGTTTTTCAATAAAATAAAGATTTCTGTAATAAAAAAAATTATTTGACAATTATTATACAACTAACTAATGATCTATTTAACAGAATTCTTTAACAAAAATTGTAAAAATTATATTAAAAGTTTAATAAAAAGAACTGCCAAATTCTTTCGTTTTACGTTTTCGATTTCCATGACACCCCTGTATATTTTTACATATGAAGGTTCAATTTTGCAATTTACGAGGTAATTTAAATTAACGATTGCTGCTATTAACACGACGAACAACACATTTGCCTATTTTTGCACAAAATTTTCTCAATAAATATTAAACTTTGCAAAAAAACTAATGATATACACAAAAACTATAGGCTTTCATTAAATTTATTATGCACTTTTTTAAAGTTTTAACTTTTAACCAGTGAAATTAACAATTTAATACATACGAGACTATTTTACTACCTTTTGCCGCCTTTTGGCAAGAAAAAGAACTAAAGAGAATAAAAGCAAAAGAGTTGTATTTTTCATATTTAGAGATGACAAAAATTAATAGTAAACGGAAATCATAATTAGTAGCGTGTGTCTTTGATAGAGACTTACTGATTGGAAATGGTTTTGATTATTAGCTTATTTCCGATGTGCGAAAGAATTCTTTCTATCGAATAGTTACAAATTAAATACAAAAACAAACTCTAAAAACATTTTTTTTGTTTTAAGTGTAGTTGTACGAAAGGATGAAATCTTTCACACTTCGGAAATAGGCAGTAAGAAGATCTTTTTGAAAATGTTTGTATTTATTTCAAGAAGAGCTTCTCATAATTTATACTGCATTCTGTTGCAAACTTTGGTGGACTTCATTAAAAAAAAAGATAAGTTCAACACAAGTGTTAGTTTTTGGTTCAGAAAACATATTTAAAAAACTGTTTCAGCAAACTCTTGTAGAGGTTTCGAACGGTCAGCATAACGTTTTAATTTTTAAGTTTTGAGCGCCTGTAAATTCCTGCAAAGCTAATCAAATTAAAAAAAATCTCCTGTTATTTGAAAATACTTTTAATTGTATATTTTACTTAAACAAATTTTTATTTGATAGAGAAGGATAACCAAAAATTTAATCACTTGCAATTTATATCCAATTCAAAGGAATTAGTCAAATAATTTGGAATTCGTTTCCAATTCAAATTAATTTGTAGAATTAATTGCAATACGTTTCTAATTGAAATGAATTTGTCAAAGTGAATTGCAATTAATTTCCAATTCCTTTGAATTTTATTGATTTTGAGTTAATTCAAATGAATTAGAAAAAATAATTAGCAATTCATTTCCAATTCATTTGAATTGAATTGATTGGAATTTCTATTAATTTTGTAAGTAAATCTAGATGTAGTAAGTCTGGGATCACACTATGAAAGTTTTCTTTCATAAAGTCTGAGTTTATTGGTGAGAGGGGAAGAGAACATGCTTTTCTTTTCTCCTCTCTCACCCATAAACTCAGGCTTTCTGGAAGAAAACTTTCAGACTAAGCATCACTGTTGTTTTGTTATTCAACTAATTTCTTATGTACAAGACAGCAAGCATTAAGCTACGGTCACACTTGTCAAATATTTGACAATAAAAAAACGGAACCTACTAGCAAACTATATAATCATTTCCTTTAATTCCAATATTTACTTTGATTATAATTCTACATCGTACAGAAAACATTTTTTTTTACTATGTCTAGTAGTATAATTAGTGTATTTTGTGGTATTAAGACAATGTTAAATCCCACTAACTTTTAACAAAGGTAGTAGTTTCGCTTATTTGATCAAATATGTATTTAATAAGTGTGACCGTAGCTTTACTCTCGTTTTGTATATCACCTAGTATAGTCCATGGCCCAACTAGTAGGTCTGCGCGCAACTACAACAATAGAAAAAACAACACGCATTTTGTTTGTGTGAAAAATGATAAAGATGTCAAGAACAAAAGCAATTGTTTGTGTAAAAAATGGTAAAAATGTCAAAAGCAATTGCTACAAAAACAATTGCTCGTAAAAAACACAACTCTGCAAAAAATCAGCAGGCATTTCAAGCAGACCTACTAATTGGACCATGGTATAGTCCAAAGACAAAAAATTCTTAGAATTGAAATTTACATGTTATATTGGAATTATTATGTATGTATCAGCGAAAAACCTATCAAAATGAGAAAATTCTGTTTTATTTCTAAAAGAAACTTAAATTTTAATTTTTACTAAATAAATTTTTTGCTTAACAATTCTCATATTTGTATATTTCTTACTACTTTTACTACAATTGGAAAATTTTGTTTACTTCTTGTATTGAAAACTTCCACCTGTAGTGAAAATAGTAAATTGTAGTAAGTAAACGAACAGGCATATAATGTCTTTGCTCTTGAATTTTATCGACTACAACTTATTTTTAATTTCATTCATTTGAATTGCAATTTATTTTTCTAATTCTTTTAAATGAATTCAATTCAAGTGAATTGGAAATTAATTGCAATTCACTTTAATAAATTCATTTGAATTGGAAACGAATTCTAATAAATTTTACAGATTCATTTAATTAAAAAAAGAATTTCAACTCATTCTACAAATTCATTTGAATTGGAAACGAATTGAAATTAATTTCTGCCTCATTCGTTTAAATTGATTCAAATTTCATTTAATTCTTTCTTGTTCTCAAAAGAATTAATTAAAAATTTGGCTAATTCGTAACGAATTAAAATAAAAAAAAAGAATGATTCATTTAGAGCTCTGCTCCATTTTTCGATACGCCACACTATCCTAAAACGACGAAAAGCACACGAGTAAGCTGCTTTACGAAAAAATGTTACACGACCGCCTAGAATTAATCATTTTATTCCAATTTGAATATCAACAAATGTAAAATTAAAATTTATGTCACACAGTTATAATTTTAGGTCACGCTGCCTGGTATAATTTTTGAGATATCCATTAAATTAAAAACGAAATATTTTTCATAGAAATTTTCTGCGCGAACAAATTGTCGAAATTGTTGATATTTTAATATGTATTTTTAATTGATTTTAAAGAATAAATAAAAAACATTGAATACATATGTGTTTGCAACGTTATGTAGAGTTTATTTGGATTTTTTTTTGGATAAATTTTGTCTAGATTTTAGGAAATTTTTAATTAATAACCTACATATCTCTGTTAAATTTTTTTTTAAGTTCAAACAAGAAAAAATAACTGTCAATTTTTAATTCTTGCCAACTCTATTGTTATCAACAGTACACAGCGATATCGAAGTTTTGCGTTCTCTAATGATAAAATACAACTCCTACTTTTCAGTTCCTTTTTAGTTGTAGTTTTCGTTAAATGGCGGCAACGGTAGTAAAATTGATTAAATTACTAATTTAGTGGTAAAAAGTTTATAGTTTTTTAAGAAAAGTGTTTAATTTTGTAAATAAGTGTGTTGGCTTTTTGTAAATATAATTAGTTTTTCATAAAGTTTAATATTAGTGGATAAAATTGTGTGTAAAGTTTGTCTAAAATTGTAAAGTAGCTCTTGTTCTTCTTTGTTCTACTTGTTGCATTTAGTGTTAGTGTTGTGTATTTTTGTGCGAGTGTAAGTGAAGAATAAAAGTAAACTGCATCTAATCGGTTATTTTTTATTAGAATACTTGAAATTTAAAGTTTAAATCAAAAATGTTTAATATTTTTTTTAAAAAACATATATTTAGTATATTTAGTTTTACTTAATTTTTTTAGAAGAACTAATTCTAAGTATGTATTATGTAAAGTGAAATTAAATTGGAAAAACCCGATTATAGTTTTTTTTTTAGGAACATTGTAATATAACTTGAGAAATAAACTTTACAACAAAAAATAAAGTACTAGTACAACGATACATAAAACAAAATATCAACATATAAAATGGTAAGTTCTTTAAAGAAAAAACAGATTTTAAGTTTATAAAAAGAAAAAAAAGCAAACAGCTGTATTTATAACAAAAAGTTAGCCACAGTTTGTACACAACGTACAACGAGCTGCTAACTAGAATGCCGATTAAGCTTAGCAGCTTGTTGGCATAGAGTTAATACATAACAAACTTTTCTCCATCTGCTAACTTTTAATAAATCAATTTTGAATTTTAATGATGCCACAATTTATTACTCAAAAATGCAGCACGTTTTGCATTAATCATCGCTGGATTTGTAATTTTTTGGTGTTCCCTTCATATAAAATAATAAAAAAAGCAGTTAATTTAAAAAAAAGTTGGCCAACGTTTGGCAGATCGTTAACAAGAATATTTGCTATTTAGCCAGAGTTTGGTAAGTGTTTTATGAATTAACTTTGTGCTAACTACATGCCAAATTTTTATTATGAATACGGCGGAAAATGTTTAAAAAATACGCTTATCGGGCATGTTCTACAATTTGAAATGAAGTGGAATTGAAATCGAACGAGATATTGATCTCAATTATATACAAAATGGCTGTGGTTTATCCGGTTTTTAACAGTGGTTCTTGTAGAGATAATTAGAACTCAAAGTATGAAATATATAAAAAGTAATATTTTCATGAACATTCTTTACAGGCTCGTTTGCAAAACTTGTACGATTTTAAATCCACCTTATTTCGTTTACAGAACATGCCCGAATAACTTGTTACTTAAAAGAATTCTTCGAATTTCTTCCAAACTCTTCCTATTTACATTACACTGAAATCTAGTACATACTTATGAGATTTCAGGCAATACAAAAAAATCTACATCATGACAAGATGTGAAATTTTCGTGAAATTTTTATTTTTATTTTACAAGAGTTAAACCCGTACAATTTCCATACACAATTCAGTATATTGAAAGTTAATAAATTTAATATTTTTAAATATGCCAGTTTTAAATAATAAAAATAGAAAATTGTTTTCCGCTTTTTAACTGTTATTGGCAGGACTGTCAAACGTGGCGATTTCTTAATACTTTTGTCGATGGAAATTTACGTTTGGCGATATGGCGATTATTTTGGTGAAATTCAAAACGATTGGCGATATGCGAAATGCATTCTATGTAAATATTTTCTAATTTACATATGTATATGAATATCTAAAATCTTATTAAAATCTTCGTCTCATTTTTGTAAATATTATTTAAAATTTATAATTATGTTTCAAAATTGTCATATTTGATATATTTTGTGAATCATTGTAAAATATTATGGTGAATATAAACAAATTCGCCTTTCGTAACGTACATTCAATGAGAAAAAAGTATATAACTGACAGTCTTAAGTTTTGTTTACCAAAAAAAACATTAAATAAATATACATACCGACAAGTTATAAGCAGTAAAATTTAAAATTTCTTACAACTTACAGCCATTTCTTAAAGTAAATTACATAAATTTTAAAATTCCTATGTGTATTTTTAAATATGTATATAAATATTCTTCTAGAAATAACCTTAATTCAGAACATTAAACTTACAGAACAGAAACATTACAACGACATACATACATATGTGTAATTTTTCAGTAAATGAAATCGACTCCGCATGATTTTATGCACTTCCTACTTTAAGTACTACTTACCTTTACTACTCTTTAAATCAATAAAAACTACGCTCATTTAAAAAATAATTGAAAATCTCCATTAACTAAAACTACGTTTGTTTTCGGTTTCTGAACCTGGAGTTTTTAATATAAAAATCACAAATGGCAATATTTTCTTAGCAAAAATCTTATTTGCTTGCTGTTTTGAAAGGTATTTTTTCTTTTCGATAAATTATAAAAAACTTCCGTTGATTGGTAACAAATAATGAAAAAATCGTAGTACGCAGTACAAATTATTCGAGCTCGTAAATAGCTATATCAAGAAAAACATATTGGTACGTACTTTAGAAAAAAGTAACCAAAATGAAAAAATTATTCACATCTCTACATTGAAAAAAAATATACCAACTTCGGTTAGAAATAACCAAAACTGGCAGCTCTGCATACAAGACTGTTCTTATACATTTTGGCGCTTTTTGGCAAGAAAAAGAACTAAAGAGAATAAAAGCCGAAAGAGTATTATTTTTCGTATTTAGCGATGACAAAAAGTAATAGCAAACGGAAATATGAAAAATTGGGAATTTAGCATATCATACGGAAATCGTATTAATAGGAAATCATAACTATTGGTGTGTGTCTTTGATAGAGAGTTAATGACTGGAAATGTTTCTGATTAAAAAGATGTCTCTGAAAAAGTTTGAATTTATTCTAGGAAGAGCTTCTTATAGCTCATGCAACATTCTGTTGCGAATTTTTGTTGACTTCATTACATAAAAGATTTGTTCAACACAAGTGTTAGTTGCTGGTTCTGAAAAAATATTTCAAACTATTTCAGCTTTGGTACAAAAAATACTTCAATTTGTACTCGCGCCTTTACCAAATTGGTCTGGCCATTCCCCAAATGCACTTGTAATAATATATTATCTTTAAAAATGCCCAGCGAAAAAAGAACGTTTTCCCGAAACAATCCTCTGGGGAATTTTACGAAATTTGTATCCTCAATTACAAAAAGAAACCCTTTTTGGGGACAATTACTCAATTATTGCTTTAAATCTGTTTTAAACCAGTAGTCATCTCTTCTATTAATGCCTTACATTTATCAGGTAATGTAGTCCCAGATTTATTTTATTTTTGCCTTTAGCTCGGCAAAAGCCCTTTGGGGCTCATTTCTGAGGTGTCGTTTCATAATTTCCGCATACATACTCTATCGAATTGTGGTCCGTACTGGATGATGCCCCCTTCAAAACGTTTATTTTATTTTCTGAGGGACCATTGCTTTGTTATTTTAACGGTATGGGCTGGTGCCCCATTATGTTAAAAGGTGTATTCACCAAATTATCGAGCTGCATTAACAGCGTTTTATATAAGACAGCTGTCCAACACCTTCAGACGATATGCAACCCTTTATAATAATACTAGAAGGATAACACAAAACACAACATAATTCAAAATTATTGTTGAGTATGAAATCATTTTACATGCATCCTTTTATATACATAGGTAATTTTTAAATTAAATTTGCAGGTCGTGGTCATTCTATGAACGTCGAAAGTACCAAGCTTATTCGTTGATATTTTTTTAATTTTAATTGATTTTAAAGAATAATTACGTTTTCTTATATTTGCAACGTTATATTTAATATTTGATTTTTTTTACTTATTAATATTAAACTATGAGTTTTGCCTAGAATGTAGAAAATTTATTAATTGACCAACTGTATATTTCTGTTAAATAATATTTTCTTAAGTTAAAACAAGAAAAAATAACTTTTACCTTTAAACTCTTATCAACAGCACACAATGATATCGAATTTTTCCCATCTCTAATACCAAAACACAACTTTTCAGTTCCTTTTTAGTTTCTTACTTTCGTTAAATGGCGGCAACGGTAGTAAAAGTGGTCTCGTATTAAATTACAAATTTCAGTGGTAAAAAGCTTATAGTTTTTTGAGAAAAGTGTGTAATTTTGTTAATAAATGTTTTTGCTTTTTTAAAATATAATTAGTTTTTCATAAAGCTTAATATTAGTGGATAAAATTGTGTATAAAGTTTGTCTAAAATTGTCTAGTAGCTCTTGTTCTTCTTTGTTCTACTTGTGGAATGTTGAGTGTTAGTGTTGTGTATTTTTGTGCGAGTGTAAGTGAAGAATAAAAGTAAACAGCATCTATAACCGATTATTTTCTATTAGGAATACTTGAAAATTTAAAGTTTAAATTATATATATAAAGTAAAAGTAAATGAAAGTGTGAGTTACCCTACGTCTATATGCGCAATTTGGATTTGTTAACATAATTTCAGAGTAGAGTAAACGTACGTCTAAACACAAAACATGAATTTTGATGTAAATAAAAACATACATTTTCTTTTGCATCCAATTTAGTTTTAATTATTAATTTGTAAATTTTGTATTAAAATTTTTTACGTTTTAAGTTTAAAATTTTTTCTTTTTTGTAACTGACAATTGATTTTGACAGCTGGTGTAAAAAGATAATTGCTCAGAAAATGTATTATGAACATGTTTTCAAATACATATTTATGCAGTCCACACGTTAATACATATACATATGTATATAGTGTTGGCAATATAATTTGATAGTTGCTACGCCAATAATTAGTAAACAAATTGCTCGTCTAGACTTAGGGTAAGAAGAACTAATTCTAAATATTATAAAAAGGTAAATTAAATCGGGAAAACACGATTAGAGTTTTTTTTAGGAACATTGTACACATTTAATGTAGTTAAAAAAAAAACTTTATATTAGATAACAAATAGTAAACTATTAGTTCATCGATATAGAAAACGAAATATCAACATATCATATGGTAAGTTCTTTAAAGAAAAAGCTGACTTTAAATTTATTAAAAGATAAAACCAAAATTTTTACAAAATTTAAGGGCTATTCCTAAAATTTTCTTCCCATTTACATTAAACTGAAATTTAGTACAAACTTACGAGATTTCGGGTCATAACAAAATCTATATCATGGCATGATTTTGATGAAATCTAAATAAAACCTTGTAGTACTTAGTGATGCAAATAACAATGACGGAAAATAAAAATGTCGATAAAATTAACGAGGCAAATCCTAATATATTTTAACAAGAGAACAACTCTGAAAATAATGAAATGACTTTACAAAAACTTTACATAAGGCTAAAAATTGTAAATAACTTCTTAAGGTACTAAAAGCTTTAACTTTTTTATAAAATACTTTGTCGATATTTTTCAATGTTAGTCACACATTAAATAAAAACTTCTTTTGATTTATGCGAAAATCAGTGAAATTATCTAAATCTTATGAAAAATTATGATTTTTTTTCTTATTTTTTATTTTCCGTTTTGTATTTTTCTAAAATTTGTTTAGTTTTTTGAGATTAAAAAAAATCATGTATGTATGTAGGTATATCTTTTTTTTAAAGCTGCCAACTTTTGTTTTGTCTACACATCAAAATTTAATACAACTTTAAATAATTGCTTTCATAAAATTCTTATACAAGTATCGTTTTAAAGTCAACTAAACAAAATAAATCAAAATTATTCCATCATAACTAAATTTGCTAAATTTTAAATAAACTTGGAATATATACAAGCGCTTTCTGTGCAAGTAAATAGTTTTGATTTATGATGTTGACGGAATTAAAATCTTCCCAAACAAATTTTTTTTATAAAAATAACGCAATTTTTAAAACCAGTTAAAAGCAAAAAATACAAGCATTTGCACTAAAAATTTCTAACCGCTTTTGTTTTGAGAACGCTGCTTAACGTTTTAATTGTAATTAATAATAATTATTAGTGTTGAGTATAGAGAGAAAGTACATACAAGTATTGATACGGGGTTCTTTTTCAAATCAACATCTCAGTCCCCTGGGTGCGAAAGTACACTTGGAAGTGTCAGATTGGCTCCAGTTTTTGAGAAATCGGTATATATCCATTTTTCATGGAAATAGCTAAGTCTGCGCTATTTGAAAAAAATTTATTCGACTGTATGAGTTTTTTTTGACTTCTTAACTTTCTTTTACGGAATGTTTTGACTTTTTTTTTTCAAAAATTCACGTAATTGAAACCATTAATGTTGATCAAAAGTAACGATTTTTGACAATTTTTCAGGTTTTTTAGGCATCTTATAAAGATTTTCCTAGCATAGGCCTCAAGTTAAGCTTTTAAATCAAAATATTGGACTTTTATTTATTTGTTTCGCTTTTTCTGGAGTTAATTAAAACAAATTAAACAACTTGAATAAAATATCTTTGTACAATAACGGTAATATTTATTTGTTTAAATTAAATCATGACACAAAATTGTTCAAGTGTATACTAAACAAATGAATATTAATTATTGTACAAAGATAAGCAAAGTTGAAAAAGTAATAACGTGTTTTTGGTTGGAATTTAAACAATTTTGACAAAACCTATTTTTTTTTGTTTCTTGACGAGCTGAAAAATACTTTTATAAATCAAGAAAAATTAAGGCCGTTGTCCGGCAAGCATAAGTATGATGTAATCACAATTTTAGCTTAGACACTATTATGGATTCAAACCACTGCATGAAGAAGTAATGCCAAGTTATTGTGTAAAAAAATCAAACAAAGTGGTGAATTAAAAATAAATTTTTTTTTATAGAATTTTCAGGAAATTCGCTAACGGAAAAATTTTAAAAATTTTCAACTCCACGATTTAAGCTTGACGTTAATTTAGAATGCACATATATATCGCTGGCTTAACATGTAAAGGCTCTAAGTCGACTTTTTTATGAAATTGAAATTTTAATGCAGTAATGTGCAATAAGTAAAAATATGTATGTACATACATTGTTTACAAAGAAAAAATTACAGTTATCTCATTTTTGTTGTTGTTTTGTAGTGATAAGCAAAAGCGCTACGTCAATTTATCACAAGAAAAAGCTCTGTCCCAATTAAAAGTACAGTTTAACTATTTCTCTCAAATTGTTCCATCACATGTATTTTGATAGTTTTTTGTCTCTCCTGCAAAATTTTTAAATATGGACATAGATCCTTTACATGTTAAGCCAGCGATATGTATTACAAATAAATGTGTAAATACTATTTACTTTACATTTTAGTTAAACTAAAAATGTTGAATTGGTAAAGAAAGTAAATAATGTTTATACTTTTTTAATTGATATCGCTTTTTATATACAGGCCAGTCACACATTCCAAGCAAAATTTAACAGAAAATCTCTATTACATATTTTGACTTTACTTTATTTCGATTTCAGCGACTTAATTACAAATAGAATTCATTGTTTTAAAGGTATAATAAAAAGTAACATTGTAATCAAAAAAAAAAAGGGATTCTTTTCCCTAAACATATTTCTTCAATTATTTAATACATTAATTACACTGTGTCACAAATTTTCAACAAAGTTGTGACTAAATGAATCTGACATCTAATCTTTATGTAAAATTGTCCGCTGAATCCGATTGTGAAGTCAGAATGGCAAAAGTAGAAAAGTTTTCGAGATATTCTAAAATAACTATTATTGGCGGTTTTTAAAAAGATGATGTCACTTTTATAAAAGTAGCTTCGAAAATATTCGATGAATATTTTATTCCTTTATTTTTATTATTAATACAACAACAGGTTTTTCGTAAGTATTGGTCAAGAAATGACTAAGTTACATTGGACCAAAGTCTAAATTTCACAAAAATTTTAAAGATTTTTTGCAATTTTGCTCTTTTCAACTTATTTTTTTTTAACCAAACAATAAAATTTTTTTAAGTTTTATCAGTTACGACGTTAGCTTATTTCAATACGCACATTTTGTGCCCAATAGGATCCAAATCGGTAAAAAAATGATAAAATTACAGAACATTATTTGAAATAACCCACTTTTCGATTTTTACGAAATCACAAATAACACACCATGCAAATACACATAACGAAATGTTTAGAAATAAAAAATAATTAAAACAAAGTCTCAAACTGTTAAATTACTAACGTATGCGGAATAAAATATGGACTGACACATTAGAAGTAATAAAAAATTTATATCAGGTATTAAAAAATCAAAGTTAATTTGCAATTGTTAAAATACACAACTTAAACTTATTTTATATATTTTATAATTAAATATCTTGCGTCATTGATGGGATTTTTTCATACGGATAGACCCTTGAATCACCTTTGTGTGCATTTTCTATATCATCCATTTAATTTGAGTGATAAAACAGTCTACGTTTCTTGGTTCCTATCCCCATTTATAGAAATTTCTTTTCAAATTTGATTTGGTATCCATTCATGTGTGTTATGAAGCTCCCATCATTCACGATACGATTCATGGCCAGCTTTGGAGCAAACAAATTTTGTAACAAAGCCCGTATTAGATCTTTGATGATAACTGATTTTTTTTTTGAGAATGCTGGAACGGGTTTCTTTGCATATTTGACTACTCTTTTAATTTTTAACTCTTCATTTATATGCAAACGCATGGTAAGATATTTAATTATATCTGGCAATTACTACCTTCAACATAGTGCGAGTTTGTTGTATTGTAACAAAATTTTTAACCGGATCGTCGTTTTCTACTAAACCATTTATAACTTTCAAAAGCTTTTAATGTGTTATAAACAAAAGATTTTTCCGTTCTCATTTATTGGCCAATTAATTATTAATTTTCAGTTATTTTTCTTTTTAAGATAATAAGACCTAATGAAGTTGATGTAAATAAAAACAAATTTATTACATTTCACCCGACGATTCGTCACTTTTTTGGTGACTTTTTCAAAAGATTTTTAAATTTGAATTTCAGAAAAGGGACGAAAAATTCTTTAACGCGGATTATTTTCACAAAATTTACAAATCAACTTACGACTTTTAAATTTGTTTTATGATATTTTTTTTAATTATTATTAATTTATTGAACTGGGCCCAAATCGTCGCACACGTGTTCGAATGAACTTTCGTATCGAATAAAATATCGTCACGTATCAAAAACGGGATTGCGGCATTCGAAATCTTTCGAATCGAAATTTGTTTAAAATAATGTAATAGATTTTATGCTTGTTTTACGCTTGCCAAAAAGAGCAACGCAAAATTTTAAAAAATTCGGAAAACTATAGAAATTCGCAAAAATTTTACAAACTCAGAAAATTTGCAAAAATAGCGAAAATTCTCGAAAGTTTTTAATATATCAAACAAGCCATTAAATTGATTAAAAGTCCCTAAAAGTACAAGGAATGGCAAAAATTCGATAAAAATTTTTAAATTAGCGGAAACTCGCAAAAATTTGCAAACAGCTGCATGAAAGCAAAGTCTACTATATGTATATTAAAAATCGTTAAAGCTGTAAGGAATCCAAAAACTTACAATACAAAAATCGCTTCTATCGCAAACATGACTAAATTGGCGAAAAATTGCAAAACTTAAAGTTATTATTTTTTTTCCTAATGCTGAAAAAAGTTTAATACTTACATTTTTAGCTATTTGTTGTGTAAATTGCTTGTAAAAAACCAATTAAATGTTTTTATGAAAGCTATTAACCTATCGAATGACATTTCGAGTAAAGGCATTCGATCGATTACTCGTTATCGAATGACATAATATCAAATTTCGAAAGAAGTTTTTTGATAACGAATGGGACGATTTCAAAAAAAAACAATTTCGATCAAAGTCACTCGATCACGACTTCGACGATCTGGGCCCTGATCTCTAGCCAAATAGTTACAGGGAAAGTGCCCTTCCCATTTTGTTTTTATATTACATTTTATTTTATTTTTGCACTGATGATTTAAAATCAGCCCATATTAATTCCTCATACGTTATGTGGGTTAATTCACAAAATCTTCTGTAGCTTTATCATTTCTTTACCAATCTAGGTCTTTATGGGCGCAAAATGTTCGTATTGAAATAAACTAATGTCCCATGCAATAAAACGTTACAATTTTTATTTGTTTGTTATAAAGAAAAAAATAACTTGAAAAGAGCAAAATTGCAAAAAATTATAATGTTTTCAACGTAGTTTGAATTTTTGTCCCCTGTAACTCTGTCATTTCTTGACCAATTGTTATTTTAGTAATATTATTTTTGTTCATTGAAAAAAAGAAATACATAACCTTTTTAATATTTTTGAAGATATTAGCATTTAAGTAACTTCATCTTTTTTAGAAACACAAATACCGGTTAATTTGGATTATCTCGTATTCATAAAGATTTTACATAAAGATTAGGTGTCAAATGCATTTGGTCAAAAAACTGTCACATTGTGTTATTAATTAAGTTAAATTACTTAAACACCATCATAGCTGGAGAGTGCATTATGCGTTTGTGATATTGTGTACAATACCGATCGGCTCAGAATCACTTTTCAAATCGATATAACGATGTTCGCCGCGATATCGATGGCAGAGCCCTGTTTCTTAAAATAACAAGTTACAAACCTATAAGTAAAATATATTTAAAACAAATTGTGTAAAATTGTTGCTTGTCGGCTTGTAACTTGTAGTTTTAAGAAACAGGGCCAAGTCCAAATTTTGGAGATCATTTGATAAAATTTTACACAAATGTACCGAAACGTTCACTCGGTTTAAGATTTCGATCCTTATTGTCATTCATGAATATGAAGAATAAAACGAGAAATATCAAAATGTCATAATTTCTGTATAAATGTTTGTATGTTGGTAAGTCTCTCTTACAAACATTCTTAATTTTTTAATGTGAGTTTGGGATATGTGTGTACTAAATGTTTTGTACGTATCAGAGTGAAGGCAAAAATTATTTACAGAATTTAAAGGTTTTGAAAAAAACCAGTACTGTCTAATGTGTATTTCCTTGAATTTTTGTACCCTTATTACACTATTTATATTGTACGATGAACAGTATCGTATAGAAATGGTCAGTGCGGTTGTACGCAAACATTTTGTAAGCACATTTGGTTTTTGTTGTGTTTTTCATTTTGAAGTACATTTATGCAGATCTTTAATATCAAGATAATATTCGGCACACATAACTCTTATATGAATGCAGTTTTGGTGGGTCCATGACTGTCAACAAATCTACACCTTTGAAAATTTTTCTTTAACCACTGGGGTTATGGTATCGTATAGTCGGGCTTAATCGACTTTACTTTCCTACCTTCTTTTTATACATTAAAAAACGTGCTTGTAGTTTTGTTTACATTTTACTTTTGCTAAAGCAAACACTACTGGTTAGAAAATACTTTCTAGTGGCGAAGGAACGAACGTCTTATATTTTTGTTTGTCATATTGTTTTATTTGCCAGCACAGTTCCTTTGAGAGAGTTTTCCTGTAGATGAACTCATACACATGTACAACTACGTAAGCATAAACATAAAAAAAACTTTATCTAAAGTTTATTTTTCAAGATCCTGTATGCATTTTAACTTCTCTCCCGTACACTTAGATGTACATTTCACATTATGAGTTTAATGCAACTTCTGTTTGAGTTGTGTAGTCTTGTTGTTGTTGTTGCTTCTTCGTTTTTATTCATTTGCCTCAAAACCAAATGACAATTTACTTAAGCCAACCTGTGCATACACACAGAAAATGTACTCAAAATGCAATTTTATGCTGTTTAACTTTTTTATTTGGCTGTTTTGTGATATTTATAGTGTTTTCATTTTGTTTTTATTTTATAGTTGTGTATGTGGATGTGTGAGTTTAAGTTTTTGTTTATTTCTAAACTAAAAAGTTTTTAATCATGATGATGATGCTAAATACGACAACATACATAAATAAACAAAATATTTTGTTCAACAAACATTTCCACCCACCTCTTGATGCATCGGTAGGAAAACATTTTAGTTTTTACCACTGGCAGATTTAGTACAACTTGTGCAACTAATATTATGAAAATGACCTATATTATAATAGTTTTACAGATACATATTTTAGTTTTTTTTTTTGTAACCGTTAGAAGTTTTTTTCCCTAAGCTAATCCCGCGAAGCTCTACGCTTGTCTGCAGGAACCAGAGTCCCTGGCGGGAATTGAAACCGCAACCCCGGTGCTAATAGACTAGCTCACTACCAGCTATCACACAAGGCTTAAAATAGACTACAGATAACTCTTGTATTATTATTTTTAATTTTGGCAGATATGCCCTTTATTAAATTTGGTATGATGCAATATGATTAGGTACTATGTACATGGCATCGAATCAACAAAAAGTTTTGTTTGATTATGGAAATGTTTGTTAAATAAATTTACTATTTACTCTGTCAGTTAATTTATTCTAAACTTTTTCAAAACCCTTAATACATGTGCATACCTGTTTATTAGAAAAATTAAAAAAATCTGGCGTCATATTTTAAATAAAGTTTGATATGTTTATTTCGAAGTGATATAATTAGTATATTGAAAGATTTTTGGAAACTTTATGCGTATGTAAATATTTACTATGTGTTAATAATTATAAATTATTAATATTAATTTCAGTGAAGATAAGATTTCATTCAAGTAAATAAACTTCAAGTTTTCTTAAAAAGTAAGCAATACTTACTCGATTCGAATATTGTAATATTCCTTCCATAAACAACAGAATCTTGCAACAAGAAATTTTTTCTTGAAATACTTAAGGCCCAACTATAACACAAGGGAACAAATTTAAACTTTGTTTTTGCGGTCTGGAATTAATTACAAATTTTTACTAATTTGAGGTTGCTGATTTCAAATCTAATCTCCATTTTTCTCTATCAGCTCTACTTTTCGAGATATACCGTTAGCTCCAAAATTAAGGCACTTTCACTACATATATTGGAATAACTCGAAAACTTTTGACCATATTCAGTTAACAAAAAAAACCGAAACTCGGCAACTTTTACAACTTTTGATTTTATTGACAATTTGCTGAGAAAACTGAATATCGATTTCCATACAAAAAGAAAAAAAACCTTCGTGAAACACACAAACGAGTTTCGAATTTTTTTTGTTAACTGAATGAATATGGTCAAATAATACAAATTTGCAATTAAATTCCAGACCGCAAGTTGTCTGCTCCGCAGTGTAATATGCTTAAGTTGGCTGCGAATACACGTTATTCATATGTGTCGAACCATATTGAACTTTTTGGTTAATTTTAATGAAACTGGCTTTTGGTTAGTCAAAGTGCGAAACAGATCGCTCTTTCCGTACGGAATAAAATATTTTTTGATTTTATTTTGGATTTTTTTAAATGCTTTTGAGAGGCTTTTTGTTAATGTTTGACAGTAGCTTAAGGAAGCTTATGCATTTTATAGTTGGGACTTTAGGAATAACTAGATTCAGGTACAGATGTAAATATAAAATTTTCTTAAAAAAGTATGAAATACATACTCAATTAAAATACATATTTGGTCTTTAAAATTAAGAAACTACACTCAGAAGAAAAATTATTTACATTTACATTTAACTCAATATAAACTAAATGAGAACTGTTGCATTTCAAACATGAAAACATAAAAACGTGTAGCATTAGTTACTTATAGAAAACTTAATATGAATAAAGAAACTGATTTGCTTGATATGCCGATTCAAATAAAAATAATTTGCATCAAACGAAAATCCCTAGCATTTGTTTCTTGAAGCAAGAAATTGGATTCTATTTAAAAATCAAGAAAACAAAACTAATATTAAATAAGTGCAGCGTTAACTTAGTAATACCATAATGAAATGTTTCTTTTTTCTAAGAAAGCTTTACTGAATACACCCAGAGAAGAAACATGTTTAAATATGGTCACCTCCAACAACACTATTTTTAAAGAAAATTTTAAACAAATGTACATATTATGATTTATTTAACAATATTATTGTCACCGACAACCATATTATGTTTGAATTAGTCTTCCAAACTTTTTATGGTCAAAAATAACTAAAACATGTTTAGCATGGTTGGTTATCAACCATAGCATGTTGCTCTTGAAAAAGAGGCTTCTTGACGGAGGACTAATTTAACCATAATATGGTTATCGGTGACAATACTATGGTTAAATTAAACAAAATATGTTTAAATATTATCAAAGTTATTTTCGGGAATACAAAATTTATTATTAATACGATTTCCGCACGACGTGCTAAATTCCCAGTTTTTCATATTTGATAAATACACTGAAATTTATTGTTGAGGGAAAGCTAGCTTCTATGCGCATTTCACTGGTTGCTTAGGCCAGCTCATCAGGAAACCTTTTCCAAAGATTTTAGAAAGGCCAAAAATATTATACAAATAAAACCCTAAAGCGAATAAGAATTATAAACACTAAAAATTTTTTTTAAAAATAGTTTTGTTGAAGGTGAACATATTTAGTAGTTACACGCAGAAAAAACATGCAACATTTTTTTAAAAATAGTTTTGTTGAAGGTGAACATATTTAGTAGTTACACGCAGAAAAAACATGTTTAAATATGGTCACCTCCAACAAAACTATTTTTATGTTTTTCTCTGCGTGTACGAACAAAATAAGCTAAAAGCTAAAAATTATTTGTGGATCTTGGATTTTCTTCTTTTAAGAAATAAATTGATTACTTTAGAAAATAAACTTCTTTCCGTGTACTATGTGGTTAAGGTTACCTAACTATGTACTTTAAAATTTTCAGTTCAAAAAAGTTATGTAACTGTAATAATGAAATTACCAAAATTTTGGATTTATTAGGTCGCAAATTTAATGGCATATAATGTTTAGAAGTAATATCTGGCACATGGCATCCGCGACTTCGCTTTATGAACGCCACCGTCGGCCCAATCTTGCACAATTTTTTCGAGCTAACCCGGGAATAGTACGTCGACTGCTGGCTTCTTATTTGGCCACCAAACGTTTGGTTCAACAAAGTGATGGTTTCTCGCAGGGTATGGCATGTTGCGCCGTCTTGTTGAAACCATATCTCCTTCAAAAGATTTTCAATGGCTTGTAGCATTTGCTATTCACGGTAATGTTGGCACTTGTTTCGGATTGTAAGACGAATGGACCGACGACGCCTTCGGCAATTAAGCAAATTCAGTGATTTTTGGGATGGGTTTAGAAGTAAATGAAGACAAAACTATGTTGATGGTTTTTAAGAATAGAGAATCGACGAGATTGGGAAAATCTGTGAACGATGATAATTTCAACTTCGATATTGTAGATGAATTTGTGTACCTTGGTATCAGTTTAGAAATTAAGCGAAGGGTTAATAGTTAATAAATGCTTTTTTGGACTAAAGAAGCAATTTATAAGAAGTAGCCTTTCTCGGCAGACGAAGCCTACACTACACAAGACACTTATCCTTCCCGTGCAACTATACGGTGCAGATGCATGGGTACAGCCAGAGAAAAAACATGTTTGAATATAGTCACCTCCAACAAAACTATATTTAAAAAAAATTTTAAACAATTTATGTTCCATTTTACAGTATTATTGTTACCAAACACGATATAATATTAAAATTAGTCCTCCATCAAGAAGCAACAACCATATTATGGTTACCTCCAAACATAATATGGTTAATAATAACTAAAATATGTTTAAGACACATAATAGCATGGTTGTTTTTCAACCATAGCATGCTGCTCTTAGAAAAGAGGAAAACACTATTGTATATTTGAAAGCATATTATTGTCGTTTTTAAGCATAACATATTTAGAGGCAACCTTAATATGGTTGAAGATTCTTAACGGGGGACTAATTTAACCATAATATGGATGTCGGTGACAATAATATGGCAAAATTAAACACAATATGTTTAACATTTTCTTTAAAAATAGTTTTGTTGGAGGTGACCATATTTAAACATGTTTTTTCTGCGTGTTATTACTCAATCGGATGACGTGGTTCTTGGAGTGTACGAGATAAAAACACTTGGCATGATATATGGGCCGATCTGTGTAGACGGAGAATACCGGTATCGTACGAACAAAGAGCTGTATGA
This sequence comes from Pollenia labialis, assembly GCA_949318255.1. Lineage (NCBI taxonomy): Eukaryota > Metazoa > Arthropoda > Insecta > Diptera > Polleniidae > Pollenia > Pollenia labialis. The sequence continues at coordinate 122,827,210 of OX439142.1, forward strand.
GCCTTACGCCTACATCGATCGCTGAAGATAATTTAAAGATAAACATCTGGTTAAACTTCCGGTTGATCATCCCATTCATTAATTCTTGCACCAGTTGGAGATTTTATGGATGTAGGCCAAGAGACCGAGTTGCGGAGAACGGAGTCGGATTGATAAATTCGAGTTCTCTGTCACACTAACGTCTACAGCGACAATGGCTCCTTCTTTACGGACGGTACACCCTTTACATAAATATTTACCAAATTCCTTTAAAATATAAATTTACACCTTTTTTCAAATGTAAAAGCAACGATGTTGATAATGATGATGATATGAAATTGATACACTGTAATGTTTGCTAAAAAAAAATAAAGGGAATAAATTTTTCATAAGGAATCTGGTAAATTTTAATTTAAATCACGTTTTCTTCGTTGGCTAAAAGAAGTTAAAAAATAATATAAACGGAAGAACAATAAAAATTGTCTATAACCGGAAGAGCTAAAAGGAATGAAATGATAAATACAAAATTGGTCACAATGTTAATGTTGCTGAAGGCAAAAAAAAAAGTAAAAGCAAAAACAAATAATAAAATAGAAAAGACTTTTTGCTTTGTTTTACTCCAACAAACTATAAACTCAAACTCTAAATGGACTGAGTAAAAGGTGAACGATATTTAATCTTTCAAATAGAGTTCAACTTTTAGTTGCCATTTAAAATAACATTTTGCTCTAAATACCTGTTCCCATTTATTATCCACCTCATCTACTGTGTATTTTGTATGATTGCTGGCTTAACAGGAATTCTTAGACAGGAGTCAATGTCTTTTGTAACTTGTACTATGGTGTGTATAGTATACATCATTGTCCTTCTGCTGCTTGGCCAATATGATTACAAAATGGCAAGAAATGCCAATCTGCTGTTATTTGCTGATTTATATTATCATCACGTTTACGCTGAGATTCGTGTTAATCGTAACGTGTTCTAACGTTTAAGCCATTATGTCGTTTATGCTGCCATTTATTCCTGCATTTTTCTCTCTTAACGTAACAAATATTTTACATTTTATTTATACACAAACAAAAAATCTCCATAGAGCCATAGTTAATGCTAAAAAAAAATCCTTTTGCAAAATTGAATCTAAATTTAAAACACGTTTTAGTTTAAAGCAGGAAATATCTACTTTGCAATTATACTGTTTAATGGTTTAGACAACAGTTGGTTTTTTTAAGATTGAATTTTACTTTGTACAGACAAATTTTCACTGATAACTTTTTAGAAATTAATTAAAAACAAATTATGTTTTAAATCAAATTTGTGTCAGTATAAAGTACATAAGTAAAGAAATTTTTGCATTAAAGGGCACTGACATATAATCCTTAAGGCAAAAAAACTGGAAAACTAGAGACATATTTTAATAATTGTGCATTACATGATAAAAAGATTGAATAAATATTATAAGTTTTGATTTTAATTAAAACACAAATTAAAATATCATTAATGATAAGCAACTACAAATTTAATATTTTTGCTAAAAACATTTCTAAGTTAAAACTCCAATTTTCAACCTATTCAAATAGATTCTTACTATTATTCACAACAATGACAAAATTTAAATAAATATCTTCCTTTTTATTTATTAAACAACTGACAACTTCCCCCATCTGTTGCTTATTGTTTCTTAAGTATTCAATAAATAAATGACCTCTTTAATTAAATATTTTCTTTCTTTTTATAATTTATCACGCAATATTTTTCACGTTTCATTCTGCTATATAATTAAACGTTAAAAATATTGACTATTTTCCCTGAGTATTTTTGTGAAGATTTTTTTACACAAACATTTCGTTGCAAAAACGATGATGGCAGCAACCAATCATTCATTTGTATTACTGGAATATGACAACTGCATCATCAGCATAACTGTTAACTAACCGATGAAAAATCGAAAAAATGAATTACGCAGCTTTCAAAATACACATTTTCAACACCCCCATCCAACGTCCCATCATTCCAGAACCCTCAACTAGTACTTGCACATCTTGAAGCCATTTATCTATTCTTTCTATTCCATGTGCATTAAAAGTTAACTATTTGTATTTTTTTTTTGTGAATATGACAACGAGTATTGTTATTACAACGCAAAAGAATAATAGACAAAATATTGAAGCACCATCCATCCATCCATTCATCTACACATTCTCTCATTTTTGCTTTTAACCCATTAAGGGCGGGAGGTACAGTACTATTTAAACATTTTGTGGAAGCAACATTATTTGTATATGTATATAGTAAAATTCAATTAAAATGGACTTACTGCATTTAGGGAGTAGAGTAGGCGACAACGTAAGGCAATTAACGAAGTTGAGAGTTATTTGCAAAACTGTTATTAATATTAACTTTTAAGTTTACCACAACACGAGTAAATAATATTTAAGTAAGTAAATAATATTAACAAATAACAAAACAAAACAATATTACTAAATAAATTTTTTCTGCATAAAACAAACGTTTGTTGAACTAATAAGAGTTGTGTCGTTCCGGAACGACCAGTTCCATTGAACGATTCCCTAAAAGGAACGGTGCGGACTTTTTCAATGGTTCCTTTTTTGTCGTTCCTCGTTCCGTAATTGCAATCAGCTGGATGATCACATGTATTTTTCTAGGTTCATTTTTTGTGTATTGATCAATGTTGCCGACTTTTTTGTATTTTTGTCGTGACATGTAACAAATGTCTAATTAAATAAATTGCTAATATGATCCAAAGCAATATATTTTTATTATTATTTGTTATTGATTTTTACAAACATTTTAAAAAGTACATATGTATGTTATTCTTACGTATGTAGGTAGTTGTTACGCAACACCATAAAAACAAAAAATAACAAATATTTGATAATTGACGTTTTATGAACGACAGAGAAGTTTTCCCGTTCCTCGTTCATTCATTGTTCAAAGTAAAAAACCGGAACGATGAACGAAAGGAACGACCTAGTTCCTTTGATCTTTCGGATCGGTCGGAACGATTCCACAAAAGGAACGATTTTGCCCAACTCTAGAACTAATGCATTTGTTAAATGTGGGTTGTGTTTTGTTATTTTTGTTTTGATCACGCCATTTGTGTTGATTGTTTCGGTCTGTTTTTACACATTGCCACTTCACTACCAAAGCAAGTTTTCTGTCTTTTTCTTTGAAAGCTGCTTTCGCAACTGATTTGGGCCCTTTTCACATGTCACTTTTTACAGTTCTGTAAGTATTCTGTGGCGAAAACATGCCACGTATAATTGTCCGTGTGAAAAACAAGGTGTGCCTATATCAAAGCCGCCAACATACATCGTTTGGCCTTGCGACCTATTGATTGTCATTGCAAATGCCGTCTGTGGCAATCATGGGAGTTCGTGACAGCAAAGCATCTTCGTCTCCAAATTTACCATTCAAATTGGTATTTTTGATAACGTTTAAAGACCAATCGTGTAAAATTGCATAGTCAAAGAAGAATAACCGAAATTGGTCAAAAATATACATAAACTTTTCAAAAGAATAGCAAAATTAATTAAGAAGTAATAGGAATAGCCTTTAGTTCCTTCAAGACTTGAAACTATCCTCGGATAATTAATTAAGAAGCCATGGGTAGAGGGAAATTTTACCCTTTTGCCCTATTTAACTCCCTAATTGTTGGATTTTCCAAAAAAGTTATATCTTTAAGTTTTAAGAAACCCGGTTGATTAGTTCAGAGGAGCGTTTACCCCTCTTGCACTATTTCACGCCCTAAATAATAAAAATTATTAGCAATAGTTCCATCCAGATGTAACACTATTTGACTGCAAAATTTCAAGAAAATCGGTTGATTAGCTAAGAAGATATTGGAAGGGGGAACTTTTACCCGTTTTGACCTATTTTACTCCCTCTTGCGATATGAATTATACATTTAGATCTATTCCGAATGCCATTGTACGCATAAGACATTACGATACATGGTTTGTTATCTGTTCAAGTGCTAATAAAAAATTATAATATGGAAAATGAAAGGCATTTTGTTGATATTTGTATGGGAAAATATATAGGAAAATCTAAATGCCATATCTCCGGAAACACTGGGCCGATTTCGTGCAAACTTCACGTAAACAATCTTCTATCCCCAAAGTAGCCTTACATTTTGGTTTAAATCGGTCGACCCGTTTTCGCAATTAGTGGTGACATCAAAGTGTATACTTCTTTTTTTTAGAGGGATGGTTTGAGTTTTATTTATGTTCTACGCATACACGTTTTTAATAGGATCATCATTATGACATTGCACCCTCAGCGATTATACTTCCAACCTATACTTCTTATAATATATTTAAGCCAATACGCTTAAAATTGAAGATTTTCAATAGATTTCGTCTTATCAGAGTTTGATAGGGTAACACGGGAATCAGTAGTCGACAAGGCGACTTGGGAGAAAATTTGTAAGAGAGCGTGAATGGATCGTTGTTGCCATGTATTAAACTCCAACTGCAACAAGCGAGATGTTGAAATAATCAAATAATCTAGAAAATTTTGACGGCTGATAGGAGTTCCTGAACGCTATTGCTATTCAATAAAAGGTGGTTTTGCTAGCTTTCTGTTTTGCTATTGGCACACGATGAGCATCCGTCCTGTATTATAAAAAATAGTACGGTATTTTACAGCCTTGTTCTGTGTAAATTATTTTCTAGTGAGAAACCTTAAATTGTTCTGTATTCAATTAAATGTTCCGTATTAAGAATAATAACTTTAAAAAACTAACTTTGTGCCTAATATATTGTTACGAAAGTTAAATTATCTTAGAATTATTTATTGTTATAGTTATAATTTATCTTGTAAGTAATGCTTTTATGTCATATTAGTATTACCGCCTAAAAGTGTATTTACATTATAAAAAATACTACATGAATTTCCCAGCCATTTCTAGAAATGGATTTAGAACATAATAAATTGTTATTACAGGGAGGTTCGGAAAAATTCTAGAAATATAATATAAATTCTAGAAATATCATAAATAATTTGGACACATTAAACGGTTCTCAAAGTTTTTCTTGGGATTCAAAAATGAATTAACAAGGTTTCTTTTAAATGTGCTAAATTCCCATTTCATACTATTGAGAAACTGAAATTTATTGTTAAAGGGATAAGCTATTCCTACGCGAATTTCACTGGTTGCTTGGGCCAGATCGTCAGGAAACTTCATCCAAACAGCTTAGAAAGGCTAAAGATATTATACACATAAACCTGTTAAGCGAATAAGAATTATAAACTTCAGTTTTACTTGTAACAATATCAAAGCTTAAACAAAAACAACAACAATAAACAGTGAGTTTATCTTTTCTTACAGTCCCGACTACAATTGGTTGATTTTTTGTCAACTCTAAATGTAGTTGTAAGTGGGTAAAGAAAAAACAAAAATAAAAACAAATTACTTTATTCTATTTTACCAGTTCAGTTTATTTACACTGCCACTTGCATATTAGTTATCAAAGTTTTTCTTGGGATTCAAATATTAATTAACAAGGTTTCTTAAAAATGTGCTAAATACCCATTTCATACTATTGAGAAACTGAAATTTATTGCTAAAGGGATAAGCTATTCCTATGCGCATTTCGCTGGTTGCTTAGGCCAGATCGTCAGGAAACTTCATCCAAAGATTTTTTAAAGCTAAAGATATGATACAAATAAAACTGTAAAGCGAAGGTTCTGATCGTAACTAAAAATTGTGAGCAAAATAATTCTAATAAAGTTTGTTAAGTTGAATAAGTGCGTGTTTTTATTTGGATTTGCAATTAAAAGAACTCAAACGCGTTTATTAAAGGAAAAACGTAACAATATTCTAAGAAGCACTTCAGACTCATAAACACTTTTCTTTCGAATCAAACGAAATAAACATTTTTTTGTATTAAAAAAAAATATCAACTGAGCTTTTAAGATTCCAAGAAAGTTATAACCTATTTTGTACCAGGCTGCACATGTAAATGTTTGAATAACTTTATGAAATATTTATATCAGTTATAAATCGAAATAATTTTAGAAAAAAATGTTTCTGCCGATGATTGTGCGAACTGCTGGTCGAGATCTCGAAAATAAATGGGACACATCATTATGAATTCGTAAATATGAAAGCTAAAAATAAATTAAAAAGATCAAGAAAATTGAATTATTATTTTTTAATAAAAAAAAATATCTTTTTTGTTGCAGACCTTGAATCAATTACCCATAATTCACTTGATCATAAAGAGGGTATTAACTAAAATTCTTATTTCTTAAATTTTAATCGACATGTAATATTCATATCTTCCCGCTATAAAAATATCCTGTTATTTTGTCTACTTTTTGGGTAATGATGCCGTTGGCTCTAAAATCCTTTTTCATATGCCTTCAAAATTAAGTTAAAAATTGTTTTGTTCTACTTTTTATTTTTTTCTGTGAAACCTTAAGCCTTAATAAATTTTTTTTACGGCATATTCTTTATTTCATATATTTTTGCTTGAAACATATTTAGAAATTTAGAAATTTCTAATACATATAAGATTTCGTCTAAAGTAGGTTAAACTAAGACATAAGTCAAATTTATTTCAACCGTTTTGTTAAAAAAAAAACGAAATTTATTTCAATCAAACACAATTCCTGCACTTCTTGCTTTATTTATTGATGAATACTTAGATTTTGTACTGTTTCTACACCATGCTGTGTTTAAAATAAGAGTGGCCATTCGGTAATCTAAAATGCAAAATAAATTTTTTTTTTTTATATTATGGAAAATTAAATACCAAGATCGTACAGACGTTATACAAAAAGACCCCTGTATATTTCAAAGTACGGATTAGGGAGATCGATTATTCGTCTTTTTCAAAAACCGGTTTTAGAATATTCCGAATAGCAGCTATTTTAAAAAAACCGCTTAACCGTTTTTAATTCGAATGCATAAAAGTACAAAAATAAAATTAGTTTTTATAATAAAAATTTAATTTTAATAAAAACAAAACAATTCACGAAGGTAAGGAACCAACAAATTATATTCAGGTAGATATGACTTAAGGTATGTTCAGACCTAACAAATATTTGACGATCAACTCAAAAAAAAAGAAACGTGACCAGTAAATTTGATCATACTTAGACTTTATTTTTTTATAATTTCTATTTATTTACTTAACTTTATTCCTAAGATCATAATTGTAGAATGTAATTTAGAAACCGTTAAATAATGTTTGCTTTAGCCAAACGTTTTGCAAAAGCAAACAATTCTTTAAGAAAAGTAGTGGTTACGTGTAGCATGTTAAATATTTAATTTGAATAAATCTTAAGAAATTTTTAAAAACTTTGGTTGTAAAAAATTATAGAAATTTAATAAATTTATTATTTAAGATATTCTCAAAGCACTAAAAAAACAAACAAAAAATAAGATAAACAAAGAAAAGTAAACAAAAGTAATGGAAGTAATTTTATATTAAATTAAATGGAAGCAAAAAACAAAAAAATTACTAAATATTATTTCTTTGAAATAATATTTTTTACTAAATTTTTCTTCCCATCTTAATACAAGAACCGCAAACAAACAATTTAGCAATAAACAAAATTAATTAAAAACAAGTAAGAGTGCTATATTCGGCTATGCCGAATCTTAAATACCCTTCACCATGGTAAGATAAGAACAAGTAGTTATATAAATAACGCTTTGTTGTTTAAAATAGTACATAGTACCAAATTTAGAAATAATAACCAAATTAGCCATATATGTTATTTTATAAACCATATTTATTTAAACAATTTATTAATATTTATTATTTATTAATAATATATAACTTTGAAATTAAAAAAAAAAGTTAATTCAATCGTTTTTAGGACATAAACAAATTAAATAAAAAAAAAATAAAAAATAAACAACAAAAAATAGGTATAGAATATGATTTTTGTTTTACATGTAAGTTAAGCGAACGATTAATATTTACATTGTCAAAAAAAATCAAAAATTGATGAATTATTTTAAAATCGTTTATAGAATATAAAAAAAGTTAAAAAAATTTTTTTTGAAAAGGTGGATGCCAAGATTTGAACCCCGGCAACTAATAACGACGCTGCGTGACCAACCGCCCAGACAACTCAGCCATTAAGTCCCAATTTCCACAATGCAAGTCTTATTGATAAACTTATCACATTTTCTTTTGAATCAGCTTCGGCGTTTCCACGAGTCAAGTCTTATTATTTATCTGTTATTCCATTTGTATGAATGTATATGTGCGTTTTGACATTACGTTTAAAACATATTTCTTATTAAAATGTATTTAAATTCAAATTCGTGTTGAATATTTTAACAATTGTTTAATTTAAAATTAAAGTTGTGTAAAATGTACTTTTAATTATAAATTTCTTTTGTTTTGTGAAATAACAAATATTTAAAAAAATTCACACACAAAAAATCACACCCGCTACGAAATTAACTTTGTACAACGAAATTAAATATGAAAGATAATTGCCAAAATAGACCTGCTGAAAATTACGAATGAGAAAACAAAACGCATATGACGAGTACAGCAAGCTGAGTACTCGTTTCTTTTCCCCTCGTCACTCTCGCCTACAAAGTAGCAAGCTGATCAATAAGACTTGCATTGTGGAAATTGGGACTAACGCTTATGCAAATAAAGAATTAAAGTAGAATATATTCCGTCAATATATGTGTTTGATATGCCTAACATTCATTTAGGTTTTTATACAATTTTTAATTTTTTTTGTAGGGGAGGTACCACGCCCACTTCTCCAATACCGCCCACATTTTGTAAGATGGTGTGTTTTGGCTACCTAAATGTGTGTACCTAATTTGGAAACTTTGGCTTTTGCCGTTCCCCAGATATACAGCAAAAAGTAATAAAATTACAAAAACCACAAGGGATTTTTGGAAAATATTAGAGGTAGTCGTATCTCAGCCATTTGTGGATCGATCTTGCTGAATTTCAATAGCAACCGATGGTAGACTATATGTGACATAAATGTAAAACAACCTAGCCGCTATCATGTCTGGAGTCTCCGGAAAACACATATCAAACGTAAGACGGACAGACGGACGGATATCGTTAAATCAACTTCTCTCCCCATAAGGACCCAGAATATATATACTTTATTTGGTCTAAGATCAATATTGTAGAAATTACAAACGGAATGACAAACTTTTATATACCCTTTTGCACCTGAGGTGAAGGGTATAAAAAGAAGAAGAAGAACTGTCAAAACCGATTAGGAAAGTGCCGTGCGAACATGGTAATTCAAATAAGTAATACAAATTGAGAGCGAAGTAATCCAAAGCACCGTGCGAATATGGCATAATAGTAATATGATCATGCTTTTTGTATGAAAGATCTGTCAATGCGTCGATTAATATTAAAAACTCTCCATGACATTGTTTGATTCCTTCAATTTTGCTGGTAGTGAGCTAGTATATTAGTACCGGGGTAACGGATTCGATTCCCGCCAGAAACCCTGGTTTCTTTCCTTCAGACAGGCATATTCCTGTGCGTGATTAGCTTAAGGAATTAAAAAAAGTTCTTGGTGTTTTAATAAATAAAACTCATGGATTTTCCCATATCGTTAATAAGTAGTGACGTTGAAGATCCTTAGCAACTTATAATTTTAGGGCCCATTAAGCACCGTTGTCATTTAAATCAGTTCGAAATATCACCAGAGATATACATATACATCTTTATACAAATATAAATATTGTCAAATTGCTCATTACTTTTTAAGCTGAACTTTTTTTTGTAGTATTTTGAATTGCTTTTGGTTTTTGTTACAAGAACACACGTTGTGTTTTTTGACTTTTGTTATATTTTGTTTTGACATTCTTCATAAAAAGTTTAAGTTGGCCCAATATTCAATTAGAAAAATACTTAAATTTCGGGTACATTTATAATAAAAGTAAGGAAAACATTTATAAATTACAGATTACTAAAATAACCGGTTTATTTTACCAAAATAACCGATTTATTCAATATTGGAAAAATAGACTTTTTAAATATTCGACTAAGGCAAATAACCGGTTAAAACCGTTACAATACTAACCGTTCGATCTCCCTAGTACGGATAACTATTTGTGGGGTCTACAAAAACCCTTTCAAATATAAAAATTATTCTAAAAATTACTTATGAAAAATTTTTGAGTCTTAAGCTGGCCACACACTGGTGATTAGTGCTTGTGATTACTTAGCGTAGCATTTCTCCACACACGACGAACAAATCACGATTACCTTAAACTTAAAAAAGACAACATGAATTGTGAAGCGAACGATGCAATTAAATTTATGATAACTTATTTTTTTGCACAACAAAAAAAGAATTACAAAAAAGAAGAAAATCGAAGAAGAATTAAACATTTTTGTAGATATGCTTATCCACTCCGAAATATATATTATTCGACCTTTTTTTTGGATACTAAAATTAATAAATCTTTTAATGTTCACGCACAAGCCCACTTACACATCGAACAAACCACAAGAAATTGAAAATTTTTAATTACTTGTGATTTGTGCGCGCACAGCCCCAAATCACTAGTGTATGGGCAGTTTAAGCGGTAGTATTTTCACTAACTTTCTTTAATCCGAGCCCGTCTATTTTTGCATGTAAAAAGTCAATTATTATCAGAGTAACGCTAGCGAAGCTTTCAGACTATAACACAACAATACAGGACTTGCTCAATAAAAAAGGAATATATATCGATACCTCAAGCTTGTCTAGGGTTAAAAATGTGTAGATTAGTAAAACATTTTAAGGAATCTCGGTTTTTTTTAGTACTTAATGGTTAAAAACCTCCGAAAAAAATAGTTCGACCTACCAAAGAGTGTCTCTGTCACAATACCCATGAAGTAGTATCTTCTTTGTAAATGTGATTAAGGATCTACAACAAGTTTCGCTTTAAAATTCTCAATATGGTCTTCCCATTTTTAAAATGATTGAATTGCAAGTATATTTTCCTGAATACTTCATGTCAATAAAATAGTTCGACGAAATTATTATTAATTTCAATTCAAAATTAACTTAATGGTTAAAAGTTTAAAATTGAGGTTTAGGCAGAACATGGCAAAATTGGACGTCCTTAGTTTTTCCACCAGATTACACAGGATTTGTAAAGAGGAAAATTACATAAAATTACAATACAAAAGCAGAAATGTTTAAAATTCCATTATTGCTTCAAGTGCAGATTCTCCTTAACATTCAATATACTTTTATGTAAGATTTAAGGAATTTGCCAACTATATCTTTCTGTTAAGTATTGCAGATGTATTTCACAATAGTATATTTGAAAATTTAACTTTAACTAAAAAGGTACTGGCTTATATAAATACCAAACAAAGTTCCGACTTAACACAATTCTAAATTAAAAAACAAAAAAAAAAAAAAATGCATGTACCCTACCTGTATGTATATAAATTCTTTGTAAGTAATGTAATCACTAGCGCAAGGAAAACTAACACACATTTCAAGACATCGATACAATTTTTATTAAAACTACAACCATATTATGATTGATTCAATGTCAGAGATTAAGTGCAATTTTGTGGCACTATAAAGAGACAAACGCTTTTCACATCTACATATGTATATTCCAGTGTTGCCAATCCATGTGAAGTTACACATAATGTGTGTAATTTTCACTTTCTTTGTGTAATTTTACTTTAAGTTATATTTTTTCATTAATTTTTGACAGTAAACACCAATAGGTAATAAGTTACATGGATGAGAACGAACACCTGATTGGCCAAAATGTCAAACTTTGACCCCTTATTACTCAGAAATTTTTGACCGATCTGGTTGAAAATTTGTGTCTAAACTACTATCCAATAGGACTAACCTTGGTGCAAATTTCATCCAAATCGGAAGACATCGATTTAAAAGTTGGGTAACTTGACACGAAATTCCCCATATATTAAGTACTCAATAATATTGCGAAGTCGATAAGAAGCTTAATTCAATAAGTTTGTTTGAATCAAACAGAACCTTCTTCTGCCGACGTTATTGCTTATCTTCGGTAATAAATACTACGCTTGGAAATGCCGTTATACATGTTCAACCAGTTCTTTCTTACTACAGCAATTGGCAAGCTTTGCTTTTTTTTTATAAAACTAACGATTTAATTGTAAATAAGGAACATGAATAAAGTTTTGCAAGGCAAGTTCATTCTAGCAAAGCTACTTTTTCGATTGGTATGTCGAATTTTGCTAAAAATTTGTAATTTGGTACACAGTCATGTGTCATTTCCTAATTCTTTATTGGCAACACTGATATTTTGTGATTCTAACAAAACTATAATATGATGACAATTTTGATTCAGCATTATAATTTTGTGTGAGAATATAAAAAAAAAGATTAAGAATTTGAAGAAGTCTGATGTTTAAGGTGGAAAATGTTGTTGGGCGCTACATGACTTTAAAAAAACCTAACGAAAAAACGTTTTATTTCAACATCGTTATTTTTTCACAGAAAATTCCCAAGAAAATATTTCAACTAATTTTTTAGAGTGTTGCTGAAAGAAGTATTGTTGTATTTTCAATGCATATGTGGGCATTTCCATGGTAATGTCAACCATACTCAAAAAATAAAAAAAACTTTGGAAAAGGTTTCCTCCTGATGATCTGGCCTAAGCAACAAGTAAAATACGCATAGAAGCTACCATTCCCTCAACAATAAATTTCAGTGTGTTTATCAAATATGAAAAATTGAGAATTTAGCACGTGATACAGAAATCTTATTAATAAAACGCTTGAAATTTTTTTAAGATACGGAGCAAGGAAAAAAACACTCAAACTGTACTTTAAAGTTCAAAACTTAAGTTTTTAAACTACTGTTTTTACTTTTCTGGCGAAATCATTTACATATTGCTAACATCAACAAATATAAATAAGATCCATAAGGAAAACCTCAATACACTAGAGCTCCGTCGATCCTATTTGCGTCATTTTAATTTTCATCGCTTTTTAAGAATTCGTCGTTTTAATTTGCGTCGCTAAATACGATTGGAAGTCATAATATTTGCGTGTAAAAAGTCGTATTTTCATTTTATTCTGTTGGGTAATTTGTTCTAAGCATAGTTGCGGGTTAAGAAGTAAGAATTTAGTTCTTAATAAGAAATGCTGTGGAAAAATGAGTGCAAATAAAACAAAATGAATTACTTTGGAACTAAAATTGGATGTATTAAATCATTTCAAGTCCGGTGAAAAAACTGTTGACATAGGCGAAACCAAAAGACCATTTAAAGAAAGTTCGAGTTAATCGCTACTGAGATTCTATTTTTATACCCACACCACAATAGTGGAGAGGGTATTATGCATTTGAGCTGATGTGCGTAACACCTTTAAAAATGAGTCCTTGGATCCTTGGTTTTAATAACTGGCACAGGGAACAAGCCTATTGAAAGTGGGCCGAATCGAGGGGAGATAGGGTGCAATTTATCTCCTCGGGAAATATCAAACTGATTTTAATGAAATTTAAAACAGATAGTTCAATATTCATATGGACACATAATTTCTGCCTCTCCGAAACTATTTATCTAATATATTTTAATGAAATGTAAAACATAGATAGATCCCAAATAGTTTCGCTTGCCAACATTTTTTCTTATATACCGTGGTGTAGAGTATCAAATGGACGGCTTGGCTGACTATACTTTCTTACTTGTTTATATACTGTTTATGTGATTATGGGTAAATGAAATAAATACATTTTTATTATGTTTTTATAAAAATCTAATTTTCTTATGTATTCCTTTATATATTTTTATATATTTTTTCAAATAACTTAATTTTTTATAACAACAAAACCCACTTGCTAAAATAAATAAAATAAAACGCAACCATATCTCTTAAATAGAATTTCTTAATATTTTATTAATATTTTCAAACCAATCATTAACGTCGCAAATCGGGGTCTAGTGCATATAGTACGATTAGCAATATTCTTTTTTTTATTTTAGATCGTGTTCAAATGTCACGTACGTTGTGCAAAACGTCCGCAAGCCGCAAGCGCTTGAAAATGAAAGTTCAAAGCAAGAATTTTGTCGCAAGCAAATATGGATCTTATTTTTTTTTTAAATTGGTATAATAATAATCATAATAATTTTATTAGCTTTTTTTAATTTCTAATAAACCTAAAAGAGAAAAATCTGTTTCGTGCGGTATTTGAATCCCAAGAAAGCCTTTGAAACTTATATGCATGTGGCAGTGTAAATAAAACTGAACTGGCAAAATAAAATAAAGTAATTTGTTATTATTTTTTCTTTAGAGTTGACAAAAAATCAACCAATTGTAGTCGGGACAGTAAGAAAAGATAAACTTTTCTTTTCTACAAAAAAAATACCACATTTTAAAAGGTGCATGTATAAAATGTCTTGCCGAACATGTAATACTGCAATTTTTTATTTGACGAGAACAAAACACAAAATTGGATCGCCCTGTTTGTAACAGCTGACAAAAAGTTTGTTTTTCAATATATAAAAAAAGTGTACATAAATCAAAAAGTGGGTTCTTCAAAATATAAAAAAAATATACATAAACCTAAATTTGTTAACAGATTGATATTAAATATCTAAATAAATGAACAAAATGAATGACGAAATTCCAATTTCTTTAGTTTGTTTCTCATAAAATATGTTAACAAGAAAATACCTTTGCCAGATTGCCGATTTATTACCACCAAATTTTTACGATTTCTTGATTTGACGTTTTTTTTCCAAAAATAATTTTATAACACCGAATACATTTAAAATTAATACCACTGACAATCTACCATTAACAATGTAATTCATTCTTTTGTTTTTACTATAAAAAAATAGAAAAAATAACTTTTAAAACTTAAAATTTTTACTTTCCGATTAGAGGCGATTTTTTCCCAACATCGTCTGGTAACCCCATATATAAACAGAAGCTAATTTTTTACAGGGCATTATCAACACTTTCGATTTATACGGGGCGTAAAGTGCCAATGCCTTATGACATTTAAGAGTGAATTTTTTTAGAATAAAACACGCTGCCTTTTATGGAGCATAGCATTTTTAAGAAACGAACACCAAATTGCATTTTTTAAATAAAATGTGACATTTTTTGTAGAAAAGAAAACACCATCAGTGTTAATTGTTGTTGTTTTTGTTTAAGCTTTGATATTGTTGTAGGTAAAACTGGGGTTCATAATTCTTAGGCCCGTTTTCACAACTTACCGATAGCTAAAAGTAGACTATAACCAGCCTCATAAAAAAGTGTTTCATTATTAAAATTTACTTTAACCTAATATGATACCCTACACCACGTAGGGTATCATATGATGTAGGGTATCAATATGAATAGAGAGAAATATAAAACAGTTTACCGTGGTTATAAAAAAGTTAGTGAATCACATGGTGGTTAGTGCAAACATCAAAATGTGTGGTTTAATTTAACACTTTTTAAAGTGTTAAAAGTTAATGAATTGCACTACTGGTCCCATTTGGCATCGATAACTGCCATATCTCTTTTTTGTCATATTTTGCCAACATTTCCATACCGACAACACACAAAAGGTAACTGAAAAAAAAACAAAGCAAACTAAGGAACAATTACATTTGCTTAAGTTTACGCCCGGCATATTTCCTTATTAAAATTTACAAATTTTTAAGCTTATCACTTTTTCATACATAAATAAATACTAAAATATAAATCTTTTTGTTCAAAACTGTTGTTAGGAATTGTTTTTTTGCTTTGCTAAGTGAGTTTGTTGCCATATTACACAGTGATAAATACTGATCCTGCCAAATTGGTTATATAAAACTCGCTTAAACAAAATTTTTCGGATTGATGAAAACGATTGGAATCTAAAGCACCAAAAATGATTTCGAATATAATGGCAAATACGGAATTGGCAGCATTCCGAACGGAATCTGTGACACAGCTGATTTAAAAAAAAACACCTTCCACAATTTGCAGGTTTTCGGCTAAAGTAACGTTCACATCAAAATCACTTCCGTTTTAGGTCACACACGATATGCCCCTGTTTTGCTCTATATTTTAGGACGACAACCCAATAAAAAAATGAGCTTCAAACGAAGCAGGTTTATAAGGGAGTGTAAGAGTTTCGCGTACCATCTCGTTTACGGAAGGCATACATTTTATATTGTTAGTTCCCACTTTGAAACAATACATTTTACATACATAAAAACTGGCGAATGTAGCTATCAGCTTTACATACTGAATGTTTTTTTACAGTTATTTTTTAGTATTCTCCCTTACAAACCTGCTTCGCAATAAGTGAATAAGTGGCACTCGAAATGTTATATTCTTTTACAAAACTTGTTATGAGTTCGTTCACTTACTTTATTGTATCTCTGTATGTCTTTTTACGTAGCGCATAATTGTGCGCTTATTTTTTTTAATGTACCTTTAGTGCTTCGCAAAATGATACAATTTTTTATTGGAAAGGTTCCGAACGTGAATTTTTTTTTCAAATAAAGTACCCTCTAAGTAAAATATAATGATAAAATTAATTTTCAGATACAAATGTCACGTGCGATGACATGGAAATGCCCATATATAAATCTTTTTAAATCATTCTTCCCTCAATTTGAGGCTGTAAGATAAGAATGACTAAAAGAGTTTACAAATTGCACAAGCTTGCTTCGTTTTTTTTTGAGGTCAATGGAGGTACTTAAATCACGTTTTTAAAGACAAACATTTTTTTATTCTCAGCTTTTAAGAAAATCGTTCTAACGGTATTTTTGTATGGAAAACACTACATTTAACTAGACGTCTTTCGTTGCTGATTCTCAAACATAAAAGCATAAAGAATAGGCAGATATACAGTATGTTTTTAAACCCTTTTCTGAAATACCAACAGCAGTTGTTGTACTATAATGCCGTAAAAGAGAATTAAACTAGCTATGCTAGTGTAGCTCCAGTGGTTGCAATCCCCCTCAATTCGTTATGACATTTAATCTGAAGCAAATCCTCTTGTTACAAGTTATGCCAACGTGCTGTTTCTGACATTAATGTATTGTTCAAGCCGGGTAAACTCTTTGTGAATATATGTATTGTACGTTCCTTTGCACATCATAATCAGTATTTACATCTACTAACGTTAAAATAAGCCGTATATTAAAAAAATTGTTTCAATTGCATTAAATTGGTTGCTCACTAAACCCCTATTATAAACTTGGTCGAAAATTTAATTTTCCAGAGTAGGCGACATATCACTGCAACGATATTCCTATATTATTTTTGTATCCCTTCGAAAACTCGTACACGTTTAGACGGTACGTTTTTTGTTGCAAGTCACAAGCTACAATTTAACTTTTAACTATTAAATTCAAATATTTATTAACTTTAAAAACTGCATACAAAGTACTTTGAACATGTAAATAGCCAATCAATTTCGTAGGTCCAATAATATGAACAGAGGACACTACTTTAACAATAACAATATTAAAATTAAAGTGAGCTTTTGTAGTCGTGAATGCCCGTCTGTGTTTTATTCTTTGTTTTAACTTTAATTTAATTTACCAAATAACTTTTATTTAATTATATAAAATAACTAAGTACTTTTGCCTTAAATGTAAGAGTTAAAACGTACCGAACTTACAATGAGAGGAGGAAACTAAAATAAAAATTTTTGTTAATGAGATTGCACTTTTGAGAATTTTGTTTTTATTAAAACTAGAACATTTTAGCGGTAATAAAGATTTTTCTTTCGTTTGCACTTGTACGCAAGTTTTTGTATTTATGTGAACAAACAGCATTTTGCGAAACAACGCTTTTAGGAACAAGATTCATATTTTATTCATTTACTTTAAACACATTTATATAAATTTTTTAAAAGTGGGTTTCGAATAACGAGGGTAGGAAAGATCATTTTCGGCTATTTTCACTAAATCAATTATACCGTGTTCAGATATCAATTATCCATACAAAATTGCAATTTAGTTATTGCTCAATTAATACGAAATTGTTATAAATATTAAGTAAAATTAAAATGCAACACTGTCACAAGTGTGTTTCGTGAGTAAAACCCAACTCACTAAACAAAGTGTTTTGAAATTTTTGACAACAACAAAACAACAAAAGCAAAGGGTCATCCATTAGTTCTGCGCGAAAACCAGATGTTCATATGGTTTTTTCTTTAAAGATGTCAAAAGTTGTTTACCTTTTGCTTAAGTTAATTGCCAATTGCTAATTGAGTTAGCTAAATTGTGTATGTGTGAACAGAAAGATAATTATGTCAATAAACCGAATATTGACTCAATAAAAAAGGTATATCTGAACACTGGTATAACTCCACTCGAAACAGTGGTTGGGGATTTTTCCCTATTTTTAATATTTACCAGATGTTTAATCTTGAAGCCTTTTTCTTCCAAGAAAGTTTTTATTTCCTCTGGGTCTACAAATGAGTTAATTCCCTTAATCACCACCTGATGACCTTTACTGCTCTTTAGTTGGTATGTATAAAAACTTTTTTTAATTGCTTCAAAATGGTTAATTATTTTGCGAAAACCATTCTCATGATTTACTTGTATTTTTGTCTCGTTTATACTACCTCGCTTTATTGCACAAAGTTTAAATGGACAGCCAGCCGGACGGGTGTATATCTTAAGATCGATTCCCCTTGTGCTTTAAGTCCCTCATATGTAGTTGTATATTTTTCAAAATGTGTTGTTGGGGTTAGACACACAATATTAACACTGCATATATGGAATAAATATAACCATTTTGTCGTTAAGTATAAGCGCTGAATTAATAACAGTTGTCTCTTTGTGTAACAAGTTATCTAAAATTAAAAATTTATACCTATAAAACAAACCAAAAATTACCGTGCTTATCAAAAAATAGGCACTTTGATAATTTTGAGGCAAAAAATCGTCAAAATGCCGATTAATCGGTAAATATGGCAGATCTGATCACAACGCTAGTTTTTATTTTTTTACAAAAACAAATTACACATGTGTAGTTCTTTCAGACCTTTTTTTTAATAATGTTTGTCTACATGGCACTTGAACGAAGAAAACCCACCCTTTTAAATGCATTAAAGAATTTTTTACAAAAACAAAGTACATATCGTTACCGAAAATTTCAAAAATTTTTGCCTTCAAGAAAAAAAAAAAAATAAAGCAAGCACATTTTTACTACCAGTTCTGTTCTTGCAAAATTTTTTTGGTTGCCTTTTTCTGCGCTCAAAACACATCACGCAAAAATTATTGAAAAAAATATCTGTTCATATGTATTTTGTTTTTGTACAAAATTATTCGGGCATGTTCTACAAATCGAAATGAAATGGAATTGACATCGAACGAAATTTTGATCTCAATTATTTACAACATGGCTTTAGTTTACTCGGTTTTTAACAGTGGTTCTTGTTAATATGATTAGTATTCCAAGTATGAAGTACAGCAGTTCCCGCTTAATTGCGCATCAAAAAAGTTCAGTTTTCTACGCATTTAAACGGGGAATAATTTAATCGATAACCCGGATAAATGCGCAATCAACGCATTTATAAAAACCTCGCTTAAAAAACTCAATAATAATTTAAAAGTACTTTTTTTTAGTTATAAGGGAAAATAAAATTTATTATACCTAGTTCTCATACGAAATTAAATATAATATTAAAACTAAAACTAATTCAATAAACATTCTTACATTAATAATGTGCATATTATGCACTTACATATTTATTAAAAATATAAATATATTTTGTAAATACATAATATGAATTTTATTCGACCTTTATTATTTTCAATATTAATAAATTGTCGAGCTTTAGGTCTTTTTTTTTTAAACTTAAACAGCCGTATACATAAAGAAAATTTAGCATGAAGTAAGCAAAAAGTTTATTCATAATACACTAACCAAACTCAGGCTAGTGATTTCCTTAACTCTTATAAACGAGCTGAAAAACGTTTGCCAACTTGTGAAAAACAGACGTTTAATGTCAAACAATTTTGTTAGTTTTTTTAATTAACTGATTTTTTTAAATTTACTGACTTTAACTTAATTTATTTTAATTTTAAAAACTTTCAAAAATATTTATATGTGAACGGAAAAACAAAAAAAGAAAAAATTACATTTATTTTGTTGCACTTAAAATTTGTGAATAAGTTGGAGCTTCAATTATTTCCCCTTCTTCATCATCGGAAGGTTCCGATAACTCTTTAAAATTATTCTCTATGATTTTCGAAATTCAAGAGAAATTTAATTTTTTACTTCAACTGTCGTTTTAAATATTTGTGTTGCCATACATATAAGTACAAAAATACTTTTACTAACTTTGTAAATGCCTCGCCGGATATTTAAAAAATGAAAATCCTGCATGAAAATGAAATTACGCATTTAAGCGATTTATTTTGTTCAAATTTATGTAATTTCGGACAAAAACAATGAATCATTAAAACGGGGAACGCATTAAAGCGAAGTCATTTAAGCGGGATTTTGTGCATGTAATTATAATTTTGCTTGCCAGCACATTTTGCGCATTTAAGAGGGGAAATCATTTAAGCGGGAACTACTGTATATAAAAAGGAATACTTCCATGAACCTTCTTTACATACTCGTTTTCAAAATTTGTGCGATTTTAAATCCACTTTATTTCGATTCACAGAACATGCCCGATTGTCTTACCAGCCAAAAGGGTCGGCTCTTTCTCGTTGAAATATAATTAATAATATCGGCATCGTATAATAAGTAACTTATTGTATTCCATCAGCATCCACTAGGATCTGCTTTTGCAAAACAGATATAAGCAGATATGATGCTCTCTTTCGCTTTTTTATCAACTTATATCCACTCTTGTACAAATCATATCAATATCAACTTATGTATATCAGTAACACTAGACCACTTATCCATACGCATCCACTTTAGTGAACACACGGAAACTTGTACAAACAGATTTATCTGTGCAGGTCTTTAATCGGGCTTTTCAATATTTGTAAAAAAGGGGATTTTATTTAGAAAGAAAAAGAGAACTCATATCAATATTTTGAAGAATGCTAAAGTTTTAAAAGTTGACAGCTGTCAAAAAACCTTACTCTATGATTGTGTTAGAAATACATGTGTTTAATTCGTTGGTACAACTTCACACGTACGAAATAATTTTTTATTGTGTTTTGAAATAGTTTCCGCCCTAGTTAATCTTCTTTGGTTTCTACATGTACTAGGGACGCCTCAGAA
Organism: Pollenia labialis; assembly: GCA_949318255.1. Lineage (NCBI taxonomy): Eukaryota > Metazoa > Arthropoda > Insecta > Diptera > Polleniidae > Pollenia > Pollenia labialis. The sequence continues at coordinate 122,848,359 of OX439142.1, forward strand.
CATGTTATAGTGAATAATAACAAAAATATGTTTTACACTTGAAAAGTATGGTTATTTTGCAACCATACCACGTTGCTTTTGGAAAAGAGGAAAAAAATTTTGTCAATTTAAAACTTAACGATTGCGAGTGGCAAACAAATTGTTGTAATTTTTAGCCACAACATGTTGCCGGTTCAACAAACAATAATATGTTAAACATTTTTCTTAAAATAGTGTTGTTGTAGAAAAATGTTTTTCATGTTTGTTTGCAGGTTTATAGAAACCCATTTTGGAGAACAACAAATTGTATTCCGAAAATTTTTATGACTTATCAATTCTACCTCGTTACTCACCTTTTCCAACATATTTATGTACACATAAAGCCGTAGAGTAAAGAAAAACAAATAAAAAAAATCTACACCTGTTTTGTCTTGTTTGTTGAAAGTAAACAAAATGTTAAACACTTGTAAAGTTTTAGTTCAACATGGTTGCAAGGAATTGTGTATATTGCAGACATTGTCCTGCACGACATACTGACATACCTACAACATGCAATTCTTAATGCAGTTACATGCTCTAGCAACAGCAAAAACAAGACCAACCACAACAACAATAACAGAGCAAATTTAATTTTTAAATAAAAAAAAAATAACCACCTCTTCCCTAAGGCAATCCGAAGAAACCAAAATAAAGAAAGAAGGAAAGTGTGAAAAAACGTTGAAGTGACAAAGCACAAAACCAACCGAAAAGGACGAAAAGGGAACCTTGTGTTAGCTGTTTTTGTAGTTGTTTTTGCTTTGTAAACCACATGTTTTACTAAAGCGTTTAAGTTTTTTTTCTTCGAGGTTTATGAAAAGATTTTTGAGTAAAACTGAGTTTTATTGTTGCTGTTTTTCAACGTGTTTTTGGTCTTTTGGTTTTACATTCTACCAGTCGAGTATTGTTATGGCCCCCTGGTAAATAAACAATAACAAATACAATAGCAGCTATAACAATATTTAACGCTTAAGCGAAAAGCTTTTTACGAAATTGAAATGAAATTAAAAAAAAAAGAATTTGAGCAAAGTGCTTGTATAAAAATTAATTTTGGTTTTGTTTGGTAAAATAAGGTCCGACTTTGGTTTCATTTCCCACTTTCATATTTGTGTTGTTGCAATTTTCATTAACCCAGTTTTATTTTGTTTTCTTTTCGATTTGTATGTCCAAAGTTAAGGAATTTAGGAGGGCCTTTTAATAGAATGACATTACGTGTGTCAATATGTTGGTCCATAATTCGTTGCGTTAAATACAAAAATCTAAAGTTTTATTTGCAGCAATAAGAATCCAGTTAAAAACTATTAAAAAAATGCTTTATTTGTTTCGATTGATGCAGAACGCTTTCACTAAAATAGGCTTTACTCCATCTGCGGAAAATACTAACCTGCACTAAGTCCTACTCCATTGTTGATTCTAAGAACTGGGTGACAGACCAACCGACAATGAGTGTGAGGTCAACCAGAACATCAAGGTATAAATTTGATTGTATAGTCCGGCATGATCATACACTCGTTAAGGATTTGAAGATATATAACCTCCGCTACTTTGTTGGCTGCATCTGTTGCGTAGCAACAGCACCTAGGGATAATCTTTCCTCAGGCTGAAATATCCCACAATATTCAGGATATCCCTCCCTCGACTTTTGGTAGTAAAACACAAGATCATGAAGATCTCTTGAGATTTGTCAATTTTGGATTTTTTCTAAATTCCAGGTATTGAATGCGCCTGATTTTCCCGGAGGATGGAACACAAACTGGTAAAATATTCTTATTCATTACTTCTGAAATGTTTTCCCAAAATGGGCTTGATTCGCTCGTGAGCAGATAATTCGGCACGGAAAGTTGGAAAAAGGTCATAGCTAACGGACATTTAGTTTCAATTAACAAACGCTTAAAATTTGCCAAAATTTTTTTTTTGAGGTTATTGAAAGAAGAATGATAACGTATACAAATGTTTGCGGAAAAAAATTCCTGTATGGTGAATGGATTTTTCCCTCGTAATTTTTTCAATTTCCCTTTGATTTTCTCACTTTATTTCTGCTGAATATTCGAATATTCAGGTTTAAAAAATTTATTTTAAGGGCAAGATCTGTTAATAAGGCACATACCGATCTATTGCACAATAAGAGGTCAATTCCCTGTGAATTTGTGCTTTCGTGAGACGTGGGACTTGTGGAAAATATTTTACTACAAAAAAGTTCAATAGTACAATAAACAAACGTTGCAATCAAACTATCACTCCAATACTAAATAATTTGCTTTGATTTTTGAAAATTTTCTTTAAAATATTATATAATATTTTTTAATAAAAATTTCTTTGCTTTAACATTTTTTAATCTTTCTTTTTTAACATTCACTGAGAACTGATAGCGCGAAAAAACTTTTACTATAGATGCACGATAGCTTTTTTCGAGGGGAATACAAATTTGTTGGAGAAAAAATTCCACTTGTTATTAACGATAGGGGGATTGTTTTTGCAATTGGCTTAGTAAATACAGAAAATTATATTTTAAATTTTCATATTAATTCATATGTGTATTCTAAGTCAAATTACAATTTAAAAATTTCTTCAATATAAGAATTTTTGTTTGTAAATATCTGTTACGAGGCTTACTGTAGATATCCTTTGACTAGAAATTAAGTAAATTGTACAGAGAATTTATACAACTTTTAGATACCAGCAGAATGTAATGCGTTTTCTGGCTACCATGAGAAATAAATTCCCAGATTCTATTTTAATTAAAATAATCAATTTGTGCTTGATCTATGGAAAATATCAAAATAATCACTTTTTATTAGAAGTATTAACAATTTGGCTTTATTATTATCAATTTATAGAATGCCCAGAAAATTCCAAGAAAATGGTTGATCCAGATATCTAACGAAATATTCAAAAACAAATTTTTCCTGCAAAATCTGAAAAATTCTTGTCCAACTAATAATATATAATCTATACTGAAGAGTGTCAATGTTAAGATCAAAAGAGGTACCCAAAATTTGTTTCGAAATTTTGGGTTGCTTTATAAATACCCTGTGGGAAATTTAGGTCAATTTGAAACTGACACTAAGCACGTTCATTGGGAATTGATTTGTGACTGGTCAAATGGTGTCAATTGACCCTCTCCAATGACAACCCCATGCAAAAGTGATAGAGATCTTATTCATATAAAGTGTTAGAACTAGAACTTATACTTACAATTGACTCATGCAATTGTAAGTATAAGTGCGTAGAAATCATTTAAACTAAACTACTCTGACTCACTCATACTCACAAGAGAAATATTTATAAGTGCGACGTCGACATTATACGCATACTCAGCTTGATTTATAATTTCAAGAAAATACTTACAATGATTCAAATCATTTAGCTCAGGCATTTACCGTTTTAACACAACAGACAAAACACACAACTTAATAATCAGCGCTGCCAGATAAATTTGCCGAAAAATCGTCCACTTCATAGGTACATGTAACTTTAGTAAACTGTAATTGCCAAATCGTCACTTTGCTATTTCGGGGACAAATCTGGCAGCCTCGCATTTTTTCTTTGCCTTTACGCATTGTGTTGAGTAGATTCTAAGTCAAACACTACAAATGTTGCTAAGTATGAGTACGATGAATCAAATTAAACTTTTGAGTGAATATGAGTTTGAATAACATTGCAATAAGTATGAGTGCGTATAAGTACAAGAATTTATGAGTCATGATTTAGCTCTACTCACTTTTTCACTACTCATTGCTGATCTCTGATCTCTACCACCAAAGACCTACCACGGGACTACTTTGGTGTCAGTTCGCTTCCCTCTAGATCAGTATCTATTAGATAAAAAAACTTAAAATAAGAACTCTTAATTATTATTGATTATATTAATTTATTTATTTTTCTATTTCCAGAATATATATTTCCATAAAGGTAAGCTTGCAAATGCTTTATTTTATAAATAAGTTCGCCCGGTGGTAATATGGATTTCGGCCACTTGACATTTACTGGAAAACAAATCTTTATACATACATGCCTATGTACATATGTGTGTGCATGTGATTCTTTAAATCAAGGCTAAAACAATTTAAGAAACATAACAAATGTATATGATGTTTCCTCTTACAACAATGTTTTACCTTAAAATGTATATTTAAGAACTCTCTTTATGGTCTTCCCTGCTTTAAAAAAAGTCTCCCCTTCGTAAATAAAATAATGAATTAAAAAAAGCAAATAATTAACAAAATTTTTATTTTACCACAACAACCGACACCTGCTTATCTACCTACCGACTTAACATTTCCTTTTATATTAACTTTACATTTATTTTTTTTACTACGATTTTTTTGTTTTTTTTTACTGGCGGTATCAAGAACTTCTACTTATAATACATACAATTAAAAATACTTTATTAATGAGCTGAAATATGCAGTGAGGGATACAACAAGTGGAGAAAGGATACAAAATTAAATTGTAATTAAAACAAAAGTAAAAATTAAATTTGGTCAAAACCGACCATATGATAGCCTACAGAAAAATTTTCGACGTTGCATTATATATGACATCCATGGGAAATCATCAGAGCTGTAAATGAATCATTCGTTTTTGATTTTTATTCGTTACGAATTAGCTGAATTTTAAATAACATAATTATTTTCACAGCAAAAAAGAATTGAAAGAAATTGAATGAATTCAAACGAATTAGGCAAAAATTAATTTTAATTCGTTTTCCAATTGAAAGGAATATGTAGAATGAGTTGCAATTCGTTTTCAATTCAAATGAACTTGTAAAAGTGAATTGAAATTAATTTTACAGATTCATTTGAATTGAACTGACAATGAATTGCAATTCAAAAGAATGAAATCAAAAATGTGTTGCAATCAATCAAATTAAAATTTAAAAAAAAAGAAATTTTCCACAAAATAAAAATATGAGATAATATAAACACAAAATTATTGTTAAACACACTTGTAATAATATTTTCACACTATTTGAAATAAATCAAAATTTATGTTTCTTATAGCAAATAAACAAAAATTTTCTAATTTGATAGGGTTTTCGCCAATACCTAATAATTAAGTTCTTATACTGTCGCTACCTGACAATTCCATTCCAATACAAAATCAATTCAAATGAGTTGGAATTAATTTTCTAATTCATTGAAATTAATTCAAAATCAATTCAATTCAAATGAATCTGTAAAATGAATGGAAATTCACTTTAACAAATTCATTTGAATTGCATTTCATTTGACAAATTTATTTCGATTAAAAATGAATTGCAGGTAATTTTTTACCAAATTCATTTGAATTGACTCAAATTTCATTAAATTAATTTTTTTTTGTTAAAAGAATTAATTCAAAATTTGCTAATTCAGTGCAAGAATGATTCGTCAATTAATTCAAAAATGAATGAGTCATTTAGAGCTCTGAAAATCATGAATACGCCTAAACAAAATTATGCCGAATATTATATAGATATAAACATCTTTATGTTACCCTTGATCAATTGTGGAACTACTATTTCGATATGACATTGTATCGATTATTAAAGTTATTGTTACCAAATTTGATCTCAATACCGATTCTAATAAAGTTTGGGAAGACGATTTAGGCTGCAATAAAATATTTTTGTTTAATGATGACTGTAATCGAAGCCGCGGTTTTAATGCCTAAAAGCTAGGGTATTCATTCGGTTAACCGATTAATTACCACCCGATTAACTGATCGATTAAATTCAAATTGGTTTTTTTCGGTTATCGATTAAACCGGTTAATTCCAGACGTTTAACCGATGTAATAAACTTTTTAATTCTTTGTTGAATTATAACATATTTTTGTGTGTTTCTAATTATTTGTTTCGTCTCATATACAAAAGGGTTGTGTTTAGAAAATATTTTTCATACACACAAAGAAAATGTTTACTGATCTTCATTTTAACCCATTTTTCGACAACCGGTGATTGAAATTACAAGAACTCTTTCTCTTTTTTTCAATGTTTTTTTTATCTACATCATCGATCAACAGGAATGTGGTGAAAAATAGCTTAAATCAGTGCTGCCAGAAGTAAGATTTTACCTTATTTTTTTAAGATTTTTTAAACGAAAAAAGATTTTCAGATTTTTTCCCCAAAAACAAGATTTTTTTGTTTTGTCTAAACGAAGGTTAGGTTCAATTAAAAAAAACCTTCTTTGTTCCCATTTAAAAATTTTTAAGCTAAATAATACAATTTAGTATAAGAAATTAAATTTTTTGTTATGGATTTCTTGTTTATTTTATGTAATAAATAAAATATGAATTGTTTTCATTATTTATAATAAAAAACTACTTTTTTCCAACAATAAGATTTTTTCTTCAAAAATAAGATTTTTTTTTTGTATAATTAAGATTTTCTGCTGAAAATTTTTGGCAGCCCTGCCTTTAATGTTTGATTGCCAACATCTTTTTTTGTTTCACGTCCTTTTTATATGTACATATGTGTTTAGTTATTTGTTTCTTCTCATATCTTCTCATATCGGTCCTTGCACAGAATTAACCGAAACAATTAGAAGTGTTAAAAATTTAAAAAAAAAATAAAAACAGTACTCTAATGGCATAATGGAGTATTTTAAATGTTTAGAGAAATCCTGGAAAATGACTGAGAAATTAGATATTCATCTACGATAAGTGAAAGAACTTTTTCCAAGTCAAGTTTTGTCTAAACTGAAGAAAAGAATCGCTTTAATCCTAAACATTTAAACCAAATTATTTTTCTATAATTATTTTTTAAGATCTCTTTAACTATTGAAATAACTAGTTAAATTATATCAATCTATTTTTAATAAATACATATTTGGAGGATTAACAAGATAGTCATAAAGTTGTAAAGGCTTATGTCTTAAAATAATAACAAGAAATACATATCGTCGGCTTAATATACAAACCACTTTTTAAGTAAATTGACGATTGCGTCGACCAGCATGTAGTTTTTCTTCTATTTAAGTCTTGAAGTGTGTAAAACTTACCGTATTTTTAATTTTCTATCAAACTGCAAATAGGAAAAATAAAAAGTTTTTTGTCGGTCCTGTAAAATGTGCTGCAAGGGAGTTAGCAGGTTTGCATGTTAAGCCGACGATATGACTTATGGGCTGGAACAATGGAAAGGTATTTCAAAATTCTGTAATTTTAAAATAAGAACAAATGTTTTTTTTAAATAAAAGTACCTGAATACAATAAAATCTATATGTATGTAGTTTTACTTGGATATTTCAAAACCGAAAACAGAACCGAAACCGACCGGTTTTAATAATGTTTAAGCAGAAACCGCGGTTTCACATTTTTACGGTTTTTAGCAAACTCTAATAATTTAATCCACATATCAGTACCATTAGATGGTTTATGGGCTCACTGAATCTGAAACGATTTCCATCACTTTCATATCACTCATCCAATGCAATATCGACATAATTGCATTTTTACTAAGTTATGGGGAATCACGTTCAAAGTGCAAAAAAATAAATCTGTGGCATTTTGACAAAACATCTTAAGTCGAGATAAGATAGCAAATAAGTTAAAAAAAACTCTGTAAACAAATTATTTTTTTTTAAAGAAAATTTTCGCTTAAAATACAACATTTTGAAAACGGAAACAAAAATGTTTTTTAAATGAAAATTCGTGTGATTAACAAAATTTTTTTCAACTTTTTAAATTTGACTTAAGATATTTTGTCTAAATGCCACAGCAATGCGAATTCATACAAGGTGGTCTTATTTTGAAAACGATTACAACACTGTAACGTTGTGTAACGTTGTGTCAAAAATTCAAACAAATATTTCATATTGTTTTTAATTTTAAATTGTGTGTTTTGAAATAAAATAACTTAAAATAATTTTATAATTTTAAGCGAAAATTATAGAATTTTGTAAGGATTCCCCAGAACCACCAGAACGATATACCATTTTGACACAAGGTTAGTTATCAGCTGTTGCTAACGTAGCAAGATAAGATCACCTGGTGTTAATTGTGCTACAGAAATAATAAAAATAATATTAATTTATAAGGTTTCGTTTAAATGTGCTAAATTCCCTTTTCATACTATTGATAACTAACAAAATAGTAATTTATTTTTTATTTGATTCTTAAAGTCAATTCCGTATGCCTATTTTAGGGCTAAATTGTATTTTGAAGAAAAAAGAAAGAAAGCTTTGATCGTGATTCCTGATCATTTAGGAAAATTTTTATTACGTTGATTTTGCATTGGAGGAGCGATATGTTTAAAATTTCATAAAATTATCTTGAAATTTGCGATTTGTGCTCTGAGCACAAGGTTTACATTAGGGCTGTGGATTCGTCGAAAAATTGTTCAAACTTCGACTCCGACTCCAACACTCACAATATTCTGTACGTAAAATTTACTGAATTATTAATATAAAATAAATGAAAATTCAGTTAAAACCCGGTCAACTTATTTTTCATTTATTTTTAACGAAAAGTTCTTTTAATTTTTACTGTCAAAAATTCAACCCCATGTTCCGTAAAAACAAATAAATTTTCAGTTATTTTATATAAATTAACTATCAAACAATAAACTGCATATTCCGTAAAAACAAAGGAATATTCAGCAGTTGTTTTATTAAAGTCAGTAATTTTCGTTTACTCCTCAAAAGAGCCCAATTTCTAAAAAACACAAGACATACACCTGTCCGCTTGTTTTTCTAATAAGAGAGAGAGAGAGAGAGAGAACATTAATGTTTACTTACCCTGTTTCACACGCTTGTTGTACTGACCTCGTTTGTTTACAGAACAACTCACAATCATAAGATACCAGCAGCATGACCGATTTGGTTTCGCAGTTATTTTATTTAACAAATAGAAAATGGGAATTTGTTACAAAAACCAAGCACATCGTTTTTTAATGATAACTAAAAATTTAAATGATTTTGATTCGTGCTTGATTCCCAATTTTTATTATTTGATAAAAACACTGAAATTTGTTGTTGATGGGATAAGCTAGGCGCATTTCACTGGTTGCTTAGGCCAGATCATCAGGAAACTTCATCCATAAAAATTTTAGAAAAACTTAAGATATTAAGCCAAATAAAACTGTTAAGCGTATAAGAATTGCAGAAACAGTTCTACTTGTAACAATATCAAAAATTAAACAAAATCATCAACAATGAACGCACTGAGCTTTAAAAAAAGCATTTTAAATTTTTTTGCACGTTAATTTTTTTCATTTTTTTAATTTTTTTATGAATTTTAAATATTATTATTTTGTTAATTTTCAATTTAATTTATTAATTTAATAATAATTTTTTTTTCTCTTTTAAATTTTTTCTGTTGTTTTAAATTTTATCATTTACAAATTATAATTATAAATGTTTCTGCTAAAACAATGTTCTATACTGCAATAAGAGGCTTAAAGTCTTGTGTATAGAATTGGAAATAAATAAATAAATAAATATCTCTCCTTACATTCCCCACCGCAATTGACTGGAATTCTTCCAACATTAATTGTAGTTGTAAGTAGGTTAAGAAAAACAAAATAAAAACAAAAACAACTCGCTTTATTGTTTTCGCAAACAAAATATAAAGCGGGCCAGTCAGTTTTTTTAAAAATTTCTTTTTTGGTTTTAAATTACATAAAATAACTGAATATTCCTTTGTTTTCACGGAATATGTAGTTCATTTCTTGACAGTTAATTTATATAAAATAACTGAATATTCCTTTGTTTTTTACGGATTTCGCGGTTGAATTTTTGACAGTAAAAATTAAATAAACTTTTCGTTATTTTAAATTACATTTTTATTTAATTTAACATAAAGAAGAATTTAACTTAATCAACGGACAATATTAACTGCATCTGAAAATCCGTATTAATATGCAATTATTTTTTTTGAATAACTGTTAGAATCAGTTAAAAATAAATTTGCTTGGAATTTTAACGCCCGTATTTAAAAAAGTTTTTTAAATTTAAAATTAAATTTTTAATTTTGTATAAAAATACATGTTTTTTTAATTTACTAATCGTTTATAAATACGGGGGTTAATGTTTATTTATTTAAAAATTACTGAACGAAATACTTCTTGAATAAACTACAGTCCGTAACTGTAAAAATATTGTGAATGTTCTCTTAAATTTATGCTAAATGTATATGAGGCTGGTCCTTATTTGACTTTAAGGACTTTTTTTACCTTTTAAATGGTTAAATATAGCAAGAAAGTTATTTTAAATCGGTATTTTAAATATTGCATTGCCAATTTTTATTTTGGAAAATATTAGAAAATGTTTTAAAATTTTTATGACGAAAAGTTTTTAAGTCGGAGCCGCAAGGTATTTTGGATACTTCGACTCCGACTCCAAAGCCCTGGTTTACATACACAGCCAGGCAGATGAACGGACGGACGCAGATCGTCCGATTGATTCGGAATGTGATTCCGGGACAATCGGTATGGGAAAAATATATCTAAGTGTATCACACATTAACTCAAACGCATAACACCTTGCATATATTTTGAAATACATAACTTCAAATAAACTTTAAGGTTTAGGAGCAACAAATTAAAAAAACAATGTTTAAAGGAATCATGTCACGTTATAAATTTTTTACAAAAATAAATTTTATTTTAGAAAAAATTGTATATTTCCTTATGTGTACGCCAAAAATGTACATACTTAATTGTTAAAAAAAAAGTATTAATATCTTTTTGTTCCTGGTGTTGATGCTTTTAGATGCAGTTTTTATTACCCGAGAATTCCTTATGAATCCACAAATGTGTAATATGTAATTGTTATTGTATAGTTTTGTAACAAACACTCATACACTCACATACTCGCAATGACAACTCTTTACTCATACACTAAAACCGGGAAATGTGTTCATTTCCGGTGTCATTGTCATCGTTTTATAACAGGAACAGCCAACTACTATACTTGCATCGCCAAGTTCTAGTGTTGGTGTTAATGCAAGTGTGTGTGCATGTAGGATATAGTAAATAGCATGTATGCATTTTAAAATAAAGGTTATAAAAATTGACTTTTTTAAAAAATGAACAAACAAACACTAATACAATTTACAGGCACATAAATACATACTATGTGCTCTTGCTTACATTTTCACATTAATAGTTTTTTGTTGCTCTTTTTTGTTTAACAACAAATTTTGTAAACAATCCCCCTACAACTATTGCATTTTTTTTTAACAAAAAAAAAAAACAAAAAAAAATCCTGCAGAAATAAATAAACTCTATACATTTTTGAGCACACGTTCTCTTACATACAAATACAAAGATATATCAACATTATTGTCTAAAGCAAAGAGTTGAAAAAATTGAGTTTATATTTATTTATGTTCTTTTAGTATTTTTTAACTTTTAACTCTACACCGTTAGAAATGGTTCTATAAAAATTATTCATTGCTTAGCGATGCTTTTTCTCTTTTTTAAGCAAATCTTGGCCATTCTTCTGTATGATGTTACTTCATATTAGGGGGTGGGGGTTAATTATACATATTGTAATGTTTTTACTGTATAACGCGTTTTGGTTTATTTCCTTTTTAATAAGCCGTTGGGTTCTTATCATTGTAAATCAAAATAAATTACAATCTTTATTGTAATAAATGGTTTAGTTCACAAATTTTATCCAATTAACAAAAGCACAAAATGGCTCAAATAAAATCAAATTAACATTAATAGGTTACGCTGTATTTATACCTAATCTTGTTTTTAGTAGTTTCTTCAGCCTTGTTTTACTAATTTTTACATTATGACTGTTATACAATCTTACTTAACCCTTTCGACCCCGACGGTACACGTGTGTACCACTGTAAGTTCAAACATCCACAACAGCTTCAAATTTAATAACGCTGGGTTGCGAAATGAACCTTATAGTCTTTAAGGTCTCCTGAGAACATTATAATACGTTCCGTTATGTTTTTTTGTTGTTTGCATTTACGGCACCGTTTTTTGTAAGTTATAAGCACGTAAACCATAAATATGCAATTGCATGTTTTTCCTTGTGCGCCCAATGAAGGCAGAAATAATATATTTTTCCGTTTTAGGGCTTTTTATGAATTTTGGCATCGATTTGTTAGTGCATATTTTTTTGTTGCATATAACCGTTTGCAGCAATTTTTTGTTTGCATAAATTAGTTAAAACACCCTTTTAGGAGCATTTAATAGCGCATATTTTGTCTTTTTAAGGCATATTTTGATACATTTTAAATGTTTTTAGAAGCCTACAAGAGCATATACAATTATGCAATTTATAATACAATTTTTTGTTTTGCGAAATGTTAGCTTTTCAGTTTTAAATATGTATATATCTTAATACCTCTACATTTTATTATAAATCGAAAATTTTAAGACAAAGCAGGTTGTCATTTAAGAGAAACGTTATTTTGAACTTTTAAATTTTATAACATGCAGTCTACAACTGACATGAAATGCTTAACATTACCACTAATATGATGTTAGTGTTAAGTATAGACTCATCTTGTTAGAGGTTTTCTCATGTTATAACACGGTTGTTAATGCAAATGTTTTAAAAACGCTTTTATAACATCATGTTATAGCAGCAAATCATGTCAGTTGTAGACGGGGAGTAATGAATAAGCAAACATTTAGGAAAAATAAATAATATAAGTTTTTGCATGTGTGTAATACATAGAAATCTGAACCAATTTTTTAATATAACGATCGACTCAGAATCACTTTTTAAAGTTATGTCCATCCGTCCGTCTGGCTGGTTGCCAGTCCATGTTAACCTTGTGCGCAAAGTACAGGTTGCAATCTTTTAGACAATTTGGTCAAATTTCGTATATACATTTTAATTCTACTAAGTCTATGTAAATGGTGAGAATCGATCTATATTTTTACATGTTCCCCATAAATACTTCTTTCCAAATTAGACCCTTTGTGTAAACCATCTAATTATGTTGGAATTTAGATTAAAAATATTTTACTCCAAATCAAACTCTTTTCGAATCAGTTACCATTTGCCCAAAGCTTCCATCTGTAAATAGCTTTAACTTGAACTGTTATAAAGTGTGAAGCATTTTGGTTTTAAATAAGCAATTTTTGAATTTTTTGGGGCATACATTTAACAATTTTCAGGGCATATTATCAAGTTTTTTCTGCATATTTTTTAATGCCCATCAGAGGGGTATTTAACAGCATATTTCTGGTTTCCCTGGTTACAACACTACCAAAGTAAAGTGAATAGCATGGTTTTTGCATGATATTATGTGCGAAAGTTCATAATCCATTCAAAATGAAGCAGAATTAAAGTTTTAACGAGTATTTATAACTGCTTTTATTATGCTTTTTTTAGTATATGTACTAGGGTATTAATTTAATCATGCTTTAATCGGTTAGCTATTCGATTAATTAACCGAATTAATTAAATTAATTAAATGTTGGTTTAATCGGTTAATTTTGTTATTGATCGGTTAAGCGATTAATTAAGTTTTGTTATAAATTAAGAAATTTCAATAAATAAAAATGCAAAAATGATTTATTATATGGAGTTTATTAGCAAAAAACAAACAATAACATAACCAACGAAACAATTCTTGGACTAAAACGAGCAAGAAAAATAGTTTTTTTTTCTTATCGAAGATGTTGTAGAAATCCAAAGCAACCCATAATACAGAATATCTTATTTCTCAATCTTTTTCCAGGATTTCTCTAAACATATAAAATCTTTCATTTTGCTATTACAGTCCGGTTTTAATTTTTTAATACTGTTAACACTTCTAATTGTTTCAGAAAATTCTGTTAAAAGATTGTTTGTGTTGCTAGCGAGAGTTTCTGCTGTTGTTAGGTCATCATTTGACTCGTCCTGGCAAAGCTCAGCACAGAACATTCTGCAAAAAATTTATTTCCGAATTCCTTAGTTACTGATTTTGTACTGTATTTTAAGAATTTATTGCTAACTTTCAGTTCTTATCGCACCATGGTAAAAGGTATATACAATTTTTATTAATTATGTTTTAATTTTTTCTCTGTGTAACTAACAATTTTTAAACAAAAATATCTACATTAACGAAAAAAGTGCTATTTTTATGGTTTCAAAACAGCAAAAAAAAAAAAAAACAAAATATAAATATTTATAAAAATTTCACAATGTACTTTTAATTTCCTGTTATAAAAAATTTATTGTGGTGGATTGTTTTTTCCTTTTTCGTAAATTAAGTTTACGATTTTTTTTTTCAAATAAACATTAAGATGATCCTACGTTATCAGATAGCAATTTATTTATATTTTTATTTATTTATAACAAAAATGTATAATTGCAGTTTTACAGTTAACATTATTTAGATCAATGGTTCCTAAATGAACGTCCCTGACAGATTTTCGAGGCTCCGCTAAGGGGAAAACAAAAATGTTCGATAAGAAATTACAAAAAAATTTTTAATTGAATTTTTAAATAAAACCCCTAAACTATAAATCGTTTAATCATTTCAAAGTCATGTCAAAACAAGAAATTTTTAAAAGAGTTTGACCAACATAACCCCATAACTTTTGTGGAGTGTTGTGAAACCGGCCACAACTTTTGATAACATTTCTAGCGGTCTAGAAATCTTGATATACAACAATAAATTTCCGTGTTTTTATCAAGTATAAAAATTTGGAATCAAGCACGACAAACAAAACCTTGTTAATACACATTTTATATTTCCAAAAATTACTTTAATAATAAATTGGCCAATGCACGGCCTAAAAAACTGAACTGACAACTTGCTTTATTTATTGATTTTCTTGCGTAAAAATAAAGCAAGTTGTTTTTGCTTTTATTTTATTTTTTTCCTAACTTGAGGGTTACACGATCAAGTTTTGCCTATCAAGTTTTAATACACTCACAATTTTTTACCAATACACTCATACTTATAAAAATTGATACGAACTTGCCTTTACAAATCTCTTTACAGTGAGTTTTTCAATTTACGTTCAAGAAAACAGCTGATTTCAAGGTTAGTGAGCAAAATTTTAGTTTGCCTTTATAAATTGTTTTCTTGATGACTTCTTGAAAGTAAATTGCTCAAAAATTGAATGCAGCCTACGTCACAACTTAAAATTTTTGGAAATTTTGACAAACAGTATATGTAAAAGGCTATCAAGAAAATCTTGATCGTGTGGCTGCACTGTAACCTACTTACATCTACAATTAATTTTGGCAGAATTCCAACCAATTGTAGTGGGGAATGTTAGAAAAGATAAACTCATGGTTTATTGTTGTTGTTTTTGTTTAAGCTTTGATATTGTTACAATTAAAACTGGTGTTTATAATTCTTATTCGTTTAACAGTTTTATTTGTATAATATCTTTAGTTTTTCTAAAATCGTTGGACGAAGTTTCCTAATGATCTGGCCTAAACAACCAGTGAAATGTGGATAGGAATAGCTTATCCCATCAACAATAAATTTCAGTATTTTTATAAAGAATAAAATTGGGATTTAAGCACGACAAACAAAATCTTGTTAATTAAAATAAAAATCTTTGAAATTGTGTTTGGTCTGCTGTCATTTTATTATACAAAGCATGCAAACATATTTATCAAACTTTGCGCTATTTAAAATATGCAAGCGTAAATATCATACCTACAAGAACAGTGACAGGCATTTGACCTGTCATTGACTAGCATTGCTGATGCAAATATCCATCATCGCGTAGAACAAAGTTTCTATCATTTTCTTAAGGCAAAAGTGAAAAAACTGATGGAATCTTTAGTTTACGTGTGATTTTGCATCCTTTTTTAACCTATGAATTTTATGGTTGATATACATAGAGTGCTCCGGTAGACTAGCTGGTAGCGAGCTAGTCTATCATCGCCAAGGTTGCGGGTTCGATTCCTGCCTGAGACTCTGTGGTTTCTTTCCTGCAGACAAACATAAAGCTTCGCGGGATAAGCTTAGGAAATTAAAAAAAAAAAAAAAATATCGGTACTGATGTATTAACCGGACACAGCTGACTAGTCAGTACTGATGTATATACCGGACCCCTTTAAGAAATAATATTTTTTTTTTGAAATTTTCATTTTGAATTAAAGTTTTTATTAAATAAATTCTTATCGAGTACAAATTTTTATGGCTCATATTAGCAGCGAAATCCAGCAAACGGCCGGTTGTTCCAAAAACCAGTTCTGCTCCACTTTCTAAATTATTGCGTACATACAAAAAAAATTATAATATTGTAACAAAAACTAGCATAAATGATAGCGGAATGCACTTATTGATAAAATAATTGACTAGAAATTTGCCACAAAATTCCGTGAAGATCGGTCTATAACTTACCATAGGCCCCTTATAATATGCCCACCGTAAACAAATTTGCTATTGCCATAAACTTTGCTACGTCACAGATTTATATGACTAGAAATAACAATGTCGAATTTCGTGAAGTTCAGTCAATAATTTACCATAGGCCCCATATAAAGCCCACTCTCGAAATACACTTTAGTACGCGTAAAACCGTAACAAGTAACGCTATTTTAATAAATTTTGGTCTGCTGTAGTTTTATATTATTAGAAATAGCACTGTCCAATTTTGTGTAAATTGGTCCGTAATTTACCGTAGGTCCCATGTAAAGCCCACTTTGGAAATATTCTAACTGTAGCCCTCCCACCTACAGTTAGAATATGAACGATTTAGCACAGCCGAATATATCATTTTAACTTGTTTTATTTAATTGCTTATTAAAAAATACTTCTTAGTGAAATACATATGGGTCTTGTTAACATACGCAAACAATGTCGCATAATTTGAAGGCACAAAAACGTCAAATCGTGCAAACTCGCTAGGCTTTAGTAAACACATTATGCATTACCTAGAAATGATTTTAAACTACCTACGTATTTTTTTATAAGTTATTTACTTATTGTTTTATAATACTATCACACAAGTGTTACGTATTTAAAAAGGAAAAACAATTCTGTCATGACAAGTTGTTATTGCTTCTAGAAAATTTTCATATACTACTTAATTAGATCAGTGATGCATTTTCGTCAAAATACTTAAGAATTGGCCTTTAGTTAACTAATGTTAATGACAAGGTAGTTAAGTACTTGTTTTTTAATTGTGGTACAAAATGTTACATTTATTTACATATTTTTAAATTGGCGCCAACCTAATGAATTTACAAAATAATACGCGTGTAAGCGGGGTATGTGGCAATCTTTTGTTGCTTTAGACAATTCTTGATAAAAAGTTTATTTAAAATGTTAAAATATAGTTTAGTAGATTTTAAAATCGACATTAATTTAAGTGGTCACTTGGTCGTTCATTGTTTTTAAATAGTAAACATTTTAATTTATACTATTGTTTCCAAGAGTTTATAGCGGCAATAAATGAAATATATTGTCGTTATTTTTATTAGTGACAAAGTTCTGCGTTGTTTTTAATATTTTGGCAGTGATGTCAACTCCTTATGAGCAGGACAGGCTAAATATTAAAAATAGGAGGTTAAAAAAGAATTTATCTCACAAAACCTCAATAATCTTAAACGAAAAATATTATACAAATATTTTTTTTTATTAAATTTTATTGTATATTATTTAACAATATTTACCTTTTAGTGAATTTGGTGTTAAAAATTAACTTAATTTAAATTAACACTTTAAAAACATAAACGTCTTTATGCTTTTAGGACTTAACTTAATTGTGTTGAATTTTAAAAGAACATTTAAAATCTTTCTTTTTTTCATTTATTAACCGTTCTGAGGAGCATTTGGGCCCGAAATGGGTTAAATTTTAAACAAACATTTATAAAAGTAATATTATTACTTTTCGTTTTTTATTTATTGAAATTGAATATTTTAGGGTTAACAATCAGTTATGTGATGGAAATTGATTTCAAAAATCGCACGAATTAAAACCGATAATAGATATCGTTTTCAGCATCTTTAAAAATAGATTTTTTAAAAATGTTCCCTTAATTTTCTAGATTTAATCTTTTTTATTGACGCTTGAGATTAGCTTTTTTTTGTTTTGGACATGTCTAGTAAAATCACATGGCCAACATTGTAGTAGAACATTTAATGCCTTTCCTCGTCCTTGCTTGGGGTGTTTTTACAATTTATTAGAATTTAATTAATTTTCATGTTGTAAAATTCCTTTCTTCATAAAAATAATTTAATGAAAATTGAATTTGATGAACTTAAGCCTGAATAAAATATTAAGAATTTGGATTAAAAACCATAAATAGTTCAACAAAATAACCACAGTACTAATTATTTATTAGAATATACATCAGATGTAAACTAGACATAATGTACCGAAATGCTGAACGAACAGATCAAAAGGTTGAACTTCTGCCACACCCCCCTTATATAAGATCCCGATGTGAGCTTGGAAAACGCAGTAATCATCACATTTTTTTAAAAACGATCGTCTTTTTATCGATTGATTTTCTTCAAATACCTGAAAAAGTTATCAAATTCTAAAAACTACAATCAGAAAAAACACACATTTGTTTTATATGTTCAACTCCAACTTCATATTTTTAACGAGCCATGTTATAAACATATTATGGCTACTTTCCCTATATTATTATCACCGGCAACTATATTATGGTAAAAGAAGTCCTTCATTAAGAAGAAATAAACATATTATGGTTACCTCCGCTCATATAATGATATATATTAACAATAATTCGCTTACCTCAATTGGCTTTAACTTTAAAATAACATTTTTCTCGTTATTAAAATCAACATTTTATGATATATTACAATATATAACAAATATACTATTATTATTGGTGGTAAACATATTATTGTTATTATTAACCATTACATGTTCTGTGGCAACCAAAATATAATCACAATATGGTTGACACGGGCAATAATAGGGTAAAGCTAGCATATTATGTTTGCAAGATTACCTTTTAAAATTAGTTTTTTTTGAAGATGATCATATCGAACGATGTGTTTTCCTATCACAACATTTAGGGACTAATTTTAGTATAATTTCACATGCAGAAGTACTCCAATTCACATATTAATCGAAATCGCAGTTAAACAAAATTAATACAAAGTCTCAAAAAATACGGCAGCCAAAGTAGAAACATTCACTACAATTAATAACTATTTCTTGCTTCAAAAATCTATTTTTGTTTACATAGCACGTATGTCTGTAAATAGTTATATACATTTTACCAGCTTTTGCTCACATACTCTGTGTGTTTTATAAATTCCCTCAAGTGTTGTAAATTCTATTAAAACATGCTCGCTCCATTATTTGCCAACATGTAAACTCATGTTTTGTCGCCAAAAAATTTCTATCCAAGAGTTTTCATATGAAGAAGTGTGTTTCGCTTCCAGGACGAAAAGAATTATGTATTTTTTTTGTAAGTTGCCAGCAGAAACGTTTAACAAAAATTTTTTAAAACTATTAGTTCCGTTTAACTCGTTTCTATATATTTTGTTTATATAAAGCACTAAAATATTAAACTCGTCCCATTTTGTATGTTGCAAAAGAAATAAAAAGAAATGGAACTAAAAATATAAAAAATAATTTAAATCGAAATTTCAACAAACGGTCAGTTAAAAGGGTTTCATAACCAAACGTATATGAATCAAATGGTGTATCCGGGGAGAAATGTTGGGGTGAAACGGTAACAGAGAACACAACAAAAAAAAAAAAAACAAACTAATATCGTTTCTCATAATTAAAAGCCGTACTTGCAATTTTTCAATAACAGCTATAAATCAACCATAAGGATAGAGCCATTCGTAGTACCTGGGGAATCGTTATAAATTACAACTACAAACAAATATATGCACTTATTTATATGGCATTCTATTATATATATATACGTATGTATGTATCTGTATCTAGTTTATGGCAAATAGTTTTAATAGTGTGGTATGAGTGTAGGTGAACTTTTTCAATGCTTTCCTGGTTGTTAGTGTTTTTTTTTTTATTAAAAAAACCCTATCGTTAAATGTGGATGGGAATACAAACTTGTTCTCTTATTACGACATTTTGCCATTTGTCCCTTCTTTGGTTTATAGCAAACATTTTTTTAGTTTTTTTTTTTCGTGAAAAAGTATATGAGAGTGTTTGTTAAATATAAACTGTTACTTCGGTAAATAAACAATTTTTTAATGAACGGGTTGCCAATTTTATTTTTAAGAATTGTTAAGAAACAACTGATTGTTGTTATAAGAGGTATATTGTTCAATATAATCGTCGTTACCTATAATTGCGAGTAACCTACAGATATTTATTTTGCTATACAGATAAAATTCGGTTAGATGGCTTCGGTATGCAGAGAGATCAGTTAGCCGACGTCACACAAATGGGCTTTTATTCTAGCATCTTTAAATTTCTACCCCTGAATTGTGTTTGACCAATATTTTTTTTAATTGGATATCCGAACGAGCCTTAACAAGTCCAGAATCCTAAAGACTGCTGGTTTCCATGGAATCAAATTAATTTTGTGACCAACAAGCTAAGCTTGAGATTGTTTCATATATTCCTCAAATGTATGTATGTATGTATATCCGAAGAGAACGGTTCTAAGTATGAGAAAGAGTTGGTTTGCGCTTTATAAACTTTGTCGAATAGTTCACCAATTTTTTTTTTACCTTTCAAAAATGTAAGATATCGCACTGGTTCTTCTAAAGGGGGTTAACTTAAATTTTATTAATTTTCAGTAGAGATAAGAAACTGTTTTCTTTTAATTTGCACTCTGATACTACAAAGGGGGATCAACAGTTGTGGCAAAATACAAGAGAAATTGATCTAAGATTTTTAGAGTGTGACCACTAATTGCACAACGATTTCTTGCAAAAAGTGAATCAATTTGACTCGATTTAGAAGAATCAGTGCGATACGTCGCACAGTGCTGTGGCCCATAGACATAAATAAAAAAAAACAAGTCTTATATTGTACTTAAAAATGTACAGATCGATAGATTACAAAATAATTCAAATGAATTTTGAAGAATCTTTTTGGCGGCGCTAGAGGGCGCCAATGTTTGAGAATTTAAAGTAAAAATGGCTAATAAAACTACTTGAGTTTTACATGCTTCAGGAAAACTTTTGTAAAACTGTTGTTCTTTGAAGCACGAGATTGAAATTTATTTCTGTAGTAGTTAAGTATATTTAGAACTAACTGTAAAAAAATTTTATTGAATTATTTTCTCATAAGTATTTTTTTTATTGGCTTGAAAATGGTTGTTATTCACTTAAGCTCTAAAAAAATTTTCAATTTAATGGAATATTAAAAAAAAATATAAATATCATCTATGGGTTTTTTATGTTTTGGAATATTTAGACTGTTTTAGAGTAACTACAAGAAAAACAACTGAAAAAATTTTACCACAACTTGAAAAAAAAAAAAAAATTTAAATGACAATTTTCATGATTTTTGCTCAAATTTTCATAGATTGAATTAGTTTAAAAGAAAATTAATTAGGAATATAATAAGAAATAATTCCAAATAATTCGATAGATCGATGTCCGTCCAGCCGGCTGGCTGTTAATGCAACCTTGTGCATACAGATCGGAAATTCGGAGACAATTTGTTGAAATTTGTCACAGAGGTTCTGACTGGTACAAGGACCAAGAAAATAAAATGAATCGGTCCATAATTTTATAAAATCCATCTTTTTACATCGGTATCAAGATTAAATTTGGTCCAAACCAAACTAATTTTTTTGCAATCAAAATCCGCTTATCAAATTTTATAGCTCCCATACAAATCATTCTCCCGAAAATAGCTTTTAATGCCAGCTTTCTTAAAAATATTAGTATTTACATACAAATTGGTGACAATGACTTTTCCGATAGCTACTATGTGATGAAAAATGTTGTCCAGGTAGGTCCAAAATAAACCAAAAGTTCCATATAAACACTCATCCAAAAAACTTATATGTGTCGATGAAGATATCTAAATAATATTCGGCAGAAAGAACATTTAAATGAATCTTAATCTCATAACATAATTTTGTTCTGGCGGGTCCATGATTGCCCATGGGTCCCAAATAGATTACACTCTAGGAAATTCGGGTTTAAATACTATGCTATAACGTATCACATGGTCGGGCTTGATTGATTATACTTTCTTACTTGTTATTTTTCCAAGAGCATTTTAAGCGTTTTTAACTCATTTTTCATTAAATGATGTTTTTGTATTTTTCACATTTCCTTGTTCAGATTTAAATGAAAATTAACACACACGTTGGTAGTTGTGTGTGTATCAGCATGACCATTCTTTGTAGTTTTGTGGGCATTATTGAAGCTAAAATTAAATTTTTCCATTTCAGGACACATGGGAGGTAGGCGTGTCCTTGTACCGATTTCTCTAAAAATTCATATTTTTCTCAACTAAGCTATTTTATGCTAGTCTATTAAATTTCTAACAACTCCTTCTATTTATGTCCCTTCGTTATATGGGGACAAAGCACTGTGCGTCCGGTCATTAAAAATAGGTATTTATTTGTAAGATTATTTCTTCGTAAGAGGCAAATCTCTTTCTGCTGAGCCAACAAGAAATAGTCACTTTGGGCCTAAGTCCGTAGCCTAATTCATTGAATTTTGGTATTTAATGTTTAATAATAATACGAAATTTTGTTTTTTCCTTTTCTCCTCAAATCAAGAAATATTTACTTAAGAGGCAGGACGTTATGGACTTATTGACCTGTCCATGTAAATACCACACAATTTATTAGTCTCATTATTGATTTCATTCTTGTCGACAATATTTCTGATAGTTTAGCAAAATAGTAACCGTTTAGACTTGATTTGGGGAAAATCGTTCATTTTGTGGAATAGTTTCGACCGATCCAAAATATCAAAGGAACGTTCCTGTTTTTTTACTTTGAACAATGAATGAACGACGAACAAGAAAACTTCTCTCTCGTTCGTAAAAACGTCAACAAACAAATATTTGTTATTTTTTGTTTTCATGTTGTGGCGTAAGAATTATGTATTTTTTCAAATGTTTTTAAAAAATTTTGCTTTGGATAACATTACCAATTGATTTAATTAGAAATTTTTAATAGATATGTCACGATAAAAATACAAACAAGTCGGCAACACCGATCTTAACACAAAAAATTAATCTTCATGTACATTACATTTGATGATCCAACGTATTCCGCACTGTTGCTTTTAGGGAATCGTTCAATGAAACTAGACCGTTCCGGAACGACACAACTCTAGTTTAGACAAAGTTATGTCTAGCAGGGATGGACAGATTTTTAATTTCTCGGTACACGTGCGTCTCTGGTTTCTTGCACTATGACCTCTTCTGGTAATAAAACTAGCGAACTATCGTTTCTTTATTTACAATCTATCCAAGGGATAATGAGCAAATATAATGACATTTTTTAAAAAGGCTAAAATACAATTTGGTTTAAGGATTGATGTTTGACTATTGACGTCAGCAGTCGTCGATGGCTGCGAGTGTAAGACGGCAAATCCATCTGAGGAGATCGAGAGGTTGCGATCGAAATATGTCATGGTAACCAGCCGCCTGGGTTCGAATCTCAGGTCAGTCAAGAATGAATGATTATCAATAACAATTTTAATTAATTTTCATGCTGTAAAATTCCTTTCTTCATAAAAATAATATAATGAAAATTAAATTTGATGAACTTGAGCCGAATTAATATATTAAAAATTTGGATTAATAACAGATATTACATAATTTACAAGTAATTATTTCGTTTTTTCAAGAATAAGTGAAAGAGTTTATAACAGTGTACATTCGCATGTATGTAGACATCTTTACTAAATGTTAGGTGCGAAATGGAAGATCCAATACGTGGTTTCGTTTAAGGCGTCGGATTTCGTAGGTACTGTCCAATAATGTTATAGCAAATGGGGTTTATGTGGTCGCTAAGCCTTTGTAAGTATCTCTCACTGAAATGTCTTATTTCTCTCGGATAAGTCTCTTTTAATAACAGTGTTTCTTACATACCATTGAGCATTCAATATTTGACGAAGAGATTAAGATTGATATCTTTCAAGTATTTTAATATAATTCCAAAAAAGGAAACAGTAAAGTACCTAGGTATGAATGACACTTGACAGACGACTAACCTGGAAAGCTCACATTAAGAATAAACTTCAACCTTTAAGACTTAAAACTTAAAAAAACTTTATTGGCTTTTAAATCCAAAATCCCAACTAAATGTAAATAATAAAATAAGAATATACAAAATTATCCTGAAACCAGTATGGACAGATGGTATCCAATTATGGGGTACAGCGAGCAATTCAAATCTTGAAAGATCTAACATAATTTTTGACATTTTTGTATTTTTTAATATTTTAACTATATAATTGTCACCAGAAACCATATTATGGTTAAATAAGTCCCTTATCATCTGTATTACTTGTTTCTAAAAAGGCTACTAAATGTTGTTTTACATGGGCTTCAACTAGCTTACCTAGTTTTTTTTTACCAGTCGACGACAATTTCGATTTACTTGGATCTCTAGTCATTGATTTTATGGAACTTTGTCTAATATTAGCCCAAATACTATAAAATTTTTTGTGAGTTCGGGGCCTACCAAATTTTATACAATTATTTTTAAAATTGTGACCATGTAGTTCGATGAAAAGCTTTACAAAAGCTTTGTATAAAGATACGAAACTGAGCAAAAACAATATATTTTAAAGAATATACTCGTCCCTAGTTGATGCTCACAACTATTTTACATGGATACACAGGCAGATATGATTAAATAGGAAATTGTTCGGGAGTGATTCAGAAAAGGCGAGTTTAGGACCAATATTTTTAGATGTTACTAATATAAGCGTTAAAGGCACTTTAATATTCTTTTCTTACAGAGCCGTTGCAAAACTTTGGCAATCCACAAAAGTGTCTTTTTAGTGTACTTTATTTTCTTGACTTATTCAACCATAAAAGCAACAAACTAACCCTGAAAATTTAACATCGGTATATAAGTTTATTTACACAAATATTTATAAATGTATGTACACTAAGAAAACTGAAACTCATAAAATTTTATGTTTAATTTATATTAAACATAAAACTAAAGGAAAAATCAACCAAATGACCCAATATATCTTAAAGATTCCTTTAGGATGCATACAGTTAAATCTTTAGATTATGACTAAAACAAATGAAAAAAATCAAACAAATTTCAAATAGTTTTACCGTACTAATTTATTTTAAAAAACCACAACAAAAGCAAACAGATTTTCAATTTAAAGAAAATCGACTTAAGAATAAATAATATGAAATAACACGAGTAGTAAATGCTAAATGTGACAGCAGTTTTCTTTTCTAAAATTAATCAAATAAATTTCACATCTATAAAGATAATAAATTTATTTACATTTTTCCATATTAAATACTTGTAGTTTTTTTTATTTTTTATTATTGACTTTAAAGATAAAGATTAAGTTAAATATTTACTTTAGGATTATAAAATTCCTACATTGGGATTTAACCAACTGTTTATGTTCGCTGTGAAAGACCATAAATTTGTTCAGTATTTTTTGCCATTTTTTATTGCACAAATACATTGTGTATGTGTCAAATATTGTCATATTGACAACTGAGCCATGAAATCCAAAAAAAAAAACAAGCAGGGTAAAATATTGTTGTGCAGGGTTAATTTATGTTGTTGGCTATTACGATTTTTGTTTTTTGTTTTTGCAAAATATTTGCTTTTAAATTGTATTATTTTTTACTCTCACCAACTGCATTTGAAAGGTTTATTTTTCACAATTTTATTTCTGATTGAAATCATCTATAAATCATATATTTTTATGATTTATAAAAACTGGCCGCATAAATTTTTTCATGTCGCCAATTAAAAAAAATTGTTTTTGTGTACTAACAAAAAAAGGGAAAAAATTGACAAACTTGTCAATGGACAATTATATTTTGTGAACTATTTTAAACGAATTGTGCATTGTGACTTCAATAGTGTCAAATTATAATGATTAATAATTAGTTATGCATTGTGGCAAAATTTACATGGGTAATTATTGCGAAATTTTGCAAATAAATAAAATGTTAGGGCAAAAAAAATAACAGGGTTAACTTTAGTGGAAATATTATTGTCCAATGTTATTCATTTATGGAAAATCAAATAAATCTCTGAATGTTATTTTTGTCAAGCTTATAGGGCCTTAATTTCTTCAATGTTAATAAAAAATTTCAATTTTTAATTACAATATTTTGTCCCGATTTTTCGTCGATTGTTTGTCGACTTTTTGAAGAGATTGTCTATTCAAAAATTATAAAACAATAAAATAAGTACAATAATGTTACAACTAAACAATACAGACTTACAACATTAAAAAGTTTTACATGTAGGTACCAAGGAGCATACAAATATAAAACATAATACAGTGGAGGCTCGAAAAAGTTAAGTCATAGAAAAGTTAAGTATATGGAAAAGTAAAGCAGCTTTCATTCACCACACGTGATTCTAAAAAGTTAAGTGTTTCTTAACTTTTTAGAGACAATTTTTTTTTTATTTTGTTTTTCTGTTTCTAAGTGTATCATTTACCGTTAATTAATTTTTTTGCGAATTTTATATACAAACCTAATCTGGCATAATGTGTTTGCTCTCATCAGTTGGTTGTGAAAGAAAATAGTCGTAGAATTTGTTTTGTTTTGATCGCAACAATGTTAGCAGCAATGAAGCAAAAAAGGTTATCAGTCGCCGAAAAATGCAAGATTTATGTGCATATGTATGTACATATAATTCTAATTTACAATTTAAAAATAAATAAACAATGTCTAAATACACATATAACCACATGCATTTTTCATACCACGGAAAAGTTAAGATTTCGGAAAAGTTCATCACCCCCAAAACAAACTACTCAACTTTTTCGAGCCTCCACTGTATTAATATTTAAACACATAAATTTTAACTTTAAATATATCGCACCTTAAGTGGTGGCAACAATAAAACTCGCATTTATGCTATTCGTTTCTTCCTTCAAATCCATTATTTTCTTAATTTTTTGTTGTATTCTAAAGGTGCATGTAGACGACATGTTTTTTACATCTGACTTGTCAACTTTTCAAGTCACATGTAATTGTGCATGTCTGTCAAAATTGCTGTTTTACATAAAGTTTATAATATTCGGTCACAAACGTACATGTAATTTGCTTCTGACATTGTCTATGTTTTTTTTTCGCATAGTTATTGCAGAAACCAAAGTATTTCTCGGTTTCAAAATAGCGTGCCGCCGCCATACAAATTTTTGTGTTCGCCGAAAAAGAGTTCAGCCATATAAACATTTTTTTCTTTAAATTGGAAGACACCAATTTAGGATATTAAAATGAAACGTTTTTTCTTAATATATGTACATATGTAATTTCTATTCAATGGTGAAATTATCATACATATCTCGGTATTGTAAAATATTAACTTCAGCCGGCTAATAATTCCGTCAATAGTGGACGCCGCTGCAGGTTTCTTCCCGGCATAGATTTCTGATGTCAGATGGTTTGTCAGAAGAAAATAGAGCACGCTCTAATTGAAATTTTGTCAGATGGCTTTGCGTCTGAATTTTACAGAAGAAAAGTTAAAAAGGCAACACACGCACGACATGTATGTATTTTGCAGTGGGAAATTTGACATGTCAGATGACAAATACATGTCGTGTACGGTCGCCTTAAGCCTTTCAATTAGAGTTTGCTAAAAACCGTAAAAATGTGAAACCGCGGTTTCGGTTTTACAAAGATTAAAACCGTTCGGTTCAGTTTGCGGTTTTGAAAATATCAGAGTTAAACTTCATACAAAAGCATATATATTTGTATGTAATACAATTTGTTTAAATACAGGTACTTCTATTAACCCTTAAGTGTATACCTGGGCCTGGCCAGGCATTTTTTTTACAATTTCCAGTTTTTTTTATTTAATTATTAGGTATATTAGAACGAAACTTTATGTATTCCTCAATTAAAGTTTTTTTTACAAGAAAATTAGAAAAAAGTTTAAATTTAAACACCGTGGGCGTCGCAATTGGTTAAATGAAAATTTTGTGCATATTGTATCCTAAAAACTCTATACAAAATACTAGTGGTCCCAGCCAGAACCAGGTGGTAGTTTGTGCCACACAAATAAGGTATCTAGTTAAATGTTAAAAAGGTAGCAGTTGTACTTATTTTGAAATACCTTGTCATTGTTGCATTGTTGTATAAAGTTTTTGTGTATGAAGGACGAGTATTATGTATAATTTTCAATTTCTTCAAGCATAAATATATTGTTAAAGTAAAAGCTAAAAACGAGGTTTTTTTTGTCGGTTTTCGGTTTTTTGGCATTAAAAATCGCGGTTTCGATTTCGGATAAACCGAACGGCAATCCCTCCTTTCAATTGTGTATCTCTTCCTTTCTTTATTTTCTATATCTAGAATTTCAATATCATCGAGCTTAATTCTGTGACCAGAATGTAGGATATGTTGTGCTAGTGCTGTTGTCTCTTTTCTCCGCATTGTGTCCATCTTGTGTTCTCCCATTCTTGTCTCCAATGAACGCTTTGTTGTTCCTAAATAAATAAGCTCGCATTTCTGTGTGCCATTTCCTTCACATTGTAATTCGTATACATACAATGTTACTTTGTTGTTTTTATTAATTGGCGCCTTAACTCTAGAAAAAAATCGTGCCTAATGTCAAATTGGGTTTGTATGCAAAACAGATGTTTTTTGAAACTGAAATTTATTGTTGACGTCCGTATGTTATTGTTGTCGGTTAACCCAGGTATGTATTTTACACTGTAAAAATGGTTCTCTTCTTTTCCTGTGTTTGCAGATTTGTTGTTGTTATTTATGTCCTTATCCAATTGTTTAATCCTGTTGTCTATCAATGTAGTTGTGAGCTTGATGGGAAAGCTGTTGTTTTTTTAAAATTAAGTCTCTGCTTGACAAAGGATATTATCACATTTAAGTTATGATTAAAATTGTCAAATTAAATTCTAACACATTATTGTCCAGATCATGTACTTAATCCTTTCTTAGGATTCTGTCGAATATCCAATATATATTTTTAAGCAGGTCTGTTGGATATGCTTATCATATTAAAATATTAGTCGGCAGGCGAAACTTTGCCACTAAGTAGGGGACAAATGATGATTTCAATACAACCACCATCACCGATTGAATTTCATTAATAACCAGTGTAGAACCCTCTAGAACAGGAAGGCTACTGCTTCTTGTAATACCATATTGAAATCTGTTGGAAAGAGATATTTGAGCGATTTGTCACTGACTTTTATTACTGTGCACAAATACATACATCCAAATATCCCCGGTTGGTTTCCGCCAAGTTACTTCCGATAGCACATCTAGTGAGAAACTTACTCTGTTTTAAGTAAGAGCATTTATTGTAAATGTATTTGGAATATTGAGTTCAAAGTAGAAGCCAATAACCGAAGAGAAACGACGAAAAAGTACGTCTCCTGGTAATGTACTTCCAAACAGCTTAGGAATTTTTGCTGAAACTCCGGATCTAGGAAGATAGTGCAAATCTCAACTACTTTCCTACTTCAAGGCATTGAAGAGCTATGAGCAAAATCTAGACCCCCAAGAACGTAAACCGAAGTACAGGTGTACTTAGTGTGATTTTAATGCAAATTTCTGAATTGACTACATAATAAAAAAATGTTTTTGTGTTGGTAATGTAAATTTATCCCAGCTTGCATTTGGGTGATTATTTTTTGTAAAAAAGTATTTTCAGATCAATTAAAAAATGATATGAAAAATACATAATCAAAAACTATATAAATTAAGATTGAAAAATGTAACGAAAACGATTCAATAATGATTATAAAAACTTAATAAAAACACATTAAAATTATCAGAAAGGAATCACAAAATTGTATCACACATGATTCTTTCAGGTGATTCATCGGTAGGCTACCATTTTCTCACAACGAGAGTATCATTTATGATGAGCTCATATACGGATATTTTTATCTTGAAGCAGATTCCAAAATGATTAGATTATGATACTAAATGCTAGCTGGGATGTTTTTATTCTTATAAAATAACATATTAAATATAACACAACTACGTGATAAAAGAAAAAAAAAAAAGAACCGTGTCTTCCAGTTTTGCCTAAAGTCATGCACATTTTTATGAGCCCCCAAAGATTTGGGGCCTCGGTGTAATCCCTACACGTAGAGAAAAAATATGTTTAAATATTAAATTTTAAACATATTATGTTTAATTTAACCATATTATAGTCACCGACAACCATATTATGGTTAAAATAGTGCTCCATCAAGAAGCAACAACCATATTATGGTTGCCCCTAAACATGTTATGTTTTATTATGCTATTAATATTTGTTTAAATTAACAATAGTATTTTCCTTTTTTATAAGAGCAACATGCTATGGTTGACAACTAATCATGTTATTATAAGTTTTAAACATATTTTAGTTATTATTATCCATAACATGTTTGGAGGCAACCTTAATATGGTTCTGGCTTCTTGATGGAGTATTAATGTAAGCATAATATGGTTGTCCGTGACAATAATATGGTTAAATTAAACATCATATGCTAATAATTTAATATTTAAACAAATATTAAAATAGTGGAAATAAAAGAAAGATTGTTAAAAAGACCCCTCTATAATCTTGAATCTGCTCTGGGTGGTTTAAAAGGGCAATCAGAACGTTCTTATTTATCTGCTTTTACTCTTTTTACGTTAAGCTCACTTTGGTAAATGATCTGGCGTCTGCGTGACGTTTTATTTGCAGTTCGGCATAAACCATATGAATTCGCTTTAACTTTACTTTTCTAAGCGTGCTGGTGGAGTACCAACCAAATTTATTTTTTGAAGCTGAATTACCAACTAGATAAGTTATGGATGAAATAATGCTTTTTCAGTGGCTTTGTAGTTGACTACGCAACTTTAAACTACACGAAAGAAAATGTTTTAAATTGTGCTTAAGCTTTGATATGTATTTGCTTACTCTCATCTATTATCTTTCCCTAAGCAGTCTGTCGTCATGGTGAAAAATTCTCATCTAATATTTTATCACAACTTTTCACTTTGTTGCCTTCTCAACTCGAAAGTGGTCTTCATAAAAAGAAAAACTTTATATGGGCATATCCATATAAACAAAGTATATTGTAACTTTTAAATCACTTCCTATGAAAATGAAAGAATATTGCGTGTTTCAAAATTGTTTGTATACTTGTCAACATTACAACAAATTAACCCACAACATGCAACACAATTCACAAGAAACATGAAAAATAAATAAAATTACTTAATAAAATGCCATAATATTTAATTTTATTATATGTAGTATGTTTATTTTTTCACCCACTTTTTTTTTATTTATCTTTTTCTTTTTTTTGTAATAACAAAATCGGAGATTAATATCAACACTATTTAATCTTCTTAAATGTTCAAAGGAAAAAGCAGAAGGGAAAAAATGAATGGTGGAAAGAGAACGCCATAATCATTTAATCTGCAAACATTTATTTGTGACAAAATATACAAAATACCCAGCAACAACTTTACTTACGTTATAACAATAACTGCCCATGTAATAGCTTCCTTAACGCATTATCTAATTGCTACTCGCAGCATTACATTACATTAATTTCCAAAGTACTTTCTTTTTATTTAGACAGTAATTCGCATATGGACAAAATCTCAAAAAAGCCAAAAAAGAAAACAGACTCAAGCTCAAATCTCATCTGGGATAGTAATTTTTTTATATATTGTGTTTTAAAAACATTTGTTTACTGTTAATTAAATTATACCGAAGAGGCGTGAGCAGTGGGTAAGGCCCGGGAAAAGTAAGTATAGATGTTGTTGATTGGTACCAATCTCAGCCCAGCCAAATTGTTTTTCGTCAAGCAAATGTTTCTTCTTACATGAAAGGTTCTCTGAAGAATAACAAAAATTGTTTAAAATTTAAATTATTAAAATAATTCTTTTTTTACAATTGAAATGTAAATACTATTTACTATTACAATATTCGTAACTTGGTTAGAGAAGTTTTTGCTGGGTAATAAAAATACAGAGAGAAACAAATAAAAACTTATAAAATAAACATAAAAACACCTTCATTTAAGATTAAAACATTATTTTCTGTTTTTTATATAACAAAAATGTGGCAGGCGTTAACAAAACTACTGCAAATGTTGGTATTTATTTCTACTTGTATTAGGAATAAACTGTTATTTGGATAAATAGATAAAGGTGGAATTCAATTTCTTCTAAATAAAAAATTAAATCAAATATTTGCTTAATATTACTTACTTAGAAATTTGTTCAATACTATACTTTTTCATATTGAAACTTCTTCAGTCATTAAATTTGCTTTTACTTGTTTAGTGTCTTCAATAGGAGTTTTTACAGCCTTCACCGAAGATAAAAGAATAATTGGGGCATTCACAAGGTGTGCTATCATGTTATATTGTCATACTGTTCTAACATTGTTTAAAAAGATAGTTGCCATAAATTAAGAAATTTGTGAAATTAAATTTAAAAAAACTCCGTTAAAAAAAATTCCTTTTAATGTAAATAACATTTAATATTATGATGTCGGCATATACCGACGAAATGTTGAGAAAATTGTAATTTTAGGCCGTATTAGCTTAAAACAACAAAATTTAAAAATATTGTTGTTGCTTTGTAAACAAAAAGTGTCTTAAATAAATGGAACTTTGCTTGCTATGTTTATTGTGCTGTCGTTACTAATCTGATGAGATCTGCGCTGATCGTCTGACCCGAGCCGCATAAGTTTTTGTGAGCCGTCGCCGTTGATGGAAAAATTTTATCCGGCTAACATCCGAATTTAACGTGCGACTAGCAATTTTTGTAACAAGTCACTTGCAGCGTCAAATTAGATCGGCTTAGGAATCTGCTGTTTTGTAAACAAACAAAATAACATTTATTTCTGATTTGCGTCTGAAAAATGGAAAATAGTCAGGTAGGATCTAATTTAATTTATTAATTCGTGGATTATAATTAAAAAATATTTTTATTTTCGGTAAATAATTATTTTTCATATTTGTTTTAAATCAGCTGACTTAAATTAAAAATAGCACACTGAATTATGAGGGTTTGGCCACAACAGTCGTATTTTTTCATGTTATTATTTTAAGACATATGACTTTATGATACCTTGTGAATCCCCCAAATATCTAAGTTTTTCATTCCGTTTGTAATTTCTACAGTATTGATTTAAGACCATTAAAAATTTATATATTCTGAATCCTAATGAGTAGCGAAGTTGACTTAACAATGGCCATCTGTCCTTGTACTGAACTTCCCACAAAATGTTGGCGGGATTGGAGAAGTGGGTGTGGCACCTAAACTACAAAGACATTACTGATATCTGTATATCTGCAGAGCGGCAAGTACCAACGTGTCCAAATTAGTTACAAGCATCTTGGATATCAACACACAGCATCCAACAAAATATGGGCAGGGTAAGAGAAGTGGATGTGGCACTTCTTATAAAGAGGCATTTTAAACGCAGAGAATAAATATATTTGGGCATGGATACGGTAACTACATTATGTTTATTGTAACAATAAATTCTTGTCGTACACAACAAATTTTTATTTTTATTTAATATCAACAATGTTATAGTTAGCGTAGTTAAACATATCAATGTTTATCGCAATTATAAATTTGAGTATTGTTGACCGAAAAATAATTATGTTTCTAACAACTATTTTTTTTATAAACATATAAAAATGCTTACAACTATAACATGATAAGATTCTATACGTGTAAAGAAAAATTCCCATAAAAAAAATAAGTTTAAAGAAATTAAAAAAAATAAGGATATTAGCGGATGTCAGTATTAGTCTTGCAATAGTGCAAATGCAAAATATCATAGCTCTTTTGTAAAATCCAACAACAAAACACACAGAGATTGTATTTATATTAAAAAAAATTGTAAAGTGCCACAAAATAAAAAATCGATGTAAAAAAATTTTAATTTATTTTTTAATGTTTATGAAAGGTGCTGTATAGGGTGTTCAGTCGATTACTTTTTGTTCGATTAATCGAACAGTTAGTTAATAGAAGAATATATACCGATTAATCGAATAAAAAAAATAAATAAATTATTTCTGTTATATATATAATTTTTGTAAAGTTTTGAGCCGAATAAACAAACCAAATGTATGTGTTCGTTGGAATAAAAAAAAACCGTCTGTTTAGTGAGCAGTTTAGCCTTTATTTTTGTTGAAAACAATTTAATAATTCATTTCACAAAATATAAAACGCCAAAGGTATGTTAACTCAAAGATTTATATAAATATATCGGGTATGTTCTAGAAATCGAAATGATTACTTCATTCAATTTAAATCGACCGTTACGATCTTATAGCAATAATAATTTTACCGTAAGCGACTAATTTAATACAAAATTCATATGAAATAAAATAAAAAAAGCTCTCTTCTGTAAAATTTGATTTTTGGCGCTTACGTTATTTTTGCGGTCAGGGCACGATGTATTAACGTAAATGTTCTTCAAAAACTTCACTTGTTGACCACTTCCACAGTGACCATAACATAGTACTTAAAGACGCTGCTCCACCAACAAAATCAAAGGGGCTACAAGTGGTCCAATGAATAAATATTTTAAACAAGCTACTTCAATCGATTTTCTAGAGGAAATTATTTTCAGAAGCATATCAGAGCATGGAATGTCCGTGAAAAGTTTAAAAAAATCCAAAGTTATATTAACAATTTGCAGCTACAGTGACAAGTTTTGTTTAAAAAATAATGTTTATATTCTCAAGTACTTATTTCTTCCAAAATTATCGATAAAAATCTCGTAATTTATAAAATTTCTGGATTTAGAATTATTCGATTAATCGATTAATTTTAAAATTTTATTCGTTTAATCGAATAAGTTAAAATTGCTAAATATCGATTAATCGTTTAATCGAACAAAAATAAAACCCGATTAATTGAACACCCTAGTGCTGTATCATAAAATGATTACTTCTTAATTTATTGTGATGAGCATGATAATTATATGATTACTTCTTTACTAATTATCATTAACATGACAATAATATGATTACTTCTTAGCTTATTATGATTAACATGATATTAATATGGGCAAAATATTATGATGTAATATTACGAATATATTTGGTAATAATATGATTCAATAATAATCGTAATATGGTGACTACAATCATGAAACTTATCACAATTTGTTGCTCTTAGAATATGTTTACCACAACCATGTTTTTTCTATGCGTGTAGATTTTGAATTACTGGAGAACGGCAAAAGCCAATGTTTTCAAATCAGGCACAACCCCTTTGGTTATCAATACACAACATCTGACAAAATGTTGGCGGGATAGGAGAAGTGGGCGTAGCACAAAAAAGATTTATTTATATCTAAAAACCTGTATTTATATAACTGTTTGTTCTTTTCGGACCATGGTTAAGGGAATAAAAGATTCAGCATAGACGAGTATAGATAGCACTCATACTTGTTTTTTTTTCTTTGCTTAAATATTTTTTCAAAGAACACGCATAATACTATAACTGTTATTCCATTCCTTTCACTACAAGTATCAACTTCAACGTTAAACTACTAAATCGACTTTTTTTTTTTTTTTTTTTTTTTTTATTTATTCAAACTTTATTTAATATACAACAAAATAATGAATTGCCTCAGCGTCACTTGGACATTATTGAGGCGAGCTGGCAAAATATTTACAGTCTTTAATTTTTTAACAATTAAATTAAATAAGATATTTATAATAAAAAAAAAAAAAAAGTAAAATTACAAAAATGTAAAAAATAAAATTAAAAGGTTTTTTTTGTACACACTTTAATATAAAATTATTTAACTTTGCATTAATTATATGAGAAGTGTTTCTAAATTACGAAGCAAGTAGTTTTTCACTCTATTCTTAAATACAGAAATTCTTTCAATATTCCTTATATCTTGAGGGAGATTATTAAACTCAAAAGAACCCATATATTCAACGCGTTGCTTTGTAGATTCCAACCGACATCTCGCTATTCTAAGATTCATGTTATTTCTGGTGTTAAATCTTGTTTGGTTTCGTTGAAAAGAAATTGTGTGGTGACCAATGTTATGGATTGATTTAAAAACATACAGAAGTAACTGCAACTTATAAAGTCCGTTAACGGGTAAAATTGTTGTGGTAATATTCTTGTACAGGGACATTGTAGAAAAAGTTAATGGCAAATTGTAAACCGCCTTTAAAGCTTTATTTTGAGTCCTTTGCAGCGATTTTAGTTCATTACTCTTCCTACTTGCATATACCATGGGCAGATAATTTAGGTGACTATGTATTAAAGATTGATAAAGTATTAGTTTCGTTTGCTTATCAAACCTTTTTTTAAACTTGTAAATCAATCCCAGAGCACAAACTATTTTACTTTTAAGATTTTGAATATGCAGATTCCACTTACATCTATACAATTTTATGCTCCTAAAATACGAGTATAAAAGGGATTTTATGACAGGAACTTTTATTTGCAATAACCAAGAATGTGTTTTGAATTACTTGGACATTAGTGGGAAAATTTCTAAATAGCTTCATCTTGTAATGCTTATTTATTTACAAATAAGTTGAAATTCTTTATTCGCCTGTGCCATTTTTTGATTACATTCCACCAAAGACAAGGATATTTCTGGGGGGAACTTGATATGAGATCTATAACATTTTATTTTCCAATCGCCATAACATAATTTTCTAGTCATCGACAACTAATGAGAATTATAAATTATGGATTGACCATGAGAATATTTTTACTTCTTAGCTCTTGAGGCTTATTAATGCGATTCCCAACATGAGGCATTTAAATAAAGGACTAACTATCATGAATACTAATAGTTTAATTTCCAGTCATTTAAAGCAAAGTTTTGTCCAATTTCGAGCCAATACCTGCATTGCCCCATACATTTTATGCATAAATTTGAAAAAGGTTTTTCTGATGTAGCGTTGTTCTTATGCGGGTTAAAATTTGTTGTCGCTGGTATAACAATATAAGTTAAGTATACATGGAAGAACAATATAAATTTTCCCACAAAACAAATTGTTTTTAGGAGATATAAAAACAATTTGATTTAGGAGAACTAAAAACAATTTGACACCCCAATCATTCTTTTCTGTTCAGCCGATCGGATAGGAGCGTGTTTTGAACAGACAGTTTGGTGGACATGGCTGAATCGACTTTAAATAACTAAAGGATCAGGAATATAAATGTGTATACTTTATGAGATCTTTGGTAATTACGAAAAGACAAACTTAGCCCTAGAATCATAACGATATTTTTGAATACGTTAATACGTACGCCACGTAACTTTAACGTAGTACATACTCTTCTCCTAAAACGCCTAAGTTAATGCTATTTTTATTCCCAATAAAAAATGGAGCCTCAAACGAAGCAGGTTTGTATGGGAGAAACATAAACGTTTCGCTCACCATTGCGGTGACGGAAGACTTGTATTTTATATGGCGAGTTCCCACTTTGAAGCAATACATTTTTGATACATAAAGCGCATTATGCAGCGCATATACAAATGGCTGTATGTAACGATCGGCCTTACACACTGAATGTTTTGATACAGTTATTTTTTAGTACTCTCCCTTACAAACCTGCTTCGTAGTAAGGAAATGCCGTTGCACTTGAAATGTTATTTTTTTTATAAAAGTTGTTGAGAGTTCTTTCACTTACTTTACTGCATTTATGTATGTCTGATTTATTGCGAAGCGCATAATTGTGCGCTTATTTTTTTAAATGTACCATTAGTGCTTCGCAAAATGAAAAAATTTTTTATTTTATACCGTTAGCCATCTACACACTTGCGAAGCAATAATTTAAAAAACCCCTAGTAGTCTAGGGTTAATATATAATACTCGTAGAGGTGGAGGGTATAAAAATTAATGTTTCTATAGAATCTTCAATAAAGAGTTTCATTTAGTTGCGAACTTAATGTGGACCTTAAACAAAGAAGAAGTCAAGTAGAAAAGCTTGAGTTTTGTTTCTAAGATCACTCCTGTCATAGATATCAACATGCTTAAATTAAGTATTGAGGTTAGTATAAAAGTTTTTAAAATCAATCTACAATTAGTTGCTCAAATAGATTTTTGGGAAATTAGTGTCAAGTAAATTCGAATTGCGAAGATTCACAATTAACAGCCATTTTTCCCCTTAATGGTTTTGTGGCTGCAGAGCTTAGCGGCAGGTCGATCTTTTTATCGACTCTCCAAAATCTATATAATTTACCTTCTCGCAGTTGAATTTTAAATCACAACCATTATGTTACTCTTGAAGTGTTCTTGGTAATAGCAAGTCCTTAACCGTAACCAGTCATAACTGACTTAGGTAATTCCATGTCAAATCAACCAAGAGTGGGACACGACCTCTTTCGATTTTAATAAAATTTGGTGAGAAAGTTGCTTTTATCCTATTAGGAACATACATATATGATCAAAAAAATTGTAAAATTTGTTTTTCAAAAGTTATGTCATATTCAAAATGCCGTAATTTCGCCGAATTAGCAAAATGTGTTGAGCCTATTTCTTCATTTTAAAGAGAATACACGGGGCTACAAAACATATATTGAAAAAATTAGTTTTTTTTTTGAAAAATGTAATATCTGCAAAATATTAAATTTTAAAAACGGGTTAAGTCAAAAACCTATTTTTTTATTTGGCTAATTTTTTTTATATTATACCTCAAACTGTTCTTTAAAAATCCTGAAACTTTGAAGGATGTGTTTTTTTCTTTTTATACCCTCCACCACAATTATTGTGAAGAGGGTATATTAAGTTTGTCATTCCGTGTGAAACTTTTTTATTATTCATCTCAGACCCCATAACGTGTATATATTCTGGGTCCTTGAGTGATTCTAAGTCGATTTATCCATGTCCGTCTGTCCGTCTGTTGAAAACACGCTCACTTTCGAACAACTCAAAAGAAATGAACAAACTTGGTGCCAAATTGCTTGTAGTTATCCTAAGCAGTTTGGGATTGAAATTCAGCAAAATCGGTGCAGTAGGATCAGAGCTATGAATCAAAATGTGGAACCACCACCTAAAAAAAATGATAATTTTGTTACAAAAAATAACATAAACGGTGGAACAAGGCACGGCATGAGATAAGACTTTGCAAAAATTTGTTTGATTCGACTAGAAATCACGCTGCAAAATTTCGTGAAGATCCGTCCATAATTTACCCTAGGCTCCATATAAACACTACTACCGGAAAACAGTTTAGTACGCCTAAAACCGATAAAAATAATGCTATCATAACAAAATTTGGTACGTCACAGTTTTTTAGGACTAGAAATAACACTGTGAAATTTCGTGAAGATCGGTGCATAATTATCTTAGGCCCCATATAAACCCTACTACCGGAAAACAGTTTAGTACGCCTAAAACCGTAACAACAAAATTTGAATTGAAACTGTTACTCAAGCTAGTTTAAATTGCTTAATTATTTAATATAGATCTAAACCTCAAACTAACCAATTTCGATGCTGATGTCTGTTTTTATAAAGATAAATGTTCATATAGATATCCCTCCTGAAATAGTCGAACAGTCGGTGGAGGGTATTAAAGATTCGGCACAGCCGGATATAGCACTCTTACCTGTTTCATATATGATTTGTTTTCTTTCGCACCTTAAAAAATAATCTTAAATCAGAATTTTCATATTTTAATTTTGAGCAATAAGTATACTGTACTAGTTGCAAAAAAAAACAGACAAGCCAGGCACTAAACGTTTTAACTTAATTCGGGCACCTTGAATCCAGTGGTGCTAACTGTTTTTTTTTTGGTTAGCTCTTGTTTTCGAGATATACCGTTATTTCGAAAATGTAGGAGGTTGCGCAGCATATATTCGCGCAACTCAAAAACGGTTTAGCTTGTTGAAATTACAAAAAAAACCGAAATTCCGCAATCAATAATAAAGTGGGGTTGGCCATACATTTAACCCATCTACGAGCATCCTGTTCGCTGTACCATACAAATATGTCGGTTTAATAAAATTCTTTAGCCCCTGCAGCGTGTAGAATGCTCCTATTTTTTATATTCTAGAAGAAGGTTTCTATTTAATTTTCTTCTCTCAATATTTTTCATAATAGACTTCGTCTTAGAAAGCCCTTTTTAATACCTTAAATTCTAAAAGAAACTCTAAGAGCAACAAGCCACATAAATAAATTTTTTGCGATTTTAAAGTAAATATTAAAAAAACAACAACACATTTTTAGCAACAGTCATACCTTACAACAACAACAAAAACAACAACAACTACAAGGTGTAACACACAAACACTACCATCGCTTTCTCTCTCTCTCCCTCTTTTCTTTATCCTCTTAAGGATAAATAGCAATAGTTTACCGAAAAAATCATGAAAATGTTTTAACGGTTTTGCCACGCCACTTTTCTAATGCACATTTACACAATCACTTTAAGAAATTCCAGTCTGTTGGTATTTATGTGTGCGTTTGTGTTTCTGTGTGTTAAATTGTACTTACAAATTCATTGAAGGTATGACAACTTTAAAGATTCTTTGAATTTTTTCGCAAATGTGCGTCATAAAGCAGGTATGTGCAAAAGAAAAAGTTGCTAGGGTTAGAATACCTTTCGTAAAGGTGAATTTTTATGAATAAGGAAACGTTTCACCGAATGCATACCTACCTCTTTTTTTAAATCCACATATTCACCCCTATCGTAAATAACAAGTGGAATTGTTATTCCCATCAAATTTCATTCTCCTCGAAGGGGAAAAGCAATCGTGAATCTCATGTGAAAAATTGTTCACGCTATCAGTTCCAGTGAATGTAAAAAAAAGAAGAAAGATTAAAAAAAATAAAAATCAATGAAATTTTTGTTCAAAAATATGCACGTACAGTAGTTGACCTCAGTACTACAACAATGAAATAATAATACAAAAACAACAGGCATTTTGTTGCAAGAATTGAGACGGCAAATGTCAAAATGCCTTATTAAAAAAAGTAAATAAACAAAAAAAAAAAAAAAATGACACCAAACGTCACACACGATTAAAATCACTGCAAATAGTTGCGCTTGTGAGGTCATTTTATTAGTACATTCTGCGTAAAAACAACTACATATAAAATAAAATTACAAATAAATATATAAATAAATATATATATTTAAATATTTTATAATTAAAATATTTCATACCAAAAAAAAAAAAACATGTACAATTTGGTGTTCCAAAAAATGACACTTAAACTCATGTGGTAAATTGTTTTCTTTACATCAATAGTAAGGGCAACGCAAAAAATCTGAAAAACGTTGCACTCAGTTTTTTTTTTTAAATTTAAAGTAAATAATGACGAGATTCATATTTTTTGCAAAAACAACCTACATACATTTTTTTACGGCTATGTAATAATTTCTAGTAACGGTAGAGATTTTCTTGAAGTTAATTTCTTTAGAACGTTAATTTTTAAACACAGTACAAAGAAAATAGCATAATTTTATCGTACAGAAAACTATTTATAGCTTTTAATCGAAGGTACTTAATTATAAAAAATACTAAATCCGTTTTTGGCCTCTAAAAAATATCATTGTATCCCTAAGTTAGAACTCATACTCACGAGAGCAATAAAAAATGAGTGCGACATTGACATCCCAGCGGGAAAATGAGGAATTGATTACATAAATATGTTACATTCAACATTTTTTATTTTTCGAATTTATTCTATGAGCTAAATTTCAGTTATTTATTTTATAAAGCTTTTTTGTAATACTCATAAATGACATCTGTTTGATTTATAATTTCAAGAAAATACTTACAATACTCACACACAATACTCGTCACTATGCTATTTCGGGGACAAATCTGGCAATTTCCTTCGCCTATACACATTGGCGCATATTCAGAAATCATAACTAAAGTGGTAACTAACAACACAGAAACTAAAAAAATAGTTCATAGAAAGTTATAAATCTTATTCACATATCATAACTAACGTAGTAACAGCTCTCAGCTGATAGAAGAAATGCAACCATGCACATTGGCATGTACAGAAAATAAACTGTCGATAATATTTTGAAAGATATATTCTGTAATTAATTAAAAAGCTTTTCAAACTATTAAAACCCCATTGTTTTGTCCTCAAAAAAATTAACAAAAATTCTAAAAAAGTTATTTTTTGGTTATAATACAGTAGAATCCCG
This sequence comes from Pollenia labialis, assembly GCA_949318255.1. Taxonomy (NCBI): domain Eukaryota; kingdom Metazoa; phylum Arthropoda; class Insecta; order Diptera; family Polleniidae; genus Pollenia; species Pollenia labialis. The sequence goes on from OX439142.1 coordinate 122,890,472, forward strand.
ATAATTCGTAATCGCAAGGGACCGGACATTTCTTACGAATTATATGGGGGTTTCGATTTAGCGGCGTTTCGATTTAACGGGGTTAAAATAAAATAAATTCGAATTAACGGGGGTTTTTAATTTATTTACTAAAACGATAAAAAAAAAACATAAAAAATGGTTAAAAAGAAAAAATATATAAAAATTGTTCATGTAACAAACTGATCTTAAGAAAATAAAGAAACACACAAGGAAAAAAACCCACGCAAAAAAATAGCGGTAAACAAAAAATCATTCTTTCCATGTTTCTGTTGTTTTTATTACGGATTATAAGTGGTAGTAAGCAAACAATTACGATTTATAAGAGGCAAAGAAGATTTTATTTGAAAAAAAAATTACGAATTAGCGAGGGGACCAAAATGTATGGAAATTTTAGGAATTTACGAGATTTTTTCAAGGGACCGACAGTTTATTACGAATTATCGGGAATAACGATTTATCGGGAATTGCGATTTATTTTTATTATTAAAATATTCAATGTAATTTTGTCGACTAAGAACACATCTCTAGTTTATCTTTTTTGTATGGATGTTTTTTTTGGATGCAAAGTCTTTTTTACGTATTTACTGCTTTTTGCCATGTTTTCATCTGATATTTTTTTATATCCACTTCCAAAATTATATGAATCACGTGTTCTTTGAATGTTACAGTTACAGCTTTACCTATAATTTAATGTAAAATTTTTATGCTGAGCTTAAATAGGTACCTAAAAATGTTAACACTTGGTGAAAATTTATGAATATGCGCCATTAAGTAAAGTTGAATCTATAGCAAGCACTACATAAATGTTGCTAAAGCCCTTATGACACTACATTTTTAATGCATTGTTCAAGAATTGGTGAACAGTGCAAATATAAAGTAATAGAACAATTTACCAAGTGCGAAGGGTTCAACTGTATTAAGATAAATGGCAAACTGTCAAACATTTACTAAAGTTATCGATAAAATATGAAGTTATGTCAAACAAAATGTAAAATTGTTCAACTTAAAATTGACATTTCAAGCTTGAAATATTAAAAGTGTTTCTGAATCAGCGGTTTATGGGCAAATTCAGCGATTTACCGCTTTTTGTTTTTAGGTTTCTCATAAACAAAAAGTTGTCAACATTTAATCAAATTAACAGAACGGGGATGGGTAAGTTGTTCCAATTGTACTTTTTTGTTGATACTTTTTAAACTAAGATTTATAATACCTTCTTATGGTGTTTTTTAAGAACATAAATAAAATTAATTTCAACTACAAAAATCTTTTAGTACAATTAGGGGAAAAAGTATTAATTTTTAAAAGTTGTTTGTACAATTTTAAAAATTCTTAACGCCATCCCTGAAACAAAACCATAACAAGAGAAAAAAACTAAAAAAAACTTTGCTTACATTTTTTATAGTGTGCTCTTTCTAGCATTTACTGTTTCTTTCAATCAATTCTATATTAATTAATGAATAAAAAATGTAGTGGCATAAGGGCTTAAGTATGAGTACGATGAATAAAATCAAACTTCTGAGTGAATATGAGCTTGAATAACATTGCAATAAGTATGAGTGCATATAGTAAGTACAAGAAATTATAAGTCATGATTCAGCTCTACTCACTTTTTCACTACTCATTGCTGATCTCTGATGTGTATACCTTATAGGGTCAAGGATCCAGAATATATTTACGTTATAGGGTCGAATACCAATATTGATATAGTGAAAATTAAAAACAGAATGAAAAACTTATATAAAAAACGAACACTTTCCACCTGTGGTTGAAGCGTTCGAAATTGATACAAAATATTTGTTCTTATCTTTTAAAGAGTTTTGCTATAGTAGAGGAACGATTTTCCCAATTTTTCTCCCAACGCACAAAATATACAGTTTGTTTCTTCCTGCCTCTAATATTGAATATTACTGCTTAAGGATTTGTATTTGCTTTTTTTGCAAACAAGGGCGAAAATCTCATTTACACAAGAGTAAAACTGTAACAATAGTAAAAAAAAAAATAATAACAACAACTCCTGCAGATCATAAGCTAAAAATTTTGCTAAAAAAAAGGACTGGAAAAAAGATTAAAATAAACATAAACGAACACAAATGTGAGTTTGTACTTAAATATTTCTCCCAAGACTAACAACACCAGCAAATGTAATAAGACACATAAAGGAATAATGCTTTCTTTTACTGTTTTTTATTAGTAAAGATATTATGGAATTGAATCCGAACAATATTTCAACTCAGCTAAATATATCTAGAACTACAGCAACAACATCCTCGTCATCTATGAATGTCATCTATAGAAAACAAATAATAAAAGTTTTCTTAAGCATTGGTTTTTGCTTTTATTCGTTTACGTTTACGTTTTATTTTTTTCAACTTTTTTTTTGATGTCTTGAGATATTTTTAGTCTAAAGAGACTATAAGGACAACAACGAAGACTTAAGGAATTTTACTTTGCAATTTTGTAGACAACGAAACGAGGGTTGTTTGCTACAAAACAATTAAAAGAAAACACATATTTTGGGTTAAAAAAAAACTGGTTATTGAAATGAAAATTAATATAAGTTCAGGATAATAAGGAGTTTTAGGAACTTGTACCGATTTTACAGATTTTCATTATTTTCTAATCTCTATTACAAAAAAAAGCGTAGATAATTGTTATATATTCCTTTTTAACAACCATCGTTTTTTTTGTAGATATATATATTACTGCAATTGCTACTTAGATTGGTTTGTTTTGCAACATGGGTAACCAAACCTTAAGTTTTTGTGTCTATTTTTTATGCTTCTGGTGCTCCTGTCTAAAGATTATATTCAGTCCCAGTACACCGGCAAACGCACAAATGTGAATACACACACACACATACACACTTAAAATATACGTTAATGTTCATCTATGATACTTTCAAAACTCTCTGTACTATAAAAACAACAACAAACCAATATAAATGCCAAAAGTTGCTACAATAGATTTTTGTATGTGTTTGTTTGTGTATTAGAAAAAGTTTACACACAAAAACACATTTTTTTCTTTGTAAACAATAGAGGTGATAGAAAAATATTTAAAGAACGTGATGAGAATTTATCGATGACACTATATCTCAGTCTCTGAAAAAATACAGCAGAGGAAAGAAAAATATATTGAGAAAAGTTAAAGACACAATAACAATCAGTTGAGAGTAGAGTGTGGACTTTCAAGTACTTTTTCATTCAAAAACATGGGCATAAAAGATGCTTTAAAAGACTTATACCGTGTTCAGATATGCACCTTAATTGAGTTTTACGCAATAAATGACATTATTGAGCTCAATTATACGTGTAAAATTAAAATTTAGTTATTGCTCAATTAATAATGAATTGTTATACATATTGAGAAATGCGACCCTGTCACAAGTGTGTTTAGTGAGCAAAATATAAACACAGTGTTTTTTTACATTTGCCAACTGAAATAACAACAAAACAAAGGTTCATCCAAAGGTCTGCGCAAAAGCCAGATGTTTAATCCTTAAAGATGTCAAAAGTTGTTTACATTTTGCTTATACATGTACATTTTGTTTACGTTGAATGTTGTATGCAATAGTAATATAAAATGAGTTAACTAAATTGTGTATATGTGAACAGAAAGATTATTATGTCAATTAAACGAATATAGACTCAATAAAAAGGTATATCTGACGGTATTACGATGATATGTATTGAAATAGTTTTTTCTGAACAATTTTTTTATGTTAGTAAAATTGAATTTGTTTAGAAATAATTTCTGCTATTATGTCTTCAATTTGTCAATGGGATCCTAGTGTAAACCTTTCCTTTATAAGCCTCCCAATACTAAAAATTAGAAAGAAGGATTGTGTCCAACATTTCATTTTCAAGCTTGAATTTATTCACCATCTTCTGAATATTATCGTTTGGGGGGAAAAATTATGATTTAAAATAAAATTTTATGATTTGATCGTTACAGCCGTACCTAAATAAGAGCGGAAGGCGGAACGATTCCTTCCGCTTAGATTTTACGCTGACATGCCATACCTTAACCAAAGCGTCAACGTTTAACAGTTAACAGTAGTGTTAACTTTCTTGTTTAATAGAACCCACATAATAGAAATAAAAAGAAGAGAAAAAACCGCTAGATTGATTTAAGATTGATTATAAAATTGCCATTCTTAATTTACAATAGCGGCCAACTTCACTATTAAACTCGCTGTCAAAATCGGATTTTCCAATTGCAAAGCGTTGACGCCGTGCTATTTAGGGATGTTTCATACATTTTGTATGGGCATGAGAATTTTTGATAGCTAGAAAACGCTTTCCGCTCTTGTTTAGGCACGGCTGTAAGTCATGTGGGCAATTTCTTGCTATTCCTATTGATCGTAAGTGACACACAGTAAAAGATTTTGAAAAAAAAATGGAAATCATTCTGGATTTTGTAAACGGTTAGAGCTATTGAATTCAAGTTCCAGATGCTTATTAAGATCTTGTATCCGAATTTAAGTTTATGATTTGGAATCTTAAGACAAATCAGGAGGTTGTCCATAGGTATCCAAAGTAGGGCACTTCAAATAACCGACTATACTTTCGTACTTGTTAAGTTAGAAATTTGTATGCATTTTCAAATAATCACCCTTATCATGGTTGGCGTATTTAAAATACACCTACGACTGTTTGGTAATAGATTAAAGAAAATAAGTTCACTTTCTCTTTAATCTATTACGAAACAGTCGCAGGCGTATTTTAAATACGCCATCCACGATAAGGGTGAATATGTATGTGTCAAAATATGCAAAAATGTGTTTCCGATAAATAATTTAATAGAGCTCGAAAAGAAAACAATGTTTTGCATATAATGCCAGCCCCTAGTCAGAGGAGTGTTGCGTGAGTGTATAAGTGCAAGTGTTTGGGTTTTATGATGATGTGAACAAAATATTTTTGTAAAACATAATAGTTTTATGTGCGTTTGTGTATTAGTTTAAGATATTTATAACAAAAAATTAACTTTTAAATTGTATTACAATATCTATAAAAGATTATGATGATACTTTTTTCCTTTCAAGTATTTTTCTTTACAGACAATATTCTTGAAATATTGTAGGAAAAAAGATTGCGAGCATAAGATACGCCAAAGAAGGGTATTGTTAGTTAAATTGTTAATGATTTTTTTTCGTGTTTATTAATTTTTAATAGAATATTGGACAAAATGTATCACAAACTTTTAACAATATTTTGCTATTAGTTAACTTAGTACTTAATAAAACTATTGTTATATTATGTAACATAAATAGCTATTTTAACGATTCGTTAAAAATTATCGAAAGTGTTTTTATGTTTTATTTATTGAAAAGCATTTGAATAGACTCATTGAGATATGTAACGCAAGCTCTTAATTTGCATCTGATATCGTGCTATGATAACACACATTTCTTTTTTCAATATTGAATGCTATTGTTGTCGTCTATATGTGGCTTGTGTTACTGCTTAACTGCATATGACATTTCCTAGTCGTGTGTTCTCTCGTTTTGGTGATCAAAGTTGGTCCCACCTATATCGTCTATTATTTGTTGAAGTTGAAGGTTAATATCAACTAAGCCAAAGCGTTATCATTTAAAAAACCTAAACCACTTTTTCAAAAAAATTGAGATTTTAATGCAATAATGTGCAATAAGTAAAAATACATTGTTTACAAAGAAAAAAATTTCAGTTATCTCATTTTTTGTTGTTGTTTTGTAGTGATGAGCAAAAGCGCTAAGTCCAATTTATCACAAGAAAAATCTCTAAGTCCCAATTAAAAGTACAGTTTAACTATTTCTCTCAAATTGTTCCATCACATGCATTTTGATTGTTTTTTGTCTCTCCTGTAAAAGTTTCAAATATGGACTTAGAGCCTTTACATGTTAAGCCAGCGATATACAACTTTAATATTCAATGAAAAAAAAACAATCTAAAGACTAAAAACTTGGCTTTGATATTGTTACAAGTAAGACTTTGAGTGTTTATAATTCTTATTCGCTTTACGGTTTTATTTGTATAATATTTTTGGCCTTTCTAAAATCTTTGGAAAAGGTTTCCTGATGAGCTGGCCTAAGCAACCAGTGAAATGCGCATAGAAGCTAGCTTTCCCTCAACAATAAATTTCAGTGTATTTATCAAATATGAAAAACTGGGAATTTAGCACGTCATACGGAAATCGTATTAATAACTGATTTTATATTTGTCAAGTGAGTCTTTACCAACAACAATTCCACCACAATTAGTTGTGAAGAGGGTATACTAAGTTTGTCATTCCCTGTGAAACTTTTTTATTATTGATCTTAGATTCCATATTGTATATATATTTTGGCTCCTTGAGTAATTCTAAGTCGATTTAGCCATGTCCGTCTGTCTGTCCGTCTGTTGAAAACACGCTCACTTTTGAAAAACTCAAAAGAAATAAACCAACTTGTTGTCAAATTGCTCGAAGTTATCCTAAGCTGTTTGGGATTGAAATCCAGTAAAATCGGTTCAGTAAGATCAGAGCTATAAATCAAAATGTGGAACCATCGCCTTAAAAAATTTATAATTTTGTTACAAAAAGTAACATAAATGGTGGAACGATGCACGGAATGATATAAGATCTTGTCATTAACCCTAATAAGTAAGCAGGTTGTAAGTGAATAATAAACAATCATATTTTAAAGAAACAATTCACGAATCCCTTACATGGAAGCAGGGGTTATTGCGATGGTTTTAAAAAGTATGTAACTATGATTCCCGAAATATAACCGAACATAGATATTACATTTGTTTAATACGCAATAAGTCATTAAATTGTTTTTCTTTTAGCAAAGAAGAACAAGTAGTGCTTCCAAGCCGGAATTCGCCATATAAAAATCATGAGTCTTGTTAGGAGGTTTGTAAGGGAGTATTGTGCTTCTCCCTTACAATACTGCTTACCAGAAAGCTTCATTTTGTACTGGGTAATTAAATTTAACAAACGTTTATAAAGTAAATTTTCATACAAAATAAATTAAATCTGCATAATTTAAATTTAAAAACTGAATCAACAAGTAGTTATCATTAATGTTTTCAAAGTCATTATGTGGTTGGCCCAAAGTGTTCATTTAAGTGAGTCAGCTTTTCTGTTTATTGTTCTAATAAACTTTGCTTTTTTAATAATTTCATATTAAAAAAAAACACTTTAAACCTTTCAAGCAGACACTTGATAAAATGCATAAATTAAATAAACTCTGTTTTTTCCGACACCTCACTTCATCACAAACTCTTTTGCCATAAAATTTGCAATAATGTGTATGTGCTTATTACGTATGTATGCGTAATACGGGAGAGAGCAACTTTATTGCAACAGCACTTGTTGCAGCAACTAATAATAAACTTGTATTTTCGCATGAAACTTTTACGAACCTACTTCAGCTTTAATTCATATTAAATATTAAATACTTTATATGGAAAAAAGCAAAATTATAATTGTTAATTTTTTTTCTTTTGTAGCAGGCATATGAAAAAAATATAAAATTTTTTTAATACAAGTGTTGGCATACGCTTATGTAACTGTAAGACCAACACATTTGTATTCATTAATATAACAAACGTTTGTTGCAGAATTCAAGCACATAAACACAAGTATATTCTAATAGAAAATGATATTGTACACTTAGAGAAAATTGCTTCAATTAATGAAATCTCCTTATTTTGTAATCAAAAAATTAGTTGCGTTTTGTTTTGTCTACAATCAACCATGTCTCAATATATTATTAGAAAATGAATGTCAATTTTCCTTCTCCTTCTCCTGTATCCACAACTGCATCACTATCTAAAATAAGAATGTGCCTTACATGGCGTCATATAAAATTATTAGTTTGTTACCATTTTTATAATTTGAATTAATTTTAATATTCGTACAAAGGAATACTTAAATATCAGCTAGACCCGGGACAGATGCATTAAATATGCAAATGTATTGGACATTTTTTTAAATTAAACCAAATAATATGGCATGTTTTTCGCATTACTATTAACTTAAAACATTTTAATGCACTGTTTTTTTGCATTACATTATTTTCTTATCAAAGTAGTATAAAAAATTGTATGCCAATTAATTCACTACTATTGCATTATAACTAAAACACACCATCAACAATGCATTATTATTGCATTTACATTAGAGTAGCGTAAAAATAATTATGCATTATTTTTGCATTATCTTTAAAACATATTAAGAACAGCAAACTTAAATATAACTTGTTTATTTGTTATCATATAATGCTACACGCAAAGAAAAAACATGGTTGTGGTAAACATATTCTAAGAGCATCATATTATGATAAAATTTATGATTGTAGTCACCATATTAAGATTATTATTGAATCATATTATGACTTAAAATACTCGTAATATTACATCATAATATTTTTGCCATAATCATATTATTATAATGTTAATCATACTAAGTCAAGAAGTAATTAAATTATTGTCATGTTAATCATAATAAGTTAAGAAGCAATCATATTATTGTCATGTTAATCATAATAAGTTAAGAACTAATCATATTATTGTCATGTTAAACATAATAAGCTAAGAAGTAATCACATTATCATCATGTTAATCATAATTAATATAGAAGCAATCATATTATGATACAGCCCCTTTCATAACTGTCATAAAAATATAAAATAAATTAAAACTTTTTTGCATCGATTTTGTATTTTGTGGCTTTTTTCAAACAGCGGAGTTTAATATAAGGCTTGCAAAAGAGCAAATTCAAAATCTGCAATACCTGGCCCATAGTAGGATAAAGAATTGTTTTTCGGCTCACCTGAAAAATTTGTTTTTAGACATACGCGGTTGCTCATGAAAACCACAGAAATATCGTAACACTTTTATAAAATATAACGAAATCTCTGTGTGTTTTGTTTTTGGATTCTACAAAAAAACTACGATATTTTGCATTTGCACTATTAAATCACTTATACGGAATGAACTCGGCTAATATTTTAATTTTTTTAATTTCTTTAAACATATTTTTTTATGGGAATTTATCTTTAAATTGATTAACCGCTCACATATAAAATAAATGACACAACTGATACAAAATTATTTTACAAATGGCGCTTACATAATATTATTAGAGTAAAAATAGTTTGATTGCATCTTAAACATAATATGATAAATGTATAGAAAGTTATCATGTTATGGCTATTAAATATCATGATATGGTTGTGAGTAATATAATATGTTTAGAATGTTATCATAATTTAGTTGTTAGAAAAATAATTATTTTTCGGTCAACAATACTCAAATTAATAATTGCGATAAACATTGATTTGTTTACAGTAACTATAACATTGTTGATATTAAAGAAAAATAACAATTATTTGTGTACGACAACAATATATTGCTACATTAAACACAGTGTTGTTGCCGTAACCATGCCCAACCATATTTTTTCTCTGCGTGTATGTTCGCATTTCTAGAGTACATCATCTCAAACGTGATTTAGCTCTTATCACCTCAAAATTGAAATGATTAATCCAAACAGTTATATGATTTGTTTTACTATGTTCACACTTGGGTTCTTAAACGCGTTTAAGCAACTCGAACGTGATTAAAATCTAATCACATCAAAATCGAGATGATTTCCCATACATTGAAGTGATTTGTTAATCACTTCAAATCGACTGGTTTGCAACTAAATCACTTCATTAATCACATAGAATCCACTTAACATACCTCAAACTGAGTATAATGTGGAATCGGCCAACATGAACTGTACAACCGGCTACGATTTCTGTTTAATGTTTGTATTTTTTTCCTTAAATAATTCATAAATTTTCACAATGTCATCATTAATATGTTTAAAATAATCTTCTGATTACTTTATAAAAGTATTTTTTATAAATTTTTAATACTTTAAAGAAATATAAATTTGATTGTTTTCTTTATAATCATCTCAAATGTAATGTGAACGGCTCTGATTAACTTAATCAACATTTTGCCTAAGCGCGTTTAAAAACTCAAGTGTGAACATAGTATTAATCCCTTCAAAATTACATGATTAAAACTTAATCGTTTCATCAATCACATTAGAATCCTCTGAACATACCACAAGCTGATTGTGATGTAGCATCGGCCACAAAAAACGCACCTTTAACTGACCGCGATTTCTTCTATATGTTTTAATTTCGTTTTTAAATAATCCATACGTTTTCACAATTGCATTAAGAAAAAGTTTAAAATTATCTTCAGATAACTTTATTAAAGTATTTCTTTCTATTTTTAATGCTTTAAAGAAATATTTATGAATTTTTCTGTCAACTAAATCATCTCAAATGTAATGTAAACAGCTTTGATTAACTTAATCACCGTTTTGTTTAAACGCGTTTAAAAACCTAAGTGTGGAAATAGATAGCAGACAAAGACACATAAGCAAAGATCGAAACAATTATGAAATTTTAAGTTTTGCCATCGGTAATAAAATGAAAGCTTAGGCGTAAACAAAGTAATTTTCTGAATTCAATATTACATTGCTTACAATTTTAAAGAACAAATACGTCATGTAAAATCAGTTAAAAAATGGATAATCATTCAAAAAAGCAAATTTCGATCTACCAAAGGTTAAAAATACAGTTTGGTTAAAGGATTGATATTTGACTATTGACGTCAGCAGTCGTCGATGGCTGCGAGTGTAAGACGGCAAATCGATCTGAGGAGATCGAGTGGTTGCGATCGAAACATGTCAGGGTAACCAACCGCCTGGGTTCGAATCTCAGGTCAGTCAAAAATGAATAATTATCAAAAACAATTTTAATTAATTTTCATGCTGTAAAATTCCTTTCTTCATAAAAATAATTTAATGAAAATTAAATTTGATGAACTTAAGCCTGAATAAAAAATATTGGAAATTTGGATTAAAAACCATAAATAGTTCAACAAAATAACCACAATTCTAATTATCAAATACGTCATATTTAAGAAAGATGCGAGGTGTTATAGCAGAATGCCATGTACATATGTTTTACTATGATAAAAGGCTCTGCGCGTGAAAATTCAAATTTATTAAGCCATTTACAAAAGCAGCATCCGCATTTCTTAATGAAAATTCGTTTGAATTACTTCATAAAATGCTTTAATGATAAACAAAAAATAATGCAATAATAATACACAATTCATGATAAGTTTTAATATTAATGGAATAGTATTGTATGAATTGGTATACAATTTATAGTATTTAAAAATCAATGCACTACTTCGATATGAAAATAATAAATTTCAATAAATAGTGCACTTAAATGGTTAAGATACTGAAAAAGCAATGATTTTGCACTAAAATGTTTTGTGGTCTATTTAATGGTAATGCAAAAGTATTTTAAATCGTCGACGTGTGATAGCTGGATAGAAAAAATGCATCAAAAAGAGTTATATGTTGGAACTTGCTAAATGTACGAAAATATTTTTGAAGCGGGGAAGAATACAATTTATAATTTTATTTCTATCTTCATAAACTTAGAAGATAAATGGGTTAAATTCCCGTTTTCGTTTCCCCCATTTGCAAAAATCCCTTCTCGTTTTATCTTTTTTCCCTTAGGTTAATCCTGCGAAGCTCTACGCTTGTCTGCAGGAGACCAGAGTCTCTGGCGGGAATGGAACACGCAACCCCCGCACTGAGAGACAAGTTAACTACCAGCTAGCATACCGGGGTTCCCGAAAGGGGAGCATGCAACATTCTAAGTCTCTAGCTACAATTGTTTGGACTGGGCGCTGATCACCCATTCAATCAAGCTAATCTTTTGATGAAGTCCCTAAACTGTTCTCGTTAATATATTTGGCCGAAATTGATCAGTGCACAGTGGAGGTTGTAAATTTCTTGATTATTACAAAACAGTTTTACTTAGTTCTATAATAAAGGCCTGCACAATTCTATTTAAACACACATTCTAATCATTAAAAAAGACCAACATACGTAAGTGTGTATCGCGAAGAAGAAAAAACTATTTAAACTGATTTACTATAATGAAAGTGTTAGTATAAAAATATACTCTTAAAAATTTACAAGGGAATAAAAAATGCACGCATCTGTGAGAGTTCGAAAAATACACTTATTCTTTATTCTTTTTAACTTTTATGCTAATTTCTTTCCACATACGACACACACCTAAGCATCACAAATTTTCACAGATTGCATGAGATAATTTTCACTAGAGGAATAGACATTTTTTACTGTATCGAAAGTTTTTGGACAAAACTAGTACAGTCTGGAGTATCTTATTTGAATTATTGCACCTTCACAACAACACTACTTTAATTGTGCGACGAACAGTAACGCATAGCACTTGTGTTTTGCTTGTACACAAACAATTTGCACACACATTTGATTATTTTGTGTGTTTGATATTTTGTAGATAATAAAAAAAAAATATTTTAAAATTGATTAATTGATTTTAAGGAAAATGAAAAACCCAACTACTACAGTTTCTTCAAATAGAAATATTTTTATATAAAATAATAATAAATTAGTTAAAAAATAAGATAACTCTTGAATTCGAATCCGATGTTAAGTTGTTTTATTTGATTCGATTGCTGTCTTTAATCGAGTTGTAAAAGTTAATATAATTTTTTAGAATATTTATTATCGCAATTAAAACTTTATTATTCAAACCAAACCATTCAACTTGTCTCACTTAATCTTTCATTAAGCGGTCAATTTAATTCACTCAACAAAACGTTTTTGTTTTGTGTTTAAGAATTTGCATTTATATTGAATAGTGTAAAGTTTATAATAATGACTAAAACACATGATATGATAAAAATATAAACAAAATCAGCAACTGAAATAAAAACAATAATAAAATCCATAAAAATAAGTTGTTACTACAAACAACACTTAATTAAATAACCCCAGCATTGTTTATAATTTTCGTTTTTTTATTTTAATAAATATTCCTATTGAAATGAATGTGAATTCATACAAAATAAAAGTAATACTATTCATAAATTATTGTATCCCGTATAAACGTCATTTTACTATGAGTGCCCGTCGAGACACACTCAAATAGTATATTAATGTGGTTGTGTGTGTGTGGCGGCAGTAATCCCTTTCAGCGATGTTATAATAATGAGAAAATATTTTTATAAATAATAAAACAATCATCATGACTGTTATCATTGAATTATATGAATGTTTAACAAATATAGACATCAGTATAAAAAAAAAGAAAAAAAGAGAGAACACAACAGCAACAACTCATGTGTGTCATTCATAATTTCATGTCAAATGATTTTGTATATTAAATCTCACTCAAAGCCTGACATTTTAATAATTGTATTTTACATGAGAATTTTTTTTTAATACAGAGTTGGCTTGTATGCTTTCTTGTGATTACCTTATTGATATGGCGATCTCAAGAGACCTTGACTTTTTTGTGCCAAGTGAAATGTAATTTTGCGTTTAAATTTTTATGCAACATACATACATTCATATAAACTTTTTGAAAAGTCCTTACGCAGCCAGAAAAAAATCCCCATTTTTTCCTATGCGTTAAAAAAATGGTCTTTTCAAAACTCGATCCACTGGCTGAGCAAAAATGCTCGTTAAAATTGTATTTGTTGTGTTAAAACATTTCCACCTTCAAATTTCTGCCTCTAATAATGCCCATTTCAGTAAATATTTATTTAATTATTAATAATAAGTTTAAAATGTATTGAAAAAAATCCCGACATATTTAATATTTAAATAATTGTTTCACGTATTATCCAGTCATTAGTAAAAATAAATAATATTTATGCTATTTAAACGTAAAATGAAATTTTTTTAAAGGAATTCTTTGGTATTTAATACCAAACTCATTGATTAAATAAACAAGTTATTTATGCCAGGAAAGAAAAACAGAAATATTTTAAAACGCACTTAAAATTGTTTCATTCAATCTGAAGTTGCTGTAAAAAATTGCATGAAGTTGAAAGTGCAGTCAGTAAATCCATTCAATTCAGTCATTCAACCACAGAATTAAAAAAAGAAGAGGAAAAAATTTACAAAAACAAACAGTTAAACATACATAAATAATAACACTGTGCTCGAAATTGAAAATGCAGCTATTCCAATTTTTTATGAATTTTTAAAAAACAAAAATTTCAAAATTTTGATAAAAAATTCCAAAAAAAAAAATTATGTTTCTAAAATTACTGCGCATATTAGAAAACAGGTTTACTTTTCTTTTATTGCGAAATTTCGTTTTTTTAGTTTTTTTCAATAAGCTGAAGCGTTTTTGAGTTATGCGAACATATGTTGTGCAACCTCTTCAATTTTCATAAAAACGGTTACTACCCGAATTGGGTTAAAACGCCAGGTGCCCAGCTTGTTTGTTTTTTCATCTAGCACAGTGTAATTATACATTGGCTTGTCGGTCAAAAAAAAAAAAAAAAAGAAAAAAAAACCAAGTGTCATTATAAAATAAATTTGCGTTTAATTTAACTCTAACAAATTAAACAGATTCTGGGAAAGACAGGTGGCGGTTATATAAATGAGACAGATAGTCGGACAGATAGACAATTTGATTGACCCACCACCAACAAATACTTAAACTATTTCAGAATGATTGTTAACAAACTATGAATTTTTAAATGATTTTTCCACTCCCCTCTTTCAATGGCACATTAAAAACAACCCTAAAATATTCATACTGTGATTGTGGCATTAATTAATTTGAGTTTGTTAATTTAATTAATTATGTTCACACTATAAAATTGTTTATTTCTTCTCATGTTTTATGCTTACCGATGCTTGTGTGTACTAACAAATAAATGACAAACGCAAATATTGGTAAAACATTTTTCAGATTGAATAATATTGCATTAAAATAATTTAAATAAATAATCATGATTAAAACAGTTATTTTAATTAGTGAAGACCGAACAAAAAAATATATAAAGTTCTTTTGAATATTAAATAATTACTGAATCATTTTAAGTTTGTTAAGAATGAGTCTATCTATTAAATATTTATTTTCATAATCACTTATTGATGAGTTTGACTTAAAAGTTATCAAAAAATTTATTTGAACTTTCCAGAGGAACATTAGAAAGCTACCTTTTTTGAAAAAAATATTAAAAAAAAAACCAAGTGTTCCTTTTATTAGTAAGTTTTTTTTTTTAATTTAACACTTACATCGCATAGTGGGGCCAAACGCGCGGATCAATTCCTATTTACACTACTACAAAAGCGAGGCTCACTTAACTTAACTAACTCTTAGAACAAAATCTTATAGGTACAGGAATGGGGAGACGTGTATCCTAATAGATAACGAAACTTACTGCCCAATTCTTGATATCGAAAGAATTCGTCTTTCGCACAAATACATTAAAAAACGAAGTTTTACGAATTTGTTTCAAATGTAGCTTTGCGAAAGAAGGATAAAATTTGCACATCGTAAAATTACCAGTTGAATGGATGTGGGTACACCGAAAAATTATTTTTCCCATTCAAACAAGAAATTTGTAAAATTAAAACAGTTTTTGTCTAAAATCGGTCTCATAAACAAATTCGCATATTCAAACAATTTATTTGCATTTTGTTTACTGAAAAAACTGATTTTTTCAAACAAATAATTTAACTGAATCAAACAAAAAGTTTACTGAAATTCATAAAAATTTCAAACAAATAATTTTGTTGAATCACTGAAAGAGAAGATGAAGGCAGAGCAGAGCGGCGGCTGGCTTTGAGACACATTTTTTTGTTTGAATAAATTTTGAAAGATTAATTCGAGTACGGATTTTTAATCCCAAAATACTTAAATTATCCATATTCAATCCCGTTTTCGTACTTGAAATAATCCGAAAATGAGAGTGATTTAAGCAAAATTAAGATTGAATCAATCTCAAAATGCGCTTCATTCAAAAATTATAAATTGTTTTAATCCGAATTCGTACCTCAAACAATCCGAAAATGAGATTGATTTAAGTAAAACTAAGATTGATTCAATCT
This sequence comes from Pollenia labialis, assembly GCA_949318255.1. Taxonomy (NCBI): domain Eukaryota; kingdom Metazoa; phylum Arthropoda; class Insecta; order Diptera; family Polleniidae; genus Pollenia; species Pollenia labialis. The sequence goes on from OX439142.1 coordinate 122,906,453, forward strand.
CAAAATGAGCTTGATTCAAGTAATATAAAGTTGATTTTATCCCGAACTCATGATTGAAAAAAAAAGAAATTACAAAGAAAAAATGATAATGATTGATTTACTTACCCGTATTACACATTACAGAATGATAAAACACCAACATCATGCCCGATATGGTTTTTATTTTAGAAATCTTATGTACTACATAATAAACCAAATATATAAACTATATGAGTAGCATGAGATCAAATTTACTTTTTAACCCTTCGTTGTACACATGAGTCTGGCCAGACCTTTTTCCATGTGTAAAGAAAATCAAAACATGCGCAAGCAATAAGAAAACCGGTTTTTTCAAACTTGTGTTGTGTTGTTGTAAATATAAAAAAAAAACTTTGAAAAGGGATTGATTTTCGAAAGTAATCCCATTTAGGATTGTTTTGAGTACGTTTAAGTGTTATTCGTACTTGAATTTTTGAGTACGACTCGTACTTAAAGTAATCCCAAAAAACTTGATGTATCCCGAGTGTTTTTCTTTCTGTGTACACACAATGTTATTCTTCATTATTCACTGTTGCTGTATCCTTCCCTTGGCTCTACTCGATATGTTTTTCGTCATCATTCTATTTTTGTATTTAACTAAACAAAAAAAATTCAAAAAACGACAGCATCAAAGAGCGTTAAATATTTCATACAAAATTATGAAAACTTGAAACCAATAGCGCGTATATTATATTATTCAATAGTTGTCAACATTTTTGTTGGTTAAATAAAAATCAAACAAAAATATTAATTGAATCAGTTAAAAAATTTCTAGAAATTAAAAAAATTTTCAAACGAGCGTTTGTTTGAAAATAATTCGACAAAATCTTCGTCGTATAGCAGGGTCACCCCATAAAAAGCAATTATTAACTAATTAATGAATTCAATAAATTCTGATACGAATTATCCAAAAATAGTTTTTTTACCTGTCTAATGGCGGTTTTCTCATTACGCGATTATCTTTTTTTCCCAACGAAAAATTGCACATTAACGAAATTTGGTTTTCACAATGTCTTATTTTCTTCAATTTTTTTGCAAAGCTAATTAGCACTCATCTAAAACTAAATTATTTTCCTTTTATTTGCCATACAGATAAATTCAGTCAGCTGACTCCCAACGTTTACATGTATTTTGAGAGGTGTTTCCAACTAAAAACAATGTTTTTTGTCGGTATATTGAGAAACCCAATATCGTAAACGGACAGTTAATCGGTCTAATAAATTAATGTTGACATAAGGTAACAGACAGTTTGTCGATACATTGAGAGAATGGCGATAAGAAAGTTAGTTCGTGAGTGCGTGAAAATTTAATTTTTAAAATCACGCCAACCATTTTTTAAAATAATTTTAATATATAAATATCACGTGTAACTTGAATAAAATTATATGCAAACAAAGTGTAAGCAGAAGTTGCGAGGGCACAATCGAACATTTGTCTTTATTTACTGTTGTAGAGGGTATCAAATATTCGGGCTTGACCGACTGTTCATTATATCTTCTTTTAATTGTGAAAATTTCATAGCGTATACTTAGTATTTAATTACCAAAATTTTCTCGAAGCACATATTAATCATACGCACTGTATTAACAGCAAACACATACAAATAATGAACAATCAAAGTTGAAAACTTGTTAAATTGCAGTTTTTATTACTCTCTCACTTTGCTTTGAAATGTTAATGTGTACGTTCATGCTTGTTTAAGGGTACGTTTTAATAATTACTCACAAAAGAATGCCATGAGAAACAAGAAAAACGAAAACAACAACAACAAACCGACAACAATTCATAATGCAAGTGTTGTTAATGTTGTTGTTTATTGTTTTTTGTTAAAAATAACAACAGGAAATAATTCTTTTTTTCCCTTCGCTCATCCTTTTTTGGTTCATTTTTTAAACTGTTACATCTGAAGGAAATATAAAAAACATTTTATTTACTATAATGTACTTTGTTGTTGCGCTTGCCGTTATTGTTATTCTCATCGTTGTTGCTGTTGTTGTTGTAGCCGCTGTTGTGTTGTTTGTTAAAAATGTAGAAGGAAACAACTAAACATATGAGAACAACAAGCTTTAATATCATGCAAACAACAGTATGTTAAATAATGTTTCTTTTTTGTTGTTGTCATTTTGTTCCATTTTTTATCTTATAATATTCTAGATGTGGGCATGTGTATTTGTAAAAGGGTGTGTGTGTTGTTGTTTTACATTTCTCTTTTATTTCTACAAACAACTACATACAAGAGCAATTTTTACTAAAGGCAATATTAAATTATCCTACATGCTTATATGATCGCAAATTTTATTGGGGCGAGGACAAATGAGTTAAAATTTGAAGTTGTCTTAATTCAATTTTATTTTGTTTCTAACGGACTATAATTGATTTGTATTATATTGTTACGAAATTAGATTTATCTTAGAATTATTAAACGTTTTAGTTATGTGCTATTTTGTAAATTATAATTTATGTCGTATTAGTTTAAATTGTTATTTGCTTCAATGAATTGAAGACCTTAAGCGGCTCATACACTTGCAATAAAATTGTTCAGTTTTACGTATTGTACAATTATATCGCCAATGTGTATGTGATATACGATGATGGCACAATATATTGGCAACAATCAAAATACTTTTGATTTTTATTGCACAACAAAAACATAGTGAAATGTGTTGGCAACATTGTACAATGCTGTTTATGTTATTTCTATAGGTTATGTTCACCTTTTTATTGAATGAATGAAAACATAGTGCGACTTATTGCATAATATAGGACAAAATGGAAATAATATGGCGAATATCATATACAATAATATTGCAAGTGTATCGGCCGCTTTAGATTTAATTGTAGAATTTTGAATTCGAACAGAATTGTCTGGAATCGACTAGAAGGTTCTTGAATCTACTAGTCGGCAACTACTACCGGCGGTGAATAACAAATACAAGCTGACTCGTAAAGTTGAGTTTAATTTGCTTTTGAGACATTAAACGGTTCGGTTCGAAACTAACAATACTGGATAAATTTTGTGAGCATAAAAATTAATTTTTATAAAGTTTGCTATGTTGAATAACTCAAACGCGGTTACTAAGCGACAAACGTAACAATATTTTATGTTGTATTGTACACAATAACATTTTTCTCTATTAATAGAGCATCATGTTAAGGTTTAAAAACAACTATATTATTTTTCTGGAAAGAAGTTTGTATGGGCGCCATGTGTTATTGTAGACCCTTTCTTACCATTTCCTTATGACAATTAAATCGCATTTACCAAATTTGATCAAATTGCCTTCGAAATCCGAACTATAATTTGCGCACAAAGTTACAGACAGCCAGCCGGACGGCGAACGAGCATCGTTAGATCGACTCAGAAAGTGATTTGTTTATTATAATGCGCCGTTTTATTGAAAAGTTATTTTATGTACAATAAGAACTATTTTTTTTTACAAAAACTACGCTTTTGAGTAAAAAGTAGGTTTTTTAATCACAAATACAATATTTTTCGAAATTTCTGAATACATTTGGGGTATACACAAGGTGTGCTATCATGCTTTTCCCCAATTGTTTTTGTATAAGAATTACCCTTTTATAAAAAGTACTATTTTATGAAGAGTACCTTGTTTTGTAAAAAAGTACCTTATTTTTAATAAGTACCTTTTTTTAAAAAGTACATTGTTGTTAAAAAAGTACATTGTTGTTAAAAAAGTACATTTTTTATTTAAAGTACCTTTTTTATAAAAAGTACCTTTTTTATAAAAAATTACATTGTGTATGTCCCTTTGTTATGAAAAGTCCCTTTTCTATGAAATGTACCTTTTTATGAAAAGTACATTAGTTGTAAAAAGGACTTTTTTATGAAAAGTATCTTTGTTTTCAAAAGTTACTTCTTATGAAAAATTACCTTTTTGTTTAAAATGTTAAATTTTTTATATAAAGTAACTTTTTTCTGAAATAATTTCTTGAAATTTTTTTTTTTTTTTTGTAAAAACATACTTTTTTTAAAGCAATTTTCAATAAAGCATTAATTTTTGTGCAAAAATATTTGAAATGCAGTAAATCTACCTTTCCTCCCACCCATTATTCTTTATGCCACCATATTCACTATTTAAACTAACAAAACTTTAACTTTACTTACAAAATATTATATGCATAAAAAAGTTTACTAAAAATAGAAGTACAAAAACAAAAAATCCATCATGTGATAAAGAATATTGTGAAAAACTAAAAACGTTATTCCCGGACATTTACCAACAACTGTGCAGACGCTATTTTGAGTGTATTTTTCCCTACTTGAGGCTTAATATTGTCGCTAGTGCTGTAGTGTGATGCTGCTGGTACTGTTGTTAACATTTTTTTTGTTTTAATAAATTTTTCGCTTATTTTTATATTCATTATTTTGTTTATGTCTACATGTATCTGTGAGGATGCATGTTTTACTTTTTGTTTTTTTATGTCCTTCTACTAAAACTGTATTTCGTTGAAGTAGTTAAGTGGAACAAAATGATGCTGCACTCTATCGTTTTGTTGTTATTGTTATGACTCTTTATTTTTTTTTATTTTTGTCGTAAAAGAAGCGACATTATTAAAATTTAACTAATGTTGTCTCCTATAGAGAGGAAAAATTGTATAAAAAATAAAAGAGAAGAGGTTGCTGATGACGGTGATGGCATAAATAGTGTGTGATTGTCTTTGTGTGGCAGTTTACTCATGTGTTACATTTTCAACGAGGGAAGGCTAAAAGGATTTAAATACGATATCTTTTGATTTTTTGGGTTCTGGTAACAAATTGCTCGAATCTGCCATTAAAACTAGCAATGTCTAAAGGACCTTCATACCAAAATATAAAAATGACCCAAACAAAATGTTCATAAGTTATGAAGACACCAAGGGATAGAGCAGTAGCTGGTAAAATTTGAATATGATAACTTAATTTTTATATTAAAACCAATTAACCCATTTCTTAGTAACTTAAAGAATTGTTTGCTGTTGTTACAAGTACTTACTCTCAAATTTATTTTTGTTGTTCTGCCATTTTAAATTAAATAACTTTTAAGTCTTCCCTTGTAAACTTTTTAGCCTTTGCCACACATGTCGATACATTTAGCTAGAAAAATGTAACATATTTAAATACTGTTCATACCCATACTATAACAGAGCAGCCCGTTGCTCTTAAAATTCCGCTTATTCTTTAAACTTAAATTTAAACATCGGTAGAAAATAATGAAAAAAATCCTAAAATTCGCCCAACGATTGTTATTTGCATCTATGATGTTTTTGTTATTTTGTTTCTTTTTTATATTTTAGTAAACTTCAATATTAAACATGGTTAAGTGCTTATATATTTTAATATGAACTTTAAAGTATTTTGTCTGTAATAGATTTATAAGTGAGTTTATTAAAATAGTTTGCTGCTGTTTTTGGCACTAAACTGTCTGTAACTGAAATTGGATTTGAGCTAGACACGTTTAGGTTAATTTGTCTAGTCGTTTAATTATATTAATTAATTTAAGCGATTTTAAAAAATTCCAATTTTTATATTGGAAAAAGGGTTAAGCAAAGAAAAAAATTAAATTTTTTCAATATTAAGACACAGCTTACTAATTTTGAGCGAAATGGGGCAAAATAAAAAAGAAATAAAATTGATCCCAAATTTAGGGATATTTTTCATAACGCAATATGAACCAATTTTATTTTTCATGAAATGTCACCCCCAAAAAATGAAAACTAGCCTTAAAAATAAAATGAAATATGACCATAAATTTAATACACTTCTTCTTTAGGAAAAATTAAATTAAATTAGTTAAAAAATTTAACCACAAAAAAGTTAAAATTAAAAAAAAAAACACCCACAGAAAGTTATATTAGAAATTAAGGTTGGATTATATGCCCGAAACTTCAAATTTCAAAGTAAATAAAAAATAGTCCCTAAGAAAGGATTGTTATTTTATTTGGAGTCATTTTTAATTTTAATTTAAATAAGTGTTCGAAAATAAACAGAACATTATTTAGCGTTCAGCTCACACACCCAGGAACGATATCTATTTTTAGTGTTTGTTTACACGAACACAAACCTTAATACCGTTCGTAACTTTTTTCAAGAAAGAGACGAAAGAGCGTTCGTTAAAAAATAGAACAATTGTAATGGTACTGTAGACAAACATTATATTTTAATCTTCTATAATGTTTCTTTTTTTACATGGATAAAGAAAAGAACAAACAAAAAATTTGTTTTGTTTTCGTATGAGTATTTTGTTTTTGTAATTATTACGATTTATGATTTACTACACAAACACTATTAGCGTTTGTGTTTTCAACTTATTTCCCGAACTGAACACTAAGGAGCGATATTTAGTGGTTATTTTCGAACACTGATTTAGATGCAAATACACTGCAAAGAAAAAATGTTAAAAAATCCAAATAACTGCCAGCAAAATCACCCAAAGCAATATGTGACAAATTGTCCAATCTCAAAACTACCCAACATAAAGGAAAAATGTTCCAAAAAATCAAACAGTAAATGATATCCAAAAATGGTGAAAAAACAAAAAAGAAAAACAAAATGAAAAATCCCCTAATTTTTATTTAATAATTCTTACAAAGTAGTTTCAAGTCTACATACTAATTTGGGTTGGGGCCATATGGCCGAAATTTAAAATCTCTTACGCAAAATTTCAAATTTCTTAATCCGGACTCGCCAGCTAAAGTTTTTCAGCAAGTATTTTCCCCTCTATGGTAAAAGGAAATCCGGTGTCACATACTTAAGCTTTTCTGCACAGCCGGCCTATAGTTAGCAAAGCCGGTGTTTGTTTTACAATAGAGGAGAAAACCATTGCGCCCGGCCCAAGGACGTCTGGCGATTCATGAGTTTAATGAATAGTAGTACATAATGTCAATTACTGACAACAAAATACTAGATCCCACAGGCGTTATTTTTTACAATCTCATTGAATAGTTTGTCAAAATAAGAAAACGAAAAGGCGCCCAAAAATGGGTGATATTTCCTTGCACAATCAACCAAATGTGTATAGAACATTTTTGGGCGATTTTTCGTATATTGCTTTGGTTGTTTTTTCAGGCATCCACTAAAATTGAGTGTTGTTTTGTATGATGTAAAGTCTTGGGGCCATTCTTCATTAAGTTATTTGGGGCCACATTTCCCACCGGCAGTTGTGAGCACAATAGCCCATCGAAGCCACCTGTGAATATGCGGATAAAATAATTGCAATGCTTGTCCATGTTACATGACTTTTTCGAACAAGAAGAATTATTTTAGTATTTTTCTCTCAATATTTACTAAGCCGTTCTGAAGTTCAAGCTTATATCAACGCGGTCGAACAGTTTCAGGAAAGGCCAGTCAGCGGCTGATTTTTGCCCAATGGATTTTGCACTGGGCTCCCAGTTTTATCTACTGACGTCTCTGTGTACTGTTGCTTTTCAACGAATGATGAATTTATTTGGACGCAAGACGGTTCTAGTTCAGAGTCAGTGATTACATAGACCAAGCCACCATATACCTTAATTGTTACTTGTGAATCGGTTGCTTCAAATGGGGATATAAGTAGACGCTTAGTTCTCGGTGCTAAGTCACTGTGATGTTAAGCTGAAAACCAGGTACACACCATAATGTAAAACAAGATGATGCAAAAGTGGTTAACCGGTGTTCTGTAACTGTACTTTTTTTATAAATGAAAAGCTTTAGTTTTGCTTTTGGATTGTGTTAATTGGATTTGACTTACATTTTATCATTAAGAACAAAATGAAATAGGCCAAGTGGCTGCCACCAAAAGTGATGCCTATGTGACAAAGATATTTGGCATTAGTCATTATATTTGTCAGAACTTCCGACGATAGGTACCGGCATTCCTGACGAATATTCTTATGACTCCAACAAAGCCCACAGAAAGATGCCTAGAAGCAGAATTTCGGTTGTAAGTCGTGAGGTATGCGCTGTCGCTCCATTCTCCTTCGCCAGATAAAATTTGTCCAGGTGAGGTGGGAGAAAGTTTTTCAGCATGACTCTTTAGCGCTCGCCATTCACAATGATGACAAAAACGGTCCGATGAAGCCTCCAGCATACACACTACACCATTTATAATTTTTGACGTGGTTCAATGACCCTTCATATCATCAGCGACAAAAATTGGCCTCACGATTACGATGAAAAGTTATCTTTCTCGACGTCGAGACAATTCTTTCGCGCTCCATTTCGTATTGACGTGTATTTCGTATCTGTAAGATAAGGAATATTTCACTTACGGTGGCTCCACAGCCAACCCAAACAATTCAGGAAAGATTAATATTATAAAAATCTTTAGAAAATGTTAAGCTGATGGAACTTGCGGGCTTCTACTTTGTATCATTTATTGCTTAAGAGATATTTGGATTTATAGTTTGTTCGGATATTGGGATACCCGTGTCAGGAGGGCTAGGTTTAAACAGCTTTTTATAAACGCTAATTTACTCTTTATAATAATAAATAAATACAATAACAATCAGTATTATTTAACACGTTAAAAAAATAAGTCTTTATTATTTAAATCCTTTTCCAAATTGTTAAACCATTCCGTATAAATATATTCACTGCCGTAAATAAAATTAAAAGCATTCAAAAATACAATCATTAACACAGAAAATATGTTTCCTTAATAATCCAATGAAATTTTCCCGTTACATTTAAAGCTCTTAAAAATATATCTTCAACACAACAATGCTTTATAGTTTCCCTTAACTATACAGAAACTTCTTAACTCAAATTCTCAAAATCTTATAATTATTAAAAGCAAATTTAAATCACAAACAATCCGGTGAAATAAATAAGAAAATATTTTTTTTATTCTGCATCAGCCACATCATGACAACTGTACATTCTACTCTTTACCAAGTGATTTTCGTATTAATCCATTTCCAAAAAAATTATTCCATATTTGAGAGAGAAGAAAACCAAAAAAAAAAATTTAAATTTAAATGAAAATAATGTCACACATGGAAAATGCGAGAAAGAATATTTAATGAAAGTAAGTTAATGCTGGCATAACACACAATTGCCAACACATTGATGACGCTGATCAGAATTCAGGACGAAAGAAAACTGCAAACTACATAAGTATGAACGACTAAAAAAGAAAGATGAAAAGCTTTTTTTTACTTATTATAGTAGTATGGTAACCTTTTTTTTAAATTTAAAGCAATCGCACTATTCGATCACATTAAATTAATTGCTATAGATGGGATTTCGTCAAGCGAGAGCCTCACGGCTGCGTTCTTTCTCCTACTCTATTTCTCTAATTTCTATTTAGACGACCTCCTATGGCAAACCTCCAGATGACTGCAATGTTTGCCTATCGTATTTATTTAAGTAGACCAAGCATATCAGATGTTGTTGCTATTAAGAAAAATATCGATGCCTTGATATAATCTCGGAATAAGGTCGTGTGAATAGGGTTTATTTGATTGCCCGAAAGACGGATAAAGGTGCCTCATCTACTTAGATGGTATAATTATTGAAGAGTCAGAATCAATTGATGTCCGATGGACAAAACATAAATTCAAGGTGTCAAAAGAAACTTTCAAGTTCCTCGGATTTTAAAACGGTAAAATCCTTACTATTTATAAAATCTGCAACTCTCATGTGTGGTCCGCCGCTACGAAATTCTGTGTTAAAGCTTCTCCACCGAGAAGGATCTCATTGGTGACAGAAAGGATTTCGCTTTTTTTGACTCTTCTTGAGCACCGTCACAATGTGTACAGAAACATTTCTCGCAAATATTTTTTCATTTAAAGCAATAATCAAAAACAAACTTATCTTTAACTAAAAAAATTAAACAATTGAATAAAACGTTTAATCAGGTGAATTTTAAGTTAAATCAAGTGAGTTAAAATGTTTAATTTAATTAGAATTGTGGTTATTTTGTTGAACTATTTATGGGTTTTAATCCAAATTTTTAATATTTTAATCAGGCTTAAGTTCATCAAATTTAATTTTCATTAAATTATTTTTATGAAGAAAGGAATTTTTAATTAATTTACATGTTGTAAAAATTCCTTTCTTCATAAAAATAATTTAATGAAAATTAAATTTGATGAACTTAAGCCTGATTAAAATATTAAAAAAATGTTTAATTTAAACTATAAAATTATGGCCTGTTTGTCGATTGCAAAAGAAGACTTCGTTTGCTCAACTTACGTTTAAAACAAAAACAAATTAAAGGATACTGTTTTTGTTTTAAATGTAAGTTAAGCGAACGAAGTCTTCGATAGAAATCGACGAGCAGGCCATTATTTACTGGTGCAAATTTAATTAATTTTTTAATTTAGACAACCAATTTTTTAATTGAAATAAATTTTAATTTTTTTTCTGTGTGGATTGTGTTTCCCTGCTTTATCGCTACTACAATGGATGTGTTCAGTTGTAATTAGGAATCCGGTTCCCGAAACTCGTACTTTTGTTCGTAATACGCGTTATTCCTCAACAACAACTCTTCGTATGTGTTTTCCGTATGCCGTACTGTTCGTATGTGGAATGACCTTCCTGTGCAAGTTTTCTCTCTCACTTTTAATATGAATACCATTAAATCGAATATCAACAAGCACTACTTTTCTGCCCATAAACTATTTTCCTAGTTCCAACAAAATGCAATGCACAAAAAAAAGTATGCATATAAGTCTTAATAATCTCATTATTCTTCTACTTGTAAGTGTGTGATATATGTTTATCAACACCAATACATTTGTTTTATATTATTTAAATGGAAACAAGTTAATGCTGGCACATAACTTCCAGCACACTGATGATGTTGATCAAAACAAAGAACGAAAGAAAATTGCAAACTACATAAGTATGTACTTATGTATGACTACGAAAGAAAGATTAAGAGTTTTTTTTTTACAAAGCACGTTAGTATGGCAACCCTTTTTGATTGTAAAGCAATATGTATAAGTTTTAATAATCTTATACTCCTTGTATTTGTACCTTCTCTTTATGAAAATACGTGATCATTCTGTAATGTATTTGTCTGTTTGTAAGTATGTGATACAAGTTTACCAGCACCAATCCAGTTGCATTATATTGAGCCAGACAAGTTCTTTTCTTATTTAATTTTCCCTTTTTTTGTTGTTGTTATGTATTTGACTGTCTGACAGACTCTACTGGCTTTGAGTGACTTGGTTTGCAGGAGTCAACTAGAATGACAGGCTTCTAGACAACAGCATCCTGGACTTTTTTAATATCATTTACATTAAACACATACGTTTACGTGAACACGCACACACACATACACACAAACGCACATTCACTCGTTTACACAACTGTTAAATATCCATGAAAATACAGTTAATATTGGTAGATACATACATTAGCAGCTACAGGATGTCGGAAAAAGGGATGGTATAACAATGTTTTTAACTTCTAGTATTTGTCAGTACCTATTTAAGATCTCAAACTTGCGAAATGATTGTTCTATCGTTAACATAACACATTCCAAATGATATCGACCCCTTTGCGCGAAATTATCGTGTATGCCAATTTTTTTGAAATTTAGTTTTTGGTGCAATCGTGTTCTACATTCAAAGAGACGTTATCTGGCAAAATATTTTAGGCGAATTAAACTTCGTCTTATCTTACCTTATCTAAGCACATGTATATTTACATTTTGATATTGCAAGTGGAAGCAGAGAAAAGTAGAAAAATGGCTGTCCAGTAAAATTTGGTATTTGTAACATACGATAATTTCGCGCAAAGGGGTCGATATCTTGAAACATCCGCATATCCTGGTTGTGTTGTTGTTGTAGCAACAACACCGACAATCATTGGTCGGTGTTCGTTAAACTCCAAGTCGTTCGGGTGCGTAGAACCGTTGGTCGTGGGAACGCATATTCTGGTCGTATTTTCTGTAATATGGAAGTTCAATTTGCAATTAAAAAGTATCGAAATATCAAAGATCTTATTCCTCAATATTATTAAGATCCTAAAAAATTTAAATTTCTGCAATTAAAATTCCGAATAAACTGTTAAAGGTCTATTTTATTACCGGGCGGTTCCAAACTATTTTTTTGTTTATTTTGTTTTATTTTTCATGACCAACTGGAGCACCCTTTCCTTGCACAAATATAATTGCGTACATCAAAAGATGCAATTGCAGTGAAAATATTGTTGGTATTCGGGCTGATTATTCCCATACTCTTACAACAGACTGTATTATTCCATAATAATAAACTCGTAGGTAGTCCTGTTATAACCTTCACTTCATATTATATTCGATATGCATGAATACTGCATAAGTTTGTAACAATTTTTGAAGAGTTTCCAAAAGCAATGGCGATACATTTTTAGGTGAAAATTGGCAAAACCGACAGCCAATTTAAAACTACATCATTAGTGTTTACATGTGGCCAGCTTAGATGAAGCGTATGCAAATTTCTATCACTTTTGTAAGTATGTGTCAGAAAATCAGTGAATAAAAAATTCGATGTCTTTTTAAACCGCCAGAAAAATTTTACAATACACAAATCCATACAAATTTTTTTTATTAAGTGAGCATAATTCAAAGAACTTAAAAGATCTATCCTATTTTTCTAACGCTATTAGTTTAGAGAAAAACCAAGAAACAAGCGCTCTTAACTTTGGCCGTGCCGAATCTTTGACATCCTCCACCAACACACAGTGGGGTGAACAGTACCAAAAACGAGGATTAATTCAAAAAGTAAAGTTGGATTTTCGTATAAGTTTTTCGTACCATATAAAACTAGATAAAATTCAACACGAATAGCTGTAAAAATTATGGATTTAGATATGTTGTTTACTTTTTATGTCATACACTGTCAAAGTCGAATAATATTTGCTAGTTTGGAAATATTTGCTAAAAAGTGAAAATTAAGATATTTTAATTGTGATTAGTAAGAATTGTTTCTGAGAAAACACTATTTTTTAAAATGGATCCATCAACTTCAGGTTTTTGACTTATTTATTAAAAGATTTTTGTGAAGAAAAATATTGCGGAAATATTTTTAATTTTTTTTTTAAATTTTTTTTAATATTTGTGGGAATACTTGGCAAAATTTTAATATATTCTTCAAAATTAGTATTTCACATTGCATAATCAGTAAAAACCTTTGCCCGTTTTTGCCCATATGCAAATCTTTGACATTAACTAAAACTTGTTTTTTCTGTTTTGTTACGTTTAAGTCAATTTTTTAGTTATTGCTGTTGTTGTAGTTCGTATGATGTTTGTAACATGCCTGGACGTTAATAATTCAATAACAATTACCTATAATTAGGGATTCCAATACCGAAGGCCTTTCGGTTTTTCGGTATTGAGGAAATCTCGATACCGGTATTACCGGTATATTCGGTATTATTTATGGAATAAAAATTTATATGTATGTAAATACAAAGCACCAAGAATAAAACAATTTTCCAATTATATTATATTATTCAATCCAATTTATTTAAAATATTTATTGAAAATCTCAGCTCAGCCAAGAAAAATTATCAATAAATTTTAATAAAAAATTCCAAGTTGAAAAAAATTCCTTCTTCAGTGAAAATAATTTAATAAAAATTAAATTTGATGAACTCACGCCAAATAAAAGAATATCAAGAAATTAAAAAAAAAATAAATTAATTTATACATACATACATATGTAGTTATTTAAAAAAGACAAAACACGTTAATATTAAAAATAATGCAAAACAATTAAAAATTAAATAAAATATATACATAGAATTAATTCAGAGGTAAAGTACCCAAAGTTTTTTTTATTTCTAAGCATGAAGATAACATAAATTGTTGATGCTTTCATCCGAAAGCCGTGATCTTATTTTCGTGCAGATTAATCCTACTGCGGAAAACGCACTCTCAGATTCTACACTTGTAGGACGAACGGTCATAAGGAAATTGTACACATTTTGCAAATATTTTCAGATTCAAAATATGAGCAAAAGTGCCCTTCACAGATGTATAAACATAGGTATATATTAAATATAAATAAGTGCAAACGAGAATTTCTAAGTCGGGACACTGATGCAATTTCAAAGAAGAATTTTAAAAACTAAAAAAACGCTGGTATTCTGCATGCGGTATTTCAATATTTCGGTATTCGATTTCGCCGGTAATACCGGTATTTCGGTATCGGTAATATCGGTATTGGAATCCCTACCTGTAATGGCAATTAACATTGTTTTAATTACAATTACAAAATGTAAGTCTAAGTGAAGAAACACATTGATTATAAAAACGATGAAGAACTGCCCAGTATATCATACTTAAGGAAGTGGGGCTTTGATGAAAGCTCAGGATATAGCTTCTTTAAACAAACATTTCACTGCCATGATGCTAGTGATTCAGCTGTATTCATATCATCTATTGTACAACTAAAATTACTTTGTAATAACACAACAGTATGGCAAACAGCAACCACTGCAAAACTGGAAAAATAGAGGATGGAAGAAGAAATTAGAGATCTCACGAATTCTATTTTTTTCATTTGGGGAGATATCAATCAAGGTTAATCATATACTTATGCTTGTAATGATTGACGGATAAGTTTGTAATGCGATTACAGATACCAATTCTACTCACAAATTTTATATTTGTGCTGCAACAAGTAAAGAGTTTAACTCAGTTGATAAAATGATCGCGAAAGAAGTAAATGTGTATAATTTAAAGTTTGGTTTATCCATTCTTCATGGATTTTTTGGTTGTCTGCTACATTTGTCGTATAAAATTACTATACAAAATGGCAAGCTAGGGTCTGCAGATGATAAAAAAATTGTTTTTGATACAAAATCAAGCATTCAAAAAGAATTCAGAGAGCAAACTGGACTTATCGTTGCCCAACCAAACCAGGATGATGATAACACTGCCAGGCGGTTTTTCCGAAATTCAGAAGTTTCTGCTAAAATTACAAAAATGTATGTAGAACACACAGAAAAAATACCAATGTAAAATTAACATGGAAAAATGTTGATTGAGAATCATGTTAAATTTCTGCAAAAGTATGCCCTTTATTTAAATGTACCATTATTTCATATTAATTTTAAATGAAAAATATTAAAATAATCTTTAATCACGCTTATTAAATATTATTCACTGATAAAAAAAATGAAAAAAAAATATTAAAATATAAATAAATATGGATTCAATATTGAATCCATAAAAACCTGCTTTATATTAAAATCAAAAGTTTATCTTGTTAAATTAACATGCATACATAGTTAAATATGTTAATTTTTTAATTTTCATTCCTAAAATATGTTATAAAAAGAAGACAATTCCCGTATTCTTTTAAGTAAAATTATTTGGTTAAATAGTACATCAAAGTAGAATGATGACGAAAACCATATCGGGTCATTCTGCTGATGCTTCTGTTAACGAAGGAGACTACAAAATAAGTGAAACATGTGTTACAGGGGTAAGTGTTTTGAATTATTCTTAAATAAATGTATATGTTGTCTCTGAAGCTTCACACCAATTAGTTTCTACATGAAATTCACGTTGTTTCAACATGAAATAACTTTCATTCAACGTGATTCGGATTGTTTCAATATAAATGACATTTTGCTCTAACTTTACTGCAATGTTAAATTAACATGAATTATAGTTATTTTAAAAGAAAAAAATGTTGTTCGCAAGCAATTATAAAATCAGGTGGAATTAACATGAAACACGTATGAAGCAAAATCACCACCGAAAAATTTTAAATCAACCTTGTTTTCGACGTTTTTAACTTGATTTTTTTCTGTGTGAATTAATAGAAAGATTGCATATAATACTTATTGTTGTTTCCTGTGTTTACGAGATTCATATCGAAAAATTTCGGGACTTTATTAAAAAACCCGCAAATCATTTCGTAAAACTTTACCCATGGTTTTATATGCCTTACACTTTGCACAAATTCTTGATTCATGCACCCGCAATAGTATTTAATGCTCTATTGCCAGTAGGCCAACTTTCTGAGGAGGCACATGAAGCTTGTAATAAAGATTTTAAAAATGTAAGCGAACAATATGCTCGTATATGCAGTCGCGAAAAATCGAATGAAGACATTTTTAATCGGTTTCTTATAACTTCAGATCCTTTAATTTCAAGCAAAACCAAAAATTATGACAAAAAACTATTTAATTGAAATTTACCACAAACAGCACTTGATTTGCTTATTCTGCCAAATATTTCCGATGATGATGTTAATAATGAAGATATTCATTATGTTGATAATTTTTAATTCCATATTTTAGCAAAGGCTTGGTAGCGTGGAAATATTTGAAATTGTTTGAAAAAATTACAAAGTTTTTTTTTTTTAATTTGACAACGACAGCTTTCTTTTAGTAATCAATATACACAGAAAAATTGTGTCATAAATTACAATCTTCCTTGAATTAATCCTCGTTTTGCCAATGCTTCACCCCACTGTGCGACAGTTAGAATATTTCAGGCGAAGGCCATATATGGGATCTATAAATTATTAATTTATCTTTATAAAAAACGGACGTCAATATTTAAAATTACTGCGGGTTAGACCTTGATATGGTAATATATTGAGCGGGAATCAGAACGCTTTATGCTTTTATATCTAGTCATATAAAAGTTAATTTGAACAAATAGTTTCGACAGGGGAATTTAAATTGGCAAACTAAACTGTTTTTAAAGAGTAGGCTTTATATGGGACCTCTGGTATATTATGGACCGATCTTTTTACAGAGTTTTCAGATCTTATAATCGTATGACAGTTTAACTCCTTTTAAAGGATACGCTAATAAAAATAAAGTTTATAAATATTTGGCGGGAACTTCGGCATTTAAAAAAAGCATGTTAAAGGTAGAGTATTGCTAGTTCGTCAATGCAACTTTGCAATTTCCTTTTTATTTTTTTTTTTTACGTTAAGCCAGCTGACTATGTGCAAGAATAAGTAAAAAAATATGTGTTCTACATTCTAGCACGAAAAATTATTGTACGCGTTAAATTATGAGTTGTGGAAAGTTGAAATAAAAAAGATCCCCGTTAAACTGTATTTATTTTTCAATGCAGTTTGTAGTAAAAAATATCCTGCAATAATTTTAATGACAACATTATTATTTATTTTATATATTTATAATATCGAGTCATAACCGCAAAAAAGCTTAAGCGACAAAAAAACAAATTTTACAGTAGAAGGTTTTTATTATTTTATTTCATATAAATTTTGTATAAAGGTTGTCGTTTACGGAAAAATAGTTGCCAATAAAGTCGCTTACAAAGTTTCGGTTGTGATTACATACACTTTTGTCGATATTTTCCATTGTGATAAAAAAAAAGAAAAATTCTTAAGATTTGCTTTTATAAGTTCAGTAAACGAAAACATTTTTGGTACACTGTATCTGTATGCATTTGCTCATGTAAATGCAGGTGTTGTCCTTGTTGTACTACTTTTTAATATAATTTTTTTTTGCTGTTAAGTGAACAACCAGTAATTCATAATTTTAGGAAAAACTGCTAAAAGAACATTTGTGTTAGAGATGAATTTGTGTAAAAAAATTGAAATACTTTATGAGATGGTTTTAACAACTTTTAAAATTGTTAAAAAAAATTTAAAAACGTTAAAAATTTAGTTAATTTTTTTAAATTAAATTTAAGATTATAACTTACATAGGGGCTTAAAGCACAAGGGGCTTAATGCACAAGGGGTTTGAGTGCCTTTTTTTCTTAAATTGAGTTTACATATAAAATTAATAGGCTAAGATCAGACCACAATAGCTAAATGTGGTTTTAATATTCCTGATAACATCTTGAATTTTTTATGGCAATTTAATTTTAAACGTTTTTTTCTCATTATTTAATATAAGTCACTTGAATCACTTGTGCTTTCCCGCCTCATATATAAAATCAACATTAAAGCCGGAGTAAGACAAGGATGCCGCAAGGCTCCGTTCTTTCTCCTACTCTATTTCTTATCTTTCTAAATGACCTCCTTTGTCAAAATTTCAACCCTATCTACTCTTTTGCAGATGACAGCAGCCTTTGCCATTCGTACTCATTTGAACACAGACCAAACGTATCTCGAAGTTCTAACGAAGTTTCTCATTGGTGACAGTAGGGTATCCAATTCTATTGACTCCCTTGAGCACCGTCGCAATGTGGGTTGTATTTGCCTGTTTTATCGTTACTACAATGGGATGTGTTCTTACGAAATAAGGGATCTGGTTCCCGAAACCCGCACGTTTGTTCGCAATACACGCTTTTCCTCAAGAGCCCATCCTTATGTGGTCGATTGGCAGGTGAATCGTACAACGCATTACAGAGCGAATTCGTTTTTTTCCCGGACTGTTCGTATGTGGAATAACCTTCCTGCCGAAGTCTTCCCTCTCACTTGCAACATGACCAAGTTCAAATCGAATGTTCACAAACACTACTCCCTCTATCCTCCTTCCCATAACCTATTTTCCTAGTTCCAACTCAATGCAATGCATTAGTAGGGGGCATCCCCTGGTGCTGGTCCTATAAAAAAAAAAAAAAAAAAGACAAGGATGTGTTTTCTTCCCACTGCTTTTCAATGTCGTTAGGTATAACCTCGGGATTTAACAGCAGATTGGAAGACTTGTCTCCTTCAGACAGAGGCATCTAAAGCTGGTATTAAAATAAACATCGGCGAAACGAAAACTATTCGAATCAACGCCAAAAATACCGCTTGTTTTACGTTTACAACACTGTTAAATATTCTAACGTTTTGTCAAAAATTCAAACAAATGTGTTTTGAAATGTAATAATTTTAAAAAATTATAAATTTTCATAATTTTTAGCGAAAGTTATAGAATTTTGTAAGGAATCCCCAGAACCACCAGCACGGGATACCAATTTGACAAATGGTAAGTTATCAGCTGTTGGTCACGTAGCAAGATAAGGTCAGCTGGTGTAAATTCGCCTTGGTTACATTTTTGTTTGAAAATGAAAGGAACATACATATATGAAATACTTTGGGAAGAAATAAGAAAAAACGAAATTGTTGCTCTGATTTTTAAAGCTTTAGTTGCTATTTTAGGTTAAGACTTTTAGTAATACTGCAATTATTCTGTGTTTTATTTTGAGCGCCCCGGTAGGCTAGCTGGAAGCGAGCTAGTCTAACAGCGCCGTGGTTGCGGGTTCTATTCCCGCCAGAGATTCTGGTTTCTTTCCTGCAGACAAGCATAAAGCTTCGCGGGATTAGCTTAGGAAAAATGAAAAAAAAAATTTTAAGTTTTAGCTTTTAATTCTTACATTTACCTTTCCCTTTTTTCACCTTAACGAATGTCGTTTTGCCAACCGCATAATTTATAACATTTACGAAAATATTTGCAAAAGAAAAAATAAGAAAAAAAATTATCCGTCTTTTATAAGTAATAAATTATTCTCTTTCTACGATTAATACTATAAAGACAATTTTGCATATAAATACGACTGGATCTATACATCTATTTCTATTGTCCAATTGTAAATCAAAAACCTCAAGGAATTTCTATTTTGCTTTTGTTTGTTGTTGTTTATGTTGGAGAAATTCTTTGGCTTTTTCATGCAGCGATAATAAATTATTTGTTAATAAAAACAAAACTTTTCTTTACTCCTTGTTGTTGCTGTTGTGACATATCCTACAACAACAATATAACAAAAAAAAAAAAAAAATCTGGAAATGTATAGCAAGAGGAGAACAAGGATCGATTGTAAAAACCATTCATATTTTTGCTTTGACCACTGCCACTAACTAATAAATTGAAATGAATGAATTGTAGATATGAAGGTTTGTTTGTGAAGTTGTTGCTCTTTGTTTTGTTGTGATTTTCAATGAGATTCTTTATGGTTTTTTGTTTTTCAGTATTGTCGTCGTTAGAATTATGTTGGGCGGTCAATTGTTGTAGTTGCATTTGTTTGTTTGATGGCTGATTCCTTTTGTGGGATGTTCATAAATAATTTGGAGAAATCTCAAAATACTCGAAAGTAAATCATTGCGGTCAGTTTTGTCATTTTATTTATTTGTTTATTTTTAGTTTTTAGAGTGAATCAACTGTGAAAGAGTTGGGTAGAAAACTGATTGGAAAGAGGGGAGTTGATGTTGAGTTTAATATCGAATTTCTGTTGAAATTATTTGATGAACAACATTTTTTTTTAAAACATCAGCCGATTCTAAATGAGCTTTATGTTTTAAATAGCTTTTAAAGTATGTTTATACAAACCCTTCGAACTAAGTATATTGCAGCTGCATAATCCTCGTCCATACTATGAAATATTTGCCTCGTAACATTTTAGTTAGAGTGTAAAAGGGGAAAGACAAATGGAAAAGTATGGTCCTGTTCATAAATGTATCGATGCTGTGGATCATACAACCAAACATTGCTTAACATTGCCAAAGCCAGTTTGCTAATGATCGGGAAACCAGGGGCCAAATTACGGCATTCGATATCAATCGAAATTACAATACAATTTGAATGGGAATTTCGATCGATATCGAATGCCGTAATTTGGCCCCAGAATTAGACTCTAAAAAACACGTTTTATGCGCATTAAATATGCACTTAAAACTTGAAAATATGCCCTGAAAATTGTTTAAAATATACCCCAAAAAATTCAAAAATTAAAAAAATTACTTATGGGGTGAATTTAATATAAATACCAACATAATAAAATGGTTTACTAACACAAAGAGTCTAATATGGAAACAAGTTTTTATGGGGAATATGAGAAATCTTAGACCGGTTCTCACCATTTACATAGACTTCGCCCTTAGTACAATTAAAAAGTGTATTTACCGAATTTGATCAAATTATCCACAAGAATGCAACTTGTACTTTGCGCACAAGGTTAGCATGACCAGGCAACTAGCCAGACGGCCTGAGTTTAAAGTCAGTCAGAAAATTCCAAAGTTAAAAAAATGATTTCCCCTATTTTCACAGTCTTAAAATTTCCAATCTACCTCAATTATTCAGTTCAGATTTGAAAAGTTTAACTAAAATTCAACTTATACATAAACAAAAAAAAAATACACAATTTTTGTTTATTTAAACTTTTAAAAAGTGAAGTTCGGTTATTAAAACTTAAACTTCAAATTAATTTTAAGACAAACTGTCTGGCATCCAGCACTCGCTCTGAAAAACTTTAAGGAAAATATATTTATCTACCTACAACTACATATATTTTAAATGCATATCAGACATATGCAAAATACCTTTAGCTGTTGTTATTTTTTATGGTGTCAGTAGCAGTGTTGCCAGAAATTTCTTATCACATATCCCCAATTTAAAGTTTGAAGTACCGTAAAAATCCACATTTTAATCTCAAAATTTGTAATATTTTGTGTAAATAAATTCATACCTAAACTTAACAACTTTTCTATTTTTGTTCGCAATTATTTGTATAAAACTATAGACATTTTTTAGGAATAAAATACATAACAGAGATACAAATCCCTTTTTTGTTTAAATAATTCATTTAATTGGCAACATTGGTTAGCAGTAAGATTTCCGGTTAAAAAAGCACAAAGAGAAGAAAATCAAGGCAACAATCAAAATAAACATGTTTTTGTTTTTGTCCAGCAGTGTTTTTTCTAAAAACTTTTCAATTGGTTTGACAAATAAACAAACACATTAACATTGTCACCTTATACAACAACAAAAATGGTAGCAATCAGGAGCCAGGATTCTCTAAAAGTTAGCAAAATAATAGACTTTGAAACAAATAAATAAATTGTTATTTTTTTTTCATTTTATTTTGCAAAAATTCAAAACAACAAAAAAACAAACAAAAGTTTTTGCATTCTTTTTCATTGATTGTGGTCACCAATAAATGCCATGAAAACTCCTTAAGGGAGTTTGTTTTTCTATAAAAAGTTTTTCTTTAAAAACTATTTAAATTTATTATTTAAATGTGTTGATTGTTAGCAAAAAAAAAAAATTAAACAAAAGGCAACATTTTCCGTTATTTCTCCCTAATGTGTCAAAAAAGGAACAAAGTTGCTGCTTTTCTTCGCATCTTCATATATATTTATTATATTTTCATTCTATTTTTTTTGGGATATTTTGGCATTTTGTTGTAATAGTTGTAATACACTCATATTTCATCAGTAGTCAGTCGTTTGGGGTTGTATATCCAACTTACATACATAAAGAAAACAGACAGACAGACAGACAGACAGACATACACTTTTGTGTATACATATAAATTTATTGTATAAATTTCCATCAGCAACTTTCATCAACACAACACACTATCAGCAACACCAGTAGCAGTGGCAGTAGCAACAAACAATATCAACATCATTTTAATTCGAACATAACAAAAATGCTCACTTTAACTCACAATTATTACGACAGACATGCAACAATAAATTGCAATTTCAAGTCACTTAAAATTCTGCAAATAAAAAAGAACAAACACGAAATGTTGCAAAAACTAAAAAAAAACGAAGCAAATAGAAATGATTGTATTTTATGTATAAATAAAAATAAAATGAAATGTATTTTATATGAAATTTTACAACAAGTGATACGAAACTAGAGTTCCTTAACTCACGATATTTTTGTATTTTTTTGGGAATTCCCAGGAGATTTTTGTGAACGAATAATCGACAAAAGTATATTGGATTCATTCTATTTTTGGCAATTAGTTTTTTATAAGCTTTTTCCATTTAAATTATCTGGGAAATTGCTAACTTCTTCTTTTCGTCCTTAAATCTTGCGCTGTCAACCGACCTTGCTAAATGAATACCCCTGTTCACATTAAGCCACATTTATTGCAGCTCTTATCTTCGAAGATTTAAGGCTTGCATCATGCTTTTTACATCGTAAGATTTCCGCCGGTCATTATTTTAATAATTTTTTCAATCTTTATTCAATCATTATTTCAAACATAATCCTATTGGTTAAAATATCCAAACTGTATTGGGTCTCTTGAATTAGGTGCATAACAGGATTTACAACAGATTTGTGTTTGTAATAATTTTATCGTATTTTTAAGTGTAAAGTTTTGTTTTGCTAAAAAAAATGTGGGAAGTTTTGATTTACTTCTTCAATTTGAAAAAAATGCAGCTAAAGCACAACGATTTGTCATAGAATTCTGAATATGGTCCATCGATTTCAATGTGCGTGAGATGGTTGCGCGGGAAAGAAGCAGTGAATTTAACACAAAAAAAAAGACCGCCCAGGTTAACTAAAACATTTTAAAGATACTGAATTGGAGGCGTTACACTATTAAGATTGTTCTTAAACTCAAGAAGCTGATTGAACGAACGTCTTAAAAATAAATATAAATATTTGCGTCAAATTATTCCAGTTGATAAAGTGAGGAAATCGTATGTGAAGCCAGGCCAATCAGCTGGCTAAACGCCAGAGCTAAATATACGTAGCTTAAAGATCAGAAAGTTCCCATCTATAAGACTATAATAGAACAGTTAAAGGGAGAAATTACCGAAACATGCGTGGAATATGCGTCATGGCCGTAGGCCGTCTATGCAGAGGAGCTTTAGTTAGCGAAGTCGGTGATTGTTACACCATAGCGAAGAAAATCCTTGCGACTTTCGAATGTCAGCTATGCAGAGAAAATAAGTTAGCGATTTGGGATTTTTAAATTCGGGATTTTCGAATTCGGGATTTGAAGTTTTGATCAGCGTTTGAAACTACAGCCAAAGTAGAACTACTGCCATTTCTTCCAATTCTTCAAACCAACTCAAAAAGCGAAAAGTAGTACAACATTTTCGTTTTTGGTTCGAAAGTATTTGGTTTTGACTGCAGTTTCTTAAACCCTTGTTTCGCGTATATGACCTCGATCCAAATATGTATGTTTGTTTAAAACTGCTTTGTAAGAATAATTAAATAAAAATTTTAAAATAAAATTTTCATTAGTTTTTAAACTTTTGTTTACCTCTTTTGGATATCATCTTTATTTTTATTTTTCGTTTACGTTGGGCGGTTTTTCGTTGGGCCAATTTTTCACACAGTGCTTGAGGCGATTTTGCTGTTTCAGTGTTTTTTTCCGAAAATAAAGAACCATGTCGTATTCGACTAGCATTTGTTTCGATAGATGCAAAGCGCTTTCACTATAATACTCTCCAATTAAGAACAGGGCATCCGAAATAGACGCAGCGAAATGAGGTCCCACAAAATATGACCCTAAAAAGCAAATGAAAATTGAAGCCAAACTAAGGGCTATTTTCACAATGCAATGTAACCCTTTTTTTTAATGAAATGTCTCCCCAAAATAATGATCAATAACTCTTACTGCCTGTTTGTAGAACGCGAGCACAAAAGTGACTTGTTTAACTAACATTGAAAAAAACAACAACAAATTTTGAATTTTTGTTTTTATTTTAAATGTTAGTTAAACGAGTCACTTTTGCACTCGCGTTCTACAAACAGGCAGTTAAATTTGAATACAATATGGCCATAAATTAAGGGTAATTCTTCTTTAAAAAACATCAACTTAATAAATAATTACACTAAAAAAGTTTTAATTAAAAAAATTTCGATTGGCGTAATATGCCCGACATTGAAAAGTCCAAATTCAAAATCGGAAATCCGAAAATCCCCAATTTGAAACATTCGCCGAGTCTAAATATCCCGAATAATTTTGCAGTTTTTGTTTTAAAAATCGCGCGATGGATAGCAAGGTTGGATCTTCGGCCGGGCGCAAGGATTTTTTCCTCTATGGTATAACAAAAACCGGTTTCGATAACTAAATATTCTCTGCAAATCCGGACTTCGGCCGCGGGAAAGGGCTTTCTCATCTGTAGTATAACAAACATAGGGTTTGCTACGTAAAGCTTTCAATATTAGCACAAAAAAAAAATTGTCTCAAAATTGCGATTTTATTTGGGATCGTTTTTATTCCTTGGCATTGTAGTCACTTTTCATTTCACTTAAATTGGAAAAACACCGCGAAAAAAATTATAAAAAAAACCTCAAAAAATACCATAAAATTACATTTTGTTGAGTGCCCCCGTAGGCTAGCTGGTAGTAAGCTAGTCTATCAGCGCCAGGGTGGCGGGTTCGATTACCGCCAGAGACTCGGTTTTCCTTCCTGCAGACAAGCGTAGAGCTTCGCGGGATTAGCTTAGGGAATAATTAAAACAAAAAAGGTTTGGGCCATATCTTATTTAGAACTTTGGGGTCACATTTGCTAGGGTTATATTTCTTTTTGGTCCTAACAGAAAGGCAGTTAAGCAGTTTTCTTGCTTTATACCCTTATCGGCTGAAAATGCTATGATTTTCAAATGATCCTGACGAACTAAAGCAAGAGCAGATTCTTAAACTAGGCTAATTTTGCTTCTCATTTTGAAACATTCTGTGTAAATAACTATCCATCCGATATCAGCTGTTGTCACAAAACCCAAAATTTGAGTTTACAATTTTGGCAGAAAAGTTCCCGAATTTTTTTTCGATATAAAATTCCAGGAAATTTAAACAATATTTATTATGTAAATTTACGGGAATTTTTTCCCGGCATAAAAACCCTAATCTGTACACAAGAAACAAAAAAAATAAAAAGGGAGAGGAAAGAAATTGCTCTAAAATTGTAACACTTTTTATCTACAGTAACAGTGGAGTGGGCTGCGCTGAAATGCTTTCAAGTTAAAGCAACAACTTGTGAAAATATATATCCAAAATTATAGCTTGTTGACACTTTTACTAAGTGTCCTAATTAAGAAAAAGTAATAAAACGAGTTAAATTATGATTTCACACAGAAGCTTTGTTCTGCAAGCGTTTTTTTTTTATACTAGAAATTCAGTTTAAATGGAAACAGTTTTCTATTATTTAAAAAGTTATTAAGAAAAGTGGCCATTATTTGTTTCATAGAGGAAGAGGATGTGGTTTGAATGCTTAAAGTTGCCATTAAGTTAAATTAAAGATAATTTAATTTCTGCATATGTGACCTTCTATGAGAAAAGGGACCTTGTGTGTTGAGAAAAACATCTTATTCTAAACCTTTTAAGGTACCAGAATCCACTATTAAGTCCAACCCCGTTCTTTGACACACTAGGTCCCTTTGCTCGTAAAAGGTCACATATAAGGAATCTAGAGTTGGCAGCCTTTGCATTAGAGAAACATAATTATAAATTGACCATGCAGAATGCAAGCTTGGTTGCAAGTAGGGATCTTCTATTAAAATCACATCATCTAATTTAGAAATTGGTTGTAAAAGATCTAATACCATGTTCACACGGACAGCAATATTCGTGTTTCGCTCTCCCATTCCTGCTTCGCGCCCCAAACATGATTGAAACTACATATTTTGCCATACAAAATTTTGAGAGCGAACCTGTTCGTTTCATTTGAAACGTGCTGCGAAACAGGAAAAATGTACTCCAATTTTGATGACAAGTATCGTTAGTTTATCTGGACTAGCTTTCAAAAAAATCAAAATAAAAAAAAACCAAATAAAAATTTATGTTAAACAAAATAAAGTGATATTATTAAAATTTAATATTAATAAAAGTATTATTTTTAATTTTTGCTTACTTTTTTTTATCTGTTTTAAATAAAATAACACTAGCAACACAAAAAAATGCCAAAATGAAATAAGAATGAATCGTATGAACCGAATGTTTGGCATTCTAGTTTCAGAGAGCGAAATGAGTGGTTTATATCGTCGTATGAACATAGCATAAGGATATCTGTCGTTTTCAAAAATGTCCGGACCAACAATTTTATTTTTTTATAAACCACATTTAAACATTGCGTTTCGATCTTTAATTGTTTAAGTGTTATTGCAACTGGATGATTATCTTTAAACTGTTTTCATTAGCAGTAGCATACACAAAAGCAGTGTTGCCCCTTCGTGGGTATTTACTCGAATTTTGTGTAGTTTTTACTGTCGTTGGTAGATGATGGGTAATTTCTTATGTGTAATTAAAAATTCTGTTTTACTGTAGCTACCTAAACAAAGCCAATTTGGAGATGTAATTTATACCATTTATGATTTTGTTGATCCAAATAATGTACAGTGCTCTAAACAAAAGTCACTGTTTTTTTTAGCTTAGTTTAAACCATGTTATTTCAAAGAGTCCATCGCCAATCGGTCCAGGCGCTGTTTAATGTTCCGTTCTGAAAACACTAGCTTGGTTTTTGGATTTCTACAAAACATAGCTGCGTTTCTTATCAACCCCAGTCACAGTCTGATTTTTTTTCGATAAAACGAACACTTAAAATCCCCTTTTTATGACTTCCGCTTTATTTCATCCAGATGGCACTCAATTTTCAAATGTTTGAATGCTTTGAAAAATGTTTTTTAAGAAAAAGAAATTGTCGGTAGTCATTGTTACTCCTTTTGATTTTAAAAGTTTTTCCTAAATTTAATTATAATCCTTTAACCTCAAATCGTTAACAGCACAAAAACCCAACAAATTCTTGGGCGTTAGGCAAAAAGGTCTTAAGTTAGAAACTGTAGTTTTTCATAATACTAAACTGAAATATTTTTATTTGGTGTATTTCACAGACTTTTCGTTTGTTTTTGACATCATGACATTTATCATCATTGCGATGTCAGCCTTAACATCACTTGACCAAATTGTTAACAGGTACAATTATGTCATCAATGGGATGACACATCGGCATCACAGAAATGAGGAATGGGAATCTGTTGGGCTCAATTTAATGACAGTTGGTTTGGGATTGACCTAAGTCAAAGTGAATATTATTATTTACTTAACCGTTACACATGGTTGTTTCACTTTTGTTGTAATCCACCTTTTTTTATAGAAGAACTCTCAATTATAAGACATCAGCAGCAGGCCCGATAAGGTTTTCGTAATCATTCCACTTTGAAAATTTGATGTATTTAAACAAATAGAATATGGGAATTTTCACTTCTTATCTTACTTTCTAAACATGATAATAATGATATAATAATAGACAAAATGTGGCACCGAATTAATGTCACTGTAGTTAGAGCATAAATAACCGTTAAAAGTAATTTGACAAATAAGTTACATTTAGCAACCGTTAATTCGATTTTATCAATTGGGTAAATATTTTTACCATAACAATTAAATATTTATACCAACACCACAATAGTGGAGAGGGTACTTACTACCTTAAAATATTGGTCCTAAGCTCACCTTTACGTATACCGACTGACTCAGATCACTTTTTGTCCGGCAGGCTGGCAGGCTGGCTGTCCATGTAAACCTTGTGCGCAAAGTACAGGGGCCTAATTTTGGCATTCGTGATCGAGTACTTTCTCGATTCGAAAGCAATTTTATTTCACTCGATACTTATCGAATCGAAATTATTTTTTCAGTATTGTGAAACTCAAATTAATGCTTTATAACACTGAAAAAATAATTCCGTTTCGTTCAGTATTGACTGAAATAATTAGATAATAAATTGCTTTCGAATCGAGAAATTACTCGATAACGAATGCCAGAATTAGGCCCCAGGTCGCAATTTTGGAGATTATTTGATAAAATTTGGCACATAGGTTCTAATGTGGTGTAGGTTACCATATAGTCGGTATTGACCGACTATACTTTCTTACTTGTTTTTTCTTGTAGATCTGGACTCAAAAGGTGTTTGGTAAATGTTGTCGTGATTATGATTTACCTTCAAATTATTTAAAGCTAATAGGCGCACGAGTGATTCCTATAAGATGCACAATTACGACATCGAAATTATCGATGATTAAATTTTTTAAAAATCTATCACCGTAAACAAATTTAAATACATTTTTTCTGTTCTGTTATTGAATGTGCTTTTATTTAACAAGGTTTTAGCCCATTTTTTTTAGCCATTTTTTCCGTAAATTTAGCAATTTTTAGTCACCAAGTTTTGGCAAACTGCATGACAATAATATGATCACTTCTAAATTTGTTCTGATTAACATGATGCGAATATGATTAAAGGAAAAACATTATGATGATTCAATAATAATCGTAATATGGTGACTACAATCATGCCCCTTATCATAATTTGTTGGTCTTAGAATATGTTTACCACAACCATGTTCTTCCTTTGCGTGTACTACATAAAAATTTTTATTACTGAAATTTTTATTACTGAATTGAAGTAATAAATGATTTATTTAACGTAAAAACACTTCTATTTTTATCGGTTGAAGCAACATTTCCAATATGTAAACGATGCTTTTATGACTTCTGGTTATGTGATACAAATAAATGAACTCCAAATCATTCAAATAAAAGAAAATAACCGATTTTATTTTTCCAAATATTTCTAAAGGACTCAGATTAAAGTCTTTAACACTTAAACACTTAATATTGCTCTTTCCGAACAAAATCTTATTTAACTTTAACATTAAGCGATATTGTCTTCGCCATGAAAGTCGAAAAGAATACAGTAAAGAATAATAAAGCATGTGAAACTATTCTCTCTTGAGAAATGACGATCATTTTTTATAATTGTATATAAAACTTTCACAAACATAAATTTAAAGTGATTGAAGACACTGTAAATTTTTTATGTGTACAACTTTTGGCATTACTAGTGTTTTTTTGCTCTTTTTTCTAGCGTGTTTGCCATTTTTATACCATTTGGTTTATATAAGTGTTGCAGTGTGTAGTTTTTGTCTACATTTCACATAAATGTGCAAAACAATTTTAACAAATATTCTTGTACATTGTCAAGGTGTTGTCCGTTTGTCTGGTAGTTGAAATTATGAAAAAAAAACAAAGAAAAGAAACGTCAACTTAGCAAATACACACATATAAATGTACATTTAATCACAAAATTTTAAGAATTTGAGTTTCAAGTTTAAGTGTGTAAAAGTACTCAAGTTTTTCAAGTTTTCAACTTTTTAATTTTGTTGGCTAAAACTGTTTCACTCATAGCCAAGTGTTTAACTTAAGGCCTAGTGGGTGTCCTTTTTACCAACAAATCATAGATTGACCTTTTTTTGAAGACTTCTTTTGTGACATTGTTAAGAAATTAACAGAAGTAGAAAACCTTGTTGAAAAAATCAACAAAAATCCCAAACAATCAACCACAAATCCCTTCACACATTTGTCAACACTTTATCAAAGTCAATAAGAGTAACAAAAAGAAAATAGAAATTATAACAACCCAAAGACCTTCGGTCTATGGCCATTCACCAGTGTCGGAGATTGCTCAAATACCTCCAGCTATTTTCAAGTTAATTCGAAGAAATAAATAAACTTAAAAGTTGAGCGTTTAAATAGTCCATGGGAATCGGAAATAATGTATAAAGCTGTGGTCGAATTTGAAGAGCCCTTCGTTGTATTGGCTATTAACTTAAAATGAGAAATTAACAATAGATGATGAGTTTTTTACGTACACAGAAAAAAATTCTTCAAAATTGTTCACCAAATGAAGCATTAATCAAAAATCAGTTTTAGTTAAAAATTTTATCAATTAAATTAAACGTTTATTCAAGTGAATTAAACATTTTATCAATTGGATTAAACTTTTAACTGATATTTTTAATATTTTTAGTGGTGAAAATCGAATTAATTTTTTAATAATTATCCCAAATTTTTTAATTTAAATCCATTTTTATTTTTTTCTGTGTATGGTTTGTGTCTTTAATAAGTTAAAAAGACATGCTCGGGAGTAAAAACCTGCGATTTACGCTCAATTAGTTCTTGAATGGAATAGTGTAAACAACAAAGTTGTTTCGTTTCGAATTAAAAGCATTCCCCCGTATTGATTTACGATTATTAAATTTAACAAACGATTATTAAATAACATTTTCATAGAAAATTTGTTTTATTAAATTAAAAAATTTTTGATAGATTCGGCAGTAACTCTATAAAAATGTCGTCAAACTCAAGAAGAAATTGCTAAATCATTAGGCAGCAAATCAACTCCAAACGTATTGTAAACAGCTGGATTATTTCAAAAGCAAGAAACTTGATCATGTTATAAGACGATTTTGTATATCTGGAATGCATCTTGAACGCCATAAAATGAAATTTGCATCAAATCATTACTACCGATGCCGCAGGAGAAATCGTAGGTGTAAGTGGGAGCAGAAGGATACCAGATCATCAAGAAACCTTTCCCAAAGACGTTGGAAAAGCTAAAGATATTATACAAATATAACTGTAAAGAGAATGAGAATTACAAATACTCAAGTTTTATTTGGAACGTTATCAAAGCTTAGACAAAACTCCAATAAAAAAGTTCATTAAAGACATTTTGCAAAAAAAAAAAATTTTATAGTGATTTTATGCAAAGTAAATTTTTGTTGTGCACCAGTAAAAAATAATCTAATGTTTGCTAGTAGATTTCAGGGGTGTCAGATTTTTTTTAGCTCCATCACCAAAAATCGCCAAACTTCAATTTTGTTTCGTTTTTGTAGCATACTTTTTTTTATTAAATCTTGCATACAAAGAAAAGCTAGTATAATATTTCAGTTAAAAATCGCCAAAGACTGAGAAAAAATACAAAAAAATCGCCGAAAGTAAATTATGTTTTGTTTCTGTTATTTTTTTTAAATAGCATACAATGGAGATCTTATATTCAGTTAAAAAAAACTTAAATTAAGTACACGAGTCTATAAGATCGTACACTTCAGTCTCATCGATTTCATTAGTGGTGCTTTGACCTGCATACATACTATTAGAATTAATTAGTGACTGAATATAAAATTTACTTAAAATGATAACAAAAGAAAAATCATGTGAAAAAAGTTGCTAGTATTTTTTAATTAATAATGATAAAAAATGACAAATTGTTAAAAAATCGCTGAAATAATTAGTGGTAAAAATAGACAAGTAAATCGCCAGTTATATCAAAAATCGTTAAAAAAAGTCGCCAGTCGCCAAATGGAAAATTCCACCGCCAAACACGTTTAAAATCGCCACGTTTGGCAAAAAATCGCCATTTCTGGTGGATTTCATTAAAATTTTGCAATTCTCTAAGCCTGCCTCAACAATTTCATGGAATAAAAAAATTTTTTAATTTTTTTTTTAGGAACCCTAGAATTCCTAAAAAGTTTTCCTCTAGTAATAACTATAAATATGGGGCGCACATTTCCTCTCTCTTAATTTTACTGCATATAAAACAGATTTCACAATCTTGATTCCAGCTTTGCGTTTGGAGCAAATATGCCATAAATTAAGAAAAAGTTCTTTTTTGAAGCCCCTCAACATAAAAAAACTCGTACTAAATATAATTTTTTTTTACTTACTTTACAACAAGTCGTTCTTAAGCATTTAAGTACGAATAACACTAAAATGCAATTAAAACAATCCAAAATGGGATAATTTTCGAAAACCAATATGCGTCTATACGCATGTGTTTGTAAAAGTTTGTTGAAGAAACAACAACATAATTGCAAAAAGAAATTAGTAAAATAAAGCGCAAGAATTCCCATATTTTATTTGTTTAAAACAGTAAGTTAAATACATCAAATTTTAAAAGAAAATAGCTGCTGGTGACTTATAATTGAGACTTTCTCTGTACATAAAGATCGGAAAACAACAAAAGTAAAATGAACATGTGTAACGGGTGAGAAAATAATAATAATATTCTCTCTATCTCTGATTCTCTGGGGTAACCAACTTACCAATTTAGAACAAACTTTTATCTCACTTTCAATTATGTCAATCTGATTTTAGGATTATTTGAAGTATGGGGCACTTGAATAATACCTTCTTGACACCCTTCGGCTTGTTTTAAATGCCCTGGCTAGTTGGTAGTGATCTAGTCTATCGGTATTGGGGTTACGGGTTCAATTCCCGCCAGAGACTCTGATCTGTCTCCTGCAGACAAGCGTAGATCTTCGATGGATTAGCTTAGGGGGGAGGGAGCAAAAACGATGGATGGATTGTTTTTTCATTTCAGTGCACCTAGATCTTGCAGTTAGAACATTTAAAATCAAAAGACTTCACTAAAATGTTTTTAAAGAGTTGCCATAAAGAGAAATATATAAAAGTGTTGATCGACCTTTTTTGATTACTCTAAATAGTTTATATAGTTTCCTATATTCAGGCTTTTAAGGTCATTAATTTAATGTAAATGAAAGATTATTTATTTCATTCTCAATAAAATCCGACGTTTTGTTGGGATTCTTTTTAACTTCTTCAGGGATTGAGTTTTTATTAAAAGAATAATCTTTTTCATCAGTTTACATCATTTGTAAATTATATCACAGTATTTTGTATAGGTGGACAACACAACATAACACAAAACTTAAAATATTAAAATAAATGTGTGTAAATTTAATAATTATCAAAGAGAATTTGTCTTTTTTTGATCACAGTTGCTATTATTACTATTTTAAGGCATAAAAATAACTTTTTTTAGATGTGTAGGAAATATTGGGGATTAACTTAATCCTAATAACGTTATAGCAAGACCATACGATTCATTCAGAAGTGATAAAAGAAATATTTAAAGGCAATAACCGATTCCATTGAATCTCTTGTAAAAAAAGGTTTTTATCAGGGTTGGTCGAAATTGTGGCATTTTAAAACGACCAATAAATATTTAAACTCCATTTGGGTAAAAAAATTTAGTCACATTCTTCAAGTTGAACTAAGGTCTATTTTTCTTTGGTTCCTTATAAATTGATGTAACCTTCGCCTTACCGAAAGTAGGGTACTTTAAAAAACCCTAAAAAAAAGACAAAATAAGCAGCTCGATCTACTCAATCAACATTTTGACTAAGTGTGTCAATAACAGTTTTTTATTTGTTGAGAATTTTGTGTGTGTTTTTTTGTTGTTGTTGCTATTGTTTCCTCTTGTTTGTGTTAACTTGGGTTTAGTTGTTGTTGTTGTTCTTCATCTCAATTTTATTATTATTTTTTTTTTTTTTTGTTAGCCAGATAACCATTTGGCCATTTTCTAAACCATTTACAGCATTTAAAGTTAACAAGAGTAAATATCCTTAACAGCATGAACCAAAAAACTAACAAAAAAAAAATAAATAAAAAAAATACAATTTTAAATGAAACAAGAATCAAGGATAACAATAATACTGTCGTTAGCATTGGTAAGGGGGGATGGCAAAAAAAAAAAAAAATAAACTCTTCCTTTTTTTTGGGTAAAATTTAATACAATCACAAAACATTTGGGATTCTGGCAACTGACAGACTTAACTGTAACAGTATAAAAACACACACATACACATTTTCAACTTATAACTTTACAAAAATAAAATATAAATATTTCTATACTCTGTATAAATACAACATAATATAGAATACAATCGAATCGAATGGAATCGAAAATAAACTATACAACAAACAATACAACTTAATACAATGGGCTGTGATGTTGATGCTCGTATCAGGAGACACATATGTACGTGAGGATGCCTTTTAATAGTCACAAAAATACACTAAAAATGTATGAATATGTGCTTCAGTGTATTTTTATAGAAATAAAAAAAAAATACATTCCCAAATGTATTATCGTTTCAATTCGAAAGTATCATCATATAAAAATTGTCAATTTTAATAACAGTTTAAAGAAAATGTATTTATTTGTGTAAATATTACGTACGAATATATTTATGTATGTTCATACCCAACAAACACGAAGTCAAACCTTTGATATGAAATGACTTTATAATTTGACATCAAACGCAATTCTCAAACGTTTTTCAATTGTTTGATTTGATAACATTTAAATTCAAATTGATAATGATTTGAAAATAAACATTTGATATCAAATGATTTATCAATTTGATGTCAAAAATTAAAATAAAATCAAAAATAAACTTGGCAATACTAAAGCGAAAAATAAATGTAAGCATTAAAAATGGCGATTAAAGTTAAATTTTTTTACTTTGTGGTTACATGTGTTTTACTATTAAAAATAAATTTTAATATAAAGTGAACAGTTTATTTCTTGTGAAAAATAAAAATTATTTGTAAGAAATTACAATGATTAAAAATACGAAAAAAAGAAAAATAATAAAACGGGAAAGTGAAGAAAGTTTGTTGAACGATCGCGGTGCTACAATCCTCAAAATAAAAGGGACCCAAGTATTTTGTTTTTCCAAGAATTAGAGGACGGAAAGAACACTATTTCATCTTTTAGCTATGGTACCGAATGTTTATCTCAAAGCTTATTTAAATAAATAATAAATTTAAATTAAAAAATTAAATAGTTTTATTTATATTCCACATTGTATTATAATCCACATTTGAAAAACATTTGAGAATTACGTTTGAAAGCAAGTTGAAAATAAAGGCATTTTTCAATTTGAAAATAATTTCCCCCTTTTTGTTGAGAACGCTATGATTTTCAAATCATTATCAAACGTTTGGCGTTTGAGAAAACGTGTGATTTCAAATCATTTTCAATTTGAAATCAAACCTCCGTGTTTGTTGGGTAAGAGCGGGACCGTATGTTATTGGTATACATTTACTTGGCACTAGCAACAGCTATTGATTTATTTTAATATTAACACGTTGTTTTACTTCCTTTTAATTAACCGTGAGATCTTTCTATTAAAATTTAAGCTAATTACAAAGCGGAGTTACCGACTGGTAAACCTAACTTGAGTATGCCGAATCTCATGATGTTAACTGTAGTTTGGGATAGATGTTGGTTTCAAAATAATTGAGATTAAAAGTTATGGTTAAAAGTACCTAAAAGCCAGTTGCTTTGTTAATCCTTTTTTTCTTGTATGTCTGGAAAACGGCAAGAGCCAAAGTTTTTAAATAAGGTTCAAACATTTAGGTTATCAACACACAGCATCCCACAAGCTGTGGGCGGGAACTTCAATGTTAGGGCTGTAATATGACCTATGGATACGCCATACTTATCAAAAGATCGGAAATATTTAGTAGAACATATTTTCTGAAAATAAGTTCAGATACAAAAAAGTTATGACCAAAATATAAAATATAAATGTTTTTGAAAAATACCCTTTTTCGGGAACCATAGATATTTCCGAGTCCAAGTTTAATTCCCAAACTAAATGGAAAATTTCTTCTTAAAGACGTCGGTATATAAATCTGTCAAATCGGCTCAAAAAAAGGCTGAGCTTCAACCAAAATACTTAAATCCCAAAATTAAATCTTTTTTTTTATAATTAAGTTTGTATTTTTATCT
Source organism: Pollenia labialis (assembly GCA_949318255.1). Taxonomy (NCBI): domain Eukaryota; kingdom Metazoa; phylum Arthropoda; class Insecta; order Diptera; family Polleniidae; genus Pollenia; species Pollenia labialis. The sequence goes on from OX439142.1 coordinate 122,942,434, forward strand.
ATTTAAATAGCACGAAACATGCGCAAATGAATGCAAGTAATTGCCTATTCACATTATACAATTTCTGTCGTTGCGATTCGTTCCTTATGGTCGAGAGGGGAAAGAGGAATTAAAAGGGGTACGAAAGTGAGTGTACTCTTCGATCAGCGTTACCGTTCAAAATTTTCAAAAAGGGGCACACAAAGGGGATTTTTAAAAAAAAAGTGTCACAAAAAGGGGTATTCTGAGAAAAAAATGAGCAACTTTAAAAACAAAATCTTGACCAATATTTATACTATAACAATCGACTCAGAATCACTTTTAAAGGGATATAACGATGTCCATCCGTCCATCTGGCTAGTTGTCTGTCCATGTTAAGCTTGTGCGCAAAGCACAATTTGCAATCTTTCAGACAATTTGATCAAGGGCGAAGTCTACGTAAAAAAAAGTTCTTTCCAAATTAGACTCTTTGTGTCCATAAACTATTTAATTTATTTGGTATTTAAATTAAATTTGCCCAAAATTATTTTACTGTAAATTGAATTCTTTTTAAATCGGTTCAAATTTGCCCAAAGTTCTCATCTATAAATAGCTTTAACTTCCTTTAAAATGTTAACATTAATAAATAATTTATAATTTTGTTACGTCCCTAAAATTTCTTTAAGACAAAGGATCTTATATGGATGTTAATATCTATGTAATATTCGGTTCCAAATAGGGTAAAATATAGAAAATTCTTCTTTAAATACTATTGTGTTTGGGATTTACCGATTTTAACTTTAGGATTATTTTTATTAATTGGAACTGTTATTAAATTGTGGAATATTTTGTTTTAAAATTAGCAATTTTTGATTTTTTGGGGCATATTTTTAACAATTTTTAGGGCATATTTTCAAGTTTTTACTGCTTATTTAATGCGATGCTAAAACAATTTCGATGCGAAAGCGAAATGCCAACTTGGTACTCTCTATCACTTTCGCTAAATGATCTAAAAATTAAGCAATAGTGGCAATAAAAATTAAGGATGGCGCGGATTTACAGTAATGAAATGCCAAAGTATGTAAAAATATTTGAAATTGAAAATTTAAAAAAAAAATGTGATGATTTAGAAAAGAAAAACAATTTAAAAGATGCGAAAGACACATGCGCAAACGTATTAAAGAGTACCAATCGCTAGATTTGCTATAATTTTCTTACGCATCGCAATAGAGAGTAGCCCCCCTGGTTTCCATAATAAGTAATATAATATTGCTAGTATAAAAAATATTTGGTTCAAAAAATGGCAAAAGGGGCACAAAAAACTACAAAATGACGTTCGTCATTAAATTGATGTCTCTTTTTGCCTCATAGATGCCATTTTTAATGTCGCAATTCTGATGTAGGGCTAAATAGTATTTTATTGCGTCTAATGTTTTTACAAATGGCTAAATCTATCCCTAAAGGGTCTAAATTGGCATCACTGTTTCTTATACTAATAAACAATTTAATTACAGTAATTTTGACTTGGCTGCACAATCTCCTTTGCACGATTTTTTGTGCAGATAAATCAAAAATACTGTTATCTTAGCTGAAGTAAAGTGTTTAAAAGAAGAATAAAAATAAATTGATAATAACAACGACGTTCAAACAACCTGTAGTTATTTGTTATGCATTTCTATAATGAACCATCTCGACATCTTTGCGATTTTTGTTTATAAAAAAAGCTTAAATTGGATATTTATGTGAAAAAGTGGCCACCATATTTTTTATGCGTGCAGCTTACTTTGATGTTTTATATGAAAATATTTTAAACCTGCCCAAAAATATAATAAATATTTAGGTATACAAAATGCACGTAAGCAAGGATTTTGAAGAATAATTACAGAAACATGTATTTCGGGCAGTTAAGTCAAAGTGCAGCTAACTTTAATTTTTTGTATGAAAATAATTTTAAAATGCCAAAGATTTTGTGCATTTATCCTAAATGTGCAGTTATAGAAGGTGCAGTTAAGAAAGAAATTTGTATGGGATTTTAAACAATAATGACAAAAATTATTAATTTTGTGCAGTTAAGTCAAAAGTGCACTCAAACAAAAGGCAGTTAAGTTAAAACTACTGTAATAAGATAACTACAAATAATTTTTAACTAAAATTTACTTTCGTCCCAATATATTAAAAGAAGATTCATCTGCATTATAAACTTCGTCAATTTTATGAACTACATATTCTACGAGTATACTCTAACTACCGCTAGAGAGAAGCGAACTGACACCAAAGTAGTCCCGTGATAGGTCTTTGGTGGTAGAGACCGGTTCTAGTTCTAACACTTTAATGAATAAGACCTATCACTTTTACATGGGGTTGTCATTGGAGGGGGTCAATTGACACCATTTGACCAGTCACATATCTATTCTCAATGAACGTGCTTAGTGCCAGTTACTAAAATGTAGTATTTTTTCAATAAAACAAGTCTAGAATTAAATTCAAGAACCAAATGTTAGAAAGTACCAAAAAAGTGTCACATCACCGTTGAAGACCGCACTGCAATTCATTACTTTTTCTACCTTTTTGCTCTTTATAAACCAGTTAAGGGATTGGTTCTTCTTTTACTAGTCATGAATCCTTTCTTTTTGTAATTGTTCTATTTTCACAAATCCCAGGACCAGTCTGTTGGACCAATTAACACAAATTTCCCGCAGGGTTCTTTTAAACAAAATTGCAAAAAACGATCAATACATTCTTTGACAATTGTAATTTAATGAAGACCGTAACGAATTCACAACTTTCATAAAAAATAAGCGTATTTTGTAAGTTAAACTTATTCTGGCACTATAACGTTACTTTCTTAATCTGTCGTAAAAAATACATTTACTACAAAAATTGTTAAATTTAAATAGGGAATAAAAAAATCGTTACAGCAAAGTAATTATATCCCTAGAATATTCACAATTGCTGTACAGGAAAGTCAGAATCACAAGTTCTTCAAACAAATGAAAATGCTATACCACTGATTTACTCGTAAAATGTTTCCTTGAGTTTTATGAGTTTTAAATTAACATACAAATTACGTTTCCAGTTAACATATTATCCATCTAGAACCTTCAAAAATTCCTGATCATAACCAATACCATCCGCTGTTAAAGAAAGCTGTAAGTAAGCCGGCGCCAATTTCTTACAACAAGGGCTCATAAAAAGTATTAAAATGTTGTGTTTGTAAATTATATTTTTTTAAATTTTAAATCACGATAAAATTACAAATCGAACTGAGCACAGATGATTTATAATAGTTTAGTACCCATAAAAAAATAAAATTTTTTTGCACAAATCATGTAAATTTTTTTAGACATTCTTATGGTCAATTTCACCAATTCTATTTAATATTTATATTTAAATATAATTTTTTATATAATATTATTTTGTTATTTGACAAGAATAACGAATTTTAAACAAAAATTGATATTTAAATAAATTGGTGAAATTGGCCATTAGTATAAATTATAAAATCTTTTTTATAATATACACTCTACATTATTTGATCACACTTAATAAATTGTTGTAAAAACAAGTAAGAGATTTTTTGGGCTGCGCCGATTCTTATATACCATTCACCATAAAAATCGTACCAACACCTTAAATTCGGGAGTGCACTTGTACGGGGGCTAGATAAAATAATAATTTGATAAGATTTGGATCATTCTGATATGGAAGTTTTTGTATTTGTGGTTATTTGTCTAAAACTAGGTCATTTATGAACCGTTTGTACTAATTTTCACTTAAAAACGAAGTTCATAGATTATAAGAGGACCTTGGAAAGTTGAGGTTTGTGGGTAAAAACCAGAGCTTAATTGGTAAAAATTAAAGGCAGCCGTGGTTTCTTACTCATATCGCACCCATTTGTGGATCGTTATCGCTGACCATTCCGGACTATATGTGATATAAGTGTAGAAAAACCCAAGGTGCTTTATAATTGCGATCTTAGAAAACCCATTTTGACATGCATATGGACAGATGGACATCGGTCAATCAACTTCGTTACTGCTAATGGCTAGTTTACACTATAATACTTTGTATTAATACATGTCAGAAACTCAAGTTTTAGGTAAAAGTCTGATAGTTTTAATGCATGTGTGATGAAAATTACAAGTATTATGAAAAAATGTTTGATATCCCATACGACTTCATCGTTTTTTGAAAAATTTCTAAACAATAATACTTTTCATTGGATTAGGGTTGTATTTTATTTCATGTGTGATGGTGTGAACACAAACTGTTATGTTAAATTAGATTTTTTGACAGTCGCAACAAAACTCATTAGATTTCTATCTCACAAAGTACCTGTTTTGACCAACAATATATATACATTATAAGGGCAATATCAATATTGTTAAAGCTACAAACCGAATGACAAATTCATACCACGTAATCGCCAACAATTAATTTTTCAGAAAACGAAGAAATCTTAAAAACTTTTAAAATATGGGTTTTAATACAAAATTTTATTATGCAAAATATGGCTTTGTGACTCTTGAATGTTGTAGAAACAAATTTTTACATACAAATAACTGGTGCCAAATTTGTCCCTTACGTGTTTTTGTTGCAAATGAAATTAAATATTAAATTAATTTTTGATTTTTTGAATTTTGCTAACAAAATCTGATCAGATTATTACAGATTATTACGCTATTTTTGGCGTTGCGGTTGCGTTTTACAGAATTCAAACTCCTCGTAACTTGTGGCGTTAACAATTTTAAAACGGTACATAAATGACTTTGTTTTTTCTTTCAATGTAATTCTTTTGCGTTGCGTTGCGTTTTATATATAGTAAGGCCTTAAATACAAATAAAGTATGTTACATCGCACTGTTAAAATTATCGTTTTCGAAAAATTTCAAAAATAACTAAAATTCGACAAATTTCATGTTTTCTCCAGCGTTTAAAAAACTGCAGTCAAAGCTGAAAAACTGCCATTTCTTCCACTTCTAAATGTGTCATTGGTTAAAAAAAAACTGTTGATTTTACTTCAGATGCATTAAATATAAACTGTCGATGTCAAACCAACTCAAAAAGCTAAAAGTTGAACACAATTTTTTGTTCGACAGTTTTTTTGTATCGACTGCAGTTTTCAAAACCCTGGTTTTCTCCAAACATTTTACAATTGGTATGGGAGCTACTTTTAAGAGCAGAGATAGAGTTTCAAATCCTTTAAAAGAAATGTTGGTTATGTAAAAATAATTGGGGTCGGTCTAAGAAATTAACTCTCTATGTGCACGTGTTAAATCCTTAGGATAAAAAGCGAATTTCGGCTCAGGACAGCTTTTTGTATGGGAGCCTTCGAGATAGAGCTTTGGAATACAGGACATTTTTTATATTTTTTTTAAATTTGTTGTAATAATGGGGGGGGGGCTTGAGGAACATTTGTGCTAGATAGGAAAGGAGGTTCTTGAGTTACTCGACTAAAAGTGTTGTTTTTACCGAAGTTAATGACTTTGAGAGCCTGGCACCGCACCAAAAATTCTCCGATTGTCCCGAAGCTTTTTTATCTCAAGAACCACTAAAATTAATACGTGAGACTTTAACAGTACCACCCTTTAATGTAAGCACCATTCTTTTTTGCAGGCAAATTTCATTTTGTATGGTGCTTACAAGGTTTTTTTTTATAAAAAGCTATCAAGATGAGAATGCAATTGGGTGGCCAATGTTGTTTTTTACCATAAAAACCAAAAAAGGAATTTACGAAAAAATTGTTGTTTAGAAGAATCTCGCCGATATGTTCTTTAATTGTTTATAATTTGTTTAAAAATATGACTTTGAGCTCAATGAAATTAATAACCATTCAATTTAAAGCCTGATATAATTTCTCATTTGCATTTCTTTGATTACATCCAAATTCTCTTCTCTTATTTTAATTACAAATTAATAGTTTTGACCTAAAAATCTCAACACACAGAAAAACTATAACAATTTGCCTTTTAATTGCTTGTTCCTTTTTATAGCACTTTCATTTTCATTAAAATAAATTTTCAGCAATTTGTTTCTTTCTTGTGTCTGCTCATAAACGTTAAACTATTAGAAAGACAATCGTTGTCAATTTAATCATCATCGCTGTCTTATTTCTACCCTCCAGTCATTTTCTTATTGAATTGTATTTATTTCTCTTATTATTTTACTACTGCTGACACTAACTAGTGTCTACTCGAACAACTGGCACTCGGTAAAAACTTCTACTCACTCCTTCCTTCCGTGCTTCCTGCTTTGAGAGAAAGTCTTATAAACAAACTACAACTACAACAACAAGAGAAAAGACAAACAAGTGTAGCAATAACAACAAGTGTTAACATATAAATGACAAGCAAAATGTCAACATCCTTTTTTGTTTTTTGACACAATAATTTTTTTGTAGCTGCTGCTGATGTCACTGCTGTTATTTTCTCTTTTTGATTATTTTAAAAACGAAACAATGTGTTGAACGAACCGAACCATCTTACCAAAAATAAGAAATAAAAAAAATGTGTCTTTAGCCTGCTGTTGCTTGTTTTTTTTATTTAGCAAAAATGGAAAAAGAAGTAAAGTTCCTCACGGTTTGTTTAACAATTTTTAAGAGATGAGTGACTAAATGGCTGGTTGGTTGGCATTAAATTTAAATCTTTGAAGACATTTAAGATATCTACGGATGAAAAAACAACAACAAATTTTTATTTAAACGCTATAAAAATAAATGGTTGTTGTTCTTGTTCTCTCTCGCCTTTTAAATGGTTTATAGTACTATGTTTATAATAATCGTTTAGAATTCATGTAAATTATTTTATTGTTATAACCGGATATAGATTATTGTTGGTAATATAATACTGCCATTACCGTCTAACATTTTAAATTGTAGGGGATGTAAAATTAAATTAATGTAAAAAGAAATGAGGAGTTTCATAACAAAACGATATATATGTAAATAGATACGTTCCTGTTGTTTAAACAAATTATGCTGACGCTAATCCTTTGAGGATCGATTTTTCTATTATCGTAAATGTAATAAAACACAGTATTATTGCATTTTTAAATACTTACCCCCGTTTTCATAAACGATTACTAACTTTAACAAAGTTTATTAATGATAGTTTTCATAGAAAATTTGTTCTTTAAATTTTTATTAAATTTAAAAAATTTGTATGAATACAGGCATTAATATCTCTCATCAAAATTGTGATCGGGGGATTCACAAGGTGTGCTATCAAGTCATATCGTCATAATGTCCTAAATAATGTTTTACAATTGTTAAAAAAAATATTGTTGTGTTTCCAACAAAATTAAAATGTTAAAGCTGTGCACATTGATTCTTCATAAAATGAGTTTTACAACATGAAAATTAATTAAAAAATGTTGAATATAATATGAGGTAACCTTCGAAAGGAAATAATTTTCATTTTCAATTTGTTAAAATTGTTGAGTTAAATTCATTCAATTTATATAAAAAAAGGGTTTGACTATCCAGTGTCACACAAAGAATGCTGACGAAGGCCTAGCGGGCCAGATAATGCATTACATTCTGCTGGTGTCTAATTATAGTAAATTTTTCTGTACATACAATATACTTCAGTGCTGTCCAAAGGAAAGCTAAGGTAAAATGTAACAAGAAGATACAATATAATAGTCTGGTAGTGTATAAAAAAGTAATTTCTGAAAAATTGAAGGAATAGGACTATTACAAAAAAGCTTTATAATACATAACTGAAATTTAGCTCATAGCATAAATTTGAAAAATAAAAAAATAAAAAATTTCTATTTATTAATAATTTTTCATTCTTATGTGGTTCATACACTTGCAATAAAATTGTTCAATGTTACGTATTGTACAAATACATCCCCAATGTGTATGGGATATTCGAAGGTGGCACAATATATTGGCAACAATCAAAAGACTTTTGATTTTTATTGCACAACGAAACAAAAATTATGTGTGTTGGCATCATTGTACAATGCTGTTTATGTTATCCCTATAGGTTATGTTCACCTTTTTATTGAATGAATGAAACCATTGTGCGATTTATTGCATAATGTAGTATAAAATGGAAATAATATTGCGAATATCATATACAATAATATTGCATGTGTATGGGCCGCTTTAACTGCTGCTGGGCTCGAACCGAGGCGTTTTACGGACAGGTTACCCTTACATGCTTCGATTGCAACCACACAATCTCTTCAAAGAGGTTTGCCGTTTAACACTATCGGAATAACATATAGGAATAACATAAACAGCATTGTACAATGTTGCCAACACACATAATTCGCAGCCATCGTCGACTACTGACAGTCAATAGTCAAACATCAACCTTTAAACCAAATCGTATTTAACCCTTGGTACACAGAAAAAATTATTAGTAGTTTTTTTTTATCAATTAAAAAAATTATTTAAAAAGTATTTAAACTTAATTATTGTAATAATTGAATCAATTATTTTTTTTTGTTGAAAGAAAATTAAAAATATAATTTTGATTTAATTAAAATTTTAGTTGTTTTGAAATAAAATTTTTATTAAAATAATAATCAAATATCATAAAATTATTTCGTTTAAAATAAAATAATTTAAACTTGTGGAATTGTTGTTGGAAACTGTCAAAATCAATCAACACATTGTTTGAAACGGCAAAGTTTTTGATCATATTTTTAATTAACATTTAAAAAATTGTTTATTGATAATTATCAAAATAATTTTCGTGGGAATACAATATTTAATTTTAAATGATTTTGTTATTCGTGATTAATTTCCCAATTTTTATTTTTGATAAAAACACTAAAATTTATTATTGATCGGATAAGCTATGCGCATTTCACTGGTTGCTTAGGCCAGATCATCAGGAAACTGCATCCATAAAGATTTTGGAATGAACATGTAGCAAAATATGCCTTAAAAAGGCAAAATATGCGCTATAAACTTTAAAAATGCTGCAGAAATACTCGTTTAACTAAATAATGCACGAAAATGCTGCAAACAGTGAAATATGCAAAATATGCACTAAAAAATCAATGCCAAAATACACAAAAGGCTACAAAACGGATAAATATATCGTTTGTGCCTTCATTTGTCGCACAAGGAAAAACGTGCAATTGAATATTTTTGGTTTCCCTGCATATGACTTTGCAACTTCATGACAAGCTTGTGAATCCCCCAAATATATAGTAATATATTGTAGTCTGTTAGGATTCATATCAATAGACTTAATCAAATTAATAAATAAATACAAAAATCAATAAATGTCAGTTTCAATTTTTTTCTTTTAAATGATTAATCGATAATTGACATTTTTAACTTATTCGATTAAAAGAATAAAATCTTAAAATTAATCGATTAATCGAATAATTCTAAATCCAAAAATTTTGTAAATTAGGAGATTTTTTCAATAATTTAAAAAAATGTTAAGAATTGAGCAAATAAATATTCGTTTTTAAATAAAACTTGCCAATGTAGCTCTAAATTGTTGCTCCAGATTCCGGCACCTCGATTTTAAAAGAGTCAATATAACTTTGGATTTTTTTAAACTTTTCACGGACATTCCATCTCTGCTATGCTTCTGCTAATAATTTCCTCTAGAGAATCGATCGAAGTATCTTGTTTAAAATAGTTATTCATTGGACCACTTGTAGCTCCCTTTGATTTTGTTGCTGGATTTTTATATTATTTTTAAATCAAACTCATTCTAAAGTGAGAAACAAGTTCAATAAATTGAAATTAAGTGGATTAAAAATCGAGCAAATTTTAAAAACGACCCTGTAAAAAAAATTCATAAAAAAAATTCAATTTTATCTACTTCATTCTTTGAGTATCTATTATTTTTGCAAAAACAACACTAAAAACCACGAAAAACTACGGTCATTTTATAAATTATTGAATTAATACGATCGTTCGATATTAATCTGACTTCATTAAGATTTCTGGAACATACCCGATAAATTAATTTAAATCTTTGTGTTAACATACCCTTATCGATTTTTCTTTCCTTAACTCAAATAAATGCAACTTTACAAGATCAAATGAAAATACAATAGAAACTGTATTTAGCAAAATGTAAAATTGCTTGTAAAATCACTTGTACCGCCGTTATTTCTGATATTATTGCATTATTTGTGTGTTTTTGGATTTGTGTTAATTAAGTTGAATCAATCACCCCTATTAAGAAAGTCGACGTCGACACATGTCAACAGCACCTGAACAGTAATTGTATTTTCTAAGTCGTTATTGACAATAATCGATTACTATTTACAGTATATTGATATTTTCTAAGGCGCTTTTAAGTCGACGTGGAGTAGTATCGTCCCTGTTTTAGTCGACAGGAAATGTTGCGACGACTCAAATGAAAGTTAAAGAAATTTTAAATAAAATGTAAAAGAAGTTATTGGCACAAATTTTATTAGTAAAATTATCGCCAAAATTCAGAAAATTTTGCTAAAATAGGGAAAATTCGCGAACATTTTTCATTTATCGAAAAAGCCATAAAATTCACTAAAAGTCCCTAAAAGGAATAACAGCCACATGATAGCAAAGTCCAATATTTATTAAAAATCGTTAAAGCCGTAAAGAATCAGAAAACTTATAGGAAAAAATCGCTTCTATCGCGAACATGGCTAAAATTCGCGAAACCTTTAAATTGATTTGAAATCGCTAGATCGGTAAAAAAAACAAAATGTCGCGAAATAACAAAAAATAGCAAAAATTCGCGAAAATCTTTAATATATCAAACAAGCCATCAAATTGATTAAAACTTCCTTAAACTATAAGAAATGGCAAAAATTAGGTGAAAATTGCTCAATTAACGGAAATTCGCAAACATTTGCTAACAGCGGCAGAATAGAAAAGTTTTGTATTTATTAATAAACGTTAAAGCTATAAAGAATCAGAAAACTTACAGTAAAAATATCTCTTATCAAAAACATGGCAAAAATTCACAAACATTTTCAAAATTGGAAACAAACTCTAAACTTTATTTTAAAAAGCTAAATCGGTTACAAAAATATGTTGGAAAATAGCATAAATAACGTTAAAAAGTGAGTAAAGAACAAAAATAATTGGAGATGGGATTTTTTTTTTAAATTTTTGATAACTAGTCGACGTCGACACAACATTCTTATAAAATACCAAATTAACTTCGAGGAGATGTAGTCGGCGACTTGATGTGACAACAATTTAAAATTAATGTCGACGTCGACGACGACTTACATAATAGGGGTGAATATAAGAAAATTTCGAAAAAAATCGAGTCAGCACATTTTTACATGAGAATAATGCTATGTTTTAATTGTAAGAAGGATTCCCTTTTAAAAATGGTGAGAATCTGTCAATAATTTCATATAGCCCCAACACAAATTTCTTTTCGAAAAAAGTGATGCCGGGCAGGGCACCTGGTCCTAATTCGGGTACGGTGAATTCAGTGGTGCTAATTTTTTTTAAAGTTTTATCTTGTTTTCGAGAAAACAGTAATTTCGAAAATGGAGGAAGATACACAACTATATTCTCGTAACTCAAAAACGGTTTAGTTTTTAAATAATTTTAATCATACAAATATTGCGGCTTAATGAAATTCTTAAACTAGGACCCTGTAACGCGTAGGATGCTCCTAGACGGGTTAAATGTACTACCCACCCCAATTTATTTTTTATCCTCATTATTTGTTTTTAACAAACCTACCCGCTATATCCTTTTCTTAAGGGAGCTCCAATACTCAATTTTCAATACAGGCTAGAAATACGCTATAGAGGGATAAATGTATTACCGACCTTTATAAACTTTTTCTCAAAACAAACTTGCCCTTTATCTCCACCCCTTGATGAGCTCCCATAACAATATGGCGTTTTATATAATTCTTAACTTAAACAGTTTTCGTCTTTTGTGAATAAAATCAAAAGTTGTAAACAGACTTTAATTTTCCAATTTTTATGATTTATCTCTGTTACTTTTAGTCATAAAACCTTTTTTTACAACATTAATCACCTTAAAAATTTCAATTGGAATCGGTCGATTTTGACCGTAGCTCCCACTCTCGAAAATAGCTTTAAATGACAAATATTTCGTTGTCATTAAAAAAGTTAGACTTATGTTGTTCGAACTTAGTGTAAAGCTAGTTGCGCTTTACACCAAAATACAATCCAATATACATATAAATTATTCTTTGTGAAACTACTTAAAATGGTTGGTAGCGTAACGTGACAAGAAGTAGAATTTTCTGTGAAAATGCTCACATATTAATTTATCCAAAATATTCAATTATGTCTTTTTTTTATGGAACTCCTCAAATGTAGATAAGTTGCAACACTATGTTGACAATTATTAAAATATAGTGTAAAAGACCACTGTTGTTTTAAATTCAGGGAGTTTTGTTATCTTTAGTAGTGATAAAAGTAAATGTTATAAAAAAAGAATAATACAGCTTAAGCTATTTATAGGTGAGGTTCCCAGCTTACCCGTGTCCTCTTAATTTTTATGTTTTTTTTTTCAGTTGCAAAAATGGTGGAGTTGTTTTTTAAGAATTTTAAGTAGCATTTGGCGAAGGCGAATTATATAATAATTGATTTAATTATTTCTTAAGCAATTTAATATAAAATTAAAGCAACTACCCAGTTTGCAAAACGGGTCAAATTTGTATTGAAAATGAATCATATTTTCTAAAAAATTTTATTCGTGTGTATTATAGTCGGAACAATTTTTGATGATATAAATGTGGGATCATATGATTTCGCTTTGCATTAATGCTGAGTTTTTGAAAATTCGTCCATTCTAGCAAACAAGCAATTTACAATAAAATGGTCGATATTAATCATATTATGGTTATGTATTTCATCCGTTTTTTAATTTGTTTGTTGAGTGTCAAATTATAATTTTATTTATACCTGATAGGTGTTATGTTCCTAAGGCTGGGTTTTTGAGATCTCAGTTAAACTAGGCTTAGTTAATCTGAATAAAGATTTGTGCCGTCATTACCAAAACTGTATACAAAGTTTTGAAGGAACAGCTTAGATTTGCTTAAAACATTGGTCTTTAATGAAATACGGAATAAAAATAACATTTCGCAGGGAAAATCCGAGGTTTACATTACGTTAAACTAAGTTTAAACTTTAACCACATTTCAAAATCCCGGCCTTTACATTCTGCTTGAATAAAAATAACTTGGTTATCATTAAAAGTTTAAGAAGTCATTGAAATCAGTAGAAAAAGCGAATACTGCTCGTTCTTCTCTGTTTCATTACACACATGAAGACATACCCACTGCAGTTTCTATTTTCCAATTTTTGTTTCATACTCAAATAAATACACAAGTATTTTTATTAGATATTTAACATTTCGAAACTCAATAGCATTCAATAGTATCCGTTTAATTGCATTTTATTGTTATTAAAGTTTTTGATAAATATTTTTCCATTAAAATCGTATGAAACAAATTCTTTCATTTAATTCGAGTTTATTAAAAACGATTGAATTTATAAACTCAATTATAAATATGAATGTGTGGCTTTTGTTTGGTTAATAAAAAAAAAAGAAAAACAAAAATTAAAAATAATAAAACAAATTAATAACAAATTCTAAAACTCGAAAATAGTTGAAATATAACCAAAAAGGCCACAACCACTTTTATAAACCCCATAAACAGAAAAAAAATCATTTAAAAAATAGTGAAAAGAAAATCCTTGTAAAACGAAATAAAAAATTGTATAGAACATTTAAAAATATTTGTATTTATTTTTGGATAACAGTCAAACCACATACTTGAATAAAACAACATTAAATGAAAATTAAGTAGGAAAGTAATTTAGATGGTACGCGAATTTGTTCTGAGTAACACTATGATAATTTTTTTTTTATAAAATTTAGTTTTGTTTTTAATGGAACATAGAATTTCAAAATGCTCTTTTTAACCCTTTTCAATTTAAAATAGATGTTTTTCTATGGCTTTTTTTCAAGATTTCCGGTGCTTTCGCTTTAATTTTCCTTCCAATATTACCCCCGTACTCATAAACGATTATTAAATTTAACAAACTCATTTTCATAGTAAATTTGTTCTTTAAACCTTTATTAAATTTTTAATTTTTTTATGAATTCAGGCTTATCGTACATTTTTTGAAATACCCTCAAAAGTAAAAATCAGGAGCAGCGGCTTCTTATTGATATATCCTAACAATATAGCACTTTATAGTATTATATCCTCCGGGAATGCAGGTGCAGAAGCAAAATTGGCAAAAATTCTTCAAGAATGATGAGTATTTGACAGAGATTCTTATCTGGCGCTACTGGCTCCTGGCACTTCGGTCCTGGTCTTCGTATTGGTGAGGCTACTTCGAGAACCAAGGGGTGGCTGTGATTGTTCATAAAATTGCATGAATGGAGATCTTAAAAAGTCAGCTATAGGGCTGGGCTTCAACAATTATTTGGTATGATCGCGAATCTCCCGTTTTACTGTTGCTAATTAGCAGAAGCTATTGTATTGAGTAGTCCAGCTTCATACAGCTCCAGCTTTTAAGAAAGTTCCAAGTGTATCGTTCATCCGGATCATATGTGAACAAATTCGGAATTTAGCACGTCATACGGAAATCTTATTGATTTCCCGAAAATAACTTTGATGCTATAGTTTTTCACTAGTGATAAGAGCAACTTGGTGTCAGACCGACACGACATTACTTCAAATCCCGATCGGATTTCTGACCCGTTTATGGTGAAAAGTGGAGGGTGTAAGGGTTGCATATTGTCACCTCTTTTATTTCTTGTGGTTATGGGGGATGTTCTCAATGATATTGAAAATAAAAGACAAGAAATACAATGGCAAATCAGCAATCGTTACCTTCACTACCTGGCGTACGCAGACGCTATTCTCACACAAACTTATTGATCTTAGACAAACAACTATAAAGCTTTAGGAACAGCTGCAATACACAGGGCTAAAAATTAATGCAGCCAAAACAAAAACACTAAGTATCGGTGTAACAACAGTTCAAATGACCATCAACAACCAGGCATTTGAGACAAGTGACCAATTCTGCTATCTTAGATGCGAGATATTTGCAAATGGAGGAACCGAACTCGATATAGTCGCTAGAATAAACAAGGCTAGGTCATCATTTGGCTTACTAGCCCCAATCTGGCAAAGTAATTAAATCAGTCAAACCACAAAGCTGAGAATTTTCGAAGCAAATGTTAAATCGGTTCTCCACCTGGAAGGTCACAAGCGACATTACCAGACGGCACCAAACTTCTATTAACCGCTGCCTAAAAAGAATATTACGCATTTTTTGGCCTTGAACAATATCAAATGCCGAGTTGCTAGCAAAGACAAATCAAATACATGTATCAACCACGATACGTAAATGAAAGTGGCAGTGGATAAGACACACCCTCCGTCGAAATGACACCAATGTATCTAAACAAGCTCTTAGATAGAACTCATTTCAACAATATTGTAAAGAAAGCGGCAGGCCACGCACAACCTGGAGACATTCAACGGAATCCGAAATGAACCAACTGGGTATATCTTGGAATGAACTTAGGTATACCGGGTCAGATGGGGAACAGCTGTTGTTGGCGCCTTATGCTCCAGTGGGAGTTAGAGGAATATATATATATATTCGTTTTAGCTCCTTCTTGTTTAAGTATAATTTGTGAGTGATTCTCCACAGCTGGGTCCAAGAAAATTTCTTACATGGTGTAGTATTGAGCAGAATCGAAAGTAACCAACTTCATCCTCAAGGGAATATTGACCCATAATTCTTTTGATTGGTAATTCATACCATAATTTACATTTAATTGCAGCTGCTTTATTAACCTTTAAATATTTTATTTTAAGTCGGATGAGTGGATTTGCTCAAAAAGTGTCATCTATCGGTAGATAAACCTATATTTACTCTGTTTTTTCGTATACTTAATAAGAGCCTGTGTAGGGTCACTAATGATTTTCATTTCTCTTTTACACACTAACAGCGTAAAGTGCAACTATCCTTTAAACATTTTTGCCAAAATTGTGTGAAATACTTAATATAAAATAGTCAAATATATAAAGCAAAGAAATACCACAAGTGTGCAGGTATGAACAACCTTTAACAAATTTGGAACATATTTAATTTGGTTTTGACACTTTTACGAAATATATTTAAAATACTTAAACAAAAAAGCAAATGCCCATCCTTATGACAACAATTAAAATTTACCACTGTAACAGTCTCCCCGGGTGCATCTTGAGGAGCTCAATACCTCTTCTTGTCAAATCCACTGGGGAAAACAGGTGTATACAACCTAGGATGCGGCTAGTATCCAAATGATAGGGTTCATTGGGATCTAGGATTTCAATGAATTCAAAGAGTTCCCATAGTACATACTTTGTTTTCTGTTACCACGGAAGTGAGTGCCCCGCCGATACTCTGATATCGGGATGACTATTACGTGAGGACACTTATTAGGAGAAAGTGCATTTTCACTCGGTTAATTTTTTTGACGGAAGCTGCGTTTGAAGTTAAATGATTAGATGAAGAAGATAAGGAGAAGTTGGAAACGAAAATAAGTTTGGAAGTGTTGAAAAATGAGGTTAAAGTTGGGAATGATGTTAATGGTGGAAATAAGTAAGGAGCGAATTTTTAATTATGCTTGATGTAGTTGTGATGTGAATGTTGTATGACGACCTACTCCAGAGGCGAAATATGTGTGAGCGATCTGAGGGATTTAAATGATCGGACAATGAATGTTGTAGGAGCAGAATTAGACGTTTGACTAATAATGTATGAAATTATGAGATAATGCATGTTGTATTAGGAATTTCCCAAATCAGAATCAGACGTATGTTAATAAGTTGTGAATAGTGGTTTAATATGATTTTTAACTGTTCTCTGATGACGTTGCTTTTGTCAGGATTATGTGCTCGTGTGAAAGAGGTACTTTCTTTATGGTGTGGAATTTTTTTCCTTGGGAATTTAACCTTTTGGTGTAAAATTTGGGAGAAAGTACAAAAATTACCCCTTAAAATCAGAGTTAGAGGGTTGATATTTTCTTAGAAAAGAATCGCCATACAATTCTACTGAAGATATCTGAAATATTTTTTTAGCTCAGAAGTGCATTGAGTATATTTTTTTTGACTTATTCCAAACGCCTTTTCAAAAAATTCAAACACTTCAAGGGGCGAACTTTCGTATTCACCGTGTATAAATCTATTTGGTGTCAATTGTTCATGTTTGTGTCTTCTCTACACGTAGAGAAAAAACATGTTTAAATATAGTTTCCTCCGACCAAACTATTTTTAAAGAAAATTTTAAACTTATTATAGTTAATATAACCGTATAATTGTCAGCGACAACCATATTATGGTTAAATTAGTCCTCCATCAAGAAGCCACAACCATATTGTGGGTGCCTCTAAAAATTTTATGGTTAAATGTAACCATAATTTGTTTTTAAATTAACAATAGTATTTTCCACATTTTCAAGAGCAAAATACTATGGTTGAAAACCAGCCATGCTATTATAAGTGCTTTACAAATTTTGGTTATTTTTGATCATAACATGTTTGGAGTCAAAAATAATTTGGTTGGGGCTTCTTGGTGGAGGCCTATTTAACCATAATATGGTTACCGCTGACAATAATATGGTTACATTAAACATAATTTGTATGTTTTAAATTTTTTTATAAACAGTTTGTTTGGAGGTGAACATATTAAAACATGTTTTTTCTCTACGTGTAGAAATGCAATTCACACTCAAAAACCTAACTGCGACTCTTTATTTCTGGTGGAAAAAACTTCAAACTGCTCTCCTGGTAACAAACAGACTTATGTCCACTGACATAAATGGTGGATAATCTTAGGAAGACTTTTTTTTCAAACAAAACGGTTAAAAAAGATCACATTCAAATCACTCCCATACTGTGTTGACCATCCCTGGCATGTGGTTCCTGTTAACATTTTGTGTAAATACCAGTACAAGTGGTATGTTCGCATAAGCGTTTCTTGGGCACTTTCTCTATACGTGCAAATATGTGCCTTAAGACCATCTAAATGAACGACAAAATACACACACAGTTTAGCCATTCCCATACACAGTGAATAGTGTTAACATTTTGTTGTTTATATTTGTGTAAATCAATGGTTGATTGTTTACGATGGAACAGCAAAAACAGCACAACAGCAGTAACCACAACAACTTGGACACAAATGTATCTAAAACAAAAAATCTATAGAAAAACTGCATGCACTCAAATCCACACTCACGCAGAAAAACCCCCCAAAAAACAAACATGCCCCCAGTTCAGGCGAATCCATACAGACCACTGCAACCAGGCCACAGAAAACAAATAGTCCTGTGAAATGTACGACCAGTGCACAAATAAATGCAAAACCAACAAGCAAATAAACAAACAAACATGGAATAAAATTCTAAAGGATTAAAATAATCATGCCTAAGTTAAGACCGAATAGACAAAAACAAACATGCTGGAGAATTCCATGAAACTGGAGACACCAGTAGAAAGTAAAATGAGAAGAAAAACTACAAATGTATTAAGTAAAATTGTGAAATATTATTATGAAAGAATTAAATTAAAATACTGAAAAGAAGCGGAAAATTATAAAACAAAAAACAAATTTAACAGCGCTTAAGGATAAACTAAGGAGAGGAAACATGTAATTTTCTAGAGTTGAGTTATAAAAAAATTACAAACTATGAAATATATGTGTGTGTGTATGTGTATGTGTATATGAAAAATGGAAAAATTAAATTCATACTCATGTTTTTTATGTGTATTCGGAGGAAAAAAATTGGCACAAAACAGATTCAAAGGAAACAAGAAATGAATAAAATCTGCAAACAGCAATGACATCGCGGCAATACACACTTAAATATACAACTGCAGGACATAGTGTTTTGTGAGTAGAAAGCAGAAAAAAAGAAGGAACAGGGGAACAAGGATTTAACTAAAATATAGAGACACAAGTGAATAAGTTGTTTCATTTGTTTTTTTTTTTCACCGAAACAAATATCGGTACTTAATAAAAAAATTTTTAACTTCAGTGTCCTCTTCTTTACACAGCAGCCGCTATGAAAAGACAACTGACAATTTGACTCCGACGCCTGTCATTCAGACAGACAGATAACTAAACTAAGTGTAGAACTGTGTTACACTAACAAGAGATCTGAGAGCTAAACTAAAAGAAATCTCTCTACCATCATCAATTTCTGTCCATGATTTTTCTTTTCTCACCAACAATGACGTAACGGGAGAAGAAGAAAAAAGAAAAAGCGAGTGAATTGTGCTGCGAAAAAATAAAGATGATTTCAACAGCAGGCAGGTTTCAGAGCTTTAGGATTAAAACGAAAAACTCATTAAAATTTTGTTACAAAAATGCATTTAAATACTCGTTTGTTCATACACGTCAACAAACCAAAATAAATGGAGAGCAAACTAGCGAGTGCACAATGGGGGAAAAGTAGGAAAAATGTAACATAAGAAAAATTCCATGGAAAACTTTGAAACATATTTCAGTTAATTTGATAGAAGTTTCTAAATTAATGAATTATGAAAATAAGGCTAACTGTGCACAGTGGTGACTTAGAAAAAACCGGGACAAATAAATTTACAGTTTCTAAATTAATATTTTAAGTGTGATCACTTTGGGTATACGAAAAAAAAATTAAAACTATGTCAATCCTTATATTGACTCAAATTTCAAAGATTTTACTGTATTTTAAATCTTTTAATCGAGATTGCAAGAAATACAACTAATTTATTTCTTATACCCTTCATAATGTTTGACTAAATTCCTAATTAAGTATATCCTCAACCACTAGCGGTGTATAAAAGTATACTAAGTGTGTCGTTTTCTCGTCATAAGAATAACTCCAGAGGATGATATTTCCCCGATTAGGTGGATATTTGGACCTCGGGAATATGGTACGTATATTGTAGCTTGTTCCTGGTCAAGCCACGAGATCTTCTGCAGTACAAATTGAAATTGGTTTCGTCAATCCAAACTATTTGTTTTCCACTTTGAATGACATTATTCAAATATTAAAAATAATTTTAAATTTTGATATTTAGTTAGGCTTGATTTTATCAAATTTAATCTTCCCCAGTAAAACTTCGCCTAAAAAAAATTTTTTTTTAATTAAATTAAAAATATTACGATACAAAATCTCAATGTTAATATTTTTTTATTTCAATTTCAATTTATATTTACTGAATATTAATTTGTACTTTCACAAGTTCAATTTGTGTTTTCTCAATATCAAATTTCGATTTCTTACCCAGGAAAAACTTCGCCTACTTTTTCAAAATGAATAGCTTCTTTCACTCATTATCTATTAGCTTTCTTCTATAACTACTTTGTACTGGATGTATTAAAGTAAAAATATAATGACTTACTTTTGAATGCGTTAATTTTGGGACATCCCTTTTAAAATTCATTGGTTCTTTTAGTAGAATTGTAAAAGTAGTGCCGTTATGTTCTTCTGATTACTAAACACATTATTTTGTAGGCGAAGTTTTTACTGGGTATTATCAGTTTGTATTTTCTCAATATCAATTTCGATTTCTTACTACCAATTTGTATTTTCCCAACATCAATCTGGATTTCTTAATATCAATTTGTATTTTCTCAACATCAACTCGTTTTTCTAAATATTAATTATGATTTTCTTAATTTCAACTTAAAAAGGTGTAGTTTGTGCTACGCCCGCTTATCAAATTTATTTTATGCCACTCCCACTGCTCAATTACCGACCACATGTTGTCGTATATTGTCTTTTGATTACCAAGTTACTTGTACAGAATTCGTAAATTTTGGCTCTTGACGTTCTCCAGATATACATAAATCTATGATCTCTTTGAATGGAAGGTGCTACCACAACTTTTCCATTCCCGATAGACTCACAATTGGTGTGTGTTATGTTTTCTTTCACATCGAATAATACATTGCGTTGATTTGTTTTTTTAAATCAAACTACTGCGTAACAACGAGTTGTTTGAAACCAACTACTGTTTAAAATTGATTCGGTTTTTCATTGTGTATCATTCGAACTGATTTAAAAAAAAAAACAGTATTTGACACAGCAATAACTTGGTGTGGAAAACTGTGAAAAAGAAACAAATGCATTCGTGCAGGGCTTTAATACGCACACTGCTTAAATTCCGGCAATATGTTGTCGGATGTTGTGTATTGATAACCAAGATGCTTTTACCGAATTTGAAAATCTTGGGTATTGCCATTCTCCATGTATACAGAAATCAATATTGTCTTTCTACGGGAGGCCGCACCCACTTCTTTAATTCCGCCCATTTTTCTAAGAGAGGCTGTGTATTGATGACCCAGCTATGTGTAATAAATTCTGACAATTTCTTTTTACCGTTTTTTAGAAATAAATTAATGTTGTTTGTTTCACGCCCATTTATCCAATCCCGCCAAATTTTGTAGGGTGTTATGTGTTGATAACCAAGATATTTGTACTCAATTTTGAAGCTTTAGCTCCTGCCGTTCTTCAGATATGGAGAATTCAATATTGTCGCTACATGAAGGTGCCACGCCCACTTTAAACTTAAATGCTCCTTCCACACCATCTGTAATATACTGTTAAAGTTTCATAAATATCAGTTCAGCGGTTTAGACGGCTGTAAGGTACAAACAAACAAATAAACATGCATACATTAATTTGAAGAAAGATAGAATTATAGATAACACTGTACGATAAATTTCAACTTTTGATCTCACCCATGATTAAACTGACCAGATTCTAAAAATATGGCTTGAAAAATATACGTATCTCTCCGTTTTGCTAGATCAATTCATTAAGCAATTTCATAAAGTATTATTTTTATTATAGAGCAATAATATATAAAATTATATTAAAATTGTGAAAATGTGATCAAAATCTTTGAATACGTGGACCGATTTTGCTTATAAAGCAAAAAATCTGGCATCTCGATAAACTGGTGTGGGTGAATCGAAACATCCCCAAGTGACAGACAGCTGGATTCACACAAAAATTTAATTGCGCGTAAAAACGCGAAGCGAATTGATCTAGAAAAACTTTTAAAGCTTTATTTTTAGAATCTGGTCAGTTTGATCATGGGTTAAAAGTCGTGTCGTACAGTGTAATAGATATAGATTAAACAATCTGAAAAAAATGTTATTATTTTTTATTCTATTCATGTTGAACAGCTATAATTGTAAAACATTGGCATAATATACACTAGCTAATATTGTTTGCCATCGTTGGTTTTGACTTTTCGCATCTTTCTGGCAATATATGCGCTTTGCGCTTAAACAATTGCCCATTTGTTGCGACCAAGAAAGAATCAAACCAATATGGGATACCCTGTTTGAAGTGAGTGTGTTTTGCATCAATTGAAATAAAAAGTTGTTGGAGATCGCAAATTCAATGCTGCTTGAAAATGTTTTGAATTTGCTCCTTGAATGTCTCTCAACGATATTGCAGTTTACTTAACTTTGCGCTTCGGTAAGCAATTCCAAATTCCATGTATTCTTTATTGTATACCATATTTTATTAAATGCCGCATTACCAATGTGGAGAATATACCCGATCTGTTGGAAATCCAACTTTTCTTATTAAATACACCCAATAGTACTGGCTAACAAGCCGCGTAATGCGATGGTTAGTTAACAAGTGTATTTTCTCTTCAAAATAACCACACTGTGCAACATGTCTTCTCACCGACAACATTACCAAATAAAAAAACCCAGTTACATCATTCATTACTCTTACCATTACTCCCACCATTAAACATTCAACGAATTAAACAAGTGATGATGGTCTTCACCACATCACGCTTTTAAATACTTCTTTTGTAGTGTGCAACATTCATTATTCTCTCCAACTAGTTGTTCTCCTTAAATTCTTTTTCCTTTACTTCGTCACTGAGTTGCGGTTTAAAATGAAAATCATAATAAAAAATGCCTTAAGCTGCAGTACAATTGTATTCAGTGTACTATTTAACAACTATTCACCCGTAAGTAACCAAGAGTATGGCTGCTCAAGTGATGAGTTTGGGCTTAAGTTCTTGTTTTCTGTTCAACACATTTTCAGATTTTTTGTATTTCATTTCATCATAAGATACCAGAAAAAACGAAGGATTTTTAATTAATTCATAAAAAGAAAGAAGAGCAAGAAAAAAATGTCACGCGAAAATACAATTGTGTTAACCCCTTCGCACCTATTGGGACAGCTGATCCCACTGAATATTCCCAGAGTCATAGTGTTAAAGTTTTTCACATTAAATGATTCAAAACTGTCCCATTTAGTTACTTAGACGTTTAAGTACAAATATAAAACAAAGTCTTGGTTATTATCATAACACGTGTTGTTTGCAGGAGGAGGAGGATCAGTTATCTAAAATGTATGAACTACACTGATAGAAAAATTCATCATTATATTGATGATGCCCTTACATCAGAATTGTGACATCAATGTTACTACGAATGGCATCAATGATGCAAAAAGTAACATCAATCCAATCACTAACGTCTTCGTACAATTTTGTAATTTTTTACGTGTCATCTATTTTATGACTAAAGTGACATCAATACGATGCTACATTTTGTATATTATTATCATTATTTTCATGACTACAATGTATTATAAGAAGCAAAAATTCCCATATTCTATTTTTTTAAATTATTTAGTTAAATACATCAAATGTTTAAAGTAGAATGATTACGAAAACCATATGGGCATAGCGGCACCATGCTGTCTTAATTTTGAGAGTTCTTCTGTAAACAAAGGTCGTAATTCAACAAACGTGAAACAAACATATGTAAGGGGTACATAAAAAAATAATCTCTCACTTTGACTTAAGTCAATTCCAATTACTATGATTTAATGACTAACTGTCATTAAATTGATGCTAATGTGTCCTCTCTCCAATGTTACTTCGTCATCGCACTGAGGACATGTTCGTCATTGCTGTGATGCCGATGTGTCATTCCATTGATGACATAATTTCATTTTGACCCTGATGACACTTTGGCCAAGTGATGTTAAGGTTGACATCACAATGATGAAAAGTGTCATGGGGTATAAAACGAAGACACTTGTCAAGTACTGATGACTTGTCAAGCATTATGACGACTTTTCTATCAGTGTAGACCGTAAATCACAGAAATTGCGGAATAAATATTTTATAGATTGGTGATGTCAGCTGTAAATTCGTGAATCATATATATGAATTTGCATCGCTAAAATAAACCAATTTCTTGATTTTATATACCCTGTTTTTTATATGTTTACGACTAATGGGACTTATATGTCCTATGCCAAACTCCTGATGGGACATATATGTCCCACCCCAAGTCTCTTCCCTGGGTATGGGCACAAAAAAAAAAGATAAATATTACTTTAAAAATAGCACATTATAAAAGCTTGAAACTAACAATCGTCTTCCGTACCGCAAGGGTTAATACAACTATTTACAGAGGGGTTTTTTTTAAAGATTAATAATAAAAGTTTCTTAGCTCAAAGTTACAGATTATAAATATCTATCTAAACACGGATTAAGGCTTAAACGGATTCAAGGAAAACTCTTAATTAAAAACATGACTGTTGTATTAATGACTTGAAAACTTTTGTAGCTTCGCAAGCTTATTTACTTGCAAATCAGCTTGAATTATAAAGATCTGGGCAAATTTTAATTGAAAGAAAGCGTACTTTAACAAATGTAATTGTTGGAATAAAACAAACTGCCTGTCAGGTATTGAATAAATTAATTATATTTATTCAAGGATTACTGCGTTCATCAGAAAGCTTAAGTTTTTTCATTACTTTGCAGCCAACAAAATCCATCCAAAATTTAGGTAATGACTTGCGTTTTGTTGATTTTAAAGATATCAGTTGATTAGTGGCACAGGACTACCTACGATTTCAAAAAATGTCTCAAGAAATGATCGAATATGGAAAAAAACGCATGATCTTACAGGCCAATTTACGTCACTCTCAAAAGAATAAACGATTCTTCTAAATCGCCACAGCAAAAGTTCTATGTGCCATTCGTAATTTGACTTAAATCTATTTATGTCCAATCAAAACTAACGGTCTCTTTATCACAGATCTTGTTTTCTTTACAGATGATCATGCAAAGATTGCTAGCGAAGCAGTAGACGATAATAATAATTATGAAAGTCGACTAAAAAAGGTCAAAATTCTAAATTTTATTTATTAAAAATATCGCCACACCTGTCCAAATAAAGGCACAATAAACTGATCGTTTTTTTGCTTTACATGAAAATGTTTCATTTGTGGGCATTCAAATATATAGAAAATATTTTTCCCCCACATTTAAATGTAAATTAAACACCACAAGTTTATTGAAAATTTTTCAAACTCTATACTGTAGTGTCGCTGTCACAAACCAGTACTGAAGAGCTGTGTAGACGACTAATTAACGTAAGTGTGTGAAAGTGTAGATGCAAAAAACAAATGCTTTGCTTTGAAAGTTCCGGTATAAAAAAAACACTCTCAAAAATGATCAAGGAACGCAAAATACACAAAGTTCAGTTGGGGAAATGTGTGTACGAAATATTTTGTATGTTTATCACTTTGATAATAAGCAATAACAATTCTTTGCAAAAACAATTCTTGGTATGCAGGTTCGTTGAGAGTTGAGGTTTTTTACTGGAGTCGGAGTCGAAGTACCCAAAAAACTCGCCACTCCGACCTTAAAGTTTTTCGGCACAAAACATTTTCTAATATTTTCCAAAATAAAAAAAAAATAAAGAGGATCTGCTTTTTTGAAGTCAGAAAATAAGGACCAGTTTACTTTACATATCGCTCTGGTTCCTCTTTGTTACTCAAAATGTTTAAATAATACCTTCTTGCAAGAAATCGATGCACAGTGATCATATCTACCCACTGTAAAAAAAAAAATACAGTTGTATCGAGCGTTGCCACGACCAAAAAATTTGTAAACAAAATCAAAACAAAAATAACCAAAAGCTAAAAAAAGTAACCAAAATTAAATTGCCGCAGGGCCGATTTAATATGATACCGGTGGTCTGGAAAGAACAATAAGCTATATAATATTTCGTATTATACGGCCATACTTTGTGTGACATACTTGCTATAAGACTATCATTCCAAGTATGCCATACATCATTACACACATTGAGTGAAATTTATATACTTTATGATGGCGCGTGAATTAGCTGCTTTAATACTTCAATTGTTCCTTCCGGCTCAACTGTTTGTAATTTTTCTGAACGTTTTTCATAACCTCTTAGCTTCAAATTTCTGTTTTGGTATATTTTACTGTTTGTTATCCTTATTTCTGACAGTGTTGGATATATCTCAATAAAACGTTTTAAAAATGCGCGCTCTAACCAAGCCATCGTTAACATTTGCCTGCAAAAATTCGAATGAAATTTGTACCGAAATGCTATAACACGTTGTGACTTGTATATTATTTTTTGTGGCTTAATGGCACGTTTGTAGCTCTTTTTGGTTTAAATAAAATTCACTTTATTTCCTATTTTGGTTTCTTTAGTTAGGTTTCTCTTTTATTTGATTTAAGTTGAGAAGTTATTTTAAATTCTTAATTTTTAACTTTTTTTATTTTATTTCTTGTGCCGATGTCTGGTTGGTTCGGTTTTATCAAAAAACAGTGATCAAAGGGAATTCATTTTGTAGGTGACGTTAATAGCACAGCTGAGCCACAGACTTAATGATGGGTTGCCAGATGGCACCATTAAATCCCGAAGGAGCGACAGTCGCTGCCCACACGGGCAAACAAAATAATTGTTTACACCAGCCAGACGTCAACAACACGAGTATAATGGTATGATGTCATACCATTCTCGCATAAGTACCAATCTTTATATGGTTAAGGTGACAGTTTGTTACAGCTTTAGAAGCTAGAAAAAACATTTTTAAGTAGATAAAAACAGTATTGGTGTTGGATGCACCAACCGATACCATACACAATTTTTAAGGTTTACTAAATCGGAGCGGATAAGCTAATACTAAAACAAAAAATTGGTTATTTTTGTGATGAAAAAATGTAAACAAAATGGAAAAAAGTACGCAAGTACACATTGAAAAAAAAAACCAATTTTGGTTAAAAGTAACCATAACAGCAACGCTGATAACAAATTTATTTTTTGCGCCCGCAACATACGACAGACATGTTGGCAAATCAAATTTTCGAAGACTGGACGAGGGAATTTGTAAATACAAGGAGTACAGACAAAAATGATTTCTTGTATTAAAACACAGAAAGGAAAACACTCGGGATAAATCAAGTTTTTTTGATAACTTAAAGTACGAGTCGTACTCAAAAATTGAAATACGAATAACACTTAAACGTCCTCAAAACAATCCTAAATGGGATTTCTTTCGAAAATCAATACTGGAATCTTGAAATAAGTATAAAATTCTAAAATCAAGTTAAAAAAGATCAACTGATTAAACAACAGAACAAGAAGAAAACATATATAATTTTCTTGTTTAACCCTCCGGTTTGCGCATGTTTTTTTATACACATTGAAAAAGGTCTGGCCAGTCTCATGTGTGCCACAAAGGGTTAAAAAGTAAATTTGAACTCTTGCTTCTTATTTAGTTTATATTTTTGGTTAAATATGTACACAAGATTTTTAAAGTAAAGTATAAAACGGGAAAGTAAATCAACCATAATAACTTCATCTTTCTTATTTCTTTTTTGTTTTTTTCAAGCATAAATTCGGAATAAAATCAACTTTATAATACTTGAATCAAGCGCATTTTGAGATTGATTCAATCTTAGTCTTACTCAAATCAATCTCATTTATGCAGGCATTTTGTGTTAATGTTAAAAAGCTTTATTTAAGGAGCTGAACTTGGCATTCGTAATTGGCATTGATAAGTTTTATATACTTTTTTTGTATCATTCTTCACGAATAAAGAAACAAATTCTGTACACCCGGGAATAGAAAAAAATAGGAGAAACCCTATTAACGTCTTAAGAACATCCCATATTGATCTAAAAACTTGGTAAACCAATGCGAAAAAAGGTCCCGTATGAGAACACAGAATACCAAAACACAGCTTTTAATTTTAATACGCAATATTTTTATTATTAAATTAATCTCTTACTTAAAAGCCAAAGCTAACTACTGCAAATTCAGGTTGTCTCATCTGCTAAAAGCACACAGAGAACTTCACTCCAGGTTAATGGCACAAATTTGGTACACAATCCGAATTCTTTAAAATCTCTATTCTCATGCTATTTCGTGACCTCCGACGGCTCCTAGGCTATAACAACTTGGGAGTTTATTTTTCCAGAGTTTAACTGTTGCATTGTAGTAATACATGCCAACATGTTCTTAAATGCAACCATAAAAATTTTGTCAATGCATTTTGTTCCTTAATGCATCTTTGTAGTAGTCACTGTGCCGAGAAAAGCAAATTAAGCAGATTTAGATGCAAACCATGTTAATATACAATACAACGATGGTAAAAATGTCAGTACAGAATTAGAGTTTCTACGCGGGAAAGAATTCACGATAATCCCGGGACGTTATTTTAAATTATTCTCGGGAAATTGTTTCCGGGAATTTTCGGGAATTTCAAATTAAATTTTTTGAAATCTTAATTTGTTTGCATCGTTAAAATCAAAAACGAGCAATAAAAATTTAATCTTTACTAAAAACTACCTACAAAATAGTTCGATTTTTCCTACTCCAATAAAAATTTTTAATTGCTGATAAAATGTCTAAAAAGCTGCTTGAAGTATAAAATGAAAATATACACGATACACCATCGCCAATAACAGAACCATCAAAAAATTCTAAAAAAATAAATACATAAAAAAAAGAATTTGATTATTAAGTCACGGGTAACAGGCCAACAAATTTATAATCTTTGTATCATGCGCTTCTTATTATAAAACCAACGTCTGTAGAGAACGAGAGCACTTTTTCGGTAGCAGGTTATATAAATATCAACAAGGATTAGAAATAGAATCTCTGATGAGCTTTTAAATGCTTTAATAATGGTTTTGTTTTGGTTTTCTGTGGAATTATTTAAGCTAATTTTTTTTACACTGTTGTATATCGATGCCTTACTTTCTCAACCTTGTATCTTAAAAAAATACAATTTTTCAGGAGAGAAAAAAAAGTTTCTTTTATACTTCGGTGTTTGGGTTAAAGTTAAAATGGAATTATTAAAGAATTGATTACATCAATGTATATTGTATTGAGGTAATAAGTTGTTGCAGTATTAGAACACAAAAATAGCAGTTGTTTGATATGAAAAAGTCAAAACCGTACTTTTTAGTTACGAGGTTGAGGAAGTAAGGCATCGATATGGTTATATTCTTTTAAAAATGTAAAAATTTTGTCTTTAACTCATTTAATGAAATCATTATTTTATTCAAAAAATCCCGGGATTCCCGGGTATAAGATTTTTTTTGTTCGGTTTCCCGGGAATAGAAAAAGACCGGGAAATTAGAAACCCTATATAGAATACATAAGCACGGAGTCAATGCTGTATTTACACATTGTGAACAAACGTTTAGGAAAACAGCCAAAATTTTAAGTCGTAGACAAGCTGAAGATTGTATTCATATTCCACTAGGGTGTAATGTAGAGCTGTGTAAACCGATGCCATTAGTAGGAAATCCCATTATAGGATAAAGAGAAAAATATTTCGTGATTAAATCAGAATGGATTTCTCACTTCTGACTACTTAAAATCATAGACTTGAACAGAAAGAGAGAGAAAAAAACCTAACTCAGTTCTCGAGAAAAAGCCAACCCTTTGATTGTGTTAGTAAAGGCTAGTTAGCACTATTATACTTCCCTGCAAAAATTTTCCATCACCGAATCATGCAAGTGGATATCGCGTACCGCGATTCGCGTGGTTGACACATGCGAACGTTTTCTCGATTCGCCAGAGGATCACATTTAGCTTCCACGCGATGCATAGCAGCGATGCATCGCAGCGATGTTAGACAACTTGCCGGCGATTCGCGGGCGATGATTCGGCGATGGAAATTGTTATATTATTTATATGAATTTCAATAAAACATCTTTCACAAATCACTTGCTCAACTGGAATGACAATTTTGCTAATTGCCCTTGAAACCAAATATTTATTTTCCCGTTACCTTAACAAAACAGCAAGAAAAAAAATTCTTTCGTAGTTGTAAGGCGTAGGCGATGGTTAGCGATTCGTATTCCCTGAATGGGATCGCGTAATCATCGTCAAACAAGCAATCGCTAAAAAATTTCAAAAATTTTTGAAGGGAAATGACAAGTATTATGAAAAAAAGTTTGACATCCAATACAACTTCATCGTTTTTTTTTTAAATTTCTAAACAATAATGCCCGAATTCATAAAAATATTTTCAATTTAAAAAAGGTTTACAAAGCAAATTTACTATGAAAATTTCCCTAAAACAACGTTTGTTTATGATCGTTTATGAATACGGGGGTAAGATTAATTTCATGTGTGAGTGTTTATACTTTGTGTGATGGTGTGAACACAAACTGTTATGTTAAACTAGACTTTTTAGCTGTCGCAACAAAACTCATTAGATTTCTATCGCACAAAGTATTATGGAATACGTAAGACATGTGAGATAGTTTAAACTATCCTTAAGAAATATTGTTCTTTGGTTATTTCTGTAACTTCACACGTACTTAATTTTTTGGAAACACATTTTTTACATCTTTTTCTCTCTTTATGTTCAAGTAGTCTTTTATGACAATAAGTTGCTTGCCCTACTTTCATTTAAACTAAAATAAATTCTTAAAACATTTTCCATAGCTGTGCGTACCCAATTATGTTAAATATTTTTGTGATTTTGGTTTTTAGGAAATTTGCTAAAGCATGAATACAATTTCTTTTACAGCACAAACCATTTCCTTAATTAAATTCATAAGAAAAATTTATAAGAAAAACAAAAGTATTTTTTGTTAAAATATTTGCTTTTTAAAAGCTTTTACTTTTAAGGATTGAAAAAAGACATAACAGTTATTTAGTATCGATAGACCTGAAAAAGAAAATAATTAAAATCATTCATTTGTAAATATTTCTGTAACGTATTTTTAACTTTTCATCACTTTAAGCATCATTTTTAAAAATACGTTATACAATAATTGTATTGACTGTGAAAATTAAATCAACACAGAACCTTCTTTCCGCGCTATCATCTACTTGAACAAGCAAAACAGGAAAAAGGATATTTGAAAAATTTGTGGCCAAAAACCAAACAAGAATCGGTAGGAACAAAAAAAAAAAAAAAAAAAGTAATAAACATTTACTTAAACTTGGAAATATTTCAATTAATTTTGCATAACAATTTCATTTTATTGCTGCCCAACATGGACGCCACCCTCTTGCGGCTGCCGCAGCCTGCAATGATGTTGCCGTGAATCAAAATTAAATAAATTTTATTTCATATCAAAAGGATTGAAGAGTTTTTTTTTTGGAAAGAGAGGGAAGGGGTGTTTTTTTTTTTTACAAACAACTGTCTTTGCCAAAAAAAGAGCGTTGAACAGCTGAAAGGCAAGAAATATTGAAATCTTGAAAAGTTGGAGCCATCTTCACCAGTTTCCCGCAACCACTAAAACTTAAAAGATTTTTTTTATTTAATTTTATGGTGATTGAAATTTACCATTTGCGTTTTAAAGTTTGCTTGGATGTGTCAATTGAAAGTTTGTAATTCGAGCAGTTTTTGTTTGTTTTTTTTTTTTTTTTTTTTTGTTGGTTGGCGATTTTGGCTAAGCAGAAGGCAAATTTTGTGATTTTTTTGTTTACCTGTCTATTTGTTTATTCATGAGTTTGATTTTCTTCAGTTATTCATCAAATGTTAAATTTTTTAACCATGAAAATTTCGTAAATTATTTTACTGGATGGTTGTTTGCAGAATTTTTTGTCAGTTTGATTCTTGACTGTTGGAAATAATCATCATTTCTCTACATTCTTAAGCCTTTGGACTTTTGTAGTAGAAAAGTTGTCGGCTTGTTGTTGTTGACTTTGGCTACATGGCTAAAAATCCTTTATCTTTCAATGTAAATATACGAAATTCAGTCAAGTATTTTTATGCCAAAAACTTTTGTTTTATTCATTCTCATTATACATATTTGATGTTGATGGTTGGTTGTGGTGTTGATGGCGAATGCTTTGCATAAATTTATCATAATTTTCTTTAGATCTTTTATTTTGTTTTTGTTATTGAATGATTTTCGCTTAAAGGGAACATTTATTTGCTATTTATTCCAGATTCGAAATTATCTTTGTCGTGGTTTTAAGCGCACGCCTTCTTTTAATAAAGATTTTTAATAAGTTTTAAAATACACAAATTTGTTAATCCACTAGGCTAGAAATTTACACTTTTTTTGTAGACAAGCTGGGCACTTGGCGTTTTATTCTAATTCGTGTACGCTGAAACCAGTGGTGTTAGCCGTTTTTTTAAGGTTAGCTCTGGTTGTCGAGATATACCGTTATTTCGAAAATGGAGGAGGTTGCACAACAAATGTTCGCGTAATTGGAAAATGCAGCTTTACTTTACTTTTTTAGCAGATTTATAAAAAAAAACGAAGCTGCAATCAAGGCAAGCCATAAATTATTAAAATCTGTTAGCAACTTTGATTTTATTCACAAAAGTCGAAAAATGTTAATTAATTAACAAATTTCATAAAACGCAATATTTGTGTGGGAACCCCCCTAAGCGGTGGAGATATATGGCAAGTTTGTTTAAAGAAAATGTTGAGAACAAAAAACTAATGGAGGTCAGCCATGCATTTTATCCTTGGCACTTATAAGGCTTTTCTTCAATATATTTCAAGTCTGCATTGAACATTTTATATGGGAGCCACCTTAAGGAATGGAGATAGCGGGTATATATGTTAGAAATAAATGATTAAGATGAAAAACAAAGTGCGTATGGTCATACATTTACCCATCTAGGGCATCCTAAGCGCTGCAGGGGCCAAATTTAAGAATTTCATTAAACTGCCATATTTGTATGGATTTCGGCTTTTTTTTAACGTTTTCAATAAGCTAATGGGGGTTTGAAATACGCGAGCATATGTTGTGCAACCTGCTCCATTTTCGAAATAACGGTATGTCTCGAAAAAAACGGCTTGTACCGCTGGTTTCAGCGTACACGAATTAGGTTAAAACGTCAGGTGCCCAGCTTGTCTATTTTTTCAACTAGCACAGAGTTCTTAATAGCTTGTTTCTAGAGATAAGGTAGTGTAGCATGGCTCCGCGAAATAATTTCCAGGTGCAATATGTCGCAGCACAATAACTCTTAATGAAATAAATTTCCAAAATAAAAAATGAAGAAAGTCCTAAACTGGAAAAAAGAAATAAATCCCAAAAAAATTAAATAATTTCCAAGTAAAAAATTAAACAAATCCCAACTTTTTGGGATATTTCATAATGAAATAACTCCCAAATACAGTCCATCGAAAAGGAATGAAATAAAGCCCAAAAAATTATAGCACTCAAAGCCAAAATGAATAAAATATCCAAAAATGATGAAAGGTTAGAAAAAGTAGTGAACATTTTTACTTAATAAGTAATTCTTACAAAGCAGGTTTAAACATACATACATACATCCTATGTATGCCAATCGGAAGTTGTATTAAGTTCTTTTATAATAAAAAATTTATTTCTTTAAACTCTCATACTTCTTAACCCAACACGAAAACCATCCATTTCCCCTTCGCAATTCATTTCACACCTTTAAAATTAATGCAAAAATTTAACACAATTAATGTACCAACACACAGATCCAGCGAACCACCACAATGATATTATTCAATATTTAATTATGAACGTGTGTATGTGGTCGTAACTGGATCAAGTTAAATGTTAAAAACAAATAAAAACTTACAACAAATAAAAATAACTGCCGACATTCGTAGAAAATGGACAGTATAAGCCATCGAATTGACTGAGTTTCAGAATTGCAAACAACTCGTATAGATGCAAATATGTTTGTTGTGGGAATGCAACGGTGTGTTCGTTTATCATCACACAGCCACAAATGAACGTAATCGATTTTCCGTTATATATAAATGAATAAACGGAAATCAGTCAAACACAATATGGCCTTAATACTGAAATGGCCATACTGTGCATGAGGAATTGTCTGGTAAATGGAAATGTATGGAATATGAAAATACCTGCTATTGAAAGTATTGGGTAAATCATTATTATTTAATTTAATTTATTTAATTTAATAAGAGTTACAAATACAATTACAAATTATATTCTAACATAATTAAACAAGCAATAGTAGCGTAGACCTTCAGCCCGTTGTAGTGAAACCGCAACCCACGGACTGATAGAGTTGCTCACTACCAACGAGCCTACCGGGGCACCCGAAATCATTATTGTTCTTAAATCATCTTATCTAAAATTTTTGTTAAAGAAATGACTAGTTTAATGATGAACATAAAAAAATTGTTGTTTGATGGAAAGAAAAAGAGATCGCAATGAATAATAATGAATATTTTATTTCATCGAACGAACCGTGAGCTGCATTACCTATCGAATAAATGCAAACGCTTAAGCCACAAATGCGTTAGATGGCAACTACTACTGAAAGCGCAGACGTGAAAGACCGAGACTCCGGTGGAAGATGACATGCAAATCATTGGTATAACAAGCTGGAGAATGAACGCACAAGGCCGAAGTGCTTGAGAATCAGTCATTAAGCAGGCCAAAACCATCAGTATAATAAATAAAACGTATTTGCTCTTCAATTTGGTGACACTCGAGTCTAGACTACGAAATAATTTTTATCGATATTGAATATTGAATTCTGCCAAAGTTTAGATTTGTTCACGTAGGAATGCTAAAAAATTTACATTTTTAATGTTAATCGTGAATTAAAAACCTAAAATTTATTTTTTCATTCATGAATATGTAAAATAAAAACCACAGATTTTATTTATTCATGTATGAAATGGTTCGTTTTTTTCGGTTTTCGGCAATTTACTTGAATATTTGCTATAAACCGAAAAAAAACAGAAACACGTTGGCTGTTAAAGAAAAAATGATAGATTCAAGCAACCCATTTGTTGATTTTGCGCCAATTACCAACATGATTATATTGATTACTAAAAATTGTAAACAATTTAAATTTTGAATAATTTTTTTTCAATAAATGATATTTTTAATTTTGATTAAAAAAAATGATCAAACAACTTTGCCGTTTCAAACAATGTGTTGATTGATTTTGACAATTTCCAACAACAATTCCACAAGTTAAAATTATTTTATTTTAAACGAATTTTTTTTTTGTTACTTTATAAATATTTTAATTAAAAATTTATTTTAAAACAACTAAAATGTTCAACAAAAAAAAGTAATTGATTCAATTATCACATTAATTAAATTTTAATAATTTTTGAACAATTTTTTTAATTGATAAAAAACTACTAATAATTTTTTCTGTGAAGTACATACACAATTCATACGCAGGCTGATCGTGCTTTAATAAAAAGCCTTGTTCTTTTTGTTGTAAAAACTGCTTCTTTACTGGGCATAAGTTGTCTATTAATAATTTCCATATTTGCCTTCTTGACCCCATTTCTCGAAGCTCACCGATGTTGCTGAAACTTTTGTTTTCGGAGAAACTATTGATTTCAATCAGCGTAGATCTTCTCCAAGTTGAGTTTGGACGCAAGGGTCTCCATGAGGGCTTGGCAGCTTCTTTTGTGGGCGATTTACGAAGTGTATGTCTAATGTAGCCAAGCTTTCGCCTGCGTATTTCTACGTTGACATCTCTATCCGGCCAAAAGACAAAAAGACAACGTTTCACACCCAAACAGAAGAACAGAAATAAAGCATTTATTAAAGATTTAAATTTTTGTTGCTGTGCTATATATTTTATTGTTTTTGACTGCGAGTGCTTTTCTTATCAACCTCCTTCCTCTATAACCATACTTGCATCAGTTTAGGTATTCTTCAACTCTTTCGATTACGTTT
Organism: Pollenia labialis; assembly: GCA_949318255.1. Lineage (NCBI taxonomy): Eukaryota > Metazoa > Arthropoda > Insecta > Diptera > Polleniidae > Pollenia > Pollenia labialis. Next base: position 122,978,327 of record OX439142.1, read on the forward strand.
TCGTTAAGGGTTCAATCGAGCGGCATTTACTCCCATGTCATTGGCTTTGGCAATGTTAATTGCCTTCTATTGATGACTCTTCAGCTAAATAGTTCAGCTTGTTTTGAATATCAGAACGCAAGTGCATGAGCTCAAACTTATCGTCTACATAGTCAAGGGATTCCAACTTATCGTTGGGATTAATTGGGTTCCAAGTAATACCTCAAGGTTTATTTTCGGTTGCACATCTTTATACCCATAAGAATAACAAGGGTGACAGCAGTCAGGCTTTCTAACACCTGATGTGGACTGAAATGGTGTACACATCTTGCTACCGTGTAGAAATGTGTTATTGAAACATTCATAGCTGCTGCGTATTATTGTGATTGCTGAAAACTATTTTTTTTTCTTATATTACGATAATTTTTATTAGCATTAAATATTTATAACAATTTAAGGCAAAATATATTATTAAAATAAATTAAACAGTGGCTATTGGCGCTTAAAGTTAAATTTATTCTTAAAATGACAGGTTTACTGTAGTGTAAAAAAATTGAAAATTAACGCTGATGATAACTCACTTTTGACGCTGTGTGTAAGTGTGGGGTTATTGGAACAAATCTCAGCATGTGGCAGCACTGATAGCGAATCTGGATATGTTCTCTTATTGGTATGTTTGTATTTAATTACAAGAGAATTTTCTGTTGTCTGACAATTTTAATGGGTTTCTGTTGCGCTTCAAGTTTTTTTCTTCAGTTTTCTCATATTGATAGTATTTTTTTATTCACTGTCAATAGAAAAATATTAAAAATTTACGGAAAAATATTGTAGCACAAGATATTTTAATTAAATTGTCGCGATAATATGTTTAATTTTAAGAATTGCCATTGAATTATTGATCGAAAAATTTCAAGAGAAAATCCACACAGCGAGAAAACAATTTCAAATTGATAACTTCAATCGTTCTTACCCCATCTATTTTCGTAAATGATTGGCACAATCAATATTTTTTTGTAATAACCATGTCGCAGTATTTTTGCTAGGGGATGGAGTTATATACAAATTGATAGTTTTTGCAAACATATGTTGCGGCAATTACAAAATGATAATAGACAAATTTAATGTTGTTGGGGGTTTCGGCCTGGGGTATGGAGGGTTACATTATAAGGATTTTTCTCCCTTTGGTTGTTAAATTTTCCGGGGAAATCAAGTCCATGGAAATCAGGTGCAGTTTATACCACGATTTCGGCTTACCCGAGATCCTATCAGGTACCACGGGAGTCAGGAGTTCCTGGTACTTTGGTTACAGCCTGATTGTTGGTGGAGACCCTTTTGGGATCACGTGGTGATTTCAACACATAGTCGCGGGAAGAGAGATTTTAAGAAGTCGGCTTTAGAGGCTTGAGAGAAAGTTTTGCTGCTGGAGAATCTTCCCGGACTTGAAGCTATTTCAACACATTCTGCTTGCCTTACATCAGCTCCAAAACAAAGGGCGAGCCTTAGACAATACTGTTTTTATAACAATTTTTTCAGTGTTTTAAAGCACAAAAGTTTCAATTGGTTCAGTATCGTCTCAAAGAATTTTAAATAAAATAGCTTTCGAATCGAAAAAGTATTCGATCCTGACTGCCAAAATAAACCACAAGACGTTTACGAAAGTCAGTGTGCCATAAACTCTACGTTCAATCAGATGGGGATTTATGTCACCCTAACTTTATGCATTCCTCATCAAGTTTCCTTAAATCTTCATGTCATATTTTGTTGTACAAAGAAATTATCCAACCCGCCTCAATAAAACATATTGCTGTGCCTTTGGAACATTTAATCCATAACATGTCTGATTAAGAGAACCTTTTGGCTCTTTTTAGAAAGGGACAGAAATAACCCATACATACCTTATTAAGTGTCTAAATGTTCCATTGAAATGTGCCCCATATGATTTATTTAAATCTTCTGAAGATATCATACGTCTCAAATGTTTTCTAAGCCGGTTAATGTTCAAAAACGAGGTAATTATAACTCCTTCCTAAATGACCAAATGCCGATACACGTGTGTTTTTTTTTTTTTTTATTTTACACACAGAAAAAATAGAAACTCGTCTTTAATTAAACAATTTGTTCAGACAATTAAATATTTTATTAATTTTGCCCCTGTAAAGGAATTGATCATATCAATTAAAGGGTTTGTAATTTCGAGTCATGGGATCCAAATTTAGTCAATTAAAAAATTAACTGCATAAACAAAATAATACACCACATATACACAAACATTTAATTTTGTTGGTTTTGATTAAAAAAATTAATTGCAGCAAACAAAAAATTAATTGAATAATTAATGTACACCAATTAATTATTTAACTGAATAATTTTTTGCAAACATTTTTTCTGTGCAGTATTGTATTAACATTTTAAAAGCTTTGATTTTTGTACTGATTATATAGTACATCGTCCCTAAATTACTTCCAGTTGCTTTTCTTTCCAAACATTATTTTAATAGAGACTTTTAAAAAAGATTTTAGGCAATATAAGTTGGTGACTTGAGTAGGGTGGTGATCAGAGTGCAATTAGGGACAACGCGAACAATGACCCCAACTTTTTAAAGGTTCCTAAAAGATTATTTAAGAGTAAGCTTCGGAGTTTACGTGAAAGTGAAAAGGAAGATCTTTAAAACATTGGGTACGAGGTTGATGTATGTCTTTATAATAGCTTTAGCACACAACTAACGGGTTAACTGCAGTATTCAGGCAGGACGTCTATCAACCCATTATTTTTCCACGATAATCTTAAACACATCTTCTTTGTTACTTTTGACATAAACGATGTCGACGAAATTCTACGTGTTTGATACGGACATGCACATGACTACGGCACTCATGCAAATAATAATTCTATTATAATTTTGTCAATGTTATTATCACTCAAAAAATTCTTGTAAATTCGGCGTGGAGCAGGTGAATGGGATGACAGAAGGATATTTAAAATAAAGAAATAAAAATAAATTCCTTATGAATTTTTGCTTGGCATTACAACAATTTTAAACATGTTTGTAAAGTTTTGCAGCAACAGTTATAACATTATAATTTTTTTTTGGTATGAATTTTAATATGGGTAAATTCATGTAAATAACAGATTGTGTATGTAGAAATCGGTTACTAAATAACACAGCAGCCACAATACCAGAATGTGATTTTCATAGTGTGCAGCTGTCACCGATGCGCGTTTAATACGGATTGTGAAAATATCTGTCTTTTTTTTCTTTTATTTTTCAACTGTTAATTTTAGTTAATTGTAAACTGAAAATATGTTAACAGACAAGGGTTCCTTTCTCTGGAACTTTCGGCAAATTTTAAAGAATTTTGCATTTTTCGGGATACCGGGAGTTACTGCGTTAAATAAATAAACCAAAATTATTTTAATATTTTTGGAAAATAATTTTTATATCAATATTTTTTGCAACTAATCTGATCTGGCACAAATTTAAATTTTTAAAAATATTTATGTATATTTATGTGTATACACAACATCTTAAGTGGATGTAATACTATGTTCACACTTGGGTTCTTAAACGCATTTAAACAAAATGTTGATTTAGCTAATCAAAGCCGTTCACATTAAGCTGGGATCACACGGTTGCCGCAATTCACCAATTTTCACACTTTTTATACCCCAATCGTGTGACTGCTCAACTAAATGGCTCTTGTACTAATCGAATGCAACCCTGGTGCGGCAATCGTGTGACTGCTTATTATGCAACCGCGCGTCAATAAAACTAGCAAAAATGCACCAATATTTATTGTGTTCTTGTGCGGCAATCAAACAACACAATACGCGCCAATATTTGCCTTTTTTTTAATAAATTTCCTTTTTTGTGTTTCTTTTAGTATGTAATGAAAATAAATATTTATTTATTAATTATGCATTTACAGTTTTTTTAATTATTGCTAACTATTAACAGAATATGTATGAATGTTCACAAGCATATTTAGCTGATCAGTGCGAATATTTTTATAAAAATATTTCTATGCGAACCTTAACATACGAAATTGTTGAACAGGCTTTTAATTTTTGAAATTTTTTAAAAAATTTAAATAAAACTATTTAACAAAAATTAATTTAAGTATATGAAACAAATTTAATATTTTTTTAATGAACAAATCAACAAGAACTTTCAAACAAATAAAAAACTACCACAACAGCTGTTTCGCAGTTAACACTAGTAAGAACAATCGTGTGACTGTGCTGCGGCAATTGTTGTAACCATTTCGCTTTGTACTAACCAGCTGCAGCGGCAATTAAATTTGTTTAAAACAGGGCAATCGTGTGATTTCAGGATATTTGATTGGTGCAATTTCATTATTGTGCGTCAATAAAGCACAATAAAAATTGTGTCATATTGGTGCATTTGCGGCAATCGTTTGATCCCAGCTTAAGATTTTGCTAGGCAACTTTTTAAATTGGTACTTAAAACTTTAACTTTCACATTAATGGTTGTAAGGTACTTTTTAAAACTGTTACTAATAAAGTGATATGTATCAACAAATTATAAAAAAAATTTTGAAATTAAAAACAATTAAATTCCACAAACGAGATGGATTTCCGTCCCGGAATTTCCCGTTCAATAACTCTAATACGGACACTTCAATATGAAACAATGACAGTTTAAAACAAATTAAACACTCAGTACTGTCAAGTAGCCAGTCAGACAGCCAGTCATTCACCTTTAAAATGATAAACTACTGCTGCATGTTTAAAAATTGTAAATTAAACTAAACCAAAAAATCTATAGCTAAAGTTGACAGCTTATAGTAGGAAGTATGTGTGTACATGTGAAAGCAAACCAGACAATATTTATTTATGGTTTTGAAAAATAAATACATTTTTAGACAATCATACTTTTCAACATGGCCTTCAATTGTATTCAATAGTATTGTTTTTTTGTTGAGGACAAATTAGTCACCAACATTTTGAAAGATTTTCTATTATTTTCGTTTCATTTTTGCGTGCGGGAGTGTGTGAAATTACACTGTGTGTCTTGTTTCGAAAGCATCAGGTGAAATGTTTGCAATTTTGCATATCCCAGGCAAAAAAAAAGAAAAAAGTTGAAATCCTATGAATGTCAATGATACTCTTTGGCTTAGCTACGAAATTCAAAAAAATATATTTGTGCATCGGTATTTTGCAATGGGATCACTCTTTTGTGAGTGCGTGTGTTTCTTGTATCCAATTATTGACAGAAATTCGAAATATTTTTCAGTTGTTTAAAAAATGCTGATGTTTTTGTCGTTTTTAAAATCTGTATCTTAATGAATGTGAATTTTTTTTGTTGTTGATGTGTAGAGTTTTTTAAAGAAATTAAAAACTTAATTGCAGCATTACCATGGGACGTTGGTGGAGATTATTTTGTAGAAAGCAATACATAATAAAATAAATGATTTAATTAATTTAATAAAAGGTTCGTTTCTGTACTGCTCTGGCAAATTTTGGTTGAATAAGACTCAAATTCATATATGCACACAGAGAGGTAAAAGTGGACAAAAGTAAGGGAAAACTAAAAGAATTTTTAATATTTTTGCAAATAAGACTTCAGTATTTGTAATTCTCTTTCACTCTGCTGTGTTATTTGCATAATATCCTTAGCTTTTCTTAAGTCTTTGGGAGAAGTTTTTCTGATGAACTGGCCTAAGCAACCAGAGAAATGCGCATAGGAACTAGTTTATCCTCCAATAATAAATTCCAGTGTATTTAACAAGAATGAACATTGGGTAGCACAACAAATAAAATCTTATTAATGAAAAATTATGTTTTCCAGAAATAAACTTTTTTCTTAAGAATCAAATCAATATTTTGCTGTTATTATATTTTGGCAACTGATAGCGTAAGAAATTACTTCATATACCCAAAAGAAGAATTAATATTTCACTCGAAACCGTTCTAATGTGCACAGTAATCAAGTTCGGGAACGCTTTTTAGTAACCAGGGTTGGCAATTTAACGCCTTTGGCGCTATATTTAGCGCTTTTTAACTATCGAATAGACGCATATTTTTCCCTTAGCACTTTTTTTTTAAAAGAGCGCTAAATTAGCGCTTTTATATATACCCAACATTTTTGTAATTTTATTTGCATACATTAAAATCAAGACACATTGAACAAAAATTTGTTTCTGTTTTTCAAATACTGTTGTAGTTTTGCCACAACCTGTAATTGAATTTACCTTGCGCTAATTGTACTTTATTGTTAATTGCCGAAATTTGTGTTCTTTTGTAAACGTAAAATATAAAACACTTCTTAAAAATCAGGGGATAATTTAAAAATATTGCCAAGTCACATGTAACACTTATGCAATACTTTTTTTTAGAAAAGAAAACGCCATAAGACATATTTTCTGGTGTTTTAGCAAACAATTCTGTCCGTGTATATTGGAAATTATATTACTTTACTTTTCCTAAAATATCAGAAAAGGCTTTATAAAAATGTTAACATTTTACTATTACAGTTCGGCAAAAGACAAAAACAAAAGTTGGTGTACCGAACTTGATTATGTGATTTACATTGAGTTTAACGTGTTGAATCTAAATAGTTTATTAAGTCGCGTCTATTTTACATTTTATTTACTGATCTTCATGTCTTTTTTTATTCATAGAATACCTGGATTTCTGTTAAAAATGTGTAAATACTAATTTTCATGAAAAAATGGTCGCAACTAATTAAGAAATAATTCTGAAAATAATCATTTGTTAAAGATCAAAATAGCACAGATCGTTCTCAAGTTATGATAAAATGTATGAACCACAACCGCCTTACTTCGGTCGAAAATTCATCTAATCCATAAAAAAACTAGACATGATAGAAAAAAACTGAAAACGGATTTGAATTTAGCGCTGTAAAATCTTTGTATTTCATTTATTTTTATTTCAAATGATCTCTTTTTGACGACCAGTGTAATTAATAAAACTGGGTTCTTAAAAATTTCATTAAGTATTTTATTTAAATTTTATTTATCGCTTTTTGATTGGGGGCACGGCGCTTTTTGATTAGAAAAAGTTCACAACCCTGTTAGTGAGATGCCGCGGGCTCTTAATAAAATTCGAAATATTGCTGCAAAAGTAAAGTTATTAAAATATAATATCGACTAGAATCGAACGAGGGAGAAAAAAACATAGCTCAGCTGTCAAAAACAGCTGACTGCATGATTGTGTTAAGCTGAAGGTCCACACCATGCGTTCATGCGTAGATGCGTATGATACTTTTTGTGCATTTTATGCGTTTCTAAATTCAAGTTACATGTCATGCGTTTTATGCGCCAAATTTGTTTTCTTATCAGCTGTTGTGCTAATATGTTTATCAATTAAAAGCAATTTTGGCAAAATGGGAAGTGAAATTGAGATTTAAAAAGAATTAATGGAATTCATACATAAGTACATATGTATGTAAGGAGTAAATTTTTATTGTATAAATATTCATTATTTTTCACAGCATAAGCTTCTCCTCCATGTCACTTGTTTGTAAAATATGTAATAATAAACACAACAGAGATGACACTCAGTACTTAAAACTAATCGATAAATAAAATACCAATCGATAAATAGAATACAAAAAATAAAAATTTTTTTTAAAATTAATTTTTATGAGTTTTTTCTTGAAAGTTATTGCAACCTTTTTAATGAAAGCTTTTTCTCTTATTAAAAAAATTTTTTATACCAAAAACATGTAAAAAGGAATCCACCATAAAATCATGTTTATCGATAACATTGGAAATAAAATATGATGTCTCATCCATGGCTATCAAAAACAGCTGACACATTTTCATCACTCATGGACGGATACAAAAGTAGAAAGTAAATTCGATGCGCTGATACGTGTATAGGCCTAACTATAATATGCTTAGGCTGGCTTAAGCTACTGTCAAAAATTAACGAAAAGCCTGTCAAATGCTTAAGCAAATTATTGTGGGCTTTTGGGTGACTATATTGTACTTTTTGAACTTAAATAACTTTAACGCTTAGTTGCAAACGTTTGTACTTTTGCAAAAATTATTTTCTTCTTATTTTTCCTTAAAATATCAATTCTTTGACAACATTTTTTTAGTGTCTACAATTAATAAATATACTTCCATGAGCACGTTTATTTTTATTAATTTTAAAACAATTCAACACAAAAATAAAAGAATACTAAAATATGCAATTGTGTGTATTTTTTTTTAAATATTTTTCAATATGTAACCAAGAAACAGCTGATTCCTTAAGCAAAGTACGATAAGTTTCGCTCTTTGCTTAAGCAAATGACGAAACTTAACGAAAAGTTGCTTAAGTACATTATAGTTGTGTACATTTGATTATATGTATTTGCACATTTGCGCATGTAAGCTTAAGCACATTATATGCATTCTTTGCGTTTAGTTGTGCTGATTCTACTTTTTTGCCAGATGCATAAAAAGGACAGACGCATAAACGCATGGTGTGGACCTTCAGCTTTAGTAGGAAATGTGCTTAGTGCCGGTTCACACAAGTCAAGTTTGACTCGTCAAGTCTTCAGTTTTTAGGAGAGAGGGGAAAAGAAATGGCATTCTCTTTTCCCTTCTTTCCTAAAAACTCAAGACTTGACTTGACTTGACTTGACTTGTGTGAACCGGCACTTACTTTGTTGTTGAATTCTAAGAGATTTTTTTTGTTTTGATTTGAGAGAGTTTTGATTCTATCCAATCTTCTTTGGTTTTATATATATCAGAACATTTTTAGTATTTGGACGCGTTTTGCAATTTCTGAACAAAAAAGTCGTTTTTAGTGACATATCCAATTCTTAATTTTGTTTTCTTTAAGTGCTGTATATTTTAAAAACAAATTTTTTTTACTCTTATTTAATTAACAAAAAATGTCTTAGCATCCTCTAAAAAAATGTGTGTATGTGGAATATACGCTTCGTTATCGCACACTAATTCAGAATTCCTAAATTTGTCTATTAAAGTTTTATTTTCTCAAGTTTTCCCAAGAAAACGCAACAAATTTTCTTAAAACAATAAAAAAAAGTTTCATTATTCTTGATTTGTTTGCTAATGTTGTTGAGAGCAAAAGCCAAGACTGACAAAAATAAACTTTTTCTTAGATTGATTTTCATACTAAAACCAGTGTTACCATGTAATCACGACTAAAAATTGTTAAATTCGAGGAAAAAATTGCCTAAAAGAAATTTAAATAATGTTAAATGTTTAACAATTAAACTAGTTTTTTTTATAGTAAAATTGTTAACAGGAGATCATTTCTTTTAAAGAATTAAATATTTTGATGCGGAATCTGATTTTTTTTATCATAAAAAGGCCGTTTTCTTTACATCTTAATCATCGTTGCTAATTATTTGGTTAAACATTTTTAAACGGTTAAGAGAAATTCTTAAAATATAAATCTTGCAACCAAATAGTTAAGTTGGCTACACTGGCTAACACATTCATACCTATTCACACTGAGAACTTTAGTATGTGGGTCATTTAACGAGGGTGAATTTTGATTAACTTTGTTGAGGGGCAGCGTTTTATTGTCAGAAAAATACACTTTTAAAATTATCTATCGAAGGTTTGAGGTCTTATTGAGTAAATACTTTTTAAACAACGATCTTTTAAAACTTAATTTCGGTTGACTTTTAATTTTCGAACGGGTTCGAGAAGTCGAGAGCTTTAAATTAGAAAAATTTACGAAGTATCTACTAAATAGTTTCAACCTACGCTTTATCATCTTAAAAGTATCTTTTTTGTTCGTAACTAATAAGTCCCCCAAGCGACGTGCCTACAAATATATCTAAAAGCAGGTAAACCTCGTTCACCACCCCAACATTTTGGTCCTTCTGGTTAAAACGTTAGGGTTAGAAACTGGTTTAACTTTTTCTTCTAAAGCAGCCCATACACGTTTCAATTCAATTGTCAACTGAGTCAGTTGTTGTCCAAATCAAAGCGTGTATGCCTTTGTAAATGAAAAGTTTGACAGTTGTCGAGTTGGTTGAAGAAAAATCAAAATATTTTGATTTTTCAGGCTCTCAATTCGATTGTATTGTGTGTGCTCGTGTCTCTCCATCAGCTGTCAAAATTAAAGTTTGTAGTGTTCTTTTGCAAAAAATAAGTTAAGTATTTTGAAAAATTGTCTTTTATTTTATTAAATTTTAAAATCATCCAATTCCGTTTATAAAGTGTGTGGGTAGCGTAGCATCAATTTAGTTGAAAAACTCAGTTGACAATTGAATTGAAACGTGTATGGGGTGCATAAGGCGATAGGTAAACTGTGGCACGTTACCTGGATTCACTGAGTGGCTTTTTGCGTTGTTTTGAATAAAAGAATTTAAGCTTATAAATTATTTGGCTCATAGGGATATGCGAGGGGAAAAACAACAAATATTTAGGAAGATGTGTGCTAGTTATATTCGGGTACACTTAATCCAATGTTGCTAACCGCTTTTTTTAGTTTAGCTCTTGTTTTCGAGATGTACCGTTATTTCGAAAATGGAGGAGGTTGCACAGCATATATTCGCGTAATTCAAAATCGGGTTTCATTTTATTTACAAAAGTCAAAATAAATTAAGGAATTTCAACCACACAAATATGGCGGTTTGATAAAATTCTTAAATTTGGCCCCTGCGGCGCCTAGGATGCCCCTAGTATTGTCAAATGTATGACCAACCCCACTTTATTTTCTGTTTAAATCTAACAAATTTACCCGGTATCTCCATTCCTTAAGAGGGCTCCCATACAAAATTGTCAATACAGATTAGAAATATATTAAAGAAAAAGCCGCATATCTGCCAAGGAATCGCCCCTAGAGGGAAACAATTTATGACAGGCCTCCAATTTTTTTTTGTTCTTAACATTTTCATTAAACATAGTTGCCATATGTCTTCACTCCTTAGGGGGGCTCCCATACAAATATGGCCGTTTAATGAAATTCTTTAATTTGGCCCCTGCAGCGCCTTATTGCTTCTAGATGGGTCAAATGTATAACTAAACCCACTTTATTTTACATCTCAATCACTTATTTCTAACATACCTTCCCGCTATCTCTATTCCTTAGGGGACTCCAATACAAATGTTCAATGCAGACTAGAAATATTTTGAAGAAAAAGTCCCATAAATGCCCAGGGGTCGCCCCTAGTGGGATAAAATGTATGACCTACGATTTTATATGTCTGCAAAAAATTAGAAGCCTAGCGCATTTTTCAATTTAAAAAAAAAAATCATGTTTTTTAAAACGAAAAAAGTTTCTCTAATCTTAAAGGAAATTTTATAGCAGAATTTCTTTTTTTTATTTTTTTCAATAAACTAAAGCGACATTTCCGATCAATAAGGCCAATATTTACTTAAACCAATTTGTGATCGAATTTAAGATCGTCTAGAAGAGTGGGTAATACACAAAGAGATTTCTCCAAACACATACGAAATTGCCAAAGAATATTTTTGCATCCTTGCGGTATCAGTTCCCTGTGAACGTTTGTTTTCCAAAGTATACTTAATTAATAGTAACTCAGCAAAGAAACATGAATAGTGGTCATACCATAAACCAAATTGGTTTTACAAAATCTTCAAATCAAAAATATTTTGAACGATTTAAAGTCGATCTTAAGATGCGATTTATCGATTTCGAAATAAAAAAAATCGATCAGAAAATCGATTTTTGACTACATATACATATGTATTTACTATCCTCTATTGGGAACAATTGCGACTATTTAAAGGGCCAAACTATAATTTTACAAGTTGGGATACATGACTAAATGCTGATATAATCGTTTTGCATGCAAGCGGCAAATACTGTAATAACTTATAAATTCACCTACCCATTTAAACATTCTAACACAAATGAGCTGAATTTTTCATGCCACTTCTTACAAAACTTAAGTGAAACAAATGAAAAAGTATTTTAATGAATACAAATGAACAACAACTACAACAATAAAGACTGTGATCCTTGCAACAAACATATGTGAAATGAAAAAAATTGTTTATACTAGATATTAACAGCTTCAACTAAAATTAAATACAAAAGAATGCTGAAAACATAACAAATGAATAAACAACAACGTACAAAGCTCCAACTATGATGAGCACAACAAAAAAAATTAAAGGGGAGAAATGAACTGGTCAGGGCTTGACGGAAAATCAAGTGAAGTGAAGTTAAAGTAAAATGAAATACATGTCAGGAAGAATAAAGTTCAAAATTAGTTGCTGTAAATGTCCAGCTTAAATTGCTAAAACTAAAATGAAATAAAATCTTTGCCTTTTTCTATTTCAGTTTCATAGAAATTGGCTGGTTATTTGGCAAAAGTTAAAACAAAGTTTTAGTGGTTCTTGTTCCATTTCTATTTTTCTTATAAACTTTATTTTAGAAATGGATGTCATTCATACGTTAAACTGTAATTCATCAAAATCAAAAAATAAAAAAATAAAAAATCATAGACAAGTATAAAAAACCGTGTAGAATAAACTTTCTCCTCTTTAAAGAATAAATAAAAATCACATAAAAATTCATTACTAACATACAAGATTAATGATTTTATGAGTTTCACTTAGTTAGAGTTCTTGGACTTTAATCCAACAACAAATTGTTGTCCCGAAAATCTCTACAGAAAAGAAAATGCTATAAAACAAGTAAAGAGCCAATAAGAATTAGACTATTAAACAATATTCATTAACAGCAATGAACAACAGTATTCATCTCCCCATCACTACCAACCAATACCAACGTTATTAGGATCATAAAATATTTTTTGGTTAAAATTATGTTCAAATTATTTTAACAAGTAAATTAAATTTCATTTTAAGAGCCAGTCAGTCTATTAAAATGTAATTATTCACCTTTTTTATGTCTACAACAACAGCCAGACAAGAGCTTATTTTTTTTAAATATATTCACTTAACCTTAGAATGGTACTGTGGGGCAGGAGGGTACATGGATTAAAACTTTTGGTGTTTATAGCCTAAAAATTAGGGGAATTTTTGGTTAAATTTTAAGTATTTTTTGTAAAGCATTAGTACAATAAACATTTTTTTTTCAAAACATTGACCTGCGTTAAATATGACCATTTCCAATCTTTATGCAACATAAAGATTACATGCTCATCGCACCAAGAACGAGCCAAGATTATTTAGAGACTCTGTTTAGAAGAAAAGCGAATTAGTGTGGCGTGTTCCGCGTCGATAGAAATAAATTGTACTCCCACGCTCAAGGTCTGGACACTAAGGCGGGTAAGGCAAACAAACTGTCTGGCCTGACTTCAGCGGCTCACTAAATACAGGGTATTATTTTGGCGCCGTAGTTAGTCGGCCTAAGCGTTACGTCCGATGTTTAAATACACAAAAAAAAATAAAAATGTATTTCAATTAAAAAATTCGTGATATTAATTAAACGTTTAATTTACTTGACTAAACGCTTGATTCAATTGATTAAACGTTTAATGCGCTTGATTTTATTTTTGATTAATGCTTTAATTGGTGAAACATTTCGTGCTTTGGATAGTCGTTGTGGATCCACTTTTTGCTGCCACTAACAATACGATCCAAAAATGAATTCCTTGTATCGCCTTTCAACTTTCAACTCGTGTGACAACAAATTCCTGTTGCTGCATGTCAACAATTTTTTTCAGCTGACCTGTGTGGTTTTTGTCTCGATATCACAATTTCTAAACCGCACAAACCATCTCTCAACCATTGAAATCGATGGAACATATTTTAAATAAGATTTCGTTAACAACAGATGTGCTTCAGCAGATCTTGTTAGCATAAAATGGGAAATTTTCAAAGTAAAATATATTTTGTTGTTTTCACTTTTTTGTTTTATGAGTTTTTAACCCAAGGATTACTGTCTTGGTCTGGCCAGACCAAATTTGTGGTTTCCTTGCAATATTTTTAAAAAATTTAAACAACAAATCAAAAATCCAGGGACATAAAATTAAATAAAATTTTAATTTGATACTTAACAAACAAATTGTAAAAATTAGTTAACCATAATATGATTAGCATTGACCATATTATTGTTAATCCTGACCATAATATTGTTTCTTTTCGCAAAAGTTTTAAAACGGATCTAAAGAAAACTCAAATCTCAAAAGTCGATTAGAAGAAACTGTAATAAAGAAATTTACAGTCGGGTAAAAACATTTAACCCATAATCTGACAGCACATTGTTTACACATTCATAACTGCTGATGAATTCTTTTTGTAATAAACGCCAAAATGAATATGAAAAATTTTCTATTTTAATGCGGAATTTTTAATCTTGAAAATTTGACATTTATAGTAAGTTACATAATTTGTCACACACACATTCAAACAGAGAGGGACTAAAATATGTTTAGAAGAATGTGTAATTTAAATAAATGCAAAAGATAGCAACATATAATTTAGTTTTTAGGTATTTAATCAGTTAGAAATATTTTTACATAGAATTTTCTAAGAAATTAATTTTATTTGATTAATTGGCACAAGTTGCTCGAGTTATTCGTCATTCGAAATTGGCCATTTTAGTTATTCGATCAAATAATGGCGGAAATAATCCGGAAAAAATGGATACTGTAGTCTGGCCAGGCCAGAGGAGAATCCTAGGGTTAAAGACAAAAAAAATACCTAAAAGACAAACTCATTTTTAAGTTACACATAAAACATGTTAATTCAAATACAGGCATTTGAAATACTGCTAGTTCTACACTCTGTAAAAAAGAAATACAAATTCACTTATCTGCAGAGAAAATATTTTAGAGAATACAAATTCATGATTTTTTTTGTGTGGAAGTAAGTTGAATGTGAAACGCGTTATGAGGTTTGCTGTGTCGTTCTGTTTAGTTTGATGACCCTACATCTTATAACATAAGGCAAAGCGATGACTGGAGACTCTACAATATGCGGTATTTTTTTAAATGACATATTTATTAGGCTGATATGAAAAAAAAGTTGAACCAGTCACCCTATAGGATTAAAAATAAGTCAGACAAAATTCCAGACATTTTTTTAAATATTGTGTTTGGGGCCCAGAATATGATGTCTGATTAAAAGGTACCCAACAGCAAAAACGAATCTCTAGACAAACCATGAATAACGATATGCAATATTTTATGATGAGACAGCAAATGGCGTCGCAGTGTAAAACAAAACTTAAATGGCGGTAGCCAGAGGCGTGGCAACAAATCAAAAAATATTCTTCTGAAATTGTTTTTAACTTATCTTTAATCTTATCTACAAGAAAATGTGAATTTTTTTTTAAACAAAAGCAACTTGTTGTGCGTTTCATAAAAATGTTTTGCTCTATAAAAAAAAGGTAGCATATATTATCCTAACAAATTCACCCTTACAAATGGCATTAAGCATTGCAATTTACGCCCCAACTAAATCGACAGTGTTTAAAGTGCCCAGTCAAATAAGTGACTTCAGTTTATATATCGGGGTTTTTTATAACGGCGCAGATTGCCTCAAAGCTACTCGAAAATTGCGAAAATTCATAAACGTTGGCAGAAATAGCGAAAATTCGCGAAAACGTTTTGTACATCAAACGAGCCATACAATTGACTAAAACTCCCTAAAACTATAAGGAATGTCAAAAATTCGGTTAAAATTGCTAAATTAGCGGGAATTCCAAAAATTTGCTTATAGTGAAATGATAGCAAAATCTAATTTAAATATCGCTAAACCTGTAAAGAGTCAGAAACCTTTTAGGAAAAATCGCTTCTATGGCGAACATGGCTAAAAATCGCTTAAAATTGCAAAATTTTAAACAAACCCTAACATTTATTTAAAATCCCTAAATAAACGAAAAAAAAATTGGCGAAAAAATGTGTGAACAACAAACTTTTCGTCAGGTGATAAAATATGGTATTCCACTTTTCCATAACTTGTGTTGCCAACCAACAGCATTACTACAGGGCTGGCAACACATTTTATACATGAACTTTTTCAGAAGGTGCTATTTTTTATGTAGAAAAGAAAACACCATAAGTGGGTGATTTGCTCGATTTTGAACGGGGACCGAAACACTTCCCAGTAAATTTTTTTTAGGTTTCTGGAAGCACGAAAGCTACTTGAGCGCTGATATTTGCGCTGAAGCACCAGAGAAGCGAATACCAATTAAGTGAATTTTTAATTTAATGGTTGAATAACTTCGCATTATCTCTTATAAGTAAGGAGCTTGTAAGTCAATATTAAAATCAATTTTTTAAAGAAAATATTCACGTACATGTTCTTAGTGCTTCTGTTATTCCCTTACATTGAAGCAGCTTGTATTGCAATGATATGAAAACGTGTTTACGATCATTCCCGAAATATTAACAAACATAGAAATTAAATTTTTTCAAAAACAATCAGTCATCAAACTTTTTTTTAGCAGAGAGGAAAAAAGTAGTGCTTCCAAGTGGGAATTCGCAATATAAAAATCATCCCTCTTGTAAGCAGGTTTGTAAGGGGGTTTTGTGCTTCTCTCCCTTACAAAATTGCCTACCAGTTACTGGGTTTAATGTTCATTGAGCCTGCTTCAGTTTAGAGGAACACAGATACACCCAATACCTGCAGATTACCAGAGGATTGAAATTGATAAGAAGCATGACTAGTTAAAAATCGAGGAATCATGAATAAGTAGATAAGATGGTTCTTACTTTTTAGCACGGGGCAAAAACGCGCGTTTCTGTACTCATAATAAAATGACAGATTATCAAATTAAGCAGAAAAAATAAGAGCTTCGACTGAATGGCATATTGTTTCGTTTCGGCAAAATAATACTTTAAAAAAAAACCATAACATAAAGATTTAAAAAAATTAATTTTTAATCAACAAATGCATATAATCAAATTTCCTTCTTTTATACTAGTTTCCTTGAAGCGTCACGGTTATTTTCAGATCTTCAAAAAAAAAAAAAAACAAAACAAAACACTTACAACACATTAAAGGCCCATACACTTGCAATATTATTGTATATGATATTCACCATATTATTTCCATTTTATACTACATTATGCAAAAAGTCGCGCAATGGCTTCATTTATTTAATAAAGAGGTGAACATAACATATAGGAATAACATAAATAGCATTGTACAATGTTGCCAACACATTTCACTTCTTTTCGTTGTGCAATAAAAATCAAAAGTCTTTTGATTGTTGCCAATATATCGACCCCTTTGCGCGAAATTATCGTATGTTACAAAAACCAAATTTTACAGGACAGCCATTTTTCTACGTTTCTCTGCTTTCGCTTGCAATATCAAAATGAAAGTATACATCTAATTTTTGGAGCAACGAAGTGGAATTCGCCTACAATATTTTATCAGGTGACGTCTCTTTGAATGTAGAACAAGATTGCATCAAAAACTCAATTTCAAAAAAATTGGCATATACGATAATTTCGCGCAAAGAGGTCGATATTGTGTCACCTTTGAATATCACATACTTATAAAGAAGTATGTGCTACAAATTGTGTAATTTTTAAAATTTGTTAAACATGCCTACAAATATGTGTAACGTTTTGTTCTAAAACATTCCTCCATGGTTGCAGAACACATCACATAATTTTAGCCAAATATTAAAAATTTACTACGTAATACAACTCCGTAAAACTAGTAAAAGAAACAATGCGAATTTATTATAAAATGTGGGTAAAGCTGGGATCACACGATTGCCGCAAATGCACCAATATGACACAATTTTTATTGTGCTTTATTGACGCACAATAATGAAATTGCACCAATCAAATATTCTGAAATCACACGATTGCCCTGTTTTAAACAAATTTAATTGCCGCTAGTTGGTACAAAGCGAAATGTTTACAAAAATTGCCGCAGCACAGTCACACGATTGTTCTTACTTGTGTTAACTGCGAAAACAGCTGTTGTGGTAGCTTTTTTATTTGTTTGAAAGTTCTTGTTGGTTTGTTCATTGAAAAAAATTAAATTTGTATCATATACTTAAACAAATTATTGTTGAATAGTTTTATTTAATTTTTTTAAGACATTCCAAAAACTAACAGTCTGTTCAACAATTTCGTAAATTTAGTTTCGAATAGAA
This sequence comes from Pollenia labialis, assembly GCA_949318255.1. Taxonomy (NCBI): domain Eukaryota; kingdom Metazoa; phylum Arthropoda; class Insecta; order Diptera; family Polleniidae; genus Pollenia; species Pollenia labialis. The sequence continues at coordinate 122,996,318 of OX439142.1, forward strand.
AAATCTTTAATAATAATATTCGCACAGAACAGCTAAATATCCTTGTGAACATACATACTTAAAATAATTAATTAAAAAAATTTAAATGCAAAATAAATAAATACATACATATTTATTTTCATTACCTAATAAAAGAAACACAAAAAGTATATCTCATAAAAAAGGCAAATATTGCCGCGTATTGTGTTGTTTGATTGCCGCACAAGAACACAATAAATATTGGTGCATTTTTGTAATTTTTATTGACGCGCGGTTGCATAGCAAACAGTCACACGATTGCCGCACCAGGGTTGCATTTGATTGGTAAAAGTATGCACAATATTGTCCTCGATTGGTACATGAGCCATTTGGTTGTGCGGTCACACGATTGGGGTATTAAAAAATGTGAAAATTGGTACATTGCGGCAATCGTGTGATCCCAGCTTAATACCAAACACTAAAATGTTGTTGCTTTTGCTCCTTGAACATGTCAAAGAAAGCAGATTATCTCATACTATTTTGACTGTTTGATAGCTCCAGGGTTCAAACAACTGTAACAAGCTGATCTACCGACAACACCTTTTAAAGAATTCGCCTTGAACAGAAATACATTTCTACACAAAAAACTAAGAAAATAGCAATTTTTTTTTATAAATATTACGAAAAATGTGCAGTTATAACAAAATATCCCAAAATATTTTACAAAATGTGCAAAAACATGCATTTAAGGCAAAATATGCATAAACATGCATTAACAAATTAATGCCATTTTACTTAACTATATTGTGATTCGCAAAGATATTAACTTAAGGTGGGCCTCAGAGTAACGACAACTTGCATGAAGTCACTTGCCCTGATTATTACTGTTTAAAACCGCGAATTCCGTAAAAACAAATTAATTTTCATTTATTTTATATAAATTAACTATCAAAAAATTAACTACATATTCCGTAAAAACAAAAGAATATGCAATTATTTTTTTAATTTAACTGTTTTGTGTAAAAAATTCCCATTTTCTATTTGCTGAAATTATTTTTTTAAATACATAAAATTTTAAAATATGTAATTGAGAAACCATATCGGTCATGCCGCTGGTGTCTTATAACTGAGAGCTCTTCTGTAAACAACGGGGATAAAACAAATGTGTTTAACAGGGTAAGTAAATAATAATATTCCCTCTCTCTCTCGTTAGAAAAACAAGCGGACAGGTGTCTGTTTGGTATTTTTAAAAATTCCTTTGTGGAATAAACGAGTAAAACCTGTATTATATAAAATTACTGAATTACATAAAACAACTCAATATTCCTTTGTTTTTTACGGAACATGTAGTTAATTTTTTGACGGTTATGGCTATTTTCACCAAGTTCGGTTATAATTAACTATCGGCTATAGGTGTTAAAACATATTGGTAACCGGAACTTTAATTGAAAGTTAGTTTTAACCGAACTTGGTGAAAATGGCCGTTAAATTATATAAAATAATAGAAAATTCAATTGTTTTTTACGGAATATTGGGTTGAATTGTTGGCAGTAAAAATTTAATGAACTTACTTAATATGCAGTTTTTTGAATAAAAGTAAGAATGAGTTAAAAATAAATTTGCTTTGAATTTTAAAAGCTTATTTATTTAAAAATGACTAAACGGAATAATTCTTAAATAAACTCTAGCCCCTAAGTGTTATAATATTGTGAGTGTACGTCTCCGTTTACACAAAGTACTGAAGTACGTACGTTGAGTTATTGAAAGCTATCAGTTTGTTTTTTCATTTGGCTTAATTTAATTTTTTATACAAAAATAAAATAGAATACAAAAATAAACAAATAAAATTGTTTCGGTCGTAAAGAATATCCGCCATCAAAGCATTCATTGTGTGACATTCTTTCATTGTTACGTTAGTGTCATTTAAAAAAAAAAACTATGTAATAAGTACAACGGATTCTTTGTGGCTCGGCCTTTATTCAATCATAATTTACGGCACTCTGTAATTTTTCTTTTTTTATTTTTGAAGATTTGTTATGTTTTTAGTTCCACTGTTTCAATGTTTAAAACAATAAAATAACCCAACAAACACTGAGGTTTGATTTCTAATTGGAAATGATTTGAAATCAAACGTTTTCTAAAACCACAAACGTTTGATAATGATTTGAAAATCATTTCAAAATCATAGCGTTCTCAACAAAAAGTCGAAATTATTTTCAAATTTAAAAATGTCTTTATTTTCAACTTGCTTTCAAACGTAATTCTGAAATGTTTTTCAAATGTGGATTATAATACAATGTGGAACATAAATAAAAATATTTAATTTTTTTAATTCATTATTTATTTAAATAAACTGTGAGTTAAACATTCGGCACCGTAGCAAAAATATGAAATAATGCTCTTTCCGTCCTCTAATTCCTGCAAAGACGAAATAATTGGCAACCTTTTATTTTGAGGATTGCAGCACCGCGATCATTCAACAAACCTTTAATTTATTTACTATCCCGTTTTTTTTAATTCGTATTTTTAATCATTGTAATTTCTCACAAATAATTTTTATTTTTTACAAGAAATTAATCGTTTTCTTTTAAAACACATTTAACCACGAAGTAAAAATTTACCTTAAATCGCCATTTTTAATGTTTACATATATTTTTCGCTTCAGTATTCCCAAGTTTAGTTTTGATTTGAATTTAGCAGTTGATAACAATTTGACATCAAATTTATTAATGTCAAATGTTTATTTTCAAATCATTATCAATTTGAATTTAAACGTTAAAATCAAACAATTGAAAAACGTTTAAGAATTGTGTTTGATGTCAAATGAAAAAGTCATTTCATATCAAAGGTTTGACTTCGTGTTTGTTGGGAATATTTATTACACAAATAGTGAAGGTGGTGCTATTTTTACAAAAAAAACCTTAAATGTTTATAATTATATAGTGGTGCTTTGTAATTGTGTGTGTGTGGGTGTGTGTTTGTGTTGGAAAATATTTAAGTGTCTGTTAAAAATTGGGTTTGTGTTAATAGAGAGAGACAACATAAATCCAGACGACATTAAACCCATAAACAATCATGCTATAATGTTGTTGTTACTTATTTATGTTGTTGCTGCTGCTGCTGCTATTAATAATGTTTGCAGGGTTCTTTTATTATTTTGTCGTAATTTTATTGTAATAAATTTTAAAAACCACAAAAAATCGTTTATATTTTCTACATTTACAATTTAACATGTTTTACACGTAGTGCTACAGCAACAAAATACAGCTACAATACAGAATGCGGTAGAGCAGGAATATTGGTAGCATTAGCACACACATATACATCCAGCTATTAATTCTGCCGTATAGCTAATATAGCATTTGTATTTCAGATGGAGTTAAAATGTATTTTTGCCGTAAAGGCGTGAGACTGTTGAGCTGAACTCGTATTTTTTTGGGGGATTTCTTTGTCGTTTATTAGCTGCTAACAAACAAAAAGTATAAAAAACATCTGCAAAAACAAATAAATGTTTGTCAGTAAATACCCACTCATTAAATTAAATGATGTGAAAATAATATAACAGTCAATGTTTTTCTTAGTGTTGATTCTGTTTTTCAGTATTTTATTTGTATATAATACTTGTCTGTTATGGGAGAACTTAATAGCTTCCGAGGAAATATTCAAACTCGAATTTTAAAGTTGAATATTTTCAAACGTGTCCAATAGTTTAACAAAAGATTGTTAAATTACATTTGCTAGAGAAACAAAATCTTTGCCGAAATAAAGTCCTCATTGTAAAAGTAGGTGGTACATTGTAGGATTTCTGGAGTTGTGTGAGAACTTTTGTGATCGTTTATAAACAAAAAATGTTATAAATAATTTTAAAACTTTTCTCACTAAAACGAGCTTAACAGCAACGTAACAATGCAATTATTGGCTGTGCCAAATCTTTGATACCCTCCATTAAAAATAAAATATTTTTCTATTCTGGAGAAGGTTTTTTATGGGATCTGTGACAAATTAAAAACCAACTTTAATAGACATTGGAATTTTATGTCAAATTAATACGACGTGTGTCAAATTTCATGACAATATCGAGCCCTAATAGCAAAAATGATGTAACCAACAACATTTTAGATTTTTGTTTTTTGATAAAAATCGATAATTTTTGATCATTTTCATCATCTCTAAAAATCTCCTATCTCTGAGAAGTACCGTTACGAAATAAGAGCAAAAGCCATTTCAAACGAAACCCTAGACTTGAAACAAAAATATTTAAAAAAACCTTCTCCTGTAAAATTTAATTTTTGTTGGTTACATCATTTTTGCTATAAGGGCTCGGTATTATGATTCCTTATGGTTTTGGGCGTATTAAAGTGTCTCTACTTCGACCTATGGGTACGGCTACCATATTCCTTAAACCGAAATACAGAAAAGTAGTTTAAACTCTTGTTAAAGGCATACAAAAATGGACCAGCAGTTAAAGTAACAGAGAAAAAACCTTCTAAAATATTGCATTTATACTATAAGAATTAATCAAATGTATTCCAATTCGTTTTATAACTTAGATTATAATTTTTGTTAAAAGCAGGGACTTAATAGTTCTAACCTATTCACAGAAAGAAAAAAACTGGTACTTAATTGAAGATTTTTCTTCTTACTTTTGTACGAGTCATACTAAAAAATTTAATTCAATTCTTTCAATTCAGTTGATTTTTTTTTTTTTTTTTTTTTTTTTTTAATTCCCTAAGCTAATCCCCGCGAAGCTGTACGCTTGTCTGCAGGAAAGAAAACAGAGTCTTTGGCGGGAATCGAACCCGCAACCCCGGGGCTGATATACTAGCTAACTACTAGCTAGCCTACCGGGGCACTCAACACTTAACAGTATTTACGACAATCCAAAATGGGATAACTTTCGAAAACCAATATTCGTGTATACGCGTGTGTTTATAAAAGTTTGTTGTAGAAACAACAACACTTCAAAAGAACTGTTTTATATCGAAACAAAAACAATAATACAAAAAGAAAAATAAAGATTTTTTTTAATGTTGAAAAAGTAAAATAAAAATTAATAATTCCCATATTCTATTTGTAAAAATTATTTCGTTAAATACATAAAATGTTCAAAGCAGAAAGATTACGATAACTACATCGGGCATGCTGCTTGTGTATTATAATTGAAAAGCCTTCTGTAAACAAAGGGCGTAACACAACAACAGTGAAATAAACACGTGTAACGGGCAAGTAACTTAATAATATTCTTTATGGTGGTGCAGGGTAAGCGTTTAGGTTGGGATCTAATCTCACTTTCGTATTATTTCAAGTACGAATCGAGATTAAATCATCTTAAAAATTCTTGAATCAAGCACAGTTTCAGACTAATTTTTTTCAATTTTAATTAATCCGTACTTGACACCGCTACGGCTTGATTGAAGTACGAATGGATTGACTTGTTGTTTCAGTGTTTTTGGTAAGAATTGCAATTAATTATTATAAATATATTTTTATTATATTTCTTTAGCGTAATTATTATTCCTAATTTTTATTATTGAAAATGTATGATAATTCAACCGATAAATGCATTTACTTTCTACTATTAATAGTATAACAGTAAAATAATATAACAGTTATTACTCATTTTATGTAATAAAGTTTAGTTTCGCAAATTGTGTTATAAAGGATATGTTTTTGTAGCTAAGAAGTTTAAATTAAAACAAAACATAAAAAATTGATTTTGAAATTCATTGATTTTTTTTATAGTAATTTGTTTAAGCCTAAAGGCCCAACTATAATATGCACCAGCTTGCTTAAGTTTCTGTCAAAAATTAAAAAAAGCCTTTCAAATTCATTTAAAAACATCCTTGCGGGAAATTTGTGTCAATTGTTCCTACAGACTGGTCCTGGGAATTGTGAAAATAAAAAAGTACAAAAAGTTAGAACTCATGACCAGTGAATGGAGAACCAATCAATTGACTGGTATATAAGGAACAAAAAGGGAGAAAAAGTAATGAATTTTCACCGTAGGTATGGCACATATTTTGGGTCCTTCTAGAGTTTGGTTCTTAGGACTTGTTTTATTGCAATAATGCTACATTTTATTGACATAATACTACATTGTAGTAACTAGCACTAAACACGTAAATTGAAAATATATGTGTGACTTGTCAAGGTGTGGCTGTTAGGTGTCAATTGACCCCCTCCAATGACAACCCTATGTAAAAGTGATAGGACCCATTTATATTAAGTGTTAGGAACTACCACCAACGACCTATTACGGGACTACTTTGGTGTTAGTTCGATTCCCTCTAAGGATAATAACAAAATCAAAATGCGCTTGATTTCGTACGGAAAGTAAGATCAGTTTTCCACTTTTCTTAAGCAAATGCCAGATTCAAATAACTTTACCGTAAAAGTATGATAAAAAAAGGTTTTATTTTTATCCATTCAGTTGTGAGCCACTCTTTAAATAAGTAAATAGTAAATTTCAAAAGATTTTGTTATTCGTGCTAAATTCCCAGTTTTTATTATTGATAAAAACACTTGAAATTTATTGTTGATGGGATAAGCTATTCCTATGCGCATTTCACTGGTTGCTTAGGCCAGATCATCAGGAAACTTCATCCATAAAGATTTTAGAAAAACTATTATTATTATTACAAGTAGAACTGTTGCTATAAGTCTTATACGTTTAACATTTTTACTTGGTTTAATATCTTTAGTTTTTCTAAAATCTTTATGGATGAAGTTTCCTGATGATCTGGCCTAAGCAACCAGTGAAATGCGCATAGGAATAGCTTATCCCATCAACAATAAATTTCAAGTGTTTTTATCAATAATAAAAACTGGGAATTTAGCACGAATAACAAAATCTTTTGAAATTTAAATTTTGTATTCCCAAAAATTGAAATTACTTTTTGATAAGTTAATAGTATTTTAAATTTTTCCCAACACAAACACCTAGAGAAAAACATGTTTAAATATGGTCACCTCCAACAAAACTATTTTTAAAGAAAATTTTAAAAGTATTATGGATAATATAACCATATTATTATCATCTACTACCATATTATGGTTCAATTTGTCCTCCATCAAGAAGCCACACTCATATTATGGTTGCTCCAAACATGTTAAATTAAATTTATCCTTTTTGAGTTTATCCTTTTTTACTTTTTGATCCTTTTTGATCCTTTCTTTTCTTTTCTTTTCTTTTTTCTTTTTCCTTCCTGTAATAGGATTCAAAATGGACCATATCGGACTTATTTGTAACGTTAGACGATTCTACGGACTAAATTCTTAAAAAAGATTTAATTAAGAATTAGAACTTGGGAAGTCCCTAAATGAACATTTAAAAAAATTACTTAATGATTGGTTCAAAATAAGAAATGTTGGTCCTTGATCCCTACAAATAAAAATCTTACTTTAGCCAAACGTCAGCTTTTTTTTTCAATTAAAATTCCAAAAACTTATACATCATAAATTTTCTTAAACTTTTTATTTTCAATTATTTATAACTATTGTATGCGTCTCCCTTTTCTAAAACATATAATATTGAATCTCAAACAATATTAAACTATAATTTACATAAATTCTATAAACACATCAATTTGCTTAAACTAAGTTCTTCCGTTACACTCATTTTCATATTTTTTTCTCTCTAAATCTTCTTAATATTCCAAACATATTTTGAATACTTTTTACCTTTCATTTGATAAAAACAATTCACTTATATTTTTTTCATTGCTCCTACTTCCTATTTATTAAACACTTTACAAATAAATTATTTAAATTATAATATCAACACCATTCGTTAATAGAACTCATACACATTTACATGCCACACTCGAAGATACAACAACCTAAAGCCTACACATAAGACGAGGGCAGGAGGAAGAGTCCTTAGAAAGCAATAACAAATAAATAAGTTTTATACAATTTCTAATACACTGGCATGCTATTTAGTTGTAGTCTAGATAAGAGAAGAGTTGGAGTCGAGTTACAGTCCAGTTAGAGTAAAGTTAGAGTAGAGTTAGAGTAGAGTTAGAGTAGAGTTAGAGTAGAGCTAGAGTTAGAGTTAGAGTGGAGTTAGAGTAGAGTGAGAGTAAAGTTAGAGTAGAGTTAGAGAAGAGTTAGAGTAGAGTTAGAATAGAGTTAGAGTAGAGTTAGAGCAGTGTTAGAGTAGAGTTAGAGTAGAGTTAGAGTAGAGTTAGAGTAGAGTTAGAGTAGAGTTAGAGTAGAGTTAGAGTAGTGTTAGAGTAGAGTTAGAGTAGAGTTAGAGTAGAGTTAGAGTTAGAATAGGGTTAGAGAAGAGCTTGGGAAGAGTAAAAGAAAAGTTAGTTTTATACAATTTCTAATAAACTGGCATGATATTGAGTTGTAGTCTAGATAAGAGAAGAGTTGGAGTCGAGTTACAGTCCAGTCAGAGTAACGTTAAAGTAGAGTTAAAGTGGAGTTAGAGTAGAGTTAGAGTAGAGTTAGAGTAGAGTTAGAGTAGAGTTAGAGTAGAGTTAGAGTAGAGTAGAGTTAGAGTAGAGTTAGAGTAGAGTTAGAGTAGAGTTAGAATAGAGTTAGAGTAGAGTTAGAGGAGTGTTAGAGTAGAGTAAGAGTAGAGTTAAAGTAGAGTTAGAGTAGAGTTAGAGTAGAGTAGAGTTAGAGTAGAGTTAGAGTAGAGTTAGAGTAGAGTTAGAATAGAGTTAGAGTAGAGTTAGAGGAGTGTTAGAGTAGAGTTAGAGTAGAGTTAGAGTAGAGTAAGAGTAGAGTTAGAGTTAGAATAGAGTTAAAGTGGAGTTAGAGTAGAGTTAGAGTAGAGTTAGAGAAGAGTTAGAGTAGAGTTAGAGTTGAGTTAGAGTAGAGTTAGAGTAGAGTTAGAGTAGAGTTAGAGTAGAGTTAGAGTAGAGTTAGAGTAGAGTTAGGGTAGAGTTAGAGTAGAGTAGAGTTAGAGTAGAGTTAGAGTAGAGTTAGAGTAGAGTTAGAATAGAGTTAGAGTAGAGTTAGAGGAGTGTTAGAGTAGAGTAAGAGTAGAGTTAAAGTAGAGTTAGAGTAGAGTTAGAGTAGAGTAGAGTTAGAGTAGAGTAGAGTTAGAGTAGAGTTAGAGTAGAGTTAGAGTAGAGTTAGAGTAGAGTTAGAGTAGAGTTAGAGTAGAGTTAGAGTAGAGTTAGAGTAGAGTTAGAGTAGAGTTAGAGTAGAGTTAGAGTAGAATAGAGTTATTAGAGTAGAGTTAGAGTAGAGTTAGAGTAGAGTTAGAATAGAGTTAGAGTAGAGTTAGAGGAGTGTTAGAGTAGAGTAAGAGTAGTGTTAAAGTAGAGTTAGAGTAGAGTTAGAGTAGAGTAGAGTTAGAGTAGAGTTAGAGTAGAGTTAGAATAGAGTTAGAGTAGAGTTAGAGGAGTGTTAGAGTAGAGTTAGAGTAGAGTTAGAGTAGAGTAGAGTTAGAGTAGAGTTAGAGTAGAGTTAGAGTAGAGTTAGAATAGAGTTAGAGTAGAGTTAGAGGAGTGTTAGAGTAGAGTAAGAGTAGAGTTAAAGTAGAGTTAGAGTAGAGTTAGAGTAGAGTAGAGTTAGAGTAGAGTTAGAGTAGAGTTAGAGTAGAGTTAGAATAGAGTTAGAGTAGAGTTAGAGGAGTGTTAGAGTAGAGTTAGAGTAGAGTTAGAGTAGAGTAAGAGTAGAGTTAGAGTTAGAATAGAGTTAAAGTGGAGTTAGAGTAGAGTTAGAGTAGAGTTAGAGAAGAGTTAGAGTAGAGTTAGAGTAGAGTTAGAGTAGAGTTAGAGTAGAGTTAGAGTAGAGTTAGAGTAGAGTTAAAGTAGAGTTAGAGTAGAGTTAGAGTAGAGTTAGAGTAGAGTTAGAGTAGAGTTAGAGTAGAGTTAGAGTAGAGTTAGAGTAGAGTTAGAGTAGAGTTAGAGTAGAGTTAGAGTAGAGTTAGAGTAGAGTTAGAGTAGAGTTAGAGTAGAGCTAGAGTAGAGTTAGAGTAGAGTTAGAGCAGAGTAAGAGTGGAGTAGAGTAGAATTAGAGTAGAGTTAGAGTAGAGTTAGAGTAGAGTTAGAGTAGAGTTAGAGTAGAGTTAGAGTAGAGTTAGAGTAGAGTTAGAGTAGAGTTAGAGTAGAGTTAGAGTAGAGTTAGAGTAGAGTTAGAGTGGAGTTAGAGTAGAGTTAGAGTAGAGTTAGAGTAGAGTTAGAGTAGAGTTAGAGTAGAGTTAGAGTAGAGTTAGAGTAGAGTTAGAGTAGAGTTAGGGTAGAGTTAGAGTTAGAGTAGAGTTAGAGTAAGAATCGAGTTAGAGTAAAGTTAGGGAACAGTAAAAGAAAAGTCAGAATATAGTAAAATTAGAGTAGAGTTAGTTACAGTAGAGTAGAGTTACAGTAGAGTTAGAGTACAGTTAGAGTAAGAATAGAGTTAGGGAAGAGTAAAAAAAAAAACTAAATATAGTAAATTTGGAGTAAAGTTAGAATAGAGTAAAGGTTAAATTAGAGTAGGGTTGAGCAGATTTGAAGAAAGAAAAAGTAAAAAATAAATTATTTTTATTTAAGATGATATTAATAGTTTAATCAAATTTTAAACAAATAATCCCCAAGATTTTCACATTTCTTTACAATTTTGAAAGAACTATAGACACACCCCTCGCTGGATACATAACAAACATTTACTCAACATTTTTCCTACCTTTTTATAACAGTTTCCTTAATTTTCCTTATAAATATAATTTTTTTTCTTCATTCTGTCTACATTTTACCTTTATTTTCATTTGCCCGTAATACATGTAAATAACAAGGTAAATATAAGTCTTAAATCATCCATGGCATTGTGCCTAGACTTAACTAAACTAATTTCATTTGTGTGTTAGTGAATATATTAGATTGTTTTATACGTCTAAGGATTTACTAATACACACCAATATCAGAAGTAAATGTGTGTTTGTATTACTGCTTCTACAATACAGAATATGTATGCCCAGCGGTAAAAAGTTCGAGTCAATAGGCATATTAGAAGGCCTTATTTGGCAGCCACAAGCACTCTACGCCGAATTCAATACTTATTTATTTTACTTCTACACTCCGTTTTTCTAAACGGAATTATAAAAGACTTTCAGCTGCAGGTTTCTTAAGAGGGAATATGAATAAAGAATATTGTGGTCGATTTCAATGGTTGCTAGTTACTTAAAATAAGTAAACTTTTTAAAATGCGTTAAAAAGACAACAGAACAGTACAAAAATTTTTAAAATTAACAAATTTAAGCTTCTGTTATTAATGCGTTTTGCTTCAAAATATTAAAATTACACATAACATTAAATTCCTTCACAGCTGATACGTAAAAACGGAGAAAATTTTTAATATTATCAAGTTCATCCGCAACGCAACGTGACGTTTACGTAAGAGTTCCTACTTATACAAGAGTAAATATACCAAAACAATATTTAAAACAAGAACAACATCTAACGAATTCCCCTTATAAAAAAAAAACAAAAAAAAAAATAGAACTGAACAACATCGGTTCTACCATCAAAAAGTAAAGAGTATCGAGCGAATGTTTAATAAAGATTTTGGGAGGTCTTTTTAAAAGAAATTTATACCTTCTAGACGGCATATTTCAGAAGTCAGGATATCATAAGAAACGAACCTTTAAGAAAGGAGTATAGAGGCCTTCAAAGAGCCCTGCTACTTACGGTCCTTTCAATAATTACCGCTGGGTACTATGGTTGTATATCAGTACGGTCAATTCATGTTGCTAGTGGTATATTTAGGTAGGGCAACATGTTTAAGGAAAATTTGAAATTGTCTCCATGTAAACGAATGAAATATTGAAAGTGTGTGTATGTTTGATATTATAAAAGGTGCAAGCAATTTTGTATTTTGTTGGGTGTTAAACTAGAAAATTTAGAGAATTTGTCAAGATTTTATGAGGTACGAATATTTTAGCAAAGGTGTTTAAAGTACCATTAACTTAATCTTAAGTTGCCCGTAGTTTTGTGAATAATTGTATATGTGGTTTAGGCACTTGTAGGAACGAAAGTCTATTAGAAATATAAGAAAATAAAATACGAGTTCTCATGAAAAGATTAATTAAAATGCACATGAATTAATTAACCACAAGGTGTGAGCAATGGACTTTCTACAGCGAGGAATTTAGTGTTGCAAATAAACGCTTTCATTTTTATAAAAGAATAAGAATATTTTTAGTTTTGTATGCTTAGTCGATATAAAAGCAATAAACGAAGGATATTTATTTAAAAAAAAAATTATTTTTGTTATTTTTTTTTAGTTAGGCTCGAGTTCATCAAATTTAATTTTCATTGAATTATTTTTACTGAAGGAAGGAATTTTTACAACTTGGAATTTTATTAAAATTTATTGATAATTTTCTTGGCTGAGCTGGGGCTCGAACCTGGGTTTAATTTACATGTTTCAAGAATCACCACATTCTCTCATCAGACATGTGAATGAATTAAAAATGATAATTACAGCAAATTTCGAACTACCAGTATCACTGGTTAAATATTGATATTAGACTGTTGGCTGGCAGGCACCGCAGAGGTTAGAACTCAAAGAATTCTGATGAAAGAATGTGGTGATTCTTGAAACATGTAAATTCAACCCAGGTTCGAGCCCCAGCTCAGCCAAGAAAATTATCAATAAATTTTAATTAAATTCCAAGTTGTAAAAATTCCTTCCTTCAGTAAAAATAATTCAATGAAAATTAAATTTGATGAACTCGAGCCTAACTAAAAAATTATCAAAATTAAAAATTAACAGTTCAACTAGAAATCACAATTGTTCTTAAAAAAAATTATTTTGCGAATGATATGTATTTATAGAATTTTTTCGCAAATTTAATGCCAAAACTTTAATATTAACAGGAAATCTTGAGCGAATTTGATATTTTAAAGACATTTTGCGCAAATTTGTTACATAAATGTAGGAAATATTTGAAAAAATTAATATTTTAAGGCAATTTACAAACATTTAAATTTTAAAAGAAATTTTCCGCGCATTTTATATCCATAACAACTTTAACGCAAATTTGGTATTCTTAGGAATTTTTGCACAAACCTCACTGACATTTATAGTAAATTTTGTGCAAATTTGGTTTATGTTAAAAATGTCAGTATATTTTACATTTACTGAAAATTTTGCTCAAATTTAATTTTTTTAATTTCAAAAGATTTTGTTATTCGTGCTTAATTCCCAGTTTTTATTATTGATAAAAACACTTGAATTTTATTGTTGATGGGATAAGCTATTCCGATGCGCATTTCACTGGTTGCTTAGGCCAGATCATCAGGAAACTTCATCCATAAAGATTTTAGAAAAACTAAAGATATTAAACCATATAAAACTGTTAAACGTATAAGAATTTTAGCAACAGTTCTACTTGTTATAATATCAAAGTTTAAACAAAACAACATCAAGAATAAACAGTGGGTTTATTAATTTTTTTTTAAGAAATTTTACGTTAACTTCAATCTTATGGATGTTCGCATTAAATGTCAAATTTAAAGGAAATTTTGCTATATTATACATAGAAAGAAAAAATTATTACTTAATTCAAGTTCTTAGCACTAACTTTTAGTACAAGTCGTACTTTAAAATTTAAGTACGAATAACACCAGATTACCTTTGAAACCAATTGCATTCTATACGCATGCATGCGCGAGTTTTTATAAAAATTTTTGTTGTAGAAACAACAACAACTCTTCAAAAGTATGCAAAAAAAAAATATTCGCTTGCCTTGTGTAGAAACAATAACCACTCTACAAGAAGATTAGCAAACATTATCAGTCTAATTCATAAACGTATCATTGCAGCTTAATAAGTCATTAATAAGCAAAAGTCGAAAAAAGAGTATTTATAAATGTTTAATAGCCTATTAAACGTTTAATAATCATTTCATAAATTTGAAATATTTATTGTAGCCTTTACCCTACTTTAAGCGTTTAATAAAGTGACAATTTCAATGATTGTAAAAATAAAATTTTTATAATTGCACGAAACATTAAACATTTTTGTCTTCTTATTTATTTTAATAAAAAATTATAATACGCAAAAAAAAATTTTTCTAGAAAAACGATAACTAATGTTTGAATTAAGTTTAAAAATAAACTGCTCGATAGATTTGTTTGTTAAAAATAACGTGGGTCGCGAACTATATTTTCTGTGTAAATTTAAAGTCGTTATAACTTTTTGCATAAAGTATAAAAAGCTATTAAGATTTATTTCAAATAATGCAAACCTTTTTTTACCATTCATTACTCTTATATTTTAAAATGTATTTTAATCGGTTAAGTATTTGTTCAAGCAAGCACAAAGTAGAAATCACATAGTGTATCGTGTGTTGGTTACTGGTTTGCCCCACGGAACAAAAATGCTTTGAATGGAACATGCAGCACAGCAATTACAAACAATAAAATTTTAAATTTTTTAACGAAAATTTGCTTCATAGCACAAAAAGTGAAGAATGAAGCAAAACAATGTTTAGAGAACTGTAAAATTAAGGATATCAGGCAAAGCTAGAACTCGATATCTCTTAATATATTCGATATATCCAAAAAGGGAATTCATGTTAAAAAAGAGGGTGTCATTATTATTAAAAGAATTAATTTAAAACTTGATAAAAATTTGAAAAACTGATTGAAGTTAAAAAACAATTTGTAGATTAAGGATGATGCGGCAAATCTTCATGGGTTCTCTCAAGCAACAGTGTGTAGAATTTCAGCCAGAGTGGCTCGTGCCTTAGCTCGCTGGGGCAATAGAAAAATTAAAATGCCTTTATCGCATATAGAGGAAGCAATCCTAATGAGAGAATTAAGACATTTAAAAATTTCCCAGAAGTTATTGGTACGCACATACGTATCAAAAAAACCGACGGGAATTTAGCCCAATATTATATTAACAAAGGGTTACTATATCCTGAATGTTCAGGTAAATTATGTTTTAGAAATACATAATTAATAAATCTTTTACCACTTATGACTGCCGTAGTTTAAATGAGTCAACTATCAAACTTTAAAGCGGAGAGTTCAAAGGTATTTTGGTAAGAGACTCAGGCTATAAGCTGCAGACTTATTTATTCACCCCACTATCCAAACCACAGAATGAAAAGGAAAACAAATTTAATGCTGCACAGATAGGCATTAGAAACTCTGTAAAACGTTGCTTCGGAGTTTGCAAACAACGATTTCGCTGCTTTTTAGATGGGTTGGGGGTTTATTTGGCAAGAGGAAAAACATTAGTTATCGCCCTAGCATTTGAACCTAAAATATTTTGGCAGTTATATGTGGCTTAAAAAAATTTTGTTAAAGCCTAGGAGGTTTTATTTTCAAAACATCTACTACAGTAAGCAGTAAAAATTTGATACTGCTAATAAATGCTTAACATACATATTTCGCTTCTATTTCAATAGTATGTATTTTATTAAAAAAAACACACAATTATTTAAAATATTACGCTTTAAAAAACAGAAATTCATTTTAAATTGAAAACAAAACAGAAATTCACATAATCTTCGACCGTTGTATCGTTTCATCGCTAGTTGTATGCATCACTATTACAAAAATTACAATTAAAATAGCTTGTTGTTGCCAACATAAAAATACAAAAGTAATATAAACGTTTAATTGTTAATCCGCTCCTATTAAGCGTTTATAAATCAGATTTTTTAGTAATGGTTTATAAAACAAAAAGTGTTTAATAACTATTGTAAGCATTAAAGCTGAAACAAGAAGTTTTTATGAATTAGACCGTATATATTTATTTATTATGTTTAAAACGTAAAACAAGAAGCACAGATTCCCGAATTCTATTTTATAAAATTATTTTATATCAAATTTTTAAAGCAGAATCATACCTAAAATTAAGTCAGGCATGCTGCTGGTATAACTGTGAGTTCTTCTGTAAACAAAGTTATTGCGCCCCTTTTACGCAAATATGAAACAGGCATATCGCTCATTTACTTCAATAGTGACATAACTCAAAAATCGAAATAAACGCGATTAAAGTTTTAAATTTGCTTAACCACTTTGGAAAACACAAAACATTCTCTTCAACTAGGGAAAGTATAAAATATATAAGGATGAATTTCATACACAATATAAAAAAAAAACCATAGCGAACAATTCTGCATCAGTAACTCCAAAATATAATTTTTTGAGTTGTGGCATTATTGAAGTAAATGAGTTATATTTGTAAACGAGTAATTAAATAATAATATTCTCTCTCTTTTTCTCTGGGGGCAAGTGCTTAGGTAAGAATTAAAATCTCACTTTGAGATAACTTCAAGCACGGCCTAGGGACTAAAATCAACTTGAGAAGTTCTTGAGTTAAGAGCAGTCTGTTTTACTGAAGACGTTTTGGGATTATTTTAATCCCAAAACCAAAAAAAATTATCCGTACTTAAAACATGCATTCTATACTTAATTTAAGGATCCGCACTTACTGTACTGTATTAACACCTCTTAGGCTTGATTTAAGTACTTTTGGATTGATTTTTGTTTCAGTGTAACAAATTTTACAAATAAATGCTGCTTATGTGAAATCGTGTGCAAATTCGCTATTTAAAACAATTTTACATAGAATTGCTTTTTACAGATCTACATACACACCACTTATTATTGCCAGTTTTGTAAATTTCCTATTTTTTTTTTTAATATTTGCTATTAGTCGCTATATTTACCTCACAAAGCTTCCTGATTTCCTAACTAATATTTCTTAATAATACTTTGATTATAAATAAAGACAACATGTTTCCAAGTAAAACAAAAAAAAAATTAAATTAGAACCTTTAATTCCAAATAATATTTTAGAATGGCAACACGTTACGAATTGATATGATGACTGCGTATACGCAACATTAATTTTATGAGATTATTTTACCATTCTTTATGGAGCAAAAAAAAATCAGAAAAAACTTTGACCTGTATTCCTTGGAACAGCAACAACACCTAAATTGATGTCCTTTTTTGAACGTTTTTATATTTCTTTATGTATTTTTTTTATCTTTTTACTATTCGTATTGTTGTTATAAAAACCAATGAAGCATAACAATTGATTGGTTAGAATGGACAGACAAGTGAGAGACACAGCTATCTTTTTTTTTTTTTTGTATAGAAAAATACAGAAGGACATAGTGCTTGTACCATTTAGTTAAAAAACACAATAAGTTAAGATACGCTTGGATGACCTTTTTTCTAAGACCGTCAGTTAGTTTGTTGAACAGACTGACTTTACTATGTCAAATGAACTGCCTGACTATGACAATAGTAATTGAGAAGTTGACTACTGTTAGTAATGGCAAAGCTGTTTTTCTCTTTATCTTCCCTTTCCACGCTCTTTTCCTACTTTTTCAAGTATTGGTGTCAGCGGCAACGTGTTCAATATATGTATACATTGAACGATAGAGTGAAATGACATCGCCTTTGGATGATAATATGTCACCATGCTTTCAAAATATAATTCAATGAATTTTTATTGGCAAATTATGTTAAAGCAACAAAAAAAAAAAAAAAAATAACAGATTTTATTTGATATTTATGACTTAAGTGTATATGAAATCATTTTATTATTGTGTGCTGTTGAGTCTTTCCCCTCCAAATGCGCTCTGCCCATTAAACTGACTACGAAGATAAACAGAGATACAGGTGTTTAAGTGTTATTTTCAAGACTTAAAGTCTTAGTCGTATAGCAAGTATGAATGCTATATTCGGCTGTGCTGAGTTTTAAATACCCTCCACCAAGAATTAGAATCATATTTAGCAAGTCCGCGTTCATATTAGGTAACAATTCTTGTTTGAAGCTGTATTCGCTTTTATAAAAATTTTGCAGTATTAAAGTATTTTGCATGCGCTCCCTCCCAGCAGAAAAATGAGGAATTGATTACATAAATAACTTAAAAAACGTGTTTTATTTCAGACAAAATAATAATGCATTCATTGGAATCGAGAAGGTAATTTTATCAGACAAATAAATTGGCATTGATTACCACGTATATTCCCACATTTGCAGATCAAGAAATGTATTGTTCTTGTTCGTGACTATTATTCGTGTTTTTATATATTTTCTTAATAAAAATTCGTTATTTTTTGCTGCCTTTATGTCGTTTACAAATTTTGATCATAAAGGATGCAATATTTAATTCATTTGCAAGATGCACTTAAATAATTTATTACAATCCTAGGACATGTTCCGTGTTAAGAATAATGATTTCTGGAGTCAAATATTATACAAGATATGTATAACATTATCGATACCTATTGATTAGATTTTCCTTCTAGGCTCTTTCTTCTACTTCCTCTCAATAACAAGATCTCAAAAACTCTTTCTCTGAAAGGCTAACTGAATCTCGCATGTTACCATAATATTAATTTTTCACGGATTTGAAGAAACGGAAATAAATTTATTCTGTTTTTTGCTGATCAATAAAAAGTTTTGCACAATCAGCGTTCTGTGAGAAATGTTTTTCGTGCAATTTGAGGAACTTACGGTGCGCCTACTGATACCACTATTGCTAACATCACTCGAAATATTGAGTCCCAGTTTACATTGTTGGATGATACTCGACCGGTTAGACCACATCCAGCACGAAGTGAAGTGAATATAGCAGCTGTAGCTGAGAGTGTGATCATTAGACTAAATTTTTTCAAAACTAAGGAAAATCAGACCACTCAAGGGATGACCCCTACTAATGCATTGCATTGGTTTGGAACTAGGGAAATAGGTTATGGGAAGGAGGATAGAGGGAGTAGTGTTTGTGAACATTCGACTTGAATTTATTCATGTTTTCAGTGAGAGAGAAGACTTCAGCAGAAAGGTTATTCCATACTGTCCAAAAAACGAATTTGGCCCAACGATCACAAAAGGATGGGCTCTTAAGGAAATACGTGTATTACGAACAAACGTACAGGTTTTGGTCTCGGACAAGCGTATCATTCATGTTTCGACTCATAGCACCATTCCATAGTTGTTTTGATGACGTATTGATGACAAGTGTATAGCAGTTTTTGCTTTTGATATTTCATATATGTTTAGGTCGGTTGCAATGTTGTTTGAGCTGGTGTTGTTTCCGTTATTATTATATCGTGAATTGATGTTGGTGTTTGCATTGTAAAATGTATTTAGGGTATTGCTAACGATCCTGTTGCAGTTGACTGTATTGGTGCTTGCGTTATTTGTGCTCCGTAGTACATTTTAAGAGTTGTTGGTGTATGTGTTGGTATTATTGGTGTTTATGATATTTGGATTGATTTGCATGTTCCCTGCAAATAATATTGGGCTACCTGATCCATTTTGATCAAATGGACTACTCCCTGGACTGGCCCAATGGAATGCAAGCATGGACCATGTCATTGTTAAAAAGTTTTTGTAGTGAGACGACATGTCTTCGTTTTTTAACGACATGTTGTCGTTTTCCAAACAACTTCAAAACTAATCGTCTTGTGTACACAATGGAGTAGTTTCAAACCACTTCTTTGTAGTCCAAAGCTGGGTTATATGGTCCTGCCCTAGGACATCGTAATGTCAAATAGACCATGTTTTTTCCATACGTTTGGGTTACTTTTGGACTAGTCCTAGTCCCTTGTGGGCTACATTTTGCACGCGTGTTTGCAGGGTTGTTATTTATGTTATTGCTGGTGTGCATGTTGGTGATGGCATTAGTATTTAATATGTTGTAGGTGCTAGTGTTGCTGTTGATATTGGTATTTCTATAGTTGCTTGGATTAATATTCGACATATTTTCAGTTGTATTTTATGTGTTGTTTACGTGGATATTATTGTTGTGCTTGTTGTTGTTAATATGTGTGTTATTGTTGACGTGAGTGGTGTTATATGTACGTGAGTTATTGTTTTGATAGTTGTTCACGTGTAAGTTGTTGTTAACATGTGTGTTGTTGTTCACGTGTGTGATGTTGTTTAAATGTGGGTTGTTGTTACCTTGGGTGTTGATTACGAGTGTTTTGTTGACTACGACTGTGTTGTTGTTAACGTTTTGGTTGCTTGGGTTGTCGACGCGAATGTTGTTGGTGTTGGTTTCAATTGTATTGTTGATTACGGGCGTTATATTGCTTGCATATGAGTGTTGTTTTTACCATTAGTGTTGTTTACGAGTGCATTGATGGTAGTCCGTGAGCTACTGTTAACGTTTTGCTCGTTATTCACGTGTGTGTTGTTGCTGCCTTGGGAATTGTTTACGTGTGTGTTATTGTTTACGATTTGGTTAAGAAATTATGTTCGGGAAACTGAGTTTCTTAACGCCGGACGTTTACCCCCTCCCTATAGGTAGTAGTAACACTACCCACATACATTTCCATGTGTCTTAAAGAACACACAACAGGCCCGGTAGGGGCCGAGGTGTATATCGTACATCGTACTGATATGAGGTTGCATCTTGGATCCTTCGTCCTCCTTTTGACCTAACCTTATCAAACTAAACCATATATAGATTTATTTCTGGCAAATTTAATGACAATAGTGACATTCGTTACGATTTAAAGGTGTTACAGTATTTGTATTGGTGTTACACACGAATTGACAAACTTAATGCCCCCATTCGCCTCTTGTAGTGATGATGGTGGTTATAAAAATATACGAATATCTTTATATTCTGGTAGTTTTATTATATTTCCATACATATTGTCGTAATAATAATCACCATTTTCATATTTATGTGCACATTTTTTATTACAACTATTTGTATTATAAAAAGATGTCCTCATTCTTTATATTTTGTCCTTGTATAGAACTTCAGTGAGAGCTATTGTTGTATAAGTGTTTGCATATTGTTTGGTAAAGAGTCTATTTTATACTCAATTTCATTTTGTCTTCAATTTTCTATAAATTTACATTTTAATAATATTAAGGTGTAAGTAGCAGATGTTCTTCAAAATATGAGTATTTTGCATATAAACTGCATCTTATTGATAATTTACATTTTGTGTAACCTTGTTGAATGTTAACAAGGAAGTAGTAGGCTTAAATATGAGTCATTGTGATGAAAATAAATTTATTTGTATGGTAGCATATAAAATGATGTGTTCTAAATTTTAATTTGAAAAATTATTATTATTAGAATGTTGGAATATGACTTTGAACATTTGTGTATCACAGTTAGTTTGGAAATTATTTGTTTTGGCAGTGCAAATTTCAATATCTTTTTTAAACTGTGTCGGTCTTATTTTTGTAATTATTCGCACAATGTTTTGGTTTAGTTGCTAAGATTAGTTAATGTATGCAATCTGAAAGGAAAATCGCATAATTTTGTTAACCAATTGCATAGAATATTGCTTTCACACAGAACAAATTGTTTCTAATGGCGTTTGTTTTTGGCACAAATGTTGCCTTTATTCTGCCTTTTTTTTAAAGTGTAACATTATAAACACACAGAATATGTTAAATTTTTCACTGTAAATTTTATCAAAGGTTTCGAATGCAGCATTAATAAAACAGTTGCTCTTGTTATTGTTTAAAAGAAATAATTTTTTCCTAAAAAAAAAAATACTAAAATGCCAAAGATTTTTATTCTTTTCTAGATCTAAGAAACCCTGAAGGTGTGTTAAAAATTACATTAGCAACATTTTATGTCAGAAAAGAAAGTGCCGAAATTCCGGGCCTTGAAATTTTTTAATTTTTTTTTAAAAACCGTATTACAAACATTGCACGAAGTTTTGGTCTCAGAAGATCCCTAGTAAAATTAGATTTAAAAAATATTTGTGGAACATTTAAATCGTATTAACATTTTTACCCTATTTAACCCCATTTAAGTGCCGTTTTAGTATACTTTTGTGTGAAAGTTAAAAAAAGGACAAAAATTACCCCTTAAAATTAGTGTAAGAGGGCTTATTTATTCTAAGAAAAGAATCGCCATACAATTCTACTCAAGATATCAGAAATAGTATTTTAGTTCAGAAGTACATTTATTATATTTTTTTTCACTTTTACCAAACGCTTTTTCAAAAAATTAAAAAACTTTAGGGTCCGACATTTGAGGAACCCGATCTAACTTTTCCAAACTCTTTGGCTGATTTACTTAACCAATAGTCTATTTTTATATCACGTTGCAAGTATTGAGGCTGGCTTTTTTTTTGTTGCACAGTGTAATTGGTCATGACGAGTTGGCAATACTGATATAGAAGTAACAAATCGTATTAACCTCTTCCTAACCCCGTCCAAATGAATGCTGTATATAAACATGTGTAATATATTATATATTATTAATAAAAAAAACTTTTTGCTCCAGTTTTTATCAAAGATATTTCAAATATTAGAAAAGGATTGAGTTTGGTATACAAGAAAAACAGAAAGAAAGTCGATTGTTGTTAAGGTTTCTAAGGTTTCCTCTAATTGAATCCTATCAGATATAAGATATAGTAACAAACCGGTTGCATCTAGATCAGTAAAAATACTTAAATATTTATTTAAATAAATCCTGTTTCTTTAAAAGAAGTGAAAAAGTCTTAAAGCTTTATTTTTAAGAACTATTTTGATTTTAAATCACTTTCGATTTTATATAATTTATCAAATATTTTAATTTTGATAATTCCTGCCACCATTTTCTAAAAGTACCTTAAGCTGAATGTATCCAGTAAAAAAATGTAATCGTGTCATACTCTTTTACAAATGGATGTTGCAATCTTATTACAAAAGCGTATTTAATTTTAATCTTATGTTTTAAAAGAATCTGATAATTTTCTTTTCAAATTTTAAGTATACACCATCCATATACATCCTTTTTTACTCCAACAATAATAATAAGACAACAACAAATGTAAAAATATTTCCAGTTATGTTTCTATTTGCACAAAAGCCCGTAATTAAAATAACAAATATTTCATAACCACCACGGCTTTTATGTTTTATGCGATTCGCTGAGAAAGTAGACTTAAAAATACTTTTTAATCCACAGATTAAATAAATATACAAAGACTCACTGATACATTCACACACAATCACACATAAGTAAAAGTTTTACGTTCGGCTTTGCTAAGTCTTAAATGCGCTACAGTTGTAATATAATAAAAGCAGTTTTTTACAGTTTGACTCTATAAATTAAACATTCTTGATTGATATGGCGATTATTTTGAAATTTTCTTTAAAAGGTCAACTTTAACATGACAAGTGCAATACGGGAAAAGTGTAAAGGTGGACGGACAATTGAGCCAAATCATTAATTTCAATATTATTTAATATTAAGGGCTAAAAAATCAGAGCAAGTTAAACTCTTTTTTTTTGGTTAAAATGTATTTAAACCAACAAAGCTATAAATCACTAAACATATAAACCATCTTTAAAGTTTAAACGCATAAAATTGGGCGTTTAAACCAGGGCTGCCATTTTAGGGGTTTTGACCCCAAATTAGGGGTTTTCATGTTGCTTAAAGGGACAGAAAATTTTATTTGGGATTTGGGGTTTACATTAGGGATATTAAAAAAAAAACTAAGGATTTTTTGGGGAAATAAAAAATATGAGCTTAATTTTGTCAAATACATACGCATCACTTGATATCAATGAGCACCGGGCAAAAAAAGTTTCGTTTTTATTAAAAAAAATATCTGATAAGTTTGAAGTTAATCAGTCAATAATTCGATTATGTACAACAAGTCTAAAATTTGCCTTTTTCGTGGACAACTTCATGTGTATAAGAGGTGTTCAAAAAAAATTAAAGCCTATGAATGGGCTTATTCGTTCCTTTGTATATAAAAACATTTAATATGAAGTCTGGTGACGATTGGGTAAAGAAAAGTCGATTGAAATGTCAAATAGTGTGTACAAGGCTCAACAATCACTTATTTAAGTTTTTGGGAAATTTTTTAAATGTCGTAAAAGTTTTTAGTCTAGATTATAAATAATTCGAAATTAACATACCATTATGTTCTAAAAAAAGAAATAAAAAAATAATCGATTTAGAACTAGTAATAAATGATGCCCAGGCCACTAATGTGCCAAGTATTACTTGCCCTAGAAATGCGAGCACACACCTTAAATAGTTTTAAAATTGATTTGTGCAATATAATTTTTTATTCAAAAGACTTAGAATTGTCAAATAATAATAACTCATTACAGAAAATACAGCACGTTATGGTACGTCACATTGCATTGCACAACATTTACGGTCGACTAAAGCAATTCTTAAAATTCTTCTTAAAATGTAGAATGCAAGCAATTAAGCACTAAACGCAAGAGCCTTCAAACCTGTATTAGTAGAGAAACAAATAAAGCAATTCTCAAATGGATAACTGCTGCACGTGGGAATGTAATCCAAACTAGAAAAGCTTCATTATTTTTTAATAAAAGTAAAAATAAAATTAATTTTGTATAATTAACCTTCTTAAAATTAAAAGATTTTGTGGTCCCGTGCAAATTCATTATAGGAAGGTGCGACTGCACACAGAAAAAAATACCAATGTAAAATCAACATTGAAAAATGTTGATTGAGAATCATAGTAAATTTCTGCAAAAGTATGCTCTTTTTAAATGTATCATTATTTCATATTAATTGTAAATGAAAAATATTAAAATAATCTTTAATCACGTTTATTTAGTATTATTCACTGTTAAAAAAAATAAAAAAAAATTATTAAAATATAAATAAATATGGATTCAATATTGAATCCATAAAAACCTGTTTTATATTAAAATCAAAAGTTTATCTTGTTAAATTAACATGCAAACATAGTTAAGTATGTTAATTTTTTTATTTTCATTCTTAAAATATGTTATAAAAAGAAGACAATTCCCGTATTCTTTTAATTAAAATTATTTTGTTAAATAGTACATCAAGTTTTCAAAGTAGAATGATGACGAACACCATATCGGGCCATTCTACTGATTGATCTGTTAACAAAGGCGACTAAAAAATAAGTGAAACATGTGTTACAGGGGTAAGTGTCTTGAATTATTCTTAAATAAATGCATATGTTGCCTCTGAAGCTTCTTCACACTGTTATAACACACTCAAACCAATTAGTTTCTAAATGAAATTCACGTTGTTTCAACATGAAATAACTTTCATTCAACGTGATTTGGATTGTTATTTCAATATAAATTACATTTTGCTCTAACTTTACTGCAATGTTAAATTAACATGAATTATAGTTATTTTAAAAGAAAAAAATCTTGTTCGCAAGTAATTATAAAATCAGGTTGAATTAACATGAAAAACGTATGAAGCAAAATCACCACCGAAAAATTTTAAATCAACCTCATTTTCAACGTTTTTAACTCGATTTTTTACTGTGTGTGTATATATATTTCCTTTCGATAAAAATGATCTCTTGTAGAACATGGTGAAAGTAAAACTTGAATAAATTTGATAAGATTTATCGCAGTGCTGCCACATATTATTTTTTAACAACATATTATACATGGGACACTGATTTATAGCTGTTGAGTTTAAACTACATATCAATTCAAGTTTAGTTCAACTAAACAAGCTTTTAACCCATCATTGACTTATTAGCCATAAGAAGAACAATGAAGTTCATACCTTTAATAGGGGCTCGAAAGAGTAAACTTTGTGTTATTTTGATAATTTATACGCTGTTTATGAACCGATCTTCCTGCATTTTTTTTTTTTTTGTAAAATTTTTCGAACTATTTATGATAGAATAGATATATATAAAAATAATCACCAGCTAAACTGGGGTCTTCGGAAAACCCATTTTAACAATCACACAGACAGAGCAAAATTTACTCACAGTTATCCAAAATACATCGAGTCATAACCGCAAAAAAGCTTAAGGGACAAAGATAAAATTTTACAGTTGAAGGCTTTTTTTAATGTTATTTTGTAAAAACTTTGCAGGAAGGTTGTCGCTTGAGATCAAATTGTTTTTGATATAAAATCGTAACGGTACCATATCGACCATGATATTTTTGCAGATTATTTATTAAAAAAAAAAAAAAACATTAAAAATGATGTCGCTTAAGCATTTTTTGCATTAATCACTCGTTATATTCATACATACTTTATTGGATCTTGGAGCTATAATTTGGAAATAACAGACGGATTGACAAACCTATATACACCCTTTTCATCTGTCGCGAAGGGTGTAAAAAGGACGCTAATCTTGTCCAGGTCAATGATGCCCATAATAAACAAACTATGGAATATTAACAAAAACAAAATCTAAAACGGAATCTGTAATATGTAAACAAAAACACACAAACACTTTTGTAAATGAATGTACGGTATGTGTGTGTATATGTATGTGCAAAATAATTGGACAAAAAAAAAAAAAAATTATGGTAACAAATGCTGGTTGAAAGAGGTTGCTAAGTAATAAACCCCGTGTAGTCTGGCAATAACAAAACAACAAGAACAACAACTAAATGCAACACAATGACATGTAACTGTGTAGCAACCAGTGTATTTCGTTATTGTTACTGTTGCCACAAAAATATACTTGATGTTTATATTCCTGTTGGTGCAGTTGGGTTAGTTATTGCAATCCTAGTACAATATTATTCTATGGGTATTTACTTCTAGTTCAACGCATATTATCCAGAAACCATAAAATTGAAAAATTTTTCAAATAAACATAAAACATACATGTACGTTTGCACATATTTCCACATGCATATACATACATACATGTAAACATAAATATATTTTTACTTATACAAACGTCCGTATAGAGCAACAAGGAATTTCTATGCTACATTTGTATGTAGAATGTGTAAAATGTATGTGTAAACATAAGTTTATGAAAAATATATGGCTGAATGTACTAACAGAAATTTCTGAAAAGTGTTTTTTTGTTATTTTTGTTGCTCTTTATAGCTTCAGATTAGGCCAATATGACCGTAGGATTGTGGCTTTTATAAACAGTTCTAAAAGGTATTTAAAAGAAAATAGAAATGACCTGATTTTTATGAATTTGTGTACTGCGATTAGATAATCCTTTAAAGGTTTATCGTATTCAGAAAAAATTGTTTCGATTTTTTAAATCTTTTTTAAACTAAATTCTTATCAAAATTTTCTTAAAATTGTTTTTAAATGCAATTTTTTTTTATGAACACAGCAGTTAAAAATTGCTGTCATATTCTTTTTAACTACAGATTAACAGTCTGTTCGACGACTTTGAACGTTAACGTTCGCACAGAAAATTACAATAGATGAACAGGCAGTTAAAACATAAACAAATTTAAGAAGAACAGGCTGATTTTTATGAGTATTTTAAAAAAACAGGAAAAATTTAAAGAAACGCTTGAATATGCTTTATGAAAAATTTAAAATTGTTTTTATGCCATTTAAAGGAAGGAAAAGGGCTTATATTAGTTGGTCATGCCATTTGTAATTTCTGCAATATTGATCAAATGCCCTATAAAGTGTACATGTGTGGGGTCCTTATGAGTAGAGAAGTTGATATAACGATGTCCTAGTGCGTTATGGGGACTATGTTTTTATATACTTATGTCACATTGAATCCGTTTAAGTTTGCTATTCAAATTCAGATCGGTCAATAAGTGGCTGAGTTTTAAGCACAACCCCACGAATGCTTCTAATTTTACCCATCAATCCATTGTTGTTGTTTTTTTTTTGTTTTTCTGTATATCTGGAGAGCGGCAAGCGCCAAAGTCTCCAAAATAGCTTGACGAATCTTGGTTATAAATACACAACATCCGAAAAAATGTTGGTGGGATTGGAGCAGTGGGCGTAACACAAAATGAACTTAAGCAAAATATAAATATCAAAAACTTCTATTAAAATCAACAAATCAAAACAGTTCAAATCAAAATTGCTAAAAAACTTTACACAATTTTTTTTGGTGTAGAAAGGGAATAAAAAAAATTATGTGCTGTTTCCAGGTGACAAACAATTATGTTTGACATTTATGGCCTAACCTTTCTATAAAATCATTTTTCGCTTATTGTAATCTGGGAAGAGTTTTCAAAAAATCGGAACAGTTAATTTAAATGTGTTAAAAAGTTTTATAGAACGCTTCTATAGAAAATTATTGTTCATATAGAAATGATATAAAAAAAAATGTTTCTAATTACTAACCCAATAAAAAATTGTGCTTCAAACGAAGCAGGTTTGTAAGGGAGAAATGTAATTTCGCTTACCATACCGATTACTGAAGACATGAATTTTATATGGCGAGTTCCCAATTTAAAGCAATACATTTTTTATACAAAAAGCGCTTTATTCAACGCATATAAAAACTGGTGAACGTGTAGCCACCAGCATTACACACTGAATGATTTGTTTACACATATTTTTGATGTTCTTCCTTACAAACGCAGTTAGGGAATGCCGTGGCACTTGAAATATTATTTTTTTTTTAATTAAACTTGTTAAGAGCTCCTTTAATTACTTTACTGCATCTCCGCATGTCTTATTGCGTAGCGCATTAAATATACCATTAGTGCTACGTAAAATGATACAATTTTTTATTGGGATATGCAATCTCTATTTTTTATAGTCACATTCTGAAAAGGTTGCACAAACGTGTAATTTCTTATTAAAAACAACAAAACCAATACAAATACAGCAACATTTTAAGAAGAAAATAAAACGAACTGTTGAAAACCACACGAAAGTTATTTGACCATATGTTCGCGAGTTGTGTGTCTATTTGGGGTTTTTTTTCTAAATTTGTTCAATGTTTGTAGAAGTTTTTGTGTGTCTATTTGCTGTTCCACACAATTCAAATATTTTGTTAGACACCCATACCACTACAATTGTAACTAGAAAAATAACTTTAACAATAAACGAAAATACAAACTCATATATACACACACACACACACATACATACACAAAGAAACACAACCACAAGCAAACAATCATGCAACTAAGTGAAATGAATGAATCACCAAAATGAAATAAACTTTAGTTCCAGGATCTACATCTAGATTGTTTGCAAATGTGAATGAGAGTGTTGTACCGAAACACACTGCTGTTTGCATGTTACTGTCAGTTATTTAGTCTATCTGTCTGTCGGTCGGTATATTTTTTTTTTATATGCATAAGAAAGAAAAAAACAAAAAATTATTATACTCTCTGATATATTCTGCAATTTTTTTAGTACATTTTGACTTTTATTGTTAAAATTTTTATTTCAGTTTAACACAATTTCGTATGAGTTTTGTGTAATATTCTATTAGTGTGTTGTAATAACTTTTTTCATATATTTTTTTTTTGCGAGTGTTACAGTTTAAACTATTTTGTTTCCGTTTTTTTCTTCATATTTTTTTGTTTTTGTGCATATTGCTCTTAATAAAAGACGAAAAAAAAGACTAACTGCAACATTTATGAACTCATTAATTTACTACTGGCTTGTTCAAGTCGAGCTATAATTGCACTCACTCACCAACTTGTCCGTGGGTGAAAAACTATAATTGTAGAAGAGCTGCAAAAGAGTTTACGAAATTCATATTGTGGATATGAAATTATTTTGGCATTTAAATATGTAAAATAGACAAAAAAAAGCAGTTAAAACAAAACTAACTATTTTAATTACTTCAAGTAAATGAATAAATATTGTGTACAGCTGAAGGCGAAAATGTATACGAATATTTTGGCTAAATAAAGTGCGATAGAATATTAAAGAAAACAAAAAACAATAAAGAAAAACACTTTATAAAATTAAAAGCAAAATTATTTTAATTTAAGCTAAAAAAGTTATTGAAAAAACAAAAAGCATCAGAATGTTTTTCAAAAGTCAGAAAGTATTAAAAGAGGAACTAATTCGATTTGCTAAAATATAAACGTCTTTTATAACACTCAGGGGATGCCCTCCACTAATGCAATGCATTGAGTTGGTATAAGAAAAATTGCTTATGAGGCGAAGTAAAGTGGGTGTAGTATTTGTGGACATTTAATTTAAATTTTTCCAAATTGTAGCCGACTGGGAAGACTTCTGCCAGTAGTCTATTCCACATACGTCTAGTCCGACCGAGAACCAAGTTTTCTCTATAATACGTTGTGCGATACATTGGACAGATGTCAACGACCGGATGCCATCTGCTGGAAAGGCATGCACCACTGCCATGCAGCTGCGACTTAGGGATCATGGTAATATCAATAGAACAATGCTACACAACCCACATTCCGACGATGCTCCAATAAGTCAATAGATCTAAGTGCCCTACTGTCATTGATGAGCTTTAACGCACTCCTTTCATACCGATCCAGAATATTGCCCAGATATTGGAGTTGTATTTTATTTTCGGTCGGTTATAAGGGGAGATTCAGAAGGAGTGAGGTAATTCTTGCACCGTTTTAAGAAACGAAGACACTGGAATGCTTCTTTGAACACTTGAAAAACATGTTAGTTCCAATGATCATCACAATTGATTTCTTAATCAAATCCTAAAAAAAAGTTAGGTTTTTTCATTTTCTTGTTTTAAACATCTAAATAAAAATCGAAGACCTGTATTTCGTATCCCTAGAAAAATTATATTTCCCCTGCCTGTTGAAATAATTATAAGTTCGAGGGATAAGACATACATATGCAAATGTATCGAATAAGGCATAAAAAATGTAAATGACTATTTCGTTTGCTTATTAGGGAAGTCTGATGATTATTTTGACTCGTCCTTAAATAAATTCCATTTCGGAATAAAGTTGTTTGGCGTGGGTGTGACCACATTTCTTTTTGGTGTTACAGTATTTAGGGATTAATGTTCAGCCAATATCCGTCAGTAGAAAAACAAGTAAGGAAGTATAGTCGGTCAAGCCCGACCATATGATACCCTACACCACAGTATTTAAAAACACATCATGCTTATGTGACCAAATAAATATGGATTTATCTTTGTTTATAAACTTCATTAAAGGCGGTTTGAAAGTTTGTGAGAGGCAGAAATTTCCCCCTGCCTCCCCTTGTGGTCCTATTTTTGAAAAACTGCATAGCTTGTCTGGCCCTTTAAATATGTTTCTATCTATGATTTATATATCATTAAAACCGGTTTCTGAGATGCAGAAATTTCCCCCTCGTGATCATACTATTCGGCCCATTTTCAATAGGCTTGGTCCTTGTGCCAATAAGAACCTATGTCCCAAATTTTTGCGCATAAGGTTACATAAACAGCCAGCCAGCCGGACGGACAGCGTTAGTTCGATTCAGAGAGTGATTCTGAGTCGATCGGTATACTTTAAGGTGGGTCTAGGACCAATATTTTAAGCTGCTACATACATAAACACAATTGCATAATACCCTCTCCACTATTGTGGTGTGGGTATAATTAAGAGCTATGGCTGACTAGAGATCCATATCTGGCACCAAGGAAACTAGCAGCCCATCGAATTTCGGTCCTGGAGTAGTTATTGGTGAGGCTGCTTCGGGAATCACGTGGTAACTATGGCTTATACTCAAACAGGTGGAAAGGAGGATTTTAAAAAAAGTCAGCTTAAGGGCTGAATTTCCGCCCAGTATGGGAAGAAGCAGTTAATGCTAGAAACCTCTAGTTAAAAGCACCGTAAAGTTAGGCCTACTCGGCAGTTACTGACCTTAATCCTTAACACAACCGTTAGAATACTGCCTACAAAATTAGATCTAACTGATTCATTTTGGTACCAATTGATTCATTCTTAAACCGCATATAATGAGGAAAGGCAACAAAATTTGTCTTTCTATATAAATGTTCAAAGTTTGTCTGGAGTTTGAGAGACAAAATTTCGTTAAACTGTTTCTAATGTATACAATTTGTTTCAAACAGTGTTGTCAGAATTTTTTTCACAAATATGGACGCAGTCAAGGCGAGTTTATTACAGGTGGTCTTGAAAGCCCTGCTGATATTAGCTAAAATCACTGTTGGATGTCAAAATTTTGTTTATTCTCTTTTATTATCTTTGTTTCTGTTTTGTTTTATTTCTGTTTTTGACATTGTACAATGATTTTACAAAAACAAATTGCTTGTGGTTTTTGTACGAGTTGTACTTGTTGTAGTACCGAGATTACCTGGGATGAATTCGCCTTGGACGCAGTCATTTAAAAATTAAAAATGTGTATATACACGCTAGACAGAGATTTTGTTAAAAAATTTAACTAAAACTACTAAACTTATAATGATGTTCCAAATTGTTTTAGGCACATACTTGTTTCACACTATGCGATGGGTGTAGAGACGCTTGCGGGGTAAACAATGTGGCTCGAAATGTAAAATCTAGCAACAATATGATCTCTCCCTTTAATAATGTTTCGCATAAATTATTATACAAGGTGGTCCTATTTTGAAAATGGATACAACACTGTAAAATACTTTAACGTTGTGTCAAAATTATACATCACTGTAAATAGTAAACAAGCTGAGTGTCAAAAAAATACGCTGTCATTCATTTTGTTTTTAATTTAAATTTTATATCGTGTTTTGTGGCATGCAATAATCTAAAAATGTGTGCTTAGAAAACCTTATTTGCAAGAAGTTTTGATTATTTTTAAATTTAAGAAAAGTACAGATGAAGCAGACCGATTGCTCATGGAATCTTTTTTTGTTACAGTTTCATTGTATTTACGAGCAAAAGTTTAAAACTACACAGTTTTAGGAACTCAATGGAGAAAGAGTAATGTTTATAGTATAAACTTTAAACTTTATACCCACACCACAATAGTGGAGTTGGTATTATCCCAGTCAGAATTTTTAATGTGTTAGAGTCTACTGTGAATCTCATTAAGAGCGTTTTTCATCGTCGACCAGCTCATTTTTTAATCGTAAAAGATTCCACGCACGGGAGAAACTTTTGCACAAGCTGATTCCTCTGTGAGATACTTCTACAACACAGCGAAAGACGCTTATATTTTTATTTAATAAAAAAAAAATTTTTCTGTCAAAGAGGTACGTTTATTGTGGCCGTTTTTCAGTTTGAGGCAAGACGAATTTAAATTCGCCTTGGTTTAAGGTATGTTCACAGGATTCTATGTGGTTTATGAAGTGATTTAGTTGTAATCAAGTCAATTTGAAGTGATTAACAAATCACTTCAATGTATGGGTAATCATCCCGATTTTGAAGTGCTTAACGCTTAATCACGTTCGAGCTGCTTAAACGCGTTTAAGAAGCCAAATGTGAACATAGCATAAGACTGAGTGTTTTTCATAAAAAAATTCTGTACAAACGTTAACGTTCAAAATTGTAGAACAAACAATCAATTAATTTTGGTAGTATTCATATCAGTTTTAGCACATTTCGTAATTTGGGACTTTTTAAATATTAAAAAAAATCCATATTCTGCTGCTGAATTGTTTTTTAAGAAAAGATTCGACTTTTCGATATTATTTTAACATTGAGATTATAAGATATTTATTTATGATCAAATTATTTCCTAACACTTTTTCTATTCTTCTTTCAGGTATGTTGGCTTTCTAAGAAATTATCATGGCATTAGCATAAGGGTGAGCACACAACATTCCAGTAACCTTTTTTCCAAATTACACTATTAACATGTCCTATTTGTAATAAATAAAGGACATTTTCCTCACATAAAAAATTTCATTGTCATTCAAATTACAATATGCTAACAGGAGTTTACATTAAGTAATAGACCTAAAATCCACATAATTTATATGGAAAATAACAACATGTGCCTTGTTAACAACACAATTGACCCAAACATTTTAACCCGAACTGTCAACATAAATAGCTTTACAACCGTAATAAGATTTTCTGGCAACCTCCACTTATCACTCAAAAAAGCATTAATAAATCTCGAAAATAATAGAAATCAACCTCCTCCCTTTAAACATACAAACCCAGTACGAAAATTACGCTCTTTTAGTCACCCAAACCCCCCCCCCCCCCCCCCCCCCCACAAAATTCAAATCTCGGCGATTAAGTCAATATTGGCAAATAGATTGAAAGAGCGAAGTCAGTCAATCATACAGTCAGGCAGTAAGGCAGTCAGTCAGTCCATTGTAAGTATGAAATCTACTTTAACCCACCTCAGCACCTTTTTTTTATACATTTGAAAAAGGGCGGAGGAGTATTAGAATAATAAAGTGAAGCATATAAAAAATTGACAGATTCCACAAGATGACAAATTTGTCGTCATGACATGATAAATGATAAAACAGTTTAAGAAAAATATACCTTATTTTTTTTTTGCATTTGGGATAAGAGAAATCATAATATTATGTTTATTGGATAAAGACCGGATGGGCGATGAACGGTGAGTGATGATGATGATGGGGGGTGTGTATTCAAGGAAAGAATAAAATTATAAATATTGATAACCTGCTGTTAAAGTGTGTCTGCCACAAATGATGAAGGTGGAAAAGTCAAGTACATATATTTGCTTGCTTCTTTCAAGAACACAGAGTTTGTAGCCGACACTTGCAAACGGTGTAATGTTAAAGTAATTTACCATCCTTTGGGATTGTGCAGCTCTAGAGAAAATAAAAAAAAAAACGAGAAAAAGAAATAAATGTATCATAATTTTATTAATATAACAAGAAATCTCTAATATTTAGGGAATTCAAATTCCAACACTTAAATATTTGTTTCAGTTTTTTGAAAAATCGCATAAAAAAGCAGGTGTATGGATTTGTAATATGTATTACTATTAAGTGCTGAGGAAAAAAATATACAGTCTTATTTTGTTATAATCATAAAAAATCACTTGATATTATGCCAAGTGTAATTTTGAGATGTTTAATCAAATCACTGGCGTGTCAAGTAATTTATGTTCAAAGGGGCGACCATAAATCTGGAGTTATTAAGGGAAATTTGTTAAAAATATGGGTTGTACAAAAACATGACATAAGATTTGGTAAAAAATTGTATGCACCGTTTTTCATTATTTTTCTTGTAGTTGAGAAACCCTGAAGTTTATGGCACCGTTTCTATTGGTCTCATGCAAGAAGAGTGCACTATTTAATTGGAGAGGCATAACATAGAGACCTTATATTAAACAATAACACTGAACATAAATACAGGGTGGCCCAAAATAACCGAAGGGGTTTGAATTCGTTATAAATTTTTATTTAAGAAAAAATTATTATTATTTTTTTTTTATTGTACAGTATATAAATGGGGTATATTTTTAGTTTAGTTATGAAAAATAATATCTCGTAAGTGGGTACCATTATCTGTTTCGCAAATTCGTGCTCTTTCCAACACATTTTCCATAACCCCCGTGTTCATTTTCAAAGAAATAAGGACCAATTATCCTTTCCGATGAAACACCGCACCAAATCGTACACTTTGGTGAGTTTAATTCTCGCTGTTGAACTACTCTCGGATTTTCCGTAGCCCATATCCTGCAGTTTTGCTTATTAACGAAATTGTGAATAAAATTATGATTTAATAAAGCTCAACAATCTGGGATCGATGTTCAATTGAGTACTGCTCCATTTTAAATTCCCCAAGTCTTCTTTACAAAATACTGTAAATAAAAGAAAAGGTAATTTTGGACCACCCTGTACTAGGCTACCATCTGTCGAACTACCGTTAAGCGGTGGACAGGCGCATTCAGACCCACCGAAGCTATGTTGACCGGGCCAATATAGAACACGTTATTATTGAACAGGCCGTTGGGTGGCGCTCTCCTGTTTGTTTAACTAGTATTTGTAGATTTTGAGAAGTCGTTCGACACTATCAGCCCAATTTGGATGGAGTGAATCAGGGTTATCTCTTATAATCCCTAATCGTCGATGGTGGCGATTTTGTGGTGAAAATTACGCGTTTAAACAAATGATATCTTGGTTAGTAAAAACGCCAACAAATGCGAAAATATTTACTATTTTTAATCAAGACCCCGAATGTGTGAAAATATTCGTCTAAATAAGTCTGCGCCAACCGCGAGAAGTATGAATATCATGAAAGAGATAAGCATGAAAATAAAAGGAATTTGCAGATGACATATGTCTAGTGTTTTTCATACGGGACAAAAATCCCGGGATCCCGCACATTTTTCGCGAAAAAAAATCCCAGGAAATTTGTGCGGGAATTTCCGGGATTTTTTCATTTAATTATGACAACTTTACTGCTGATATGTATAAATGTAAATAAGTTGTATCACGAAATAGATCTTTGCCGTTAGACAAAAAGGTCTTAAGTCAAAAAAACGCATTTTGAGTTTTTGATTGGCTTTAATTCAATTTTGTTTTCTCTTTTGTTTGGCTTAAATCACCTAAGTTCAGCACAACATCTGCTCTTAGGGAAAAAGTTTTTGAAATACACCAAATAAATAGTTTTAAATTTAAAAAAACGGAAAACTACAGTTTCAGACTTAGGATATTTTTGCCAAACGCAAAACAATTACAAGTTTTGAAGAAAGTGCAAAGAAAACTAAATGTGTTTGAAATATAAAGAAAATTTTTCTTAATGCATATCAAAGTTAACAAATGTGAAACAAGAAACTTGTAAATATTACTCCGGTGATTTCCCTTATTGCAAAGATGCATTAGTCGAATGTTTTTATTCGTATTCTGTTAGTCTTTCTTAGATTTTGACCGAGTACAGGTACCATTAAATGTATGAAGCTACCCGGGAACCTTGCCATACCGTTAAGGGTATTAGATGAAAACTGCTTCACCACGCCTTTTCAAAATAATTTTAAAGCTAAAAAATAATAATAATAATATAAAATTATTAATAGTAGGAGTTCTCAAGAAATTTTAGATATGTGGACAATATTTTTATTTGAAAAAAATTAAGTTGAAAATGCCAAAGGTACACGGGTACTTTGCCATTAACATAAGGGTTCAGTCTATTTGTATAGTTTTATAGGAGAACAATTTAAAACTTAAAAGCTGGCTTTTGGAAATTTACTCTGAATTAAATATAATCATGAATTAAATATAATCCTTTTTGCCACAGAAGTAAAAAAGTCTAATGCATTTATTGATCGCACGAAATGTGATTTGTTCAAATAAATAAAATTAAATAATATTTTGCATCGATTTGTATTGAGCGGGATTTCCTGGGATCACGGGAAATTTAAAAATAAGTCCCGCTATTCCAGGAAATGAAAAAGTCCGGGAAAAGAAAAACTCTGCATATGTCTCATCTCCCACAGATACTGCGATAATCTGTTTCGTACTGAAATGTACGATTGTAACGTTAAATTAAATAAAGCAAATGAGTAAAAAACTAATTGTTTCGTTTTCTTTCTTTGTCAATTGAAAAGTTTTTGCTTTGGTTTTGCTCATGTCTAATACAATTTAAAAATCTTGATTTAAAATGTTTGCGAAATGTTTTGTTTGTTTTTATACTCTGAACAAAACAGCATGCTTGCTATCTTGGGTGTATGATTTCGGTGACTGGCGGTATTGAGCCCTTTCCACATTTGGAAAATTATAACGAATACCAAAAATATTTCTCCAAAGTAAAATGCCCATTTTTAACGTGTGTGTAAAATCCCTGGTGTTATATGAAAGTGAAACATGGCTGACAATGTATTATATGTCAAATTTTTGGCAGAATACAATGTCAAACACTGAACTGTGAAACAGAGCCAACGAGACTCCAGGGAAAGACCAAATAAGGTGAAGAAAAGGGAAGTGGGACGGACAAACGCACGAAAGTATATTAAAAACGGCGCTTGAATGAAACTCGCGAGGCCGTGGACGACCAAATTTCACATGGTAGCGCACAATCCTAATGGAAGTACAGAAGCTAAATAATTAATCGTAACCCCAGGTCTCTACGTAGCAATATTTATTGCGGCAAACGTGAAAATTGATTGCTTCAATAAATTTGCGCCGTATAGACCGCATATTGCCATAAGTGGCAATCCATTGCGCAATGATTGCTCTTTTGATTGCTTGAGCAATCATTGCATCGCAATCTGCTGTAAAATGAGTTGTCATTTATCTGACATTTCATTTCTCTGAAAAACGGCTTGATCGATTACGACAACGACAACCGGAATAAGGCTGATTATTTCTTCATATTAAAAAAAATTATGGCCGAATTTCGACCATTAGGAAAACACTTGTTAATAAAAATTCCCTTTGATAACTTAATTTTCAAAAGAAAATTGAACTAAGGGTTTGCGTCATGGTGACACCCCGTTAAAAACTTTATCCTATTAAAAAATTTCTCAAAATACGACAATTTCAAGATCTTTATCTGTGAACTTCAAACTTTCTTTCATGCAAAAAATTAGCTTAATTGTTTGAATAGTGGTAGGTAACAAACATACAATTATATTTTCGGTTATATGTATAAAGCAGCACTAACTGCAGATAATAGAGAAGTTTGCATTGTTCGTGAGTCGATTTTGCTCGTATCAAGAATCTGCCAAAAATCTTTGTCTTACTAGTTCCGCCTGTGTTAACTTTTACGCCTAAATCCGGTATTCAACTACGTCTTACAGTCATAGCCGAAGAAGAAGAGCGGAAAGCGGAACCTTTTCTACCGCTTAGCTCTTACGCTGATATACTAAACCTTAACAAGAGCACCAACGTTGTGCTCCGAACTTTCTCGTTTAGTAAAGCCACGTAATAGAAATAAAACATGGGAATAAAACGGCTAATTGATCAAAAACTAGCTAATAAATTGCCATTAATTCTTAACAACTTCACTATTAGGCGCATTGTCAAAATCGGATTTTCCAATTGCAAAGCAATGACGCCGTGCTATTTAGAGAGAGATGCTTGATACAAATTGTATGGGCCCGACAATTTTTGACAACTTTGTTTAGATACGGCTGGTAGACTAACATAAACCTGCTTTAAATAAGTAACCAATAAGAGCCACTTTTTGGGTTTGAGATTAAAGTTAATTTTATTCTATAATTAGATAATCTGCGAATTAAGTTAATCTAGCATAAATTGAATTTGATATTTTTGGGTTGTGGCTTAAACCATGTAGTGCTACCATACTGAGCACAAATAAATGGCAATATTTTTTTTGCAAATGTAAACTTTTTATCAAAGCAAGATGGATGTTTTCAAAGAAGAAGAAGATAATATGCGATTTTAATATTGTTTACAAGGTAGAAATTTTTACGTTTAAAGAAAAAATATATTAATGAAAAAATATAGAAAGGAAAAATTATATAAAAGTATATATTTTATTTTGAAAATAATTTTTTTGTTTATATTTTTGCATTAATTGTTTATGTTAAACATATGTATGTTGACAGTTTAAGTTAAGGTTTAAACCACCATCAATGGCCGCTTAAACTAGCAAAAAAAGTTAAAAAAAAAATACAACTCAAAAAGTAAATACGGAGATTAAAGTTAATTTAATCGCTAATCTCTAACCCAAAAAGTGGCTCTAAGTGTTTTAGGCAAATTTCTTAAAATTTTCAAATAATCAAAATGTTGCGTGAAAACAAATATTCGTGAAAACAAGTATTTGCAAGAAAAAATATCGACAAAATCTTATTTTTTCCTAGTTATGGCTGCCCTGCAGGTTCCATTCCAATACATTTTTTTGTTATGAATCGGATGGTTTACGCAATGGTTGTCCATCCATTGTTGACGGGCTTCTCATTCCCATTTTTGCACAGCTCATTGTTTGAGATTGTATTGGGCCAAAATATTCGGCAATTAATATGTATTTAGGCATTTGTTGGTATGTGCTTGCAGTTACCGTGCTATTCGTTCTACGCCACGTTTCACTGTAATAGAGTGGAGTGGCTTTGGGAAATGAATACAATATCCATACTTTGTTGGGAAAGATTTTTTTGTTTTCGCTGCAAAAAAGCGCTTTTTGTCTCTTTCTTCGCAATATGTGTTCGCAACTGATTTAGGCGTTTTTCATACGTCTCTTTTTTTTAAACTCTGATTGCATTTTAACATAATCTATTATTTAGTCGCCTATCTTTACACATCATTCGATATTACTGGTGTTAATTGACATTTAGTAGATCTTTTTCGTTTGATACATATCATGGCCCTGGTTCAAACTATTATTTAAGTCTGGTAGTCGTTTTAGTGTTAGTGTGTAGTCACGACTCTTAATTTCCTTTTTACACTTCCCGCTACTGTCAAAAAAAAAAAAACGGCAGTTAACATCAACTCTTGGAATATTCTCAATGCCAGTAGTTTGTACGAAAAAAAGAAAATAATAATCATAAAAAAAACTCACCAACCACATGGCATGTCTAACACTTGGCAGTCACTATCAATCTCTAGAGTAACAGACACACACACTTATATGAAAAATGCATACATTGTTTTCCATATAACAAGAAAATTCAGCAGTAAATCCTTGTAAGTGGAAGGTGTCTTCTTGGCATTTTGATGATTTTTTTTAAATTTATTTTATTTTTTTTAACTTCTTCTGATTGTAGTTTATCTTGTGGTTTAAGTGAATATTTACAGGAGTCTGTTTGGGCGAATGAATTTGAGATGCCAACACAGAATAAGACAAAAACATATTGCACGTATTAGCCTGGCTCCAATGTCATTTGGATGGGCATAAAGAAAATGTTTAATAAGAAAAAGAAAAAATTACAAAATAAAAGTTAAGTTCTTACTAAATGATGCTTTAAATTTCAATTTATTTAGCATCAAAATTTTGTTTCTTTTTTAATATTTGCATCAATTTAGAATTTTATTGCAAACATCATCAATTCGTGGGCTGAATGAGGCTGATTTTGCCAAGAAATTTTAGATGTATTTAGTTAGCACATGTTTTATTAAAAAATTGGGGTGTTCACAAGGTGTGCTATCATGTTATATTGTCATAATGTTCTAAAATTTTGCAATGGTTTGAAAATATTGTTGTTGCTTTGTAAACAAAAAGTGTCTTAAATTAATAGAACTTTGCGTGCTATGTTTATTTTGCTGTCGTAATTAATCAGAAGAGACATGCGCTGAGCTGCAGAACCGAGCCGCATTAGTTTTTGTAAGCCGTCACCGTTAATGGTATAATTTTATCTGGCTAACATCCGTATTTAACCTGCGGTTGCCAATTTTTGCAACAAATCTCTTGCGGCGTCAAATTAGATTGGCTTAGGACTCTGCTGTTTGGTAAACAAACAAACAAACAAAATAAAATTTATTTGTGATTTGCGCCTGAAAAATGGAAATTACTCAGGTAAAATCTAATTTAATTTATTAATTCATGGATTAGAATTAAAAATATTTTTACTTTAGGTAAAACTTTATTTTTTATATTTGTTTTAAATCAGCTGACTTAAATTCAAAATAGCACACTGAATTAAGAGAGGTTGTGCACAACAGTCGTATTTTTTTCATGTTATTATTTTAAACCACATGATCTTATGACACCTTGTGAATCCCCCAAATATGACGCTTAGCTTAAATAATATTGTCAATTTTGAATAAGTTGATGAACTTTAGCTTTATTAAAACTTAAGCCTGATTAAAAATATTAAAATTTGGATTAAAAAATTTATTTAAATTATTTTAAAAAATTTTAGATTTTCTTAAATTTCAGATGCAATTTTTATGTCCATTTCATCAATTTATTGTTTATTTTTGCGCAAATTTATCAGTTCATTGTTTATTTATTTGGGATTTACTTTTAGGATATTTTATATTTGTGCCATGTTTAACTAGTCTCCTGGTGCTTATTTAGAAAATTTATGTTTTCTTTATATCCTTTTGCTGGTTGCATATCTTTTGCCCTCTGGTTCTTTCTTTTTCTTTACATTTCACAAGTTTTCCATCGATTGCCAAAGACTGCAAAGCTTTTGTGGACATTTTTATTGAACTTTGTGGTTTGTTGCTGTTACTGACTGGCTGGCGTTGTTGTGTTGTCTTTTAGAAAATAAAATAAGAAATATTGCTGTGTTTTTACTTTATAAATTTGTATTTGAATAGTGATTTGAAGCATATATCAAATTGATCGATTACTTTGACCATAAATTTCAAATGTTCTTTGTGTATGTTCAACTTAAACAAAAACACTCAAAGAAATATCAGGACAATAATAAAATATTAAGTGTGTTGGCAGTTAACGCTGGACATTATCGGATGTTAGGATATTTGTTAACTCTATTTAGAAAACCGTGAATCTTCTTTTTTGATGTCGTTCCAAACATTTAATTTGGGACTAAAAACAAAAAATTTGCATATAAGTAGGATTTGTGCAGGACATTTTTCTTCATTAAAGAACGAACTGCTGAAAATTACAACATGTACATATAGAAATTAATATCCTAAAGATCGGTTTTAAGAATTTAAAGAAGAAATTTTTTAAAAATCTGAATTATTATAGTTTCATTAGTAGCAACGGATTAAGCCCTTTTGCTGCAATTGATTTAAAATTATATCGAACTTAATTTCTTGCATAAAATTGTAATTAAGAATGATAAATAGATCTATTATTGCAATTTGAATAGTAATTCAAAAAATTCAAGGTGGTAATTTTTAGCAAGAAATATTTTATTTTACCAAAAAAATAATTTATTGCTATAAATTAATTAAATATAAAAACAAAACTTAAGGTTTTAATGTTAATTATTTTAAAAAAGTACTTTACATTCTCTTCTTAAAAATTTGGAAGGTGGAATTTTGTAACTTTGGTTAGGCTTAATTGGCATCCGTTACCCAGCACAGCTCACATTTTCCAAGCGTTCTCTGTTACACGGCTGTTGACATTCTAGTTCAGCCACCTGGTTGATCCAATGATTCAGTCGATCCTCGTTAAATCAATGCCAGGGAGACAAGCTTTGTACCTACGGCTGTGTCGACCAAACAGTTTTAGTCTTTGGAATCGTCGCAGGTTCTACATAAATCATTTTACGGGAGCCCTTGCCTCTGTGCGTGTTTCCTAATTGGCCAGCTATAAACGCAATTAGGATATTGGGGTGAAGTTTGGCCAGCATTAAAGTCCACTGAGTCCTTTTTTATGTATAATGGACCAGATTGTTCTGGTTTCCACACATGTTGTTTCATCGAACCATATCTGAATAGCAATAAGATAAAATTCGTGTGCGATAAGTTGCTTTCTTCTCGAGAGCGATACAACTACAATTTAAGGTGGTGCATGCATGGGCCAATGAGTCAGCCATACAGTTTCTTTGTTTCTTCCTGTGCCCAGGGACACATTTAAGGATAAAGATAGAATGTCCCTTATCGGCATTCTTGGGAATTCTCGATGTGATGAACACAATCTCTAAGGATCTTATGGCCGCTTTACTTTCCGTTATAATGTGAATATCCCTGACAGATATCTCACCATACCAAATGTGACTGGCGGTTGTATAAATGCCAAACGCTCTAAGCGAATGCCAGAACCGACAC
The DNA here is from genome assembly GCA_949318255.1 of Pollenia labialis. Classification (NCBI taxonomy): domain Eukaryota; kingdom Metazoa; phylum Arthropoda; class Insecta; order Diptera; family Polleniidae; genus Pollenia; species Pollenia labialis. Next base: position 123,039,334 of record OX439142.1, read on the forward strand.
CAAATTAAATCTTGGACCCGTTACCGAATATCTGTATTACATTCGCGGACATTCGTAGGTCATCCAAAATGCTTACGGTGAAGCTCAAAGATTGGCTTAGGTGTGATGGGATCAACGTCCAATTGACATTCTCTTTCTTACAGTATTGTAGCATGTCCGATATTGTAATCTCCAAGCCCTAGGATCCCTTAGTCTTACCGCTATGTAATTTGCCAAGTTGTGCGCTGGTAACCACTTTACGATCTTAAACAATGACTTAGAATGATGGTCCCAATAGCATCTGGTACCGTTATTGTCACCAGTCTCATTATACGTTTTAACTTGATTTAATGATTCTTTTCCGAGAGTTCCGACCACAAAAAGAGGCATAGAAGGATTTGATGGCACATTCGTATAACCAGTATACATCCTTGGGTTGATTCCCCAGTTAACGCCAATTGCCGTTGTACAGTAATATAGTGCAGTTGCCGCCTTATTGACCCTGGAAATGGTGTTCAGCTTTCAGTTCACTTTTTTTGTCAACAAGATGTCCTAGGAATTTGGAACTGTGGGATAGTTTGGGTGAGTCCCATTTTTTTGGTATAATATATTTTATCTCCTTGTAAAAAATACTAGTTTCGTTTTTTCAGAATTTACATCTTGCCCAGAGCCCTGGCATTATTTGAGTAGGACGTACCGTGCGAATTTTGAAAGTTCTGATAGTAGTCTAGGATCCCATTTAAAATAAGCATTCTGGAGAAATTAAATATCCTTTGAAAAGGGGCAAGTTTTTTCTCTAGATGAATGGATATATAGTGGCGTTTCAGCCAAAAAGAAAAAAAAATAATTTTGTCACACAGAGTTACTGGTATTGTATCACCTTAAAAAATCGACATTCTGGCAACACTTTCCGGAATGTTCTGCCAGCAGAAAACATTAAATTCTCATGTTGTTGCGTCAGTTAAAAGCTTTTTCAAAGCCACGAGACGAACATTTTTACATCTGCTATACTACCCCGACTTTGTTGTCCCGTCCGTGTCGGTAAATTCGGTTGAACATTTTATTTGCTACTTTTTTGACCTCAAAATATAAGTAGCCGTTATAAATACCAATTGGGACTGACTTTCAATATTCCCAAGAATCGGAAGTTTAAAACATCGGGATCCAAGAACCTCTTCACTTCACTTCTAAAATTCTTAAGAACTTGAAGTATTCGCTGTCGCTAGATTGCCAGTCCAGCCTTTTCCCTCAGCAAAAACAAAAAACAAAAAAAAAATAACTAACATTAATTCCAATTCACTTGAAATTTTTTCCAACAGTGTAAAAATCAATGTTTGTAACAAATTTATTATGCATAAATTACTTTACAACAAACATAACTTTTAATACATTTTCTCTATATTTCTTTATTGTTCATTTCATTTTTGACTCCAGCAAAGAATGTGTCACGTTAAGGGAATTTCATTATTTTTCTACTTTGTTGGAAAATAAATGATCGTTGCCACAAAATCTGGCAGAGACCAATAGATGGGCACAAAAAAAAAACGTTAGAAAAAAACAAATAAAAGGACTCAATTCTACTGGATGTTAAAGACTTTGAGTTAGTAAGAACTGGAGTATTAATATTTCTATATAGAAAACTCTTCAAGCAACGTGTTTAAAATTGTGTCTAGTGAACGTGGCACAGGATGAAAACTTGACTTGATGCGTGACCAAGATGAATGTTTGCAATGAACTTGAAAATGAGTTATGAGTACGCCTGACTTGAGTTTTAATTTTTTTTTATCATGTTCAAAATATGATTTTTTTTTTGCTTTCTTTATTGCAAATTGATGAACGAAGGAAATAAGGCAACCTATTTAATTTAGTTTTTACCCAAAGGTTCCCAAACTGGGGTCACTTTGAGGCGAGTAACATTATTTCTTAAAACAAAATAAGTTTTTGTTTTTATGTTTTTAGCTGTTTCGAATTTTTGACAAATTTCGAGCGTCTGCTGTGAAACATTGGCAACATTGGTCTTCGTTAGCAATCCCTTTTCCCATATGGTGTTTAAAAAAAAATAAAAGTATGTTGCAAGTATTTTTAATGTTTACACGGATGGTGTATAAGAAAAATCAAAGCAAAGACACAGGGCATACAGAGATGAAAAAAGTGACTTAAGAGAAATTCCCAAATCATTTGCGAGGGCAGCTTTCAAAGAAAGAGTTTTTTTGGCAGTGAAGTGCCAATGTGAAAAATGGGCCGCTACATTCAACAAAAATTGCGTGAACAATTCAAAAATGCAAAAGGGCACCTTTCGACGAAAAAGACAGGAAAAAAAATATTTTCTGTCTTGTGACGCCTGTGTGTTGTGCTCTGGGGCAAAGATAAACAGCTGAGATAATAACAAAAAAAGCTGATGGTAAAAATATTAAATATTTACAAAAACAACATGAACATTTCCTGCGTTGATTTTAGTTGTTTTTGTAATTGCATAAATATTTTAACACCTTCAATATATGTGACCTTCTCCGAGAAAAGGGACCTAGTTTGTGAAAATTAAGTTTTGGTAAAAACGCATTTCGTCTTATTCTACACCGATTTAGGTAGCAGAATCCACTCTTAAGTCCATACCCGTTTTTTGTCACACTAGGTGCCTTTTCTCGGAGAAGGTCACATATACTGTTAGTGCTGCCAATGTTTCCTTTAAAATAAACTTCTGGTTGGTTGAGAATAAATATGTTTCTAAAATGGCTTAGAAAATATCCATTTACCGACCGCTTGTCAAATTTAGTATCCGTATTAGTGCTGGGAAAATATCGATAGCACTATTGATAGTCTTTAAATATCGAAAATATCGATAGGAAAGTTTTTACTTTCGCTGAATAACAGCTATGAATACAAACAACAAGAATGGCAGGTGGCATGGATTGCATAGCTGTGCTTTTTTACTGCTAATTAAAGGCTTTTAAGTTAAAATTTGTACATGTTTACATAGGGACTGAAAGGTCAAATATTTTTGTAATGTTGTAAAAAAAATGCAAATCCAAATGCAAATACGATCACAGGACAAAAAAATGAACATTCATTAGAGTTTAAGTCCGCTAGATTGATTACCTTTTGGGTTGAGAATAAAAACCAATTTAGAAAATTTTCTAAAGTTGCAATAATATAATATAAATTGATAGTGAAATCTGAACTATCCATAAATATCGATAGTAGAAAATATCGATAGTATTCCAGCACTAATCCGTATTCACACCTACTCTATATAATCAAAAGAAAAATCAATCCTTCCGTTCTCAAATCAATCCGAAGCGGTATTAAGTACGGAATTTCAATCGCAAAATACTTAAATTATCCGTATTCAATCCCAATTTCGTACTTGAAATAATCCGAAAATGAGATTGATTCAAGTAAAACTAAGATTGAATCAAGTTCAAAAAGCGCTTGATTCAAGTATTATAAAGTTGATTCCATCTCGAATTTGTACTAGGAATAAACCAAAAGTGAAATTAGAAGGAACATTATACAATGATTGATTTACTTAACCATCTTACAGAATGTCAATTATAAAACACCACCATCATGGTTTTTACTTTACAAACTTGTACATTTGCGCGAAATTATCGTATATGCCAATTTTTTTGAAATTTAGTTTTTGATGCAATCTTGTTCTACATTCAAAGAGAGGTTACCTGGAAAAATATTGTAGGCGAATTCCACTTCGTCTTATCTTATCTTATCTAAGCACATGTATATTTTCATTTTGATATTGCAAGTGAAAGCAGAGAAAAGTAGAAAACTGGCTGTCCTGTAAAATTTGGTATTTGCAGCATACGATTATTTCGCGCAAAGGGGTCGGTATATAACTGAACATATAAACTAAAAAAGAAGCAAGAGTTCTCAATTTTAATTTTTAAACATGAAAATAACGTGTTTTCGTCTTGTTCTGTTGCTTTCGTTGTGTCTACACACAACAAGCAACTCGTTTTTTAACTACGTGTGTGGTAGGCATAACGGCTTTCAGTGGAACCTACATGCGGTTGCGTGTCATCATGATGGCATTTTTTTCTTCAAAAGAATGTAATGTTTTCGGCCCCCAGTGAACATCTGACCCGATTTCAGCAGCTCATTATTTACAAGATCCTTCCAAATAAAAAGCAATAGCTTGCATACTTTGCTTTGGCTGTGTATCTGCTAGTTGGCTGGTCTTCGCATACGATTTCTTTAGCTTCAAAGTTTTGTAATATAATGATCTAGTTTACCACCACAAATGATTTGACTTTGGATGGTTAGCCGTGCTTAACATATGATTTTGTGCACCACGGTCTACCGTTATTTTACTTAACAGCTCCATTAAAGATCTGATACAAAATGATTATTTTTGTAGCGTTTGGCAGCATTTTAAACATGCAAATTCATCGTTCAATGTCTAACGGCTTTAACTCATGTGGTACCCAGAAAAAATTCTCCAAAATTTTTCACCAATTAAAGCATTAATCAAAAATTAAATCAGTTTTAATAAACATTTTATGAAGTTGATACAACGTTTAATCAAGTTAATTAAACGTTTAATCAAGTGAATTTAACGTTTAATCAGGTGAATTAAACGTTTAATTGATACTAATTATTTGTTGCTATTGCAAATTAAATTTATTTTTTTATTTTATATCACAAATATTTTAATTGAAATTATTTCCTTTAAACTAAATTCTGTTCCTTGCAATACTTTTAAAATTGCTGTTTGAGTAACTGCCAATAATTTGAAATGAAATAACGCTGGCTACTCATAATCTTCTTGGATGACATAGACAATCTTTGCCTTTCGTGTAAAAATCACTAATTCTAAATGCCTAACCAGAATGTGCATACCCAAACTTAAGTCAAAATTTAACAAATGCATTTAAAAAACAAAATAAAAAATATACATTTGATTCTGTACGGTATGTGCGATTAGTTTCGTATTTTGCTTAAGCAAATAACAGTTTCATAAAATTTAACAAAATCTTTCCTTAAGTTCAATATGGTTTGACCATATGATTTTCATGTATTCGCTCAGTTTCTTAAGCCATGTTATTCACATTCTGGTTGGGCCTTAAGCCGGATGAACCATCTCTTGCATATAGAGATCAATGAAGCATGTCTATGGTAAGCAACGGTGAGGAATTGGTGTGCTTCAACTCCATTCATTAAAGCCACACATTTTAAGTTAAAGATAAACATATCTAAAGTTAATCCCGCATTTTTAACTTATAGACCTAATATGAATGAACTGATCCCCTATGCTTATGAGCAGGTAAACCAAAAATGTGCAATTGCATGTTTTCCTTGTGCGACCAATGAAAGCAGAAACAATATATTTATCCGTATGTGTAATACATAGAAATCTGAACCAATATGTTAGTATGTCGACTCAGAATCACTTTTTAAACTGATATTACGATGTCCATCCGTCCGTCTGCCTTTGCAATTTTTTAGATAATATAATCAAATTCGATAAATACATTTTTTGATTGTACTAAGGACGAAGTCTATGTAAATGGTGAGAATCGGTCTACAATTTCACATATTCCCCATAAAAACTTATTTCCAAATTAGACTCTTTGTGTTGATAAACCATTTAATTATGTTGGTATTTAGATTAAATTAAATTTAGATAATTTTTGGGGCATATTTTTAAACATTTTCAGGGCATATTTTCAAATTTTTACTGCATATTAAATGCGCATAAAACGTGTATTAGGAACATATTTCTGGTTTCCCTGCTTATGAATCTTAAAGAGAATCTGACTTTAGACGTTGCTCTTGTGGAGGGTATAGGTGCAATGTGCACCTCAAGCTTGTCTTACGCAGAACTGGATTAGAGCGCAGTTGACAAAAGACGTATCAAGTATTACGGAAACTAGAAGCCCCCTGCACTTTAAATATCCTCGATTACTTGTACAGGGCCAAATACACTTGGCAAATGCTTGTCCAGCCGGCGAATTCAACGTGTACGTGTGCTGGACGTAGTATTCGCCGTCATATCTAAATTTTTTGATTTTTCATCAAGCGTGGTCGGTGTCACACAAACAAACACATTTTCACTTATACTACCACAATTCGTGATGAATACTTTGATTAGTGTAGTTTGGCCTTAAAATAAGCGTCTCTTCCGAGATCACAAGTGGCTGTTGTTCACACTGATAGTGCCGGAAGGGAGATCTAAAAATTTTAAGTTAAGGGCTGATATATTACCGTAATCTTGGATTATGTCCGTCTTTCTGAGGGTTATACCTCCATCATAAGTGCATCCCCAAACAATCATTAAGTAAACTAGTTAATTGTATGTAAAGAAAAACATTGGGAGCCCCTGTTTAGCTCCGACTATGTTCTGTACAGTGGCAAGGATGCGTATGATGAATAGTTTGTTTGATAGTTCAATGAATGTGTTGTAGTATTAAATACGAATATGAGTAGCAAAAAAGTATTGTGTGTTTTTATTTATTGAAGCGTTAGAAGTTGTATGTACTAGAACATACCAAAAACCTTAGAAAAAATAAACTAATCTGGTCTTGAAAAACGCACTTGTCAATAATGTTGGGATTCTGTTTTGTGGAAAGATGGCATGGGAGTTTTGCATGAGTGCTTCCAAAAGTTTCATGATAAGTTTTGTTTATACAACATATTTTTTTTTCGTTTTTTTTTTGTTAGATTTCCGTTGCCACAGAAACATTTAATATTTTGAGTTTTGACAGTAACTTAAATGAATTAATTGATACAATCCTAATGCCAAAATAACTTTGCAACAGTTAAAATATTATTATTAAACAATTTAGTCAGTTTTGCCTTTAATATAATAGTAAAAATTCCAATTTATTGATGATTTCATTTTTTTTTTTTTTTTTGATATTCAAACATTTTGCCCATGTCTATTTTATTGTTATAAACAATTAATAAGTAAAAAACAATTTTAATTTTTTTTTAATTTTGTAATATTGTTTCTTTTTGGTTTAACTTTTGTAAGTTAAAGTACTAAAATCTTATTTAGCTACTTATTGTCGCGAAGAGTTGGCAACGGTAATAGAACAATAACGACATCGACCTTATGGTTATATTTTGCTTGTAAGGAATTGATCTTCTTTTATCAGGGACCGTAAATAACAGTTATCCGGAAAATTTAAACATAAAAACTCTTAATATAAGAGTGTCATGTATCAATTCGTACTGGCGAGCTTTTTTAGAATCTGTGGTGATCTTAAAAAAAAGAGTTTTATGTTTTCCGTCCAAAAAATAAAACTCATTTGTGGAGTTGTATTTTTCCGTCTTAATTAAAACTCATTTTACGAGCTTTTTGTTCGTCTAAAATAAAACTCATTTCGCCTTCATAAAATAAAACTCTTTTGAAGAGATTTATTTTTTGTCTTAATTAAAATGCATTTGTTTATCAAAGTTATTTTCGGGAATACAAAATTTTTTATTAATACGATTTCCGTATGACGTGCTAAATTCCCAGTTTTTCATATTTGATAAATGCACTGAAATTTATTGTTGAGGGAAAGCTAGCTTCTATGCGCATTTTACTGGTTGCTTAGGCCAGCTTATCAGGAAACCTTTTCCAAAGATTTTAGAAAAGCCAAAAATATTATACAAATAAAACCCTTAAGCGAATAAGAATTATAAACACTCAAAGTGTTACTTGTAACAATATCAAAGCCAAAACAAAACACCAACAATAAACAGTGAGTTTATCTTTTCTTACATTCCTCTACAATTGGTTGGGTTCTTTCCGAGTCGAATTGTAGTTGTAAGTGGGTAAAAAGAAAAAACAAAATTTGTTTATTTTCTTCTTTTTTAATAGACTCTTGTTTTTATTTGTTTAATTAAACAAAGCTCCTTTGCAATGATGCACTAAAGACGCGGAATGGTGGATTGTTAAGCAGCATTTAGTCACGCCGCTCTAATTTTTCTAAAAATTCAGAGCTGTCGCGTTGCCTGGTAGTCTATATTAAAAAGCAAGATTAATTAGGCTGCAAAAGGCTACTTTTACATAAGTTTTAATAAATGCGAATACATATTAAAAAAAAATATATATTAGAATCAAAGAAATAAAACTAAGTTTGTCTGTGGTTACGCTTTTTTCGCCAAATGTTTGCTATTATTTACACTATTTTTTTCAGTTATATTTACAAAAAATATTAATTCTGCTTTTTCCTATTTTTTTAACAATTTTTCTTTTTTAATTGTTTTATTTTTTAAAAACACTACAGTTTGTATATTTTTCAATTCAAAGAAAAATATGTACGTCAAAATTGTTTTTTTTGCGTTGTTGTTAAAGAATTTTTTTTTCAATTTGGCAATGCCATAAAAGTTTGCAAAAATGTTTTGCTTTTACTCTGATAATATTGCACTTACTTAGATCCTGAAAATTTTGCATCGTTTGTGCGAAAAAATTGTCTATGTGGTTGTTGTTAGAATTTTGCACTTTTGCTTTTTCGCAAGGGTGTGACTTTTGACGCGAATACCTTTATTTATTTGGTTAAAAGGTTTTGACAACACTGAATTTAGCCAAGACAGCTTTACATTTTCACAACTTGTTTATATTTCTTAAATTGTAAGATTTCATTCTTTGCATCTATTAAATTCACCAGCCCTTGTAAAATCTTTTACTTCAATTTTTACTGCACTTGTGTACTATTTGTTAAAGAGGTTTGTTTATTTTTCAATTTTTTTTTCTTTTCGTTTTGTTTTATAGTCTGAATGACAATTCAAGCAATAAATACGGAAGTTTTGCTGGCTTTTCTATACTTCTCTAATTTAGCAATGGCTTCTAAACAATCTGCTGCTTTGTTGGTTTATTTTAAGTTAAGGTTGCAATTTTACCATTACAGAAATATTTTGAAATACTTTTTTAAGGCGATTTTTTGTTTTATGCGCATACATAAAGAGTACTCCTTTTTTCCTGGGCAGGGGCAGAAGATAATATCTATTCAGAGGTAAAATTCAAAGTAAAATTTTTGCACTTACAACAAAATTTTCAATCAAGTTCAGTTACCGTGAAACAGAAATTTGTATAAATATGGTTAGAAAATCAAAACATAAATGAACACAAATCATTAAGGAGAGAAAGAAGGGAACACAAAATTTGTATACCAGCTTCTAATAAATAAATCGAACTTGACTTGACGACTACTTATGTTATGCATTCTTTCATAAACATAATTAATTATTGCAAAACGGATTTTATTACTTGTTTTCATAGAAATTTTTACACACAGGGTGATGAATCTTGGTACAGTAGGAAACCCCAATAACTTATATTTTTTTATTTTGTGTAAGTAAATAATTTCGTTTGTATTCTTAATGCATTTCCTTTTATCATCTAATTTTTTAGTTTTGCTTTGTAAACTTGCGGCCTAAAATAACTCCAGAAGAAAAAATCGGGTACTGGGACAAATGAATATTGAGATATCAATAACGGGTTTCACCCTTAAGTACCCTTGCAAACGTTGTTAGTCTTAGCCGTTGTTCCGACTTACAATTTTTGGCAATTGTAGCAATTCTTGAGTTTATCGGTGAGAGGGGCACTCAGTTTCTCACACGTTTTCATTTTAAGTTTTCTGTAGGTGTATTTGTATTAATATTAGGGTGATCGATCGAATAGTATTCGACCGGTTTTAACCGGTTATTTTAGTTTTGCCCAAGTCGAATATTTCAAAATGTCCATTTTTCGAATATCGAATAAACCGGTTATTTTAGTAAAATAACCCGGTTATTTAAGTAATGTGTAATTTATATACGTTTTCCTTACTTTTGTTATAAATAAACCCGTAATTTAAGTATTTTTCTAATTGAATATTTGGCAAACTTAAACTTTTTATAAACAATGTCAAAACAAAATAAAACAAAAGTCAAAAAACATTATGAGCAATGTAAATACAAATCGCTTATATAAGTGTGTGTTCTTGTAACAAAAACCAAAAACAATTTAAAGTGCTACAAAAAAAGTTCAGCTAAAACTGACTTAAAAGAAAATTGTGCTTAAATGGCCCTAAAATGATAAGTTGCAAAGGTTCTTTAACGTCACGACTTATTAATCACTTTAAATTAGTCTACAAGCTTGACATAAATATACGCCAAGTAAAACTTCACTCTGTTCCAAGTAGTTTTTAAGAGACTGCAAATAATACTTTAATAAAAATGATGACTGAAAAACTCTTAAGTAGTTCTAGCATATCTTCATGCTTAAAACAAAAACATACCGGCGGAATCAACGTTATGGGAAAATTCATCAGTTTTATTTATTTAAACACCAAGAACTTAAACAAAATTGAAGGAATCAAAAATGTCCTGGAAGGGTTTAAATTGTGTGATCGACGAATTGAAAGATATTTCATACAAAAAGCATGTTTTCTTGTCTTTAATGCTGAAACAAAAAAAAAAATTGAAATATATAATCCTGTATAAGAGGTTTTGTTTGCCACTTTTCAAAAATATGACTGAAGTTTACTGCTTCATATAGACATGCTTAACAAGCAACAAATTAAAACTAATTGAGTGGTCAGGTTTTTTTTTTGATTTTATCGTCAAATATTTGTGGTCTGAACATACCTTAAGTCATATCTATTAAGTTTTTTGGTTCCATACCTTCGTGAATTGTTTTGGTTTTATTCCTATTTACTTTTTATTACAAAAACTAATTTGATTTTTGTATTTTTATGTATTCGAATTAAAACCGGTTAACCGGTTATTTTTAAAATGTCTAACCGAAAACCGGTTTTTTTAAAATAGCAACTATTCGGAATATTCGAAAACCGGTTATTGAAAAAAGTCGAATAATCGATCACCCTAATTAATATATATGAAAAGGAGAAGAGAAAAGACAAGATGAAAATACAAAAATTGCATTGATAGAATTTTATAATATGGACCTTAATTGAATTTCAAAGCAGAATTTTAAAAAAATTGCACCAACAAAAATAGCAAGTCTGAACGACGAACTAAAATTTACAACACCGCAACAACCCAGGTTTTCACGGACAGGTTAGTCCACTTTTAGACAGGCAAAGTTTACTTTGACAAAGTTTTTTGAATTCTCTTTTAATCTTTGCTCGGTGTTTAGACACACAAAGTTTAATTTGACAAAGTATTGTTTTCTTTTGTTTGAATATATTATGTAAACAGCGTTGCCAGAGTGATGATTTTTATCATATTTTTGATTTTTTTTAAGACAAAAAACTATTTAAAACCTCTTTTCTCAATCGATTATTTTTTTATTTTTAAAAATAATGATTTACTTTAAGTTTAATTGTACAAAATACACAACTTTATTAAACAGTCAATTTTTAAAACAATGAAGTATTTAATCACCTTGTATTTTATTGGTTTTGCACAGTTTTGCTCCCAGTGTCAGGAATACACAAAATTGCATCATTATTTCTGGGCATACAAAATATTAAAAAAGCATCTTAGATTAGCGGTTGTTAATATTGAGAATATTGACGAAAGAAATAATTTGTAAAAAGAAACCGCGTATTTTTATAAAGTTTCATATATAAAAGAACAAAAAATCAAGTATTTTGTACCAAAAAGTAAAAGTAATGAAAATTAAGAAGCTTTTAGTTTGAAAATTCCACCTTCCATATATGTATATGATAATTAATAAACAAAGTTTGTATATACATATGTACATATAAGTGTTTAACTATTCCATTAAGAATTTATTTAAAAGAATACATTTAAATAGAATTTTATCAAAATATCTTCTATATTACATCGAATCAAAATATAAAATATTTAATTAAGAACCCTTAAGATTTCATATGACGTAGAATCTTCATAGCTTCATATTAGAATTTCATTACTTTCAATGAAACTTCATTATTTAGATGGACTTTTTGACGTTATTATTCCTGAGAAATTAATGTATTTTTAGAAAAATTTGTACAGAAAATATAATGGAAAACAATTTTAACCTATTTAAGTTTGTAAAAATATGGATGTTCGTCAGCTCATTATTTTACATAATAATACATAATAGCCCGACAAAAAAGAGACACCTAGAAATTAAATAAATGCATGGGTTACAAGGATAATTCACTGGTTCTTTTTAGGCGATAGATGCAAGATTTTTACATTATCGTGTCATTGGCGAGAATGGGTTCGCATTAGTTAAACGGTTCGTCATTACCCAGCAAACAATATGAGTCCTAAAAGAGTTTTTTAGGACTCCTTTTTATGAGCAAAACGCTCAGAAAAAAGCTCCTAAAACCCTCAGATATGAGCGTGTTTTCCTATGAAACCGTCAAAAAAATTTGTAAATTTAACGATTTGTATGGAAAATTGTGAGCCTTTTTGCTCACAAATCAATCATAAAAACCTCTTAAAAGAGTCATAAAAGAGGGATTTCGGAGCCAAAAAAGAGTGATATAGGAGTGTTTCCTTTTCTTGAAATTAGGGTATTCATTTTATTTGTAAATTTATGCTTGTTAGCTTTTAAGGGAAAAGTTTTATAAATATATTTTTTGTGCATGGAAATAATAATAATTTTAAACCAATTTCAACGAACAAAAACACCTAATTTTCTTTCAACAAAGGCTTCAACTGGATAGTTTTGTCTAATGAAAAGATTTACAAGGACAATGTTTAGATTTTATCAAAATCCCAACCGAACAGCGCAAAATGAACACAATAATGACAGACAAACGCAAAATATTGAAATTATTAAGAATAAGAAAACAAACTACCGTTGCGTTGCCCCTCAGAAAACTCTCATAAATAAGAGTTTTCTAGGAATGAGCTCCTAAATTGCTCATAAAAATGAGTCTTTTAGGAGTCCTAAATTCTACAGGCTCCGAAATCAATCATAATTGAAAAGGTATCTTTTAAGAGTCATATTTAGGAGCGCTCCGAAAATTGTTTGGTGGGTAAAAGCTCGGGGATAAATAAAGATTTTCATTGATATGAAATATTCATTTGAATGAGTGCGAATTAAAACCAATGAAGTTCAATGATTCTAATCCGTATTCTCATTAGTGGCCAATTATCAATTTATTTTTTAAAAAGTTTAAAAATCAAAATATAATCCTAATGTTATTTTTTATTAAAGAAACAGCTACAAACATTAAAAGATATTAAAAATAGTTGATACAAAATTATACGTAATGAACAAATCAAAAATTGATTAGTTATTCAGGTTTTATTTAAATCATCATATAATTAACAAAACAAAGCAAAGCAAATCAGTTTTCAAACCTTTTTCGCCTTCTGTTTTTTAAAAAAACTATTAAGTATTAAAATTAAATGTATAAATTTAATAAATCTATCTGAACTATTAATTTTAATTGCATAAAATATTCTACCCGTTTAATTCGTAAAATAATTCATACCAAATTATAGTGAAATATTGCAATTCATACATAAGAGTTGAATGGGAATATTGCATGTAATTTTATTAGTTATGAACAATTTATTTTAAGGTTTGTATTTTAAATTCATTTAACTAAAAATAAGTACAAAAGAAATCATGAAAATATTCCCTCTTTTATTTTTTGCTGGGAAGAAGTATTTTTTTATATAAAAATAATAACTTTTTTGCCCTTGTTATAAACAATTTAATTTAAAAAAAAATTTTGTAGATTTTTCTCTTCTAAAAAATCATATTTTAGCCAAATGATGATTTTTTTTACCAAACTTTCTGGCAACGCTATACATTAATACATGAATATAAACTTCAGGTAAAAAATACGAACGAAAAACAAAAGGAATTTGCGAGTACAGCAAAGTATGTACTCCCCGCTATTCTCTTTTCCCCTCCCTTCTATAAACTCATTACTTTGCAAAGTAAACTTTGCCTGTCTAAAAGGGGACTTAGCTTAAACAATTATTAGTATTGTGGTTATTTTGTTGAACTGAACTCTATGGTTTTTAAATTTTCATTAAATTATTTTTATGAAGAAAGGAATTTTACAACATGAAATTAATTAAAATTTATTGATAATTTTTCGTTCTTGACCCTTGATTATTTGAATGAAGTCTGAGCAGATCCCAAGTATGTCGGGAACTAAATTTTTATAAAGGGTGTAACGATTTCACTTTACAATGCAGACTTTTAAGGGACGGGGATACCTATCATACCGGATGTGCTCCTCGTTGGGGTGTGTTCTTGTCCCTTGTAAAATTATGAATTTTACTTTGCTAGACAAAATTTATTTTAAACTCGAACCCAATTTTCGAAATTTTGTTTAACACCAGAAATGTACTTTCAGGACATCTGTCACACATACATTATCACTAATACTACCATAGAGTTGATTAGAAATGTTTACCGTGTACAGACAGACCCTTTAGTGACTTATTTCGGAGTGGATGACCGCTTGAAGCACGAAGCCATGACTCGAAAACGTGCCACTCAGTTTCAAATGTGCTTCACTGCTTAAAGTATTGAAAAAAAAAATTTTTTTCTGTTTCTGTCCAAGATACATTCCTATTCAAACTGTTTTGTTATTAAGCTAAAGTTCAGAATCAGGGACACTAAAAACACAAGAGATATTCAAGTCCGTTTCAACCCCTTAAAGTGTCAGGTTGGTGCGAAATATAAGAAGACAAGATATAGATAGCGCCCGTTCTTTTTCAAAGATGAAGATGACAAAGCATTGACTGTAAATGATAAGCGGTACAGAATTATATTAGGAAACGTTTTGTTTAATAAACTTGATAATACTCCAGAAATGTAGTTCGACTAGACGAAGCTACGTCTAATACTGCTTCGTGGTAAGGAAAGTCTTATCTCTTTAAGGCCCGTTTTCACAACTTACCGACAGCTAAAGATAGGATTTTATCGGCCGTGTAAAAAGCGTTCCATTATTACAACTTAACTTTAACCTACCAGGTAGGATGAGCCTTAATCTTCTATATCGCTCACTTTTGGTAAAAGTAAAGTTTTAATAATGGACCACTTTTAATAAGCCCGCTTAAAGTCTACTTTAAGCTTTCGGTAAGTTGTGAAAAGGGGCCTAAATGTTATTTTTTAGCATTTGTTAAGAATTTGGTCACTTACCGTACTGCTTCTCCATATGCCTTATTGCGTAGTGCATTAATTTGCGCTTATTTTCTAAAATGTGCCATTACTGCTTCGCAAAATAAGAAATTTTAGAATAATGGCCTTGACGCAATAGTCCGGGTTTACACCATGCAAGTTTGCTTTCAGAATGTTTATTAGTGAGTGGGGAGGAGAACATGCTATTTTTTATTCCCATTTCCCCGATAAACTCAGCCTTTATGAAAGAAGACTATCATAGTGTGAACCAGACATGCCGCCTATGCCATATAGTTTTTTAACTACCGACCATAAAAATATGTTTCATGTATAAGAATTTTGACACGTACCGCCCATAGCATTTTAACTTTTCAATATTATGGCGACTGGGATATAACATTAGGCACAGCCGAATATAGTACTTTTACTTGTTTAATAATCTCTATTTTGAACAAAGTTATAAGGTCTTATTTTTTACTCTCGAAAAGTGAAAAAAAATATCGGTTACAAGGTGTCAACGTACGACCACCATCGTTTTATAATATCTGCAGTTTGGTGACTGCTGGGTGATTTTCTACAAAACACCAGAATCCAATTAAAAAAAACTGTTGTCTGCTGATATTTTACTTTTTCTTTTTTAAATTTGTTACAAAAACCAATTATGAAGAAATAAACTGATCTGTCTATAACGCATTGTAGTCGTACTGTAGTCAAGTGCAAGTATTTCCTCATAACCATTCAATATTTTATTAGTACAACTACGTAAATCCTTATTTGTTTTGAGCATTTGGGCTTGAGTGTGAATGGCAATGGAAATATGAAGGAGTTTGGGTAGGGTCTTCTTGTATCAGTGTTTGTTTTGGTGAACCAGAAATCGCTCTGTTTATTAATGCATTTTGTGTTGGTTATAACAGTTGAAAAGTTTCTTGCGTTTTAAATGTCTGCTATTGTCTTTAAGGCATATTTATTTCTTTACTTAGTATGATGCATTCGAGAATTAAAAATAAAAAATGACAAATGATTTTCACAGTTCTTTTGGCGCTTTATAAGAAGAAATATACTGATTGTATCAGTGCATGCCTTTGGAAAACCATGGAAGAGCACGATCATTGATACATTTAGTATATTTCTTTTCCAACCTACTCATATTCTTTACATAATTATTTTATGTTTAAAGTTTTCAGTTTTGCTGGCCTCAAGCTTAATTTTTACAAGATTTCTAAGTCCGCGAAGATTGAAAATTATCTATTTGGCATACAATAAATCTTTGACGCCGCCTACAAGTTGCAAAAAGACGTATTACTAAGTTGAACAGGTAGCAATCTTTCAGCGCACGTCTCATTACATTTCTTGAAAATGTTATATTAAAAGTACAGTTTTTAAAGCCTCAGTTTTTTCAAATATTTTAATTTTCGTATTTATTGCTTTTAACAATCCCAAATTGCGTTATGTTTTTAATATCTTTAACAAAATATAAACTATATAAACTACACAAACAGATTGACAACAACAACAAGATGCTTGTGTTTTTAATTTGGACTTTAAGTTGCTCCTCAGGTGAATGTAATTCAAAATTTTTTTGATGTTCTATTCAATCGATGATAAACCACTTGTTAACCAGAGCTTTAACGCAACAATTAGTTGTGAACTTTACAAATTTTACAATAAGGCGAAACATGTAGAAGCCTGATTAGACTCTTTTTCTAAGGGGAACAGGTATGACTTTGTATTTTTTTGGTGAAGAGAATAAAAGTTATGCGCGCACAGAAAAAAATATCTCAAGAAAATTGTAACCAGCACAGTTTGTTAAAAATAAAATTTTAGTTCAACAAACTTTTTTTTTGATTCAATGAAAAATTGATAAGTGGTAACATTCCCTATTTTTCCAAAATGGTCACTAATCTTCCCCAAAAATTTCCGTAAAAAACTAAAATTTTCAAATCTTAATTTCTGAAATTTCAAAATTATTTCAGATATCCCACTACCAGAATCCTATAAAGATCTATATTCTAATGTGCAACCTGCTCCATTGACCTAAAAATCGTCCTAAATACTCTTTTTTCTATTACAGTAGCACTGTTAAGTACAATGTTAACTGAAAATAGTTGCTGTTAAGAAATGGTGGTGGATGTCTCCGCTAGTTAAATACGTATTTATCTTCACACACATGTTTTTATTATTGATAAAAATACTTGAAATTTATTGTTGATGGGATAAGCTATTCCTATGCGCATTTCACTGGTTGCTTAGGCCAGATCATCATGAATCTTCAACTATTAAGATTTTAGAAAAACTAAAGATATTAAACCAAATAAAACTGTTAAACGTATAAGAATTATAGCAACAGTTCTACTTGTAATAATATCAAAGTTTAAACAAAAACACATCAACAATAAACAGTGGCTTCATCTCATTTTACATTCCCCACTACAATTAGTTGAAATTCTCTCAACATTAATTGTAGTTGTAAGTAGGTTAAGAAAAACAAAATAAAAACAATAACAACTTACAAAAGATGTTGTCAATTAAGTGTTTTTTTAGGCCGTGCACCTGCCTGTTTATTATCAAAAACTTTTTTTTATCAATACCGCAAAAATTGTTATCACAAAAAATTCAAAAATTGTTTTAGTCAAATATGCGATTTTCGTATTCAATCATGAAAATTTTATTTTTCTGCGCGTAAAATAAATTTTGATTTTCAATACTTTTTGCTGGGGAAACGACAATGAGTTTGTCTTTATTAGGAAAAGGGGCAAAAAAAAACCTTTCTACACACGCTGTCTACAAACTCATTGTTCTGAGCATTGCACAGTGGTCCCAATGACAAATTTTGCGCAAAAAATCTCTAAATTTTTTTTGTATCTATAAGCATTAAAATTTGTGCGAACAAATCACTTGGTATGGCACGATATTACTCCAAAAATTGTCGGATTATACTGAGTGGGCGACACCTTTTCCATACAAAATAATTATGCAAACCCAGAAAACCAAATAATCAAAAAGTACTCAAGAAGATAAGATTATTCTGTTTTCAGAATTTTATTTAAAATAATAATCGTCCTCAAGTCTTTAACGAATCAGCATAACATGCATTAAAGTTGGCTGGTTGTTGCGGCTTATACTCCCTTATATATACCCTATTTCTATACTACGCTGACTGAGTCTTTGTTTCAAAAATTAACCTGCTAAACATCAACGAAATTTCGTTCCAACAAGACGCGCACCTTGACAAACAGCGCGCTTAACAATCGATTTATTGCAAAATCATTTTGGTGACAACTTTATTTCCACAACTCGCAGAGAAAAAACCTGGTTGAAGTACTATTGTTAAAAAAACATATTATGGTCCCTGCAATGGCAGCAAGCAATCTTTTGTTGTTTTTAACAATTTTTTTTTGATGAATAATATGTTGTTTCTATTTAACAAAAAAGTGTTTACCTCCCTTTAAACTTCATATATGGTTGAATTTATCAATAGGTTTTAATAAAATAAAGGTACAACTATACTCTTAAACATATTATGGTAACCTTAACCATATTATTATCACAGCAGCCATATTATGGTTAAATTCATCCATCCAAAAGCCATAACCATATTTTGCCTCCAAACATGTAATGGTTAATATTTAATAACAATTTTATGTTTGAAATTATAAGATTTTAAAACACTGTATGTTTAATTGAAAATTTAAAATAATATGTTTAAAAAGCAACAACATTCTGGTCGTTTGCATTTTACAATAGTTGCTTGGTTTGCTTACAATTCCCATTCATTTTATTTTAATTATTGATTAAAATACATAAATTTACGTAGAATAAATTAGAAGAAAAGAAAAAATTAAGGTCGTCACAGAGTGGAATATAAATCAAAGTCGATTTTTTATAAATGTGGAACACTTATCAGCAATAAAAAAATAATAAAATTATAATTTGACTCTTAAAAAACAAATTGAAAAAATAATATGATTAACATTGGCACTATTATTGTTAATTCTGACCATAATATGGTTACTTTTGCCAAAATTATGGTTTATTTTGAACATAATATGGTTAATTTTGATCATTATTATGGTTAATATTGATTAAAATATGGTTAATTTTGACCATATTATGGTTGATTTCGGGAAAAAAAATTTTATTTTAACCATACTATGATCATACTTAAACATAATATGGTAACCAGCATTGGACATATGCCGGAAATCATATTTAAAAAATGCCATGAAATTATCTACCAGATTATAATAAAAAAATTAAATTCCAGCAATATTTCTGTCTCGGATTGATATATTATTCTAATGCGGCAAAAAACGCGCTATATAAATGTTCATTCATCTGATCTGGGCTTGTTGCAGAATCCGTTTCGTCTTCTGGATGGTTTCGCTCATTAAAACCAGAACTAGAAAGCAAATCAATTGGGCTTGTTTCAGAATCCGTTTCGTCTTCTGGATGGTTTCGCTCATTAAAACTAGAACTAGAAAGCAAAGCAATTGGGTTTGTTTCAGAATCCGTTTTGTCTTTTGGATGGTTTCGCTCATTAAAACTAGAACTAGAAAGCAAAGCAATTGCCTATGATAAAAAAGTGACATATTTTGATTCATCGGAAGGAAAATAGCAAATTATTAAAAATATCTTGCATCTTATTTTCCCTTTATATGTTCTCAAACATTTATAAAGTGATTGTTAAGAATCTCAAGCGCTCCCTCGGGTAAAGTTCCAAAAAGCAGGGTATGATTTTAATAATCTGTAGCAACTCTATTGTCTGCTTTATAAATATACTTGCAGTAGCTAACGGCAAACCTTCTGGGATCGAGTGTTTACAAGAGACTTCACTTCCTTCTAAAAATGGGTTCGAAAGTCTTACGTATTTTATGTTGACGGTCCCATTTTAAGAGTTTTCTTTCAAAATCATTTGCTAGGTTTTACTAGGAAAGAGCAAAAACGCATTAAACTAATATTTATAAGCAGACTTAAAAACTTCTTTTGGTCACAAATCCCTCTTGGTAGTGACATTGCAGCCTAAAGATTCCATAAAACAGTTTTTAGGAAAAAATTTCAACATTTAACAATTCACATGTTATAGAAATTAACAACAACAAAATAGCAGCAAATGCTGGCAAAATTTACGTTTAAAAAGTCCTCATAAGCATGTGGTTCTGACGTAATTACGACGTCATTACGCAATGGCCATTGTCGCTTTTATAACCATTTGATAACTTTTTTATATTAAACCTTTATTTTCTTAGTCGCTTTCTTGGTCCAACAATATCCAGTGAACATAAAGTAGGGTGAATACATATGTAAAATATATCTAAGCTGAATGTGGCACTCTTCTCAAACAAATTGTTGTCTGGTTGTTGTGATAGTTGCTTCTCATGTTATTTGCACAAGTGTGTGTAAGTTTAAGTTTGTATGTGCGTGTTATTCCTGTTTATCCTTGCACTTTATCTATAAATACTACAAGGGGTTTGTGAAGTGTTTTAGTTCGAATCGAATGTTAACTTCGATTTAAGTTTGTATTACTGATTTTTGCCATATGCTAAATAAACCAAGTACAGTGGGCTAACACTAACAAAAACATTTTCAAACTCTTCCACCAACGAAATATCTGTAAGGTGAGTATCATATACTTTTTACACTTCAGACCCCACTGTTCGTTCACACTAAACAACTTTTCAAGTTATTTTGTAAATCCTGTTTGCTGTTTGTATCCTTTTTTAACCAAACAACAACACAGAAATTCTCCTTGTCGATAAGTGTAATTGTGTTGCACTGTTTGATGCATTTAATTTCAAGTAAGAGTAAGTAAAGAGTTTCCCCTGCCAAAGGAGATAGTGAAAAAAAGTCGGAAAATGTAGCCAGCAAAAGTTTATTTTACTAAACAAGTAAGATGAATTTGCATTGTATATTTTGTGGGATTGATAACTTATTTGTTTAGGTCCAGGATGTTGCATCAACGTAAGTTGAAAGGATATGAAAATATAAGCAATAAAATTACAAGAAAACAAATACAAAATATAAATAGGATTTGTTTCCTAGCCAGAAGTAGTAAAGTACAAAAAGCATTAGGGGCGGTGGGGGTAAGACTAGAAAAATAAACAAGTAAATAGAAATTGTTAAGAAAACAAATTTGAACAAAGTAAAACGAAAATTGTTGGATTTTTTTTTTTTTTTTCATGGAGCCGTTGTAAAGCTTAGAAAATTTGTATGATACATTTCCATTTTATTTTATATTAATGTATTTTAAAGGAGTCCAGGTACATTTTTATGGGAAAAAGATCAGACGTAAAAAATTAATTAAATTTTAAATGCATTTTTAGTAGAAATTTACTTTATTTTGCGATCACATCGATGATTGGAAGACATCGTTGCTTTAGTCAACTGAAATACTTAACTTAACATTTTTGGGAAAAAATTCTGGCTTTTCTATGTTCGAAACGAAGGTGGTAAATAAGTATTCAAGATTACGCCTTAATAGCAGGCTTTTCATGGATCCCTTTGTTAAGGCGCGATAGGGTTTCAAAGTAGAACACCTCGTTAATGTCAAACATTTGGAATGCTTTCTAGACTTCCACTAATCATCCGAATGCATTTTAAAAACAAAATCACAAAAACTTTGATTTCGTACGGAAAGTGCGATTCATAAAATTTAACAAAAGGTTTCCTTAACTTCAATATGGTGTGACACATAGCGAGCGCTAAACGCGAAAATAACGTAAGCGACATCATTTTCCATTTTCGTTTTTTTTTTTAATAAATTACTTTATTGGCAACAATTGCATTATCTCCTACGATACCGTTACGATTTTATAGCATGAACAATTTTTTCGCAAGCGACAAGTACAAAATTTATATATATTTTTTTTTCATTATTTGTTTATTGAATCTTCATATAAAAAATATGAACTGCCAGTAATTAATCAAGTCTTATTCTAATTCTTTATTAATATCCTGCTTGTGCCAGACAAAAAGTTTCTTCATTTCGGGTTCTGCTCACAGTTTATCGCTCATCTAATTGGGTAAATGCTGCAGTGTCCCTTCTTCTTAAGCGAGTGTGGCCGCCATGTTTTAAAATATTTCGAGCTTGTGGATTTGGGTGTTGTTCAAGCCTTTTACAATTTTTTACTGCATATTTTGTTATCATAGTTTTAACTAATGGCACATTAAGATAATTATGAATGTTTGAGTTTTTTACGTAGGGGGCGAGCGGCCTTTGAAGGCCGAGGCAATGCGCCATAGTTGAATACCGTAGCACCAGATAGGATTTAAGATAAAGTTGTAAGGTAGAAGCTTGCAATCGAGACTAAGGACAGAGTTTCTTCCAATAAGCCAATGAATTTGAATGGCTTTCAGTTTCATTTGAGTTAATTTTGCCTCTATATAGCATTTCCACGTTAATCGCCGATCCAGATGTATACCGAGATATTTTACATGGGAATGTTGAGGAATAATTTGATTATTGATTGTAATAGGAGGGCAAGATTCCCGGCGCAAAGTGAATGTTTTTTGCTCATTGACCATTATCCTCCATTGTCTTAGCCATATTTCTAGTTCAAATATATGATGCTGTAAGTAACGAGATGCTTCATAACGGTTTTCGTGGACGATTAGAAAAGCTATATCGTCTGCAAATGTTGAAGTTTGGGTGCACGCAAAGAAAAAACATGGTTGTGGTAAACATATTCTAAGAGCAACATATTATGATAAGATTCATGATTGTAGTCACCATATTACGATTGTTATTAAATCATATTATGACCAAATATGTTCGTAATATTAAATCATAATATTTTTCTCTTAATCATATTGTTATCCTGTTAATCATAAAACGTTAAGAAGTTATAATATTACTGTCATGGTAATCATAATAAGATAAGAAGTAATCATATTGTTGTCATGGTAACCATAATAAGTTAAGAAGTAATCATATTATTGCCATGGCAATCATAATAAGTTTAGAAGTAATCATATTATTGTCATGACAATCATAATAAGTTTAGAAGTAATCATATTATTGCCATGGCAATCATAATAAGTTTAGAAGTAATCATATTATTGTCATGACAATCATAATAAGTTTAGAAGTAATCATATTATTGTCATGTCAATCATAATAAGTTTAGAAGTAATCATATTATGATGCAAAGTGATATGAACTGTTATACATAAATTTTTTTACATCATAATATGATACAACTTTAAACATAATATTTTTATTGGAAAAAATACTTATGATAAAATAAAAAACATAATATAGTTACTGTAATCTTTTTGTCGTAGGTCGCAATTATTTATAAATTATTTTATGGAGTTTTCATTATTTTTCTCTTAAAATAAACAAAACTTACCAGTAATTGTGAATATTTTGCACCAATATTTCACAAATTTTTCCACCACTTTAAGATTATTAAAATTTTTAAGCAAAGATATTTTATTTTGTGACACTACAACCGATTTTTAATGTTTTTTTTTATTTTTTTTTAATTTCTTGTTTATTTTAATGGTTATTTTTTTATTATTTAGCCACTCACTAACTAATAATTCGATATGTTTATGTAAAACACGACACAACTGATACAAAATTATTTTACAAATGGCGATACCAAAATATTATTAGAGTAACGATATTTTGATTGCATCTTTAACTTATTATGATAAATGTATATAAAGTTATCATGTTATGGCTATTAAATATCATGTTATGGCTGTGAGTAATATAATATGTTTTGAAAGTTATCATAATTTAGTTGTTAGAAAAATAATTATTTTTCGGTTAACAATACTCAAATTTATAATTGCGATAAACATTAATATGTTTACAGTAACTTTAATATTGCTGATATTTAATAAAAATAACAATTATTTGTTTACAACAACAATATATTGTTACACTAAACACAGTGTGGTTGCCGTAACCATGCCCAACCATATTTTTTCTCTGCATGTGTAGTTGTTTGTTGGCATGTCCGGCGTATAAATTAATTATAAAAGAGGGCCCAGGATGCTGCCTTGTGGGACTCCAGCTCCAGTTGGCTGAGGTGAACTTATGAAATTTCCTTCTGTAATAATAAATCGACGACCGACTAAGTAGCTTTCTAACAGCTTATGTGAGTTTGCTGGTAAGTTTTGCTTCTATTTATGCAGTAAGCCTTCATGCCAGACTTTATCAAAAGCTTGCGAAACATCGATGAAGAGTGCTGAGCAATATTTTTTTCTTCAAATGCTTTTCTTATGACATTTACTATTCGATGAGTTTGTTCAATTGTGCTGTGTTTTCTTCTAAATCCAAACTGATGGTTTGGAATACATCTATTGTCATTTAAAATTGGTGTTAATTTTGAAACTAATAATTTCTCAAACAGCTTTGACATATTTGATAATAAGCTGGAAGGCCTATATGACTCAACTTTTGTATGATCTTTACCTGGGTTTGGTATCATGGTAACTAAGGAAATCTTCCATTCTTGCGGGTAGTACTCAAGCCGTAAAACAGCATTAAGAAGCATTTTATTACCGATATCTCTTATTTCAAATCTAATGGGAATAGCTGCTCTAGCAGCAACAGGTGGTAACTCGACAGCATTATCGTGAGATATATTTGGTGTAAATACGTTTTTCAAGTGACTAACAAACAGATTTCCTTTTTCAACATCGTTTCTTGCCCAACTACCATTCAAGTTTCTTAATGGTGGCTTAGAGACAACTGGCCTTTTTAGATTTCTAGCTGCACGCCATAATGAGTAGTCTGATTGTGGAGTTGCATCAAGTTTCTTAAAATATTTTTTTTAAAAAAGCCGTTTTCTGAGTCTGCAGTAACTTTCTTAGCCTTTTTGTTCACTCTTTTAATAAATTCTTAAGTTGCGGGGATCTGAACAGTTGCCACTCTCTTCGAACTCTCCATTTTTTAGTCACGAGCCAGCCGCTCGACATCTGTGGAATATATTTTAATATCTTTTGTTTTTTTGGGGCCAATACTGAAATGTTGAACAGCTAGTTTTAGATAACTGTCAAAATTAACAATAGAGCGATCTACATTCTCCGGTGTACTTAGCGAAACATTGTGACACTTTTTTTTGTTACTTCCTTTCAAACGGTTCTCAATGTCCACTTAAGCTTGCGACGCCGGTGTTTGTTATATAAAGAAATTCTCCTCTATGGTATAACCCACCGACTTTGCTAACTTAAGCTTCCCTGCATTCCCAAGGAGGACTTTATAGTAATCTATGCAATAACAAGTAAGAAAGTACAGTCGGTCCAGCCCGACTCGGTGATACCCTACATCACAGTATTTTAAAATATATTTACGAGAGTGCACCCTATTTAGAACCCATGGAGAATCATGCTTATGTGTCCTTGGTCCTTATAGGATCCAATAAGCTAAATTTTATCAAATTATCAGCAAAATTGTGACCTGTACTTTACGCAGCCTGCCAGCCAGCCAGCCGGACCGTTGGATATATAGTATACTTTATATAGTATACTTTAAGGTGGGTCCAGGACCCGTATTTTAAGGCGTTACACACATCAGCACAAATGCATAATACCCTGTCCACTATTGCGGTGTGGGTATAACAAACACCGGCATCAATTACATAATCTTCTTATTTTGGGATTTCTTAATTTGTGATTTCAAAACTTGGGTTCATAAAGTTCGAGATTTCGAGATTCACAATTTTGAAATTCGGGATTTTGTTTAATCTTTCGTCCCGAGTTTGACAATTATGGTGCCAACAACTGATTGATGACTTAAAAGTATCATAATGTTTTTAAAACGTGTTCGTGGAGGTTATGACATGACACCATTTATGTTATAGAATTAATGACACCATTTCATTGTATATATAACAATTTCGAACTTACACCCCGTTTCCACAGGCAAGTGCAAGTTTGAAAAACTCAATACACTCACACTTGTTCACTAACATTCACACAATTTTTATACTTTCAGCCAATCGGCTGTTTCCTTGATTTTTCGTTGATAATACGTATACAATACTTGCAAGTAATTTCTTGCATGTGGAAACGCCGGGTTAATGAAACGATTTCCATCGCCGGTAGGACCCGCTTCGCGTAGCTATGTTGGCTCAAAATAAATGACAAGATTCATTGCAGAAATGTAAAAAATCGTTAAATTTAGAAAATCTTTTCTCTTAGTGTACATACTTATTTATACAAAAAAGGTAAAGCTGATAAATTGGACATGTGGCAAGAGGTGCATCCAACTGCTCCATCTTCTGTTTATTATAGATTGTTGCTAAAGTAATTGTTGTTGCTGTTGTATCATTTTCCTGGCAACGTGCATTGCATTCCAAAATATTTACAAATTGTTGTGTTGATATCAACTTGTCATTTTATTTATGAATTTTTTTGTTTGTTTGTTTTGTTTCAGTTGGTTTTTGCATTACTTTTCTTGTTTCATTTTTCTTTTCAACGTGAAATTTTTCAGTTCAATTGCATGTTTGCAATTTGTATTGTAAAATGGTTGTATGCATTTGTATGCGTGTGTGTTTTAAAGTATTGGTTCGTATGTATGTATTTGTATGTTATGTTCCTGCAAATAATAGGACTAGTACAAACACGCTTATAAAATGTAGCCCACAAGGGAATAGGACTAGTCCTAAAGTAGCCCAAACGTATGGACAAAACATGGTCTGTTTAACATTACGATGTCCTAGGGCAGGACCATATAACCCCTTTGGATTACAAAGGAGTAGTCTTAAAACTACTCCATGGTATACTTTAGAGGATAAGTTTTAAAGTCGTTTAAAAACCAAGACATGTCGTTAAAAAACGAAGACATGTCGGCTCACTACAAACACTTTTTAACAATGACATGGTCCATGCTTGCATTACATCGGAAAAAGAGTTAAGGTAGTCCAATATTATTTGCAGGGATGTATTTAGTTTTTATATTTTATACTGGCATTTTTATTCCCCTTTTATTTTCTATTTGGTGCCGAATCCATACAACTTTTATTTTCCCAAAGGAGTTTTTGTTATTGAAGTGGCATGTTGCTATTGTTACGTTGTAGCTTTTTCTTTTGGCTTGTTTTTGTATGACTGTGATGTTACATGTTGTTGCACGTGTTGACATTTTTCTTTTATTTTAAAAGAGCTGAATTTATGTCGACGTCATTGCACCGAGTCATTATTTTTTTTTTGTTTTTGTTTTAAGAATACATGTTTGGGAGTTTTTTTCACATTTTTTTGTAAATTTTTAAACAGTTTTTTTCATATTTTATGTTTCGGTGTTCATTTTGATTAAAATTTATTTCTTAAATTTTACTGAAAATGAAAAAGAATATCTTTATGTATCTATTATTTGTTGTAAGGTTGTTATCCCAGGTCTACACTAAAGATAAATATCTCGGCATGTTGGCAAAAACGTAGGCTGCATAACAGAGCAATAATTGTGATTGCTCAGCTTATGTTAAAGGAAAACGTATTTATGTTAACTTATAATTAAAAAAAAAACCAGGAAAGAATTTCCGGTCAACGGTGACAGCTATCCAGCTGAGCAATAACCATGGCTCAAAACTGATTGCGTCATATTCGAAAAACATTTACTTCACACAGGCTCCGATGCTCTGCAGTGAGAATTCATTGGTTTGTGCAAACTAACAAGCCGACTCAAACAAAACTTATTTCACGAAAAAGTGATGGAAAAGCATATTGACAAAATTCAAGATCTTTGGCGTTCATCAACCAAAATCTTAATCGAGAATCCGAGATTCCGAGATTCCAACTATCGAAAAATGACAGGGCATTATATTATTTTTACCTTCCGCCTCCACTGTTGGTGAATGAAGGTATGCTAAGTTTGTCATTCCGTGAGAAACTTTTTTGAGTAATTTTAAGTCGGTTAAAAACCTCTCACTTTCGAAGAACTCAAAAAAAAAAAATTAATGGTGTCAAATTATTTCTAGTGATCCTAAGTAGTTTGGGATTGAAATGCAATCAGTAGGATCAATAAAGGATGAATAAAAATGTGGAACAACCACCCCAAAAAATTGAGAATTTTGTTACAAAAAGCAAGATAAATATATATACATTTATGACTAGAAATCATACCACAAAATTTCGTAAAGATCGGTCCATAATTTACCAAGGCCCAATATTAAGCACAGTTACGGAAACACTTTAGAACGCGTAAAACCGTAACGAATAATGATTTTGTAATAAATCTTGGCCACTCATTGTTTATGGCCAGAAATAATACCATGCAATTTACTTACCATAGAACTCGTTTAAGCACCCTTCTGAAAACGACTTTAAAACTATAAAACGTATTCATACTTGTACTGTCACAAATGATAATTTTAATAGACGTCCATAAATTAAATTTATTTAGGTTGTCCTTGATGCCGTTGAATATTGTGAGCGATTTTCCATTACGAAGAATTAAAAGTGTTTATTTTTTCTTTCTGTGCCATTTTTTCCCATCAAAATGTAAACACCACTTTTGATCTTTTAATGTTTGTACACATATAAAACATGTCTTTTTGTTCGCAAGATTTTGCAACAGCTTTATGAATTCCAGCTTATGATGGCATACGAATCTCTATTCTACACTTGGCCAAACTTTGACAAATTTTTGCTGCTTTGTTTCAACTAACTTTTACATTACTAATCAAGACTACAACTGGTTTAAGGGACGTTTTCGTTATTCCATGTCTTCCTGCTGGTGTGTTACTACCATCGTCAGATCCATTGTCAGTAACTTGTCACTATAAAACATTTATGAAGAATCTGAATCAAAATAACATCTTGAATAACATCCGATTTAAATTTTGAATCCAGTGCATTAGTGGTGATATCAGATTCTTCTTTAAACGTAATCTTTTGGACGTTTTGCTATTTCCTTATAATATTCAATTAAGCCATCTATTTTTTGTTTTACGGGATCAACATGAATTGCTTTTAATTCAAGCTTCTGCCATAAATTTAAAAGCTTCTCTGCTATAATTACATACCTTTTGTTTCTACGCTTTGCAGCCATGGCTAATGCATGTATTCTTCTTATTTTAGCTTCTGCTGTTGGTATTCTGGTTAAGCCAGGCAGTGGTGTCAGGTATATCTCTGCTGTTTTTTACAATATCCGTAAATTTATTTAAGTTTCCTCCCCAAATTTTCGCATTTCTCGTACCACTTATTTTGCATATCTTTTGTTCATTTTGACTATATGTACCAGCTTTATTTAACTTATTAGTCTCATCTCTCAGTTGCCCAATTTATCTTTCCATGTTAAATACCATTCTTACCACCCTGAATAAAAAGCTATTAACTTGTATTTTATAATTAAATAAAAAAAATGTTTTATCAATAATCAATAAAAAAAAAACGTAATTCCCGATAATTCGTAATAAACTGGCGGTCCCTTGAAAAAATCTCGTTAATTCGTAAAATTTCCATACATTTGGGTCCCCTCGCTAACTCGTAATTTTTTTTAAAATAAAATCTTCCTTACCTCTAACTGCCCCGTCTATACCAGAGATAGTTCTTGCGACATATATTGCAGTAAATTATGTTATCTTTAATGTAGACAGCAATTTTTTGTACATATTTATTGCCGGCAATTTATGTTGCAATAATTGTTAGTCCATTTTCGTTGACACTTATTGCTTACATAAAACGTCAAATTTGGTTGTCAAATAAACAAAAAGAAGCAAAAAAGAAAAAAAATAGAAGCAAATTGTGTGGGAAAGAAATTAAATTTGTGAAATGGGAGCAAATTATAATTGTAGTAAAAGAATTAAAAAAAAATAAAATAAAATTACAAAAATTAATTTTATTGTTTAAATTTAATTTTGAGTTTTTTTTATAAAAAAAATAAAAATTTTACTCTAAAAAAAAAATTAATAAATTTAATATTTTTATGTAATAAAAAGACCAAACTTTAACAAATTAATATATGGACATTTAACTATTAAAGTCGTATAAGAAAGAATTTATATAAATAAAAATAATTTTTCAAAGATAGCGCTAATTTTTACACTGCACCTTCTTCCTTGATTTTTTTCAAATTATGAGTAAACATAAATATGTTTTCCCATGCCTTTAACACAAACTGGGCAATAAGAAATATTTCTCTGTTATTCTGCCGACGTTATTGCCCACTTGCTGAGATATTTATCTTTAGTGTATACCTGGGGTAATAAATCGTAATTGTTTGCTGACTTCCACATAAAATTCGTAATAAAAACAACCAGTGCTGCCACAACCAATACAATTTTCACATCCAAAATTTTTGAAAAATTTACCAAACGTAAAAAATATAGCGACATTTTAAATGCCCTTTATTAATTGAGAAAATCATAAAAATTTATTTTAAGTAGCATTCTAAAACAAAGGTTATTTGCACTTTATAGTAAAATAATAATTATAAGTCATGAAAACAAAACAAGAAACATTATTCTCTTACACATTAAAAAAAAAATAACGAGAAACTTAATTAAAAGTTTTTATTTATTTGAGGCTTTTTTCGAAAAAAAAAATAATTTTATTTTACAAGAGTTATGCCCGTAAGTTCTACAAACAGATATCTAGTCGTGTTCGTATCTAACAGTTATCTTTACCTATCCGGTACCACTATTTTGGTAATTTAAACGTCAATTTTATCTACGTGAATTAACTAACGAGAATCGCTGGTGTAAAATACATTACACTTTAACCCATATGTAAGAAACACGTTATAACATTATGAAAATCATAGATACCTATACACAGCTAGATATCTATTTGTTAAAATTACGGGCATTAACCCCGTAAAATTTCCATACAAAATTCAGTATATTGAAAGTTAACAAATTGAATCATTTTTAATATGCCATTGGTAACAAATAACGAAAAAATCGTAGTACAATGTAAGTACACAGAAAAAACTTTTAAACATTTTTCACTAATTAAAGTATTAATCAAAAATAAAATCAGTTTTAATTAAAAATTTAATCAATTGAATTAAACGTTAAATCAAGTGAATTAAACGTTTAATCAAGTAAAATAAACGTTTAATTGATACTATTAATTTGTTTACTGGTGCAAATTTTATTAATTTTTTAATAAATATCACACATTTTTTAATTGAAATTAATTTGTATTTTTTCTGTGTACAAATTATTCAAGCTCGTAAATAATTGTATCAAGAAAAGCATATTCGTACGTATTATTATTTTAGAAAAAAATAACCAAAAAAAATATTCACATCTTCACATTGAAAAAAATATAACCAAATTTGGTTAGAAATAACCAAATTTGGTTAGAAATAACCAAAAACGGCAGCTCTGAAAACAACATAAACATGAAAAGAAAAATGATTTTTTGTTCACCACTATTTTTTTGCGTGGGTTTTTGCTTGTGTCCGTGTTTATTTTCTTAAGATCAGTTTGTTACATGAATAATAAAGAAAAATGTCAAAGCATACGCATCGCTTTAGTAAATAAATTGAAAAACCCCGTTAATTCGTTACCCCGCTATATCGAAAAACCCCTATAATTCGTAAGAAATGGCCGGTCCCTTGCGATAACGCATTATCGAGATTTGACTGTAGTTCGTTTAGTTCAATATTTATCTATATTGTACCTATTTTAAGTTGTTTGTTTTCTCACTAAAATTTAAATAGTTTCAATTCTGATTTTCTAACAAAATGCATTTATTTTTTTTTGGAAATGAACCATGTCTTGTGACAATTGAGTTATTATGTTAATAACTGAGGAGGAGACTAACTAAGTGGAAATTAATGTGTCACAAATGGTTTAGGAATTAAATCGCAATAATTATTTTTCATGCTTACAAACGTTCACATAAATACAACTTCACACAGTCAAATAAACATTAACTGATCTATGTAAATCTTAAATGCTTGGAAAGGCATAAATAAAATTGTGTGAGTGCGAGATGCGTGTACAAAACGACCGACCATTTGTAGCAAATTATAGTTCACAGATACAAAAACACACATACATACGTATACAAGTCCTCACTTGCATAAGCTCACACAATTACACACACCCACACGAATCCAATCCCCGACTTATAGCAATGACATGTAACAAATCCTTTTATATAACAATACAAACAACTGAAATTTGTTTTTGTTGACGGGTTGCGATGGGTACATACTGCCCTGCCTCATACCGTATCAATTGTACACACACATGTACGTAACAGCGGAAGTATAAAAACCAGGCTTGCCAGTTAAGCCATTTTAGTGCTAGATTTAGCACATATTTTTTCTGATTTAGCACTAAGATTTTCAAAAAAAGTGCTTAGTGCTAGTTTAGCACATTTTTATAATTATTTAGCATTTTTAGCACTTTTTTTTATCCCAAAACGACTTAAAAACTCACATAATCAATTCAAGTAAATTATAAGTTCTCAAGTGTTTCAAGAAAAATACTCTTATTCTTATGAACAATTAAAATAAAATTGTTTATTGGGCTCAATAAACCGTTAACTTAGAACTAGAATGAAAATAGGTTGCATTGAAATAGATTGCACTGTCTGTACACGGCATAAGAGATTGAACCCTCCTTTAGGCAACATTTGTTGAAAGACTTTAAACTTATCGGATAAATTGTAAAAAAATCGTTCATATGAAAAGTCAAAATTAATTGGTATATGAGAAAGATGATAATGACATGTTTGAAAATTAAAATTATTGTAACGACATTATTTAAAATATGTTATATTGTTCCATTAAAATAAGAGTTTATATTAGATGAATTTCATGTAAAAATCGAGATAAAACTGAAATTTTGAACCCGACCCCCTCAGATATGGATGAAATTTTGTTCATAGCTAAATTTGATCAATACAAACAAACTCTCATTTTTAGAAATGACTGTTTTGCGATTTTTTGGGCGTGACACTGTGGGAACGTTTTCGAAAAAACGCGAAAATGGTCGAAAAGAGCTCCATTTAAACTACAATAACTCAGAATCGGCTAAACCGATTTCCATGATCTTGGTATCATTAAAAAGATATTTTAACAGGCTTTATGACACGTTTAAAAAAAAATACACTGTAAAAAAATTTATAACAAAAAAAAATTTTAACTGACGAAAAAACCAAAAAGATCAAGGGTTTTTTTACAGTGTATTAATTTTTTAGAAAGGTTTATCCTTCATCTATACCATATAAAAAATAAAAATGGGTTCTTTTTTATTGAAGGAGAATGCACATTTACCGACTACAAAGACCTTTCTAAAAAAGTAATACACTGTAAAAAATCCTTGAACTTTTTTGGTTTTTCGTTACCTAAAATTTTTTTTTGTTATAAAATATAAGGGCAATTACTAGAAGTGACACTACTTAAAAAATTATATAAAAAAAACTAAAAAAGAACCCATTTTTAATTTTTGATATAGTATAGATGAAGGATAAACCTTTCTAAAAAATTAATACACTGTAAAAAAACCCTTGATCTTTTTGGTTTTTTCGTCAGTTAAAATTTTTTTTGTTATAAATTTTTTTACAGTGTATTTCTTTTTTTTTAACGTGTCATAAAGCCTGTTAAAATATCTTTTTAATGATACCAAGATCATGGAAATCGGCTTAGCCGATTCTGAGTTATTGTAGTTTAAATGGAGCTCTTTTCGACCATTATCGCGTTTTTTCGAAAACGTTCCCACTGTGTCATGCCCAAAAAATCGCAAAACAGTCATTTCTAAAAATGAGAGTTTGTTTGTATTGATCAAATTTAGCTATGAACAAAATTTCATCGATATCTGAGTTGGTCGGGTTCAAAATTTCAGTTTTATCTCGATTTTTAAATGAAATTCATCATTAAACAAAATTAATATGTAAAAATTTAAATGTAAATCTTTAATTATATTCAAAAAATCAATGTTACAAAACTAGCACTTTTGTTTTCTGCTGTAGAACAATTTAGAACTTTGTTTTTAAAGATTTAGCACTTTTAATTTGAATTCTTCTGCCAAGTCTGATGAAAACGACAAAGTAATTCTTAATCTCCCATCAAAAACAAAGCGACAAACTGTACAAACGGGAACGTAATGTAGACCTTTTTTATCTCTTGCCAAGCTCTCTACATGACGTACATGCTTGTAGGGCTATTCAGATTGGGGCTGCCAACAAGAAAAAATGCCGAATCGCAGTACAACAACACTGCTTTGATTGTCAAAAAAATTGCTAGTTCAAAAAAAGGTTTGTTTACATAAAAAACTGTTGTTTGTATACAAACTTTGACAACTCGGCCACAAAAAAAAAACCATATGTTGACTTGACCCCACCTCCTAGAAGAAATAAATTAAAATTTAAAAAAAATATTTATTTGAAATATGAATACATGTCACTGCCATTTCAACATACGTTTTATTTTTCAGTATGCAGGGTCTGTTGGGGATTAATCGCACATCATATGTCGCAATTTTGTTAGTTAACAAGTCCGTTAATCCAAAAATGAACTTCACCGTTAAAAACAACGGGTCAGCTCATAACTGCTCTAGAGCCCAGTCGGTGTAAGAACGAAGTATACAACAGTTGGATCTTTTATGTCTGCAGATCAAGATCTTTATGCAAAATTTTTCACGCAGTGGACGTACTGAGTCCCAATTGCTGGTACCGACGGCTAATCGATTAAGCTGAAGGTCCACATAACGCGTTTCCGCCTCCATGCATTCATGCAACGATTTTTATGCGGCATTTTATTCATTAAAATCTGACGATTTATGAAAAAACGCTTCTTGCGATACTTGCAAAAGTAGGAAGTAAACCTACTTTTCGCATTCAACGACTACATGCATTCTAAGCTTTTGTGCACGAATTTTCCTACGTAAAACAACACAGATTTTTTTGACAGCAGCGTAGGCAGCGACAAAGCGTAGAATGCATGATTTGGACCTCCAGCCTTAAGGCCCAACCATAATGTGCTCAAGTTGGCTTAAACAAATATGCGAGTACATTTAAATTATACATGGAAACCAATATTTAACTTAAGAAAACATTTTGTTTAATTTTAAGAAACTGTAATTTTCTTACGGAATCAGATGTTTTTCAGTTAGTTTTTGTTTTTTTAAATACATTTAAGAGACTTTTTGTTAAGTTTTGATAGCAGGATAAGCAAGGCTATGCATATTATGGTTGGGCCTTTAATTTGGATCCTCCTCAACACTTTCGTTTGCATCGGCAATACTCTCTTTAGTACGCACTTTCTCTGGACGTGTTTATATTATTGCATCATTAAGAGAGTATAAGAAATCTATGCACAGTTCGATTAACAGATTTCTGAGATGGACGATTATGTACGACATAAAAATCACAAAAATTTGGTTAATTTGGTAGCGTTGTTTTTTCGTTGTTAACTTCTTCGTAAGTTCTATCCAAGTTAAAAAAAACTTTTAAAATTATTTTTATATTTATGTTATATTTTTCGGCGATTTAGTAATCCCCGGATCGTGAATTTATTAAAAAATCAAGAAAAAATAGCACCGATTGACATCCCTAATTTGGCCTGTTTTAAAAACAAACATACACCATATGTGTATGGGTATTTCCACAGGAAAGTCTACTTTTTTACGGCATGCCACAAAGCTTTCTAAATTTTTGCTCAAATAATTATTTATTTATTATTTTTTTTTAATTTTGGTGTAAAGTGCAA
The DNA here is from genome assembly GCA_949318255.1 of Pollenia labialis. NCBI lineage: Eukaryota > Metazoa > Arthropoda > Insecta > Diptera > Polleniidae > Pollenia > Pollenia labialis. The sequence continues at coordinate 123,074,928 of OX439142.1, forward strand.
TTTAGTGAAAGACATTGCTTGGTGGCGTAACGTGAAATTTCTGTAAAATTGACCATATACCAGTCCTTGTATAAATCCTGAGTCATATACACGAGAACGCTCCATCACATGACTGGTAACCAAAACAAATGACATAACAGTTAAATTAACGCCAATGTAACATAATTTGTTATCCATAGCAGTGTAGTATACTCGTAAACCTCAATAAGTTATTCGAATAACAAGTGTTATTTCTATGAAATACAAGTATGTAAACACATTTTTATTTATGTTTTTTTTGTTTTTTCACTGCACTTTAACAAAACCATATTAATTAATTATTATATCATATTTTCGATTAACTTTTGAAGACCTTCACTAATTTTGATTTTAAAAATTTTTCGTTATTAATAACAAAATAACTTCGAACAACTCATTTTTCAGAAACGAAAAAAACTTAATGGCTGCGAATTGCTACTTACAAGCAAGGTATATTTATAGCAGGTAGCCGCGAGATTACAACAATTGTACAATAAAACAAACAACAGGGCTTTTTATTGTTGTTATGCGATACAAACTGTCAAAAAGCAAAGGGGCTGATAAGAGACAAAAAAGACAAAAGATAAAGAGAAAAAACTTGTTTACTTGTTTGCTATACAACATTTGACAGTTCGTATCGCAAAACAAGCAAATAAAAAATAAACAGCTGGCTTTCCGAGACTACCTGCTATAAATATACCTTGCTTACAAGTGACTGTGGCCAAAGTTGTCGCTTACGTGTTTTTGGCGCAAGCGGTAATTTGGAAATTTACAGCCGGGCCCCTGATGTCGATCAACAACTTAAGCGAGCGACAACAAGTCACTCATTATCGTTCTCTTAAGCGGGCCACTAACTATCGACTTGTCGGTCGACTGGTTTAACGTTTCTAACGTAATTCTTTTATTTATTGTCAAATGACTGTATTGCCACATCAGCAATTACACATATAAAACGCTTGTTTGGAAATAAAAATCGACGAAACATATAAATTAAGCCATACAAATAGAACTCTGGCTACACACAAAGCAGATTAGAAACAGGGCTGCCAGACTTGGGGATTTATGCTAGCAAAAACGACAAAGTAAGCCATTTGGAGATTGGGGATTTTTTTTGGATATTTAATAAAAAAAATCGGGGATTTTTTTGGGTATTTTACAAATTTTTAATATATTTTCCCTTCTTTTATTTTTTACGCTTATTTTTCTTTGTTGGGTATATAAAATATGAAAAAAGTATCAAAGCTTTTACCAAACTCTTATCAACGACTTATACGGTGTAAAGGGTCCTAATTAGTATTAATATTTTTGTTAAGTGTGTAAAAGGTACTTAATAAATTTATGTTATTATTCTTGAGTGAGTGTTTTAAAAAAGAAAAATTCTATACCGTTGACAACACATACAATTTTTGATTTTTAAAAGACAATTTTCAAGCAAATAGATAAGTCTTCCCCAAAAATAAGTAAATATGAAAGACAATGCAATAAAGTTTGGGAAATATGTATTTTTATTGTTAATTTTGAGGATGGCTAAAACCGATTGAAGAAGCTCCAATTTCTTATAAATTGACTCATTCGTCTTCACAAACAGCATATTGTTCTGCTTGTAATTCCTCACTGGAATCCCATAAAAAGGATTTAAACAAACATGCCGAAACCAGTTACTACAAACAAAATAAAAGTCATTTTTTTCCTATAAATATTTATGTGGGGATTTTTAAGGATTTCTTATAAATTGTTTCCTATTTTTTTAAAAAAAATTTAAAATTTGGTTAGAAAAAAAATCAATAAAAAATATTAATTTTTTAATGTTATTTTTTGTAATTTGGAGATTTTTAGGGATTTTATTAAATTTTTGGGGACAAGAAAAAAAGTACCTGGCAGCCCTGAATAGAAAACAAAGGAGTTAACAGAACACAAACAAAGCAGTAAACATGAAATTTATAAAATAGGAATTTATGAAAAATATTTTAAAAACCTATGTAATTTTATAAGTGGTGGTGTGTTAAAAATATATAATAATAAAAATACATTACTGAAATTTAGCTCATAGAATAAATTCGAAAAATAAAAAAAAAAAATGCTGAATATAATATAAAAGTTACCTTTGAAAAGAAATAATTCCCAGTTTCTATTTAATAAAAAAAAATATTTAGTATTTGTGTGTAAAGAAAATTTTGTTAAATATTCAAACAGAGTACATCTGTCGACAACCACAACACAAGTGACTGATTTTGACATTTGTGGTCGCATAATATTTTTTAGTGGGCCGCAAATTTGTATGAAAACTGTAACGTTATCGTTCGCTTGCATTGTCGATCGACTTGTCGTGCTTAGTGGACCGCAAATCAGCTGTTTGTTGTTGAAAATGCAAGCGAACGATAGCGCATTTTTACTCTAAACTTCAAAAAAATTATGTTTTATGCTTCACACCGTGGAAATATTCTTTCTCAAAAAATATGAAAAATAACTCACATTCTGCTAATTTAATGTTATTTAAATTTAACGGTTTGTATAGGAGCTACTATTAGGAGCAGAGCTCGAGCTTTCAATACTTTACAAGAAATTTTGGTTAAATATAGAAATAGTTGGGGTCGGTCTTAGAAATTAACCCCCCTCCCCCAACCCCGCGTAAACCTCCTAGGATTCGAAAACGAATTTTAGGCCAATACGCTTTTTTGTGGTGCCACCATGTCTATATATCGATAAAGCGCTTTGGCATACAGGAAGAAAAGTTAAATTTTATCGAAATAATGGTGGCTTGAGGAAAATTTGAGCTGTTAAGGATATCTAGTTTTTGAGTTCCTCATAGAGAAGAGGGATTTTTACCAAAGTTTCTGATTTTAAAGGCCTGGCACCGCACCAAAAATACTCCGAGTCAATTGTTTATTGCTTATTTATTTGTGTGTGTGCTGCATGTCAAGATTTGTTTAAATTTTGTGGAAAAATTAGCTAAAATTTTAAATTAAATAAAAATCTAAATAATTAAATTAAATTAAATTTGCCACACAGGAAAAATAAATACCTCCTTAGCAATTGTGTACATTTTATAAACAAAAAATTCCCTTTTTTTTATATTTTCAAAAAATAATTTTGTTATTCACTCTAAATTTTTACAAAAATCAAACATAGAATTTTTTTAATTACCCTTTTTTTAACTTTTATTTTTTAAATCTTTTTTTTTAATTTTTTATCAATCTAAAAAAAACATAAAAAAAAAATTTTAGTGCAAATGAATACGCAATTTTTGAAAGTAATCAAAAAGAATCAAAAATAATCGTTGGACGTAATCGGATTACTTTTTGATTATTTTGTAGTAATCGCCGGTACTTCTGATTATTTTTTGATTACTTGTAATCGTAATCAATTAGTAATCAGAATTTTTTTCTTATAGAGTTAAATAATCATTACGATTCTTTTTAAAAAGTAATCTAATCGATAACCAATCGTAATCGACATTTAACAGGTATGGTTATAACGTCTCGAATATGCCAGAGCTTTTCAAACTTTAAGCGAAGATATCGCGAAAACCTGATGTGATTACGGATTTGGATTCAGCGCAATTCAAACCTTTAGAAAAGTATATTCTAGTTCATGGAATAAAAATTATAGTTTTTCCGAGGTTTTCGACTTTTTCCAAAATTTGCAGGACTGCGTTACTTACCTAATAAAATGTTTTTGAAGCCAAATACATGTGTTTTGAGAAGAAAAAGTAATATTATTTATATTTTAAAAGTCTTTCTTGTTTTCTACTCCTCTTTTTAAAACTCTCTGTTTAAAAATTTGTCGTGCATGTTTATAAATACGCATATAAACGCATAATTTGTAATGTTTATATGTATGTATGTCTATGTTAAATAATGAATAGTTGAAATTTTAAACTCCTAAATGAACAATGGATGGCTGCTGCTCATACTCTGCCTTCTACGAAGAATGGAAAGCTCACTATTATTTATGCAAACATTAAATAATGAACTTTATCATTGCATTCATATGCATTTTGTTTACCAAAAACTTAAGATCATTATTATGATAATAACAACATTATGATTTTTCGAATCTCACATTATGCCGATGATGAAGACAACGACTGCAACGACGACGAAGACAACGATGAAAATGACATTGTTAATGATGATGACAAACAACAAAATCCATTTAATGTCATTATGCAAGTGCTGAATTGCACACAAACATAAACGACACTAAATATTTTCAACATAATAATCCTGTTCTTGATACGCACTGTTTAAAGGAGAGTTTAAAAGAGTGGCGACATTGGTTAAAAAAATAAAACCCAGAAATATTCACAAATTCTTCAGTAAGTATACGTATAAAGACAATATAACCTCTGCCATTCAAAAAAGTACAAATTCGTCGTCTGTTTAGCGACTCAAAAGAAAAGAACAATATTGGTGTCTAATAGTTTCCAGTATCCATGTTCTGTAACTTCCGTGAGAACTTCTCTCTTCGAAAATGTGTGAAACAAAATATTCCATCGTTTCTCGAAAAGCAAGAAAAAAGTGTGTCTGGAAGTCATGTCGAAAACCAGCAAAATAGATTACGTGGTTACGTTATAAATGCTATAACATTGAACTCGAAGCCGATGTGACATTGCAAGCGTTAAGAACGCCAATCACACATATCGCTGACGGTGACCAGAATTTACTTAAATTAAATAATTTTCAACAAATGAGGCGATACCAAATAATGTAAAGTGCGACTTTAATGTTTGATGTTTGCAAACCAGCTTTGAAAACATTCGTAGTATTTTATAAAAACCTTAAAAGCAAATAAATAAAACAATGAAAAAAAGTGCCAAGAACAAAATTTTATTATTATTATTCCCCTGCAGATAATATTGGACTACGTGATCCATTTTGATGAAATTGACTAGCCTCTGGACTGGTCCAAAGTTATGCAAGCATGGATCATGTCATTGTTAAAAAGAGTTTGTAGTGAAACGACATATCTTTGTTTTTATACGAAATATTTTCGTTTTTAAACGAAGTTAAAACTTATCCTCTGGAATTTACCATGGAGTAGTTTCAAAACTAGTCCACTAGAGTATGTATGAACATGGAGTAGTTTTACGACTACTTCATTGAAATGCAAAAATGGGATATATGGTCCACTCCTAGGACATCGTAATGTTAAATAGACCACTTTTAAACCTTATATTATTATGAATTCTTTTGGAGTACTCCTACTCCTTTATGGACTACTCTTTAAATGCATGTATGGTCTCGTAATCTGCACGGTCTTCGAATTGTGCATTTTTAATTGTTTTTTAGTGTTAACATTTTTTCTCGCCCCATTTTTATTCGGGAGTTTATTTGACAGTTCAAAGCGGGAACTTTCTCACAGAATCTTTACAGACACTCTTTTTCTGTTAATTGGCGAGTAATTTCTTTGAGGGACAGCTAGAACTCGCCAAAAAAAGTTACAGACACAGTTTAGTGTTAAAAACAGCTATTTATTTTAATATATGGTATTTTTGTTTCATTTTACACATTTCAATCGAAACATTTTTTGACGCGAGAGTTACAGAACATGGGAACAGTACTCCTAAGTAGTTTTGGAATGAAGTCCATCCAAATCGGATCAGTAGGAAAGAGTTATATATAAAAAGGGTGTGAAGATAAATTCGTCAGTTAAATACGTCCCACACCTCTGTTAGGGCACTTATGACAGACCTAAATGGGGTTTGGAGATATCATTTGCAAGCTCTAAGGGAGTAGATTCCAAACTGAATTTTTCCAGGTTTCTCAGTAGACAAGAAAGTTGCAAGTGCCCCAAACTGAAGTTAGAATATAAATGAAATTTTCCACCCCTCGTTACATGTCTCCTGAGAAACCCGGAAAAACATCCATTTCAGTTTTGGAATCTACTCTTTGAGTTTTTAAATGATGTCTCCAAACAAAATGCAGGTCTGTACTAGGCGAACAATTTTAATTAAACTTAATGCATTAAACACATTCACCACAGCAGGATACACGAACACACGACAACAAATGCTGCTGGGTGCAATTACAGTCGTGTAGACAGCTACTGAATTATTTTAAAGACGACAGCTACAATTGAAAAATTAAAAACAGCTGTTTTTTTATTGCGTATTTATATTTCAGTGCTGCCACTATCATTTTTTTAAACTTTTATTAAATGGAAAACATGCATAATTCAAGACTCGTAACAAACTTAATTTTAGCCAATAAATATATAAATACTTTTTCATAATAAATGTTATAGCGTAAAAACAAATGAATTTATTAAAAATCATTTAAAATAAAAATAAAAAGTCGAAAAAATAATAAGATTTAATCATTTAAAATATTTTTATTTTGTTTTTTGGAACTAATAAACAATATAATTTTAACAGCAGAATAAATAAAAAATATATATATATTGCTTTTCATAAAAGTTTCAGAGCACGTTGGGTACGTGCGTATATATAAAAAAGCTATGCATCACTGCTGCAGTAATGCAAAATGATGTTGCCGATGCGTGGTTACCAGTTGCAGTTGCAATGCTAAAGGCCCAACCATAATATGCATAGCCTTGCTTAACCTACTGTCAACAATTAACAAAAAGTCTTTCAAATGTACTTTGAAAAACAAAAATTAAATTAAAAAACTTTTGATTCCGTAAAGAATGTGCGATGAGATTCGCACCTTGCTTACGTAAAAGACAGTTTCATTAAATTTAGCAAAAAGTTTCCTTAAGTTCAATATGGTTTGCCTTATTTAATTTGCATGTATTTGCACATTTGCTTAATCCAATCTAAGCACATTATGGTTGGGCCTTAATACTTTTTACTGCACAACAGCTATGCAAAGTTTGAATTCTTGAACACGAGCTAAATTTCAAAAGTTTAATGGGCAAACATAAAATAATAATAAAATGTTATCAACAATAACGATGACAAATTCTATTGAAAAAAAAGTGACAGTGTTCTTATACATTACAAGAAAAAGCATCGCAAAAGAAAAAAAATCGATTTTTTTTTATGTCAAAATTTATTGCATCAGAAAAAAATTTGCTGCAGAGCTGCGGCATGACAGCATAAAAAAAACTTTTGACAAATGAGAGTGATGCCAAGTTTCTTACAAGTAATGCTTTTATGAACATTAAACTTTACTTCTGCGCAAGGGATACCCAACAACTGCATTTACGAACGTTCCCCTTATCAATTACTTTAAAAACTGGATCAAAAAAGTATTGTTTTTATGAGAAACTACTTCAAAATATGTTTCACTGATGGATTAAAAATTCCGATTTATTAGCCCGTTAAGAACCAATTTCAAATATTAATATTTCTTGATAGATTTTTCAACAACACTTGAAATCTTGTCAAAATATTTAATCAAACATGTTACATATTAGTAACTCCATCATCTAAAATTTTAAATTTATTAAGGTTTAAAAAATTATATCTTGCAAATATATATGTGGTAGTAATTAATGTACTAGTTACAAATTTAATTATTGTAATATGTACATAATTAATAAGTGTTCCGCAACACTGAAAACCCGCAATACAGAAAAACTTTATTAAGCAAATATCTAAGGGTTAGATAATAATTGCCATATCGATATAATTTTAATTTTTAAAGCTTATTTTGTAAAAAAAAATCAGCCACGGAGTACGAATATAGATATTAAATTGGCTCTTAATTGGTTAATCGGTATGCTTTAAACGCCATGTGAAAAATACTTTGAATAATTTTCCAATGATTTCCATATTTTATAGATTCTTTTTAAAGCTAAAGAGATATAGATAAAGTATTTTACAACTTTTAAGTCCTATAACTCCTAAACGAAGAAAGCGTAAGCACGAAAATATCTTCCTATAAAACTTCTTTCAAGGATACTAAAAAGTTATATAATTTTTTCAATTTCAAGCGTATTTTTTCTGTTAAACAAAAAAAATATTTTCAAGCACTTATTCCTTAAATATTTTTTAATATTAGAAACACTTTTTCTGTTTTGTAGTGGACAAAAATAGAAATTAGTTTAATTTGACTACAACGACAAAATAAGCACAGACAACAACCCGCAGCCATGTAGCCGTGTCGTCGTGAAAATAATCATTTCCATATACACACATGTATTCTATGTTTGACATATTGAAGTCGGTAGCTTGCTGTCTCGAATGTTTTTATAGCATAAGAATTTCGTAAAATGCCATTTTTTGAGAAAAACTAATTGAGGTTATTCATACATTTTATCCCCCTAGGGGCGACTGCTGAGCAGTTAAGGCACTGTTTCTTCAATATATTTATTGTCTGTATTGAAAATTTTGTATTGGATCCCTCTTAAGAAAGTGAAATATCTGGTAGGAATATTTAAAATAAATGATGGAGATGAAAAATAAAGTGGGATTAGTCATATATTTGACCCGTCTAGGAGCATCCTACGCACTGCAAGTGCCAAATTTAAGAATTTCAACCAAAAAATATGGCTTTTTAATAAAATCATACTGTCAATGCCTTAAATATAACGAAAAATAGAAAAAGGCGACCCTCCGTTTTTTTTAACCTCCTTGCTAAAATATTGTATATTACCATAAAGTACTTTTTTCAACATTTTGGTACTTTTTCAAACATATTTTTTTTGGAAAATAAATTTAAAAATAAAAAAACGAAATATTTACATAATTTTTTTTTTTTCAATTAAAATAGTAAATAACTTTTGATAAGAATAAAGTTTGTTTAGGCAATGTTGTAAAGAAGGCTCCTGACACCGACTTCAAAAAAATACTTCGAAATTTATTGATTCGAAATTTTTACTGAATCATTTAAAAGGTGCTGCATTAAAAAAAGAGCTTAAAGTCAGGTGTCGGAGTCAGGACTTCCTGTTGACGACTCCACAGCCCTGGTTGTCAATGTTAAAAAAATATCAACGCTAAGTTTCTAAGCAAAGAAGCATAACAAGAAAAGAGTACTAAAACGGACGTGGGGGTACCTTGGTATTTTTGAAAGGAAAAATTACTGAAAATAGAACAGTAGTACTGAATTTTCCAACAATGGTGTGTATATAATATGTCTCTTAACTTTGTGTACATTTTAAAGTTCTAGACCCCTTTTAGACTTAGCAAGTTAGTCGGGCAAGTAACTTGCAGAGTACAACAAAGACTGTACTAATTATTTTTTTTCCTTACCCCGATCTTACCGCGGACTTCCCGAGTGTGAAAGGGGTCCTACTCTATTAAATTTCTAAAGGCGACCCAAATTGCGTCTACTTATGTAGAAAAAACCAAACAGAATTTTTTGTAACCGGTTTAAAAAAAAAAATAAACTCACTTTTCAAATAAAATTAAAAAAATAATAATAATCAATTTAATGTTGCAGAAAAAATTTTATTTGAAACTTGAGTTTTTGTAGACAAAGAACAACTGCTATTTAAGAACCTCTGTGTGGCTATTTCTTCTTACTTCGGTTCCGAATTTTCAAAAAAAAAAAAAATCTTAAAACTTAACCCATTTAACTCCACAAAGTATTTAACTCCTTTCAATGTCTGACATAAATTGACTAGCCAGGGGAAATAAAAGCATGGGAAGCATGATTTCCCTTAAACGCCAGTGGCTACAATGTATGTTTGTGTGCATTCCGTTTAAGGGAAAGAGTTCGAGCAGGGAGTGCAAATTTAGGATTCATGTTATATAGTCATGCCTACGATTCGTAAAAAAAATGGTACAAAATATTTCCCATGATTCCATGACCGACCAACTTCATTACAATTCATTTTACTGGGTGGCCAAGGCAGATAATGACAAAAAGGCTTATTTTGTGTTTGTATATGTATGTGTGTTCGGGATTTTATTTTTCATTTTGTCTCATGTTCGTTTAGTAATAAACTGGAAGTCACATGTATGCATGCATGCCAACATGTGGTTGCTTTAGTAATTTTGAAATCATACCAAACAGGAAGAAAACAAATTGTGAATTGAACAAAGAAAAAAAATGCATTAACAAAAAAAACTCTTAAAAATCAAAGAATCGTGTATAATCTAGGCAATGAAAATAAAATTCAAAAGTAGAGAGTCATCTATAAAACCACACCACAAACACACTGGGTAGAGAAAGGCCCTTTAGATCGGAAGAGACTTTGAAATCATATTTAAGGACTTTAATACTTTAGCATTTCTATTGAAAAATTCTAAAGTGAAGACCATTTGCATACAGCAGTTTTTCAAAATTAATTTATGGTAGATGTAATTGACTACCCACTGCATTTAATATGTGATGTGAATGCCCAACTAAAAATAAATTTGAACCATGTCAAACACTCAGACAATTAATGTGTTTCGTTGCTTCAAAAACTACTGGGTTTGCTGTGTTTGTATGTATAAGTTTAGGGGGGGGGGGGGGGGGGGGTGGGAGTAGAATCATCGGTCGGTAGCTGTTTCATACCAAAGTATTGTCACCCATAAAACAATTGCTAACTGACCTCAATGTGACACTGCAACGGATGTTGTGTGTATGTCTGTATGTAGAAAATGTGCAAAAGGAATTCTTTCTGCATGTCTATGTGGTGGTTTGGTAACTATTTATTTCATGATTTTATCATTCTTTCTTTTTTCGATTCTTTCTCACTCGTAACAAATGAACATGAAGTCATTTGATGGCAAACCTTAACGTCTCTACTACAGAGTTAATAATGTAGACATTTTTATTGAAGTACTTTAAAATTTCAAAGCAGAATTCACTTTAAAGAATAATTTTTTTGGTGAATTTATTGAAAAATACATTTAAAAAAAAAACACAACTTCACTCTTTTTAAAACAAAACATGGTTAGTAACTTATTGCAATTTGTGTTTGATGGCGCGCAGAATGGGATACTTATCATTAGTGCAAGCACCACGAAAATCATCGAAGGACAAGTCTACCAAGGCAACACCACCCAAGCCTTTGGTCTTAACATATTCCGCCTTGATGGCAGCAGAGTCGGGATCTTCAAAGCCTACCCACATGCCGTGTTCGTTATTGTCATCGGCTGATCGATAAGCATAGTTGCCAAAACGTTTGGTGGGATCACCAACCTTGCGGAGAGGGGCATCAGCACTTTTTAAGTGTTGATTGGCCGAGTTGGGTAATTTAGCACAGACCTCGGGCCAGCTCAAAAGACCTTCAATTTGGGTTTGGATACCAGCAGGGGCAGCCTTATTGGTATCGGATACTGGGGGTAGACCAGTAAGGCCAGAATCCTTGGTCATTACCCAGGCACGACCGTAAGCAGCAACACCTACATTAATCTTGGTGGCGGGGCAATGATTGTTCAACCAGTATTTTACTTGATAGTTGATATTAAACTCAGGATTACGATCATTTAATTCATAGATTGGTGCGGGGTAATCGGCTTGATCGGGGTTACGATCAGGAGTCTGGAAATCATAAGCCATTAGGTTTACAAAATCCAAGTTATTGACAATAGCAGGAATATCATAGAACACTAAAAAAATAAAGATAAAAAGTTTTATTAATTCAAAATTTCTTAAAAAATATTTTCCAACTTACATGAAGAATTGACATTGGGCAACACAGAGATGCCTAACAAATAACCATCGGGACGTAAGGCATTCTTCAATTCTCTGATCAAGGCAGTGAATTGTTCTTTGTGTTCTTCCGCCTTCTCATCAACAACAAAATCACCCGAAAAGATTTTCTTGAAGCCCTTCCAGAAACTGCCAACCTTGTTGTGGATCTTCTTAGGTTTATTCTTGGGGAATTGCCAGGCAATATCAAGACCATCAAAACCATAAGTCTTAACCAAAGAGTGAGCACTGTTGATGAAGGGAATGCGAGCATTGCTGGACTCCAACAAAGTCAAATATTTGTTGTCGTCCTTGTCAACTTCATCTTTATCACCACCAACACTTAACAAAACCTTTAAGCTGGGATATTTCTTTTTCAATCCAGTAATGGTACGGTACAAACCAGTGCCTACGTCCAAGTCCAATTTCTCATTCTTGGCTACTAGTTTGTTCGAGGTGGGGTTAATGCTGGCATAACCATAAACCAAATGGGAACAGAATTGCAAGGCGGGTTCCAAGTCATTTAACGATAGTTTAGCAAGACCTACAAAATAAACATTAAAGTTTAAAAAAATTTTGTAAACTAAAAGTACCTACAATGATAAACTTAAATAAATAATTTTGGCTGACGTCATTTAATTATTTTAAGTTATAAGTAATTTAACAGTTTAATTTAGTAATAAGAAATTTCACAATCACTTTTGAGACGTTAATTCAACACTTTCATGATCTAAAATTAAAATTTTTAAAAGTGTGAATTTTTGAATGGAGATAAATTAACTTTTTTATTTTCTTATTTATACCCATTAAAAATGATTCATATTTGTTAATTTGTAGTCTTAATGGGTTTATCACAATTGACGTATCGCCTCACTGCTGAGGACAAAAAAACTTACAAAAGTTGAGAAACTTTGTTATTTCATCTTTCCCGTGTCTGACTTATCTGAAACGTCAGATGTTAAATCAATGAAAATTCCCTAAGAAGCGTTTATTAAAATAGCCAATTGTAGCAAATTTTCGTACCTTATAAAAGAGCAAAATTTTGATAGAACCCAAAACAAGGCAAACACATAAGCAGGTACATTTGTACCCAGCTATAATTTTTAATCATTTTCAGCTTCACAGTTAGATTTAAAATCTAACAAATTAATTAAATATTTCTTATAGTTGATACAATTTTTAATTGTTTATTTATTTCAAAAAAAAAAAAAAAAAAAATGATGCCAAGATATAAAGCAATATATGTACATACAAACAACCAAAATATACCACCCAAACATATAACCGGGGTACATCTTGTTTACCCCATGGTAGTTTTTACCTTTACAAAACAAATTTTATTTTAGAATACTTTAATTAAAAATTTAGAAAAAGAAATTAGATAGTTTAATATATTTGATTTAATAGATCTTTTAACAGCCTCTTATTTGCTCATTTTATTATATAAAAACTATTGGGTACACGGGTTCCCCGGTTATGTGTTTGCAGGTGTCTCCTTTAGAAGCTGAAAGTTATGGAACCGCTGAACCGAATGTTAATTTAAAAAGTCTCAAAAAGGCTTGAATTTCCCATATCCGAAGTTTCCATACTCTATTAGTATTGGTTTTGCAGCTAAATACGTTTAAAGATGCTAGTTGACACACGGTGACCCGGTTATGGGTTCTACGGTTAATAAAAGATGGAGGAATGGAATACATTAATAATATTGTGATTTAAGAACCTGTATGTGTAAACATACAGGCAATTTAAAGTGCCCTACATTAGGCACGTTTTATTGGCTTAGCTATTGTGTATGACGATCCCCTTTGTTATATTTGTCCGAGCTTCTGAAAAGCTTTCAATCTTACCTTTAAACTAACTACTTCTTTCAGTTTTTATAGAAACTTCTGAATACTCTAATCTTATTCCTTTTAACGTTTTTTTTTTTACTTGAAACTATGTAAACGCAAAACGGATACTCATAAGTGAATAAACAGCCTGGCCCACTATGTCGACCGCTATCGTTTCCTTGCATTTTCAACGACAAACAGCTGATTCGCGGCCCACTAACAATTTTCTGTACGGCTTTATTTATATGTTTTGCCGATTTTTATTTTATTTGTGGAATTGCTGATGTGACAGTACATTCATTCGACAATAAATTAACGGAATACGTTTAAAATTTAAAACCTTTCGACCGACAAGTCGATAGTTAGTGGGCCGCTTTAGAGAACGATAATGATCAAAGTTGCCGGTCGACATAGTGGTTCAGGCCGTAAATAAACAATTCGATCTTAGGTTAGGTTCCATGGGCAGCCATCAAAAGACAGCTCACTTGGGTCCTTTATTGGTCCCTTTGTGATACCCCGCGCCAATGCCCATCCCTTAGAGCAGTTACTCAGATGGGGTCACTGCAAAGTCCAACCACCTCGTCTTCCTAGTGAAGAGAAGGAGCGATTTCAGTCCCATCCCAGATAGATCCTCCAAACAGGCAAATACCGGTTCCCCCAGGCATTCCCCCCTAATACCCCGCAGCCCAGGGCAATGACAGAGAAAGTGGAGCACAGTCTCCTCTTCCTCCTCGTTCTGACAACTTATACAGTAGTCGTTAAATTCCATCTTAATTATTGACGTGCAGCCCATACCACAATCGTGGAAATACACACGCAGCCCATACCACAATTGTGGAAATACACACGGATTCTTACGCTCTTTTATTTAGTCCGCGAGAGCACACAATTCAATCGTCAATTATCAAGCGACGAGCATGAATCAAAGAAACAAGATTGCGCATTGCGCATGTCCGTTATTTTTGTGTGTGACGAAGAAATAGAATTTGTATATGTGCATTTGTGTGTGTCTTAACTTTTTTTTACAACAATCACACATTTTTATTCTATGATGACGTAGATGCACAGTAGAAATTTTTTTCTGTACGACTGAGTGCGCAATCTTGTCTTTTTGATTCATGAGCGACGACTATATATTTTTGTGGGAGCAAGTTAAATCTCTGCTCTTTGCTGATAAACCAGGGCCGATTCATCATTGAGAAGCCAACATTCAACGACACTCTATTGACAAAATAAGACCGGATGGTAAGAAAAACTTCGTGCTACATTTAAGCTTTTACACTTGCTTTAAGTATGAGTCGTACTTATAAATTTAACGAAACTTTTTGTAAAAGTTTGTTGTTGGAACACAAAAAAAACTACAAAAGTAGGTTGAAAACGATTAACTTGTTTTGTGTATAAACAACAACATTATATTAAGGTTTAAAAAGTTAAAAAAAGTAAAAATTCCCAAATTCTATTTGTTATCTAGTAAAATACAGGAAATTTTTAAAGAAGAATGATTATGAAAACCATATCGGGAATGCTGCAGGAGTCTTTTAATGGAGAGTTCTTCTGTAAATACAGACCGGATATAACAATAGTAAAACAATCGTGTGTAATGGGTAAGTACATAACAATATTCTCTCAAACTTTGATTCACTAGGGTAACTTTTTATGTTAGAATCAAAGTCTCACTTTCGAATTATTTGAAGTACGAATTCGGGATAAAACTAACTTCTTGGATCTGGCACGGTTTGGCATTAACTTTTAATCTCACTTTTACTTAATTCAAACCCGTTGTCGAATTTTTGCAAATACGGATCACTTAAATAATCTGTACTTGAATCCAGCAATCTATACGTGATTCAAGGAAATCCGTACTTAACGTACTATTGACACTGCTTTGGCCTGACTTAAGTACGGATGGATTGGTTTTTCTTTTGAGTGTTTGCATTTCAAATGCGCAGTCGCGGGGGACATACGTCAGAGATTTTTTTTTAATTCCAATGAATTTGTTATGTTATTTTTTTAAAACAAATTCTATGCTTTTAAAAAAAGAAACCCACCTTATTTGTTGCTTCTTTCAAACTCCCAGAAGTTAAATAAAAGTTGATGGTCCAAAATTAAAAGTAAAATTATCAGTTTAAACAAGACAACAGTAAATAGGCATATTTTAATAATACATATTTGAAAATTATAATTTCATTAGAGATGACAACTCTAAATATAAATAATAAATCTAATACATACAAAAAGTAATTGATTGCAATTCAATAACAATTTATTTGCATCAATAATTGCTAAAAAAATACAATAAATAATTTTCAAAATCACCAAACCGAAGATAATCAATATTCAGTGCGAACACAAAATATTAGTCATAATTTAATTGTTTCAATACTCCAGCTCTCATATCTATCATAATAACAATTTACTAGTACAAATTAAAAAATTCGTACCACGTTGAAATACATTTAAGTAAAAA
The DNA here is from genome assembly GCA_949318255.1 of Pollenia labialis. Lineage (NCBI taxonomy): Eukaryota > Metazoa > Arthropoda > Insecta > Diptera > Polleniidae > Pollenia > Pollenia labialis. Next base: position 123,090,773 of record OX439142.1, read on the forward strand.
AAAGCAAACAAAACGAAACTCATTTAGAATGTAAAGTAGATAATAATTACAAAAATGATCATAAGATCAACAACAATTGCGATCGTTAAATAGAAATAAAAACAATTCTATTTAAAGCTGAGAATAAACAAAAAAAAAGTAATTTAAAATTCGTAGAAATGGCAATTTTAGCAAACAGTTTTACACTCTTGTTAAAATAGTTTGAACGATTGATTCAGATTACAGTGAAATGTGATTTTAGCAGCGGGAGGTTCTAGAAGAATAAATTGACAACAATATAATTATGTCATGCTTTGTAGCTTTTAAATAGTTTGGATGAAAATAAATAATCGACTACTTAATATTTTGTATGTCTAAGGCATGTCTGATTGCTCCAGGTACTCAATTGCTTCAGCCAGACATTTATTTCAATTAGTATGTATAGCGGTGTAAGACTTGAGTGACAGTCAAAAATTTTGTCAGTCAACAGCCAACTACAAAATAATTTGTGGCCCCACCATCTGTCAACTAAAAATTTGAGCAAAACTGTCTCTCATGCTTAAAAGTGTGTACCCTACTTAAGGATGGTTTACACTATTATACCTTAAAAGGCGGATAGTGTGAATATATGTGTGATGAAAATGACAAGTATTATGAAAAAAAGTTTGACATCCAATACGACTTTTTCGTTTTTTGAAAAATTTCTAAACAATAATTCTTTCCATTGGATCAGGGTTGCATTTTATTTCTTCTGCGAGCGTTTATGCTTTGTGTGATGGTGTGAGCTAGAATTTTACTTTTCCCGGACTTTTTCATTTCCCGGAAAAGCGGGATTTATTTTTTAATTTCTCGGGATTCCGGGAATTCCCGCTAAAAACAAATCGATGCAAAATATTATTTAATTTAATTCATTTGAATAAATAACATGTCCTGAGCTCAATTAAATAAGTTTATAAATGTATTCATCTTTTTATTTCTTTGGCAAAAAGGAAAAGTGCACATGCGCAAAATTTCAATTATTTTGTAGGTTTTTTAAGGAAGTTATAGAAAAATTACGTTTTGGTTATCTTTTTTCAATGTGCAATAACATTTGGAATAATAAAATTTTTCATTCTGTGATATTGGAAGTGTTTAGGACAATTTTATTAAATTCGGAGTAAATTTCCAAAGGCCACCATTAAAGTTTTAAATTGCGCTCTTATAAAACTAAACAAAAAGACTTAAGCACTTATTTCCACAGAATTAACTCAAAGCCAACAGAATTTATATAAAACCAAAAAAGTTAAATTATTTAAACAAATTATTACAAAATATTTGTTTCAAAATAGGACTTTAGTTTAGAATGTGCATTTAAAGAATCATTTGAAAGCCTATTTCTTTTTTTTATCAAGAAGATTTCCTTTCTACGGATGTTTGCCTTTGTTGTCAAAGGATCATTATATAATCTCTAGACACTGTTTTCCTAGCACTTCCTTTATAGTTGTAATTCCTTTAAAAAAAATTATTTTCTTCGAATCGAATAAGCGTTTTTTTTTATTAATAACTTTTGTCATCATCTCTTCCAGAATCTAATCCGAAAAATCTTTTATGCAGCTGCTCTGCATTAAAAATCATAACATTTTTTGAAGCAAGTGGGACCAACTTTTTTTCGTTTTTATAAAATAAATCTGGGTCTTTGAACAATTAAAAATTCTGTACATTTTTACTCTTCTTCTTTCGAAGTTTCAGAGCATTAAATATTTAACATTGCCTTACTTATCTAGTATGAATTGACAGCTCTTTGGCGTTTGGCAAAAAATGTCATAAGTTAGAAACTTTAGTTATTCCTTGTGTAAAATGGAAAAATATTTGTTTGGTGTATTTTATAGACTAAACGAAACTGTGGTTTAAACCAAACAAAAGAGAAAAAAAGTTTAAAATGCGTATTTTTGACTTAAGACGTTTTTGCCTAACGCCTTAGATCTATTTCATAACAAAACTTATTAACAATTATGTATATCCACAGCAAAGTTGCCAAAATAAATTAAATAAAATGCGGGGAATTCCCGCACAAACTTCCCGAGATTTTTTTCCCCTAAACACGTGCGGGATACCGGGATTTTTGTCCCGGGGAATCCCGTATTAAAAACTCTAGTGTGAACACAAACTGTTATGTTAAATTAGATTTTTTGACAGTCGCAGCAAAACTCATTCGATTTCTATCTCACAAAGTATGGAATACGTAAGACTTGTAAGATAGTGTAAACTAACCTGTTTCAGAGTTTTATAGCGTGTTGAAATAAAAATAAAATATATAGAAATCTTAATATTTTGTTTAAAGTCATATAAATATAAACCTTAAATGTTTTCAACAATTCCAACTTCAAATGTTCGAAATTGCGTCTTAGAAACATAAGCCAACACTGATTTGGAGAGAGCAAAGCACAAGCCTAAAGCTTAAAGTATATGTACATATATTTTGCCCACCACTGCTCTAGACGTATGAATTCTATAATTGAACTTGAAATGAACATATCGCATATTAAATCATAAACAGGCGCAACTCAAAATGTTTTGGAGAAGCAGAAAGCTGGCTTAAAAACATGATTGCAAATTTTTAAGCGAATGGCGTTTCAAAAATCTTAAAGAAGAAAACTGGAAAGAGAGCGTGACGCAAACAAAATTTTCGTCGTCACTACAGATTTAATTTTATGAAAAAAAAAATGATTTTGATCAATTTTGAGTTGTGTTTATGATTAAGCCTGCGATATGTACATATGTAGATAGACAAATTAGTTTGAAATCATTTTAATTCAATAAATTTGTTTCAACAGCCAATTATTGATTTAACAAAACACGGACGTAAATTATTGTTGTCGTAATTTATTTCCAGGAAATTTTGTAATTCAATAAATAATTTTTTTTTAAATTTAAGTTGTGACATAAAATCGAAGATGATTGCCTTGAAATTTTTTTTTATCAAGTTTAACATTGATACAAAAAAATTATTACAATTAAATAATGCAAATAGTTAAAATGAATATAATAAAAATTCTAAATTCCGATTAAGTGTTTTACTATCTCAAATTTTAGGCTCTAAAATATTTGCATGGGTTCTTAATTGAACTTTATTGTGAAAAAAGGTAGCGGGTTCCGAATTTTACCACGATCTCGGTAGGTTCCTTGTTCGCAGCAAAGTTTACATTTCAGTAACGATCAACTCACAGATAAAGAATACTACAGATCTGGTCTTTTAAGCCATAACTCCATGAGAGCAATTGCTAATTACGTAATGGATAAACTACAAAGTGTAAAAGATGTTAAAACTTGTTATTCTGTAAAGAATTATGCTTCATAAATCTAATGAATCAATTTCATTAAATATTTTCTTTTTTCTAATAAAATATTTCATTACGGGAATGACATTTTACAAATATAATAAAGAAATTTCGTTAACACTACGAAATTAAGTTTCGCAATTTCGTTAAAATTTTTCATTAAATTAATGACAACTTAATATCTCTTTCAAAAGATTTTTAAGATTAAAATGAACTTAAAATACAAATTTAATATTTAAATATTTTTTAGTTGATGAACAAAAGGGAATCTATTGTAATTTCATATTTTCTATGAAAATGTCACTATATCATCAAGATAAAGTTCTCCAACTTCAAAATACTTATAACTAGAAGCTTATAACTGTTGTAAAACGTACTTTTAATTCCATTTTTAGCGACAGACATGAACAAATTGTAAATTTTAATTTTTCATAACATCAATGAAAAAAATTAATTACGATACCGAAATACTGATTTTAACTAAATGTTAGTTATAGGTTAAAAAGCAAACAACGGGAAAGAAAAAACAAGAGCAAAAAATTCTCACATTCTTTTTTCTTTAATTGTTAATTTAAATTCACACAATTTACGTAGTAGTAGGTACAAGCCAGTAAAGTGGAAAAAGTGAGATGAAGGTCGTCGCTGATGTAAGAGAAATATTAAAACGAAATAAAGTTAATATAAATTGATGATTTGAAGAAGGAAGAATAAAAAAAAAATATAAAATTCACAACAACTCAAAACGAACATTGAAAACATGGCTGAAATTAATAATCATAAATATATAAACATAACAATCGTTAAACTAATAAAAGACTTTCATAAAAATTACAAAATTTAATCATTAACTTAATGAATTTATGTCATTGAACAAATTAAAAATTTCATTCAAATATAAAAACATTTATATTAAAATAATGAAAAATGTATTTAAACGTTTGACTCATTATCATTACAAATAGTCACAGTCTTAATAATATTTTCTGACTTTAAAATACTGTAAAATTTTCATCGATTTTATAAAGCATTTCTTTAACGGGGGGCTAATGTTACATTCTCCATTAATCCAATGAAGGGTTACATAGGTTGACTTTAAATGTAATTTTTAATTGGATTAAAATCAAAAGCCATTGGATTTGTGAAGAACATTTTTTCAGTGTAAAATGTCTCCTAAAAACTCTTTAAATACATTAAAATATTCCACTTTAATCCATCATTATCGTAAATATATAAAATTCTGATCTTATTTTATTTTGGTTAATGTTTTGTGTAATTAGTTATTAATTAACGTTGTTTCCTGAATTGAAATATTCTTAATCAACAACATTAAACATAAAAAGGTTTTATTCATTTACTGCTTATCAACAACAATCAGATTACACTGAGTAGCAATATTCTTAGTGCTGGTAATTAAGGGTTAGGTTAATAAAGTTCTCCAACCTTTCAAAATATGAACTGAAACACTCTAATAAAATTTTTTATATTTTGTATTCTTACCGAATAATTAATTGTGAGATTCAAAACCCATTTTAGATTTGTCAAAGTTTTTGTCAACCGGACATTATTTCTGTTCATATTAAGTAGAGGCATGAATCAAAGAAACAAGATTGCGCATTGCGCAGGTCCGTTATTTTTGTGTGTGACGAAGAAATAGACTTTGTGCTTTTCTGTGTGTCTTTTTACAACAAACACTCATTTTTATTCTATGATGACGTAATCTTGTTTTTTTTTTTTATTCATGAAGTAGAGGAATGTACAACTCCATTTGAACACACATTAAAATCAGTGCACATTTCTTAAACTCTATACTTGAGTGTTGCTGTTACACACAAATATTGAAGAAAAGTCTTCACTTAGTAAAAGTGCGGATATAAAAAATACTCTTAAAAATTGACAAGGGAATGAAATATACACGCATCAAAGAGAAAAAAATACACATATTCTTTAGTTTTTCAATGTGAGCTTGCGATATGTTCGAAATATTTTGCATCATTCTTTCTTTAATAATATTGCAACAATAATTCATTGCAAAAAAAGAAAAATAAACATCACAATTCTTCGTAGACGTCCGATACATACGACAGACAAGTAAGCATCACACATGCTCGCAGTCTGCACGAGGGCAAGGCGAATTAACTACAGGTGGTGTCAAAACGCCCTCTGATTTTGACAGTTCGAGCCTATTTGTTTTGATTTGTTAGTGTTTTGCTAAGAATGGTTGACATTTCGAGCCGTAAACACTGACAATGCAATGCAAAACCCCCTATGTTGTTTCTGTTGTTTTTGGATTGTTGTAGTTGTGACACCACCTGTAGTTGAATTCGCCTTGCACGAGGTAGTTTTTAAATTCTTGGAGAAAATGCAAAAAAAATTAACTGTATTGAAAGGGTTTGTCCGAATGTATTTCTTTCAATTCTTATAACACTATTAACCCAATCACGAACAAAAATTAATCCTCCTATTACAAATAAAATTTTGCATGAAATTTTTTACCCTTTTTCCCGAAAAAAATTCACTAGCAAAACAGAATGTAGTTTATAAAAAACTGTAAGTAGGATTTTTAGAGGATGGCCACCTAATAATTCTGTCACTGAGTGGAAAAATTTTTGTTATTAATATTCTAAAAAGTAATTGATCGACCAAAAAAAGTAAGCACGTCAGAAGGCTGCAGCACAAAACAAAAAAAAAAAAAAAAAAGTACACAGGAGGAATAAAACCATGCGTCGAAGTTGTGCCGGAAATGTCCGTGGGTGCTACCGATAGTTTTGACACAAGACAGTTTTAATAGAAAACTTGCAAAGCTATGTATGATATTATTTTTTTATTTTAAAATAAATTAATTTTACTTTAACTTGAAGCCACTTGTTAATTGTTTTGTTTCCGCGGAAAAAATATTCCTTGGTAATATTTGTGATTGGGCTGTATATAAATTGTGCTTCAGAACTTCGCCAATTGTTATCAAATGGAAACTGGCCCGCGCCTTATTATAAGTTTATATTCTTGGGGTTAAAGTTTATTTTAGGCTTAAGAATGTGTTCTAATTTTGGAAGTTCTAGACGACAATTCTATAATTAAAATGGTTACCTCTTGTTCTATTGCTTAATACGTTTTTGCGTATTAGCGGGACACTTTTGAGTGTCCTGGTAGGCTAGCTGGTAGTAAGGCAGTCTATCAGTGCCAGGGTAGCGTGCTCGATTCCCGCCAGAGAATCCTGCCGACAAGCGTAGAGCTTCGCTGGATTAGTTTAGGAAAAAAAACTGACTATTCATAATTATGGCGAGTTAATGATGGTTGGCTTTTAGTCAAAATATAGTTGAACAAGATGACTGAATATCAACCCTTTATAAAAAGTTAATTATTTAAATGAATTATTTAGGGATAACATGCTTTTCAACAGATGGAGGCCATATACCAACATCATGCCAGATTAAAGAACTGCTAAAATCATTCTTCTCAAAATGATTTATTTAATTGGACATCGATTATCCGCGGACTTAAATCAATCGATTGTTTTGAAGCATTTACAAAAGCAATCAGAAATTTTAAATGACTGACGTTATAAAATGGGACGGACCATGACCGATATATAAATGATTTGAATATGGCAAAAACTTTGACTTACAGAATCCGCAACAGATGTGTCCGTTAAGAAAACCTTTATTCAAATCTATGGGGGCAGACCTCTTAAAACAGTTTTATACTCGCATAGTGTATTATTATTGTATAAACTTAACAAATTTAAAAAATAAAATGTTTAATCTCTTGAAGGTACAGACAATTTTGTTCCATATAATCTCTCAACAAGCCGCAATCATCAAATCTTAATCATGTTTAATAGATCTCTCAGCCGGCTTTGGTTTAAAAATAATTTGTGTTTTTTTTTATATATTAAAAGTAATATTAAATAATAATAGGTATTATTTTCTTGAATTGTTTGCTCTCAATATCTACACAATCATGAATACAAGCAGTTAATTGAATTAACATATTTTGCACATTAACAAAAATAAAAAAACAAACATTTGAAAAAAAAAATTCTTGGAATTTAAAACAGAATCTATTAAAAAAAAAATCCCACAAAATGAGGCGTCAAATTAAAAAAAATTGTTCATTTAAAAGCAAATACAAGAACACAAATGATAACCTTTTTAACATCTTCCTGGAACGAAGAGAGGCATTCACTTTATTTATAAATATTTTAAAATTAAACTGAATTTTAATTAAATAACCAGTAGTTCTAGAAAAACTCAAACACGTCACCTTAAATAAAACAAATTTATGGTACATACTTATTTTTAAACACAAATTCAAATCAATTAACAAAAAATAAACAAAAATACAAATATGAATACGAATTCAAAAAATCCTTCACTTTTTGTAGACATGAATGACAAATGTATATGTTTCTAATGCTATTGAATGGCCAAAAGACCTTGTTTTGCAATTAAAAGTTTATTATTTACAATTTCACTTTTATTTTTTTTTCTTTTTGATTGTTATGGAATTTTGTTTTAATATAAAGAATAATTTTTACCTTCTCGGACATATGAACTGCTATCGTAGTAGCACACCAAGTGTGTGTTACCTACAGCTGAGGTCTCGCGAATTGTTACAGCCCCTACAAGGGCACACAGCAAAATCAAAAAGTTCATTTCGATTTTAATAAAAACTTAAATTTAAATTACTGAACAACAAACACAATTTTAATGCTAACAAATAACTCACAAGTTGCGATCTATACGCACCGAGACTTAAACAATAACTAACGCCAATGATCGCTTCAGCGTCTTAAGTAAAGTCGTTGTGAAGTGTAAAAATACAAAAGAATAAGCAAAACATAAAAAATCACTTAAGTTTTTTTTTGCATTAAATAAACCTTAAACCAAGGTTGGCAACCGATACCGGTTTTAAACACGCTTAAATAACGTTGTAAGATTGATGCCAGTAATTTCAACAGACAGATATTTGGTCGTGTTTGTACCTAACAGTTATCTTTACCTATCCGGTAAAACTAGTTTGGTAATTTCAACGTTAAATTTGCCTACGTGTTTTTCCTTTAAATTTTCTCTAACAACATGGCAACCTTTGTATTTTTATTGTCAAAAATCGATGGTGTAAAATACACTACAGTTAAACCAGTAGATAAAACATTCGTGGTTAAATTATGAAAAATTCGTTACACCTTAGATATCTATACACAGCTAGATATATATTTGTAGAAATCACGGGCGTGAATACCGGTAATGATGCCGAGACCCAAAAAACAATTACTTAAATACCGTTACCGAAATGCCTTTCGGTTGCCAACAAACATATTTTCTAAATTTTTTCTGCCCTGCGGCATTTATAATTAAAAAACAAATACATACATACGTACATAAAGATAATATAATTTTTACAATACATATTTTTAAGTAAAATCCTTTTGATAATTGCCACTATGTATGTACAAAATGTGTCTTCTATGTGTTTATACCCTTCACCAATAATGGAAAATTTGTTATTTCGTCTGCAATTTTACCAACATTGATCTTAGATCCTAAAGAGATATACTTTCGGTCCTAATGAGGAGCGACGTTTATTTAACGATGTCCGTGTGTCAGTTGAAATGGGTTTTTTCGCATATAGTACGGATTTGTTTGCTTTTAAAATTCAGCCTAAACATTCCTTAAATGGCTGAGATATGAGCAAAAAACCTAAACTGCTTCAAAATTTACCCAAAAATCCATTGCTGTTGTTGTTTTTCTATGTATTTATTAGGGTGTTCGATATTAATCGATTATTTGGCAATTTTAACTTATTCGATTAAACGAATAAAATTTTAAAATTAATCGATTAATCGAATAATTCTAAATCCAGACATTTTATAAATTACGAGATTTTTTTCGATAATTTAAGAAGAAATAAGTACTTGAGTAAATAAACATTATTTTTTAAACAAAACTTGTCACTGTAGCTGCAAATTGTTAATATAACTTTGGATTTTTTTAAACTTTTCACGGGCATTCCATCCTCTGCTATGCTTCTGCAAATAATTTCCTCTGGAAAATCGATTGAAGTAGCTTGTTTAAAATATTTATTCATTGGACCACTTGTAGCCCCTTTGATTTTGTTGGTGGAGCAGCGTCTTCAAGTGCTTTGTTATGGTCACTGTGCAAGTGGTCGAGCCCTGACCCCAAAAATAACGTAAGCGCCAAAAATCAAATTTTACAGGAGAGAGTATTTTTATTTTATTTCATATAAATTTTGTAATTAATTAGTCGCTTACGATAAAATTATTTTTGCTATAAAATCGAAACGTGGATTAAAAATCGATTAAATTTTAAAAACGACCCAGTAATGAAAGTATATGAAAATATTTAATTTTATGTATGTACTTCATTCTTTAAGTATCTATTATTTTTGCAAAACCAACACTTAAAACTACGGTCATTTTGTAAATAATTGAATTTAAATTATCGTTCGGTTTAAATTTTACTTCATTTCGATTTCTAGAACATACCCGATATATTTATATAAATCTTTGAGTTAATATACCTTTGGCGTTTTTTATTTTGTGAAATGAATTATTAAATTGTGTTGAAAAAGTGTAACAAAAATAAAAGCTATGTTGCCCACTAATCATACGCTTTTTTTAATTCGACTCAAAACTTAAAAAAAAATATATATATAACAGAAATAATGTATATATTTTAATATTCGATTAATCGGTATACATTCTTCGATTAACCCTTTAATCGAAATAAGCCATTTTAAATTATTCGAACAATTAATCGTCTAAAATTTTTCGATTAATCGAACAAAAATTAATCGACTGAACACCCTACTCTTTATATCTGGAGAACGGCAGGAGCCAAAATTTGGTACAAGCATATTGTTTATTAAAACACAAAATTCGACAAAATTTGGAAAGATTGGACAAGTGGACGAGACAAGAGACAAAGTTTCCAAGTAAGGTAAAACAATCTTGCTTAAGGCTTGTTTTTTACCTCTAACAATATTAAAGCTTAAACAGAAACAACAACAATAAACAGTTAGTTTATCTTTTCTTACAGTCTCGACTACAATTGTCAACTATAAATGAAGTTGAAAGTGGTAAAGAAAAAACAAAAATAAAAACAAATTACTTTATTTTATTTTGCCAGTTCAGTTTTCATTGGATCAGGGTTGCATTTAATTTCATGTGTGATGGTGTTAACACAAACCGTTATGTTAAATTAGAGACAGTCGCAACAAAACTTTTTAGATTTCTGTCTCACAAAGCATTATGGAATACGTAAGACTTATGAGATAGTGTAAACTAGCTTTTATCAACTCAAAACATCCGACAACATGTGGGTATGAGTGGAAGGGTGGGCGTGGCACTTCCTATATAAAGACATTAACGATTTCTGTATATCTGGAGAATAGCAAGAGCCAAATTAGGTACAATAGTGAACGTGATTTGATAAGTGGGCGTGGCTCATAGTTGATTTATATATATCTAATTAACGGTATTTACATAACTTTCTGTAACAATTGCACCATGGTAGAGGATAAATAAGATTCGGCTGAGCCAAATATAGCACTCTTGTCTTTTTATATTCTTGTTTGGTTTTGGTTAATTTAATTGTAAATCCTAAATAAATATACCGTTTTTAAACTTTATGTAGCGGTATAACGATAACAAATAATAGCGATACTGAAAGTCGTTTTGGTTGCCAACCTTGCCATAAGCCCGTGTTTGTATAAATTTAAGAAAATAAAAAATAAAAACTGAGATTGAAATCATAATGCGGCTTTAAAACTACAACAACTTTAACGAGTAGTTAATTAGTAACAAAAACAAAAGTGAGTAATAATTTTGTTAAAAGACAACGTTTGTATTCATGTTTTTGTTGCTTTCGGTTTATGGTTTTATTACTCAACTTTAGGTTCTCTTAAATGTAAAGTTTTTATTTGTTTTTGCTTAGAACATGGATTATTGATGGCATCAATTCTTAAATGAGAGCGGGACTTTTAAGTTGACCGTTTTGAAACACACAATTGCAACCACTCGCAACGCAATTATTAGTAAATAGCAATTAGAAAATTTAGATTTTTACACTTGCAAATTTCTGTGAACTTAAATAATGTCTATGTTTTATAGCCACCACCAATGGTTTTAAAATTATTGGTTGTTGCTTTAGTTTTCTTTTACAGGAGAGAGTATTTTTTTTATTTTGTATGATATTTTTCGCTTACTAAGTTAAAATGCTTAAGCTCGAGGTCTGTTGTATGTAAGATTTTTCTTTATTTGTTTCCGATATTCTTTGAATATCATCTTCAGGGAATGTTTAATCAAAATTTACATCAACCACAATAAAGGAGAAATAACTCTTCACGTTTCAGCATCAAAATCTACACTGTAGTGTGTAGAGTCGATCTAACGATGTCCGTTCGGCTGGCTGCCAGGCTGGGTGGCTGTCCATGTAACCTTGTGCGCAAAGTACGATTCGCAATTTTGGGGATAATTTGATAAAATTTAGCTTATAGGTTCTTATTGGCACAAGGGCCAAGTCTATTGAAAATGGGCGGAATCATAGGATCACGTGAGGAGATAGGGACAATTTCTGCCTCTCAGGAACTGACAAACCGATTTTAATTAAATTTAAATCATAACGGGTCCGCCATGTAACGTTTTTTTCAACTAGTGCTTATTTCGTGAATGGTAACACTTAGCTCATGTCTGATTTGACAGATAATTAGTTGTATCCTTCCGCTGAACGAATATGGTTGTGTATACGCTTGAACAACGCTGGGAAGTGGGCCTGCGATCGACTTACAGAAGATGCCGATTTTGCCAAAAAAAAATCATCTTTTTAGATGAAGCTCGTTTTGATTTTGGCGGGCATGTAAACAAGCACAATTGTCGCATTTGGGGCACAGAAAGCCCGCACGCATACATTAAAAAGCCGTTGCACCCAAAACGAGTCACTGTTTGGTGCGGATTTTGGTCCAGAGGCATAATCGGGCGATTTTTCTTCGAAAATGGGCAAGAAGTGGCCGTTACAGTCAATGGCGATAGCTATCGGGCCATGTTGAACAAATTTTTGTTCACAAAAACTGAAGAGGAGGATATTGGCAACATTTGGTTTCAATAGGACGGCGCTACGTGCCACACAGCCGAAGCTACACGCGATGTTTTGCGCCCTGTTTTAAAGATCGCATTATCAGCCGCAGAGCTGATGCCGTTTGGCCACATCGGAGCTGCGATTTGACACCGTTGGACTATTATTTGTGGGGTGCCGTCAAAGATAAGTGTTACGCCGACAAGCCAGAGACAATTGACGCTTTATAGGACAATATTCGTAAAGCCATTGGTGAAATACAGCTGCACACAATCGATAATGTGTTTAAAAATTGGACCGATCGTGTAGGCTACTGCATGGACAGCCGAGGCAGCCTTTTGAATGAAATTATTTTCCATTATTAACCGGAAGGATTGTACTTTCAAATAAAAAAAGAAATTTGAGAAAATATTCAGTAGTTTTTTTATAGCATTTTTAAAAAAAAAAGTTATTTGGCGGACCCTTTAGACAGATCCATATACATTAGTGGACAAATATGCATGATTTTCCATGGGACCCGAATAGGGTGCACACTCGTAAATGTGTTTTAAAATACTGTGATGTAGGGTATCATATAGTTGGGCTTGATAGACTGTACTTTCTTACTTGTTATACATTAAAAAAAACCGAAACAAGATCAAGAAAAACTAAATTAAAACAAATTATAAACAATGTTTACGCTACTTTGGTTTAACAGACTATAAAATGATCTGAAAGCCAAAGTTTAGTACAGTTATGCTTAGAAGCAGTCGGAAACAATTAATTCGGTTTAAAATTTGCAATTGTGTCCCGCCTGTTTAACTTAATGCGGGTATTTACTATAGGCTTTAGCTCACATTTTTTAAAATATTTTTTTATTTATTTATTATACTTTTGTCTTTTTGGTCCAGGCACTTTTTGTGAGAGGTGCCAGCGAGTAATGAAAAACTATTAAAACCAATTTATTATTCATACACGCAAAGAAAAAACATGGTTGTGGTAAACATATTCTAAGAGCAACATATTATGATAAGATTCATGATTGTAGTCACCATATTACGATTGTTATTAAATCATATTATGACCAAATATGTTCGTAATATTACATCATAATATTTTTTCCCTTAATCATATTGTTATCCTGTTAATCATAAAATGTTAAGAAGTTATAATATTACTGTCATGGCAATCATAATAAGTTTAGAAGTAATCATATTACTGTCATGGTAATCATAATAAGATAAGAAGTAATCATATTGTTGTCATGGTAACCATAATAAGTTAAGAAGTAATCATATTATTGTCATGGCAATCATAATTAGTTTAGAAGTAATCATATTATTGTCATGGCAATCATAATAAGTTTATAAGTTATCATATTATTGTCATGACAATCATAATAAGTTTAGAAGTAATCATATTATTGTCATGGCAATCATAATAAGTTTAGAAGTAATCATATTATGATGCAAATTGATATGAACTGTTATACATAAATTTTTTACATCATAATATGATACAACTTTAAACATATAATTTTTATTGGAAAAAAATACTTATGATAAAATAAAAAACATAATATAGTTACTGTAATCTTTTTGTCGTAGGTCGCAATTATTTATAAATTATTTTATGGAGTTTTCATTATTTTTCTCTTAAAATAACACAAAACTTACCAGTAATGGTTAATATTTTGCACCAATATTTCACAAATCTTTCCACCACTTTAAGATTATTAAAATTTTTTAACCAAAGATATTTTATTTTGTGACACTACAACCCTTTTTTAATGTTTTTTCTTTATTTTTTTTTTAATTTCTTGTTTATTTAAATGGTTATTTTGTTATTTCTTTTTTAATATTTTTCTTTTTTTTTTAATTTCTTGTTTATTTTAATGGTTATTTTTTTATTATTTAGCCACTCTCTAACAAATAATTCGATATGCTTATGTAAAACACGACACAACTGATACAAAATTATTTTACAAATGGCGATACCAAAATATTATTAGAGTAACGATATTTTGATTGCATCTTAAACTTATTATGATAAATGTATATAAAGTTATCATGTTATGGCTATTAAATATCATGTTATGGCTGTGAGTAATACAATATGTTTTGAAAGTTATCATAATTTAGTTGTTAGAAAAATAATTATTTTTCGGTCAACAATACTTAAATTTATAATTGCGATAAACATTAATATGTTTACAGTAACTATAATATTGCTGATATTTAATAAAAATAACAATTATTTGTGTACAACAACAATATATTGTTATATTAAACATAGTGTTGTTTCCCTAACCATGCCCAACCATATTTTTTCTCTGCGTGTAGAAATCCAGTGAAATTGAAGTCGATGGATATGGATATAAGGAGCATAGGGCCTCAGTCGATGGATATTCTCAGTTAATTTATTTTTAAAAAATCACCGTATTTTTTTCTGATTTAAAATTACTTTGATTTCAATTTCACTGATAACTTATATAAATATTTGTAATTCCTATGAAAAATGTACCAAATTTCTAACGTATGGAATTTGACGTTTATAATGATAAACATAAAAATCTTAACCCAGCATTTACACATGACACTGCCAGTTCGAAAAACTCAATACACTCACACTTTTTTACTAATACACTCACATTTTTCGCAATGGCAGCTCCAAAAATTGCATGCGAGTGGAAATTTGGCACTTGCATGCCACTAAATGTCAAAACGATAAGCAATGTTACCCTGTTAAAAATTAAATGCAAATTTACTGGATTATTGTCAAACTGTAATTAAAGTTTTAACTTGATAAATGTATTATTATGATTAATTTTTGAAACGCGCATTAATAAAAGCAAGTTTATTAATTATAGAGCATTAATATTGCTTAAATAATGCTTATATAAATATATGAAAAAAATTCCCCAAAAATGTGCCAACATGATTAACTCGGTAACTCTATTTTGTTTTCTGGTACTTTTTTTTTAATTTGAGAAGTAAACAAATTTGCTCAAGTTGACGCTTCAGTGACATTTTGAAAATGAACTCGCAGTGGCATATGTAATCACAAAAGCCAATGGCATGAGATTCGACTATTTCGAACAAATTTTCCTTGATAATATGTATACAGTAGTGGCATGCCACTACTTGCATGTATAAAGGCAGGGTTAAAGGGTCTGAAATATGCTTAAAAGTGTGTGCAATGAAAATAAATGTAGAAGTTACAAACATGTAATTTAGTTGTAAATTATCCTTAACAGTTAAAGCTCCAAAAACTAATATTTTTATATAAAAAAGTAGAAATTTTAATCGGTTAATTGACATAAATTGTTCGAGTTGTTTTTCGCAATTTGCTATTTTAATTATTCGATCAAATTATGGCGGAAAAATTCCTCGATTAATCGAACAACGATTTATAGAGTGAATACTCTAGTCGGGACTGTAAGAAAAGATAAACTCACTGTTTATTGTTGTTGTTTTTGTTTAAGCTTTGATATTGTTACAAGCAAAACTGGGGCTTATAATTCTTATTCGCTTAACACTTTTTTGTTTATATAATATCTCTAGCTTTTGTAAAATCTTTGGATGAAGTTTCCTGATGATCTGGCCTAAGCAACCTGTGAAATGCGCAAAGGAATAGCTTATCTCATCAACAATAAATTCCAGTTTATCAATAGTATGAAATGGGAATGTAGCACATTTCAACGAAACCTTGTTAATAATTTTCTCTCTTTTACTTTTTCTTGCTGCATTTGGTAATTTTTGAATATTGAAATATTGAACTTGTAAACATAAAATTATTGGTGCAGGGTCCTGAGTGCATCAGAACCTGTAAAGGGGAAAATGCTGGTTCTTCAACTTGTACTTTATGAATTTTTTGTTAATATTAAACCTAGAAAAATAAAATAATACTTGCAATGTTCTGAGTAGATAACAATGTGTAAGAGGGAACTTCTTGGTAATTTTTTTGTTCTATAAATGGTTAAACAAATGCTCGACCACTGGGTCGACACTAGTCATTTTAAAATAAATACATTGGGGAAATATTTATAAAGTCATCACGAGTTACGGCATTAACCCTAATAAGGTCGTCGATAGCTTGAAGAGGAGGCTTATTAGTGATAATGCCTTAACTCGTGATGCCAAATAATTCTTTTCAGTGGCTGTGCTGATACCTTCAAAATAACCGCAGTTTTAGTTGGCTCTCCACCAAGTTGCAAAAGGTTAGGTTATCAACGATTAGTTGCACACCGGAAATCTAAAACTCGATGCAGCTATACTCTAATCAAATACGTTCTTAATAATCGTTCTCCTAATAAAATAATTTCGCCTGCATCATTCCGTTGCCATTGTAATTTAGAAGAATAGTTTCTTAAACTATGGCTGTATTTTAAGAGAATATTTGAATATATTTCTTGTTTTTATTTGTCTCTTTTAATTTTGTAGACATTGGATTTTTTTCTACAAAAAGATTTTGTTTTATTTTTTTTTTTTAACTTTTCCAAACAAATGTTGTTATTCAATTAATACAAATAAAAGTAAAATTATTTTCTTATCAATGTGTGTTATAGGTCATCAATCGCTCGCAGTTCTTATGTGTAAAATAAAAATTATTGAAATGATTTTAAGTCAAAAATAAAATAAAAAGTAACAAATTGGTCAAAGATGACTTTGTGTGTAGCAGCATAATTTGTAAAATGTTCGAAAAAAATTAAAGTAAAATGATATATTTTTTTTGCAAGATTTGTCGTTTTTAGACCTAATTTATACCAAATGGTCTACTTAATAGATTATAATATCGTAAATTATATTTTGTTTGCCATTAATAATTTGTTGGTTGAAAAATTAACAATAGTATTTTCCTCATTTGCAGGAACAACATACTACACCCAGCAGGCGCGGATTCAGGGGGAGGGAAATAAGGAAATTTCCCCCCCCTAAATTTTAAAAATATTTTTGGTTTATCTCGACAATACAAGAATTCCCAATAATAATATTATTTTATATGCACAAAATTTTAGGAAATCCCAGCAAGGTTTTTTTTTTGATTTTTTTTATTGAATCTAACGAAATGTTCAATAAGTATCCAAATCTAAATTCTAATAGTTATTTATTAGATATTTCCAATGAAACATCTTGTTTACTGTATTCAAATACTTATTATTCTACATTCAATCCCAGCAGATGTCATCTATATCCAAAGAATAAACGTTTGACTTGAAAATGCGTGCGGTTGAATTATTAATAAGCCTTAGTATATGTAATATTTACATATGTATATATGTGTTATATGAATCAAAATTCTATTCGATAATTTTTGACAAAAACACAGATTTGTCGGGGGAAAGATAAAAAAGATATTTCAACATACAAAAAGTTGTTATTGGCTTTGTTGTAAACGCATTTGAAGAGGCTTCAAAGGATATTGATAATGACGTTGATGTGCCAATTGATGCGAAGGCACTATCATCAATAGTTCTAAAAGCTTTGAAAAATTTTAGTCTTGACCTAAAAAATTGTGTAGGAAATGGAACAGATGGGTTTCCTCTGATGTCAGCAGATAATGGAGCTGTTATAAAATTCGGGCCAAATGCAAAACAAACGCCTTGCTATTCCCATAAATCAAACAACTCAATTTTAAAAAGCAACAAAGTGCCATTAATACAATAAGTTGTATCATTTGCTAAAGAAACGAAAAATTTTTTTAAATATAATCATCTTAAGCGAAGCGCAGTTTTAGCAAAGTATTTGGGAGCCAAAATCTCTACATTATGCGAGACAAGATGGTTGGACCGTAACGACTCAATTTTACACTTTGCAACAAGTGTACATCATATAGTAGAAGCTTTGGAAAAAATATCTGAGTGGAAAGGTAGAGATACTTCATCAAAAAGCCTTATATTAAGGACCTAACTCGCTTAGTACTTTTGAATTCATTAACGGAATAAACATATTAAGTGTGATACTTATTGTATCACAGCCGCTTAGTACCATTTTACAAAAGCACGATATAGATCTTCAAAAAGGATCAACCCTTATCAAAACTTAAATCATGTGCCTTGAAGAGAAAAGAAATAAAGCCGAAGAACTATTTAAAGCGATTTTTGAAAAAGTTAAAGTTATCTGCGTTCAAATCGAGTTTCCAATCACATTCAAAATGTTGAAGATTACTATCGAGTTGTAGGTTACATTCCTCTTATTGAATTTATTGTAGAAGATCTCAAAACACGGTTTCCAATAGGTATCCAAAATGTTTTGAACATACCTAAACTTCTGCCTAAAAGTGTAATCAAGTCTTAAAATTGTAAAAAAAAAAAAAATACTGGGGGACAAAACCCAAGAATTTGGAAGTTGTTTTTAGTACACTTTTAATCTAATTTTTGTTATAAAATTCTGTTTAATAAAGAAATATTTTTATAATATTTGTCATAAAATTGTTTTATCAGGGAAATCTTATTAAAAAACGACGTTTAAAATTCTTGCGTTTTGCGTCTTCGATTTCTGGAACATTCCTGATAAACTCCTGTTATCACATAAGACAGTTCTATAAATGAAAAACACTCTTTCAACATCGCAAGATGTAACTGGAGCATATTTGAACACTTAAGGTCAGATAATTAAAACAAAATTGTGAGAAAATTGATTCAACCACTTTTTTTAAAATTGAAATGCCAAGCCATATAGATTTTTTAGGAGTATTGAATAATTTACCACACGTTTTACGATCTAAAACGTTTTTCAAACTTTTCAACAAAATCTTTTTACTGACATCTGGTTTTATTTTCCTTAGCACTGTCAATTAAGCCAAAGCTTTCATTCATAGAAATCTGTTTCGTTTGTAACTTCAAGAGGCTTGAGCAGATGCATTGAAAGTACTTTTTACGTCCGATTTTCGCATTATTCAGTTAGCATTTCGAATAGATTCTGTCTCATATTCGCTAAGCTTACATAAAATTTTTTTTAGGTTGCAAAAAGGTATTCTTTGGCAAGCTGGACCAAAAATTGCTTTTTAAAAAAATAATTGAAAAAATGGCATATGCCATAAAAAACTTGTCCTACTCGTCAGTAATGCTACGAAAGAAAGGTCATTTCCTACCCGTCGTCTAATAAAAACATGGTTCATATCAACAACGACAGAAGAAAGACTGTACTATCTAAATTTGCCTCACGAGGAAATCATAAATTGCTTATTTAAAAAAATTAATTTATATTGAACTGATCTTATATTTCATTTAAGCTTATTGTTGAGTTTTTTAATATAATATACACATATTAATTTTAATAAACTTTTTAAAACAAATTTTTTACTTTTTTGTATCAAAAAAAATTTCCCCCCCCTAAAACTCAAGCTGGATCCGCGCCTGACACCCAGAGAAAAAACATGTTTAAATATGGTCACCTCCAACAGCACTATTTTTAAAGAACATTTTAAACATATTATGATTAATTTAACCATATAAGTGTCACCGATAACCATATTATAGTTAAAAAAGGCCTCCATCAAGAAGCCACAACCATATTGTGGTTTTTCTATGACAAAAATATTTTCTGTGAGATTATATTCTGTATCAGAGGCTCTAAAATCTCCAAGATCAGAGTCACTTCCAGTCAGTCTTCCACCAGATTTGTGGATTCACTCTGCAAACTTACATATCGGCTTACATTTGTATACCAATGAGATAATATATTCCATTTATGTGGGTCAAACAAAATCAATCTGGGATCTTTGGAAGGTTGTATTTCAAAAAACTCACGGACAGATAAACACACGGTCATTGTAATCAATTTTTCTTGTTAAAAAACATTTTTGTATATTATTTCATCTTTCTTAATATTTTACTGAAACCTCTTCTATGTCTTTATCAGACATGCGAAAATGTCTAAGAATTTTACAAGTATTCAGAATATATTAACAGGAAAGGGCCTGGGGTGAACAAATCGATGTGTTAGAAACGGAATGATAAAAGTTTGTTTGATATACAAAACTAATTTCTACAGCAGCCAAAAAATCAATTAAGCTTTACTGTCAATCACTTCATTTAAATTGTGTACAACATTCACAAGTCGGCACTAATTTTGGAATTCTCTAACACTGCTTGTTAATTTATTTATTTAGTTAAAAAAAAAAGATCTTGGGGTTTTTTTTAAACATTGCGTTTTGAAATGTGATCATAGTCTTTTCAATGTTTTTTTTTATAATTATCAATATTTATTTTTGTGTTAAGACCTTTTCTGGGTTAGGCCTTTAAGTGAATTTGTATTTCCTTGGTGGGTGCTTTACATATTGAGTTTTTATGTAATAACCCAGGTAGATGACATTTATTTATTTAAGTACGTTTTGTTTAGCATTGTGTGCGATGTTTTAATCTTAATCTTAAAATGTAAATAAACGAAAAAAAAATAAAATTAAGACTTGCAAAACAAAAAGTTGCGTTTTTTCTTTATTTTAAAGATTTTTCAGATATTACGATTCCTGGTATAACATTTGGTAAAAACAATACTGACAACCCTTTTTCGAATCCGCTATTGGTGTAACGATCAACTCTGTATATTTAAGTGATGAAAAGATTAAAAAAATAACTTGGGCAAAGACTTGACGTTATCATCTTTTTTTGAAACTTTGGGCCTAAATTCTTGTCTTAACTAACTTCGTTAGGGGGAAAAAATAACACCAAACTTGTCACATGACGGTTCTTAAGAAGTAGGGACCGGTTATAGTTCTAGCACTTTATATGAAGGGGGCTTGTCACTTGAACATGGCGATGTCCGAGGAGGGGTTTAATTGGCTCATTTTTGACATTTTGCAACAGGTCACTGAAATTACCATGAAAGTCCATTTAACTTATTGAATTTCGGTTAAAAAATGCCTGTCCCTTGTGAACCATGTTAATAAGATAGATCTTCCTTATATAAATACTCCTTCGACTTGCCCATACGCTATGAACTGATTATTTCCATAATTGCGGATGATGCAGCTATTCTTAGTTCGCATGTACATTTGAACTAGAACCGGTCGCTACTACTTTAGAACTGTCACCCGGCAAGTTTGGTGTTAGTTTCCTTTTCCCTAGGGTATTGGTTAGGTTGGGTTATGAAGGATTATTCACCCAAGGGCACACTTCGACTCGAAGACCAATGCGGTCCATTCCAAATCCCTTCAATATAAAGGAAGAAGAAAATGAGATAGATTTAAGATAGTAAGTAGACAGTAGATAGAGCAAAACACCCATTTCATTCCCCTCATCAGAAATAACCGTCCTATATTCGTGACAAACACCGGTAGATACTCCCTAGTTCGTAGTAAAATCTATTTCCTAGTCATTTCTGCCTGGACCCTGCATTCTCGGACAGTGGCAAAGTACGTGCTCAATCGTCTCTATCTCCTAAGCATCCCTGCATAATCTACAGAAGTCCGGTATGTTACTGTGCTTACAGAATAATGACCCGTCAAAAACCCTATAAGGGTCCTAAGACCACTTCTGTCCAAGACTAATAGAACCTTGGGTGCCTTTGCGTACAATTCGGGTCATAATGCCCAACACACCCTTTAATCATTTCTATCCATCCAGGACCGAGTAACGGCATCACGGAATCTATCCCGGATCAACTGATAGTAGCGACCTAAGTGGGGTTTTACTCTCACATCGCTTACCTCTAAGACAAGGTCCAAAGTCTGTCTCGCGAGTTACCTGGGGTATTAATCCAAAAAGGAAAATTTAATATTCAATCAAATATTTTTAAATTTTGTTTTTTTATTACTCTACATTTTGTATTTCAGTTATTAAGGTCATTTTATTTTATTATAACGATTTTCTTATTGACCCAAGGGATGAGAGCTTAATCAAATTTATGAAGTCCCTTTGTAGTTAAACAACTTTTTTTTGGCACATGGCCTTCAACAAAATTTCAACTATTTATTGCACATTTGCCTAAATATATTGAAAATAAACTCCTACTTATACCAAAATCATCTAATCAACATTAATTATTATTTAAATTACAATTGATTTATATCAAACAAATTAGCAGATTTTTATTCAAATAAAATTTAAAAAAAAAAAAAAAAAAAATAAAATGAATGTAAATAAATCACTAAGTATTTAAAATTAGTAATTTGGCGAATAAAAAAAATTGTATGTAATAAAATATTAATGACTTTTAAAACCACATGATGCACGTCACTCACACACATAATCATGCGAATGTTGATATGCCCAGTGGTGTCTTTATGTATGTTTAACGGCGCACAGTGGCTGAAAATCGTTTTTCATCGGCCAAAAGTCTGTAACTTTTGAACCGACAGAGATCATTTTGCAATTTTTCTGGAGAGAAGACTTTTTGAACTTTCCTACAGTTTTTTTATTTTTATTAAAATCGGTTTAGCAGTTATTGAGAAATTTAAGTTTTGATGTTTTTTAACATTTAGGATGAAAATGCTTTCGATTGAGAATCGTGGTGTTTTTTTTATTTAAAAGAGGATGGGTTTTTAATTGCACTGTCTTAAAACTATTTTAATCTACATAACTACCAAATTCCATTATGATATCTTTATTCATATCAGATTTATAGTATGCCAAACCTTAAAATTATTATTGTTTTGCTCTTATTCGTTTACACTATAGAAATAATAATTTTAAGGTTTGACATTCCATTAATCAGACATAGATAAAGATATCACAATGAAATTTTTAAGTTATGTTCACCAAAGAGATCTTAAAACAGAGCACTTAAAAGCATCCCCTTTTTTAATTAAGAAATACCCCAATTTTCCAACCCCGGAAAAGCGCTTTAATAAAAATTTTTTTTTTTTTCAAAAATGTCAAAACTGCCACTATTTACAACTCGATATTGATCAGAATTTTCCAGAAAATCATGGACATATAAGAAGACAATACGGTTCTAATATTATTAAAATTGTTGTGCTAAATTTCTAGAATTTTTTACTTACTTTTTTGGTTTTTTTTTTGATAGTGCATGTGGGTGAAACAAAAGTCAAATTGACTACAACTCATGACGTTTTCTTTCAAAAGAGATAAGCATTTTCATTCATTTCTTGAGAAAATATTATTTTATCAGCGAAAGAACATCTTTTGGTAAAATAGTAAGAATGAGTATTCATGTGTAAATCGGAATATACATTCGCCTAGAAGAAACCGCTATACTTTTAGAAAAATGCATAAGCATTTAAAAACGCAATATACCATTGCTAAACGTCTGCTTTCCTACCATTATAAAAATGTTTAACCCACTATTGTTAACAGGTTCATATTAAACATAATCCACCCGATAAAAAAAACTAGAAAAATCGTTAAAAAAAATCAACCCAAATAATCCGTTTTATCCGAATATCTCTTAAGGCAAAGATGACTTGACTAAAAGCATATTTTTGTAGGTCGCCTTAAATCTATTTTTTTTGCAATCCATAAATACATACATATATTCTTGGCGAATTTATTAAAATCTTGAGTATTCGAGGCTATCAATTTTAGAGGACCACAAGTCACTCATATAACAAAAATAAATTAAATTTTTTAAAACAACATAAAATATTTGTTTCCAGCAACATGCCACACCCACAATCACCAATATTTTTATGCATTTTTTGGACACCTTAGTTATAATATGTTTGCTATCTAATGGCATAAACATTCTTGAAAACGAAGATAGCAAAAAACTGGACTTTTGGCCGATGAAATTCAATTTTCAGCCACAGTGCGGCGTAGAAATTCCAACAGTGAATCACTCAAAAACTGCTGCTCTCACTTTCCATCCTTACAATCAGGTCTGTGGCTTCGCAGTCGGAGTTGAGATTTTTGCACCGGAGTCGGAGTCGAGTTACCCACAAAAACTCGCGACTCCGACTCCAACATTTTGCGGAATAAAATATTTAAATAAATTTTCTAATATTTTCCAAAATAAAAATTCTTCGACTTCTAACTTTGATCTAACAATAGATTTATAAATATATATAAATATGTTTAAATGTGTATGGGTCATGGAATTCAGAACAATTCCTTTTTACAAAAGCTAAAGTTTTATAAACTTTAGGAATAATATACTTAATATGAGGAACAAAAGACATGGATGAATCAAAGACAACACCCAAATCAAGTTTGGCGCCAACATTTCTTAGATTAACACCATTAATTTTGAAATCATTCTTAATTGGAATAAATTTTCTATAAAACGAATCACGAAAGCCTTTTTCTAAGTTTATTTTTTTTTATTTATTTACAAATTTGTCTATGGATATCATATCCTTACAGACAGTTAAACAATATAATAACATTTACTTGTTAATAAAAATAAAATACAAAATTATTGATTGTTTAATAAGACGATAATTTTACGTTTTATCACATTTGCATTTAAAGAAAAATCTACAACTTTATAAAATTTATTAAATTGACTGCACATCCTTCTAAATGGATCAGCATTTGCGTAATTTGTTCTGAAGTATTTAATTGATAGCAATTCGAAGTGTCGAGATGGACGATGAGGAACATTAAATGAAATGTTATCGAGCAGGAAATCAGAACAAATATAACCATTAATTAAATTTAATATAAACGACACATTCAACATAGTCCTTCGGCTTTTAAGAGTTGGAAGTTAGATAGGAGCAAGACGGCTAGTGTATGACGGAAGATCTAATGGGTTCCACTGTAGACCACGAAGGCAGAATAACAAAAATTGCTTTTGTACACATTCAATATAATTGTTGTGAATCAAATATATAGGATCCCAAACTATAGGTGCATATACTAGGACAGGTCTCACGAGGGAAACATAAAGTTGCTTTGTAACATATGGGTCTTTAAATTCTTTAGCCCATCATTTGATAAAACCAAGAATACACCGTGCTTTATTAACAGTTATGGAAATATGCTTAATAAAGTTCAACTAAGCGTCCAACAAAACTCCTAGATCCTAAATTGTACCAACATTTTCTATCTGATAATTCCCCAAAGAATAACTTACATTTATATGATTTCCTCTATAGAAAGACATATGTTTACATTTTTTCAAGTTAAGCTCCATCAAGTTTTAATTACACCATGACTGAAATGAGTAATTTAATTAATTTAAGCCTCTTAAGTTTACACCATCCAACAATCTTATTTAAATCATTCTGTAAATTAAATACATCAGCCGCCAAATCAACCCTCATGCAAATTTCAGATCATCAGCATCAGCAAAGGAAATTTAGATTTTTTGGAACAAGAAATTATACCATTGATAAATAAATTGAAAAATAATGGCCCTAATAAACTTCCCTGAGGTACACCAGAAGTTTGAATATAAGGTTTAGATTCATGGCCCTCAATCACAACCTTGCACATTCTGCCAAATAAATAAGATTTTATCCAGTCTAAAAAATTAGAATGGAAGAATTTTCTTGCTATATTTAACAATTGAGGAGGTACTGCATTAAAAAAAGAGTTTAAAGTCAAATAAGGACCAGTCTCATATAAATTTAGCATCAAAGTAAGAGTTGGAGTCGGACTTCACAAATTTCGGCGGTTGGAGTAGGAGTAAGAACTATTTTTTGACGACTCCCCAGCAATGCTATCATCCAAAAATTTCGAAACATGAACAAGGTTCTCAAAGCGCTAGCCGGCTGCACTTGGGGTATGGATAAAGAAAACTTGCTTGCTACTTAAATGACGATCGGCTTGTCAGTGGTTAACTATGCTACTCCAGGAAGGTCACCTCCGTTGAGTGATACCCAGTGAGGACATATTCCAACGCAGCCTTAAGGACTGCCATAGGCCTGATAACCTGTGAACACCCTCTTCAAGGAGAGACAAAGGTTCTACCGATCATGTTGACACAATAGTTCCTTCTCGGATGTCATCGAAGAATTCATCCAATTTTCGAAAACAC
Organism: Pollenia labialis; assembly: GCA_949318255.1. Lineage (NCBI taxonomy): Eukaryota > Metazoa > Arthropoda > Insecta > Diptera > Polleniidae > Pollenia > Pollenia labialis. The sequence goes on from OX439142.1 coordinate 123,117,020, forward strand.
AAGGATGTATGTTTCCCCGAGACAAGTCAGACAGGACGTACGTATGTTTATACGAGAAGAGCATACAGAGGTATATGCAGGATCTATTTGATTGCAGTACGTATATGACAGCTTTGAACGACATTCATAGAGACGCAACCAATGACGCGATATCAGGATAACGCACAAGTTTCGGTCTTGAAGGTGGCCCACCGCCTATAGCAGATACTGAAATAGTTCTGCTCCATAAAAAAAGAGTGGGTTTCACAACTAAGAACAGGCTGGAGCACTAGGCTTAATTCCTCTTGCTTCCGCACAGACCCTGCCGCCACTAACTTATGCCCAGCAAATAGTCAGGGTCCTCATGACATCTCTCACATATTCAGTTGTCTGTCCTAGAGATCTATGGACTCAACCTGTTTAAGTAGCTTAATGCCTTGCACTTCAGCCCTCTCAATTATATATTGAATAACACCAAATTTATTTTCATATGTAATGGGAATAACAAACTGTGAAACTACTGGCTACCTGTGGCACTACCCTTCGCTAATGATAGCGCCTGCCTAATCAGGAAACTGCTGGTTATATTAAACAAAAAATTGTATTCACCCACATTTACATAACAATACTGCATGAAATCCTTATTATCAGGTTTTATTTCAGTTTAAATATTTTTATCCTAAAAAATAGAAAAAAAAACTTTCACATACATTTGTAAATATGTATGAAACTATAAACTTACCACACATACACAATCACTACAAAATAAAATAAAACACATTTGAATTGGTAAAATTAATTGCTGCCCATACAAAATCCCACCAAACACAGAAGAGCAAAAACAGAATAATGGGAATATTGTACAATTACGCAGACAAATATAAAAATCAAACTATTGAATTTAATTGCATTTTTATTTTAAGTATGTATAATCAATTGAAAATAAATTAAGTGTAATCTAAATATATATTATCGGTGTGTGTCTGTGTGTGTGTGTCTGTCCACATGATACTGTAAAACACACACACACTGGCATAAAACAATTACGCCAAACGGAGGAAATTGCAAAGTGTGAGAATGATAATAAAATGGCTGCTTGTGATACGAGTTTCTTTTAGTAATTATTCTGTAATGAACACAGACAGTGATAATGAATGCATTTGTAATGAGGTCTGTAAACAAAAATTAATGATTTTTTTTAAGTATGTAACTTAACACTACAACAAGACTGATAGAAGAAGTTAAGCTAATTTTTTAGGGAGTGACCGAATAAATGGAATTACTTCAGTATGGACTCCAGTTTTTAGGAATGTACCTCATCCTGGGGATTCCAGACGACCAAGGTGTGTTCCAGAATAGGTCTCATTAATGAAAAACATAATTGTCTTATATCAATTAACTCCTTTCCCCAACGTTTGATAAACCCCAGCACATTTTGGCCTTGTTGTGAGTCTGCATTATGGGTGCATTAATGTTTGAAAACATCGATGTTTCCATGAAACGGCAGCTCGATATATTCATATTTTCAGCGTTAAATGATTTATCATGTATGCAACCAGCTAATTTTTTCTTTTGCCGAGTTCGATCCAAGGTCGGTCAAAAACTGTATGGAATATTATTTAAGTGTTGGTGGACAAGAATGCGCACCTCTTTGCCTAAGGAAATTCTGAAATCTTTGTCGAAATGTCTGAGAATTCTGTTTGAAATCTGATATTCTTAAGGAGAAATATTTGCAAAATTTCAATAAATTTGTAATTTTTTGTGATATTTTTAACGTCCTTTTCGTATTAGTATCAAATAAATAGAAATGTATCGGAAATGTAGTGTAAAACGCACACAAATACAGTAAGGAAAAAAGCGTACTTAGCCTGCCGCTAAAATCTTTACTAGTTTAAAGGTTTTGAACAAGTTTATTGCAAGCTGTTTGGCGACGAAAAATTATTAAGATGATACAATTTCGACTCCACAGCTTTGAACGTAACGCCGTTTGTTGTAGAAACAAGAACAACACCACAAAAGTTTGTAACAACGGGTCACTACTTGTTGGTTGTAGGAACAAAAACGGCACTAAAAAAGTAGATAAAAACAATTACCTGGTTTATTGTAGAAACAACAACAACATTACAAGAAAAATACATAAATTATTTTCATTGTTTAATAGCGAAAATTCCCAAGTTCTATTTCATAAAATTATTTAGTTAGATACATCAACTTTTCAAAGTAGAATGAATGATTACAAAAACTATTTGGGGCATGCTGAATAGTGTTTTATAATGGAGAGTTTGTTTGTAAACAAAGTGGAGAATACAGCAAAAGTGAAACAAACATAAGTTTCATACTTAATGGTTCCCCGGGGCAAGTCTTAAGGTTAGAAACAAACTAAAACTCACTTTCGGATTAATTCAAATACGAATTCGCGATTAAACCAGCTTTAGAAATCTTGAATTTTTTTCTCAGTTTTACTTAAGCCAATACCGTTTTTGGAATTCTTTAAATAATCCGTTCTTGAATCCAGCAATCTGTACTTGATTTAAGAAAATCCGTTTACCGTTGAAACCGCGTCGGCTTCCTTTTCATTGTAGAATCCAAAAAATTTTTAATCTTTTCTGATTCTTCTTGTCCCATGATTTTTTATCTATATTTTTAAATGAGAATTGTTATAAAAGCTAAAATCAGTCAGTATAAACCGCTTTTCGTTCATATTTTTTGTGGAACTTGGTTAAATATTAAAAAAAAATATTTACAAAACAGATGGAAAGAACGACGTCGATGTTTTAATTTTTTAATATCAAATGCACGATAATAAATCATTAATGAATAAAAGAAATAATAAAACTGGCCCCAAGTGGTTGAAAAACTAAAAAACAAATATCTGACTAAAATTAAAAATTTAAAAAAATAAAATTATAAAATAAAAATTAAGAATTTTAAAAAGTGAAAAAATTGTTAAAATGGATAAAAACAAAAGTTTAGATTTTAGACAATTGAAAGTTAAAATTGGTAGAAATTTGCAAAAAAAAAAAAAAAAAAAAAATTTAAAAAATCGGAAAACGAGTCATAAGCGGAAAAAATATGCTGAAGTTGAAAAAAATTTTTAAATTCTAAGAAAAATTTTATAATTTTTAAAGAAATAAAAATGTACAAAAACATAAATAAACCTAAAATTAAACTAAAAATTTTTTAAAAGGACGTTAAAATCGTTAGAATGGAAATATCTACAACTTAAAATTTTTTTGAAAGCGTAAACGTAGCTTTTCGTATTAAGCCGCCCGCCGGCACCACCGTATTTCGTTGGTATTCGTATTCGATGTGATCCGCACCTGTATTTATCGTCTTCTGACCGAACGCCAGCGCCCCCGCATTTCGTTGGTACTCGCAACCTTATTTAGTCGCATCGAGCCGACCGCCAGCGCCACCGCATTTCGTTGGTAGCCAACTTATTAGTAACCGTAGCTTGACTACCACCAGGATTGCCAGAAGATTTCCAATTTAAAGTGCCAAATCGATAAAATAAAAGTGCTAAATTGTTCTACACTGAAAAACAAAAGTGCTAGTTTTGTAACATTGTTTTTATGAATATAATAAAAAATGTACATTTGAAATTTTTTTTACATATCATTTTGTTTAGTATAAGCACTTATTATAATGTAACATTATAATATATTTTATGACGATTTCTTTTCTGAGAAATTTGTTACATGTTCTACATGTTTGTGTTCGTTTGTACAAAAAATACAACTGTCGGAAAATTTTTCAAGTTCTCTTGTGAATAAGTTGATGAAAAACGTGCAAAATATGTTGCATATTTTACCCTTACTTTTATTTAACATGGTCATACTGCCCTGTTATACAACTTTTGTATTTACTTTGTTTGTAGAACCAATGTTTTATTTTCTTTGTCAAAATTGTGTAAAAAGATTGTCTTACAACAAAATATAAAAAAATGTACATGTTAAACTGAAAAAAGTCTATGTATATTGTACTCGTTTTAATTTTTCTAAGCCATTAGTGATATCAATATTTGTTGCCAAGCCGTAAAAGTGCACAGAAACCGATCAAATAGCGTTACAAATCGCTCATGAAGTGCATTAATGATAAACGTGTAATAGTTGTAAATAAAATCAGCTAATTTTGTTCTATTGAAGTTGCACAACATGCAACACTTCGAGTGATTTTAGGTAACATTAGAAAGTGTTACATGTATGTACTGCAACATATTTTTCTCGGAAAATAAATCGCCATTTAATAAAGTTGTTACAACTGTTTAAAATATCAATTATGTCATTTTCATCTTCCTCATATACCAACTTTTTTTGGTACTTTTCAGATGAACCGATTTTATAACAATATCGTCCTATATGTTTAAAGTGTGGCAACAAACGTTGTCTAATTTTGCACCTTCTCTTAAGCAAGAGGTCCATATCACGCGTTTTCGCCTACACGCAGTGCATGCTTTTCTAACCTTACTTGCGTTCTACGTTTCAAATTACATGCAACTTAATTTGTCAAAATCAGCTGATTTGTTCGAACGCTGCTTGTGACGCTTATAAAAGTAAAAAGTAAACCTACTTTTTGCCTCAAGGCATCTACGCTTTTGTGCATGTAACTAACTGCGTATAACTACACAGATTCTACTTTTTTGACTGCTGCGTATGCAGCGAATTACGCGTGGTGTGGACCTCCAGCTTTATGCGTATAACTGAACATAACAGTTCTGTTTTCATTCCAGCTCTTAGCAAGGTCTATCCAATAGGAGGTTGCCTCGCTCAAGTTTCTGATTATCTGATGGTGTTTTGTCCCAATGGGTCGAGTGAATAAAAAGGTATTTAATGCTTCATAGTACTAAGTACTAGCACTAGCTTTAATTTTGCAGTACTAGCTATGCTAAAAAGTTTAAACTACAAAAAAGATAGCTTATCTTTAAAAGAGTTAGCAAACGCTGGAAAATGCGACTATTAAATTAAATTAATTACAAAGTGCAAAAATTTCAAAAATTAAAATTTTTTAAACTCATTTTAAAAATATAAATGATTAGTATTGTGGTAATTTTGTTGAACTATTTATGGTTTTTAGTCCAAATTTTTCAATATTTTTAATCAGGCTTAAGTTCATCAAATTTAATTTTCATTAAATTATTTTTATGAAGAAAGGAATTTTTACAACATGAAAATTAATTAAAATTGTTATTGATAATCCTTCATTCTTGACTTACCTGAGATTCGAACCCAGGCGGCTGGTTACCCTGACATGTTTTGATCGCTACCACTCGATCTCCTCAGAGGGATTTGATGAACTTAAGCCTGATTAAAAATATTGAAAAATTTGGATTAAAAATATAAATGTTTAAAACAGAATAAAAGAAAAAAATGTTTATTTCCTTTTTTATGTCTTGAATAGTTAAACAAGTACTTGAAAAAAATCCCTGTAAATGTTTTATTTTGTATATTTTATATTTTTGTATATTTATCTGTTTTTTATGCATTTTTCTTTTTAAAAAAATTTGTTATTTTATTTAAAAATGCTTGTTACATATTTAATTATTGTAATATGTACATACATGATTAACAAGGCAAGGTCGAAAACCCGCAGTGCAGAAAAACTTTATTAAGAAAATATATCAGGGTTAAATAATTATTGTTATATCGACATAATTAAAAGATAAAGCCAAAAATAAATGAAATTGGCTATTAAAAACACACTTTCAAGCATTTTCCAATGATTCCCATATTTTATAGATTGTAACCTTTATGAGCTATAACACGAGGAGCGTTGGCGCGAAAAACATTTTAACATGAAACTTCTTTAAAGAAAACTTCAAAATTATACAAATTTTAATTTGGTGTTGAGCCGAGTTAATATTTAAAAATTTTTAAGCACTTAGTCTCGTTGTTTCAACTTGAAATAACGTTCATTCAACTTGATTCGGATTGTTATTTCAATATAAATGACATTTTGCTCTAACTTTACTGTGATGTTAAATTAACATGAATTATAGTTATTTTAAAACAAAAAAAAAGTTGTTCGCAAGTTACTGTAAAATCATGTTAAATTAACATGAAGTAACAATGAAGCAAAATCACCACCGAAAACGGTAAAAATCAACCTTGGTTTTGACGATTTTACATTGATATTTTTCGGTGAACGCGCATAGTGTAAACGTTGCCTAATTATTGCCATTTTTCCTATTTGCAAAAATTGTAAAAAGTTATATGCCGAATATGTATGTATTTTTCTTGATACACTTTAAGAATTGATATATTACTTGAATTGATTATGTGAGTTTCTTAGTGCTAAATAATTATACAAATGTGGTGAACTAGCAATTGGCACTTTTTTTTCGAAATTAGTGCTAATTCAGAAAAAATGGGCTAAATCTAGCACTAAAAGTGCTAAACTGGCAAGCCTGACTACTACACATAGTAACTGAAACCGTTTGCCGGCCAATCTCGTTACCAGATAAGTTATTTTTCTGTAACCCGTAACTCCTGCGCATTAACAACATCCGCCGCCCAGCCCAAAAACAGTCTTCCGTTCCACCTCCTCAGTATTGGTTGCCGTCTGCAACTGCGCCAAATTACTAGAAGACCGTCATAGATTTAAGTATATTAAGCAGATAAAGGTTTTGTAAATAAAAGCTTGGTCAATTGTTGTAAGAAAACATAAACGAAAACATTTCGTGTTTCATTTCAAAGGAAGCAGCTGGACCTCAGTTGGAAAAATAAACGGCTTTCATAATTGGGAGTTTAGTCAGTTAAAAAATTCTTTCAAATATCAATCTTTATACTATATAAACTGCTTGTTTCTGATACATTTTTTAGCAGACTTATTTTACCCCGCACTGTATTGAGCACACAATTATAAATATGATACCGCGTTTTTATATATCAGCATGTTAATAGATTAACAGCACGTATGAGTGAGTGTAATTTGCTTATTACTCAATAACAAATAAAAAAAGCTTAAACAATTGTAGTTTTTAATTAACAAAAATTAAACATAAGAGTAGCAATAACTGTTTATTTATACAATTTAAAATAAATTTATTAACAGTTATTTAATTATACTGTTTTTTTGCAAAAGCTTAAAATAAAATGAATAACAAGTGTTTTTACTGCCCTAAAATATGCAATTAATACTTTAACTAAAGGTGTTGATAACAGGGTAGAATTAATACCGCGTTTATCTCATCTATTTTAAACAATTCAGAGATTCTTTTCATTAAGTTACACAAAAAAAAAACTATTTAACAAAAATTTATTTTCTTGCTAAAGCCATGAATGAATGAATTATGTACTATTGAATTTCATTGCACGCAATATCACTTTAAGTTATTAAGTGCTTTTTTTTTTTGCTTCTTTTATCAAAAACTAAATTCAAAAATAAATTTCCGGGGCTTTAGAACTTTTAGTTTAGTTTTATTTTTTTTCTCACCTCCGATATAAAACGAATTGTTGCCGACTACAAATGAATTGGCTGCATCACTCACTTACTCGCTTTCTACAAAAACAAAAAATTACAAACTTTCAAACGAAAACAAAACAATAATACATAATAACAAAAAAATTTCGAATAAAAACTTTGCTTTTATCAAATACTCATTCATTGGCAAGGTAATTTCACACAAAAAAAAACATAAACGAAAAACAACAACGAAAGCCTTTGTTTTGTAATTTGCACCTATCGATGTTATAAAGTTTTTTGTTTCATTTATTGTTGATCAATTTTTTCCCCCTTGTGCGGCCGTAGTACTTTTAAATGCCATTACTTTTACGTAGAACTAACAACTGAAATACAGCCATAAAACTTTTTTAATGAAAATAAAATCTTCTCAATAGAACAAATAAAACAAAAATACGATTTTGGTTAATAGACATTGATGGAGTTTATAAAAATAAATAAAAAACAAAACGTGTTAATTTTTTCTGATTTGGAAATGAATGAAATTTTTTTTTTTCATGAACGAAAATTGAACTAAGTATGTATTGTATCTATTAAATACTGAATTGGTAAGCGAAGAGCTATAGAAATGAGAATGAGTTGTGAAGTTTTCGTATTTTTAATAGGAAATGTATGCCGTGATGATGAATGGACAGAAATGTTAAAGACTTTAATCAATGATACTTAAAGAAAAGTTTTGCTTAAACTGAAAAATAAAATGTAGTAAATACATACATATTATAATTAAGAAAAGGTTTTATTTTGACTGATATTTGATCATTTAAAAGTTGTAGGGACTAGTCCAAATACGCGTGTAAAATGTAGCCCACAAGGGATTAGGACTAGTCCAAAAGTAACCCAAACGTATGGAAAAAACATTGTCTATTAAACATTACGATGCCCAGGACCACATAACCAAACTTTAGATTACAAAGGAGTAGTCTTAAAACTACTCCATGGTAAAGTTAAGAGGATTAGTGTATAAGTCGTTGAAAAACGAAGACATGTCATCTCACTACAAACACTTTTTAACAATGACATGGTCCATGCTTGCATTACATCGGACCAGTCCAAGGAGTAGGCCATTTGATCAAAATGGATCAGGTGGTCCAATATTATTTGCAGGGTACACCGTGCGCACTTACATTTGTAGCAAGGCGAATTCATTACAGGTAATCTCGGTACTACAACAAGTACATCTCTTACAAATACCCCAAGCAATAAGTTTTTGTAAAATCAAAAAAAAATCAAAAACAGAAACAAAACAAAACAGAATCAAAAGACCAAAGGGTAAAAAAGTAATCAGCGGGGCTTTTAATTCCACCTGTAATGAATTCGCCTTGTTTTGTAGTTTTGAATTTATTCATAAAAATGAGAATTAAAACAAACCGAAAGAGACAAAAAATTTAACATTGTTTGTAGTTTTGTGTGAATTGATATTTTATTTTTTAAAAAAGTGCATTAACAGAGTCACCAATGTTAAGCATTGGGTGTTGCTATTATCGAGGAATTACGTTTATCGAGGGTTGCATTAACCAAGGCTTTATTTCCATAAACGCTGTTTTGCACTGATTTAACCAAATGGTAGTAAAAAAAACAAGGTCAAGATGTGTAGTTTACATCTTTAATTTTCCAAAACAACAACATGAGGACTGTCGCATGGTTGATTGGTTGACTTTTTGCCCTTATGGGGTCTTAAATAATTCAAGAATTTATTATTAAAACAAATACCCGATGTTCTTTTATAAAATTTAGAAAACCGTTAATATCAACAATTTCGGTTAATCAATTTAAAACAAGTAAGAAAGTACAAATAGTGAATGAAGATCGTCCATAATATGATACCCTATACCACAGTATTAAGAGAGAAATTTTGAAGAGCGGACTCTATTTGGGACTCATGGGCTCTGATTGACATGCTAGAACAAAACTCGGTTATGAGCTTAAGATTTATATAAAATTTACCTTTATTTTGATTATTATATATGTAGATAAATATATCTACATATGTGTACGTTAGGGATGGGGTTTATATGGAATCTATTTCCGGATCTACCAGCACAACATTTTGCCATAATATAGTAGCTATTTTATGTCAGCACCAACATTAATAAGAAAGTAATATCATTAAAAGCTATTTTCGGGAATGGAATTAATATAAGAGCCATGGTCGAATATGGACCGATTTTAATCAAATTTAGCAACGTCTACAAAACTGCAGTCGAAGTAGGAAAACTGCCATTTCTTCCACGTCTTCTTTTGTCATTGGCCAATAAAAACTGTTGCTTTTACGTTTGATTTGTTAAATGTAAAAAGAGGTTTGTCAAGCCAACTCAAAAAAAAAAAGTTGTACACAAATTTTAGTTTTTTGTTCGACAGTTTTTGGTTTCGACTGCAGTTTTTTAAACCCTGAAATTAAGTAAGCTGATTTAGATTGCAATAAAATAGGTTCGGACCTAATTTAATCTAAATACCAATATTGCAAGACGCTATATGGGCACCAAGACTCTGTTCCGGAGACAAACTTTTATTGGGGATTATTGACTGATTTGCACCATTTTTAATAGGCTTGGTCTTTATAATACAAAAACCGCACATACTAAATTTTATTTAACTTGTAATTTGTAATCACCGCATACGATATCGAGCAAAATTGAACAAAATTTGTTTATTTTTGTATCATGACACTCGATATTGAATAAAATGTATCGTAATTTGAGATGATAGCATTCGATATCGAATAACCAAAGACATTACATTTCTCGAGTTTTCATTCGATAGGTCAGTTTCTATCGATACAATAGCTTACCCGATATGCGGTGATTAGACCCCTGTACTTTACGCACAAGGTTTGCAAAGACAGCCAGCCTGCCGGATAAACGGATTTTGTATGAAAATTTCTTTAAGCCCTTATGACACTACATTTTTTATTCATTAATTGATATAGAATTAATATAAAGAAACAGTAAATGCAATCTGATACCATCAAACGAATAGCATTAAACCCAATTATGTAAGTCATTGTACATTGATGTCGACGTCAAAAAGCCATCTCTAATTTTTTCCTCTGGCATTTAGTTTTGTTTTTGTTTTTTAACAAACTTTAGTACATACTAATGTATTTAAATTAAATTAAAAAGTGTGTTTTAAGAAAACTAAGAGCCATGTATTGATCCTGACGACTTTCCTTACTTAAGTGTTGCCTTATAGAAAGAAATTGGTCCAAGATGTAATTTAGGTATTTAAAACCAACTAAGGCGTTTGGTTAACTTCTAAGAATCAAATTAAAACATAAAATTTGAACAATTATTGATAACATTTTTTTCATAAGATCTTTTAAATTTGAATTTTGTTTAATGTGCTGTTTTCACAACACAAGTGATTGAACAAGTAGTAAAATTTATATGAAAATGACTCAAAAAACTGAGTGTATTTCATATAAATTTTACTACACGTTCACCCACTTGTGTTGAAAAAACAGCACATAAGTATTTCATTTGAGTTGAGTCGGAGTCAAATTTCCTGTCGAGGAAAACGGATTCAATTCTATTTGGCGTTGACTTACAAGGGTTAAAGAAAATACCAAGCAACTGTCAATAGTAACAATGTGCAAGAAATTGACACTTTTTTGGGCACTTGGCGATTTAACCTAATTCGAATACGCTGAATCCAGTGGTGCTAGTCGTTTTTAGGTTACCTCTGGTTTTCGAAATATACCGTTATTTCGAAAATGGAAGAGGTTGCACAACATATGTTCGCATAACTCAAATACGGTTTAGTTTATTGAAATAACTAAAAAAACGAAATTCCGCAATAAAATTTCCTTTAAGAAAAGTAAGACTTTTCCCTAAGATGCGCAGTCGTTTACGAAACATAATTTTTTTTTGGTAAAATTTAGCACGAATAACAAAATCTTTTGAAATTTAAATTTTGTATTCCCAAAAATTGGAATTACTTTTTGATAATTTTTAGGCACATTTAAAAAATTTTGTTTATTAAAAATTCATAAAAAATTAGAAAATGCAGACAGATAGCCTTCTAAATTTTTGCAGACATAAAAAAACGAAGCTTCAAACAAAACAAGCCATAAATAATTAAAATCTTTTAGCAATTTTTTTTTATTCACAAAAGTCGCAAAATTTTTTTTAATTTAAGAATTTCATAAAACGCAATATTTGTGGAGGTGTTTAGGAAAATATAAAGGGTTCAAGCCTAGCAAAAGACAAACCTGGTACTATTGAAGTTGTCGTAAATTTTCGACCTTACAGCCTCTATTTTTTGAATTCGAATCAAACTGGCTTCCTTCGAATGAAATATTTAGAGGGATGGTAACCACAATATTCCTAAAGGCGAGTCAATGGCAAAACATTTTGTCTACCATCGCACAAAGCAATACATTCGAATAAAAGCCAGTTCGATTCAGCTTAAAAAAATAGATTGCGGCCATTGCTGTCAGTTAGATTTGTACTCCGGAATCTTCCGTTGACGTGTTGTTAAAAATTTGTTGGAGCAGTTTGTTTGCTTTGCACGAAATTATCATGTTTTCTACAACTTTTTACTAGATCTTTAAGTTGATCTTAGAAGTAAGAGTAACGTCTGGGTTAATGTTTGCACATTAAAGATGGGGCTGGCCACTATCTTACTAAACTACAAATCCAGCTGCGGTGCACTTTTTTGCCATATAAGAAGTGCTTTCAAATACTTTGCATTAAAAAACAATGTTCGGGAAATTTTCTTACATAAGAGGTCAGTGTATTCAGTTGAGTACATCCCAAAAACTCCGTTAAAAGAATTTTTTTTTTCATAAATTCCATTTTATATATTTTTCAATACTTATTTAATTTAAAAACTAAAGTCGAACTTAACAAATTATGGCCAGTTTTGGTTTTAATCACATATGACCCTAATATTCTTAATTTTGAATATAAATTCATATCTAATGAAAAAGTAGAGTGCTGTATTCGGCTGTTCCGAATCTTTGATACCCTCCACCTGGGGTCTGTAAATTATTTGCCGATCTTCACGAAAGTTCACAGTGTGATTTTTAGTCTTTTGAAACTGCAACATTAGAATAGCGTTGTTCTTTACGGTTTAAGCCGTACTAAGGTGTGTCTCGAGGGTCAGCTTTATATGGGGCATATGGTAAATTATTGACCGATTTTATTTGTGTTGTAATTTTCAGCCATACAGATAGAATTTGTGCAAAATCTTATATCAATAAGCATTTCGCCACTAAAAATGCTAGTTTTTGTAATAAAATTAATAATTCTTTAGGATGGGTGTTCTACATTTTGATTCATAACTCTTTTTGTTCTGAACCGATTTTGCTGGATTTTAATCCAAAACTAGAAATATTTTCAAAAGAGAGCGTCATTTCAACAGACGGACAGACAGATGGCATGTCTATAACGACTTGGAATTACTCAAGGACCCAGAATATATGCTTAAGTGGTCTTAGATAAATATTATCACAACTAGTTGTGGTGGAGGGTATAACGTAAAAGTAAAATCACACACTGGAATACCTCAGCACAGCTGCTTTTCCGCGAAACTTAAGATTTTTCTTTTCTCGATTTGGGCTAAAAACAAACCCACCAGATTCGCAAAAACGTCATCATGCTTTCCTAAACGCAACTATTGAAACATTGACAATGTCATATGCCCCTAAATGTATAATAACAGTTCCGTTGATACTTTGTTGACTTTTTTTTTTGCAAAGTAAACAAAGAAGCACGTTACTTTTTATAGAAACAGTATCAAAAGCGCATCACTGCAATGTGTTTTGATGTGTTGAAACACATCTCTACTAAAAACAATCTTAAAGCCTCATTCACAATAGAAGCAACAATTTGCTTTTTTATCTGTCTTATTCTTTTCCAGGGTGTTTCATATAAATTCGTTTAAAATTTAGTGAAAAAATTTAACTGAAGTTTTGTTAAAAAATGTAGTCCATACATTTGTTATATTTTTTGCAGATATTCCTTTCTTTGAAAATTAAAGCCTTTGCAAAGAAAACTGTTGGTAACATTGTGAATAGCAGGTTAAAATGATGCATCTATTGTGAATCTAGCTTAAGAACTTTAATAAAAAAAAGAAATATACAATTTTGTAAACGAATTTCAACCAAAATCTTCAAGACTTTAAACTATTTTTAAGTCAAGAAAACATTCCTTTAAAACATCAAAAAAAAAAAAAAAATACACGGAAAAAAGTTTTAACGTAATGAAAAGTTTTCTTTGTTTTTAATTTATGGAATTTTTTTATAGTTTCTTAAATCTTTAGAAAAATTCATATTTTGCAAATTCTAATAAAATCTAAGAGGATTAAACAAACATTCTTCAATTGATTAACAAAGCTATTCTAATTCATAACCAACGACTCACCGGAGAGTTAACTAAAACTTTTATTTGTGTGAACTTAAAATTCCAGCACAAACGTTTGTTAAGGGTGATTAAATATAGGGCTGATGTTGAATGTGAGCCACACCTAAATGTCAAGTTTTTTTCTGCATTTCGTTTGACATTTGTCAATTTCAGACTACTTCAATTTGAACCATGGAAAGATTCACAATCGAGCAACGCGTTAAAGTTATTCAGGCTTTTTATGAAAATGGGCGTTCAAATCAAAATGCATACGGTGTACTTCGTGATTTTGTTGGTCAATTAAATCGTTCAAATGTGCGCACAATCGGAAAAATCGTGGAAAAATTTGAGTCAACCAGGTCTGTAGGAGATGTAAAAACACCAGTGCATTATCGTACAGCTGCAGAAAATATTGCTGCTGTTCGCGATAGTGTGGCTGAAGAGCAGTCAACCTCAACTCGTTGTCGTGCCCAACAATTGCACCTCTCACCTTGCATAAAGACTTGCTTTTACACGCTTCAAGGTACAATTGACTCAAGAACTAAAGCCACTTGACCATTCCAAACGTCGTCAATGGTCAGAATGGTGGTAAGAAATGGCAACAGTGGAAGATCAACTTACGAAGAAAATCATTCCCAGTGATGAGGCACATTTTCACCTCAGTGGATCCATCAATAAGCAGAATTGCCGCATTTAGGCAAATGATAATAAAAGAGTGATTGTCGAAAAACCAATGCACCCAAAAAGAGTGAGTGGTTGGTGCGGTTTATGGGCTGGCGGAATCATCGGAACGTATTTTTTTCAAAATGAGGCCGGTCAGGCAGTTACTGTGAATGGTGTTCGCTATCTTGAGATGATAACGAACTTTTTATGGCCCGAATTGGAAGATATGGATGTTGGCGATATGTGGTTTCAACAGGACGGTGCCACTTGCTGCACAGCTAACGAAACAACGGCTCTTTTGCGTGACAAATTCAATGGCCGTGTTATCTCACGCGTTGGCGGTGTCAATTGGCCCCCAAGATCATGTGATTTGACACTGTTGAACTTCTTTCTTTAGGCTTATTTGAAAGAAAAGTTGTACGTCGGTAAGCCAGCAATAATTCAAGAGCTAAAGGATGAGATAATTCGGCACATTTACGGCATAGAACCTCAATTATGCCTCAGCGTTAACGAAAATTTGGGCCATCGATAGAAGGTGTGCCGTCGAGGGCGCTGCGGCCATTTGGCCGATATTTTGTTCCATACATAATTGAACCACACCAATATTATCATAATAAAAAGAAATGACAATAATTTCCTAAATAATTTGTGTTTTATTCAAAATCAAAATCGGCCCTTAAAATTTAACCACCACAAGTATACAAACTCGCTATAAAAAAGCAAAAAATTGAATTTCGATTCACCAAAAATACCAATGGTTAAAGGATTGATGTTTGACTATAAACTGACTGCCGTCGCTTTGGTGGTAAGTTGAAACATGCAAAGAACTCTAATGAAGAGATACTTGGTTGTTCTCGAAACAGCGTTGTAAGTTCGGCCCCAGTTTCAGCAAAAAAAAAAAAAAAAAAACCACAAACAGTTGAATTAACCACAAAAAAACTAATTATTAAAAATATTTATTCATGCAAAGAAAACAGTTTAGTGGAAAAAAGTCTGATATAAAACTTCATTTCATTTAGGATTTTTTTCCTGTGTAAGATTTTAATTCATTTAGTTTATTTGAGTATAAACGAAAGTCTTTAGGTATGTGTTTCTGCAGCTGTATGTCAGTGTCATTAACACAAAAACCATAACGTGAGATACTCATACGTCATGTATGACTTCTACCAATACTGGTTCCACTCGAACCCTAAACAATACAACAATAGTACACTGCTTGTATTCGGCAGAAAGAGCACAACACGTACAACACTACAGTTGTTTGTACTCGTATCAATGTGTCTCGGTTCGTCCGTGTATTTATTTTATTTTATGCTGTTGTTGTTGTGTGTATTTGGCTATAATAACAAAAAAAAAAAAAAAACCAACAACTATAATGGCATTTTTATGTTGCATCACGTAACGGTCATAAGTCATGTTTAGATGTCTGCTACAAAAGTCAAATCAAGGAAATTGTATATTGTAGTCGTCTGTCAGTGAAATTTTTACCGATACTTCCTTCTCCTTCGTTTCGAATCTTTCTCCTGCTCCTTACACATATTCCTTCTTATCATCATTTTCAAGTTTTTTTTTTTTTAGCTTTCATTTCTTTATTGTATTTTAAGTTAAAGTTAGTCGGTTATTCAGTGATTGTTGTTGCTGCTTTTAGTGACTTTTTTGGCGCATAAAACATTTATTTAGTGTAACTGTTGTGTTCGACTATTTGTTAAGTTTCGTACGTGGTATTTTAGTGGCAGTTTCATTTACTTTCATGATACATGAAAATTTATTAACACTTTTAGGAGCTTTAGTAAGAACTTAAGAAAATAGTTTTAAACATTTTAATTTGATATTAAATTAAAATGCTTAAGCTCGATGTCTGTTGTATGTAAAATTGTTCTTTATTTCTTTCCCATATTTCGATATGCTTTGAATATCATCATCAGGGAATGTTTAATTAAAATTTTCTTTAACCACAATAAAGGAATAAAAGCTCTTCACGTTTCAGCATCAAAAAATACACATAACAAAATGCTATGTTCAGACATTAAACCAAAGACATTAAACAAAGCTCCTGTTGCGAGACGACATACTCAATAAGTCGCTTGTGGTTATCCTTTGACTCGAAGGACTATCATATGCATATGATATAGTTTTACTTTCGACAAAAGATCGAACATGAAAATAAAACTTAACCGCTTAATCCAAAAATGGGGTGAACAATTTTAAGAATTAAAGGTTATTCTACAACTTACAAATTTGTTATTCAAGTCTTCAGACATTTTTCGTAAATACGGAAAAATTTCGTATGTAGTTATAAAGAAGAAATATTTTGGATTTAACTTTAGCCTTTTTAGTTAAATTGATTACAAAATTAGTCAAATTTACTAAAGGTACGTTCAGACTAATGAAATATTTGACAAAAATATTTGTTCTGATATTTGCTTCAAACTGTGTGAAACAAAAAAATATTTTGTTTGTTGAAACAGTTGGCAAATAGTGTCAAATAAAATAAATTAATTCATGTTTGCCATGCGTTCAGACTTAAACAAATATTTGCATCAAATAATTATTTAATGAATGTGTTCAAAAATAAAAATATATTTCACAAATAGTAAAAATTCGCGCAGAAGCCTAATTATTTGTTTTATTCTGTGGAGCAGCATCTATTATATTGTTAGAACAGGAGTATGTAAAAGAAAAACATAACTGAAGGACAAATGGTTAACGGAAACATGGCTAAAATTTGCGAAAAATTGGTAACAACCCCTAAAATATATAATTCGGTTAAAAACAAAATGTCGGGAAAAGAACAAATAAAAAAATGTTGCAAAAATAGCGAAAATTCGCGAACAATTTTAACATTTCATACAAGCCATAAAATTGACTAAAAGTCCCCAAAAGTATAAGGAATTAGCAAAAATTCGCAAAAGTTGGCTAATAGCGGCATGATAGCAAAGTCTAATAATTATTAAAAATCTTTAAAACTGTAAAAAATCCGAAAACTTACTGGAAAAATTGCTTCTATCGGGTTCATGGCTAAAATTATTTGTCGTTGTTTGCTCTTACAATTATTTTGTAATATCAAAAAAATGTTTGCTCAAAAATTACTAAAATATTTAATTTTTTGTGTTCACACTATGTTCACATTGGACATATATTTGTTTGCCGGCAAATACTTTTTTTTGCTCAAAATCAGCTGTTATTTTATTTGACAATCACAAATATTTTGTGTTCAGACAACGTTAATGAAATATTTGATGTTTGCTATCAAATATTTTATCAGTCTGAACGTACCTTAATTGTGGTAGTTAAATATTATTAAGTTTGAAGAATTTTTATTCGTTTTAAATAATAAATGTAGTTATTTTGAATATCTCTTTTTTATTCAAATTGACGAATCATTATTCAAAACAACTAATAAATTTAGTATATATATATATAAGATTAAACGGATTAACTGACCGAATTGGATATCCAATGAAACCCTTAAGAATATTGAAACTGACATACGACGTCAATCAACTGATATTGCAAGAGCTGCCACAGACGGGAATCCTCAAGGTCAACGTCAGCCTGATCGACCACATAATTCCTGGATTCGGTACATCAGAAAAGAACATGTATGCTCGTCATACATGGAACGAGATTATTTAAATTTTTTTTTTTACATTTAATTACATAGTGCAACGAAATTCGGGTTATCGCCGCCAGCCTCAATACATGCAACGCGAAATGAAACTAGACTATTGGTAGAGCAACTCTGCCAAGGGGTTTTGAAAAGTAAGCTCGGGTTCCCGAAATATCGGCCCCTAAAGTTTTTGAATTGAATGAAAAGGCGTTTTATATACGTAAAAAAATATATACTTGATATCTTCCGTAGAATTGTATGGCGATTCTTTTCCTAGAATATATTAACCCTCTAGCACCCATTTGAAGGAGTAATTTTTGTCCTTTTTCTTAACTTCCCCACAAAAGTATACTAAAACTATTGTGTTGATTTGAAAAAATTTAGATTATATTTAAGGAACAATTTTTTATCGTTCAGGATTTACTACATTTTTTAGTTTATATTACTGATGATATTTGGTTCAGTGTATGCTCCACCCGGAGTTAAAGTAAAACAACCTGACGTGTTAATATTCCACATATGACCGTTTTCTAATTAGGAGACATTTGGTTTTACCAATGTCTAATTTACATATAAATTCAATCAGCTGATTCCCAACTTTTACATCTATTTCAAGAGGTATTGCAAATTTAAAACAATTTTTTTTGTCAATATATTAATAAAACGCGAACCGTTAACAAACAGTTTATCACTCTAATAAATTTTCATATGACGAGATTTAGTAACAGGCAGTTTGTCGTCGATACATTGGGAAAACGGCCATTAGAGTTTAAATGTTCTAAAACACCTCCACACGTTGGCATTATTCTTTCCTTCTTTTCGAATCTCTTAAATTGAGTTTATATTTGTATTTGCAAATGTTTCAAAATATTTTTACTTAAAACGGATATTAAAGGTGCAAATGTTAAATGTTGACCGAACATGTTTTTAATAATGAAGGAAAAGATATTCTCGGCAAGGACAAGCAAAAGGATTTGCTAAAGTTTTGCAAAATAAAGAAAATGTGAAGAATTATTTATTAAGGTTTTTTTTTAATAAACACCAAAAGAGAATCACGCATAAAGAGTTTTGTTTTTTATAAATTTTTTTTTTTGGTAAACGCCTACAACAGCAGATCAGAGTGACGCTTTAATATCTTTTTCCAATGGCTTAAATAAAAAATAAAATTCAGTGTAAAGAAATTATTGGGTACCCTACATTCGTCAGTGAAATTAATAATAAAAATAAATATAATAGAAGTACAAATGGCCGGATCAGGTTGGAGTTTTGACATCATCGTGATGTTCAAATACAAGTTGGTTTTATCTATGAATTTTTTCTTTTAAAGAAATATAATCTTTTCTAATGTTGCAAGTTTGGGAAATCGGTTTTATTTGGTTTGGCTTGGATTGCTGTATTGTCACAAACTGTCTAATAAGACACGATATGTAACTCCCTTGTCGAGAAACTTTTCGATTGAAATGTGAGAAAGGAAACAAAAAGGACATAAATGCGGTGTTGCCAGAACCCAAATTAAATTTTACACAGACAAAACATTAAAATTATCCCAAACTTTATTTGTGTTTGATAAAAAATAACGCACTTATCTACCGTATTTACAGGGTGACACTGGAAAAGCTATATAGTTTTAATTGTTTTTATATAGATAGCTTTTTTATTAATGCGATTATCTTTTTTGCATTAAACATTTTTCTGAAATTTGTCGCGAAATTTCGGATTTAATTGCCACGATTTTTTTTTTTGAATATTGGTTTTTAGGCTCATGGATTTTTCACATAAATATCCCCTACAGAGATCAGTTATAAAAAGTGAGTAGAGCTGAATCATGACTCATAAATTCTTGTACTTATACGCACTCATACTTATTACAATGTTATTGAAGATCATATTCACTTAGAAGTTTGGTTTTATTCATCGTACTCATACTTACCAACATTTCATTTCAACTTAAATCAATGTGTTTAGGCGATGCAAAATGCGAGGCTGCCAGATTTGTCCCCGAAATAGCAAAGTGACGATTTGGACGATACTTCGGCAAATTTATCTGGCAGCGCTGATTATGAAGTTGTGTGTTTGATCTGCAGAGTTACCGTTATGCGACTAAAGTCGCATTTTTGCCCCTTTTTGACTGCAGTGCCACTTTTTTGGCCCCTTAGTTTTAAATCCCCTTTTGTATAATTTTGTAGTTTTTTGTGCCCCTTTTGCCCCTTTTTGAACCAAATATTTTTTATACTAGCAATATTATATTACTTATCATGGAAACCAGGGGAGCTACTCTCTATTGCGATGCGAAAGAAAATTGTAGCAAATCTAGCGATTAGTACTCTTTAATACGTTTGCGCATGTGTCTTTCGCATTTTTCAATTTTTTTTTTTTCTAAATCATCACTTTATTTTATTTAAATTTTTCAATTTTAAATATTTTTACACACTTTGGCATTTCATTACTGTAAATCCGCGCCATCTTTAATTTTTCTTGCCACTATTGCTTAATTTTTAGAACATTTTGCAAAAGTGATAAAGAGTACCAAGTTGGCATTTCGCTTTCGCATCGAAATTGTTTTCGCATCGAATTAGAGAGTAGACCCATAGAAATATGCACTAAAAAACGCGTTTATTCTCATTAAATATGCAGTAAAAACTTGAAAATATGCCCTAAAAATTGTTAAAAATATGCCCTAAAAAAATCAAAAATTGTTGATTTTAAAACAAAATATTCCACAATTTAATAACAGTTGCAATTAATAAAATTAATCCTAAAATTTTAATCGGTAAATCTCAAACAGAGTAGAATTTAAAGAAGAATTTTCGAGATTTTACGCTATTTGGAACCGAATATTATCTAGATATTAACATCGGTAACTAAATTATAAATGATTTATTAATTTTAAAGGAAGTTAAAGCTATTTATAGATGAGAGCTTTGGGCAAATGTGAACCGATTCAAAAGGATTTAATTTACAGTAATATATTTTTAAGGCGAATTTAATCTAAATATCAAATAAATTAAATAGTTTATGGACACAAAGAGTCTAATTTGGAAAGAAGTTTTTATTTACAAAGACATCGTCCTTGATCAAATTGTCTGAAAGATTGCAAATTGTGCTTTGCGCACAAGGTAAACATGGACAGACAACTAGCCAGTGGACGGATGGACATTGTTATATCACTTTAAAAAGTGATTCTGAGTCGATATACTAAAATATTGGTCCAGATTTCTGTTTTAAAAGTTGCTCCTTTTTTTTTCTCAGAATTCACCTTTTTGTGACACTTTTTTTTGAAAATCACCTTTTTGTGCCCCTTTTTTAAAATTTTGAACGGTAACGCTGTTGATCTGTTGTGTTAAAACGGTAAATGGATTGGCTGAGTGAGTATTGTAAGTATATTCCTGAAATTATAAATCAAACTGAGATAATTTTATGTATGCGTATAATAGTGGAAGGCCAATGTACGCGTCATGCGGCTGCGGGCGGCAATAGCATTGCCATTGTGAAAATGTTAGCAATGTTTACAAAAATGTTCATACAAAAAAAAATACAAATCATAAAAAATAAGACTTGGTATTACTTGGAAAAGATGCCGCGCGGCAAAGTTAATTTTTTTCAACTTTTGTTTTAAGCCGCGTGAAGTAGACGTCGTCATACACAAACATAATCATTTAACAAAAGAAATATAAAAAACATTACAAATTAAGAGGAAAAAATCTTATTTGATAAGTAAATTCTTATAATGTTCAAAAAAATCGTTTTTTTTATAGATTGAACATTTTTTAACAGCTTATTCAACATTTACCGCTTTAAAATGTGCCGTTTTCATTTGCCTATCAAAAAAATTTCAAGCAAAAACTAAACAGCTGATCGCCGCCCGCAGCCGCATGCCGCGTACATTGGCCTTCCACTATAATGTCGACGCCGCACTCATAATAATTTCTCTCGTGAGTCTGAGTGAATCAGATTAGTTTAGTTTAAAATTTAAACTTTAAATCATAGTATAATAAGCACAGGGGTGCTCAAAAAATGTTTTGCATATGTATTGCGAGAGAATTTCAAAGTACAGAGATACGCAAAACTAAGCTCACAAATTTTATTTAAATTTAATAGAAAGAAATTGTTTTAGCTGTAAAACATTTATAATAAAACAGTCCAAACTAAATTTTCTATTTTTTAAATTGACTTTTAAAATTTTAACTTTTAAAAATTTTTAAAAAACAGTAAGAATTGGAAATTTTCCAATATTACCATTAAAAAAAATTCAGTGTGAACTGCGATGCACATGCTGTTTGGAAATTAAAAGAAAGAATTATATCTAAGAAAAACTCCACTAAAATCTTCTACATTTATGCTTTTATGACAGTTTCGTGAAAGTATTAAAATAATTTTTTAAATTTTATTACTTGTCGTTCACGCTGTATTTAAATTAAGCTCAACACAGCTTCCGTACATGTGCAACTAAATTAATGAGCGTAAAAACAAAGGGGTGGGGCTTCTAAGCAATTGTTTGCTTGAATGAGCATCACTAAATAAGTACCAGGTATGTTCATTAGGGAGAGTTTTAATTATTTACCTATGTAATGTCCAAATAATTTATTTGATTTTTGACGCTTATTTTAATTTTTTGCATATTTTCTTATATTTGACGTTAAATGGGTTTTGAAGTTGAGAACAACATTTTCTAATGATGTCTACGCACTTATACTTACAATTTCATGAGTCAGTATGTGTAGCGAAAAAGCGATTCATTGCTGATCTCTTATCCCCTAAAAGGAGGAAATTTGAAAGAAAGGATGATTCAAATAACCCCAAGGAAAATTGGCAGGAGCAGTTAAATATATCTCGTAAAAGTTGAGGCTAGTTAAAATCGCAAGTGTACAAAATAATGCGTTCGCTTTATTTGCGGTGGTAACCATCATATTGGTTGTGGAGTTTTGATGAGTTCTCCATCGATTTAAGCCTATTATGTTTTAACTTCTTGATAAAGGAGTAATTTAACCATAATATCGAGCCCTTACCGCAAAAAAGCTTAAGCGACATCATTATCATTATCAGTTTCCAGTTTTTTTTTTAATAAATCACTTCACTGGCAACACTTGCATCATCTCCTCATGGTCACATAAGGTACCGTTGCGATTTTATAGCAAAAACAAGTTTATCTCAAGCGAAAAAATGCATACAAACTTTTTATGAAATAAAATAAAAAAAAACTACTGTAATGTTTTGTTTTTGTCGCTTAAGCTTTGTTTTGGTTATGGCTCGATATGGTTGCCGGTGGCAATAATACGGTTAAAACAACCATAATATTTATGCCCAAATCTGCAATTTTTCATGACTTTTAAGATAGAACTGTAGGTGTGGCGGACTGATAAACTATCCGTTTAATATTTTATTTTCATTTTATGAGGTTCTTCTCAAAATGGCAAGCAATGCTACAAGATTTCAGAGTCAAATTTACAATGTGAAAGTGAGAACCCTGTTTTTACAAGATTATCAAAAAACAGAGAGACAACCCTTGTGTTAACATCAACAGTTTTATTGAATCAAGCCAGGCGAATTAATTTTTCAGGTGGCGTTGAAAGCACAGCTGTGCTACTTTTTTTTATAAATTTGAGAGAGGAATGTCAAAAGTTACTTGTTTTTTTGGCATATCGACCAACGAAAGCAACAAATAAAATACAATGTTGTGTTTCTGGTGTTGTTACTTGTTGTAGTATCAACACCACCGTTTAGATGAATTCGCCTTGGAATCAACTGACAACTAAAAGCAAAATTTGAAACATGGCTCCCTTTAAATCGTTTTCTTTTCTATAATTCTTTAAATAATAAAACCAACTTGCAATCAGGCGTGTCTAGCAATTAAAGGAATATGTAGTAAAAATAAAAAGATAAAGAATACAAAATTACAAATAACATTTAACATGAGTTTATCCCTTTTTCTGTATTCTTGTTATCCAGGCAATACGATTATGACCCTTTTCTTAAGCCACCACCCCACTCTAGTTTGTATTCTCAAAAAACTTCTTTTTCGTAAATTTAAGAGTGTCCATAAACCGAAACCGAAAAGCGATTAACAGGCTTTTCGCTTAAAACAACGCAAACAGCTTCTAATAGTATACATTTTTCAAGAAACAAGGGGTCCGTCCGTTTTTTGCTCGGTTGACCGGGTTTAATAGTTTTTTTCCTTTTACATTTTTCTGAAAAACTTTTTAGGTTGACCTGGACGGCATTTGTTGTTCATGTAAAATTCACCACTGCTGAACCGCACAAATCACCTGTCGCACATGTTTCTGATTTTGAATTGTTCGCGAATTTTTGCAATGTTCGCGATAAGAGCTACTTTTACTGTAAGTTGTCTGATTCTTTATAGCTTTAACGATTATTTAAAAATATTTGACTTTGCTCATTTGATCATGCCGCTGTTAGACCCCTTTGACACTCGCCAAGTTACTTGTGCAAGTCTCTTGCGCAACTCTTGGTTTGTAGATGTCAGCGGTAATGTCGGGGTAAGGAAAAAAAATTTTTGTACAAACTTTGTTGTTGTCGGCTAGTAACTTGCGCAAATCACTTGCCGAGTGTGAAAGGGGTCTTAGCAAATTTTTGCAAAATCCCTCTAATTTTGCAATTTTTATCGAATTTTTGCCAATCTTTTTTATTTTAGGGACTTTTAGTTAGTTATATGCCTTGTTTGAAATATTAAAAAATTTTGCGAATTGACGCTATTTTTACAAAATTTTCCGCGTTTAGTTTACTAATAAATTTTGTACCCATAACTTCTTCTAAATTTGCATTTTTATTTTAATCGTATTTAAAAAATATGTTTACATTCTATTTAAAATTTCTTTAACTTGCATTTGAGTCGTCGCAAATTTTCCAATCGACTAAAACAGAGACAATTCTATTAGACGTCGACCTAAAAGCGCCTTAAAAAATGTCAAGTGACTGTCAATAGTAATCGGTTATTGTCAATAACGACTCAGAAAATACAAGTACTGTTCCGGTACCGTCGACTCGTGTCGACGTTAACCTTCATAATAGGGGTGATTGTAACGAAAATAAATTAAGTAGTTGGTCATGTTGTCGTAGAAACACTTTTTATAAGGGACAGCATACACGAATTGTCGTGTATAGGTGTTGATTAAAGACACCTTACAAGACAATGTCGGTATTATTTTCGTGAATAGGAGTTCATAAAAGACAATTTGAAGGACAATATCGGTTATGTCTAGACAATGTCGAGTATTTGGTCGTCCACGATATTTTGTTAAACCTCAGATTTATTTTATTACACGACCACATTCGCTGGCAAAATTTTATGTCAAACTGTATGCATAACATTTTATTTCGCGATGGATTTCTACAACAAAGTTTTATGTCAAACTGTATGAAAAGGTGGTCTCGACGCAGCTCTGTTTGAACACTAAGTTGCAAGAAAATAACTCCAGTGATTTATTGATAAAGAAAAAACCTATCGCGTTTCAAAAGATACTTACGTACAGGGAGATGTTTATCCTCTAAAATGTTATATGTATATGTATGTTATTCAGGACACAAACCATTTTCTTAAGCTACGACATCTGTTGTAAATGAATTTGAAAATTATAGTCACAACAATACTGTATTTCTATTAGGCAATTTACAAAGTATTTTATTGTTTTATTATGTTTTATTTGAGATGATTTCATGAATGTAACATTCATTAAACTATAGCAACAACATAGAACCATTATGACACAATATAACACTTTGTGAATTGTCTATACATATAGTTTGTTTTGTGTAATAATTTATTAATATTTATTTATAATAAAAAATCATTTAAATAATTTTATAAAAAAAATTGATATAAATGCACGGGTTTTATGCTTAAAACCGTTATTTATAAACCGGTTCTCTCAAAACGTCGGTTTTTCATTGAACACTCTAGTAGAAACATCTTAAACACAAAATAACATTTAAAGAATTTATGATATTTGTGCAGAAAGTTTTCCATGGCTGAGTTTGTGTTGCATGCCGATCATAATTTTGTTAACGCCCTACACTTTTATGTCTCCTTTATGATTTACGCAATTTCGCAAGGAGTAACACAAGCAGCAACAAAAAAAAAAAAAAAGAAAAAAAAGAAAGTGATTGTTTTGATGAGAAAAGGGAAACATGGTTTATTCAATGAATATTATTGTGCAAAAGGAACACCTTCTTTTTTTTTCTTTGCTTTTGTAGTTTAATACATTATTTCTTTCTTGAAGGACATTCATAAATACTTTCTTACATTCATACGTGCAGATTGTGGCCGTTTTGATAAGTTAAAGGGTGTGTTGGTCTATATTTTCATTTCGTCCTTAATGATTTTTGTTTTTATTTAATGCTACTTTGGTCTTACTGTCTCTATAAGGATAAGTGTGTGTTTGTGTTGGAGTAAATAAATTAATTTTTTTTCTGTTTTCAATTTATTTTATGCTCCTTCCTCCAATCATCTCTCTTATGAGTTTAATATTTGTTATTGAAGAAGTCCACCCATACGTGCTGCCATACACACTCGCACACACACACACAAATCTGTACGACGTAAATATCCTTTATTTTATTTGTACAGTAAAAGTCAGTCCATTTGCTATGTTTGTCAATTGTTATCAGTTTTTCCATTTTTTGTTTCATTTTGTTGTCTTGTGCCTGGACTTCGCCTACATTTTGTTTTAATTTGTTTTGCTTGTGTTTCGGTTCCCTTCAATTTTGTATACATTTTAAAGATTAATGTTTTCCGATAAGAGCTCAGGAAGGTATTTTGTCTGTCAAATGTGATTTTATCATTTTTTTCCCGCTGACCATCTTGATGGTTGTGTCACCTTTAATTTGAACCGTGAATTTTTCATTCTCACTCATTAGTTAATTAATATTTTGGGAAAGATTCTTGTC
Source organism: Pollenia labialis (assembly GCA_949318255.1). Lineage (NCBI taxonomy): Eukaryota > Metazoa > Arthropoda > Insecta > Diptera > Polleniidae > Pollenia > Pollenia labialis. The sequence goes on from OX439142.1 coordinate 123,143,972, forward strand.
AGTGTTGGGTGTCAAGATGGAAATGATGATGATGTGGCCTTTAATGATGATGTCAGTGATGTAATTATCTGAAATAATACTTTTTTTTTGATATTTTAATTTTAACATTTAGAGGTTTTTATATTCTTAGTTATCTTTTTTATTTAAATATTCTGCTGTTTTAATTAAATTAGAAAATTGACACGCTATTTTAAGAATTTGTTTTTGATGTCTGAATCAAAATGGCAGTTAGTGTTGGATGAAATAGAGTTCAACGGTAATAAAGTTGTTTTTGGTATATTAATAAATCGTTTCTTTAATATCAAAAAGCCCTAACTAACGTTTTCCTTACTTTACAGGAGAAGGAAACAACTTAATAAAAATTATAGTTTTGTAGTCGCGATTTTTTTAAAAGCATTTTTTTATTAAATTCTCTAATGGTGTTGTCTTTTCTACAAAAAAATGTGCCTTTTTTATTTAAAAAAATTCAATTTGGTGTCTTTTTCTTAAAAGTTTTGCTCCCGAAAAGGGTGGCTTGTTATATTCTAAAAAACTCATGCTTTTCGGAAGCAAAATTTTTAAGACACAGACACCAAATTGCATTTTTTTTTTAAAAAAAGGCACATTTTTTTGTAGAAAAGAAAACACCATAAGCAATTTAATAAAAAACTGTCTTTAAAGACTAAAATTTTTTTTAAGGCCCAGGCTCACGATGTCGACAAGCACATTTCTTTCGTATATTTGTATTAAAAACAAAAACAAATTTTAGTTTTTTATTATTTTTTTCAATATAAAAAAGCGAAAGAAATGTTCTTGTCGACATCGTGGGTCTGGCAGTAAGTTTTTTCCTTCTCCTGTAAATTGAGAAAAACGTTAGTTAGGGCTTTTCTATATTAAAGTCACGATATATTTTAACAAGTAGAATCCTGGAATTTATTTCTCATGGTGAGTAACAGCCCAGTAAAAAATGTGCTCCAAAAGGAGTAGGTTTTTGTATGAATTCATACCCCAAATCGCTTCAAACCTGCTGATGGGATGCCTAATTTTTGTATGGGGTGTTCCCGGTTTGGAGGACTATTTTCTCCTGACAATAAGCGCTTTTTAAACTTGCAAACAAGGCACTCCTAAAGTGCTTTTTAAAAAGCTAACTTTATAAACATATTCATTTATTTTTTGCTTTTTCATGTTTAAATGCATTTTTTCAATCATTTTCCTAAACCATAATATATTTTTATTTTTTGCGCTTTAAAACCTTCTTCGTTGTCAGCATTAAAATAGCACCTTTTTATATTTTATTCTTTATCATTTACTACTGTATAAGAGCTCTCTTATTGAAGTGTTCGATTATGCGCTTTTTCTCTTTTCTATGCACTTCCAGAAATATACAAACGAAAATTCTGATAGTTCATAGAAAATATTTCTGGAAAATATTGAAGGAATAGAACTACTAAAGAATAAAAGCTTTTGAGGATTGTAATTTGACTTAGAATACAAATTCGAATAATATATAAAAATTTAATAATATATATTTTATATAAGAAACATTTGAATATTTTTATTTAACGTGGAATTTCATGCATTTATGATTGGTAAATATGAGTATAACTCATGCTAAAAAATACTCTAATCTGGGTTTTTAAATTAACAAATTCATTCTTAAACATGATATGACAAAATCTGCATTAACGATTAAATTTGCACAAACAAATCGATTTCATATCCCAATAAACACTGCGATTTGGATAAACAGCTTAATCACTTAGAAGAACATGCTAATTCACACTTACAGAAAAATTCGTTAGAGTAAATCTAGGATCAATCTATAGCTCGTTTTTGCTTAAAGCCTGGCTTTTCTGAAATTTACACTCTAGTTCTAAAATTTTTCCTTATTGCTCCCTTTGTGCACATTAGCCTCTGATTTTTGTCAGTAAAAAATTTCTTGATTTTGTTTTTTTTTGTTTTAAAATTCCCATAAACTTCTGAAACAATAAATTTGATAATAGAAAAATTTTATTAAAAAAAATTTGAAAATTAAATTTTTTTCGTACATGCTTAAACAAACCATAAATAAAATTTGAAGAAATAACGTTCCCACACACATCAAACTGGCGTCAAACTCGCATCAAAGCTTGCGTGCGAGTTTTTTTTATTTCTTGCACAATATCAAAAATGTAATTTTGATGGGCCAGTCTAAAGTGTGGCATGCCGCTTAATGAATTTCATACGATTACTGATAAAATGAAAATAATTTACGAAGGCAATAAATTTTATATAAATTTGCATTTTTTTAAACTTATTTACAAAAAATATTAAATATATTACTTACTGTCGTTCCTATGTTCCTTACAGCACAAGGATTAAGGACATGGTTTATAAGTTTTTTACTCTTGACCGATGTTTTGTTTTGACAAACAAGCAATTTGTTCCAAATTTCGATACTTTAACTGTAACCGGTTTTTAGATACACTTTACTTTAACTGTAACCGGTTTTTAGATACACAGAAATTTATATTGCCTTAGTATGGGAAATGTCACGCCTACTTTGAATTATGACAAATATTTTAAGCCTACGTTAAGCGCTGGGTAGTCAGTAGTGAAAGTTTCAGGAAAAACGGTTAAGTTGCTTGGGAGTCTAAAGAGAAAAACCAAATAGGTACACAAACAAAAGGCCTTCAGCGAACTGGATCAAAACAGTGATCACTTTGATTTCCCACCTAAAAACAGGATTTTTTTTTATATATAGAAACAAATTATTACGATGAGCACAAATCTCAATTTGTTGTTATTTTAAAAAAGTGTTCACTTCCAAAAACTCATCTTAAGGTGTTTTCTTTTCTACAAAATAAATACCACATTTTAAAAGGTGCATGTATAAAATGTCTTGCCGAACATGAAATACTGCAATTTTTATTTGACGAGAACAAAACACAAAAATGGATCGCCCTGTTTTTAACAGCTGACAAAAAGTTTGTTCTTCAATATATAAAAAAAAATATGTACATAAATCAAAAAGTGTGTTCTTCAAAAAATAAAAAAAATATAGTACATAAACCTAAATTTGTTAATAGATCGATATTAAATAAATAAATAAACAAAATGAATGATGAAATTCCAATTTCTTTAGTTTGTTTTTCATAAAATATGAAAACCAGAAAATACCTTTGCCAGATTGCCGATTTATTAACATCAAGTTTTTACGATTTCTTGATTTGACGTTTTTTTTCAAAAACTATTTTATAACACCGAATTCATTTAATTTTATATCACTGACAGCCTACCATTAACAATGTTATACTTTCTTTTGTTTTTTTTCTATAAAATAATAAAAAAAATAACTATTAAAACTTAAAATTTTTACTGTCCTGATTAGAGGCGATTTTTCCCCAATTTCGTCTGGTAACCCTATATATAAACAGAAGCCATCTTTTTACAGGGCATTATCAACCCCATCGATTTATAAAGGGCGTAAAGTGCTATGCCTTAAAACATTTAAGGGTGATTTTTTTTAGAATTAAACACGCTGCCCTTTTAGAGAGCAAAGCATTTTTAAGAAACGAACATCAAATTGCATTTTTTTAAATAAAATGTGACATTTTTTGTAGAAAAGAAAACACCATTACTTTCGTTAAATTAATCTTGTAACCAAATATAACACAATTTCAACGAATAGTTCTTGAGTACAAATAAAATTATGTATATAATCCCTTTGAGTACGTGTACAGGAGCTCAGTATTTTATGTATTAAGTGCAAATAGTTCTATATGCAAATTGTATATGTTAACAATATCCACCACCAGCAATTACAACTAACAACCAGCTCCGACGTTAATACAAGAAACAATTAGGAAAACTTACAGTTCCCTCTTTAAAACAAAGAGCTTTTTAACAAAACTGCTGCAACAATCAATCAAACATACAACGAGCAGAAAAAAAACTTAAATGCTGGATAAAAAAAGTTCAAAAATAAATGTTTAATCGTTAACATTAGCCAAGAAAGAATTAAGTAAAGCAATATCAGGAGTTATTATGTAAATTTTCAAGAACCAACAAAAAAAAAACTTCTTTTAAGATTCATGAAGCGATAGTGTAACTAAAACTGTAGTTACCTTGATATTTGCAGAATGGAGAGCAAACAATAACAAACCATTTCAGAATAAACAAAAACCATAATCCATACACTTCTTCTGCTACAAACTATTCAATCTACATTTATGGAAATGTGAATGTGTATCATGAATTTTTCTACACTTGTACTCCTGGAGAATTGGATGAGGAAAAAATCGGTAAGGAAAAGCGACAACCAAACAACACTGATCAAGTGCTCCCCTATGAACCGTAAACTGTCGTACCAACTTTAAACGTAAGAGTTTTAAAGCACGCACACACACATGCATTTCCATGGGTTTGTGTTATCAAACTTTTCGTATAGAAATATTTATGGGTTGCACTATGGTTGGGAGAAATTTTTAGAAGGGTAAAATATTACAAAGTGACATTTGCAAAAAAACCTTGTTGAAATACTGTTTTAGAAAAACAAAACGGTTAACAGTTTTTTAAACATTAACTGCCGTATTCATACAAAATTAAAATGGATTTGAATTGTATTTTAAGAAAAATTTGTATGAAAATTTTGCCTTGAAACACATTTTAAACTTATTTTATACTTTATGAATAATTTAATTTTATTTTTCTTAAAAAAAAAACATTATTTTTTTTTATTCTTGTGCATTGTTGACCTGTTGTTTATGTTGTTTTATTATTTTGCCTTGAGCTCTTATATAAATAATAAATAAAATTCAAAAACTTATAATTTTATTTATATATTTTTATATATTTTCAATATTTCGGTCAAAATCTCTGACCATCCTCAGGGAGATCTGGTGTTTTTTAAAAATACAAAACAAAAAAATAACATTTAAAATACAAAATATTTTACACAAACAAATTTTATTTTTACATTTAAATAAATAAACAATAATTATAATAATTTTGAATTTTATTTATTATTTATATAAGACCTCAAGCCAAAATAATAAAACAACAAAAACATTAATTTTTCTTAAAAAAAATATTTACAAATCTTTCATAAATATGATATTTTATTGTAAATGTATAAGAAATTATTATTTAAATTAAAAATATCCAGCAATTAACAGCTGTAATAGATTTTTTAAAGTTAACTCACATCCTTATAATGTGTAACATTTTCAACGAAGACGAAAGATGAAAAATCATTGCGATTTATATAAATGTATTTTATGTAAGTTTTAAGCAATTCCACTTTAGTATTTTAGCATAAAATACAATACAAATGTACAACAATAAATATCGTAAAATAAAAAAAAATTGATTTTCTTTTTAACAGCTGCTGTTGTAATAATGCTGCATTTCTAACTCTCTGATAAAATTGGGGGTTAAACATGTAACATATTTTTTGCTTTGCTGCTCGACATTATTAGAAAAGAACACAGAGTGCCTATAAAATTACATTTGATTTATTGGAAAAGAAAACAAAGAAGTGCAAAAGGCACAATAAAGAAAACGTCAGAAAAGAAAACGTCAATACTAGAGTTTTTCTTTTCCCGGACTTTTTCATATCCCGGGAAAGCGGGAATTTTTTTCCATTTCCCGGGATCCCAGGAATTCGCGCTCAATACAAATCGATGCAAAATATTTTTTAATTTAATTTATTTGAACAAATAACATATCCTGCATGCTCAAAAGTACATATGGCCAAAATTGCAATTATTTTGCAGGATTTTCGAGGAAGTTATAGCAAAATAATTTTTTGGTTATCTTTTTTCAATGTTCGTTAACATATGGAATAATGAAAACTTCATATTTGTGATATTAGGAGTGCTTAGGAATTAAAACTTAAAAACTATAACCGCGGAGAACTGATGATAATATTAAATTCGGAGTAAATTTCCAAAGCCACCAGTAAATTTCTCAAATAAAACTAATCAAATAGGCTTAAACATTTATTGCCAGATTTAATTCAACAGCATTTATATAAAACCAAAAAAGTTAAATTATTCAAACAAATTCTTACAAAATATTTCTGTTAAATTAAGATTTTAGTTCAGAATAAGCAACTACAGAATCGTTTGACAGCCTATTTCTAATTTGTATCAAGAAGATTTCAATCAGAAAACACGTTTCCTTTCTACGGATGTTTGCCTTTATATCCAAAGAAAGATTATATACTGCCTGTTTTTCAAACTAAAATAAAAGTTTTCGTTTAGAAATTTATACTGAAAACAAAAACAAATTTGAATTTCTTTATTGTGGTTTCAATATATTTTCCCAAGCGAAAATTTTAATTTTATTTTGAAAAACAGGCAGATAATCTCTTGACACTTTCAGTTTTCGTAGCACTTCCTTCAAAACTTAAAATAATATTTGGAAAAAAAATTATTTTTTTTCGAATCGAATAAGCGTTTCTCTATTTATAACTTTTGTTATCATTTCTTACAGAATCTAATCCAAAAAAAACTTTTGTAAGGATTCTCTGCATATAAAATCATCAAATTTTTTGAAGCAAGTGGGTACAAAATTTTTCGTTTTTTTAAAATAAATCTGGGTCATTAAACAAATTAAATATTCTGCACATTTTTACTCTTCTTCTTTCGAAATTTCAGAGCATTAAACATTGCCTTAGTTATCGGATATTAATTGACATCTCTTTGGCGTTTGGCAAAAATATATTAAGTCAGAAACTGTAGTTTTTCGTTATGATAAATTTAAAACTATTTATTTCGTGTTTTTCATAGACTGTTTTCCTAAGAGGTGATGAAAGCGATTATAAGCAGTTGTGCTAGACTTTATTGATTTAAACCAAACAAAAGAGAAAAAAAAACGGAATTAAACCCAATCCAAGACTCAAAATACTTTTTTTTTTACTTTTTACGTAACGGCTTATAGATCCCGCGATTTTTTCCCCGAAAAATATGCAGGATCCCGGGATTTTTTCCTGGGAAATTCCGTATGAAAAACACGAGTCAATGCATACTTTGGTGGAATATTTCAAAATACTTTAATAAGATGAATGTTTTCAGGAACTGAAAGGAAAGAGAATTTATTATTTTGAATCTGTTGAATAAAATGTTTTTATATACTTTCAAAACAAACAAAAATTTGAATTATCATTTTTTGTAATTGAAATATTATGTTATTAAAGAAACATATTTGGGTATGACGCTCAAGCTACCAACAATTTCGCCGAAAACGTATTTTTTATATTCCACCAGCTTTCGAAAATAAACAGAACATTTTTAAGCGTACGAATGTAACGAACAATATATATTGTTCTGTCCTTCGTTATAAAACATAGCAATTATAGTGGTTCTGTAGACATACATTATACTTTAATGTTCGTAAGTGTTTTTTTATATTGATAAAGGAAATAAGCAAACAAATAAGTATGGATGGCGACTGAACTGAAGTTGAGTTGCCGGCAGCGAAATCAGGCAACAGTGCAGTGCTCCTGTTAGAATATGAAATAAAAAAAAATTTTGTATATTTAAAAATGAGCGGCGTTGCCAAATAATGCTGCTGGCAACTCAACTTCAGTTATCCTTTATCGACCTATAAGTCTTGAGCAATCGATGTCCTTTTATTTAATTGAACAAGTAAATCGTAACTTCTCGACACTTATGTAAGCAATCCCTACAACATTTTTGCCGCAGAACTAAAGCTGGAGGTCTATACCACGCGTTACACGCATTTTCGCTGTGAAGTTATATGTAACAAGTTACATGCACAATAGCGTAGAATGCATTGAGGCGTTTAATGCAAAAAGTAGTTTTATTTTCTTCCTTTATAAGCGTCACAATCAGCATTCGAACAAGTCAGCTGATTTTGACAAATGAAATCTTATTTTTATTGGAAACTTGAAATATAAAATGCCAGTAGGGTAAACAAATATGATCATACGATGGCAAACCGATCGTCCTAAAAAAAGTCGTTTTTGAGGCGGTCAATAAAATAATATTATTATAAAAAACAAAATTATTTTCATATTTGAGCAAATTCCAGAACTATGACTAAGCAGTTTAGGCTTTTATAACATTTGTTAAGAGTTTATTTAGAATATACTTAATCTACCTAAATTTTATTACGCGTTCCCGTCGAAACCGAATTCACTAAGTTTTTACAAACTTCTTTTACTTTAAAATTGGTTTGTTCTTAACAAAATTAACGTCAACGTACATTTATTCTGGGGTTCCAAATAAACAAGAGCAGAAGGTCAACCCGGCTGGCCGTTTGTTTGTGCGCTAGTTTTTTAGTTCAATAGCATCGTACGTAACTTAAATTGAATATTTTTTTTTTTTTGCTTATTCTGTCCTTCAAAAATGTTACCATAATTTTCTGGTATGGTTTTATAAAACTGTTCCATGTCATTACAACGTCTCGTAAATATCCTCTCGAAAAGAGATCTTATGGTCATATATGTTTACTTTTGTTGTCGGTTTCCAATTGTTCGAACCCACTGTGCACCTTTTTGTTGGGTAAAATGTTAATTCTAATATCATGTACATACCTACATAAAAGAGGTATACGGAGGTGCTGGTAAACAGCAGTCAGCATAAAAGTGCAGTCAGTTACAATTAACTTTAATACACAAACAATAAACACACACATACAATCGCATACACATACTGTCACACCTTTTTGGGTCTCTTTAATGTTTTCGCCCCAAATTGAATGTGTGGCTGCCAGTGTATGCAATAACACCATTTTCTAAAAAACGAAGCAAAAAAAAAACAGTAAGCGACACCTCGTATTCTTAAGGGTCACTATGGAGCCTTTTTTATGAGCAATACACATTAATGTTAACTAACACACTTGTACAAACAAACATCAAGCTTGCATCTGTGTGTTTTGTATGTGTTTTCTTTTAATGTTTTGAGAAAGAAGGAAACAAAAAACTAAAAAAAAACAATAGTAGTAAAAACACTGAAAATAGTTTGTTAAAACATTTGAAAGATACTTACGATAGCCATGATACGAGCAAGTTCTAGTTGGTCCCCAAGCTGTACTGCTCCTAAATAGTTTTTCCATAATTTTGTTTATTATTATTTTTTTCTTTTTAATAAAATTTGTATCTTCATTTTTGTAGTTTTGCCTTTTTGTCTTTCTTAGGGTATTGATAATGCTATTTGAAAATACATTAATGAAGGCAAAATGCTGGTAGAGACATCATCATTATTGAAATTTCGCTGTTTTAAGCAAAAACCATTGGCGTTTATTTTTATCATTTAAAGTTTTAAAGGAATTTAATTGTTTGTTCTTTTATATAGGAAGTGTGCATATTTTGTAAATTAGAATTGCTTTTATCAGGGGTGTCATGGAAATCGAAAACGTAAAACGCAAGAATTTTAAGAGTGGTTCTTCAATAAGATTTCTGTAATAAAAAAATGTTATGACAATATTAAACAAATAATGCTCTATTAAACAGAATTTTTAACAAAAATTGTAAAAATTAGATTAAAAGTTTAATAAAAATAAATTGCTAAATTCTTTCGTTTTACGTTTTCGATTTCCATGACACCCCTGTATATATCAAACTTGATCATTAAGAGGGTATTAACTCAAGACTTAACGATTTTTTTAAGAAGCGTCGTTAGCGTCTCCTTTTTCTTCGTGGAAATATTTTTATGCCAAAGTTTATTTTTCTAGGTTTAAACTTGTTTAAATTTTAGCATTTAACCTAAAGCATTTAAATCTAAAGAGATAGCAATAAACACAATGGGATTTGCTGTTTCAATTTTGATCTGTAACCCCTTTTGAGATGTCCTGTCATATCCTAATAACAAAAACGTACTAATAGAAACAAACTTATGATCAGGGAAACAGTAAATATGCATATGCATGGTTTTTCTTGTGCGAGCAATGAAGGCAGAAACAATATATTTATCCGTTTTGGGACTTTTTATGAATTTTGGCATCAATCTGTTTGTGAATAATTTGCATATTTCAGCTATTGCTGCACTTTTATTGCCCACATAGTTCACGTTTTGAAACACATTTTATTACATGCTCAGCAGATAAAAAAAAGTCTCAAAATTCTGGTTAATAGATGAATTTTCTATTGCTTTAATTTCACCATTTACATTTCTACATTTGTAAGCCAAAGCAAGTTTTCGTTGAAGATAAATGTTATTCCAAACTGTTAAGTTGTTTAAGTGTATACATATAAATTTGTGCTGATACATTGAAATAAAGACGCACCCGTTTAGTACTTTTTGAAAAGATATTTTCGTCGCTGTCCGTCTATCTGTCCATATAAACATTGTACGGAAAGTAAAGAAGCAGTTTTTAGTTGTCATAAGAACGAAAATGTCCATAAACCATTTGTATCGTATTAAAATCAAATTTGTCTCAGATTTAAACACACAGCTTCCATTAATATACAAATCCCTAAAATCTGCCGAGCCCAGAATAAAGTTTATTTTAATGCAAATATTAAATTGTGGAATATTTTTCTTTCAAATAAGAAATATTTGGGTTTTTGGGCATATTTTTTTTTAATTTTTAGTGCATATTTTCAAATTATTAACATGTAAACTTTGTGTTGTCAAATAGTACTAAGGCAATAAAACGAATAAAATTAAGGTGTAATTTTGTTTTGCGAGTTTAATTTTTAAGGCATTACCCGTATTGGGTAATTAAGCGTATGGCAATTAAACGTAGAATATTGTTAACCAAATGGAAGAAAAAAATTGGGACTTAAAACTCGAGGTAAATAAACGCAAAAGGCATTTATGAGTGTGGAAATTAACCGGGTTATACTGTATAACCAAAAAGCTAAAGAGAAATATCAAATTTCCCGTATTTCCTTTTTTGCGTACTATATTTTACCCCATTAAAGTGTCAAAAATGTCAGTTTTGTAGTGGCAGCCCATAATTTAGTACGAATATGTCAAAGAATGATGGAAAATGTGTTGTAAAAAAAAGTACCAAAAATAGTTCGAATTTTGAAAAAGGTACCAAATTCGTATACGTATTTTTTTGATAAGTTTCAAATGTGTTTTTAACTATGTTTCTATGTTCATTGGTTCAAAAGATAGAAGGGGTGGCAAAAAGTACTTATATTTAGATTTTACTCGTTTACTCCCTAATAGGCCCGAATTTCAAAAAAGTACCAGACACCTGTCCGCTTCTTTTTATAAGAATAACGATTAGTATTACATTTATTTTGCATCTCTTTTAGTTTTGGAGATATAAGGTTACCGAATTTTCCCGGTTTTACCTTTTTTTATTCCCGAAACATCGAAACATTCGAAAAATCCCGTCTAGTGAATTGATTTGGGGAGTGACCAATCGCTAGTTTAAACTTCAAGTTTCTAGGGTCAGCGGTTTGAGCTGGACGATGATGAATAAGTCAGTGACTCACGCAACTCTTTTTATATATTTAAACGAAGATTATATTGTTCGATTAATCGACTAATTTTGGGCGATTAACTGTTCGAACAATTAACAATTGCTTATTTGCGATTAAAGAATAACTCGAAAAATTTGTGTCGATTAATCGAAAAGCTGTTTTTACAGTATTAGAGAAGTGTAAGAAAATATAAACTCTCTGTTTATTGTTGTTGTTTTTGTTTAAGCTTTGTTATTGTTACAAGTAAAACTGGGGCTTATAATTTTTATTCGCTCAACAGGTTTGTTTCTTTAATATCTTTAGATTTTCTAAAATCTTTTGATGGAATTTCCTGACGATCTGGCCTAAGCAACCAGTGAAATGCGCAAAGGAATAGCTTATCCCATCAACCATAAGTTTCAGTTTATTAATAGTATGAAATGGAAATAAACGAAACATTAGGGTTTTTCGATTATTTAAAGAAACAACCGGTACATTTTCTTTGAGGAAAAATTTTTCAAAATATGTTTCAAAGACTAGAAACCAAAGAGTTTGGGAATAATTTATTTTTAAAAATTCTTAGTACAGCCTTTTACCACAATGATTTAGATGAAGAAGATGATTTGTTTGAGACGAATGAAAACAATCTTCTACCAGAGAGAAATTATTCGATTAACATTAAAATGTTTGATTATTATTCGATTAAATTTTTACCTCGAATAATTATTCTTGCGGTTAATCGATTAAACAAAGCATCGATTAATTGAATACGCTATTAGAGAGAAATAAGAAAGTACTTTTAAGCAAAGTGTTTCATAACCAAAAAGTATACAAAATAGAACGAGATTTTAATAGCGGGTAGATATCAATATTACGTGTCATTTTTTTTCCAAAAAGTTAAAAAATAACAGTTTTGAGTTCAATACCCCCTTTCTGATCAAATGCGATATGTATTGTTCATAAGTTTAAAGAAATATTTGTAATTTATAGTTTTAGAGAATTCAATAGAAAATATTTAACAAAATTGTGCCATTTTAATTGTAAAGAACAGTTGAAACTTATAAACGAAATAATTAGTTACAAATCTTGATTTTATAAAGTCAATTATTTCTTCAAAGGTAAAATTTTATTATTTATTTTTTTGCTTTGCAAGTATTTCGTATGCCACAAAAGTGTTAATTAAGTGTTGCGAAAGTAGAATGTTTGATAAGTCTTGAACACAAATTAATCCCTAGAAAAAAAAAAGAAATAATTTTTCGTGCAAACAAATCTAAAGGGTGGTCCAACCAGAACGCACGATGCTAATTATAAAAAAACAAAAAGTTGTCAGAAATAATATTTATATTTTTTTTTATTATAGAAGGATCTATGACAATTATGCGTGAAAAAATATCGGCCCAAAAAAAGCTCGCCACGGCTTCAGTGGCATACCTCTGTGCTATGGTCCACATTCTCAATGACTCTGATATAATTTTTTTCATTATTTATTTATTGAATCTTCATATATTAAATATGAACTAACAATAATTAATCAAATCTTAACCTAATACTTCATCTTCATTTTCTTCATCACGAGTTCTGTTAACAGTTTATCGCTCATCTAATTGGATAAGTGCTGCAGTGTCTCTTCTTCTTAAGCGAGTGTGGCCGCTACCATTTAAAATGTAGCCTTTCTAAGTATTTTTCTGCTTATCTCATCCTTTAGCTCTGGAACTGTGCTTGGCTTATTGACGTACACTTTTTCTTTTAATATCTTGTGATAATACGGCCCGCCATTAAATTTCTCGCGCAAAAGAATCATTCTTTCGTTGGCTGTGTCGCAAGTGGCACCATATCGCCACTATATCCTCAGTTTCTGACAGCAAGAAGTCCATTATCATCTCACGATAGCGAACACCATTCACGGTAACTGCTTGACAGACCCCATTTTCGAAGAGTACGGCCTGATGACGCCGCCACCCAATAAACCGGACCAAACAGTCTCTCTTTGTGGAGGCATTGGATTTTCAGCAATCACGGTTTACTAAAATTTCCCCTAGAATTTTCCCGATTGTGGACACGTTTGGTCGATTATGCTGACGGAAAAATTCACGAAGTGCATGAAATGCATTTTGATTTGAACGCTTATTTTCGTAAAAGGCTTCAACAATCTTAATGCGCTGCTATATTGTGAACGTCTCCATGGTTGAATTTGTCAAACACTGAAACAAAGAAATGCCAAATTAACTTGGGCAAAAAACTTGACGTTAAGGTGTGACTGGACCACTATTTATATCACTGAAAAACGTTTTTTAATAAAAACCCATTTTGGTTCATACAATTATTAAAAGATTCTGCTAATAAGGGGTGTTTTTTTTAGACGTAAAGAAATTCCTATAGGGATAACTGTAAAATAAGTCGAAGTGTGTTTGACTAACAGCATTTACAAATCGCGAAAATTAATTCTAAATATTATAGTGCAAGATTACTGTGCTCAATGACCACTCATTTAAATCGCCGTTGTAGCCGTAAGTGTTACAGAGTACTCAAACTTATCGATCAAGCGCCGTTCTCAGCAACTCGGTCTCTGCACTTCTATTACTTCGAACATTTTGAGGAAAGATCTTGGCCTACATCCAATCCAACTGGTGAAAAGTTATGGAAAGCGGACTATCAATTGCATCGTGTGTTCGGTGAATATGCTGAGAATAAAATGAGAGATGAACCAGATTTTTATCGCCAAATCATCTTCAGCGATGGGGCTCATTTCTGACTTAACGGGTATATTGACAAGCTGAATTGTCGTTTTTGAAAGGAGCACAATCCAAATGAGTCTCTTGAGAGTTTATAACATCCCAAAAAAAAAATCAAGAAGGCGTCATCGGCTTATTTGTCTTTAAATCCAAGACGGGTGTCAACATTACCGCGAAGGGCGAACGTAACATGCAAATAACACTATGCAACAAGTGGGAAAACATTTTTTTCTTAAATTATATAATTCGTAATTTTTTATTCCGCATGTCATTGAAATTCATTTGGAGCTCATCAATTTGTTGAGCCAAACGTGTCCGGACCGCATTATCTCAATAAATGGTCCTGCAATTTGGCCACATCGTTTCGGCGATTGAATACCTCTGAAGTACTTTCTGTGGGGGTACGTCAAATATCTGGCCAATGCGGACAAACCAGCAACGATTAATCATTAAGAAGCTAACATTTGACGCACTATTTAAGAAATGAGACCGGGTATACTTTTTCGATTCGAATGAATTTTTATTTCTAATTCTTTCTGTCTCTTGAAATTTTAACAAATGTATAATGGGGAATTTGTGTGCATTTCCGAAAGAGTTCAGCAACCGTTTTGTTTTTAAATTACGAAAAACCTAAAAAAAGTACACTCGTAGATGCCTTATCAGAGCAAAGATCCGAGTTTATACTTGATTGTTTTCTGTCTCCAAGTCGCAAGTTATGAATTAGTTTAAGAAGATTTGCGAAAAATAGCTTAGGTCAATTTCAAAATCGAATAAAAATGTTTTGGAGATTATAAGGATAAGTGTATTGCAGTAAATGGAACGGATCAACGCTTGCTCACTTTGAAAGTTCGCACCAATTTGGTTTAGTTTACGATTTTTGTTTAAAAAAAAGTTGTCATTTTGAGCCGTAAATATTAACAATGAAATGCAAAAACCTGCTGTGGTTTCGACCTAACGTGTTCTATTTAGAGCATTTCCTTTAACTATCCACAGAATTTCAGGTCTCTGGTGCCTAAGTTTTGCT
Organism: Pollenia labialis; assembly: GCA_949318255.1. Classification (NCBI taxonomy): domain Eukaryota; kingdom Metazoa; phylum Arthropoda; class Insecta; order Diptera; family Polleniidae; genus Pollenia; species Pollenia labialis. Next base: position 123,159,072 of record OX439142.1, read on the forward strand.
TAGTTTACATCCTACGCACACCTGGATCTTCAAATTCTTTGTTAACTTTTCTTATGTTCATATGATTAAAATATCATTATGCCTTTAATAAGAGTTAAAACTTTTGGTGGTGGCGGTGGTTTTCATGTTAAACAATAAAATCATTTTATTTCAATAATAATCTGAGCATTTATTACCACATAAACTTTGGCGTACAAGCTGTAGAGTATTTTAAAATAAGAAACAAAGTTGTATTTTCTTAATAGCATTAACTCACTTTACATTCATACCCTAAAAGTAGGCAAAATTAAATTTAATTGGTTGTATATTTTTAAACATGTGTTTGGCTGTGTGTATGTGTGTGTACAGAAGAATGAAAAACAAAAACTTTTCCTCTTTCTTTTGTTGTTACAAAACCAAAATTCATACTGCAGAATAGATGTTAATAACTTTTTTGCTATTATATTGTTAATAATACTCATACACATATGTTTTTTAGTAAATACAAGAAAATGTATGAATGCGTGTGTGTGGTTGTGTGCGTAGGTATGAAAGCTTATTGTAATATTTTTCTTACAATTTTGTTAAATTAAGACAAAATATTTAGTTTCATTTACATACGTACAGTGTATCTCATAAGTTTTTTATTTAGAATTCTTAAAGATTAATTAATATATCAACATTTGGATTAAAACCCACAAACAGTTCAACAAAATAACCACAATACTAATTATGTTTAAAGATCTGTTGGACTTTTAAAGTGGGTATTCAAATACATAAAGTTCAAGATTTTTAAATGAGCCTTTTTGACTTAATAGTGTTGTTGCAAAAGTGAAGCAAATGGCTGGTAAAAACTACGTTTCCGAAAAATAGTGGAAAATTTATGATAATAGAAGATTTTTTTGTTGATAGGAAACGTAATTGTTCTTAATTCCCGCATTTTGAGAATTAATTGCGGTATTTTAGGGAGAGCCCGACAGTATTTACTGAGTAATTTTCAAGAGTGTACCCTATTTGGGACCCATGATCAGTCAAATCAAACCCGCCAAATCAAAGTTTGTTATGCGGTTAATATTCAAATAAGAGCTCCTTGTGCCGAATATTTACTACAAATCAACTGTATATGCAGGGCTGCCAGATAAGTTTGTGAAAAAATCGTAAATTTCCTGAGAAAAAATAAAAAAAAATCGTCTTTCTCGTTTTGAAAAATCGTCAAAAAATCGGTCAACTTAAAATTTAGTTTTTTTTTAACAATTTTTGTTTGATTTTGACTTTGTCGATTAAAACATAAAAAATATAATAACTTCATGCCCAGCTAGCATTTTAATGCATGGATTCGGATGCAATTCGAGCCTTTTTAAGTATTTTGCTGCATATTCCGTAATCAGAGTTTTAACTAATGGAACATTTTGATCCTTGTGAATATTTGAGTTTTTAACATACCAAGTGGCAGCTGTGATTATTCGAAGAAGTTTATTTTGGTGCCTTTGAATTTTTTCGATATTAGAGGCCGAGACAGTGCCCCATAACTGAATACCATAGCACCAGATTGACTTTAAGATGGAGTTGTAAAGTAGAAGTTTGCAGTCGAGACTAAGGACAGAGTTTCTTCCAATAAGCCAATGAATTTGGATGGCTTTTAGTTTCATTTGAGTTAATTTTGCCTCTAGCATTTTTAATTGTGTTGTATAATCAAAAAACTTAATTATTAGCAAATGACCGCGATTGTTACCCATAAATTTCTAAGGTACCTATAAACCTTGAATTTTTGATTTCTTCTTATAGTCTTTGAACTTTGTTACTTACTTTTCACCTGAAATAATTTTAGTAAAATACTGATAGTGAAAATTGAGAAAATAGGTTCATAAATGACCGAGTTATAGACAAATAACTACACTCACAATATTCTGTACGTAAAATTAACCGTAGCGTCAATTTGTGCTACGGTGATCAAAATTGGCACACATTTTTTTATAAGGATTATTTTATAGAGATCCATGTCGGGCCATTATTTTACTTGGCCTCTAAACTGAAATTGAAGGTTAAGGTATAATTTTTAATACTATTGTGAAGGGTATATAAGTGTCGACACAGCCGTTGATTACATCAAGAATCAGGCCTATCGTGGATAAAAAGTGAACAGTGTTTTCATTCACCATTTAAAGTTTTCACTTTTTAGAAAAAAAAAATCAGCAAATCGGCACTTTGCAAATTTCGGAACAAAAAATCGACAAAATGACGATATATCGTCAAATCTGGCAGCCCTGTCTATATGAAATTTCGTCTTCTTAAGCGATTTTAGAGGGACCTGCACCTATCAACATAATATTTGATATAGTAGCTGTTTCAGAAGTTTTGTTGTTTAGGCAAGAACGCTTTTTTCCGAAGTGGTGTTTGTATAGTTCAATCGTTTAATATGGACCGATCCAAATATAATTTGTTAAGACGATTAAAATTGCAATGAAATATTTTTGGGCCGAATTTAATTGAAATACCAACATAATAAAATGGTTAATAACCACAAAGACTCTTTGGGAAGAAATTGTATTGGGACTATGAGAAAATGTAGGCTGCTAGCAAAATCGCCCAAAAATTGTCCATACAAATTTTTCTGACTTTGCACAGGAAGTGTCCCTAAATTTATTTGGGCGTTTTTCTAAATTATTGGAAATTGAAAATACCCAATGGCTTACTAAAGTTTCCCTGTCCACCGACATTCGGCTGGGCGCAAGGATTTTCTCCTCTATTGTATAACGAACACTGGCTAAGCAAGCTAAAGCTTCTAAGGTCGGCTATGTATATAAGCTTTAGTTAGCGAAGTCGATATTTGTTATAACCCAGAGAAAAAATCCTTGAGCCCGGCCGGCTATGTGAAAATGTTTAGTTAGATAGTCGGGCCTTGGAAATTCTGAATTTTGGGTTTGAGATTTAGGCCCTAATCATGAAAAACACAACGCAACGCTAAAATATTACATTAAGAGCAAAAACAAATTAATAAATATTTTGTTATTTTGTTGTTGCTTTCAACAAAAATTCACAGTGCCTTTTAAAATTTCAAACGCCTCATAACTTGTGGCATTGAACATTTTAAAACGGTACATGAATTTCTGTATAGAGCAACAACAAAACTACAAAATATGTATGACTCTTGGGCGATTTTGTGTGCAAAATTTTGAACTTATTATCACCATTTTCAACAGCCTGACTCTTATGATATTTAAAACGTTTATACCAAATTTAAACAAAGTATCTTCAAAAAATCAACATGTAAATTCCGCATAAGTTTTTTTTAAACATCCAGCCAGCTGGATAGATGGGCATCGTAATATCGATTCAGAAATTGATTCTGAGTCGATCGGTATTGTTAAAGGTCAAGTGTTGAAGACCCATATTTTATTATTTTTATTCAAACTTTATAGAAAAATAACTTTAAAAAAATCCAGACAATTTCTAGAAAACATTTTATTTGTTTTTTGAAGTCTTATATACCAACCAACTTTTGTGAGGCACTGTATGTATGTATTTTGTGGTATGATTACTTGACATATGTATGTTCATATGTCGGTAGATGTGCTTTAATAAACTTGTGTTTCATTAAGAAATTTTATTTAATTGTTCATTTCTACGAGTGTCTGTGTGAATGGAATTGAGTTTGTACTTGTGTGTCGGGTACTTAACACAAATTGTTGTTTTCGTTAATTAAATAAACTTATACCTTAATGTCATTAAGTGTGTGTGTGTGTGCTTGTGTGTGTATGCATATTTTCTTCGTGCATGCATGTATGTGTTTAAGAACATATGAGCAAAGTTGTGGCTTTCTAATGTTAAAATTTTCATAATTTAATTATTATAATTCATAAAATACCATCAAATGGCAAACAATTGTAATTTTCATTAATTTGAGAGATTCACTTTTTATAAAAGAGAAATGTTTGTTTAAATGTAAAATTTATTGCTTTTCTTTGGGTATACAATTTTGTTTTTTTTTATTTTATATTTCTACAAAGCATGACTATTTTATCTAATATTGCTTAATTTCGGTTAGTAGTTTCAAAATTAAATATCAGTTATGAAATTGTAAAAATTTTAGATGCATTATTTGCCTAAGTCCAACAAATATCCTAAGAGAAAAACTTTTGGCGGTATGCGGTATAAGCTAAAGCATCAAAATATCTGATATGCCATTCTTTGTACAAAGAGTTCCCAAAAATATTTCTCGAAAGAAGACTGTTGTCTTGAAAGTGGTCATACGGAATAAGCTAAAACCGGAATTTATTTACTTTTTTGGTATTGAAACCTGCTTTATCGATTCACTTTTTTATTAAGCACCCAAAAAAATTACCTCGTATTAAGACTTTTGCCACGACAGCCTTCATAAGGGATTGTATACTCAACGAAATCTTCCCTCAATTATTATACAAACTAGCCTAAGAGAAACGAAGGGGTTTAACTTAATTATTTGAATATGATTTTGTTTCTGATTACCGTTAAAAAGCAACTAAACTAAACAACTAAACTTTTTTTTTAAGGAAGGTCTCTTATTTTTTTATAAATAGCTTCGTTAATAAACAACATTTCAAAATATGGACAGCGGCAATTACATCCTCCTGGGTTAACGGTTTGTTAAAGAATACCTTCTGAAAGAAGTTGTTGTCCATATTTTTAAGGAATTTGGTCGGTTTAGGGTCATTGCTTATGCTGAAAAAAATATCTCCAAACGAAACGCGAAATTCTACGAGGCGATACGAGGGCTAGAGCTAGTGGAATTGCCTCCAATCCTGGGAATACTGAACTGATCGTATTCACTCGAAAGAGTGGGATGCCGGACCTCCGAACCAATATCCTGAACAAAACCCAGGTAGAATTGGTAAAGAGTGCAAACAAAGTATTTTAGTATCATTTTGGACGACAAGTTGAGCTTTCAACAGATAGTTATGGAGAGAGTCCAGACAACAACTGTCGGTTTTTACTCCAGCAAAATGGCGATTGGCAAAAAGTGAGGATTAACCCTGAGGATATTCCACTGGATCTAAGCGACCATAGTTCGTCCAATCGTTCTATATGTGTGGTGGCCAATCTTAGATGGAAGGACTTACTTGGGAAGACTAGGGATGGTGCTGTGCGTTACGAGGGTTCTTTGTACCACTCCAACCTGTGCGCTGAATAGCATCCTTTATTTACGGTTCTTGTATCTGGTAGGGAAAGAGATAGCGATTAACTCTGAAGAGGACGAGAACACCTAAAATGTCACTGTTCTACACTGCCGAGAAGACGACTGTCTGCAATGGAATTCGCCACCTTTAAGTTTCGTGTGATATCTCTGGTGTTGAACTGTAGTGCAGTTCGAGCTTTTTTTATAAGTTCGAGTTTGATCTACGGTAAGAGTTCTGTTTAGTGAAACTACATGACATCACATCGGGTCTAAGGGTGTCGGATAAGTACTGACTGCTATTTCTACCTTACCTAAACAACCAGCGCTGGGGAATGGTCAAATAGTTATAACTTCGACTCCGACTTCGACTCCAACCACTGAAATTTTTTAATTCTGACTCCGACTCCAACTCCGACTACTACCCTTACATTGATGCTACCCTTTTTTTAATGCAGTACCTGCTAAATTAAATATAGAAAGGAAATTATTCTGTTAAAATTTTCAATCGAAATTTTAATTATTGCATCGCAAATTTCAAAGAATTTTTAATTTTTAAAAATATTTATTAGAAATTTTTTATGCCGCAAAATTTTGGAGTCGGAGTTGCGGGTTTATGTGGATACTTCGACTCCGGTTCAAGAACCTCAACTCCAACTTTACAACCCTGTAAACATTGGTGCTCCTAATTAACGCAGTATGTAAGAATTTTTTTTAAGGGTTTTAATGCAAAACAAGTCATCCACTTAAATGGCTTTAATAAGTTACATTTAGTAAGCCATACAATATCAGTGCACAAAATATTTAGTCAGTGATTTGAATTGTTCGCCGGATTAAACCGCTTATATTGTTTTCTTTGTAGTCATTTTAAATGACTTGTGTACGATAATAAGCCTCAAAGTATTCCTTAAAAGTAACGCTGAACTCTTGAGGAATATATGCAGGTGCGTAATAATAAATCAGGCTTTAGTTTAAATTAACAGAATACTCAGATCGCGGCGGATAAAAGCTCTTTTTCGGGAATCAGTAGCACCTACGAGATGAGAATGGCTCTGGACTGTTTATTTGTATAGCACTTTCCCTGATCACGTAACGGCTGTAGTTTGAACCAATTCGCGAGGAGAAAGATTTTTGAAATGCAGGGCTGGGGATTGACTTTCGCCCATAACTTGGGCTTAAGTTCAGCCTTTTAACAGCTGTTTCTATGTGTTGCTGCTATACAATAGTGGATATAACTCCAACTCCTAAACAAGGAGTTGCGTGCGCAATCAAGGCAGCTATGTAACAATAATACCACCTTTGTGTTTGTTGCTCTTGCATGGGGGCTTCGTTTATCGTATTGTTCTCACCACCTTGTTGGTAATCCGACCATGGCAGGCACTTGCGGTTATCTTAAACACATCTGTATGTACATCTACTCACTCTATAAGTGGGTACGCCCATAAAAATATTTCTTTTACATATTTTTAGTAATTTTTTTTACGAAGCTCTGAATTAAATTGCGATAATTAAGCTCATATAATTCATATAAACTGAAGTATAAAGGGTGGTTAAATTTTATGGGCCGATGTTGATTTTGAATAAAAAACACAAAAAATTTAGGAAATTATTATCAGTTTTTTATTATAATAATATTGGCATGGTTCAATTATGTATGTACCAAAATATCGGCGACTTCGGCGGCACACATCTATTCGATGGTCGAACTTTTCGATGACGCTGAGGCATAATTGAGGTTCTATACCTTTAACCCGTATAACTATCTCATCCTTTAGCTCCTGAATTGTTGCTGGCTTATCGACGTATATCTTTTCTTTCAAATAACCCCAAAGACATCGCCACCGCGTGAGATAACACGGCCATTGAATTTGTCTCGCAAAAGAGCCATTGTTTCGTTAGCTGTGTAGCAAGTGGCACCGTCCTTATGAAGCCAAATATCGTCTACATCCTTATCTTCTAATTCGGGCGATAAAAAGTTCATCATCATCTCACGATAGAGAACACCATTCACAGTAACTGCCTGACCGGCCTCATTTTGGAAAAAATACGTCCCGATGATGCCGCCAGCCCATAAACAGCACCAAACATTCGCTTTTTGTGGGTGCATTGGTTTTAAGACAATCACTTTTGGATTATCATTCGCCCAAATTCAGTAATTCTGCTTATTGACGAATCCACTGAGGTGAAAATGTGTCTCATCACAGAATATAATTTTCTTCGAAAATTGATCATCCATTGTTGCCATTTTTTGCCACCATTCTGACCATTGACGACGTTTGGAATGGTCAAGATGCTTTAGATATTGAGAGAATTGCAAATTGCAAGTGTGTAAATGCACACGCAAAGAAAAAACATGGTTGTGGTAAACATATTCTAAGAGCAACATATTATGATAAGATTCATGATTGTAGTCACCATATTACGATTGTTATTAAATCATATTATGACCAAATATGTTCGTAATATAACATCATAATATTTTTCTCTTAATCATATTATTATCCTGTTAATCATAAAACGTTAAGAAGTTATAATATTACTGTCATGGTAATCATAATAAGTTAAGAAGTAATCATATTACTGTCATGGTAATCATAATAAGATAAGAAGTAATCATATTATTGTCTTGACAATCATAATAAGTTTAAAAGTAATCATATTATTGTCATGTCAATCATAATAAGTTTAGAAGTAATCATATTATTGTCATGGCAATCATAATAAGTTTAGAAGTAATCATATTATTGTCATGGCAATCATAATAAGCTTAGAAGTAATCATATTATGATGCAAAGTGATATGAACTGTTATACATACATTTTTTACATCATAATATGATACAACTTTAAACATAATATTTTTATTGGAAAAAAATACTTATGATAAAATAAAAAACATAATATAGTTACTGTAATCTTTTTGTCGTAGGTCGCCATTATTTATAAATTATTTTATGGAGTTTTCATTATTTTTCTCTTAATATAACACAAAACTTACCAGTAATGGTTAATATTTTGCACCAATATTTCACAAACCACTTTCCACTTTCCACCACTTTAAGATTATTAAAATTTTTTAGCAAAGATATTTTATTTTGTGACACTACAACACTTTTTTATTGTTTTTTCTTTATTTTTTTTTAATTTCTTGTTTATTTTAATGGTTTTTTTGTTATTTCTTTTTTAATATTTTTCTTTATTTTTTTTTAATTTCTTGTTTATTTTAATGGTTATTTTTTTATTATTTAGCCACTCACTAACAAATAATTCGATATGTTTATGTAAAACACGACACAACTGATACAAAATTATTTTACAAATGGCGATACCAAAATATTATTAGAGTAACGATATTTTGAATGCATCTTAAACTTATTATGATAAATGTATATAAAGTTATCATGTTATGGCTATTAAATATCATGTTATGGCTGTGAGTAATATAATATGTTTTGACAGTTATCATAATTTAGTTGTTAGAAAAATAATTATTTTTCGGTCAACAATACTCAAATTTATAATTGCGATAAACATTAATATGTTTACAGTAACTATAATATTGCTGATATTTAATAAAAATAACAATTATTTGTGTACAACAACAATATATTGTTACAAAAAACACAGTGTGGTTGCCGTAACCATGCCCAACCATATTTTTTCTCTGCGTGCAAGTCTTTATACAGCGTGAGAGGTGTAATTGTTAGGCACGACGACGAGTTGAGGTGGATTGTACGCACATATTTACCATTAAATTGACCGAAATAATCCCGAAGTGCAAGATACGTATTTTGATTTGAACGCCCATTTTCATAATAAGCCTGAATAACTTTAACGCGTTGCTCTATTATGTACCTTTCCGTGGCTCAAATTGAGTTAGTCTGCAATTGGGAAATATCAAATGAAATGCTGATAAAACCTTGAAGTTTAGGTTTGGTTTACATTCAACATCGGCCCTTAAAATGTATATTTATAAAGTGAAAATTCTTGAACTAAACTTAAGGCAGAATTAGTCTTTACTTTCTGTTCCTTGCCGTTCTGTGCCAAAATTGTAATAGTTACTTTTTCTGTAGCAACTTATCAGCCATTTTTGACAAATTTATTAGTTTTGCATCGTCCATTGTTTTATTTCAATAAGTTTTATGCACATAAATTTGAAGAAATTAAATTTTATGAATTTTTAAAATCAAAAAATAGTTTTTTTCAATAAAAATATGTATATTTTATTATTTATTTTGCTGTCACTTACAATTACTTAACAAGTTTTTGATTTTAACAAACTGAACTGCAACAGAACAGAAAAACTTATCAACTTCACAGGTTTTTTAATAACAAAAACAAATCAGCTGATTCGTAACAGAACAGAAAGTAAAGACTAACTGAGCCTTTAGGCATTTATTTTCAAAAGGTACCAAGACTTATTCTACATGCCCTTCCGCAAGTGCGACAAGCTGTTATTATAGTTTAATTTTTTCCTTTCAATAGTTTTGTTTTTTTTTTTTTTTAATTTTTGTAACTATGAGAATATACCCCACATATTTAAGCCCTTAGTATTGTGGTTAAGTTTTTTTCTCAATGTGGTTTTTTATAATAGTGATTTATTTTTAACAAATCCTCTTTAATTAAAGGCATTTTATGCAAAAATATTTTATATATACATTTATGACGTCAATTAACATTATAATAACGTTTACCCACTTTAGACATATTCTAAAACCAAAATGATGAAAGCTAAAAAAACAATATTCGAAATATTTTTGTTTAAAATCACGCAATGTTTAATTTTATTCTTTCGTTCAAACATTACATGTGAAGATTATTTTATAATTACCAACAACCACCCGCAGTGTAGCATACATACAGGCTTACAAACACACGTATATATGCACACTGTACCCAGTTGGCCACGTCTGTTAGACATGCACGAAAAACGAATGTACGGTATGTGAGCGACAGCCAGAAGAAATCGTCAACGATATTTTCGAAAATCGTGCACGACACAAAGCAAGAAAATGTCGCTGTTCTTGTCGTTCATTCGATACAAACGATTATTTATTAGTTGTTTTTGTTTGGCTGCAGGTCCAAGTAAATAAAACAGGTGATTTTTGTTTTTATATTTTTATTCCCAATATTTCGATTACGATTATGCATAGGACAATGTCGCCTACTTTGTTATCAACGGATCCATGCATAATAGTGTCGCATATTTTGTCGTTGCCGACAAATATTATTTAATGTTCTTTTTTAGAATGATTACAATTTTATTTCGCTTTTTAATTTCTTCTTCATGTTATATATTCGGTTTTTATAAGCAATTCTCAAATGGACACTGAAGTATAAATTGCATGCTTTCGATTATTCAGCCCTCGACTATTTTCATCGGCATTTTTGTGATTTTTCTGGCACAAATTCGTAAAATTAACAAAGCTTAATAAATCAAAAGCAAAAAAAAAAGAATTAGAGAATTGTAAGCAAACGGAGTAATTAAAAAGCATTTAACTGCGGCAGAAGAACACTATGACTTTTATACTGTCGTCAATACCTTTTTAGAGAAGCCAACTTATACGATAATGTCCCTTATGCTGTCCCTCATCAAGTTTGATAGGGAATGACAAACAAGACGTTGTCTACTTTCAAACACAACAATTTCCTCGTAGTTATTTTCTAGAAAACCTAAACGATTGTGAACGACAATCTGGTCAACTGGGATTGTAAAAAATATGTAGTAGTATGTAATTCTGTAAAGTATGTACCATGTGGTTATAAGGCATTGTGTTTGCTAATGATGAAATGGCTGGACTTTTTTTTTCGTAAGCGCCCCGTATTGTAGTGTAAATATATTTATAGATGTACATGTATGCGTTACGTGTACGTACGTGTTCATTTTATTATTAAAACCCTTGTAAATAGTTGTAAATAAAATGCTTGTGTCAAGTATTAAAGCGATCACTAAATAAGCTAAAATCACAAATACCCCTACAAAGGCCCATACATATGTACGCATACAAGCGTAGTCCCAGTAAACAATTTTTGCCTAGATGTCTACGCCAATCCATGTCTGAAGCCTTATCAGCAGTTCAACACCAAAATGTTTGAACTTCCTTTAGTTATTTAACGGAATGTTGTTTTATTTAAATATTCCGACCTTTTTTAAGAGTAATTTAAGTTTAGTCTGCACATTTTCAGAAAAAAAGATTTATTTTTTTTCCTGCATTTATTGGGAAACTGTCACCGATTTCCGTCCGATATTTCAACACAGAAATTAATGCCTAGTCTAAACATTGTCGAAGGAAAGAATTTGTTTTAAATTTTGTTACATTTTTAATTTTTTGAAAACGTTTTGTATTGTTTCCTTTTATAAACCGTAAATAATAAAACAGTTAGTCCTCGAGTTTGTTGATGAAAAAGGAAAGACGAATGGAAAAGTGTAGTTTGTTGTTTATGTGATTTTGTTTAAAAAAGCATACAAAATGCTTAAATGCTGCAAAACAAAAGTCTATTGTATGGACGCTGCATTTTCAAAACAGAATAGAAGATAGTTTCTGCAGCAAATGTTTCATGATATAGACGAGAACTTATAAACATAAATTTGTATACAGTTTTTATCAGGGCTGTGGAGTCGTCCGAAAAAAGTACTAACTCCGACTCCGACTCCAAATGCTGAAATTTTTTAAGTGCGACTCTGACTCCTACTCCGACTCCGACTCCGACTCTTACTCCGACTCCTACTATAATCTTGATGCTAAATGTATATGAGACTCAGTGATGTTAACTTTTATTTTTTCATAACCGTACGGCCTTCTAAAAATTAGAGTTTTTGAGAAGCAATTACCGTACGCAAACATTAATGTGCTGTTTCCAAATGACAGGCGATTGATTATGTAGCAAAATTTATCAGGGGTGTGGTGGAAATCGCAAACGCAAAACGCAAGAATTTGGAAGTTGTTTTTAATAAGGAGATATAAACTCACTGTTTATTGTTGATGATTTTGTTAAAACTTTGATATTGTTACTAATAGAACTGTTGATGTAATTCTTATACGCTTAACAGTTTTATTTGGTTTAATATCTTTAGTTTTTCTAAAATCTATGGATGAAGTTTCCTGATGATCTGGCCTAAGCAACCAATGAAATGCGCATAGGAATAGCTTATCCCATCAACAATAAATTTCAGTGTTTTTTATCAAAAATAAAAATTGGAAATTAAGCACGAATAACAAATTCATTTAAACCTAATTCTTATAATTTTTGGTTTAAAATCCTGTTTAATAGGAAAATATTTGTCATAAAATTCTTTTATTACAAAAATCTTATTTAAAAACGACTTTTAAAATTCTTGCGTTTTACGTTTGCGATTTCCAGCACACCCCTGTATATGAAAAGCACTTAGTCCATCGCCTGTCATTTGGAAACAGCACATAAGAGCAGTATTCATAAACCATTTATTTAAATTTTAAATGTGTTTTAAGAAAATAATTTTTATTTTGGAAATTTTTTTTAAATTTTTTATGCCGAAAAACTTTGGAGACGGAGTCGCGAGTTTTTGTGGGTACTACGACTCCGACTCCGGCACTAAAACATCAACTCCGACTCTTCAACTCCGACTCCGACTCCACAGCCCTGGTTTTTATCCACGATTACGATTTTTTCTTTTAATGGATTAAAACAACTAAAACAGGACAACGCAATCTTGAAGCAGTATGTATACTTTAATATAAAATTTTAACTGTTTCTTTTTTATTTTTATCCATTATCCAAATTCCGTAGTGGAACTTAGGCCACAATTAAATTTGTTCAATCACTTTTTTTAATGCTAACAATTTTATTTAATTTTTACGTTTCACGTTAAATGCAACTTCCTCAGTTCTTCTTGAATTTGCCGTTCATGTTTCTCTGCGTTGGCTACCCTGAGGGTTCCATTCAAGGGCTTCTTAGGCAAAATTTCGTTCAGGCTCCCAATTTATGATCTATCCACCCCCACCTTCTGCTTTTGATTCCATTATTAATTGGCGTTTGATTGTATTGGTTCAAGGTTTTGTTTGACCAATAGCTTCGCAATATTCTCCTCTTTTAACTTCCTTTACAATGTGGAAACTGAAAGGCATACAGACGAAGTGTTGGAGGAGTGTGTAGTATATGACTATCTGTACTAGATATTTTTTGTTTCTCTTTTCTACATTTTCCCACATCAATGCCAGTTTAGAATCACTGCCTATTAAATTTTCATCTCCGTCAACAGCGAAACTTAACGAAATAAGGAAACTAAGATTTTGGGTCTGCCTATTAATTTCGCAATTGTAAAATGTTTAGACAAGCTTAAAAGAGAATAACAAAAATGTCTACGTTTCAATTTCAGCAAAGCGGACTTAGTCCTAATTTAATGGTAAGCGGGCAAAGCTGTATGCGTGACAGACTTTACTTTTAGCCTCTCTCATCAACAAACTTCGTCCGTTCTGCAAGAAATGTCCATGGTGTAAATGGTAACTTAACGAATTGTTCCACGTTTCGCATCCGTAAACCAACACTGATTTTACATTGAAATGGAGTGTACGTAGTTTCTGTGACAATTTCCCAATATTATTCTAGGCGCCAAATGCTTTTAGTGCTATTTTATGCGGATGCTTATATCTGTTTCGAAGCCCCCGGTTGATGTTAATGTGTGACCGAGAAACTATGCCCAATCGAATTGTGCATTTTGTTGCTCTTAACTGTTATTAAAAACGCTTATGTCTTTCTTCATGTTTCAATTGGTATAAAGTTGCAGTTCATAAAAGTGTCTAAATAGGCTTAATTCGAGTAGCGAAGTTGGTGTAGTCTTTACAGTCATGCGTAAAGCCTGGGTCATTTCTGTGAGGTGTAGATCAGGTGTAATTTGAAATTTACTTACAGTTTTATAAGCAAAAAAACCAGATTTCCATCGTTAACCAAGCAAAAGGGTGATAGTGAATGGACTTTTGATTTCGGTTAAATGAGTTGCATAGTTATTAAGAGACTAAAGTTTGTGGACAACACAAGGTACTCATTCATACTAAAGAATACTGGAGAAAGATGGGTTTCCAATATTACAAAAATTGTTAAATTTTGCTTGGTTTTTACAAGCTTAAGTTGGGAGAATATTTAGCGCCAATAAAATTTGTTTAACTGATTTGAGAAACAAACTGCCATCTGAAAGCCTTACAGGAATTTTGTTTACTAAATAAAGAAACCAGAGGAACGGCAGTGCAAATTTTTAACCTTTCCTGGAAATTTAAAATTAAATGTAGAAGAAGGACTCATCATTTTGAGTCTTTATTTTATAATTAGTATTGTGGTAATTTTGTTGAACTATTTATGGTTTTTAATCCAAATTTTCAATATTTTTAATCAGGCTTAAGTTCATCAAATTTAATTTTCATTAAATTATTTTTATGAAGAAAGGAATTTTACAATATGAAAATTAATTAAAATTGTTATTGATAATCATTCATTCTTGACTGATACGAATACGAAAAAATATGTAAATATTCACTTTCGTACAAATTCTGTGACATACCTGTATATTTGAATCTAAATAGTGCGGCTAATATTGATCTAATTTGAGTAAATCTTTTGTGTTGTTGTACCCACATCATGAAGACAGTATAACGCGTTTCTTCAGATGTGTGTAGTGTTTCGATCGACTTAGAATCAATATCGTATTCGATCTGACGATGTCCGTCCTGCTGGCTGGTCGCCTGTATATGTCTACAGATAGCAAGTTTTAAGAAATTATGAAATTTCGTACAAACGTTTTATTGTAGGGAATCGGTCCAGAATTTTACATAGTCCAAAATCAAATATGTTAATTTAATTTGATATCAGTTGTAATTCCATTTAAATTGGGTAATTTTGCTTCATCTCAAGTGTAGATATGAATTTTGGTGGTGGTAACACTGGTCAAAACTTGAAAAGAATTCAGCCAAAGTGACATAAATCAAAATAATTCGGTAACTCATCAAAAATGACAAAAATCAACAATTGTTCATTATCTAGTGTTTGAATATCTAGAAACAAACTTTTTAGATCATAATTGGTTTGATTTTATTTTAAATATTTTTTTAGGTCAAAAACAGTTATTTTGATTTCTGAAAAATTAAGTTTTTTGAGTTGAGTCAAGATCTGATTTCCGGATCGCAGCTCTCATAACACAATGCATATTAAAAAGAAAAGGGGATAAGATACATCTTTATGTTACTCCCGTAAAAATTTACATTTTTTGATTTGTCGGACTATCGTGTACAATAGTACAGAACTACGGGTTTTAACCAATAAAATATTTTTGTAGGTACACCGTTATATTGTAGTGATGTATATTTTACGTTGTGGGAAAGGCCTTTCGAATGTCTATAAATGTGAGATAAATAGGGGTTTTCATGTTTATTGATTGCTTGGTAATAATCGTGAGTGTGTTTATAAGGCGCACAAATTAATGATTTGGGCTAAAGCCGGCTTGCACTTTCTGAGTTCGGGCGAGAGTGCAGCTAGGATCCTGTTATTCATCAGTTTTTTTAATCTACCTCTCTAACTAGCGTTGTCACAACTATGATATTAACCCTCCGATGAGTTAGAAGGTCTCTAGGGACCTTTTTGCCTTTTCAAACTGAAATTACTCCTAATTCGGTCATTTGAATTTAAGGACTTTTTTTAAACTTAACAAACATTTTGATATTTTTTCCAACTAACACAATTTTTACAGTGATGACAATGCCAACGATTAACACTGAACAGAATGGTTGAAATATAAAAAATAATAAATTCTAAAAAGAATCCAATTTTTAAACAAAAAAAGGTGCCCATACACAGAAAATAATTCACGACATTTTTTTTTAATTAAACCATTAATCAAAACCAAAATATGTTTTACTTAAAAATTTAATCAAGTCAATTAAACGTATTCTTATTTATACCACAAGATTGCTGCAGAATAGGGATGGACAAATTGAAAAAATATATCGATATATATCGAATCGATATTTTTTAAGAGTATCGATATTTATTATTTCAAATTACCAAATTAAAAAATTTAATATACTTTTTTTTATATCCATATTTATAAACAAACATATTCAACCTTATCGTGGTTGGCGAATTTAAAATACGCCTACGACTGTTTGGTAATAGATTAAAGGAAATAAGTTCACGTTCTCTTTAATCTATTACATAACAGTCGCAGGCGTATAAGGCTGATTATAAGTATGTAATTACATTGTAACTTTTTATTGTTTCATTTTATTTCAAAAAATTAATAAAAACAAAAAACTCAATCAAAACAAAAAATTCAATTATAACAAAAACAAAAGGGAAGAATACAAAAAAACCGTATGAAATCCAAAAAAAATTAAATTACGAAAAATTTAAATGGATGTAAATAAGTCATGGAAGTACCAACTAACCTTAAAATTTGAATTGCACCCAAAAAGTACCAACTTAAACTAGAAATGTTTTTGATTGTTTTAGTGAAACTAGTAATCATCTGCTTATTGTATTTGGTACTGCTTCTTATAAATGCTAATCATTTTAGATCTGCATATTAGTTTAAAAAACATATGATGCATGCAATGATGCCAATTCTTAAAAAAACATATTTGGGGGATTCACAAGGTGTGCTATCAAGTCATATCGTCATAATGTCCTAAATAATATTTAACAATTGTTTAAAAAAAATATTGTTGTGTTTCAAATAAAATAAATATAATTAGAATTGTGGTTATTTTGTTGAACTATTGATGGTTTTTAATCCAAATTTTTCAATATTTTAATCAGGCTTAAGTTCATTAAATTTAATTTTTCATTAAATTATTTTTATGAAGAAAGGAATTTTACAACATGAAAATTAATTAAAATTGTAATTGATAATCATTCATTCTTGACTGACCTGAGATTCGAACCCAGGCGGCTGGTTACCATGACATGTTTCGATCGCAACCACTCGATCTCCTCAGATGGATTTGCCGTCTTACACTCGCAGCCATCGACGACTGCTGACGTCAATAGTCAAACTTCAATCCTTAAACCAAATTGTATTTTTTTACCTTTGGTAGATCGAAATTTGCTTTTCTGAATGATTATCCATTTTTAATTGATTTTACATGTTTTTTCCTAACTTCTGTTTTTCCCGTACTTATGTCAAGAATTCTTCTTGAAGTCCAAAGTACATTTTTTTTGTTTTTTCATTTTGTCTTTCTTTTTCTTGTTGACCTTTTTCAGCACAACTTGAATAAATATTTTAATGCTGTGTTCATTAATTCGTCATAACTTTACAGTAGAAATCTAAATTATAAGCGGTTGCCCACAGCAGTCATATATATTTCTTGTTATTATTTTAAGACATATGACTTTACAACTTTATGACAACCTTGTGAATCCCCCAATTGTTTGAAAAACGGCTAAAA
The DNA here is from genome assembly GCA_949318255.1 of Pollenia labialis. Classification (NCBI taxonomy): domain Eukaryota; kingdom Metazoa; phylum Arthropoda; class Insecta; order Diptera; family Polleniidae; genus Pollenia; species Pollenia labialis. Next base: position 123,176,609 of record OX439142.1, read on the forward strand.
TTTTGGGTTTCAATGAAGACTGACTCGAATTCGATAGTCGTATTTCAATATCGATATATTGATGTTTCGGTATTTAAAATATCGGCGATATAATTAGAATTGTGGTTATTATGTGGATATATATCGATTATTTTTTTTTAAATATCGATATTTTGATATATCGATATTTTTGGCCCATTCCTACTGCAGAAAATGTTTATATTATATACATAAAATTAATTTTTTAATTATTATTACAAACTACTTAATTGAAATCAATTTTTATTTTTTCTGTGAAACGTTATAAATTTTTTTTTATTTAGCTTACGATTACAAAAGTTTTTGAAATCGTGCACAGACTTTTATAAAAAATCTCGGTGTTTTCTTAAGTATTATTCGATTAAAATTTCATCTGTAAATTTTACAGATTTCTTAGAATTTTGTCAAGAGTTTTCCTAGAAACCTTCTTTGGAACTCGTATAGAAATCTTTCCGACATATCTGAAAATTTACCTTATTTTCCCAAAGAAAGAGTTTCGATTACTTGTCAACCCCCTAAACAAATTTCGAAATTATTTCGATGAGACATCAAATTCGCAATCGACCTTTTGAGTAGACTTTGGCAAGAATTCTGAAAATTGCCGGAAAAAAATGTTTACGGGGATTTTTAATAGATGTTTATTTATCGCAGTTTTAACAACAATAATTTTAAACCCTTTTATTTTTTTTGTAACTTCTATAATTTTGCCATCATCACGTTTCGTGCATTTTTATGCAAAATAAAGCGGTGAAAAATAAACTTATTTTTCATTGTAACTATTCGTAACTTTTATGACTGGGAGTGTGTGTATGTGTGTGTCTGGATACTTTTGTGGATTTTAGCAATATTTTTGGTGTAGGAGTTTTTAAACCTTTTACATATTTAAAACATTTGTTTACCAACATTTAAAACATGTTTATAATAAACATAAGTTTATGCTGAAATTAAACTTTTAAACACGCATGCATGCAACTAATTGGTGTGGTGGGTTCTAAACTCAGACGTATTTATCACGTTTTATAAAATTTGCTAAGAGGAAATAAGTTAATTTAAATTAAGTATTATTAAAAGTCAGTTTTCAAAAGGATTAGTTTGGGAAGGTAGTTAATGTTGTGTTTATTAGGTTAGCACAGATCGGGGAGTGCTGCTCCAGAGAAGGAGCTTCTTGCGATGAAATGTAAATGTTTGTTTAAATTCTAATGTAAAATACAAAAGGTGTAATTTTCTATATTGTCAAAGTTATTTGCGGAAATACAAAATTCATTATTAATACGATTTCCGTATGACGTGCTAAATTCCCAGTTTTTCATATTTGATAAATACACTGAAATTTATTGTTGAGGGAAAGCTAGCTTCTATGCGCATTTCACTGGTTGCTTAGGCCAGCTCATCAGGAAACCTTTTCCAAAGATTTTAGAAAAGCGAATAAGATTTATAAGCACTCTTACATTCCCCTACAATTGGTTGGGTTGTAAGTGGGTAAAAAGAAAAAACCAAATTAAAAACCAAACTGCTTCATTCTACTGTCTTCGTAAGAAAACAAAAAAAAAATTTTTTTCTGATTTTGAGGATTTTTGAAAGACAATATATATTGCAACATAGTCATATCTGAAAAAAATCGAACTTGGCAAAATGCGATTAAAGTTTTCAAAATATACCTTTACATACATATCTGTGGCATTTTGACAAAACATCTTAATTCAAATTTAAAAAGTTGAAAACAATTTTGTTAATCATACGAATTTTCATTCAAAAAACCTTTTTGTTTACGTCCTTAAAATGTTTTTATATGAACGAAATTTTTCTTTAACTTGGTTTGTTTTATTATTTGATAAAAAGGATGTTTTCACCGTATTTTTTTTAAGTTTTTGCTATCTTATCTCGACTTAAGATGTTTTGTCAAAATGCCACAGATATAAAGAAGGACACACTTTTGCTTAAGTCACTTAAAATGTTTGATTTTTTGTGATATGACTTTGTTGCAATCAGGGCTGTGGAGTCGTTAAGAAAAAGTTCTACCTCCGACTCTAACTCCATGCGCTGAAATTTTTTACGTACGACTCCGACTCCAACTCCGACTCCGACTCCGACTCCGACTCCGACTCCTACTCTAACCCTGTTTATATATGAGACTGACTTTAAGCTCTTTTTTAATTCAGCACCTTTTTAATGGTTAAATATAGCAAGAAGATGATTCTGTAAAAATTTAAAATCGTTGTGTTAATTGTAACACGTGTCGCATTGAGCTTTAATATATGTAGGTATTTACATATGAGTAGGTTATATGAACAACTCGTTCTATACACTTTATTTGAATTTTGGGAAAATGCAAAAAACATATAGCGCCCGATTTAATGGAGCAAATTAGTTTTACTTTTTGGTACTGAAGTGTTATACCATTCTTGATTAATAACTGAACATGTCAAAAATTGAAACCAACTGAAATAAAGAAAAAAATTATTAAATTTTGGAACGAACGAGGTTTGCTACGAATTTTCGAATGACACGAGTTTTGCTACAATCCATATAGGATCGAACTAGTTTTGCAACACACTATGGCCCACCAGGAAATTTAATTACACTGTGTTTTTTAGGTCATGGCAAAATAACCATATACGGACAATAAATAACCAAAAAGGACCAAAAAAAGACCCGTTTTTCTCAGTTTTGCCCAAAGTCATGCACTTTTTTTTTTATTGGCCCTTAAAGATTTAGGGCCTCGGTGTAATTTTTGCAAAAAAGTGATCATTTTCTCAGGCTCACATCTTGCAAACCGTTCGGAGACAAAGTTGTAGCCCTTGCCATAAGGAACAAAAATTGTGAACTTATAAAATCAAAAAAACTTCATCTTCAAGCTCAAATTCGCAAAAAACTTAAAAAAATTCGATTTTTTTTACCATTTGTCGCTGTTCAGGTCCATAGGTAGCAAACCGTTCAAAATTCAAGCAAACAACCAACCACAAAAATGTACCTCAGATCTGAGTAAACAACTTTCTGGAGCATATAAACTTTCTAGGAATGATTCTTAACACCTTTTAGGTAGCGCTTAGGAAAAAAGGGAAAATGGTTAAAAAAATTGAATTTTCGGGAGATTTTTCACTTTTGCGGCTACCTAAGCGAATTTTTTTAATTTTTTTGCGATTTTGATGTTGAAGATAAAGTTTTTATATGTTCACAATTTTTGTTCCATATGGCAAGAGCTACAACTTTGTCTCAGAAGGTTAATGAAAATTCCGAACGGTTTGCAAGATGTGAGCCTGAGAAAATTATCATTTTTTTTGCAAAAACGACGCAGATGCCCTAAATCTTTAAGGGCCCATAAAAAAAGTGCAAGACTTTCGGCAAAACTGGGAGACACGGATCTTTTTTTTTTTGGTCCTTTATGGTTATTTATTGTCCGTATATGGTTATTTTGCCAGTGTGTATTAATGTCCAAGATTATTATTGTTAAATTTTTGTTTATATTTATTTCATTAACATTAAAAAACAAAACTTTTAACCTTTTAATAATCAAACTAATTTATTTTTTTTTCAGGTACGTGGATATAATAAAACTAACTGTGCATACAAGTTATAAGGTGACTACAATATATAATCTATTATAAATGCAAGGTGTTTCTTTAAAAAAAAAGCTGCAGATTAAGACAAGGAGATATAGTAGAATTATATCTGTACGTATTTATCAGATATCTAATACAAACATCGTCATTAGAGACTTTTTTCAAAAATCCCACAAGACAAAGATATTGAAGTCAAATAAAGTAAATTGCCAACTTTCTTGAATTTAAAACATTTACATAATTTTAACAACCTTCTTTATTTACTATTCACATGTTTTTTTCTTCTATAAATACCTGAAAGTACATACTACTTAACACACCAGGGATGGAAACTTTACTTTTATTTAAATTTTTTTTTAAGTATTCTTTAATATCGAAAATACTCCTTTGACTTAAAAAGTACTTTTTTAAAAAGCAAACTTAAAACAAGATTTTCGTAATTTATTGCGAATAAAAGGAAATTCTTTTGTTCACTTGCCAAAGTTTTTAACTTTGTCATTGTTTTTTTGGGCGAGAAAGGTCTGGCTGACTAAATAATCGAATGTAAAAAATTAAAAAATGTAACAGAAATATATTATCTTAAATTTATGGATTGAGGAAAGGATTTTTACGTGAAATCGTATGCTACGTAAACAATATTTAAACGTATATTACGATTTGTTGTTGAAAACGAGAATTTTTACACAAAAGAAAAGGAGAGCGGCTGTGTCTAGCAGTTTCTCATTAGGCGATTATCTTTTTTTCCCCAACGAAAAGGAATTTGGTTTTTTTAATGTCAGCATCTATTCGGTCGCAAAGCTAACCTGCACTCATCTGCCAATTATTTATTTGCCGTACAGATAAATTCAATCAGCTGACTCCCAACTTTTACATGTATTTTGTCGAGTTTAAGTAACAGGCAGTTTGTCGATGCATTGAGAAAATTGCCAACAGATCCAAAGTAAAACCTTTTACTTTTTTCCAGATAACACACACTTTTTATTGCTTTAACTATGATAGATTCTTTAAAATATCGTTAATCTTATACATACATATATTTTTCACATTCTTCTTTAAAAAATCTTGTTAATTAAAATTTTGCCTCTCAATTCCATTTTATTTGCAATGCACTCATAATTTTTTTTACTAACACACTCCCACTTTTTAGATTGACCACGAGAATGCTTTCAATTTTACCTTTCCATTCGTTTGGCAATTTTACGTTCAACTAAACAACTGATTACAAGTTTGCCTTTATAAAATGTTTTCTTAAAGATATCTTTAAAGACAGCTTTTAATTTTTGGAAATTTTGACAAACAGTATATGTTGAGGACTATCAAGAAAGACATGATCCTGTGGCTGTAGGGTAAAGTACAACAAACATCAATTGGAATTTGCTTTTGATAAAACTAAAATCAGTCTCCACAATATTTTGTTTTTCTTGTAGAGCTTATTTACTTTAAAAACATGCCCCTTATGCAAAAAAAGTTAAAGATCACATTAGTTAAAAAACACATAAAAACTGATCCAAATGTGTTGGTCTGTAATCCAAAAAGTTTGCATTTTTCTAGTGCCCTTTTTGAAAGACCCTATTTTGGTAAGGATTGCGTACCATTTAAAAATTTTGAATTTCCAGACCTGTACTGTACCCTTTAATTTACAACAAATACTTACTCTTGTTACTCTTCAATTACAATCCTAATTTTTTTCAAGGAAAAACTCGCCTATTATTTTGCTAGCAATCGAACGTTTAAGTTTTGATACAATTTTCGGGTTCAATATTATCAAAAGTCAAAAAATAAAGAAATTGTTGTCTTCATTTACAACATCATTGTCATCATTATTTTGTTTGTTGTCGTTTTTTTTTTTTTTTTTGTTTTTGTCATTGTCATCATCAGCATTGAAAATGTTCAACTATTTTACCGCTCAATTGATTTTGCAATTTATATGTTCGTTCAAGTTTACCCAACAACTTACCTACTCATACCAGATATTTTTGTATAACATCCCAGTTGGCCATGTCTTCAAGACAACGTTGACGACGCATACAAGACCGATAGTAAATCCCTAACGAAATGTTGTGGACAGCCCATGCAAATCGACAACGACTTTTTCGAACAAAGGGCACTTAAGTCGTACACGACAATGTGAGCGACATTATCATGCACATTGGGTAAAGCCCATATCACACTACATTTTTAATTTATTGAATTGATATAAAATTCATAAAAAGAAACAGTAAATGTTGGAAAGAGCAAACTATAAAAAATGTAAACAAAAAATTTTTTCAGTTTTCCTTTTATTATGATTTTGTTTTTTTTATTTAATGTTGCCAACATCAAAACAAAACAAACAAAAAGCGTTACATCGCTGAATTTGCCCATAAACCGCTCTTTCAGCAACACTTTTAATATTTCAAGCTTGAAATGTCAATTTTATGTTGAACAATTTGACATTTTTTTTTTTGCATAACTTACTTTTTTATCGATAACTTTTTGAAATTTTTTGACACTTTGCTATTTATGTTAACAGCTGAACTCTTTACACTTGGTAAATTTTTCTATTACATTATATTTGCACTATTCATCAAAGCTCGAACAATGCATTAAAGTGTCATAAGGCCTTAACAATGTGGTTACAGTTGTCATTGGCGAATATATTTAATATATTTTTTTGCCATAAATTCGTTAATGCCTGTTTAGCGACATTACCTTAACAGTCACGTTGATGACAGTATTGTGACCACTATCTACAATTTAGTCGCCGATAGGTAAAGGCTAGTTTACACGGTAATACAATGTATTACGACAGAAAATCATATCATGTAAAAGCAAAATGTATTCAGTAAAGCTACGGTTACACGGTTAGAAGCGTAACAACTACTTTTGTTAATAGTTAGTGAGATTTAACAAACTCTTAAAACCACAAAATAAAGCTTACTATACTGCTAGACATAGCAAACAACTGATTTCTGTAAGATGTGGAATTATAATCATAATAAATATTGGAAATAAAGGAAATAATTATTTAGTTTGCTTGTTGGTTCCGTTTTTTTCGTCAAATATTTGACAAGTGAGACCGTAGCTTAAGAGAGAATACGAATACAAAATCTGACAAGCGGTCGGTAAATGTTTTTTCTGAACCATTTTAGAAACTTATGTATTCTAATCACACCAAAGGTTTAATTTTAACAGCATATACTGAAGGTGGTTACATTTTTGTACAATTACAAAAACCACTAAAATCAACTCAGGAAGTTTTTGTAAAAATTGTAAAACTGAAACCATCTGCTTTTTTGGTATTATTTTTTACTTAATTTATACCATCCGTGTAAACATGAATTATAATTACAACAGACTTTTAAAACGAACGTTTTTAACAGGCAGGATTATTTATTTTTAAATTTTTTTTTTATTATAAAAATAATGATAATAAAAGCAAAATATCAAGAAATTTTTATTTTAAATTCCATAAAAATTTGCAGTTTTTGATTTTTTTCACTAGAGGACAACGAATAATACTTGACAGAGGACAACGTAAGTGACCATTGCATGCATTTGTGTTTCAAACCACGTTGATGACAAAATGCATGCAATGGTCACTTACGTTGTCCTCTGTCAAGTATTATTCAAGACAAATTTAAAAAACTGTCTCCAAAAAATATACGATTTTAATCACGACAAAATACACGTTTTGTTACTTAAGTTGTCGTCATCAATGTTTTGTAGGCGACAAAATCAAAAATGTCTCATTTGCGTCTATGACCATTTTGCCAACTGGGAACATTCGTATGTTTAAGTATGTATGTATTATGGGTAAAAAGGGGAAAAAGCAAAAAACGACATTATCTCTAAGTATTTGTTGTGTGTTTGTAAATATTTTTTGTTGACTATTGCTATTTTTTGCTACTTGAATATTTTTACACATTTTCAATTCTATTTACTCCCTATAATCATCATCAATGTCAATTTCACGATGTTATTGAAAGTAGAGATGTCAAGGAATGTATTCAACAGACTTAAATAACAATAGTGTATTGACAGCCTGATTGCAAGAGTTAAAATGAATGTCTTTTTTTTGAGAATTGCGAGTACATAGAAACTCTTTGCTATACATAAGTCTTTAAGAATTATTGGCGATGAGCAAGAGATGTGAACGAATAACATATTTGGGCAGTTCCAGTTTTAGCTTTTTAGCTTCAAAACACGTATCCATGTGTGTTAAGGACGACTTCTTCTTCTTCTGCTCCTCTGTGTCTTCCACTCGAGAGCCTGCCTTGCGATGCCATCTTCTTCATTCCGGCCTTTCTATTCCCTTTTAGATTGATTACTGTTGTGTTGTCTGATTCAAAATATGAGCAGGATTTTTCGTAGGCACTTATTTCGAAACGCCTAAGTGGCGTGTGTATTACCTTGAGCAGCATTCTACGATTTAGAGCCGTGGATCAATATTGTCTTAATATTTAAGTTTCAATTTCGTCTTCTTCGATATTTTAGGTAACTTCCATATAGGCCTTAAAAATCCAAATTTCTGCCAAGCTTGATTAATGCCGCTGAGTATATCTGGCTTGGGTCCACCTGTATTGTCTATAAAGCTTCCCAACTAGAAGAACGATTCAATATCATCTATTAGTTGGTTTTGTATACAGAATCGTTAACTGTTTTTGATATTGAAATCCATTGATTTGGTTCGTTTTGATATTGAAATTTTCTACTAGTGTCAGCTTCGATTGCATTTCCGCAAATGTTTAGGTAAGACAAAGCAAACAAACAAAAGAGGGCAGATATCGGCTGCATATTCGAGGTTCTCTTATCTTCCATGCAGACCCCAAGTGATGCCCATTTTGTGTCTAGTAGATTTTTGCATTACAAGATCAAGAACACATTTATACCTATTGTGAGGTATATCAGCTTGCTGAGAAAACTTTTACAACCAAGAAAATACCATAACCATTAACACTATAAGGAACAAGTCAATCAGCAAACGTTTGCAAAACGTTTTTGCTTAAAATCTTTCAATTTCGATAGCTTTGTTTTCATATCTTTTTCCATATGTTTAAGATGATGTACATATTAAGCTTAAAAGCAAAAACATTACAAAACTATATGTCAAACAAATGTTCATCTTTAAGCTTTGTTTACAATCCCAGAAACATTTTCACTTGGTGTTCATAATAGAGCAACAATTTTTTCGCAACCACACACATTTTGCATTAAGAAACCGTTTACAAATTTTACCCACAACATTAAGCCTACTCTGTTCGAATTTGTGAAAAATGTTGAGCAACATCAATTATTTCACACGAAAATTTGGACATGCATCAATGTTACCTATCTTGCGATTTTGTACAATTGGACGTTTTTATTCCTGCAAAGTATGTGACATTGTTTTGCGTATGTAAACATACCCCACATGTATTTTACTCAAATTTTTATTTTAATTTTTTATTTCTTCTTTAATAATCAGTTCATACTTTTTTGCTTTTGCTTAAAATTCCACTTGAAAAAAGTGCAGCTTGCATTATTTCGCAGTTGTAGAAAAATGTTGCCAAAAACATTTCTGAATTTCTTTACAAAATTAACAGAATACAACTCTATCAACATTATTTCATACACAGAAAAAATTCTCGCTAATTTCTTTTCAATTAAAGCATTAATCAAAAGTAAAATCAGTTTTAATTAAAAATTTATTCAAGTGAATTAAACGTTTAATCAAGCGAATTAAGCGTTTAATCAATTGAATTAAACGTTTAATTGATAATATTAATTTGTTTACTGGTGCTAATTTAATTAATTTTTTAATTAACATCACAAATTTTTTAATTGAAATCAATTTTTATTTTTTTCTGTGTAGATATTTCGCACAACTTTTTTTCATATTCGTTTTGACAGCCTTTCACGTGAAATGTTGAACAGAGTACCAGGCTTTATGTTAAAATTTTCATTCAAAACTAAATAAAATAATTTTAAATGTCAGAAACTATTTCATACAAATTGCTGCTGAAGTTCTAGTTGACTCAACTTTTTTAAAAATCTTTAGTTAAATTTTTGTTTATAAAATAATATAAAATAAAAATTCCCGGGGAGTTTTCTATCTTTTCCTATTTTTACAATTGATTAAACATAGGAAACAATGGGAGAAAACTCCCAGAGAATTTTTATTCATAATTGGGCTGTATATGAAATACTTTGGGAAGAAATTGTTGCTATGATTTTGATTGTGTGTTTTTTTTAACCGCCTGCAAAGTACAAGTCAAAATGATTGCAAAAGTTTTGCTTGGTTCATTTTCGTACTTTGCTTCAAGCTGCGGTTTAAAAAGCTTTTAAACCCAGCGAAACGCCGGGACACGTATAACTTCTTTTTTACCGATGTAACTTTCCCCGGCAGTTTGAACCCTTCCCGATCACTAACCCCTACCATTTGTCGCACAGTGTTATTAAACAAAAACATTATTATGCTAATTTTTTATGATCAGATAAAACAAATGCTCTAAGATCAAATATTAGTAATAAAAGTAACGATTTAATTCCCGTACACCTCTGACTTAAGTCAAACTTTAATAGTCATACATTCAAGAAGAGAGCAAAAAAGAAAACAAAAGTCGTAACTGTTTTTGTTGTCGTTTTTGATAGTATCTTTTTTGAAATAGAATTGAAGAAGGCCCATAATAAGTATCTTAGGTAAATAAAATACATACAAGTCGAGTTTATTGGCTTGAATGCAAGTTTTAAGATATGTTTTCGTGTAATTTATATTCTATTTATACGTCAATTTATACAGCATCTTTTTTCAATGACTAACAATTTTATTGTTATAACCTTTAACTTGATACCGAATATCAATAAACGTTAGAGTAAATATTATTAGAAAAGAATTTAAATAATGCTGATTAAGCAGTTTCTACAAAAATGTCTAGTTCTCTTAGGAAGGGTTATAGGTAGATTATTCCAAGACGTTAGCAGTTTCATTAATTTAACAAGATTCAGCAAATAAATATTTATTATGTAGTTTTAAATAAAATTATTTGCTAGCAATTTGTCTATCCTTTCCCTCCCCCCTGGATCCGCACCTGATTTATTTACCCATTGGTTTTTTGGCGCATCTAGGCTCCACATTTAGTAGGGACAATTTTACCAACTTTGGTCTAAATTACAAGCCCAATTGCTTGTTGGTGTAACGAGATAAATAGTAGACTATTTTGTAGCAATGTTGTACTTTAGCTAATTTATTTCCCAACACCGACTAACAACAGCGTTTCTGACCCAACGTTTCCACATGCCAGTTATTACTTGCAAGAAGTGTATACGTGTATTATCAACGAATAGTCGAGGAAACAGCCGATTGGCTGAAAGTAAAAAAATTGTGTGAATGTTAGTGAAAAAGTGTGAGTGTATTGAGGTGTTCGAAATTGTACTTGCATGTGGGAGCGGGGGGTTAAAGAAAGCATTGAAAGCATTTTGAGGGGGCATCCCCATTGCATGAACACATTTGTATTACAGTTCATTAAAAATTTTGTATTTTTTTTAAGAATGTGTGTAAATATAAATAGATTTTAATGCATATTCGCCGCTACAAGCAAATGACTTGCATAACAGCTGATAACAGATAGTTTGACTGTTCAAAATAGAACATGCTCTAACTGAAAATTTTTGTACTGCAAATTCGTGTATAACAGCAAATCATGTCAGTTGTAGACGTGGAGTTAAGTGGGAAATTTTACACGCATACTGCTAAATACATGTCGTCTACAACCACCCTTAACAGCAGTTTAACATAAAAGTTACTTCTGTAATTCATTTTGTTTTTGTTATTTTTTTTATCTTATTCATGCAGCTGTTGCGTTGTATTAACAACCCACAACCTTAGACTGCCGTACTTGACTCTTATTATGTCTAAAGGCCCAAATACACTGATCAACGTACTCATCAAGCATTGTCGTAGGATTAGTGAAAATGTGTTTGTGTGTGTGACACCGACAACGCTTGATGAAAAATCAAAAAATTTAGATATGACGGCGAATATTACGTCCAGCACACGTGCACGTTAAGTTCGCCGGCTGGACAAGCATTTGACAAGTGTATTTGGCCCTTAAGTTCACTTTCTCCTGTTCAAACAACAACAACAAGTTTTATATTGTCTTGTAGTTATTAAACAATACATTACAGACACATATGCAGCCTCATTAGCAAAAATTATAATAATGAAGCAAGAGCGGTCCAGTGCTAATATGTTGTGATTGAACCCTGTACTAGTTATTTAAATTGTTGCTTCAGTTCGGGATATTAAAGCCCTTAAGGGGTATGCACACGGTCAAAATGCTTGTCATGAAGGCGATTACACTCGTGTTCACTCGTGTGTGCTAGACGTAATATTCGCCGTCATATCTAAATGTTTTGATTTTTCATCCAGCATCGTCGGTGTCACTCTAAAACATATTTTCACTAATACTACCATAGCGCTTGATGAGAAATGCTTGAATGTGTACAGACCCCTTTAGATTTCAAAAGAGTCATTATAACTTTGCATTTTTTTTAAACTTTTCACGGACATTCCATTCTCTGATATGCTTCTGTAAATAATTTCCTCTAGAGAATCGATCGAAATATTTTGTTTAACATATTTATTCATTGGACCACTTGAAGCCCCCTTTGATTTTGTACCTTATTCAAGTACTGTGTTATAGTAACTGTGTGAGTGGTAAATTGGTGAAGTTGTTGATAATCATTTACGTTAATACATTTTTAGACACCTGTTACATTAAGCTTTATTAGATTTATCCTTCGTACAATATTTTGAAACCAAACTTATTCTAAATAGAGAAACGCATGAACAATTTTGTTAAAAAATAGGGGCGTGTTTTAGAAATCGAAATGAAGTGGATTTGAAATCTAGCTAATTTTAAAAACGACCCTGTAGTGAAGGTTCAGAAAAATATTTCATTTTATATACTTCATTCTTTAAGTATCTATTATTTTAGCAAGAACAACTCTTAAAACCACGAAAAACTACAAATTATTATACTAATTTCTCTTCATTTCGATTTCTAGAATATACCCGATAAATTAATATACATAAATCTTTGAGTTAACATAGCTTTGCCGTTTTTCCTTTTGTGAAATGAGTTATTAAATTGTGTTGAAAATTTTAACAAAAACATGACTGTTCTAATGTTCAAACATTTTACAATGGTTTAAAAATATTGTTGTTGCTTTGTGAACAAAAAGTGTCTTAAATTAATAAAACTTTGCTAGCTACATATGTTTATTGTGCTGTCGTTATTAATCAGAAGAGACCTTCGCTGAGCGGCTGAGCCAAACGGCTATGTTTTTGTAGCCGTCGCCGTTAATGGTATAAATTTATCCGGCTAACATCCGAATTTAACCTGCGGCTACCAATTTTTGCAACAATACACTTGCGGCGTCAAATTAGATCGGCTTAGGATGCTGATGTTTGGTAAACAAACAAAATAAAATTTATTTGTGGTTTGGAAAATAGTGAGGAAAGATCTAATTTCATTTATTAATTCATTGATTAGAATTAAATATATTTTGATTTTAGTAAAAAAATTTTTTTTAAGCCAGCTGATTTAAATTCAAAATAGCACACTAATTTATGAGGGGTTGTTCACAACTAGGGTTTTTCCCGGGAATTTCAATTATTTTATTTCCCGTTTTCCCGGGATTTTTGTTGCGGGATCCCGGGAAATAAAAGTTCCTCATAGTTTCAGAAAAAACCTATTAATACTATGAAATTTAGTTTTATATTCTCTAAAAATTAGCATCTGTTGATGAGCTGTCGATTATATCAATAACAAGAAGTGAGTACGTACGTAAATCAATGTCTACTGACGCAATAAATTTACCAAAAGCAGAATGTGCCGCGCAACAGTTGATAATTAATAAATTTGGTGAAGTGAAGAGTTAATAAAGAACATAAATTCAAAATAAGATGCAGGCAGTAAATTTTAATTATCCATGGACAAATCTTAAAAATAGGAGATATTCAAAAATATCGCTCCTCTTATCTACAATAAAAATCGTGCTTGGCAAAATGCAATTAAAGTTTTCAAAATGTACCGATTTTGTTAAAACTTCGGTTCAGTTTGAGATAAAATACCGATTTTTTGTTACGAGAAAGTATGAAGGAACACTTTGCTTAATTAACTTAAAATTAAAAAAAAAGTTTTGGATATGACGATATGTTTATAAGGTGATTAACATAAATTTGTTTCATTTTGTGACGGCTTATATAACCTGGAAGTACTGGGAAACCGAAATAAAAAAACTATGGAAACTCATGTAAGATACTACAACATACAATTTTAAAAGCACATTGTCCTAAAGATTACAGGTGGATCTTGTAAGAAGAAGTCCGTTTGATGCTATTTTTTGCATCAACTTTGACATACATTGGACTGATATAGACGTTGTTTATAAAAAAGAAAAATTACTTCAGATTGCGAATTAGAAATATGCAACAACTTTAAACTTTTGCACTTTAAACTATTTGTCCAATCTCGGTAAAAAAGTGAACGAAATTTTTCGGAAACATGGTAATAAGTAAATAAAATAAGAAATATACTCTTGCAGACTTTCTAAACGCATTGAGTGTGTCTTAATGTTATTTCCTAAGCTGTTAAAAAATTTTAATATTTATTTAAAATATTTTATCTATTTTATAAATTTACTTTTTGATCTCATAACTTGAGTACCACAATTTTTGTTTGTTCTTATTATTGTTTTATGAATTAAATTGTTATGTTTATGTAATCTTTTTATCTTGTATCTAGAGCATAATGATACGAAATTTACATATGAAATCGTAAGGTAATAATAATTCAAGTTTCTCTTTCAACCTTTATTTAATTTTTGTTGTATTTAGGCATTTATTTTACTTACTTTGTAAACCAGTTCCCTTACGGTTTTAAAAAAAAAAGGTTTTTTCATTAATTTAAAACAAATTTACTTTGTATAATTTACATAAAGCGGTATCCCGGGATCCCGGGAAATTTAAAAAAATTTCCCGTTTTCCCGGGAATCGAAAAAGTCCGGGGAAAAAAAACTATTCACAACAGTCGTATTTTTTCATGTTATTATTTTAAGACGTATGACTTTATGACATCTTTTGAATCCCCCAACTATATATTATTATTATTATTTGATTAATCGGTATAAAATCTTCGATTAAGTCTTTAATCGAAATTAGCAATTTTAAATTATTCGAACAATAAATTGTCATAAATTGTTCGATTAATCGAACAAGAATTAATCGGCTGAACACCCTAGTAAAGATAATTTAAAAATATCATATAGATCCCATTCCTGCAATATTTGAACTGTCGCTGGATTGTATCAAAGATTCGGCACAGCCGAATATAACACTCTAACTTGCTTAAAAATATTTTTCACAAACTTTTATTGTTGAAATTAAATGTATTTTTACTGCTTTGTTGTCATTTGTTGCAAATATATTAAATAAATAAATCCAGTAGAACAGCGCTGTATTTTATTGACTTAAATTAAATTTTTTCGCAGATTGTTAAACTAGCTTTTAAAGTGTGCAACAGTTGATATGTGGTCATTTGATAATAAATAAACTATAAACGCAAAACCTTACGACCAACAAGTCCATAGTTAGTGGGACACTTTTATGGTGTAGTGTGTGTGCTATTTTTATGCACATCACTATTTAGTTTGTAATTAATTAACATCGTTTATTTTAAGTATTTTTCGTTTATATTTAGAATTTCATTTAAAGTTAAAAGTAACATCAGCATTCCCACGGTTTGAGTCATTAATTAAAAAAATCAAATTGGGTAAATTCTGATGACAGGTTAATATTTAGTATATAAGCCAGTTTCTCAAATGCTCGGCAAAAGGCGGCAAAGGTGCTAACTAAGAATATACCTACTTTGTGAATCTTCTACTTGACTACACACTTATTACAATGGGAATGAGTGACACGAAGTCAAACCTTTGATATGAAATAAATTCATCATTTGACATCAAACGTTTTTCAATTGTTTGATTTTAACATTTGAATTCAAATTGATAATGATTTGAAAATAAACATTTGACAACAAATTTTTTATTAATTTGATGTCAAATTGGTATCAAATGTTAAATTAAAATAAAAACTAAACTCGGCAATACTAAAGAGAAAAATAAATGTAAATATTCAAATCGGCGGTTAAAGTTGAATTTTTACTTCGTGGTTAAATGTGTTTTACAAGTGAACGATTTATTTCTTGTGAAAAATAAAAATTATTTGTTAGTAAATTACATTGATTAAGAATGCAAATTTAAAAAAAAATTAAACGGGAAAGTGAAGAAATTATAAGTTTGTTGTATGTTCGCTGTGCTACAACCTTCAAAATAAAAGGGAGTCAATTATTTGGTCTTTGCAATAATTAGAGGACGGAAAGAGCATTTTTTTTCTTTTAGCTATGGTGCCGAATGTTTATCTCACAGTTTATCTAAATCAATACAAATTTAAATTAAGAAAATTAAATATTTTTATTTATGTTCCACATTGTATTATATTCCACATTTGAAAAACATTTGCCATTTACGTTTGAAAGCAAGTTGAAAATAAAGGCATTTTTTAATTTGATAATAATTTCCCCTTTTTGTTGAGAATGCTATGATTTTCAAATCATTATCAAACGTTTGTCCTTTGAAAAAACGGCTGATTTCAAATAATTTTCAATTTGAAATCGAACCTCCGTGTTTGTTGGGTTGTTGTCGCTCGATTGACATGTCAATTGACATCCTGGGGCAGGCTGTTGCAATCATTTTAATTTTTTTAAAAAGAAGCTGAATTTTAACTCAAATTTCGTATTTACACTAAAAAAAATTTTTTCAAACGATGCATTTATGATTTAGTACACAGAAAGAAAAACACCCGCGAAAATACGAATTACACTAAAACGTTCTTAAAACAATCCTAAATGGGATTACTTTCGAAAATCAATCCCGGAATTTCTTAAAATAAGTACAAAATTCTTCATTCGCCCAATAAAAACTTTCATCATTTTGCGAAGCACTAATGATACATTTAAAAATATAAGCGCACAATTATGCGCTACGCAATAAGACATACAGAGATGCAGTACAATAAGTGAAGGAACTTTTAACAAGTTTCATAAAAGAGAAATAAAATTCTAAAATTTGTTTTTGTACTTTTGTAATTTTCTATGCGAACGTTAACGTTCGAAATCGATGACCAGGCTTATAATATTTCAAGTGCCATGCCATTTCCTTACTACGAAGCATGTTTGTTAGAGAGAAAATCAAAAACAACTGTACAAAAACATTCAGTGTGTTAAGCCAATAGCTGCGTTTACCAGTTTTTATATGCGTTTAACAAAACGCATTTTGTGTCAAAAATGTATTGCTTCAAAGTGGAAACTCGCCATATCAAATTCATGTCTTCTGTAATCGGTATGGTAAGCGAAATTCTTACATTTCTCCCTTACAAAGCTGCTTGCGAATAGAAAAAAGTTTAAATTTTTTGTTGGTAGTGCCACTCCGAGAGTAAAATTACAAAGTGAGCGTTTTAATCTCATTCAACAAATCAAAGTTTGTTGCAGGCACTACAACAACACCACGCAAGTAGTTAAAAAGACGAACAAGACAAGACGAAAACACATTATTTTCATGTTTAAAAAGTAAAATTGAAGACTCTTGCTTCTCATTTCGTTTATATTTTCAGTTATATATGAACATTAATTATATAAAGTAAAAGCTATTTCGGGAATGATTTAAAGTCTAAAATATGTAAAACCGGTAAGTTAATCAATCATAATAAAATTCTCCTTTTAATTTCACTTTTGGAATATTTCAATTACAAATTCGGAATTGAATCAACTTCATAATTATTAAATCAAGCGCATTTTGAGATTGATTCAATCTTAGTTCTACTTAAATCGATCTCATTTTCGAATTATTTTAAGTACGAATTCGGGATTGGCTATGGATAAGTTAAGTATTTCGCGATTGCAAATTCGTACTTGAATCAAACTTTCTGTACTTGTTTCAAGAAAATTCGTACTCACCGTACGGATGGATTTTGCACATTTACGGGGGTGGTTTTCTTACAGATACTGGGCTTTTTAAGCAAACTAGGTTTACATATCGCATTAAAACCAAGAGATAATGCATTTCCAAAATACTGGATGAGCGCCCTAAAAAGAGATCATGCGCTAGAAAACACATGTGAAGTCCGGTAGACCATCCGAACTAATGGCATAGAGGTTGGAATCTAAAGGCTGTCATCTATTATGAGCTACAAACATTAAGTCAAACGACTATAATAAACCTGCATCGATCGCAATTTTTCATTTATCACGAGCATTGGCCAAAAAGGGTTGATATATAGGACTTGTCTCGAGGCAGAAATTCCATCATAACAATACTTGGTACCATGTTGCCATAACAGTTAAAAACTATAAGTCGCTTTATAGACTAGACCTTTCCATGTGCTTGAAAATACCCTTAATGAAAAACAGTTAGATAAACTTTTATTACACTTCATTTTGTCTTAGTTTAAAAAAACGATCAGCTCGTTTGGCGCGAAGTTCGTTTGTTGCCAGAACGGTGTACGATAACAATTACTTTAAATACATTTATATCGAAGTCACGCGGTTGACAGCCGGTTGAAGGGGGCATCTTGCTTCCGGTAATGTTCTATTGGTAATAATAATTTCTATGCAGTATGACCATTTTGGCATTTTCGAAGCTACATTTTGGATTTAAAATAGAGATTTAGCTGAAAAATTTCGAATTGGTAATTGACAAAGATAAATTTAATTTTAAAAAGATCCGATAACACTGGTTTATACTTATTAACGAAAGAAGTGCTCAATGAAGTCGACCAATTTATAAAACCAAAATCTTTTCTGATAGTCTATTTTTTATTTCCAAAAATCTTCAGGAATACAATAAAAATATTATAACTTTTACATTGATTCCGCTAGTAGTTTTAAGATGGTGGCAAAGTTAAGATCTATTTTCAAAAAAAAAAAAAAAAAGAATTCACGCCAAAGATTAAAAAAACCACAAACAACAGAATAGTAAATATCGATACTAATGTAACATCAATACAAAAAATATCCAAATTGGAAAAATAAACAAAATTATTCAAATTAAAATTGATACTTATTATGACCACCGGTTGAAATTCTAGACAAGTTAAAAAATATTTTAAAAACTGCTACTTAAATAACAATAAAAAGATAAAGATACAAATAAAGAAGAAGGCGATGGCGAAGACAACACTAATCAGCACCAAAACCAGCGTCAGACTTAAAACGGCGGCAGCATTTACATGCCACCGGGCATCACGGCGAGAAAGTAAATTTGAATTTTAAACAAACACCTCAGAATCTCCAGCTACACAAAGCCATCCAAAGGCACAACAATATCTTGCATATGTGTGTGTATTAGAGTTGGAATGGGTTTTTAGTTATTTAAAGATTTAGTTTTAAACAAAAAATATTTTGTTTGTTAAAATATTTGGTGAATGCCAAAGTTTAAAGCTCGAAGAGAATTAATTCCGTGTGAGATTCGGTTAAGACTGAACGCGTGTATGACTTGCTGTCAAACAAATTAAACGGAAATTCGCTTAAAAAACAGCAAAGAGAAAAATGCATTTCCTGCATTCACAACTTGTTAGCACCGCAGCTTTCATTTTCATCGTATTAATATTTAATTCAAAGTTTAGCTCGGCCAAATGGCACGCGATGATGAGTTCATTTCGGTATTTGCAAGAGACCATGCTACGGGATAATCTCAATCGTGCTCAAATTAATTATGGCATTGTTTTTGAATGTCGTACAACGTAAGTTAATGAGAAATTAGACTTGAGTTTAAAATTTGTTCAAAAGAAAGGTAGAACTAACTAACAGTGTTGCTGCGTTAGAAAGTGTGTGATTTTTAAGATTTATTTCGTGCAAATTAAATTAATCGTTAAATTTTTTTAAATCTTTAATTGAACAATGCTCAAGTTGAAGACAAAACAATGTGAGAAATTTTTGTTTAAAAACATACACACACACAATTCTATTAATAAAAAGTTGAAGTTCAACATAATAAAAGGAAAAGAAATAAAAGCCAAAATTTTATATATAAAAAACAAAGTAAAAGTGCCATATCAGCTGTGCCAAATATTTAATAACCTCCACTGAGAGTAAGAATATTTCAGAGGTGGGATTGATTTGGGGCCAATTAAAAATAAAAACTAAACTCACCGTATTAAAACTCGTTACGGTTTTAGGTGTATTCTCAAGGCCTGTTTTGGAAAATTGGCTTATATTAGGCCTATGATAAATTATTGATCAATCTTCCCGAGATTTTGTCGTGCTTTTCTAGTCTTATAAAACTGAGACATACAAAATTTGACCGTTATAGCATGAACGATTGCGGTTTTAGGCGTCCTTAAGTGTTTTCTGAGTGTGAATTTTAAATTATTGATCGATCTTCATGAAATTTTTTAATATGATTTCCAGTCATATAAAACTTATTTGTGCTAAATTACAATCGGTTAATGCCGCCCCCAAGTTATAGTATTTTTTTTGTTTTTTTTGTTTTAGAGTAATCTAAGTTTTAAGGTTTTTTTAAGGAATGTTCTACCACGTTTGGGTCTATAACTTTTTTCCTACTTAACCGATTAAATTTCCTAATTTGACACCAAAATTATTCTTTTGTAAAAAACAAAGTTTTTTGGTCGTTTGGTACTTTGAAAATTTTGAATTTTTCGCAAAGTCGGTTAAAACGTGCTGATTTTAACAAATATGATTAAAAAACAACGCGGGAAGCCATAAAAGTTTAAAGGTCACGAACTGAAAGCATTAGAATATAATTATTTTAAAGCTCACTAGAAACCTGCAAAATCACTTAAAGCCACTAGAGCTGCTATTCTAAAATGAATGCAAGAATCGGGATTTATCCAAACTCAAGAAATTTGTGTACCCCACGAGTTAAAGCTTAAAGATCATGAATGGCTATTTAGCATGTCCAAAATACTCCTCGAATGCTAAAAAAGAAGAATTTCGTGAACCTTCATCATGAAATAGCTCGGCCACATATTGCAAAATCAGTTGAAAACTACTAAAACTTGCCTTGACTCTTCCGACTGTGCCATTTTCAATGATTTATGCAAAAAGCTCCGAAGTAATGCTCCAATCAAAGTACCAATGTTTAACAATAAACGTTAACAATTTGACAAAATTCCGCATTTTTATGATGTACACCAAATAAAAATACTGAATACTCAACCTCGTATTTTTAATATCATCGCCAGTTTTCTTGCTGTAAATAGTTAAAGTAAAGTTTTTGTTGTCAGCCACTGTCCGAATGTGAGTTTTACTTTACGAAATTTTTTTATACCCACACCACTTTATCCGCATATTTTAAATTAGCATAAAAAATAATTATATTCTTACGAAATTGCAGGCTTCAACGCTTTTTAAATTTGCTCAGTTGAATAGGAAGTGGGCCAGATTATAAGGGATTCGCTTCATTTTAAATGATCGCTGCACAGTGTGGGAAATTTGGAAAAAATGGAAATTATTCTATATATTAAAGATGATTGGTCGGATTGCAATGCAGTTTGAGGTGACAATTTAAGAGTTGTAGAGAGGTACTATAGGTTCCCAAAATATGACCCCTCGGGTATAACAAAAACTAAAAACGATTCTAATTCTTAATTTTAGCTCGATGCTTAAAATATTTTTTTTAGTAAAATTGAGCTTTTCGAGCTCTTCATAATTTATAATTGGTCTACTATTTTGGAAATATAAGACTCAGTTAATTACCAGCAAATCAATTAATATTCTATATTTTGTAAATTGTACAAAATCGGTTTTATTTAAGAAGTTATATGAATTTGAACTTAAACATCTGAAAAAGTCCATTTTTTGTAATTTTTATCTAAAAAAAAGTATCATTTTTATTTAAAAAAAAATTTTTTAGCGACATAAATATTTATACTTTATTGAGAGGCTTCTTCATTGGATTATAACTATTTTTGAGTGAAAAATACCACTCCAGTACCATGTGGGGAATGTTGTTCTGATAATAAAAAACTGTTTTTAAGGTTTATTCGGTGAAAAAATTTTCCGCACTGTAAGTGATTTCTTAAACTCCATATTATGTTTGCAAATTAATTTTGAAAATTAAATGCACATTTGATTTTGCATTCGACTTATGAAAAATGGTTTATTGTTAAAGATTTATAGGAATTTAAACAAAAACGAACTTATTTAGGACAAGAGTAACTGATTCAATGATGAAAATAAATGCAAAACTTCAACGCTTTTTCACGATAGAGGAAAAGTGACATAATATTTTATAATATATGTTTATGCCCCACACGGCTATGAGGTGGTATTTTTGATATTTGCAAAAAGTTATATTCCTATTAATCTTGTATCGGGAGATTCATCGTGAGGTTGGATTTATAACACAGTGCAACAAAAAAAAAAAAAAACCAGCCCCAACACTTGCAACGCAAAATGAAAGTAGATTACAAGTAGAGCAAATCTGCCAAAGGGTATTGAAAAGTTAGATCGGGCTCCCGAAATAAAGATTTTGAATTTGAGGTAAAAAAAATATACTAAATGTACTTCTGAGCTAAAAAATAATTTCAGATGTCTTCAGTAGAACTGTATAGCGATTATTTTCTTAGAATTTATTAACCCTCTAACTCTCATTTTAAGGGGTAATTTTTGTCCTTTTTCCCAACTCTTGCACAAAAGTATACTAAAACGGTACTTTTAAGGGTTAAAATGTTCTACGAATATATTCTGCATCAAATTTCACTAGAAGCCTTCTAAGACTGAAAGTTCGTGCAATGTATGTAAAACGAATTCTGGAAATTTGAAATTTTTTAATTTCTTGAAAAGGAACAAGTCAAAAAATATACTAAATGCACTTCTGACCTAAAATACTACTTCAGATGTCTTCAGTAGAATTGTATGGTAATTCTTTTTATAGCATATATTAACCCTAGACAACTCATTTTTAGCGGTAAGCGGAAAAAACAAAATTAAAAACAAACTTCTTTATTTTATTTAGAGTTGACTAAAAATCAACCAATTGCAGCCGGGACTGTAAGAAAAGATAAACTCACTGTTTATTGTTGTTGTTTTCGTTTAAGCTTTAATATTGTTACAAGTAAAACTGTGGCTTATAATTCTTATTCGCTTAACAGTTTTATTTATACAATATCTATAGCTTTTCTTAAATCTTTGGATGAAGTTTCCTGACAATCTAAGCAACCAGTGAAATGCGTATAGGAATAGCTTATCCCATCAACAATAAATTTCAGTTTATCAATAGTATGAAATGGGAATTTAGCACATTTAAAAGAAACCTTGTTAATTAATTTTTGAATCCTAAGAAAAACTTTGATAAAATTTATATTGTTGACAAAAAGTCATAAAAATTTTTTTTACAGTTTTTTTGTAAAATTTCTACAACGAATTTTAAAATTATATATTAGTTTTTGAAACCTAGACACAATTCCCAACTTTTTGGTGTATAATATGTCTACTTTCCAGTAACCATTTTTATAATTTTATCATATACACTTATATTTTTTATGTAGAATGCACTTTTTTTACCAAAAAAAAAAAAAAAAGAACGTGTGTGTTAGATAGCACAATACAATATAGTATATGAAAAAAAAAACGTTCTGGCAGGTGACCCTTCAGTCAGTAAACTCGGTTCTATAAAAAACTAATTTTTGAAAAATTACAGATAGCACTATTTGAATAATAACCCTCGGTATTAAGAACATTTTACCAGACTGACTTAATTAAAGCTTGTGTTAATACCCAACTTTATCCACATTGTTTAGCACGCGGGGTACCCGGGTACCCATATACTGTAATGTATTAGTAATCAATATTTTTATGACATAAAATTAAATTTTTAAATTTTTTAAAAGCGTATTAACTTATATTTATGTTAAACTATGATTTTTTAACTTTGTATTGCATAAAGACTAAAATTTTAAATTTTGTATACAGGACAGTATATTTTAGTATAACAGTTGAATATTTTTGTTCGCACATGATATGTAAATGAGACTTCTCCGTATTATAATAAAAACGCTTTGGAAACTAAACTAAAGTAATTGT
Source organism: Pollenia labialis (assembly GCA_949318255.1). Classification (NCBI taxonomy): domain Eukaryota; kingdom Metazoa; phylum Arthropoda; class Insecta; order Diptera; family Polleniidae; genus Pollenia; species Pollenia labialis. The sequence continues at coordinate 123,200,310 of OX439142.1, forward strand.
ATGATACACAATTAGGTTAATTGAATTTTTTGAGCAATTCAAAACGTATTTGTGTTATCCCATAAAGTGTATTGTATTGTATTGTATTGGGTACCTTGGTACCCGGGTGCGCATGTTGTGATGGTTAAAGTTTAAGCAAATTTTTTTGAGTATTAAAGAAGCAAAAAAATAAATCTACTTGTATAATCTGAATTCGCTTTCTTTTAAGTTCAATAACGACGATCCAGAAGATTGTTTAAAAATTTCAATTCTTAATACATTATTTTTCATGTAAATATACCAAGGTACCCGGGTATTAACACAAGGGCTAAGCTACTTAAAACTAGTAGAATATTTTCGTTAAAATGTAAAAGATTGTTGTAAGTTTATAAAATTTATCTGAATCTGAAAATCTTAAGATCTTTATTAAAATAATATTCCAGAAAATTGGGGTTTCATTTAAATACCCAAGCTTAATTATGAATAAAACCTTAATGGGATTTTTTGCCCTTTTCACATTTTTAACATTGAACTTAAATAGGAAAACTGGCAGAAGGGAAAAAATAATACGCGGTATTTTTATGCATAACTGGCGTTGCAACCACCAGCTGAATTCAAAATTGCACTAGAAATGAAGAAAAATTACCCGATTTAAAAAAATTCAACGGATAAGAAATTAACGTTTTATTTTATTAAAACGCTACCCAATTAGGAAAATTGACTTTAAAAATCAATCATCAATTCGCGCAACTTAAAGGCAACTTTATGATTTTTATAGCGCCCATTAACGTCTATCTGAACAGGTCACCGCGTATGGAGTGAGACCAATCCACAACAGACTCCAATACATCGCAAAAATTGCACCGTTTATGCTTATAAACCAGCAACAAATAAGGCGTCAGGAGTGCAAAAATGTTTGAAAAACTGCACTAAAATTAGAGTCCAGAATGTGTTTCTTCTTAATGTCTTGTATTGATCTCTTGAATGCAATTTTTACACTTAAGGACGCTAAATGTTCTCCCAACTAAAGCATTTGGAAGTGGCAAATTCAAATAAAATGTATTACTTTTTAAACTATTGGAAACATATATTTTAGTTTGAATGTCTTTTCCAATAAATTTCGGGTTTTAAATCACTTTAAAGCTCTAAGAGTCCATCTGGTGCCATTAATTACCAAGCTTTTGAAAACCTATAGTAAAAGATGTAAAGCTTTTCTGAATATGCATTTTTTTTATCAACAATATTTAAAGTGGTATAATTTTTTTTTTTTTTTTAAATCAAATCTTTACATAAAATATTTGTTTTAAAATGATATAATTTCAAAATACACCTGATCAACATATATAAAATTAATTACCCACTTTCTACCCACGACGGTAAAAATTACATCCAATTCGGATAATCACCCACAAAGTAGCAGCACTGATAACTGGGTTGAATATTTCTGTATAACTTCCGCAACTCAATTCCGTTTCCTACTAAAGATATTTTAAGTCACAAAATATTTTCAAAAGAGCGCAAGGAGCTTATAAAATGACCGCTTGTTAAAGGATAAATAAATTTCTTACAGCTCAAATGTAACAAGAGGAGAAGAAGCGCATTTTAGGCTGCAGCTAGGAGACTTACGAGGTTTTCGTCTCCTAAATAGCAGTAGAAAATTAGCTTTGTTCCTGCATGGATGGAATGATAAGGGCAGTAAGGAATGGGTACAGGAACTGCTAAGGAGTGAGTATAAATATAGTTAATAATGTAAAAATCTTGTAATTAATTACTTTTTCTAGCTTGGAAATATTTCGATCCCGAATACAGCATTTGTGTGGTCGACTGGGGAAACTTGTCACAAAACAATTATAAAACTGCCTCAATGTCCATTTTTGATGTAGGGCTGACTGTGGCAGGTATCGTAGAGTCTTTAGAGCATATAAACCCTAAGCGATTTAGCCGCAGAAATGTAACTATAGCTGGCTATAGTTTAGGAGCACATGCAGCTGGCTTTGCAGGGGCTTCTCTGAATGGTGAGGTTGAGCAAATTATAGGTTTAGATCCTGCAGGGCCATTGTTTACCATGCCCTCAGTGGTATCCACCCAGTACAGATTGGATCAAAGTGATGCGCAATTTGTACAAATTTTACACACATCGGCTGGCACTTTAGGTTCTGACGTTAAGTCTGGGCATGCAGATTTCTATCCAAATGGCGGCAGGGCACCACAGAGTAATTGCCGATTGCTTGTGAGTCTACTGGACATACAAAGTACCAGTAAGTTTGTTATTTGTTTAATTTATTTTAGTGGTAAGGTAATTACTCTTGTTTTTTTGCAGACCCCATTGCCTGCAGTCACTCTACAGCAGCTGTATTTTTTAAACAATCTATGGACCCCACCTACTCCTTTATGGGATACCATTGTAATAGTTACAGAAACTTTGCCCGTGGCCTTTGCTGGAACAATCGTCGTGGTCGTTTTGGCATACATTCACAACGTATGTGCTATGGAGACTTTTACTTCGATACAGAGCCAAATAAACCTTATGTAAAACAGACTAACAGACGACAATGGTACTCTATACACAGGTACAACCGTCGTTATGGTTAATGACATTGTTTGACCGGGAACGAGTAAATACCAAGTACAAATATATTATCTTCTGCAGGTTTTTTTTTTTTGTTTTTTTGTTTGTTTTTGCGTGATTTTCGAAGTAATAAATGTTATTGGATATAAAAGTATCATGAGCCTTACATGTGTTACAATGTTAAATTTGGATGTGTATATGTGAATATGAGAGTATTTGGATGTGTGTACGAGTAGCAAGGACCTAGTAAAGTAATCCCCAACAATGTAATAGTATTTTAATTTGAAAATTGTATTTAAAATTCACTTTGACTGGTTGCTTGGCTGCCTGGTTTTCCGAATAAACGCATAATTTCATTCGTCTGGTGTTGTTGCATGCATGAGCATGCATTTATGCGTAAACTGTGGAAATGAAAAGGGTGTGTGTATGCGAATTGGATGGGAAAGATGATATCATGGCGAACATAAATGTTAACGTTTTAAAAATTAATTCTTAACGGTCACAAAAGGATATGCACACATTTTTCGGATGAAACATGTCCAAGACATTTTTGTATTTAGTTAAGAGCAGAGAAAGGCAAAACAAAAGCAAAAATATGTTTTGGCAATTACGTTCTGGTTTTGTGAAAACAATTAAAGTTTAACCTTTTATGTTTTTATGATTTTCGAATTTGTTATACCCGAGGTGAAATTTTGAGTTTGATAACCAGGGAAAGGAAGTTCATGCAATTTTTTTGATTGTTAAATAGTAAACGAAAAAATGGACCTAAAAAAGTTGATGTAAATAAAAACAAATTTATTACATTTCAACCGACGTTTCGTCACTTTTTTGGTGACGTTTTCAATAATAAAAGGACAATATTAATACAAAATATCCCAGTGACTAATATTCCGAGTACTCAGAATTGTAAGTGGAATTGTAACACAGAGTATGCTTTCACTTACTTCATATTGTACAATGTACATGAAACAGTACTACAGGCAGAGAGGAAGTAAGCTAATCGTGGTATAGAATTGAGTGTAACACACTTTCTCTGAAATACGTATGCTATACTTTGTGTGTACGGGGTACTTGGAAGTGTATATACGTTTTTCGTTTACTTTCTCGTACACTTTGTGGGTTGATGGTAAGCAATGAAAAAGCGGCCATGTTCTATATAAAAGTAAACGAAAAACGTATATCCACTTCCGAGTACCCCGTACACACAAAGTATAGCATACGTATTTCAGTACGTATAACACACGTGCGTCACTGGGATGTTTCACAACAAGCAAACACAACTTTCAAAAAATAATGTAAAATAATAACATTAAAAACATCAGATTTTTAATAAAATAAAATTGAACAAAAAATTTAACAAAAAACGGTAAGGCACAACTTGGTTTATAACTAGCGCTAGTGTTGTCAATATCTTCATTGTGGTTCATGGTTTTTATTATAATTTGTTGTATTCTCCAGGTACTTTTTTGCCTTGTCCCCAAAAAATTTAAAAAAAAATCCCCAAACTAAAAATCAAAACCTTAAAAAGATAATATTTTCTTTTGTTTTTTTTCTGAACAAATTTTTAATCACGTTAATTTTTTTTTTAAATCCCCGAAAAATCCCCTATCACCAACTTTGGGGATAAATCCCAAGTCTGGCAGTGCTGGTATTCTCAAGCCTTTTATTGTGTATCTCTTCCTCTCTTCTCGTTCAAAATCCAACACTCTCACTTGTTCTGTTTCGAAGGAGTGAGATTTTGAAATCATGTGTTATGATCAGTGTTACCACCAGCAAAATTCAAAATTGCACTTGAGCTGAACCGAAATTACTCGATTTAAATTAAATTACACCTGATATAACATTGAAGTTTTATTTAATAAAAAGACATTTACAAAAAAGCAAAAACACAACAACCTCATTGAAAGAAGATCAGTAGTCAAATTGTTAAGATTCTTATTGTAATTTTAAAAAAATTAACAAAAAAGACTTAAAAACAATTAATAAAACATAAAATAAAACTCCTTAAATAATGAGTTAAGCTTCCACAGTTGATTGCATATATCTAGGGAAAGTTTAAAAAGCTCATTGCAATTCCTTTATAATGGTTTTTTTTTGCCCCAGAGAGCTTACGAAAGGTAAGCTGTCAAACGAACTGTCATACTGCTTTCAATTGCACATCATCATGAATAGATTCATTCTTGAACAACGCCACCAAATTATCCAAATTTACTTTGAAAATCAGCCATCGATTTCCGCAACTTAAAGGCAACTTCATGACTAAACTGACGCAACTTATTATTTCACAAATAAAGGCGATGTGTTGATTTAGAGAAAATAAACTGTCAAATTGACTTCAAGGCCCTGCGATGTGACATTTCTTGATTGAAGTCATTGGCTTATGCTGATAAAACAGCAGCAATTGACGTCTTGGAGGTAAACAGTGTTCATTTTATTTGTGACAAGCAGCCAGCAATGCTCAAAAAAGAGTAATAAAATTGGACGTCTGCAAGTCATTTCGTTAAGAACAGGCGCGGGGCTATTTGTTCGAAATCAGTTTCAATTAGTAATGCCGTGTATTAATCTGCGATTAAAATTATTTATATTTGTGATGTCTAAAATTTTAAATTTCATGGTCTTAAAAAAATACCCTTTTTACCTTAAACTTTAAATCACTCTAAGAGGCATCTTTATCCAATATCCAAACTATCTTGCGATATTCATTACAAAACTTTTTAAGGTATATATTTATTGATTGAAGTCTTTTCTTAAAAAGAAGCCGATACTTTGGTCCAAAAGACTGTGTATTTTTTAGCAACAATAATTAAAAGAAGTAAATGTCATCACTGAAATCGAATCTTGATATTATTTGGGAATCTAAAGTAAGAATTTCAAATTACACCGGAATAACATCTAAGAGAAATTACCCACGATCTACCGACGACGGTAAAAATTATAACAAATTTGGGTAATTACCCACAATGTGGCAACACTGGTTATGATAATGCGCTTGTTTCTCTCCTCTTCAATATGCCATTTTGATGTTCTCCCATTCTCTTTTCAAGTGAGCGTTTTTTTGTTTTTCTATAAATTAAGTCAGAATTCTGATCGTCCCTTCCATTACACTTTATGCTAGGAACACAACTTTGACGAACGACGAATTTTTGGCCGCGAATATTCGTCGCCAAAAATAAAAAATATTTGTGTATATGAAAATGCACACAATCAGGGCGCCGACGAAAATTCGCCGGACGTTGCAAACTCTAAATAAATTTAATTTTAATTCTTACGCCGGCGAACGACCAACAAATCAGTACTGGGTAGCCATATTGTTTCAAAATGGTAAGTGTCTTAGTAAATAAAGTTACTTGTTACTTTTGAAATTGTAAAACTTTAACTGAATATATTATAAAATACAGATTGAAAAAAAATTAGCAATAAAAAAGTTGTTCTTAATTCTTGTTTATACAAAATATTTTATTTCCATTTTTGTTTTTTCGTCGTTATTGTGTTTCATACGCCGAATTTATACAACGAATTTCTTCGAATAATTCGTCGTGCTGTACGAAATTCGTCGTTCGTCCCAGTTGTGTTCCTAGCATTACTTGGTAAACAACATTACTTTGTTGTAGATTTTCTATTGGGGCCTTTACTCTTGAAAATATTGCACTTAAAGTTGAGTATGGTTTGTATGAAAAGATTATTTGTTCTGATTTTATTGTTGTCCTTATGTGTCTATTATCCGTCAAGCCAGGTATGTATTTTACACTGTAAAAATGTTTGTCTTTTTCATAATTGATGTTTTTGTATTGTACATATTTTTGTGTATCGTTGATATGCGTATTAATTAATTTTTAAGGGAAACTATTGCTAATTAATATTCCTGCGATTTTGTCGATATTTTTGTTATGATATTGCGGGTCGCTTATATTTAATACTCTTGATATACAAGTTGTTGATGTATTTATTATCTGTTTTTTGGTTGTGTCTTCATTTGGTTTATCTGCCAGATGAAGTTTCCTTAGCGTACCAGTCAAACGTAATAAAATCTTGTTCTCTACGTAGCCTGGTATCAAGGTACGATGTTTAACCATTTTCCTCAAGTTCTACTGTAAATTTAATTTTGGGGTGGTGACTATTAAACATGTTCAGAATAATGATGATAATTATGGCTATTATATCGTCTACATATTTGATTATGTATTTAATGTCAATATTTTTATTTCTAAGTTCCGTGATAGCATCGTCAAGTAAGGTGTCAAGTACCATATCTGCTGTGGTAGGCGAAAGAGGATTGCCCATTGGCATTCTGAAGATCTGGTTATAGACATTTTTTTTGTCCGTTAAGCAGAATTGGAGGATTGGATAACAGAGGCAATGCCGGATAATAAAGGAAATCGTTGCAAAAAATTTTACTTGATCAAAATATTCTTTTTATTACCCGGTTAGTTGCATTACGGAAAATCAAGGCCCTACCATAATAAGAAAATACATGCAACCAAAAATTATCTTATGAAAACAAAGGATTTTTGGAAGTTGCTTCAAAAGGGAATGAAGAAAAAAACGACGTCGTAAAAGCCCTCATGTGAATTGGGCGTTAGGCTAAAAAAGTGAAAAAAGTTGTAAAATGTAAGATAACGATTTATTTATGATTATAAAACCAAACGGTAAAATCATTATGTTTGGTCTAAAAACAGCTTAAAATATTTTTAAGTGCGTATTTAAAAGTGGTCACATAATTTGTAGAATATAGAAAGGTAAATTAAAAATAGTACCAAGTTTTTTAAATACACTATTCCTTTTATCCTTTGTAAATCCTTTATCGAAGGTAAAATCTAGGACCCTATAAAATATATATGTCTATTATGAGTCACTATGATTAGCGAAGCTGATTAAAAGATGTCACCGGAAATGATGGGGACAAGGTTGTTGTTTATTTATGACCCACATACTTCAATTACATTTGCTATTGAATTTCAGCTAAAACGATAGCAATACGCCATAAACGACCAAATTTGGGGGATAAGAGTGGGCGTGGCACTTCTCTTACAAACCTTTTTGTATCACTGAAGAATAGCAAGAGCTAAAGATTCCGAATTTGGTATAAGCATTTTGGTTATCAATACACAACATTCGACAAAATGTGGGATGGATTGGAGAACTGGGCTTTGGTTTTTAGTTTTTGCTGATTTGACCTTCTACTTCTCTTATTTTAATAACGGCGTCATCAACGAGCTTAACCTGAGCTATCAATGTTTTATACCGCTGCAATTTGGGCATTGCCTCGACTAACTGAGGGCTTATTGCTTTTAGGCTTATTTGAAATATTGTTTATTTTTTTATAGAGGCATCATCATGTTCGTTAAATTTTAACCAAATTAAATTCTTCAAAGTTATTGACCACCAGCTGCCACCAATCCGTTAGAGTTGATTGTGGTGGATGATTCAAGTAAGAGTATTTTCCTTTAAATACTCAAATCAATGCATCTGTATGTGATTATCAAATTGATTTCTTATTTCTTCAGCCACACGATGCATGTGACATGTAAAATTTTTGACTAGAATACCTTTAAAAAATGTCCATGTATGGCGCAGCAAAATTTTGTAAAAATTTACAATTTCTACAACATTTTTCAAATTATTGCAACTTATACAAGGCCATACACAAGTCTGACAATGTACAGTGCGGTTTTGGTGAACCGAGTAAAGTGATGTCCACACAAAGAAGCAGCGCAAAATGTTTTAAAAGTTACGTGTTCTATACTAAACTACTTTTAATCACTGTATTTCAGTGCAAACATAAACAACAAAACATCTCTTTCACTAAAATAAATCAAGAATAGATCGAAAATTTTATTTATAGAGCTTTGAGAGTGCTTGTGGTTTTAAAACAAGAAAAATTTGTACCAACAAAACAACCCAAAAACTGAAAACATTAAGCAAAATACAACGCATACAGAAAACGAACAAATATTAAACAACAGTCGAATTAAATTATTTCATTTAGGGCAGTTTAAAGAGAAAACACTTTTTTATTTAGCAGTCAATCTTTGGTAATAATAACACTGCGCTAGAAGTTTACACTTTTTTGAGACAGGCGGGGTACCAGGCGTTTTAATCTACTTCGGGTACGCTGAATCTAGTGGTGCTTAACAAATGATGGTGACGAAAAATAAAGTGGAGTTGGTCATAAATTTGAGCCATCTAGGGGCATCCTAGGCTCTGCAGGGGAACAATTAAAAATTTCATTAAACCGCCATATTTGTATGGTTGAAATTCTTCAATTTGGCCCCTGCAGCGTCTTAGATGCCAATAGAAGTATTAGGTGTATGACCAATCCGGCTTTATTTTTCATTCCCATCATTTGTTTCTAAAGGTACGGTCACACTTATTAAATATTTGACCAAATAAGCGTAACCCCTACTTTTGTTAATAATTAGTGAGATTTAACATTGTCTAAATAACTCAAAACAAACTAATTATACTACTACACATAGCAATAGACTGTTTTTGGTAAGATCTGTATATATAATCAAAATAAATATTGGAATTAATGAAAATTATTACTTAGTTTGCTTGTTGGTCTCGTTTTTTTCGTCAAATATTTGACAAGTGTGACCATAGCTTAACTTACCTACCCGCTATCATCATTGCTTAAGCTGGCTACCATACCAAGTTTTCAACTCCCATAACTGCCAAGGTGTCGAGCCTAGGAAATACAATTTATGACGGACCTCTATTAATTTTTTGTGCTTTACATTTTCTCAAAACATACTTGCCATACATATTCACCTCTTAGAGGAAATCACATTCAAATATGAATTCCTTAAATTTGTATAAGTAATTTTAATAAGCTAAACCGTTTTTGAGTTACGCGAATATATAATGTGCAACCTACTCCCTTTTCGCAATAACGGTATAACTCACAAACAAGAGCTAACCTAAAAAAACGGTTACAAGCATTAAATTCAGCGTAGCCGAATTAAGTTAAATCGCCTTAGGTGCCCGACTAGCACAGTGTTATTAAATTACCCAGTAGAAACTTCACCTACTTTTTTAAAATTAATAGCTTCTTTCACTATTTAGTAGCCGTCTTCTATATAAATACTATAAATACTTTTATAATTACTTAGTTTTCAGATGGTTGTGGGTATAAAATAATGACTTACATTTAAATGCGTTCATTTTGGGACATCCATTGTAATATTCATTGGTTCTTTCTGTAGAATTGGAAGTAGTATTTTTATTTTTTCCTGATTACTTAACACATTATTTTGTAGGCGAAGATTTTACTGGGTATATTCACAAAAAGCCCCAAATGTGTCTCTCTATGCAGTTTTTTTTTCTTTGTCTACAAGAAAAACATTCAAACGTGTTTTGATTGTTCTATTTCCATGCTTATGTTCTATTTCAGCTTTGTTCTGATTCAGCTTTATTTCACTCCAACATTGTTATCTTGCTGTTTTATTCTCTTCTTCAATACTTTTGACATAAATCACACACTATTTAAAATTTAAAAAGTTTGCTTGAAACCCATTTTTCTTGTGCTTCTGCAGCATTTAAGTATACACCATCGAACATAAATGACAGTTTTGCTCAAATGTTCGCTTATTTTCTAATTAAAAAAAATTTTCAAAATAATATACAGTCAAATCCCGATAATTCGTACCGCGATAAATCGTAATTCCCGATAATTCGTAATAAACTGTCGGTCCCTTGAAAAAATCTCGTTAATTCGTAAAATTTCCATACGTTTTGGTCCCCTCGCTAATTCGTAATTTTTTTTTTCAAATAAAATCTTCTTAACCTCTTATAAATCGTAATTGTTTGCTAACTACCACTTATAATTCGTAATAAAAACAACAGAAACATTGAAAGAATGATTTTTTTTGCTTGTGTGTGCGTTTTCAAATAAATAAACATAAAAAAAAAAAATAATTTTTATATTTTTATTCAACATTTTTTTATTTTTCGAATTTATTCTATGAGCTAAATTTCAGTTATGTATATTTTATTTTTAACAATTGTTTTCTAAGTTTTTTTATCGTTTTAGTAAGTAAATTGAAAAACCCCGTTAATTCGTATTTATTTTATTTTAACCCCGTTAAATCGAAATCCCGCTAAATCGAAAACCCCTATAATTCGTAAAAAATGCCCGGTCCCTTGCGATTACCAATTATCGGGATTCTACTGCATATAAATTTGCAGTTTGTAATTTTGCTGAGCACGCCGGCAGGGTAGTTAATATTGAGCTATTCTATCAGAGTGGTGCTTGTGAATTCAGTTACCGCCAGAGTCTCTGTTCTGTTTCACTACAACGGCCAGAAGGTCATCGTTACTATTTCTCGGTGATCGGTTAAAGTAATGACGATTTCTTTTCTGAGAAAAATATGTTACCTGTAGACACTCGAAGTGTTACATTTTGTGCAATTTCAAAAGCACTCTATTAGCTGCTTTTATTTACAACAATTACACTTTCATCTTTAATGTACTTCATGAGCGATTTTTAAAGACTTTTGAGCTTTTTCTGCGCGCTATTACGGGTTGGAAACAAATATTGACATCACTAATGGGTTAGAAAAATTAAAACTGTTATAATATAAATAGACTTTTATGATTTTAATGTGTAAATATTTTTATTTTTTTTTTACAAAATTATGAGCGGTATGAATTATGAACAACAAAAAAAAAAAAAACATTGGTTGCACAAACAAAGTAGTAAGTACCAAAGTTGTAAAACAGTGCAGTATGAACACCTTAAGTAAAAGTAGGGGTTAGATATGCAACATGTTTTGCATGTTTTTCATCAACATATTCACAAAAGAACTTGAAATTTTTTTCTAAAGTTGTATTTTTTTTGTACAAAATTGTTGACCTTGTAACATTAATGCAACATATTTCTCAGAAAAGAAATCGCCATAAGATTAAAATTTGTAATTTAATAGAGAGATAAATTGTTTTTTTTTTCGAAAATTTAAAATTGTATGCCAAATTTTTAATCAGATTTAATTAATTTGAAATTATTTCTAGTCAATTATTCAAGATTGGATGGTTTTTATATCTCTTGCTTGTTTCTCGCTGTATTTGCTAGGTTTTTTCGTAAGCAAAAGAGAAGTAAAAGCTTCTCAAATTACGTTGTGTTTTGTATTGTAGCAAAACTTGCTATTATAGTTTTGCCTTTTAACAAAAGCTTGGCTCAAATACAGTGCTTGGAAGTACTGTACTGCTTAGAACATGCCCTCAGTATTTGCAAAGTAAATCTTTTAACATCTAGAAGATTTTATTTAAAACCATAAAATAATAAATGCTAGCTACTTACAAGTTCCACCAAGCTCTTCAATATCTTCTGTTCCATTTGAAATCACATCAATTTGCTTACTGGGCTATTTAACATGCATGTGAATGTCAGTAAATGTGTGTTCGTGCGTATGTTTATTTAATGAACATTTGTTACATCAATAATGTCGTAATTATGTTTCAAATATTTAACATTTCTTGTTTTTTTTTGCACGTAGTTTTACATTTTCTGTCTATTTACCACTCGCTGTCGGTGCGGATGTGGTTGACGTTTTTGGTTGTGTTATGTGGCAGGATTTTTCGATTCTGACAATACGTTTAGAATAACTGAATGTGTTAGCCAAACACAATTATGCATTTACAAGAGTGGCGTTGAAATATTAAGGTAGAAGGCTAAAATTCTGAGATTTTGGTTTTCTTATTTTCACAATGTTATTAAGACTATTTCAGTTATCCTCTTTAAAACTCTTCCTGTTACAACAAACCTATTATCTAAAATATTCCAGGCTATTTTAATTAAAAACATTTTGTAAACCAAGTAATTCAAATGAAAAAGAAATTATGTATTAAGAACTTCAAATGTTTCCCAAAAAATCACATGGATTATTCTACTTGAACTTTATTTTATGCATATCCAGCTACAAGCCATGTCTAGACAAAAATACAAAAAATATGCATTAGAAGCTTAAAAAAACCTTCTTAAACTTTAGCACTCCTTGAATAATATTTCCCCTAGAATATGGCAGGTGTACAAGGCACTAAAGTATTCAGAGTTCAACAGTATTTTTTGAAATACAGCTTGTGCTTAACAACAATAAACTATTATAAATAATAAAGTTCATAATTAAAATGTATTAAATTCAATTTACTCTGCCACAACAGATACAACAAAAACAAAAAAAAACCCTACAAATAAAAAATAAACTTATAAACACTTTTAGATTTTATGTTGAACGGATATAAAAAAACCTAACAAAAAATTACAACAATACAAATACCAGGGAAAATAAGTTTTTGCATAGATTCACACAGATACCAACATAACTATGCATGTATGTATATGAATCTACGAGTGTGTTTGTATAAAATTTAGACCGACCATAAATAGATTGTTGCAACAAACTAAAGGAAACAACTTGATAGTTAAGATTCAATAACAACAATAGCACCAACCAGCAACAATATTATCTAACGTATGTATCATAAAACTTATCAAATAAGAAAGAAAAAAAAAAATAAAAACTAATAAACTAGTACAACGGACCCCAACATAACTTTATTCCTACACACACACACACACACCCGCAAGCATTTTCACCCACATTCTATAACACAGATTCAAACTACCGCCATCTACCAAACTTCTTCAGATACAATTTAACACTTAAAGAGTTGTTATGAAATTATAAATATTTGCAAAACAAGAAGAAAATTTTTAATACTTGTACTCGTAGCAACAAATAATTTTATTGCCAGCAGTTTTAGTGAGTTGAATAACTTTGAATTACAACAGCAGCAGCAGTAGAACAAACACAATAAAACTACAAAAAGTTAAACTAGGATTGCAGGAGCGGTCAATGTAAAAAGATAACGACTAAATAGAAAATTTGTAAACGTTGTATAAAAAAATTTCCCTTAACAAAACTAACAATATTATAACTCAGGTTTTTATTACGATTTTGTATGATACAAAATACAACAAGTTTTGCTAATACTTTTTTTTACAACACTTCACACAGCCACTTCGTTAGAAATACGTACACATTTCTTGAGGTGGGAGTAACAGAGTAAACAGGGACGGAATTATAACACTGAGCAACTATAAAACCAGCCTCAACACTTGCAACGCGAAACGAAAGAACACTACTAGTACTACTAGTTTTGAAAAGTTAGCTGGATCTCCCGAATTATGGGCCCCAAAAGTTTTTGAATTTTTTGAAAAGGCGTTTGGTATCAGTCAAAAAAATATACTTAATGTACTTCTGAGCTAAAAAAATAATTAACAAAAGCATACAAAAGCGTCACTTTAGAGGGTTAACATGTTTTACGAGTATTTCCTGCATCAAATTTTACTAGGGGTCTTCTAAGACCAAAAGATCGTGCAATGTATGTAAAACGGATTTTCAAAATTTTGGGCATTGAAATTTTTGAATTTCTTGAAAAGGCTTTTTACTTACATTGCACGAACTTTTGGTCTTAGAAGATCCCTAGCGAAATTTGATAGAGAAAATATTCGTAGAACATTTTAACCCTCTAAAGTGCCGTTTTAGTGTAGACGTTAAAAAAAGTACAAAAAAGACCACTTCAAATTAGTGTTAGAGGGTTAATATATATTCCATGAAAAGAATCGCCAGGCAATTCCACTGAAGACATCTGAAAAAGGCTTTTAGGTCGGAAGTACATTTTGTATATTTTTTTTGACTTATTCCAAACGCTTTTTCAAGAAATTCAAAAACTTAAGGGCCGCATATTTCTGGAGCTCAAGCTAACTTTTTAAAACCCTTTGGCAGGTTTGCTCTACTATTAGTCTACTTTCATCTCGCGTTGCAAGCGTTAAGGCTGGCGGCGATGACCCGAATTTTGATGCACTGCGAAATTTTCGTTAGAATGAAACATCATAAAGAGAAATAAATTGACGGGGTTTTTGTTAAACGATTTCAATAGAAACACAAATTGGCTAAATTTAGAGTCAAGTTGGTATTTTAAAATAAAAATTGTGTAAAAAAAATAATTTTATAACCTTAAACATTTTATTATTCCAAAGATCAATTCATGGCGTTAACATTTGAAAATGCCGAAATGGACACCGAAACTTGACGTCGCAGGTCACAAAACGTGTTAACCACACCAATCTGTGCATTTTTCATTAAAGTACTACGATATTTAGCATTTGATCTTTTGCAAGACAAATATTGAACTCCACTTTTATTTACTTATTTTTTTAACTCACCCAGCTTTAAACGCTGATAAATAAATGCGAAATACAGACACGAATGGACGAAATGCTTATATACAAATAATTTTTGCGCAAGTAAGAAAAAAAAAGTGTTTTAAATGGGTGTGTTTACAGGCGTTAAAAATTGGATTTGGAAAAAAATACAAACAAAAAAATTCTCAGTAGCCGATGGAACTTTACTTAATCACTAAGCAGTATTTTGCTCTCTACTTTAATATCATATCGACCCCTTTGCGCGAAATTATCGTATGTTACAAAAACCAAATTTTACAGGACAGCCATTTTTCTACTTTTCTCTGCGTTCGCTTGCATATAAAAATGAAAATATACATTCAATTTTTGGAGCAACGAAGTCGGATTTGCCTACAATATTTTGTCAGGTAACGTCTCTTTAAATGTAGAACAAGATTGCATCAAAAACTCAATTTCAAAAAATTGGCATATACGATAATTTCGCGCAAGAGGGTCGATATACTCCACTTCAATTTCAAAAAATTTCGCAAACTTTAACTTATTTAAGCTTAAGAGGCCCCTTATTTTTATTCCCCGTTTCTTTGTAAACCCGTTCGCCTTGATTATTAAAAACTAATAAAGTTGATAACAAAAAAATAGAGAAAAAGTGAAAAATGCAACTTAAAGAACATGTTAAAAAAAACTGAAGTTGTTCTTTACGTACGATAACCGTAAGTGCAGTTTAAAGTGCAGTTGTACCAACTACACGAGCAAACTTATCAACACACGTACCTGAAAACGAGCCAAGAACGAACACTACCCACATTTATTTTATTTCGTTTTTTAACGAAACAAAGAGTGGGCAAAAACAGGGTGTTTTAGTAACAACAATATTATCTTTGAAACTATGGTTTCTAGTTTTCCGAACTTTTTACCATAACCGGGAACGTACAAAATGTTTATTTCGTTTGCGGGAATTAATTGTAAAAATAAGGTGAAAATTTAGGAAACAAATGCACGCTATTAAATATTAAGGCAGAAAATTGATGTTTAAGGCATTAAAATATGCCTTCACAAAAGCACCTGACTGGATCTAACTGTTTGGAATCTGTTCAGACAGTACACACAGAAAAAAATCAAGTTAAAAACGTCGAAAACAAGGTTGGTTTAAAATCTTTCGGTGGTGATTTTGCTTTATACGTGTTTCATGTTAATTCAACCTGATTTTATAATTGCTTGCGAACAACATTTTTTTCTTTTAAATTAACTATAATTCATGTTAATTTAACATTGCAGTAAACTTAGAGCAAAATGTCATTTATATTGAAATAACAATCCGAATCACGTTGAATGAAAGTTATTTCATGTTGAAACAACGTGAATTTCATGTAGAAACTAATTGGTTTGAGTGTGTTATAACAGTGTGAAGAGGCTTCAGAGACAACATATGCATTTACTTAAGAATAATTCAAAACACTTACCCCTGTAACACATGTTTTACTTATTTTGTAGTCTCCTTTGTTAACAGATCAATCAGCAGAACGGCCCGATATGGTTTTCGTCATCATTCTACTTTGAAAACTTGATGTACTATTTAACTAAATAATTTTAATTAAAAGAATACGGGAATTGTCTTCTTTTTATAACATATTTTAGGAATGAAAATAAAAAAATTAACATACTTAACTATGTATGCATGTTAATTTAACAAGATCACCTTTTGATTTTAATATAAAACAGGTTTTTTAATGAATTCAATATTGAATCCATATTTATTTAAATTTTAATATTTTTTTTTATTTATTTTAACAGTATTTTAACAGTATTTTAACAGGATTATTTTAATATTTTTCATTTAAAATTAATATGAAATAATGGTACATTTAAATAAAGGGCATACTTTTGCAGAAATTTAACATGATTCTCAATCAACATTTTTCCATGTTAATTTTACATTGGTATTTTTTTCTGTGTGTAGGTAATTTTGTTTTAAAATTCATGGCATCCATCTCAAATCTTCCCATGATAAAGAAAGAACAAGTAGGAGCGCTATAATTGCCCTTATCGAATCTAATAAACCATTGTATTAAGGGCCGGTTCGTCGATTCGTACACTTAACGTACATGTAAAACCAAAAAAATTTTTTTATAATTTGTTTTAGTTTTCGAAATCGACAATCAATCCCTAAATATTGTATCAAAAGCTTTGTAGTACACTCGTGTGGGGGTCTAGTTTATTTTAATATCAAATATTTACAGAAAAAATTGTTCACCAATGACAGCATTAATCAAAAATAAAATCAGTTTAATTTAATAAATTAATCAAGTGAATTAAATTTTACAGTTTTTTTTTGTTGCATGTTTTTAAATATTTTGCTATAAATACGCTAATATTATTAATAATTTGCCCTAACCGAAACATATCAATAAAGTTCACAAAACCCTAAAATTAAACGCAAACTCTTGCCGGAGAAACTCCCGAAATTTTCCATTACTAAGCTTTTGGGATTTTTTAAAATATTTTCAGCAGGAATACCCGGGAAATTTTTTCCGAATAAAAACCCTATTAAAAATTCACATATTATTTTTTTTAATGCGAAAATTGAATTTAAGTTTTTCCGGTTGTTTTTTAAATTTTTTTTTTTCATATCGCATTGGAAAAACTACTTGAAAATCTACCGCCAACTAAGGAATGAAAAAGAAAAACACTTAGCGCGTATTATGATTGTGTGCGCTGGAGTATCTGTGTAAGGCTATGTGAGTACCAGAGTGCGAGTGTGTTTGAGATCCTTAGTATGCATGTGAATTTAAGTTCTATTTTTTAGAAGTGCAAATTTATTTAGTTTGTGTGGTTACTTCATGTTTTAGCACAGTGTGTTTTCTTTTTTGTTTCTAATATTTTCATTTGCTGGCAGTTTTATTGTTCTTCCTTTTATTTGGTGGCAACTTAATATACCTGTATCTATGCATTCATATGAATTTTTAACTGGATTGGTGTGTATATGTGTATGTGCTAAAGCAAAATTATGGTTGAAATATTGTTGATTTTAGCAAGTCAACGACTTGTTTTCTATTTGTAGTTCTTCTCTTTTATTTTACAACGAAATTCATTTGTTATTTTTTTTTTGTTGCCTCGTAGTGTTCTCGAGCATTCATTGTTTTGTTAAAGTTATGAAAAACAATGTCAGAATTGTTTTTTATTTATTAAACATTCTAGAGTTTTGTTGTTGAAATAATAAATTAAGTGTAGAGTTTAGATTTTTTTTTATAAAAATAATAAAAGTTTTATGGTCAATTATGACTGAGAATAAGTTGCAAATGAATTTTATGAAATATTAAAAAGAAAAGGTGTTTTCTGTAAATGCCGGCTTAAATGTTTATCTTTAAAGGTATCAAAAGTGTTTGACAAAGCTAAAACAATGTAATCGGCCGTTTTCAATGCACCTAAATTTTGTAGATTTGATTTTTCTTCTAGTAATTTAAAATTTTTTAAATTTTTGTAAAAGTTTTTGATACAATCAGGTATGTGATGAAAAACGATCGTTTTCAAAATTATAGTTTTTAGCAGGTGTGATGAATTTCGACCGATTTTAAAATCCATTTCTGGAGTAAAGTCTTAACTTTTTGTTCCAAATACAGTTCAATTAACCTAAGTAATAAGAAATTTAAAAGAATATATACAGGAAAACAGAGAAAAATTTATTATAATTACATTTTTAACGATACCAAAAACAATATTATCGTTATCAAATCGTATTGTTTTTAAAATCGTTTTTCATCACATACCTGAATGTCACTTTTGTGTACAATGATATGCCCCTCTTTCGAAATTAACAGTCACAACGAAAGTCAGTCCGGGCATACTAGTTTAATCTCGTCGCCGTAGAGTGTAAACATACTAAATCCATTTTGGCGACGGGATTTTCCATTTGGCGACTGGCGATTTTTGATATAATTTATATATTTTTACTAGTAAAATCTGGCAACTATTTTTTACATAATTTTTGTTTTGTTATCATTTTAGTTGAATTTATTTTCAGTGTCAAAACGAAATTATAAGTCAGGTATTCTAATGTAAAACATATTAAAAGCGCAAAATAATAGTAGAAGAAAAAATCTTGAAATTGTTGTGCTTAATAATGGCATCTTTATCAAAACTATCCAAATAGGCCACAACAAATATGGAAAAACGAGGACTGGGCAAAAGGTAAATAATATACTTGGACACTTTTGTATCCATAAGGGCCACTTCACCCATTCTATTTAAATATCAATTTATATTTAAAATTCGCTTCGTATATGATAAAGAATATTTAAATATAAATTGAGATGGTAAATAAAGGATATATGAAAATGTATATTTATTTGACTTTATTATAATCAGTATAACTTTGCATACTAACTGCCGTATTCATAAAAATATTTTAAATTTAATAAAGGTTTACAAAACAAATTTTGTAGGAATATTTCTCTTAATAAACGTTTGTTAAATTTAATAATCGTATATGAATACGGGGGTAATAATTTATGAAATAAATAAAAAAAACAAATAACAGAAACTAAACTAAATTTACTTTTGGCGACTTTTTTGGGTTTTCTCAGTTTTAAGCGATTTTTTATTGAAATATTATAATAGCTTTTTTTGTGCAAGCAAAATTTATTTTTTTTAAATAAAAAAAATAAAAAAAAACGAAACCGAAAAGCTCAATAAAATCTGACAACATCAACTAAAAAAAACATTTTTCTACTTAAATTTTTAAAATTTTTTAAAATCAAAAACAAATTTAACCAATTATCACAATTATTTTTTTGAAAAAAATCAGGTTTAATTTTGTAGACCAGAAATACTTAACTTATTCATATTCAATCCCGAATTCGCACTTGAAATTATCCGAAAATGAGATTGATTTTAGTAAAACTAAGATTGAATTACTCTCAAAATGCGCTTGATTCAAATGTTAATTAAATCCCGATTAGTACTTGAAATAGCCCAAAGGAGAACATCAAAAGGAGAATTTTATTATGATTGATTAACTTACCTATTTTACACCTTACAATATTTAAATTTTAAAACACCAGCATCATTCCCGATATGGTTTTTACTTTAAAAACTTAATGTTCATATATAACTGAAAATATAAACTAAATGAGAAGCAAGAATTCTCCATTTTACTTTTTAAACATGAAAATAATGTGTTTTGTTCTGTTGCTTTTGGTCTTTCTAAAC
The DNA here is from genome assembly GCA_949318255.1 of Pollenia labialis. Lineage (NCBI taxonomy): Eukaryota > Metazoa > Arthropoda > Insecta > Diptera > Polleniidae > Pollenia > Pollenia labialis. The sequence continues at coordinate 123,220,268 of OX439142.1, forward strand.
ACGACAAGCAAACAGTTGTTTAGTTCCTTGTGTGGTGTTGTTGTAGTGCCTGCAACAAACTTTGATAACTTAAATGAGATTAAAACGCTCAGTTTGTAATTTTACTCTCAGAGTGGCGCTACCAACGAAAAGTTTAATCCCTTAAAAAAACACTTTACGTCTAAGCTCATTCATAATTTTAAAGAACTTCTCTCTTTTTATCCCAGTGTTCCTAAACAGAAACAAATATTTACTACGACCTATTTTGAGGTAAATGCCAACATTTGATAAATTATTTTATTGTAGCGCCCTAAAGATATGCAGCGGACTTTGTTTAAATAAAGCAAACCTATTTTAAAGATATGCTGATGCTAAGGGGTTGTTAGTTGGTAAAAAATTCATTAAACTTTTAACAAAAATTTCTTACAAAACTTATAGTAACAACAGCAAAAGAAACGATAACAAAAATACATATTTTTAACACCAACATCCAGCTAAACGATTGTGGTGAACCACAAATTAATGTTACAACTTCTTGAGCAACAAACACTCACACCAACAACTGCAACAACAACATAAAGTAAGTGCCACCTGCTGAACAATGAAATTTCAACCATCAACACACACACACACACACACATAAGTAGCAGCAGTCATCATTATCAAAGTGGCAACAATAAGAAACTTGAAGAATGTTGCTAATGCGAAAATGACTTGCATCAAAATGTCTATACAGCTTTGACGATGAAAAAAAGAAATATGAAATTTGCAAAAGCGATGATGGCGACTGAAAGCCAACTGCTTGGCCGTATGTTTCTGTTCTATTCACCATATATGCCAAAATGGTCTAGAGAAACAGCAACACCATTTCCCAAACACTTACTTAATGATTTAGTGAAAAAGCTTCGTACTTTCGCATACATTTTGAATAAAAAATAAAAAGAGAAAAAGGTATTTATAAAATAATAAATTCCCCCATCCTTCCTTCTTGCGAACGAACAGGCATCGTATTCAGAAAAGGACAATCTAACAAAGTTTTAAGTGATCCTTTTTAAAGCATTTCTCTACAGTTGAAGTAGAGGTATGGTTAATAAGGAATATGGTAGGTAACAATTAAAAATTTAATGCATAAAAGTCCTGGATGTCCCGGAAAACATTTTTTACAAAAAAAAAAATTATGCTAAATATTTCTAATAAGACATTTAATCATTATCTAAATGTTTGGGTGTTTCGAGTCATATTTGACCAAAGTTCTCACAAAAGCTCCCCTCCTGAATAAAACTCTTAGTGCCAAGAATCCGTTTAAAACAAAAACTGTTTATTGTTGGTGTTTTGTTTTGGCTTTGATATTGTTACAAGTAAGACTTTGAGTGTTTATAATTCTTATTCGCTTTAGGGTTTTATTTGTATAATATTTTTGGCCTTTCTAAAATCTTTGGAAAAGGTTTCCTGATGAGCTGGTCTACGCAACCAGTGAAATGCGCATAGAAGCTAGCTTTCCCTCAACAATAAATTTCAGTGTATTTATCAAATATGAAAATCTGGGAATTTAGCACGTCATACGGAAATCGTATTAATTACAAATTGGCTTCTTTTACAAGTATAAAAAAAAATTCTAGAAAAAATTTAAAAATAACAAACTTTACACCTATTTCGGGGTAGGGATTATTTTAAGTATATTGTCCCTTTTCGTTTTCTATCCTCCGGGGCATAATCAGGTACAGCCATTACATGGGATTCGGCAAAAATCCAAAACTTGACCGATCACAGAAGCCTGACTGATTGGTGGTTGAGGCCTCCGTCAGAATGCGTTTTGCTGGATATGTTTTGTGTCTTTCAGGAAGATTTTCTTTGCGATAGTTTCGCTTTTTTGTTGGAAAGATACTTTCGGGCATCGGTTTTGTAGTTTACTACCCAAAGTCGGGGGAAGGGGTACTCTGAAAATTCCATTAAAGGGCCGACTTTTCACCACTTTTGAGAGAGTTTGGCCTGAGGGAGGACTATACTTTAGTGCTGTTGCTACTCAACATATGTTGCTGCTAATGTTTTCCCAAAACAGAGGAGTTTAATTAGCTCCAGCTGTTCAACAAGGAGCGAGTGTAAAATCTTGCCGGATTATGCACTAAAATTTGTATCTGGGTGTGGTAGTTGCGCTCACGCTCGGAGGTATTTGTTAAACGCTTTGCTTGTCACCTAGTGGCTAAGATCCATCATGAAATACGCTCTAGGCCAGGTATCCATACGAATCATTTACACAGCTGTTATTCATTAAAGTCCCTTTAGGGTACCCATCCGATCTACTTAAACTTACTTGCTAAACTTAAATTTCCATGCATTTATATCTTTCTGTTTTCCCTAGGTTGCGCCTAAGCTGTTGCTCATTTTTTTCTTCTTCGACTCACCAGTCCATTTCGTTCTTCAGGAACGGAAATATTAACGTTCTACAACAACACACAACACTTCTTTTAAACACGTTTTTTTTACTTTACATCATGACTTCCGCTTTACAATTTTATTTTGTACTTTTTTTCTTTAACGCCCTCTAGGTGAATTAAAAAAAAAAGAGAAAAACTTAAAGACCAGAAGAAGGGTGTTAAATTTTTGCAACCATTTCTTTGCATATATATTTTTTTTTAACTCCCATCTTGCTGAAGAGGGCTGGAAATTTACTTAGGTGTTTTGTCTGTACTTAAGACCAAGTGCGAGTATTGTGGTCGGTTGGCTGGAAAATAAGTATTAAAAAAATATGGCAAAAACAATGGTTTGCTGCAAAAAAAAAACGGAAGACCTAGAAGAAAGAAAAGCTGGGCATAAGTGCAAGTGAGCATTAAAGATGAAATATGCTTAGGTAGGACCTTACATTTGCAAACTGTAATTTATTAAAATTGTGCCAAGAAATTTCTTCTCCACTTGTCAGTGGCAAGACAGTAGTAAATTTCCATTTTTTTCTTTATTCATTGTTTCTTTAGTTTTCTGTAAATAAATGAAATAGTTTTTTTTTGTTAAATAAAAATCTTAAGATTGATTTCTTAAATTAAAATAGATTTACTTAGCCTAGTAAGTATGTGTATGTATTGGTTATGCAACAAATTTTTCAAAGGATATTGAATATTTTTCTTATATAAAAAAAAATTTATTCAATCGAATGTAAATTTTATAATAAAACAAGACTCAGTTTAATTATCTAAAAAAGAAAAAAATGTAAAAGTTCTGTATAAAGATGTACCTAATCTTTGATACCCTCCTGAAAGAGTTAGTATTTTTAAGGAATTGGTTTTTTATTGGGCTAATGAACCATTGTCTTCATAAAATTATATTAAGCGATTTCTTATGAGACTCTGTCGGGCCAAATTTTCATAGAGTTCGCTTTATATGGGGCCTATGGTAAATTATAGATATCTAGATTTCTAGCTACGGTCACACGTGGCAAATATTTGACAAAAAGACGTGACCAACAGGCAACCTTATATATAATTTTCTTTAATTCCAATATTTATTTTGATTATAAAACCACATCTTACAGAAAACACTTTTTTGCTGTGTCTAGCAGTATAATAAGCTTTATTTTGTGATACTAAGACTATGTTTAATCTCGCTTACTTTTAGCAAAAGTAGTGGTTAGTTTTATTTGGTCAACTGTTAAATTAATGTTACCGAAGCTTTATAAAACTATGGCAGAACAAATTTTACTATTAAATCAATATTTCTTAAAGTGTTAGGCGTACTAACCACACAGAAAAAAAATATCTCAAGAAAATGTTAAATAACACAGTTTGATTCAGTGGAAAAAATAATTAAATTTACACATTGTAAAATAGCACTCAATAAAACATATTTAATAATGAAATAATTAATTATTTCTTCATATTCAATAAAAAAAAATATTTCCATCAAAGTAAAGACAGAATTGTTACAACTCTTGTCCATTTTTTAATAGCTCATAATTCTCAATCGCTTTAGAGTTTTATTTGTAAATATTTTTAGTTTGCCATATAACTCTTTGGAACTGCTGGATTTCAAATGCAAGCCGCTTAGTAGAATTATAAGGAATTTATTGCCAATATTGTTCTTTTCTTTCCAGTCGTTCGAAAATGAGCGTGGTTTCAACTAACGGGCATGAACATAAAATTTTAGAAAAGTTTTACACGAAATGACTAAAATAATATACGCACTTTACAACTTTAGGATGTATTTTGGCTTCATGAAAACTTTAAATGATAGTACAACACTGAGCCAAAAAGTGTTCATAATATTAACGAACAATGTTTTTTAAATTAATTTTCATTAAATATTCCGGGTATTAAAATAACGTACCCTTCATTAATTCAATGAACCTGCATTTATTTAACATATCGCTCAAAAGGTATGTATAATTATTAATGTAAAATTAATAAAACTTTCATTGGGCAAAAGAATAGTTTATTGGAATTAATAGAAACATGTCGAAGCCGATGAGAAATTGAAGACGTTTGGAACTCCAGTCACACATATTGTTGACGGCGACCAAAATTTACGAAAGAAAAAACTTGTACTAAATTTACATTTTTCTACTTATCTTTAGTACAAATCGTAGAAATTTAAGTACACATAAGACTAAAAAGCACCTTAAATAATCCTAAATGGGTTAATTTGCGAAAACTTGAACTTTCGTTTCAACAACAATACTACAAGAAGAACAATTTTACATTATTTTCATGTTTAAAAGTAAAATAAGAAGCAAAAATTCCAGATTTATCCTTGTTAAAATTATTATGTAGCTTAGAAGCAATATCTCATTTTCGGATTATTTCAAGTACGAATTCTCAATTAACCATCTTAGAAATTCTTGAATCAAGCACAGTTTGAGATTAACTTTTGTCTCACTTTTAGGCAAGTCAATCCTGTTTTCGGTCTATTTTAAGTACGGAACACTTGAATAATCCATATTTGAATCAAGCATTCTGTACATGATTGAGGAAAATTCGTACACACAGAAAAAAATACCAATGCAAAATTAACATGGAAAAAGGTTCATTGAGAATCATAGTAAATTTCTGCAAAAGTATGCCCATTATTAAAATTTATTATTATTTCATATAAATTTTAAATAAAAAATATTAAAATAATCTTAAATCACGCGTATTTAATATTATCCACTGTTAAAATAAATAAAAAAAATATTAAAATATAAATAAATATGGATTCAATATTGAATCCATTAAAAAACTTGTTTTATATTAAAATCAAAAGTTTATCTTGTTAAATTAACATGCATACATAGTTAAGTATGTTAATTTTTTTATTTTCATTCTTAAAATATGTTATAAAAAGAAGACAATTCCCGTATTCTTTTAATTAAAATTATTTAGTTAAATAGTACATCAAGTTTTCAAAGTAGAATGATGACGAAATCAATATCGGGCCATTCGATAAGTGTAAGTAAGTGTATTGAATTATTCTTAAATAAATGCATATGTTGTCTTTGAAGCTTCTTCACACTGTTATAACACAATCAAACCAATTTAATTCTACATGAAATTCACGTTGTTTCAACTTATAATAAATTTCATTCAACTTGATTCGGATTGTTATTTCAATATAAATGACATTTTGCTCTAACTTTACTGCAATGTTAAATTAACATGAATTACAGTTATTTTAAAAGAAAAAAATGTTGTTCGCAAGTAATTGTAAAATCAGGTTGAATTAACATGAAAAACGTATGAAGCAAAATCAACACCAGAAAATTTTAATTCAACCTTGTTTTCTACGTTTTTAACTTAATTTTTGCTGTGTACATACAGTACTACAGTACTCCGTGGTATCGGAAGGATTGATTTTTCTTTTCAGTGTAGTTCAGTTTAAAGTACGTTGTAGTTCTTATTCAATTCTAGTTCAGTTCTAGTAAAGTTCTACTTTAGTTCGAGTGCAGTTTTTAATAAGACTTTGACTGATTTTGTAGACGCATCCGACATCTTTGGCTAAAGGCAGTACATTTAATTGGGCCTAAAAAAAGTACTAAAAAGTTAATGAAACTTATATCTGAATTTTATGATGGAAATTAATATCATAAATTATGTCATGTCCTAATTCTAATAATACAGCATAAGATATAAAAATCTATTTTATCGATATTTTGTGTAAAATTTTTTTCAAAAACTATTCAACCATAATCTTTTTATGACAGGAATATTAAACTTAAAATCCTAATTTGAGTACTAAGCTTTTATGGTAAAAGTACATACATAAAAAATTCTATTAAAACAAAAACACAAACACAAACACATACAGACATAAAATCACAATACTAAAAAGCTAAAAAAAAAATGTTTTGACTCTGCTACTTGACTAGTTTTAGCAGAAAAATCATATAAAACTAAAAATATTTATTCCTCCTCAGTACAAGTATGTCCATCAGGATACCATATGAGCATTTCAGATGTACTAACAACAGGCACTTGCTGGAAAGGATAATGCAAGAAATGAGGAAAAATAAAAACGTGTAAGTGTGTGTGTGTGTCAGCATGTTTTTTGTATTCATATGAATATTTAAGTGAAAATTTAATTTCACGCTTTGCAAAATTCATAGACAAGAAGAGGAGTTTTAATATAGTAAAGATAATAAATAATAAACATAAAGCAGGACCTAAAGACACGCATAAACATGTTTCACAATAAACAAGCTAAAATATAAGCAAATGAATTTTAAAATGGCACACGCTTTAACAAGATAATATGGCGTATAAAAAGAGCGATAAAAATATTCTACATGATTTTTTAAATGATAAACTACACTTTTGCATTAAACAAAAAATGAATAGACCAGGAGAGTCTTGCATTATCATAAAAGCAGACAAAACAAACATCATAAAATTTTATAAGATATCGGCTATAAAATATAAATGGAAGAACAAAACTAAAGAAAAAAATGTAGTAGACCATATAAAATTCATAAACTTGAGAAAAGTAACAAAGCAGAACATTTCCTTTTTTTTACAATAAACAAAAAAAACCTCCTTTCAAAACGGAAAACGAAAGTTAATGAAAGTGAAACTGTTTCGTTTTATTTTGCTTGAAAATAGTTTCTCAAAAAATTTACTACAGTCCGGAAAATAAAATATAAACAAAATAGGCAAAACATGTAAAACATGTAAAATCCTTAACTGAAAATATGTTTAGAAAAAAGTAGCTTTAAAAAAAGAAGAAGAATGTATGAAATATTTTGGGTTTCTTAAAATAAAAACAAAACAAAAAAAAAACTACATATTTAGGACCAATACAAATGTTTAGTTTTATTTAATTGGGGTTGCCAATGTTATTACATTTTTAGTCAAGCTAAAAATAGGAAAACTTAGCAAATGTTAAAGTTAATTCAAGTCTTTTCCGAGGCAAAACCTGTATGGGAAATGTATGAAACAAAATAGCATTAACATTTAAAATGGTTATTATGAAATTAAATGGTTGTGTGTGTCAATTAAATTTTGCAGTTAATCGAAAAGCACGACAAACAAAATCTTTTTAATTAAAAATGTTGTGTTCCCAAAATTACTTTGGTAATAAATATGCAAATGCGCGGCCTATAAACTGAACTGGTAGCTTGCTTTATTTTGGTTTTCTTGCGAAAACTTGTTTTTTCTTAACCTACACTCACAATATTCTGCACGTAAAATTAACTGAAATTGTAATATAAAATAAATGAAAATTCATTAAAAAACCGGTCTACTTATTTTTCATTTATTTTTAACGAAAAATTCATTTAATTTTTGCTGCCAAAAGTTCAACCTCATATTCCGTAAAAACAAATGAATTTTCAGTTATTTTATATAAATTAAGTATCAAGAAATTAACTAGATATTCCTTAAAAACAAAGGGACATTCAGTTATTTTACGTAATTCTGTAATTTTATATAATACAGGTTTTTTGACTCGTTTACTCCACAAAAAAGAGCCAAATTTCTAAAAAATTCCATACAGATACCTGTTCGCTTGTTTTTCTAATGAGAGAGAGAGAGAATACTATTATTTACTTGCCCCGTAACACATAAAGGGTCCGCCAAATAACTTTTTTTTTTTGAAAATGCTTTAAACAAAACTATTGAATATTTTCTAAAATTTCTCTTTTAATATGAAAGTACAATCCTTCCGGTTGATAATGGAAAATAATTTCATTCAAACGGCTGCCTCGGCTGGCCATGCAGTAGCCTACACAATCGATCAAATTTGTAAGCACATTATCGATTGTGTGCAGCTGTATTTCACCAATGACTTCACGAATAGTGTCCTTTAAAGCGTCAATTGTCTCTGGCTTGTCGGGTTTACACTTATCTTTGACGGCACCCCACAAATAATAGTCCAACGGTGTCAAATCGCAGCTCCGAGGTGGCCAAACGACATCAGCTCTGCGGCTGATAAAGCGATCTTCAAAAACAGGGCGCAAAACATCGAGTGTAGCTTCGGCTATGGGTACGTAGCGCCGTCCTGTTGAAACCAAATGTTTCCAATATCCTCTTCAAAAATTCGTTCAGCATGGCCCGATAACGATCGCCATTTACTGTGACGCCCACTCCTTGCTCATTTTCAAAGAAAAATGGCCCAATTATGCTTCTGGACCAAAATCCGCACCAAACAGTGACTCGTTTTGGGTGCATCGGCTTTTCATTTACATACCCGCCAATATCAAAAGGATCTTAATCCAAAATCCGTACGCAATTTTCGCACACATTCTGCAATATTACAATGATTTTCAAAGTAATGTCGCAATATTTCCCAGCGTTGTTCAAGCGTATACACAACCATATTCGTTCAGCGGAAGGATAAAATTAATTATCTGTCAAATCAGACATGATCTAAGTGTTACCATTCACGAAATAAGCACTTGTTGAATAAAAAACCTTAGATGGCGCACCCGTTATTTGTTGTACTGCCGCGTTGTTTACAGAGGAACTCGCAACTATTTTACTTTAAAAATTCGATGTATTTAAGTTAATAATTTTAACAAATGGAAATTGGGAATTTTTTACACAAAGCAAGCAAATCGTTTTTATGGGAAACAAGAAATTAATTTTTTGGTAGGTTAATTATATAAAATAGCTGGTTATTCCTTTGTTTTTACGGAATATGTAGTTAATTTTTTGACAGTAAAAATTAAATACACTTTTCGGTACTTTAAATTACATTTTCATTTAATTTTACATAGAGAAAAATTTTACTCAATCAACGGACAATATTAACTGCAACTGAAATATGCTTGGCACTTTTAAAGTTTATTTATTTAAAAATGACTGAATGGAATACTCCTTTAATAAACTACAGTCCATTACTGTAATAATATTGTGAGAGAACTTGCACCTACAATTAATGTTGGGTGAATTTCAATCAATTGCACACGCAAAGAAAAAACATGGTTGTGGTAAACATATTCTAAGAGCAACATATTATGATAAGATTCATGATTGTAGTCACCATATTAAGATTATTATTGAATCATATTTATGACTAAATATACTCGTAATATTACATCATAATATTTTTCCCTTAATCATATTAAAATTCTGTAAATCATACTAAGTTTAGAACTAATCATATTATTGTCATGTTTATCTTAATAATTTTTCATGTTAATGATAACAAGCTAAGAAATTAATCATATTATTGTCATGTTAATCATAATAAGCTACGAAGTAATCATATTATCATCATGTTAATCAATAATAAACTTTGAAGCAATCATATTATGATACAGCACCTTTCATAACTGTCATAAAAATATAAAATAAATTAAATTTTTTTGCCTCGATTTTTTATGTTGTGGCTTTTTAAAATTTTTATTAATATAAATCAAATATCGGAGAATAATATAAGGCTTGCAAAAGAGCAAATGCAAAATCTGTGGTTTTCACGGGCAACCGCGTATGTCCATTTTTCCGATTTTGAGATGTTGATGCCATATTGCTTAATGTAAAACGCTCTTTACATGTTTCTCAAAATCGTTCAAAAAAAGATGGATAAATTCCGATTTTTTTTACGTTATGACAAAGTTTAAAAAGTGCAATACTTAGCCCATAGTTTCATCTAGAATGGGTTTTCGGCTCTACTGAAAAATTTGTTTTAAGACATACGCGGTTGCCCATGAAAACCACAGAAAAGTCGTAACACTTTCATAAAATATAACGAAATATCTGTGTGTTTTGTTGTTGGATTTTACACAAAAACTACGATATTTTGCATTTGCACTACTAAATCACTAATACTGAATGAACTCCGCTAATATTTTAATTTTTTTAATTTCTTTAAACTTATTTTTTTATAGGAATTTATCTTGAAATTGTTTACCGCTCACATATAAAATAAACGACACAACTGATACAAAATTATTTTACAAATGGCGCTAACATAATATTATTAGAGTTAAAATAGTTTGATTGCATTTTAAACATAATATGATAAATGTATAGAAAGTTATCATGTTATGGCTATTAAATATCATGATATGGTTGTGAGTAACATAATATGTTTTGAAAGTTATCATAATTTAGTTTTTAGAAAAATAATTATTTTTCGGTCAACAATAGTCAAATTTATAATTGCGATAAACATTGATATGTTTACAGTAACTATAATATTGTTGATATTAAATAAAAATATCAATTATTTATGTACGACAACAATATATTGTTACATTAAACATAATGTTGTTGCTCAACCATATTTTTTCTCTGCGTGCAGTGGGGAATGTAATGGCGTTTTCTTTTCTGAGTAATATTTCTTCATTTCTTTCTGTTCTTTTCTGAAAAATGTCTTCTGTTTTAAAAGTGCAACGTGTTCTTTTTTGAAGATTTGGTTTTTGAAACCGAAAACAACTTTGGTGTTTGCAATAAACATGCGAAAGAAACCGAACCTAAGTCAGAATTAACTAACATTAACGTTTGTGACCAAATATTAAAAACCGTCTGTAAAAGAATAAGTTGTGAGTTTGAAAGTTGACAAGTTAGATGTAAAAAAACCCGTCGTTAATAAGAGCCTTTTTTAATTATGCGGAATTTTTATTATGGGTTTTTTTTTTTTTTTTGCTTTTCTATATGGCAAAATCTCAAAGTCATATCTATTCCCTTACAGAAAAAAATTATTATAAGAAACCATTCAAACAAATTCTATAGAATAGAGCAACTCTGGCTTAACTTTTATATATTATTTTCTGGACAAAACACAACAAACAATCAAACAAGGTCTTGAAAAAAGGTGTAGGCTTATCCAGTTTATATCAAACATATAATAGAGTGAACATTAATGCAGGAAAATTATATTTAGTAAAACAAATAATAAAAGTCTCATGCTATTTTTTAATTTACACACACATACATACACGCTTATATATATATTAATGATGCTCTGAAAGAACAAAACACATTCATATTGTTGTATTTTTAGTCGTTGTTGTAATGTAGGATAGTTTACCAAGGAAGCAATAAACAATGAAATTTGTTGCTTACTTTTATGAGTTTGTGCTTCTTTAAAGGAGCAACAAACGAACTTAACAAAATATACTCCTTGTTGTAATGCTCGTATATATTCATTCACTTGTAAATTGCTCTCATTTCAACATCAACCACAATCATGTAAGAAGGTTTTTGTGTGCGTAGTCGTTAATATGATTACCCTACTTTGGGAATAGCTGGAACACTTACCTGTTTTGGAAATTTGGGAATTTTAAAGTTTCTGAAAAAATTTCAAGACTTCAAACTTCAGCTGTTAAGATGAATACTTTGAGGTTACATAAGAAAAATCACTAAATTGTGGCTCTTTTTTTATTAAATTAACAAAGAATGAATACCTTTAACGGCAAATGCAAAATAAAAAAATTCTAAAAATAAATAAATAAAAATAAAAATAAAAAATAAATAAAAAAATTTCACCAAGTTCAGTTAGACCTTCCAATTAACAATATATTTTTTACCTTTATAACTGAACGAATTGAAATTAGCCGTAAAGTGTAGCAAGAATAGTACACCAATTAGTCGTTGTGTTCTTTTTATAAACCTGTCATTTATTTTACTTTTATTTTGCCAATTTTAGTGTCTTGCAATTTTCCGCATTGTCTTGTTTGTCATGAAGTAGGATTTATCCATTTTATACCCACATACAAACACATGAAAACACTTATAGAAACTTACATTATTCCATAAACATACATACATATTTATACATACACAAGTACATAGTTGAACATGAAAATCATAAGAGAAGCTTAACATTATGCCATGAGTACGTATGAGCAATATTTATTTTTTTTTTTACTTACAAACAAACATGTGTTTGTGTTCTTGCTGTAGTTTTATTGTATTTGTATAGTCCTTTATACATATATTTATTTTTTTTTCTGCTGGAGGATAGTAAAAATTACTTAGTACGACAATAGAACAAGAATTATTTTTCCATTTGTTCCATCTCCATTGTTTATCCGGTTTAATGTAGTAATTTTGTTATTTCTTATTAATTTATCTCGCATTTATTTGTTAAGTGTTTCATTATGTTTGATCTATATACAGTAATCTCTGCTTAGGTGTGCATATTTCATTGGTCCGTTTTGTAAGCATCGTTAAAGCGAAACTTGGGATAAGTGCGTACGCAATTCACGCATGCGTTAAAAGAATATCAAAAAAATAGTCCTAAGAAAAATATCAAAATAAAAATCCATTTAAGTATGTGGATAACAATTATAATAAAAATACAATAAATTACAGTGCATTTATCAATAATAAAAATTGGGAATTAAGCAAGTTATAAGAAAATCTTAACGAATTTAAAATTGTGTATTCCCGAAATTACATGGATAGTAAAATTTCAGGTGTCCGTGCAAAAAAAAAACTGAACTGGCAATTTGCTTTATTTGGATTTTCTTACGAAAACAATTAATACTGTAGTAGTTTGTTTTTCATTTTGTTTTTTTTTTACCCACTTACAACTACATTTCGAGTCGCATACAAGACAACTAATTGTAGGGAAATGCAAGAAAAGATACCCTCACTGTTTGTTGTTATAACGTATTTTTCCAAGGTGATGATCTCCCCCAACAATTAATTTTAGTGCATTTATTAAAAATAATAATTGGGAATTTAGCACGTCATAACGAAATCTTAACGTATAAAAAATCTTGCATTGTCGACAATAACTTTCATAAAATACTTTTTAGTAATAATTAATGGTATAGTCATTTAAAGCAGTTTCATGAAACCGGGTCCGACAGCGAGATCCATACAGTGATTCTTGCATTTATTTTTTTTTTTATTAAATATATTTCTGCGCATGGAAACTAGCTTTCCCTCAACAATAAATTTCAGTGTATTTATCATATATGTATTTATGAGAAATTAGGAATTTAGCACGTCATACGGAAATCTTATTATGTAATAATAAATTTTGTATTTCCGAAAATAACTTTGATAATATTTCTTTTATTTTGTCATGTATTAAAATCAGTGTTTGAAAATAAACCGATCATAATTAAGTGTACAGTACACGTAGAAAAAAGATTAATAATTTTTTAGTGTTTGTGTATTAGTACACAACCTTAATACCGTTCATGACATGATAGTGTTCTATTTTTCGTTAAAAAACAGAACAATTGTAATGATTCTGTAGTCAAACGTTATATTTTAATGTTTTTTAGTGTTTTTTTATTATATTTATTTTTAATAAAAGTTAAAAATACAATTACAAATTATATTCTAACTTAAAAAACCGAGCAATAGTAATATTTACCTTCAGCCCGTTGTATTGAAATAGACCAGAGTCTCTGGCTGGAATCGAACCGGCAACTCCCGCACTGATAGACAAGCTCACTACCAACTAGGGAGATCGATTATTCAACTTTTTTCAAAACCCGGTTTTCGAATATTTCGAATAGCTGCCATTTAAAAAAAACGATTTTCGGTTAGGCATTTTAAACTAACCGGGTAACCGGTTTTAATTCGAATGTATAAAAATTTAAAAATCAAAAAAGTTTTTGTAATAAATTTGAATAAAAACAAAACAATTCACGAAGGTAAAGAACCAATAAAATGAATAGATATGACTTAAAAGTCTGAACCTAACAAATATTTGAAGATAAAATCAAAATAAAAAGCGTGACCAGTAATTTTATCAAACTTAAGCTTTGTTTTTAAAATTTCTATTTATTAACTAAACTTTATTTCTAAGATGATAATTGTATAATTATACATTATAATGCAATTTAGATACGGATAAATAACGTTAGCTCTAGGTGATTGTTTCCTTGAATTTTGAACAGTTTGCTACCTATGGACCTATACAGGGGAAAAAAGGTTTAAAAAAATCGAATTTTTTAAAGTTTTTTGCGATTTTAATCTGGAAGATAAATTTTTTAGATTTAATATGTTCACAAATTTTGTTCTTTATAGCAAGAGCTACAACTTTGTCTCAGAGGGTTAATCAAAATTCCTAACGATTTGCAAGATATGAGAAAATCATCACTTTTTTGCAAAAAATAAACCGTGGCCCCAAATCTTTAAGGGCCCATAAATTAAAAAGTGCATGACTGGGCAAAACTGGGAGACCAGGGTCTTTTTTTGTCCTTTATGGTTATTTATTGTCCTTATATGGTTATTTTTTCGTGTTGCACCTGTGTAAGTCGTGACGTTGGAGAACCTTTGCAACTATTAATTTTAGGGCCATTTAAGCAGCTTTGTCTTTTAAATCAGTTCAAAATATCTCCAGATATGACATCTTTATAAAAATATATATAATTGGGGGATTCACAAGGTGTGCTATCAAGTCATATCGTCATAATGTGTTTCAAACAAAATAAAAATGTTAATGCTGTATTAATTGATTCGTCATAACTGTACATTCGAAATCTAAATTATAAGCGGTAGCCCACAACAGTCATATATATTGCTTGTAATTATTTTAACACATAAGACTTTACAACTTTATGACTACCTTGTGAATCCCCCAAATATTGTTTATGTTGTATTTTGAATTGCTTTTGGATTTTGCTACAATAACTTATATAAGCGATTTGTATTTACTTTGCTCATAATGTTTTTGACTTTTGTTAAATTTTGGACAATCTTCATACAATGTTTAAGTTTGCCTAATATTCAAGTAGAAAAATACTTTAATTGCGGGTGCATTTATAACAATTGTAAGGAAAACGTATCTAAATTACACATTACTAAAATAGCCGGTTTATTTTAAAATAAACTAAAAATAACTGGTTCAAACAGGTCGAATACTAACCGTTCGATCTCCCTACCACCAACTAGCCTGCCGGGGCACCAAAGTTTTTATTTTTTTTGTTCTTAAAAGAAAGCTTAGGTCTTTTCCTTTAAGGTAGTTTTGGTCGCTTTTTGGGAAACGAGTGGCATATTTATAAAAACAATAATTTCTAACTGTTTTATTTTTTATATCAAGCTCTAGGTCTTTTTAATATTAAATTATTTATTTGATTTATGAAAAGTGTGCATCCACAATTACAATGGTTAATGGTGCACCAGTGCGTTGCAGTGGTCAAATTATTTTTGAGGATAATTTCGATGGCCATGGCTTGGATACCAGGAAGTGGTCTGCAGAGAGACGTATACCAGAGGGTCTAGTCAGGACCAGGTGATCGATTATTCGACATTTTTCAATAACCGGTTTTCGAATATTCCGAATAGTTGCTATTTAAAAAAAACCGGTTTTCGGTTAAGCATTTTAAAAATAACCGGTTAACCGGTTTTAATTCGAAAACATAAAAATACCAAAATCAAATTAGTTTTTGTAATAAAAAGTTAATTAGAATAAAAACAAAACAATTCACGAAGGTAAGGAACCAACAAAATACATATATGTACATATGTTCCCGTCGATCCCATAAGGAGCATAGGGCTTCAATACATAGATATGACTTATGGTATGCTCAGACCACAAATATTTGATGATAAAATCAAAAAAAAAACGTGACCAGTAAATTGATTAAACTTTAGCATTATTTTAAACAATTTCTAGTTATTTGCTTAACTTTATGTATACCTAAGATGATAATTGCATTTATGTATAATGTTGTTAAGAAACCGTTAAATAATGTTTGCTCTAGCCAAACGTTTTGCAAAGCAAACAATTCTTTAAGAAAACTGGTGGTTACGTTAGGAGTCAAATATTTAATAGGTGTGAACATAGCTTTAGAATTTTTGAAAAACTTTGGTTTTAAAAATATAGGAATTTAATAAATTTAATTTTTGAGAAATTCTCCCAAATTTATTGTAAGTGAGTTTTAATTTGTTGCTGGTTAAGCAAATTTATTGTAAGTGAGTTTTAATTTGTTGCTGGTTAAGCATGTCTATATGAAGCAGTAAACTTCCGCCATATTTTTGAAAAGTGGCAAACAAAACCTGTTATCCAGGATTATATATTTAAATTTTTTTTTGTTTCAGCATTATTTAAGTTCTTGGTGTTTTAATAAATAAAACTGATGAGTTTTCCCATATCGTTGATTCCGCCGGTATGTTCTTGTATTAAGCATGAAGATATGCTAGAACTACTTAAGAGTTTTTCATTCATTATTGGCAGCATATTTTCGTAAAGTATTATTTGCAGTCTCTTAAAAACTACATGGAACAGGGTCAAGTTTTACTTGGCGTATATTTATGTCAAGCTTGTAGTCTAATTTAAAGTGATTAATAAGTCGTGACGTTAAAGAACCTTTGCAACTTATCATTTTAGGGCCATTTAAGCACAATTAAAATCAGGTCGAAATATCACCAGAGATGGCATCTTTATAAAAATATAAATAGTATTTATTATACTATCAAATTGCTAATTACTTTTAAAGCTGAACTTTTTTTGTAGCACTTTAAACTGTTTTTGGTTTTTGTTACAAGAACATTTGCATTGCTCATAATGTTTTTTTGAATTTTGTTACAAGTTGTTTTGACATTTTTTATAAAAAATTTAAGTTTACCAAATATTTAATTAGAAAAATACTTAAATTACGGGTACATTTATAATAAAAGTAAGGAAAACATATATAAATTACACATTAATAAAGTAACCGGTTTATTTTACGAAAATAACCGGTTTATTCGATATTCGAAAAATGGACATTTTAAAATATTCGACTTGGGCAAAACTAAAATAACTGGTTAAAACCGGTCGAATACTATTCGATCGATCACCCTAGTCCTGACTTTGAGTTTAATATGTATCTTGATGATGCAAACGATGTGATGCTAGTGCGTAGTGGAATATTGACTATAACACCCAAACATACTATTAAGTTTAGTGGCAATGTCCTGAAAAAATACTTTTTATTGGGTCAATCATAATTTTGTTATTGTTTTTTGTTGTTTTATATTAAAATTAAATTTCCTGAAGATGCTAACCAAAGGTTAGCGAAATATCGAAAATAAATAATTTAATATTAAAAAGACCTAGAGCTTGATTTAAAAAATAAAACAGTTAATCAATTAAACCAGGTCAAATAAAATCTAAATATAAATAATTTCAAACTCTAGACGAGGGTTTTTCAATTTTTAGCATATCGTCGTCGAAAATCCAAAAGTACGTAACATCATTTTTTCTAATTTTATAGGAGATGCAAAAAACTTTAAAAAATAAAGAATAGTTCAGATATAGAAACAATTGATGGAATACAACTTAACTTATTCAAGCGAAAAAACTATATTTTTCGAAATATTTTTCAAGTTATATTTCTCACGTTTTTTTGTATTTGAGTTTTCTGAAACAAAAGGACGTATCATCATAAATATTTTTTTTAAACAGAAGTGAAAAAGTTAAAAATATGAAATAATTTTTTTATTCCTTTTATCAAAGCTTTAAGTTCAATGAAAGATTAAATGCATTAATTCTGTTTTTTTTTATTTATTACCTTTTGATAAGAGCAATGAAGTTTCACTAAAATAAATACTAACAATAAGGCCCGTTTTCACAACTTATCGATAGCTAAAGGTAGGATTTTATCGACCGTTTAAAAAGTGTTCCATTATTATCGGTAAGTTGTGAAAACGGGCCTAAACGTAATAAATTTATTATTTAAATAATAAAAAACACAATTATGTATGAAATTCAAGTTCATAAAAAATAAGTATATAGAAAGGAAAATAATTCAATGTTCAAATGGGATATTATCACAGAAATAATGGCAGTCCGAAGGAAGCAAAAATTTAAGGTCCTGTAAATGTTGCGATTTCATTTTAGACATTTTTATTCTGTAAGAATGCAAGAGGTTAGGATGGCTGAATTCGAATTTTTTGTCTGCTCGTTGTGGAAGAACCTTATAATATTTTTTAATATCAGTTTTAAAATAAATGGTTCCCGAAAGATCATAACCTTTAGCACGGATCATATTCACCACAGGGCTTCCAATTTTATGGGCTGTCCTGTGAAGTCCAAGTCAAAAAAACGATTTTCTCCCAACGTTCACAGCTCTAGAGCTCTTGGAAATTGTATGGATGAACAACCCACATATGAGCTGTGTACTGTTAACTTTTTTATAAAAATTCAAAAAGTACCTGATGAAAAACAACATTTTTTATCTTATAAGTTCTCATTCAATCAGGAGCCTGCTCCATACTATTATAGAATAATTCAAAAACTATCTGCAGCACGGAAAAATAAAAGAAAGAAATTTAGAGTCTCGTATTTTCCCTTTTTGAAACCTTTTCTCACCATTGAGGTTCAGTTGACAAACAGAGGAAGAAAGCATCCTTAACTGGTTTGCCTTTGCCGATTTATATATAAAATTTAAATAGTCCAAATATTCGAAACCCGTTTTCTGAAAAATGTCGAATAATCGACCACCCATTTTTTTTATTTGATAATTCGAAAAATCTAATTTTTTATTTATGTGTTCTGCTTATACGTTAGTAGGAAATTTGAACGCTTATAAACGTATTTTAGGTCACAAATAAAAAATATATTGTGAAGTTCTGTAAGTAAATGCCTTTCAAATGGTGGAATCAGTTGACATACAGAGGAGGTAAGTGTTCTTAACTATTTTGCCTTTGCCGATTCGAATAGATAATTTATTACATTTAATACAATTTGAAATTGTTTAAAATTATGCCAATAGTTTTAAAATTATATTCATCAGTAAATAAAAACAACAACATCACGCAATCACAGATAAAAAGGTTACGCTTGAACCTCATTATAATTTTTACCTTAAAAAAAAAATATTTATTTTAATAATCTAAAATTAATAATGAATTAAATAATTAAATATATTACGTGTTTGCGTAGGTATGTATCTTTCATAAATAGTGAAGAAATCAACACAAAAACACTCTAATTTCATAGATCCGAAGTGTCGATACTCTATTAGCAGTTTGACGTCACTAGTGAACACACTTGTCACCGGCTAAGCATTCTAGGGTTAAGAAGTATGCATAGGCGAATGTACATTTTAGAATACTTGCAATTTAAGCATAATTAAAAAGAAAACACATACCGCAGTTAAAAAGTTAGAAGAAGATCTCCTAATTTGGCCTCAGCCAAATGACGCTGGAGTCCCACAAGGAAGCATCTTGGTCGCTCCTTCTAACTTAACACGTATAATAAGGAAATTATTTATTGACCTTAAATTTGAGTTTATTATATAAAAAAAAATAGTCGCAGGTATCTTTCAAATATATCCTTAAATATTTCAACAAGGACGAATGTGTTAATATTACGCAAATAGTCTAGTAGTAAAAATCCAGCAGAAATTTCATTGCTGCTGTCAAGGCGAACCAATGAGGAATATTATGTTTAAAAAAATTACATCAAGTTTTATAAAGTTTACCGGTTCTATAAGAGAATTTTCGGTTCTGGATTCTGCGCATTACAAGGAGTGGTGAATTTTTTTTTTATACTTCCAATATGAAAAAAGCAACAAGTGGCTTAAAAATAAAACGAGGAAATTTTTTTTCTTTACAAAAAATAACAAGTAAATAGTTTAATTTTAAAATTACAAATTAAAAGAAATAGAAAAAAAAACATTTAAGGGAAAATGTGGGTTGGAAATGACTGAGAAGCTAATTAATTATGTAGATATTTAATTAATTATTTTTTTTTTAATTAATAAAATATTGAATGTTACTTTGTTTATTGTTATTTTGTTAAAAAGTTATTTTTTAATCAAGTGTAGCTACCACTACTTTGTTTTTTTTATTGCCAGGACAAGTTATGTTTAAAAATATGCAACCTAAATGAAAAACTTATTGTTGTATTTTCTAAAATAATGTGCTAGACGCTATGAAAGCTAACAATTACATCTTTAAAATTTTTTATTTTTGAAAATTTCTTAATAAAGCGTTAAATTATGATTTTTTGAACTTTTAATTTTTGGACAAAAATCAAAAATACGATTAAGGTACTAAGTTAATGCTAGCTGATGGAGAATAACGGAGATAAGATTTGTTATCAGCGACCCCAAATTAGTAAAAAAAATGCATTAAAGTATCCAATCAACACAAAACAAGTTTAATTTTGTTTCCTTGTGTTATTGATACGTTTACCCTCATACGTTTCTTAAAATAATTTACAGGAAAGTTCTTCGGGTGAAAAATCACCCATACTGATGGTTTAATGAAAATATACAGGGCGTTTTCCTTTATTGAAGGTGTATTTATTTTTTTTAGAGAAAATTAAAATCATCCATGTTATTCAATCGGATGTAGTTAGCTTAAACGTTTTTATAAATGGTTCGAATTTCACCCGAGGGACTTTTTCGTAATTCTTTAAATAATCTTGTAACGTTTAGATATACCAAAATAAAACTTAATGTTATTAATGCAAAATTTAAAATTAAAAAATTGGAAACAATTCTCATTGTGATCCAGCAAAATGTTTAAGAGATATTCGGGTATTTTCTGTAAATCGAAATGAAGTGGATTTAAAACCGAACACATGTTCAAAATATTCCTAATTATATACCTCATACTTTAAGCACCAATTATATTTATAAGAACAGCTTTTAAAAATAGGAAAAACAACAGTAATTTTGTAAATAATTGAAATTTAAATTTCGTACGGTTTCAATTCCACTTCATTTCGATTTGTAGAACATGCTCGAATATATTTCGAAACATAAAATGGGGGAAATTTCACCCGAAGACCGTATAAGGGTTAATTAAAAATGTAATCAAGTGAATTAAACGTTTATTTATATTAACAATATTACTGCAGACAATGTTGTAAATATCAAAAAATATTTAATTGCTACTATTATTTTATTTACCGATTACCGAATTTAATTAATTTTTTAATTAATATCACACATTTTTTAATTGAAATGAATTCTTATTTTTTTTCTGTGCGGTATCAAGCGGGGTATGAAATAGAATAAGATCAACTCGAAGTATTCAAAAGGTAGTTAAGCCTTTTAGCTTTTGACAAAACCAAATATAAGCTTCTTGGTTGTGTGTTTCTCTTTTGTTGTCTATCCAGAGCGTAGAAAAATTAAATTTTTGCTTATTATAAAGCCCCTAATGAAATAGGAAGCTGAAAATTGCTTTGTATAAAGTGCTAACAATGGAACATAGCCAGTAATAGTCGCATCTAAGATTTTGAATTCGAGTGGAAAATTGATGGGAAAAGGTCTGTGGGGTATTTTACATCTTAGCTAATTTTAAAGCCCCCTAAAGATCAATGAAGCTTAAAGTAATGCACA
The DNA here is from genome assembly GCA_949318255.1 of Pollenia labialis. Lineage (NCBI taxonomy): Eukaryota > Metazoa > Arthropoda > Insecta > Diptera > Polleniidae > Pollenia > Pollenia labialis. The sequence continues at coordinate 123,241,896 of OX439142.1, forward strand.
CGGCATAAAATAATATATAAAAAGTTTAAGCAGACTACTAACATGATTATGGTCAGTGTTGCCAATTACGCCATTTAAAAAATGCATCTAAGATAGAATTGTGGGAAAATAGAGCGTGTTTTTTTTAATGTACGTTACGTCCTACGTTCCTAGCATAATTATATAACTTTTCCGTCTTACATTTTTGTGCTTTTGTAATAAAATTTTGATGTCGTGATATTTTCCTATGCGGGCATGTGCTGACAATGGCAAAAAGCGTATCCGACTTGAAATCGAATAAAAGGAAATCTGTGAATAGCAAGAAGTTTGGCGACTTTAAATTGCAAAAGTATGCTCAAAGGAACTAGATTTAAAAAACACTATGACAGATCACAAGCAGGACGCACGAGATACAGAGCACAATAAAATAAATCTAGCGTTTTGTGATTTTTAATCGCGCGATGTCAGAACATATCCGATAAACTTTGCATTTTAGGTCAAGAGGAGCTGGCAACACTGATTATAGTTTTATCCTTCTTTTGTATTATGTTTGCTCATATAGCAAATGTCACTGTTGCATAACACTTTTAATTTTTTTTTCCAAATATATGTCGCACTTGATCATAAAGAAAATATTAACTCAAAATGTTAATTTTGAAACTATTCAAATATTTTGTGTGTGTCCTTCTTGGTAATGAAACGGTTGGTCTAAAAATTATTTTTTTTTTCTTATGCCTTCAATGCTAAATTAAAAATTGTTTTGTTTCTACTGAAAATTTTTAAATTTTGTGTTAGTACCCTCTTTATGATCAAGCGCGATGTGAATACTTCTGTGTGTCTGTGACGGTGTTATCTATTATTTATTTTAAAAATAAAAACTTTAAAGTTTTTATTTTCCTTTGCAATACAAATAAACAATTGTCGTGCTTTCAATGTGTTTTTGTTGCACATTTGTTTAGTATTTATAGTCCAGGGTATCATTAGAATGTGGAGACATTTTCACATACAGTGAATAGCATTGATTTTTTTCCTGGAGTGAATGTTAAAGTTTACAAAACTAAAAGTTAATTTTTTTATTTGTTGTTATTTGTAGCAACTTAAATACTTAAATGATCTGTAAAACGAAGAAAAAATAAAATAAATTATAGTGAAATGAAAATTATTTATGCAAATTAACAATTTGTTTTTAAAAATATTAAAAAAATTTGTATGAACTTGAAATTTTAAACGTTAGACAGACTTGTATCCGTTTATATTTGCCTTTGTTGTACAAAAAATGTCTTTCTTTTGCTGAAGCAAGTAAAATTTTATAATTTATTTTTTTAGTATCAGTTGAGTTTCTTAAACTTGATTTCAACGATAATCTTGCACAATTAGTAAAAGTTGTTGTGGTATTAGTCTATGACAGTTTTATTTATGTAAAATTATGGAAAATTGATGCCCAGACGAAGAATGCAAATTTGAAAAATGCCGTTAATAAAAATTTCAATAAATTAAAACTTGCACAACTTTCCATATTTTTGGAAATCAACGTAAGACGCATTTGACATTTAAAAATTAAAAACATGCAAGAACAATAAAAAATTTTCCAATTCATTTTGAAACTGCATGACGCCTTTAATATTCGAAAAGAAAAACTTGGCTCAAATACAATTTTATATTATGGGAACTTACTTACTATTACTCAATTAGTGAGTTGTTTAGTTTTTGTAAATGTTTTAAGTGGCTCTAATTAAAACGTTGTTTTTAACAGTTACAAAACTTTAAACAAATTACTAAATAACCACACAATAAACACGCGACATGTAGTATTTTTTATTTGTTATTTTTTTATTCATAGAAACAAATTTATGTAAAACAATGACCGCCTGGAGTGACAGTGGGTAATAAAATAAATAAATATTATTTACATTCTCTAAAGAAATTCCAAAAAAAAATTATTTTAAATGTTCAACAACACTTTTAGTATTTATTTTTTTTTATAGAAATCTAAAAACAAGAAAGTGAAATGAAAAGTTAATAGATGATAGCCCTGGCTAACGGATCATAAGTTTTAATTAATAAATCTCTATACAAAATCACACTGTATTTGAACTATAAATTATTTTAATTGCATTCAACTGAAGTATTAAAGAATTTTAATTAATTCTAATGTAAATACTACAAATTTGTTCGGTTGTACAGGGTGACGCATAATTAATAAATAAATTTTTTATTGTGGTACTTTTTATACCCTCCACTACGAATGGGTAAAAAGCAGCGATATATCAAAATATCGATATTTAAAAAAAAAATCGATATATATCGCCGATATTTAAAATACCGATATATCAATACATCGATATTGAAATACGACTATCGAATTCGATATTTTTTAAAGTCAGTCTTCCATAAAAACCCAAAATTTTAGCCGTTTTTCAAACACTTTGCATTTTTATATGAATATCTAAAATGATTGGCATTTATAAGAAGCTGTACCGGATACAAGCAGCAGATTGACAGGAGAGCACATAAAACAGAGAGTGCTCCTGATGTCCATATCTGATGATTACTGGTTTTACTAAAACAATCAAAAACGTTTCTAGTTAGTTTTGGGGTGCAATTAAAATTTAAAGGTTAGTTGGTACTTCCATGATTTATTTACTTTCATATAAATTTATCGTAATTTACTTTTTTTTTTGATTTCATATGGTTTATTTGTATTCTTCCCTTTTGTTATAATTGAATTTTGTGTTCTGAATGATTTTTTTGTTTTTATTAATTTTTTTAAATTAAATGAAACAATAAAAAGTAACAATGTAATTCATATGAGGGGCTTAGAGCACAAGGGGTTAAAGTGCCTTTTTTCTAAAACTTAGTTTACATATGGAATTAGAGGGTGAAGTTCAGAGAATTTCAGAGCACAAGAGGTGAATGTAGGATTCTCATCCGCTAGCGAGATATGGCGACCAATTATTGCACTTGTTATTAAAATGCCGGTTTCGCTTGGAGCACAAGGGGTATATGAGCACTTAAACCCCTTGTGCTCTATGCAAATATGAAAATTAATTTTTTTACATGGACTGAGTGAGTGAATTCAGATTCAGAGTAATTGTATCAATTGTTATCAAAACATCTGTTTCAAAATTCGTTATTTTGGGTATGTAAAATCATCAAAAATGAGTGAATCTGAAAATAGTATTGACGAATTCTCTGAAAGTTTTTATAATGCTGGTAATTTAAAAATATTTCACCTTTTATTACTTATTTTTGAAACTGGACTTATGACTTGTAAATACTACTGTAGGTGACAGTGATATAGATCCAACATGGGAAATTCCTGAGACAAATCAAGTAAATGGTCAACGTGAACAAGCAGAAAAAGCTTTAATGGATCAGAAAGTAGTTTGGATAAGATGGATTCATCTAGGCAACCAGCAAGAAAGAAAGTGATAAAAGAAAATTCCTGGAAAAGAAATAAACGTCAAGTAAAACTGACCTCTGGAAGGAATAGTTAGATAGAAAAAGGAAACTTCACCATCCATGCAGATTCAAGTGCAATGAAAACATATCTGAGAAAATACGGAATACAATTTTTATAGATTATATTGGGTCCTTTAAGATCACAACTTTCAATCTACTTTTCTGAATTCAGCAATCACTCTTTCTGCTCCAATTAAAGTGAAAGCGCAAAGTTCAATGTATAAAGCTTTAATTTCGGCTTATAACTGGTAGAATTTAGAGTCTGTAAAACGTGTTTTATGAAAACATTAGATGTGCCACCAATGAGGGATTATACAAAAAAGAGATTATCAGGAACAGACATTCTTAAAGAAGGCAAAAGGGACAAGAAGGTCACTGGCAATAAAATTCCTGATGCGGTAAAAGAACACATTAGATCATTTCCCAAGTATACAAATAATTATTCTAGAATTTATGCCCCCAATAGAAAGTATTTATCCAGCAGCCTAAATGTAACAAAGATGTATGCACTTTACAGTGAATTTTGCATAGAAATGGAAACAGAACCAGTGCATCAGTTTCCACAAACCCCAAAAAACAAGTTGCAAAATACAATTTAGCATGCCGAAACAGTCGAGGTTAAAAATGCGGTTAAAGAAGCAAAAGAATTGAAACATAAAAATTGGCCAAAGATATGGTTAAATAATTTGTAAAAAATTTCAAAAAAAGTTAAACCACAAGGGGTATAAGTGCGAATCAATTGATTACTAAAAACTTTAAAAATTTAATATTTTGAATATTTTTTTAATAAACAATATTTTTAATTTTAATTAAAAATATGATCAAAAAACGTTGCCGTTTCAAACAATGTGTTGATTGATTTTGACCATTTCCAACAACAATTTCACAAGTTTAAATTATTTTATTTTAAACGAAATAATTTTTTGGTATTTGATTATTATTTAATTCAAAATTTATTTCAAACAACTAAAATGTTAATAAAATCTAAATTAATTTTGTTATTATCATTCAACAAAAAAAATAATTGATTCAATTATTACAATAATTAAGTTTAAATACTTTTTAAATAATTTTTTTAATTGATAAAAAACTACTAATAATTTTTTCTGTGTCTAATATTATGGGTTTAATTGTATAGTTGAAAATAAATATATTATTGTAGCAAAGATTTCACCTAATTTAATATGTTTAACTGGATCCGAGTAACTTTAAGGTGTAAAACTCTATAGAATATTATTATAATGAATTTAGAAATGTTAAGGATAAAAAAAATTTCACTACGACATAACAAAAAAATCATTTTCGAGGCGACCAACAAATAAAGACATCCGATCTTTTTATATGTATATACTGCTACAACTCTAAAATTGTACTTTTAATATCAAAAAAGAATAAAAAAAAATCTAAAAAAAGATTTTTCTAACAAGAACTCGTCTAAAAACCAAACAAAAAAAAATAAGCACGAATAAAAGAATCATTTAAATTAAAAAAAAAAATATTTCAAAAAATTTAAATCGCCATCGGGTCCTTATGAGGAGCAAAGTTGATTAAATTATGTCCGTCTGTCAGTTGAAATGGGTTTTGCGAACACCCCAGATATGATAGGGACTTGGTATTTAGTTAAATATTTATGTCACATATAGTCCGGAATTATTTGCAATTCAAATTTAGCCTGATCGGTCCCCAAATGGTTTTTCCAATTATTTTTATGTATTTCTGGAGAACGGCTCTTGCCGTTTCCAAATTTGTCACAAGCGCTGGATTGGACAAGTGGGCGTGGCACAAAGTTGATTTGGTTACATCTTAGGAACGGTTTTTATTTAACTTTCTACACTCAAAAAAAAAATCAATCCATCCGTACTCAAATCAATCCGAAGCGGTATTAATAGTACGGTTAGTACGGATTTTCTTGAATCAAGTACAGAAAGATTGATTCAAGTACGGATTTTTAATCCCAAAATACTTAAATTATCCATATTCAATCCCGTTTTCGTACTTGAAATAATCCGAAAATGAGATTGATTTAAGTAAAACTAAGATTGAATCAATCTCAAAATGCACTTCATTCAAAAATTATAAAATTGTTTTAATCCGAACTCGTACCTCAAATAATCCGAAAATGAGATTGATTAAAGTAAAACTAAGATTGAATCAATCTCAAAATGAGCTTGATTCAAGTAATATAAAGTTGATTTTATCCCGAATTCATGATTGAAAAAAACAAAAAAAAAAAGAAATTACAAAGAAAAAATGATAATGATTGATTTACTTACCCGTATTACACATTACATAATGATATAACACCAACATCATGCCCGATATGGTTTTTATTTTAGAAATCTTATGTACATATTAAACCAAAAATATAAACTAAATGAGTAGCATGAGTTCAAATTTTGAAAAAAAAAACTTTGAAAAGAAATAAGTTTTCAAAAGTAATCCCATTTAGGATTGTTTTGAGTACGTTTAAGTGTTATTCGTACTTGAATTTTTGAGTACGACTCGTACTTAAAGTAATCCCAAAAAACTTGATTTATCCCGAGTGTTTTTCTTTCTGTGTACTTTTATTGCACCATGGTGAAGGGTATAGCTTCGGCATAGCCCAGTAAAGCTTATTTGCGAGAATATGAATAAACTCATTGTCTCATTTTCACCTCAGAGGCCATGTGAACAAGCAATATTAAAAATTCGAAGCATCCAAAATCGAATAATTGTTAAACATGAAACGCGTTCACTAAGGCAAACAATATGTTAATGAATAACTCCTTCAAGGATCATTGAACTATATTTCTTTGAAAAGGCCAAACAAACAAGTTGCGGTTAATGTAAATGCCAATCCATACCAGGAAAACATTGCAATTTGAAGACCAGTGATAGATAAATAACAGTCTAGAATTGTGGTTCCAACAAAGTCGCGCTACAGTTATGGAAATGACTACTTTCAAAGTAATTTCGTTGGATTACAAAAATGTTTAATTTAAAAATTTAGCTTATCGTGCTTTAATCCCAATTTCTACTCTTGATAAAAACACTGAAATTTATTGTTGAAGAAATCGTCAGAAAACTAGACGGTTCATAAATTTCGTGTTAACTGGCCACTGCATTCGAACGATTTAAGCTGCTCCCGATTTTCGCTTTGGGACCAACTAAAAAGTAAAGTGAATACCAATAAGCCAAGAACCATCCAAGAGCTTAAGAACAGTATTCCAGAAGAATTAAAGTTAATTGCTCCTTAAATTGTGTAAAATGCTCCAGAAAGAGTCGAAGCTATCAGTGGGCATCAATGGAAAGGTATTTTTTTAAACATAATATGAAAAATTTGATAATGAAAAATGTATTTGTTAAATAAATAATAACGTTACTTATGCGCCACTCTGTAGTATTAACGCATAAAAAATGAAATAGTTGTAAAATAACACAAGTATTTTTTCTATGTTAATCAACTAAATATGTAATTCAATTAAATATAGAATAAAATAATATGCATTTTATGCTTTTATTTGTTGTTATTCCCTAGTGATTAAACACGTATTTATGGGGTTTTTTTAATTATTTTTAATTATAGATTATCATTGTTTTTTAAAAATCAGCACACATTTAATTATATAAAATATTTAATTTTACGTTTATTTAGGCTTGAAATATTAAATTGTAGAGATTTAAAAAAGTGTTTAGCTAAATCATGCGGATTATAGCCGTTTAATAAGAATTGTTAAAAAAAGCATAAAATTCTGAATTGCTTTACTTACACAGCCGCACCTCCACTGCAATCTTGACGTAAGTGCAACTTTTTTTCAAAACTGAGTTAAGGCACCATGACTTCTTAAATGTTAAATTTTATAAAGTTCGAAAACGACAAATCTTTGCTTGCATACAAAAAAAAACCCCAAGTTTTTAATTTACATAAAAGCTGTACACAACCACAAAACGTTTCAAAGCAACAAAATCATTAAAGTCAGCTGCTCACGATTATTAAGGAAATTAATGGTATTCCTAGGATAAAAATGACATAAACGCTCATTAATTAATTGTATTAAAGTCTCAGCTAACGAAAAAAAATTCACTCATATGGCAAGAAACTTTGCGATTTTTAGTCATCAGGTTCTGGCAACACTGGATCTGTTCCCTTACAGAGGGCGAACAGAATGTCCTGACCAGTGATCGCCACGTTCAAATAACAAACAATTTCCTGTGCAAACATCAACTTGTATAGTAAAGACTGCTCTTGTCCAAACAGCGTTGGTCAAACATTTGTTCGCACAACGATGTCAAACATCACAGTATTGACATATAAAAAAAGATAACTTGAGTATTATTTTTGTTTGTTTTTTATATGGGTTTCCGAACGTTTTCCCCCATCAAAGTACATAAATAAATGTATGTCGGTAAATCTGCCAACGTTTTGTTCTTGAACACACATAAAAATAGATAGTCAGGAGAGTGTGCAAAGGTTTATGTTGACATTGGTCGGTTAAACTTGTTAGAAAACAATTTGTGATTGCATTTGTAACAAATAAAAAAAAAAAATTTAATTGTAGTGATGTAGATTGCGTCCCAAATTCTATTTCATTTTCGTAATCCTAAAGCTTCGTACAGACGGTGGTCAGATCTTACAATGTTGTAATTTTTCTGACAGTGGTGCCGTTGTCAGATGCACTAATTTTACACATCTGCCAAATGAAAATGAGCTTACAATGTTCACACAGTTGCAAGTCATTTCTAAACAATTTTAATGACAACATTGTAAGATCTGACCACCGTCTGTATGAAGTCGCTATCACATTGCAGGTAACTATTTGACTAAAAAAACTTCAAAAAGGATAAGTTTTATTTTTCTTATATCTTTAAAAGTCTTTAGTCAAAAAACGCATTTTGAGTTTTAGATTGTCTTTAATTCAATTTTCTTCTCTATAAAATATACCAAATAAATAATTTTCAATTTAATATTACGAAAAACTACGACATTTTTATATTTTTCGAATTTATTCTATGAGCTAAATTTCAGTTATGTATTTTATAAAGCTTTTTTTTTTTTTTTGTAATAGTCATATTCCTTCAATTTTTCAGAAATGACTATTATAAAAAAAAAAGCTTTATAAAATACATAACTGAAATTTAGCTCATAGAATAAATTCGAAAAATATAAAAATGTTGAATATAATATAAAGTAACCTCCAGAAGGAAATAATTCCCAGTTTCTATTTGAAAAACTACGACTTAAGACCTTTTTACCTAACGTCAAGATATTACCCCAAGTTTTGTTACTTAAGGCCCTTTCACACTACAATACAAGTCTTAATTATTTTGACGAAAATGCTTTCATGATCTAATAATTGTTTGAAAATCTTCAAAAACGAATAATAACTTATCATGTCAGAGTTTCATTTTCCTTAAAAATATTTCAGACTTTTGTTATACTGCCTTTAGACTTATGTAATGAGTCATCATCATTATATTTACGAGTAATTCTGTAACAAAATGTCATCATGTTGCAATATAATACTTAAACATATTATGCAATATTTAAAGATGCATTTAGAGAGATACAGACATGAAAAACGAATCAATGCAGGCTTAAAAATATCATCGTGCACATAGTCAACAGACAGCAAGCACAAGTTGGGTTGGGTATGTTAAACTTATTAGCACAGTTTTTTACGGATTTTGCATTACATACTGAACTCAGGCAGACAGTCAGTCAGTCAGTAGAGTAAATGAGCAGCTTTTCCCCTCTACTCTACTCTACCACATAAACTGACCTACAGCAACTTTTGGTTTTACTTCGTTGAATTGGTTACTTGCGAGTTTAACTACCACATGCGAACACTTGTTGGTTTAAAAGTGCTCTGTGTGTTGTGTTCATTCATTTAAACCAAACACAACAATTTGGTAATACCAAAAACAATAACAAAACAAAATAAATAAAAAAAAAATTATTATTAAATAAGAAACATTAAAAAAGAGCCAAAATAACTTGTTGGTCTGTCAGGTTGGCTGTATGTGGAGAGTGTTTATTTTGAATTCAATACAAAAGAGTCTCCACTTTGGTGGAAGTCTCTACAATCGTTGAGGTTGCTTATGGTGTGTCTGTCTGCTGTGTACTTTGTATCACGGTACTATATTGAGTTCATTTTCAAAATAGTTTTATTGGCTTTTTCTAGCTGGTTGTTATAATTTTTTGTTTAGGTATTTTGTGTGTGTTTTTAAGTCTACAAATGTTGTTTTTTGCGCTTGTAAGCGCATGTGCACAAGAGTTTTGAAAACTGTAAAATACTTAAAAATTTTAGTTCTGTTTCGTATTTAGAAGTAAACGTGCGTAAATTATTGGGCTTAACACAAAAACGGTATTGAAGAGATACATTTTTAACAAAAACAAAAGTTTCTTATTTTAAAAACGGTTTTAAAACCAAATAATAATAATAATAATAATAATAATAATAAAAATTGTAAGAAAATAATAAAAAAAAAACTGTGATTTGCTTCTCTTTCAACAAGTTCTTTTATATTTGTTTTGTTGCTAATAATAAAACATGTTTTTTTGTTTTTAACAAAAACTTAAAGTTGAAAGACTTTAACCTTGACTTAATTATAAACCTGGTTTAAGTGTTATTTATATACTCGTACTTTGGTCAAAATACTTAAATATAATATTTGTTATTGCTTTTATTTTTTTTTTTTTTTTTGGAAACTTAAAACATTATTTTTAAAACTTTGGACCCGATCCGGTGGAAAAAAACAGCTTTTTAATTTTTCTAAATTTAATAAATCATTTCAAAAATATTACAAGGAATTTTTTTAAATACTCGACATATCGCACTTGTTCAACAATCTCTAGTTCATTAACCAGTGTTCGAAAATAAATACTAAATATCGCTCCTTAGTATTCGGTTCGGTAGATTTGTGGAAAACACAGACGCTAATAGTGTTTGTGTAGTAAATTATAACGTTTTCCTGTTTGTCATCTTTCGAACACAAAAATAATACTTTTCTTATCCAACTCAACAAAAAGATGAGAACAATTAATTCCGTTAAGTTTTTTTTTTTTAAAAATTTGGTGTGTTCAGTTCAGCTGATTAGTGTTCGTTAGTTTCTGTTGTGCGTAGCGCTTTTTGGATGGTAAAAAAAAAACCAAACATTTTTTACAAAAACAAAAAACACATACGAAGAAAAAACAAAAAGCCTGCAAAATAATTTTGCACAAACAAAACATATTCGTGCTGCGGTCGTTGCTAAAAATTTTTGTTTGTTCATTTCTTTATAAATGTAAAAAAGAAACATAAAAATATAATGTATGTCTACAGTATCACTACAATTATTCTGTTTTTAACGAAGAACAGAACCCTATATAGTTGCGAACGGTATTAAGGGTTGTGTACACAAACACTAAAAAATATATGTATATCGTTCCTGGATGTGTAAGCTGAATGCTAAATAATGTACTGTTTATTTTCGAGCACTTTTATTAACTCAAAACTTTTATTTGTTTACTTTTTGGAAAAATCGACATGTAATATTCACATCTAGTTAGTTGCGAACGGTATTAAGGATTGTGTACACAAACACTAAAAAATAGATATCGTTCCTGGATGTGTAAGCCGAATGCTAAATAACATTATTTTCGAGCACTGGTATTAACTCAAAATTTGTATTTGTTTACTTTTTTTTCCACAAGTGTGATATGATAATTATGGTGGTTTGCGTTGAAATAAAAATCTTGCCAACTGAAATATTTATGAAGATTTTACAAGAAATTATAAGTTCTTAAAAGTGAATAAGTCTAAAAGACCTGTAGAGGAGTAAAATGTATGTATGTTTTTGTTTTGTGTTTTTTAACGAAATAATAAAAATTAACAAAGCCCTCGAGCTCAATTATTCGCTTACGTATTGAAAACAAAAAGGTCGAAAAAACATACATAATAATTAAACTTTACTTTATGTTAAAATAGAAAATAAAAACTGTCATTTCTTCATTTGTCATTGGCAAAAAAAAAACTTGGTCTTACTTTCGATTAATTAAATTTAAACAGTCGCTCCCAAAACAACTCAAAAATCGTTGTAGACAAATTTTCGTTTTTTTGTTCGACAGTTTTTGGTTTAGACTGCAGTTTTTTGAACTCTGCTTAAAATTATTTAAAACAAATAAATTTGGAAGTAACGTTGTTATCAGTGCTGCAATTAACAATTTTTCAAAATATTCTGTAGTCTAAAAAAAAGTTTTTAGGCAATTCAGAAAGTAATCGAATGTGTCACATTGGTTGTATTTGCTTTAAGTTTATGAATGTGACATTCTATTCACATTTGTCAGATAATGGTCCATTCGTGTTTTTCGCTGTACACTTCTCTTCCAGCCGGCTTCCAGAGTCAAGGGCTGGTTCAATTGAAATTATTTATGTCTTATTGGACGGGCCATTTTAATTTAACCACCACTTTACTCTATATGGCAGCTGAAAGAGAAGTATACAGCGAAAAACACACATGGACCCTTATCTGATAAATGTGACGTGAAGAGTGAAAACTGGGATCATATTCGATTTCAGTTTGCCAAAAAAAAAAAAAAAAAAAAAAACATAAGAATCTGTTGAAATGGTTAAACAAAACTTTAAACAGGTGTAAAAATTTCTACCTGTGGTTATCTTTAGTGCACAGTAGGTAATTGATTTCGTATGTAGCTATTTTTTTATGAAATTTAAACTGTATTTAAATACAATTTCAGTTTTAAAGTGCTTCTTGATTTTAACATTATTAATGGTGTTTTCTTTTTTACAAAAATTTTATTTAATTTAAAAAAATGCAATTTGGTGTTCGTTTCTTAAAAATGCTTTGCTCTCTAAAATGGCAGCGTGTTTTATTCTAAAAAAATCACCCTTAAATGTCATAAGGCATTGCACTTTACGCCCCGTATAAAAAGAGAGTGTTGATAATGCCCTGTAAAGAGATGGCTTCTGTTTATATATGGGGTTACCATTTGGGATTAAATCGCCTCTTATCAGGACAGTAAAAATTTTAAGTTTTAATAGTTATTTTTTCTATTATTTTATAGTAAAAACAAAGCAAAGCATTACATTGTTAATAGTAGGTTGTCAGTGGTATAAAATTTAAATGAATTCGGTGTTATAAAATTATTTAAAAAAAAAACACGTCAAATCAGGAAATCGTAAAAACTTGGTGTTAATCAATCGGCAAAGGTTTTTTTTTTTTTGATTACATATTTTATGAAAAACAAACTTAAGAAATTGGAACATCGTCATTCATTTTGTTCATTTATTTAGTTATTTAATATCAATCTGTTAACAAATTTAGGTTTATGTAAATTTTTTTTATATTTTGAAGAACCCACTTTTTGATTTATGTACATATTTTTTTATATATTGAAGAACAAACTTTTTGTCAACTACTGAAAACAGGGCTATCCAATTTTGTGTTTTGTTCTCGTCAAATAAAAAATTGCAGTATTACATGATCGGCAAGACATTTTATACATGCACCTTTTAAAATGTGGTATTTTTTTTTTTTGTAGAAAAGAAAACACCATGAGATTGCAGATCGGAATATCAAAAATATAATTAAACTGCTGTTTTACAAAAATAAAGAAACAGCTGTTTGTTTTTTTTTTAACTTTTCCTGTTGTGATATTGAGACCTCCTTGTCAAGTAATACACTTTGAAAACTATTTTAAGTATCATTTAAACAGCTTTTCATAGTCTCTCTGGGCGGAGAAGCAGCTCGCGCGTCTTCGTCGTTACTTCTTAAAGACAAACATGCCGATGTTTTTTGTCTGCATTGCGTTTTACCACACATTGGCTAATTGCTTGACGTCATAAACCTGTACATATATGTATGTAACTATAGTTATAGCTTTTGTGGATTAAGGCATTAACCAAACACAGTCGTTTTAAACCTTTGTTAACTGGCTTGTCTGGTGAGGAACCATATATAACTAATGGGTCGATTACGGATGGCAACTTGCCATTGTTTACACAACTGAGGTTGAGTTGCCAGCAGCGAAATTATGCAACACCGCTCATGTTAAAGTATGCACATTTTCTTTTTATTTTATTTACCTAAGCCTAGTTTCGCTGCTGGCACTTCAACTTCAGCGCAGTTTCTATCCGTAGTCTACCCATAAATATGACATGGTGGAGAACGATATAAAACTCAGATGTTGTACTATTAGAAAACCTTTTGAACTCAGATTGACAAGCAGTCGAGACCAAAATGCTCTGTAGTGGATCTTGGAAGCTCTCGCCTTCCTATACGATCGTTTAGGTTAACCGCTGACTTTTGGACGAGCCTCTAAAATTGTGTGATACCCTGGCAAAATAACTTTATTTAGTTAGCCAAAACTTTTTTTTTTTTGAAAATTTAAATAAAAAAATTAAAAGTACTGGAAAACTCACTTTCGTATTTAAAAAGAACTTAAAAATAAATAATATTTAAGTATGAAGTCAAAAACTGGCCCTTAATCTAGTTAAAATATTGTAGAGTATTTTATTGAAAATATGTATAAAAAAAAACTAGTACCTAAAATCATAACAGGCGAATTAATAATTCTATTAACATTTTAAAGTGCAAATCAAAGATTTATTCTGAAGGTTATCAAAGTATTTAGTTTGGCATTTTGTATTCATATTTAGGTTACCGTAGCACAGGTGTTTAACGAATTTTTGAAACTTTATTAAAAAAATAAAAATAAATAAACAAATCGTTTATATTTTATTAAAGAAAATAACAGTGCGAATTTTTTGTGAAGGTCGTTGCTTTTATGACGTACTCGCGATCTTTTTTTGTGTTTGACATCGTTTGGGTTTTGTGAAAATTAATAAGTTCGTTTTAAAACTTTTGTTTTTTTTTAAGTTTTATTTATTTTTTAATTTTTGTTGCTATGACTTAATATGTACCTGAATGTTTATACTTATCTTAATTTTTTTATGTTTGCACTTGCCGGTATTTACCAAAAATGTGAAAGAATTGCTCACATTTTAATATGTAATTTAAAGTGGTTACATTCATTAACAAATTCATTTAAAAAGAGTAGAAGTACCCTGTACCATCGGCTAGAATATTTTAGGACTGGGCTTTTAATGGACCTGTGGTCGATTTAAAAATTTAATTGTGTGATTTCTAGGATTAAACAAAGTGATCGACAACAATTTTTGAGCCTCGTCTTTATTCCATTTATTATTACCATTACCTAAATAGTCATTTATATATTTCATCAGAATTAATATTTAAGCATAACTAGACCGTTATTTCGTAGCTTGAACGACTCTTTTAACTTATATGAATTAAATTCCCTTAACGACATTTTTTTTTTAATCAATTCATTACATTCAAAGCCTTTTCAAGTTGAGCGTTTTTGTACGGATATATCGATATATTTATACCAGAACTAGAAAATTAATTAATGTATTGTACATAATTACATTTTACAACTTACACCTCGATCCAAAACGTTACCCTATTTTCAATGTTTTTCCATTCGCAAATTTTTAAGTTTTTAGGACAGTTTGACCATTTGATATTGCAAGAAAATCATATGGAACTAAAAGCAAAATCGGGCCAAAAGGGCTGAACAGAAATAACAAAAAGGTCCAAAATTACGCGTTTTTTAGTTTAGGGCTAAACAATTTTTTTTGCGTTTCAGGTGCTGAATCTAGCCCGAAATGGGCTCAGTTGAATTCACTGGTAAAAACAGTTAAAACTTCCTACACTTTTTGAGCGCTACGGGTTGATTATGGTCGTCATAAGCGACCTACTGTACAAGGAACTGACAATATTTTAAAGAATATTGAAGAGACTGGAGGCGTAACAGATGTGGTCAGGCCTGTGCAACATCGCAATGTGCGCACTCTCAAAAATATCGCTTCTGCTAGTAAAAGCCTGGCGGATAATCCGAATTTGTCGATTCGACGGCGTTCACAGCTCATTATACCGTTTTTTGTATTTACCTTTGTAACTTGATTTCCACAAAATGCAACTCATCCAACAATTACAGCCTGGGCAGCCATAAATATTATGCTAGAGCAATTTTCTTAAGCTATGAAGTTCAGTTCTCTCTCGGTGGCTACGGTGATTTCCAGAACGCTTTATTTCACGTTTTGGCGATGTAAATTGCCCGAAATGTACGAAAATGTATCCGCAAACTATCATTTAAATGACAGTGGTATCGTACGTAATGGCAAGTTTTGATCATTATAACGAAATTAAAGTTTTATCGAAATCATAGCCTTATGTGCGTTTTATTTAACCATACTTTTAAAACCGAAAAATGAATAACTCGTTACTTCTGTATAAAACAAACAAAAAAAATGAAAAAAATTTAAACAATTTCGTATGCTTAATAAATGACCAATGACCCCCACTTATCAATTACCACCTGTCAAAGTCAATAATACTGTTTCTGTAATTGTTGTCAATTTACCGGTAAAAATAAAATGTTTAACCTTCGCAGCAATAGAAAAAAATAAAAACAAACCTAAATTGTTCACGCACCCACTCATTCATACATACAAAATTAGTGCAGACAAACCGATATAGACGTACGTAAATGAATACGATGACATTTGGTTTTGGGTAGAGTTGCCAAATGGCCTGGAATAACCATCTCATACACAATTTGTCCAGTTAAAAAAGAATTTCTTTAATTTTAAAATAAAATAAAAAAAAATATTTCAGGCTTATAAAAAGAGTATTCGATGAAAATTTGTTTAATAAATCTTTTATGTATCAAAACTATTTGTATGAATAAAAGGATTACCCCTTATAATTTACCAAAAGATACTCCAACTGAAAAGATACGATCCATTTTCTTTTAAAAGCGATAAAAATAACGTACAAAATCTGTATACTTAAATTGATCTTGTTTGTTTTCATTTCGAATAAAAATGGTTTTTGTAAAAGTACTTTAACATATTATAAGTGCCCATTTACATTTTACGATTTCTGTAGTTGCGGTTTTGACTTTATAGACAAGAGGGGAGAGAGGAATTAAAAGTGTTCTCTCTATTCGTTTTGTTCCGTCATGTTTCTCTCATTTAACGAAAACTTTGGCACAGAAGAAGTTGTAACGACAAAAATTAAACAATGTAAATATAAGAGCAACTTCAAAGAAGACACGATAATAAACGCCAGACAATACAGGAAACCCTCTTACAAGACGGCTTCCTTCAAAACGATTTCGATCTTACACGAAAAAAATTTGCGGAAATCTCCTTATCTACGTTTTCATTCTACCACGATAAAATGGAATTGCAACTTTATCATGATTGGGTTGTTAAAATTGTACCAAAATAGTACAAAAGTACTAGATTAGAATAAAAATGTAGCTCTTGTTTATTTTTGTCTGTTTTTTTTTGTATGTATGTACATATTTCTTATAAAAATAATGAATTTAAAGAAAATATTTAATTAAAAAAACTGTCTCCTAGCCTCATATTACAGGTTTTCCTACAACACGGCGTTTTCTAGGAACCTATCTACCGTGTTGTAGGAGGTTTACCTGTAACGGTATATCGTAAATGGGCACTAAGTTATCTATACCCACACAGAAAAAAATATCTCAAGACAATTTTTAACAACACAGTTTGTTAAAAATAAAATTTATGGTCAACAAATTATTTATTTGATTCAATGAAAAAATTTATCAAAATTTCACTTTGCAAAATAGCACTCAATAAAAGATATTTAATAATGAAATAATTATGCATTTCTTCATATTCAATAACAAAAATATTTCAATCAACGTAAAGACAGTATTGTTACAACTTTTGTCCATTTTTTAGCTAATAATTCTCATTTGATTAACAGTTTTAGTTGAATTATATCTTTAGTTTTTCCAGAGTCTTTGAAAAAAGGGTTCCTGATGATCTGACCTTAGCAACCAGCGAAATGCGATTATGAACTAGCTTCTTTCCCCACAATAAATTTTAGTGTATTTATCAAAGAATAAAAAATAGGAATTTAGTACATCATAATTAATACATAAATAAAGATTCGATAAACATTTTGTTTGATTTATGCAACATTTCCAACAATTTATTTAAACAAATCACGTAAGAATTTTTAGGGGGGGGGGGGGTGAAGGGGTTATTTAGCACTAGCAGCCAGGGCCATCAGATATTAATTTAAGTAAATAAATTTTAAAAAAATGCCCAAAATAAATCATTGAATTCTTGTGTTCCATACGGCGTTTGGATTTTAAGTGAAGATATGTGTTATGACGTAAGAATGAGTTTTAATTGTTAAGTTTCCTTGTTTTTTTTAAATTATTTTCTTTTTTTTAAATTAACTTCTTTTAACTATCCACCACCACTAGTGGTGAATCAGGGTATACTAAGTTTCTCATTCCGTGTGAAACTTTTTCATTATACACATAAGACTCCATAATATATGTATATATATTCTGTCTCCTTGAGTACTTCTTAGTCGATTTAGTCATGTTCGTCTGTCTGAACGTCTCACTTTCGAAAACCTCAAAAGAAATGAAAAAAACTGGCTCAAATTGCTTGTAGTTATCCTAAGCAGTATGGGATTGAAATCCAGAAAAATCGTTTTAGAATCATCAGAGCTACTAATAAAACCACTACCTAAAAAATTGATAATTTTTCTACAAAAACTAACATAAATGGTGGCATAACGCAGGGAATGATTTAATATGTTGCAGAATTCGTTTTATTCGACTGGAAATCACATTTCGTGTAGATCGGTTCATAATTTACCCTATGTCCCATATAAATCCTGCACTGATAGAAAAGGCGTCATAACGCTGATGTATTTTGACATCAGTACTATGACAAGTGTCTTTGTTCTTAACCCCATGACACTTTTCATCATTGTGATTTCAACCTTAACATCACTTGGCCAAAGTGTAATTAGGGTCAAAATGAAATTATGTCATCAATGGGATGACACATCGGCATCACAGAAATGACGAACATGCCCTCAGTGCGATGGCGTAGTTTTATATGATTTTGTGAAGAACGGTTCATAATTTACCGTGGCCCCCATACAAACGTTATTCCCGGAAGACTGTCTAGTACGCCTAAAACCATAATTAGTAATGCTGTCATAACAATATTTGACACACCACAGTTTAATAGGATAAGAAATCACACCGTGAAATTCGTGAAGATCGGTCCAGAATTTACCCTGGGCCCTATAGAAACCCTACTCCCGGAAAACAGTTTAGTACGCCTAAAACCATAATAACTAATGCTATCATAACAAAATTTAGTACGTCCATTTCGGTAAATTAATTAAATACGGCTAAGTCCGAAGCAGATATAGATATTGCGGTAAAATTTCTAACAAATTAGCTTCATATGGCCAGAAATATACGTTGTAATATACGCTCTTTTATTTACCTTAGAGCCCATGCTAAGCAGCCTTCTGAAATTCACGCTTAAACTAATTTCTCTGCTCTACTGAAATGTATTCAAATTGTTTTTTAATACCAGAGATTACCTTACAGAATTTTGATATGATTGTTCCGTAATATACCCTGGCTCCAATACAAATGCCCCTCCTGAAAATCATTTAAGCTCGGCTAAAACTGTTACGAATCATTATATTTTACTCAAGCTAGTTTAAATTCCTGAAAAGAAAAAAACTTTCTGATTGTCGGTCAATAATGTAATATAGGTTTAAACCGCAACCAATTTTAACACTGACGTCTGTTTTTGTAAAGATAAATTAAAAACAAATAGAATTCATACTGATCTCACTCCTGAAATATTCGAACTGTCGGTGGAGGGTATCAAAGATTCGGCTCAACCGAAGATAACACTCTAACTGGTTTAACAATGACATGGTCAATGATTGCATTACATCGGACCATTCTGTAAGCAGTCAGCTATTAACTTAAATTATTAAATTAAAAAATAGGCCGCAATTTTTAATTGATGATGATGTTATTACCCAAAATGTATCATAACCAATCAAAAAGTCGATTTTTAATTTATTTCGTAACCTACGGCTTTTTGGATTTTAGGTGAAGAAATTATTATAATTACGTAAGACTGAGTTTTAATTGTTAGGTTAATGTTTTTTTTTTTGTAAAAGAAATACATTTTTTAATTATCGTATAAATTTTCTTTTATTTGTACAGTTTTTTTATTCAAAATCCACTACCCATGTTCTGTAATTATAGTGAGAACTTCTCACATCGAAAAGATGGTGAACAAAATATTCCATTGTTTTTCGAAAAGTGTGAAAAAAGTGTGTGTGTAACTCACGTCGAAAACTATCAAAATGTCATAGCATTGCACTCGAAGCCGATGGGACATTGCAAACGTTCAGAACGCCAGTCACACATATCGTTGACTTCTACCAAAATTTACTAAAATTGAAAATTTTTCAGTGACGGCGGCGAAAATATAACCGTCGACTGCAAAATAATGTTAAGTGGGACTTTAATGTTTGCAAACGAGCTTGGAAAACAAACGAATATTTTATAAAAATTTTAAAAGCAAAATAATTAAACAAAAAAACAAAAAAATTTGCCAGAAACAAAATATTATTATTCTTTGTATTTTGCATTTTTAATTGTTATTTAGGGCTTAAAAATCAGAGCAAGTTAAACTCTCTTTTTGGTTTAAAATGTGTTTAATCTATATATCACCAAAGATATAAACTATTTTTAAACGCATAAAATTGGGCGTTTAAACTACCAATACAGACCGTATGAATTTGCTAACATTTATTGTAGTGCTGCCACATGTTATTTTTTTAACAACATATAATACATGAGACACTGATTTATACATAGTTGTTGAGTTTAAACTACATTAAAATTCAAGTTCAACTAAACCATCGTTTAAACCATCAGTGATGTATTAGGCATTAGTGTTGAAATTTTTTCTCGCCCGATTTGTATTCGTTAGTTTATTCGATGGTTCAAGTTTTCTCACAAAAATGTACACACACTTTTTTTGTAAATTGGCGATTAATTTTCTTACGTGACAGCGAATACTCGCCAAAAAGAGTTAAAGATACAGTTTAGTGAGAAAAACAGCTGTTTGTTTCAATATATATGACATTTTTATTTCATTTCACACATTTCAATCGAAAAGTTTCTCGACGCGAGAGTTACAGAACATGGGCACCGGTCAACTTTTTACATTGTCCAGTTATTTGTTGATTATGTGTTGATTTCTGGCAACCCTAGTTTTTGGGGGATTTCGAAATGGGTTTTAAAAATGCGTTGACACACGTTGTGCGTTTTGTTTACACTCATACAAAAAAAAAGAAAAAAAAATAATTTCTTTGTTGTTGTTTTTGGTAAATATAAATTTTGTTACCACGTAGCAAAAAGTGTCCATCATTCACTTGATATGAAAGTATTGATAAATGAATGAGTCCAATTCATTGCATGTGTGTCTGTGTGCGAGATTGTATTTGCCAAATAATTATTCATTCGCTGCTTAATGACTTAACAAATATTTTGCATCAAAATGCTGCAAATGTTGTTTTTGTAATATATAAAACAGAAGCAGAAATATGACGTTGTATATGTAAACACGATTTAATCGCCAAATCAACATAAACAAGAAGCTCGATATTAATTTACATTTCTCGCCAAAATAAATATTTGCCTTTTTTTAATTTAAGGTAGTGCAATATAATTCATACAATCCAAATGATTTTTCAAAAGGTTTTAATTTTTTTAAAAAGTTAAATTCGACCGTCTGCAACACTGGCCTTTTTGGCATGGAATTGTCCTCTGTTTGGGTATTTCAAAACGTGATTTTTATAAGGTTGAACTGAAAGATTTTGCTGTGCCACAGCATTTTTTTAAAATTCTAAGTAATCGTGTTCAGTTACCACTCATTTTAAGCAGGAGTTTTACAAAGTTCACATATTTGCTCTGTGTTGGCTGACTGTACCTTAAGATTTCTTCTTTTGTAGGTACAAAAGTCTGCAATTTTGCCACTAAATATA
The DNA here is from genome assembly GCA_949318255.1 of Pollenia labialis. Lineage (NCBI taxonomy): Eukaryota > Metazoa > Arthropoda > Insecta > Diptera > Polleniidae > Pollenia > Pollenia labialis. Next base: position 123,263,274 of record OX439142.1, read on the forward strand.
TTAAAGATAGAGATTACGTTTTTTCCATTAAGTATCGTAGTCGTTTCGCCATAAAAAGGTAAAAGTTTTTGCTTTTATTTTTTTAGTGCGTCACTACCAGAACAACCTAATTATAGGTCTAATACCTAAGGCCCATACCTAGAGATGATATATTTTGTGCTTGTCATCAATCACCAATTAGGCAGAAACATCTACCAACAATTTCCCATAAGGAAAACATATAGCTAAGAATCAACATCATTACAAGATGTTCTTATCTCATTGTATTCCATTCTACATCTTTAAATTATTTCAAGAGCATCTTTCTAGTGATGCTCTTGAGTGGCAATAAACAATTTTATTATTGTGGCATCGCTGACAAAATGGATTTTGTTATAAAAGCAGCGTTATCATTTTTCAAATGTTTCCCTTTTTTTCAGAAATGTTGACATTTTTCAAGTGTGAATTCAAGTTTCACATTTTTAATGTCTGCAATGCTGCCTTTGAAGTGCAAAGGAACAGGGTATTAGCCTCTGGTAATGTCAAGAAAATAAGACTGCTTTTTACTAGAGACAAAAACCCATCAAAATATCGTTATGTAGTTGTGAGAGGCATCCTTGATTTGCTTCTCCCAAAGAGGTTTGAAATATGCGTAGTAACCGCCCTTATAACTTTAAGGTATTTAAAATAGAGACACCCATATCCGCTCCTAACTTAGCAAAAGTAAACTATGGGAGGCTGAATATCATTCTAGGGCTTTTATTCGGAAAGATTTCAAATGTCCCTCAAAAAAATTTATTTTTGGATATCTGAAAAATTTATGAATCGCAATTTCGTTAACTTTTTTTAAATGCACGCAGCAAAAACGCAATTTGACAGCTCTTTACTTCTGCTTAAGCGATTTCTCTAAAAAGAAAACTACACTCAAAAGAAAAATCAATTTATCCGTAGTCAAATCAATTCGAAGAGGTATTAATATTACAGATTTTCTTGAATCAAGTACAGAAAGATTAATTCAAGTACGGATTTTCAATCGCGAATTACCTAACTTATCCATATTCAATTCCATATTCGAGATCGATTTAAGTAAGTCTAAGGCCCTAATTCTGAAAAATGCAACGCCAAAAATAACATTAAAAGCAAAAACAAAAATATAAAAATTCATACTGCGTTTTAAAATTTTCAACGCCACAAGATATGCAGCGTTTGACATTTAAAAATTTAATATGAATTTCTGTGGAAAACAACAACAAAACAATGAAATATTTTTTATTTTGTTTTAGCTTTCAATGTAATTTTTGGCATTGCGGTTGCGTTTTACAGAATTAGGGCCTAAGATTGAACCAATCTCAAGCTGCGCTTGTTTTTTTCAGTATTATAAAGTTGATTCAATCCCAAATTGTACTTGAAATAAAACAAAAGTGAAATAAAAAGGAGAATTTTAACATGATGGACACGTCTTACACCTCAGAGAATTTCAATAATAAAACAGCAGCATCATTCCCGATATGGTTTTTACTTCAAAATCTTTATTTACATAGATGTATCACTGAAAGTATAAACTAAATAAGAAGCAAGAGTTCTCAATTTTACTTCTTAAACATGAAAAAAATCTGTTTTCGTCTTGTTCTGTTTTTTTTTATTTTGATACACAACAAGCAAATGGCTTTTTAACTACTTGTGTGGTGTTGTTGTAGTGTCTGCAACAAACTTTGATAAGTTGAATGATATTAAAATCCTCACTTTGTAATTTTAATCGCAGAATGGCTCTACCAACGAAACGTTTAATCTTTTTTTACTTGGTTTAAGAATTTTCTTGGATTGATTTTCGAAAGTAATCGCATTAAGGATTATTTTAAGTACGTTTTTCGTACATGAATTTTTGAGTACGAACCGTAATTAAAGTAAGCGTAAAATACTTAGTTTATCCCGAGTGTTTTTCTTTCTGCGTAAATAATTGACAAACATATTGAATCCCGAGTGTTTTTCTTTCTGTGCAAATTATTGACAAACATTTTGAACTATCTCGCCCACTTCTCAAAATGTATAAGCCTAAGTTAAACGCGCTTAAGGAGCATATAGACGACTTGTTTTTTACATCTGACTTGCAAACTTTGTAAGTAACATGTAATTGTGCATGTCTGTCAAAATTGCTATTTTACATAAGGATTATAATAGTCGGTCACAAACGTACATGTAATTTTCTTCTGACAATGTCTCTGTTTTTTTCGCATAGTTATTGCAGATACCAAAGTAGTTATCGGTTTGAAAATAGCGTGCGGCCGCCACAAATTTTTTCTTGTGCCGTAAAAGAGTTCAGCCATCTTAGAAATTTTTTCTTTAAATTCGAAGATGCCAATTTTGGAGATAATAATGAAACGTTTTTTATATATGTATGTACATTATTTCTATTAAAAGGTTAAAAGAACATACATTTATTGGTATTGTAAAATAACAACCTCAGCCGGCTAATGATTCCGTCAATAGTGCAACGCCGCTGTCGACTTCTTTGCGGCATAGATTTCTAACATTTTTTTTTTTCTTTTTTTAAAATAACAACAGTGATGTCAGATGGTTTGTCAGAAGAAAATAGAGCACGCTTTAGTTGAAATTTTGTCAGCTGAATTTTCGTCTGATTTTACAGAAATTTAAACAGGTGTGATTGCAGACCAATGTGTCTCAGTTAAAATTATAGAAAAGTGAGAAGCAAAGTTAAGACGGTAACACACAACATGTATGAATTTTGCAGTGGGAAATTTGACATGTCAGATGACAGAAACATGTCGTGTACGGGCGATTTTAGTGGCAGATTGCGCCAGCTGGTTAGATGAACATATTCTTGGTAATAATGGGCACTCCATCGCGACGGTTACAGTCTCGCAACCTTTTTTTAAGATGTAGCAGTCAATATTTCAGTTTCCCATGAAAAGCACTGAACAGTTGAGAATATCTCTGCGGCTAAGAAATATACCAGATTACTACACAGAAAAAATTAAAAATTTTCTCTAATCCTCAATTTTATACCAAATTCATAGAATCAAGCAACCCATTTGTTGATTTTGCTCCTATTACCAAAATGATTATATTGATTACTAAAAATTGTAAAAATTTAATATTTTGAATATATTTTTTTTCAATAAGCAATATTTTTAATTTTAATTAAAAATATAATCAAAAAACTTTGCCGTTTCAAACAATGTGTTGTTTGATTTTGACAATTTCCAACAACAATTTCACAAGTTTAAATAATTTTATTTTAAACGAAATTCAAAATTTATTTCAAAACAACTAAAATGTTAATTAAATCAAATTAATATTTTTAATTTTCTTTCAACAAAAAAAATTATTGATTCAATTATTACAATAATTAAGTTTAAATAATTTTTTTAATTGATAAAAAACTACTAATAATTTTTTCTGTGTATACAGTTGGTTTAATAAATCTTGAAAAAATAAAGCAGTAGGAATTATTTCTTTTCACACTGCGACCGCTCAAATACCAATGCACATTCATTCATTTGATATGTATTAGACAACAACAGCAAAAGTGTATTAATTAAACGTCATAATAGCATTTGGATGTTTGATGAGTTTGATTGTCATTTAGCCAAAAATTTATGGAAAACATTTTCGTATATTTGAGTTATGACGTTTTTCTTTTTCTGTCTCGAATTCGTGTTACCTGCCATCAAACTAGATACTGAATGCGTGCGGATTATAATAATTTGACTTTGAAGCGTTTATTTGAATTGGAATTTTGGTAAAAATTATTTCTTTTATTTGTTTTTAGTTGTCATGGTGTAGATGGTATGTAGAAAGATGTTTTTGTTAGATATCGTTTTGGATTTCATATTATTTTATACCTGCATAGTTAGGTACCTAGTAAAGTAAAATATTTAAATTTTGATTAAACATTTGTTGGTGTTTTGACAAAGTCAAGGTTAATATTTATGTGTGATTTCTTCGCTATGATTATTTTTTAGTAGCAATAAATCTTGCGTGTAGTTTTTAAAGATTAGCAAATATTAAATGCAAATAATTAATGTAATAAGTTGTTGGTAAATGTAATGAAAATTAGATATTTATTAATTTTTTATGGTAGTTTGAGGAAGTAAACTGAAAAGATTTTGATATGATTTAAAATTAAGAGGATGTATGTGTGTTTCTTCTCTGATTTTGCGGAAGTCAAATGGTCAAGAATGAATGTTCAGTTTAAAAACAAATTGTCTAGAGATTGTATAAGAATTTAATACTTTTTTTTTTATTAAGTTTAACTTTAAAAAATCTACAGTTATTTATTTCCTTTTTATATAATGCAATACGTTTTCAATGTCAAAAAGAAAAAAAATGGATTCGGTATGGTTACAGGAACCGCGCTTAGAACGTTAAAAACTGTTTTTATCATTTAAATTACATACTATATATTATGTACATCAATTTATTAACTGCCTGTTTTGAGAAACTGAAAACAAAATTTCGTGTGTAAAAGAATATTGAGAAAAAACTAAATTTTTTTATTTTTTTTGTGTTGCTTTCAATCATACCTGTTAAATATCGATTACGATTAGTAATCAATTAGATTACTTTTTAAAAAGAATCGTAATGATTTTTTAACTTTATAAAAAAAAAATTCTGATCACTAATTGTATACGATTACAAGTAATCAAAAAATAATCGGAAGTACCGGCGATTACTACAAAATAATCAAAAAGAATCAAAATGTAATCCGATTGTTATAAAATTATGGTTTGTTTTTTGTTTAATAAATAAGTAATCAATTAGTAATCATGTAAAACCAAAAGTAATCGTAATTGTAATTATTAATTTATCCTTAAAAAATTAATCTAATAAATAATTATAACGATTATTAATCATTAGTTAACAGCTTAACAACTTAATGCTGGGTACACACTATGCAATTCATTAACGCAATCAGGCAAATTTCATTGTAAATTGCATCGTGTGTATTGGTGTTTTCAGACTGCAGTCAAGATTTCACCAACATCAAAATATTTTGATGTTGTGGGATTGCATTGATGTAGATTGCACTGTCTGTATCGTGATTTCATGTTTTTATCTGTTTAGTACATTGAAAACAAGCAAGCTGTAAGCACAGATTCTGTGATGTAAGCATCTACCTTTAAAAAAAATTCTTAACCGCATAAAAAAAGTAAAAACTTGAAAAAATGCCAATTGAAAAAAATGAGGATTGGGTAAATTTTATTAATTTATACAAAAGTTTACCTGAACTATGGAATGTGAAAAGTGACAAATATAAAAATAAAATTATAAGGGCGGCAGCCTATGAGAAATTGACAATTGAATATAAAATTATTGACAAAAATGCAAGCATCGAAAAAGTAAAAAACAAAATAAGAAACATGCGATTCACATACGATGTTTATGTTAATATAAAAAAAAAACCAGAACTGACATTGCGTTTATGATTTCATTGTTGATTGCAGTGTATGTGTCAAAACATGCAATCTGAATTGCATAGTGTGTACCCAGCATAACAAATTTTCAAAAAACAGGCCGTAAGTCCGTCCCAGCCCATATGACACAACGTTTTTTTTTTTTTCATTAATTGATATTGAATTGATAGAAAGAAACAGTAAATGCTAGAAGGAGTAAACTATAAAAATGTAAACAAAGTTTTTTAGTTTTTTTTTCTCTTGTTATGGTTTTGCTTCAGGGATGGCGTTGAGAATTTTTACTTTTTTAGCCTAATTGTACTAAAAGATTTTTTTAGTTGAAATTAATTTTATTTATTTTCTTCAAAAATACCACAAAAAGGTATTATAAATCTTAGTTTAAAAAGTATCAACAAAAAAGTACAATTGAAACATATGAGCCATCCCTGTTCCGTTTATTTTATTAAATGTTGCCAACTTTTTGTTTATGAGAAACCTAAAAACAAAAAGCGGTAAATCGCTGAATTTGCCCATAAACCGATGATTTAGCAATACTTTTAACATTTCAATCTTGAAATGTCAATTTTTATTTGAACAATTTTAAATTTTTTTTGACATAACTTCATTTTTTATCGATAAATTTAGTAAATTTTGACAGTTTGCCATTTATCTTAATACAGCTGAACTTTTCGCACTTAGTAAATTTTTCTGTTACTTTATATTTGCACTGTTCATCAAAACTTGAACAATGCATTAAACATGTAGTGTCATAAGGGCTTTACGAGTCTACCTATTTTAGTTGGCAACGCTCTTGCACATAGATGTTTCCCGCAACTCTTTTTTAAATTTAGCTGTATTTAAAAGCAACATGTTGTAGTTTTGCAAGCAACCATGGAATTATTTACAGTGGACTTGGAAAATCCCAATTTCGGTAGCCATATGGAATATGGTTATAATATGACTTCTATAACGATAACATGCATGATCATTTTCTTTTAAAAATAATTCAGTTATTCGTTACCATAAAGAAACTTTTCTCTCTGCGCAGGATTCAGTAATGGCACACGCAAAGTAAAAACATGGTTGTGGTAAACATATTCAAAGAGAATTAAGATAGTAGCCACCATGTTACGATAATTTTTGAATCATGTTATGACCAAATATATTCGTAATATTACATCATAATATATTTCCCTTAATCATATTATTGTTCTGTTAATCATACTTAGTTGAGAAGTAATCAAATTCTTGTCATGTTTATCATATTAAGGTAAGAAGCAATCATATTATTATCATGTTAATGATAATAAGCTAAAAAGTAATCATATTATGATCAGTGGTGCTGTCACAACAAAAAATAAATAAATTTAAATTTTTTTGCATCGATTTTTTTTTGTGGCACTTTACAATTTTTTTAATGTAAATACAATTTCTTAACCACTCATTCATTCATTCTTTCATTTCGCGTTTTTACTCGCAATTCAACTTTTAATGTAAATTGATCTGTCTAGTATAACTTGGTGAGTTTAATCGCCGCACTCCTTAGAGCATACCTAAGTTTTAAGATAAAATTACTATTCTTTTAATATTTTTGTAGTTTAACACTGCACTATGGCCGAAAATCCCAAAGTCGCGGCAAAAATTACTTCCCGTTGACCTGGCATCAAATTTGTTATACGGGTTTCTACTGCCAAAATATTCGATATTAGTACAAGTGGGCGGTCTACGACCTTTTTTCTAGTGGCCCGCCCATTTGGGGGATTTAAAAAAAATGAATGCTCACAAAATTATATTTACTAAAATAAAACTCTACCTTAATAAGGTGCTAGAGACATTCCAATAAGCCTTAAAAATAGTTTAGAAAAACTATGCGAGTCGTATCAGCTTCTTTGTGGGGTTCCCATGTGAACTTACCTCTTACAAAAGCAGCATTAAGTCCTTTAAAGGTAATATAAAAGCAAACTATCGCTGTATAACTGACTATATAGTAATTTATCTAGTAAGAAAATATTAAAAAAATGGGCATCCACCATGCCCACCCACAAATAGACCACCATTTATAAAAACTGTTTAAAAAATATGTAATGAGACTAATAATGCTAATATAGTTTTTAAATGCTCATAATTCGATCTGTTATGAGGATACATGATAGATGTCAAGTAATTCTTTCTTTTTTATACAAAACGGTTTCGGGCCTCAGATGCATTTTCTGTAAGGAAACTTCTATTATTTGTGACGAATATACTAGTATTTTATGTGGTGTGGCCAGGGCTGCCAGATACATTTTTGAGGAAATCCTCAATTTCCTGAGAGCAAATAAAAAAATAGTCTTTCACGTTTCGAAAATTGGCAAAAAAAAATCAGACTACTTAAAATTTTGCTTTTTTTTAAATTTTTGCTCGATTTTTATAAAAAAACATACAAACAAAAATAATTATCAAAGTTTTTCTTGACGATCTTGCCAAAGCAACCAGTGAAATGCGCAAAGGAATAGCTTATCCCATCAGCAATAAATTTCAGTTTATCAATAGTATGAAATGGGAATTTACACATTTAAAGGAAACCTTGTTAAAAACATAATTAATTCATACCCAGCTAGCATTTTCCATCGTGTAAGAGCTACTGGGAGTCTTATGAAGAGCGTCTTTGATCGTCGATGACCGCATTTTTTAATCGTAGAAGATTCCTCACTCGGAAAAAAACTGTAACACGAGTGCGGTTCTTCCATAGCACAGCGAACGACGCTTATTCAAACGTTGTGGGGATCGTTTAAGACATGGGTAAAGATTATCTTACGAGTCTATCATGTCAATAATCGTATGAGACTCATGTAGATATTCTCCTACAACTCGTGAAATGCTCGCCGTATAATTGTTCAAAATATGATTTATACGGTCGTTAAAGGTTCATTCGATGATGTTTTTACGAACCATAAACAAAGTGTAAGATTGTTGTTTTTGTAGTCTGAAAATAACCATTTTTCTTTGCATATTCTCCCTGCAATCTCCCTTAACGGGCACTTCCCATAAGCGGACACCCCCATTAAACGGACATTGTTGCTAGGTCCTGGCAGCGCTCCATAAGAAAAGCATTGCAGTCGCTTTCCCTTGAACGGACGCTAGCTTATTTTTTCCCGAATTTTTCATGTCATAATTTACAAATAAGCCTGCCAAGACTCTTTAAATTTGTTCGCTTTAACAACAGGGCACGGTTTATCATATTTACTACATCACATAACATAGTTAAATGTGGGTATGTTAAATATGTATAGTACTCATAAAACATTTTAAACTTTTTTTACATATAGAACTACATTTAATGATATTTTGTTATTAAACCCAATTGAATTGTTTATTTTTTATATTTTTTTTAAAAAAAGTATGTATCTTTAAATAAAAACAAACAATATAAGGCAAAGTTTTGTTGATTTAAATTTGTAGTTTTCTCTTGTCCGGACAGCCCCCTTGTGCGGACACATTTCAACGGTCCCTTCGGTGTCCGCTCATGGGAGATTCCACTGTATCTATTTACTGCCTTCTTCACGATGTCACTCGAACGGTTTCGTTCGCACAAATTACAAATAAAACAGAAACAAATTTTGAGAAGTTCTTTTTGCTTACAGGTGCGAACGAAAACGTTCGAGTGACATCGTGAAATAGCCAGTTAATTAATGTGTACATTTTTAAAAAAAAATTAGATTTATACCCGTAATCAATGCCAAAAGTTCAGTGCGAGCAAACGCTCTTCTGGTTGAATTGCCTTATTAGTGTTTTGGCTGCCATTTGCTTTAGTGGTATAGAAATGAAGACCCATTTCAAAGGCAAAACTCATTTCAATTTTTGTTTTTTTTAGTAAGAATTATTTTGTCTTCGGCACCACGATTTTCATATGGAATATGGTTTTTTTATAATTTAAAACGCTTTTTGTATCCTTGTTGTTTTCTAACCAAAAGTCGATTATTTCCGAGTTTTAGAACTTGATTATTTCTAAAAAAAAAAATAGTAAGATCTTTTGAGTTAGCAATTGTTACAAAAAAAAAAAAATACATGACAATAAACTATAGTTTGCCGCGAACAACTACATGCAGGAAACTCCTTTATCGGATGTTATCCCATCCACAAATGACGATACCACTTTTCACAACTGCACAGAACACATGTCTCAGTAAACATTTACGAAATATCTTCAGAACAGTTAAAAATACACACCTTGAGTAATAGAATCCATTTTGAAAGAGTTTTTATTAAAAGTATATTTTGGAAAACTACTTTTAATTTAATAAAAATTGTATTTCTTTACAACTAATAAAAGGAATTAGAAAAAAATTTAAACATGATCAGCAAACATTAATAGTGTTGCAAACTTTCATTATTTGTATCTATTTGTTTTCTTCCAAAACGTTGGCAATTCAACGTTATAATAATATTTTTAAAAATTTAAGTTTTAAAAATTTACTTCTTTGTTAAATACAAACATTTTCAAAATACTTTTAGAACAGTTAAGAATATACACCCCGAGTGATAGAATCCATATTCAAAGAATTACTTTATTAAAAAAATATATTATGGAAAACAACTTTTTAGTTATTTAATAGAAATTATTTTGCTTAGAAACTGATAACAAGTATTAGAAAGAATGTTAACATTATAAGCTGTTTACTCATAAACAGGGTTGCCAATTTTCATTATTTGTATTTATGTTTTTCTTTCCAGTTGTTGGCAATTGAACAATCTAAGAAATTTTTTAAAAATATGTGGTTGCAAAATCGACTTTTTGCCGCAAAATTTGGAAACTCAGCCATAGTGCACTGTAATGGCAACTTTAATAGTTTATAAAAAAAACTTGTAATTTAGAATTCTTTTTCTTAAGCTTGCAACCATTTTAAGTTTAAATTAAAATTATTTAAAAAACTGAGAAACGGTTTCCTGCAAAATTACTGCACAAAAATAATTTTGCATCAAAAAAAAAAAAAAAAAAATTAAATATATTTATTGTACGTTTACGACTACAACAATAATGATAACAAACAGCATCCTTTAGTGGCACTATAATTCATAATGTAGTACAAACTTTGTACATACTACAAAGATAGCAAAGATATTAAAAATGACCGGTCAACCGGGTACTGAACTAAACCCATGCACACACATTTTTGTACTCACTCACTTGCTTACAACCATATTGTTCATATCAGTTCAAACATAAAGTAAAAAATAAAAAAAACAAGACAAGACAAGAACACATAACTTTTATAGTGTTGCAGGGGATATCGTTTGAAAAGTGTGCCTGGGAATATGAACATGAATGTTGTTTTACTTGTGTCATATACTACTACTACTCGTGTACTAAACATATAATACACATACTCCCCCCATTCAGGCTCTTACTATCCACCATCGGAATATGATGGGTTTTTTACAGCGTGCCATAAAAAGAAATAATAGTAAATGAATAATAAATGTTAATAAGGTAAATTGCATACATGTCAGAGATAAAACAATATTTTCATTACTGAAAAAAAAATTCTTGCTACTAAAAATAAAAAAATAGATTTGTTCGCTTTAAAATTTGTAGGAATTTGGTGAACTAAATAAAAACTTTATTAAACAATAAGCAAACAAAATCTTCACAGTTTACAGGAATATCCATGACATGGGTTTCGGGAAACGCTACGTTTATAAATCACAAACACTAAATAATAGCAAAATGAGTCTTTTTTTTAATGCATAATTCTTGTATATTAAGTTTTGTCAAGCTAATCACAAACTTAATAAATAAATTTCCAATTTAAATTTTCACATATTTTTGGAAGTTTATCAAACTAATTACAAATGCAAAGTTATGTTTGAATACTTACAGCCGATAAAATTAAACTTAGAAATATTTATTGTTAAAATAAAAGCTAAACTTCCTTACATTTCAAAACCATAACGAATCCTTAAGTGCAAGAAATCATATGAAAAGCTCCTCTGACAAGGCAAGTCAAGGACGAAACCGAAAATCCATGGCGCCCCGGTAATGCTCTGCATTGTGTGGAATCAAAACATTCACGTCTATTTAGAGATGCTAAAACTGAACCATAAGGGACCTTATCCGGGCTAAGCTTGTGTCCGAGTATTAAAAAAAAAACGAGCAGAAATATGAAGCCACAATATTCCATCATCACTCGACCATAGGTAGGTTACTAGACCTTTAAAAAACATTTACGCTTTTAATACCAAAAAGCCTAACTAACGGTCAATTAAACAAAATGTAAAATTCCATTTTATGTATTAAATAAAAAGGTCCCAGCGGAAAAAAGAAGGGGTACGGAGCCCTTCTAGAAGGCCTCTGTACACCTTCTTTTGGATGTACAAGACCTGCTCGATCCATTCCATGCTCATATCTTTTTTAAACAACGAAGTAGGTTTCCTTTCTCGCTTCTTAAGCAGGTACATAAGAATGGTAACGGGATCAAAAAAAAATAATTATTTTGCTTTTGCTTGTGCAAAAAAAACAATACAAAAAATGTTACTCCTTCGCTACTCCCTTCTCATAGAAGCCGAGGCATTCTATGAGGCATTCTTCAGCAGTTAGATAAGAACAGTAATTAAATCAATAAATTGTTTAAGCAGGCCTTTAAAAAGGCCTGAAGTAAGAAGATTTTCTGAGTTTTCCCGCTGGGGTTGCACTAGCATACATATCCTGTTTTCTTACATGAATCCTAGTAAGGCTATGGACTCCTAGAAAAATTCTGTTTATCCATGTGGTTGTGTGTGTTTTTTTTTTTTTTTTAAGAATTATATTTATGATGACAGTGTCTATCTTAAAAGGTGGCCGAATAAGCAACCAAACAAACCATTTTCATAAAGTAAAACAAAATCTTCAACCATAAGTGAGAGCGTTGCTTAAACGCCACTTGGCGAAGAAAGGGTTTAAAATAATCCTTTTTAAGTTATGTGTGTGTGTAGGAAACCCAAACTCATTTTTATAGTTGGTCGTAAGTTTATGAATATTTTAGCTGGTGTATTCTTTTAGGGTTTTATTTAAACACCAAATTTGCGGCCCTGCAATTATAATCCATATTACATGAACATTAGCATATTTCAGCTAAACAAAATATTCAATTTAACTTAATTTTCTCTTCAATATTATAGTGCAAACTAAAAATGGTGAAAATTTTACACCAGCAAAAAAATTAAATTTTATTTTTCATTGCTAGCCAAAGGATAGCTGAAGTAAGCCCCCTAGAAATTATTGAAGGAATAAGTCTATGAACGTATGACGGCTTTATAAATTGTAATTTGACTTAGAATACACATTCGAGTTAATATGAAAATTGATTTATTTTAAAACTTCAGATATAAAAATGAATTAAAAAATGTTAACACTTTTTTTGCGTACTATGAAAAAACTTATTTCCTTAACCAAAAGCTTAAAAGAAACTAATTCGAATATTTAATGTATTCATTAAAAGTTAACAATACAATGAAAAAGTATCACCTTTTTTAATTAACCGAGCAGTTATACTTAAGACCTTCAGTCCGTTTTAGCAAAGCAGACGAGAGGTTCCTCCCCCCCTCACACTGATAGACTCGGCCATTACCCAAAAGCTCAAGTTATTTTTATTTATTTCAATTACATTTTACAAGTAATCGAAATTCGATCTCGACTTCTAAAGAATTCACGTATTTTTTTTGCAATTTTATTAACATTATTTTTCGAGTGTATCATTATTAAATATTTGTTACCTTTATTACGTATACTTCCTCTTAATAATTGTTAATATTAACATTAATATTGTACAATGTACATACACTATAATGTACATTATTATGTTTTTCGTACGTGATGTATTTTTTTTTTTTAAGAAATAATTCATAAATTTCACTACTTTAACTAATAAATTTTATGGGACGGTAGAAAAACGAAGAAAATGTTAATAGAATAAATACAATTTTATTTTATATTTACAAGAATTAAGATAAATATGTTTATGTTTTATGTATTAAGATAAATACGTACGACTACATTCCGGTGTCTAAATGCCATTTAAAAAGATATACTTAGGATAATTATGTTTGTATTATTTATTAAGGTAAATAAAAGAGATTCAAGGATTTAGAATCGTTATATGATTTAAAAAGCGCTCATATGTATTCAATTCCTTTTATTATCATTTTCTTACACTTGACAATCAAAAGAGGTATAAATTTCCCTTAGAAACTTCAGTAAAAATAGATTTTTTCTAGTAAATTTAATTGTGATTGATTTAAGACCACTATTCTAATGAGGTTCGGGAAAATTGAGAATTAGGCAATAACTGGTAGATTTGAACAAAAGATTAGATGTGATTGTGTGAATGTTATTTCCGAATTTAAAGGTCCAATATCTTGACCTTTTGTTCAAGCATATCTGGCAATATATCGGCAATGGCCCGCATATTGTGTTATTGACTGGAAATTTTTAGAAAATAAAGTGTTCACAAGCCCCCGTATTCACAAACGATCATTAAATTAAACAAACGTTTATTAAGGACAATTGTAAATTTGTTCTTTAAACCTTTATTAAATATACAAATTTTTTATGAATACAGGCAAAAATGCTTGCTTAAGTTTATCGATTGTCGGATTGTTGTATGTGGCACCATTTTGTTTTGAAAAATAAGATATCGGTAGATATGCCGTTTAATTGGGTCCCCAAATAACTGTTAATTATGTTATTTTACCATGCTCTGTTTACGGTTACGTTATTTTGATTCCAATTTTACTATACAAATGGTGTAGCAAGATGCCACTAGGAGGAACCCAGTACGAGCACCCCTTGTGTGAAAGCTGAAGCTTTATAACCTCCCCGGCTCCAGCATATTTTGAATAGCAACAGCTAGCAGGTTAAACTTCCCGCACAGTAGGTGCAAATCAGCCATTGAAGCTGACCTTTTTGAAATCACACTTCCCCCGATTTCGGGTATAAACCATAGCGACGATCTCAAGCGATCTATAGATTTCGAATTCTGCGAAATATCAGGTATTTTCTGCACCTGATTTCCCCAGAGGATGTAACACCAAGAGATGGAATATCCTTTAAATGTTGACCAAAATTCCTCTGGGGGAAGGGCAAGTATATGACAATGTGATTATGATTGGCATGAGCACCTGCCGTATGGCCTAATCGTATGGGGGATTCATTTTCAGCATTTACCAAGTGGCGCTTTACAGAGAAAATTCTCGCCAAATTTTTTTTTCAATTAAACCATTAATTAAATTTAGATTAGTTTTAATTAAAAATTTAATCCAATGCATTAAAGGTTTACTTAAATTAACAACTTTGCTGCAGAAAATGTTGTTAATACAAAAAAAATATTAAATTGATACTTTTAATTTGTCTACTGGAGCAAATTGAGTTAATTTTTTAATTAATATCACAAATTTTTTTAATAAAATAAATTTGTATACCCCCACCACAATTGTGGAGACGGTATTTCAAACCGATTTGATAAAACTTTTTGTTGAGTTTCTCTCAGGCACAAGTTTTGTTCTTTTAAGTTTCAAATTTAATTGAATTAAATTGTAAACGTTAAGAAAAATCACCCGATAAAAAGTTCAAGAACAATGCAGCAACAAAACATTGATCCGAAAACGGATTGTTAGTACAAAGATAAAATAAAATCATGCTACAAATAAAGTTAAAATACCTATTGATGCGATATTCCGATTAAGCTTTGAGCTACTGAGGTGGTGGTAAATTGTACACTCTCTTTTATGTTTTTTTTTTTGCTTCTTACTCTTGCGATCTTTAAAGGGTCCCATTGACAAATGCTGCTCATGCTCATGCAATCAGCATGTGTTTGTAAATTTGAAATTTTTATTTATGTATGCGTTACACAGATAATGCAGTATGAAAAATCAAAATAAGTTTGATTTTGAGATGAACTCACAGTTGTTCAAATGAATAATAAAATAAATTAATTAATTTTTTGATATATTTTTTTCTCAATTTAAATTAAAACAAATTTAAAATAGTTTTTGAGAAAAAAACGTGTGAAGAAAATAAGGTTTTTCTTGAATTTCACGAAAAGAAATTTATTTTAAAATTATGATTGATAGGTGTGTAGTAAAATATCAATCACACACGTATACGAAGGGTTCAGCGGCAGTAGCTGTCAGCTTATTTTCTAATTTTATTGTAATTTTGATTGCCCTACATAAATTATGTGCAGAGAAATGCAGCTGCTCTAATAATTACAACTCGTCCACGCTTGCGTTGAATTATCCCCGTACAACAACCTCTAATGGGTTCAACTCCTGTTCTCGGAAATTATGCTGCATATGTCCCAATATGCTAAAGCGTGTAAATAACAGGTACATGAAACCCGTCATGCGCCAAACATCCAAATGACAAGATTTCAAACGAGTTTGAAGTTACACCAGTGTACTTTCTCATTCTGCTGCAACGGGGGTACGACACACAGACAAAAATAACAAGAAAGAAAGTACAGTTGGTCAAACCCGATTATTTGATACACTACACCACAGTATTTGCAAACACAATAACGAGAGTGCACCTTATTCGGGACCCATGAGGAATAATGCTTATGTGTCCATATATATAAATATGGATCTATGTTTTAAATTTCATTTAAATCGGTTGGAAAGCTTGTGAGGGACAGAAATTGCGCCCTACCTCCCCTTGTGGTTCTTTTTTTTAAAACCGTGTAGCTTTTGTACACTCACAATATTCTGTACGTAAAATTAACTGAAATTGTAATATAAAATAAATGAAAGAACAATTAAAAACCGGTCTACCTATTTTTCATTTATTTTTAACAAAAAGTTCATTTAATTTTTACTGTCAAAAAATTAACTACATATTCCGTAAAAACAAATAAATATGCAGTTATTTTATAAAATTTTACTGTCAAAAATTCAACACCTACTGAATATAAAAACGATTAAATATTTAGTTATTTATTAAAATTTTACTGTCAATTTTTTACTGTCAAATTGACCCCATATTCAGTAAAAACAATTAAATATTCAGTTATTTTATTTAATTTTCGTTTACTCCACAAAAGAGCCGAATTTCTAAAAAATACCAGACAGACACCTGTCCGCTTGTTTTTCATATAAGCGAGAGAAGGGGAATATTTTTATTAACTTACCCAGTAACACACGTTTGTTTTACTTTTGTTGTACTGGCCACGTTGTTTATAGAAGAACTCTCAATTATAAGACACCAGCAGCATGACCGATATGGCTTCGCAATTATTTTACTTTTAAAATTTGATGTATTTAACCCTTATGTGAGTGACAGGGTACCCGGGTAACTTTTTAAACTTTAACTGCGATTTTTTTTTGTTTCAAGTTTCTTGAGGGAGTGGAACCTCTTGAGAACTCTTATTATTGTGTTTTTGATATATTTGGATAAACATTAGCTTAGTTTCTTATTTTGAGAGGGTGCTGTGAGTCAATTTAAATTTTTCACCCTTAACGGAGTGACAGGGCACCCGGATACCCTAATGAAAATATTTAAAATAAAATTTTTTTATTAGTATAATTTTGATTTATTTTAATGAAAATGAGTTTAAAATCATGTTGGTTTATTCAATCTGCAATATTTTCTTATTTTTGACATGAATGAAAATGAAAAATAAAAAGACAATGTTAGTTGTTTTGTATATTTCTTTTTTTATTTATTCAAGCACGCTTAGCACGAGTAAGGTCGTTATCAAATCGAATAAAACGTAAAAATAATTTAAATCTATCATAAGACATTGCTGCGCGAAACAAAGGTAAATGGTATGGTTTCCATAATTCTGTTAGGTGCTCTGAATTTGATTTATGCACGCCACCAAAGATCAATAGTCCCAAAAAGGAATCTAGCTCTTTTTCTGAAAATGGCTCAAATTTTTTTTCTCTGGCCGATTGCAAGCGTCTGGATATTTTAATTCTAAATTTTTGTTATTGTTATCAGTCACTCTTTTTCCTTTTCTATTACTTTCACGCAAAATTATATCGCACATCTCCTTGGATAATAAAGTTTTGAATATATCCTTAGGTGTTCCTATATTTAGACCTGAAGCAGGACCTCTACGTTGCCGTAACACATTTCTGTTAATTGGTATTCCGGATAGGGATCAAGACGCCAACGCGTACCATCCTTTCCACAGAGTTCAGTTATTTCTTCAAATTCTTCACTCTCGTCAGAATCATATGAATATTTTCGGCATCGGATGCTTCTGATGTCATGTCGCAAATATTCAACATATGTTCATCTGATAAAAATTCTCCATCATCACTCGCAAATTCGTTTAATATTTCGTTTATATCGGTTGAATTTAAATGTGCTTTTTTAGAACAAGTAGCCATTGTATAACACTTTACCTTCTCGCGCTCACCAAACTTATTCATGTATGAACTTAGTAATGTATGAATGCAGTAGCAAGTAGATGAATTTGTCGATCAAGCACAAAGCCAGAGGGGAATCCCCAGATTAATGTTGATGTTAGACATTAAAAAACGTATATTTTACATTTCCCAGCATTAATCTTTTATATATATTGAAATATAATATAAAACTTTCGTATATATTGTATGTGGTACCCGGGTACCCTGTCACTCTGTTAAAGGTGTTTTTTTTGTCACTCACATAAGGGTTAACTAAATTATTTCAACAAATAGAAAATGGGTATTGCTTACACAAAACAAGCAATTCATTTTTTATAGATAAGTAAAAATTAATTTTTGGTAGTCAAATTATATAAAATAACTGAATATTTAATTGTTTTTACTGAATATGGTGTTGAATTTTTGACAGTAAAATTTTATAAAATAACTGCATATTTATTTGTTTTTACGGAATATGTAGTTAATTTTTTGACAATTAATTTATAAAAGATAACTGAATATTGATTTGTTTTTACGGAATTCGCGGTTGAATTTTTGACAGTAAAAATTAAATGAACTTTTCGTTGCTTTAAATTACATTTTTATTTACTTTAACATAAAGAAGAATTTAACTCAATCAACGGACAATATTAACTGCAACTGAAAATCCGTATTAATATGCACTTAGTTTTTTGAATAACTGTTAGAATCAGTTAAAAATAAATTTGTTCGGAATTTTAAATGTTTATTTATTTAAAAATGACTGAACGGAATATTTCTTAAATAAACTACAGTCCGTTACTGTAATAATATTGTGAGTGTAGCCATATAAATTTTTCGATTTAAATCGAAAAATTTTTAAACATATTATGGTTACTTTAACCGTATTATTTCCAGCGACAACCAGATAATGGTTAAATTAGCCCTCCATCAAGAAGACACAACCATATTTTGGTTGTCCCCAAACATTTGCGGCTAATAATAACATTGCTATGTTTACTACTAATAATAGCATGGTTGTTTTACAATCATATCTTGTTGCTCTTGGAAAAGGGAAAATGTTATTGTTTGTTTCAAACCATAAAATTATCAGTAGTTAACAAATTATTGTTATTTACCATAACATGTTCGGCGGCAACTATAAAATAAATTTAAATTTACCATTATTTGATCTAAAATATTCCGTTAAAAAAAGCTTTGTTGGAGATTACCATATAGAAAATTGTGTTTTTTTGCGTGTACAATCTGTCTTTTTTTTAATTTTATTTTATGATAAACTATTTTCAAATGTACGTATGTGCCTTTCTATGTATGTGTGTGTGTGTCCATATTAAAATCCTTTATTAGTTAAATTACAAAGGACAATGACAAAGTTCAAACTCACTAGGCATAAAATTATGATCTAAAGCCTTTTAAGCAACCAAATGAATCTTGAAATTTAATTCCGTTATCAATTGTTGTATTCGTAGTATTGAATTTTTATTGCAATATCAATGAAACACCTGAACTGCAAAGAACAAAGATTTGAAATAAGCCAATATAAAAAGAAAGAAATCATTATTGCAAAAATTCAAAACTTTTTTAAGTCAGTTTTGCTTTTGTATTTTTTTTTCAATTCATTTACCAGACAAAAGATTTATGACATGAATAAAATCTCTTGTGCAAGAGAGAATGATGAAAACGAGGATACGAAAAGAATCTAAAAAAAACAATTAAGAACTATTTTTTTAAATAAATGTTTTAAATCGAAATTTAATGGATTGAATTCTTCGTGAAAGACAAGAAAAGTCTAATTAAAGATCGCAATTCTAAATGAATAAAGAGCAGCCGCTTTATTTTTCAAATCAATTGTGTTTTTGATAAGCAGTGATCAAATAAAACAGCCCAATTGACAGCTAATTTATGAATTGGTTTACTGAGTGTCAGCTCTCGGTTTGCAATTAAGTGCTGCATACTTCGTAATTATAAAATATTTATTTTAAGGGTTTCGTATAAGCAAACGAGTATCAAGTGCATTGCTGTATAATTTGTTCTTGTAGAGTAAAAATATACTCTACCATTTTGTAAATGTTACGAAGCAAGACGATTTGCAAAAGATTGTGAATAGGGCTAATATTTTTCTATAAAGCCAATACTTTAATGTTAATGTACGTATAAGTGTACTTAAAACTAAATTTTCAACGCGATTTCATCACAATCTCCATTGGCATCTTAAAATAACTCGAAAAACATATTAAATTAAAAACAAAATCGATACTGTTCAACCACTTTTAGCTTCGATTTTGCTACCTTTTACCGAATAGATCGTTGACAGTCGGAAAAAAGTAGTTACATGTTTAACGGATTAAGTTGTCATACAGTGTAAATTTATTTAGATGAAATAAATTTGATGCACCCTTTTCAATTTCAAAGAAGAAATGCTAGCAGCTTCTGTTGAACAGTAATAGGCCGAAATCACCCATAAGTGGTAAAAAAATTTGCCATTTAGTGGAATTTGTAGGGTATAGATTGCCGCGACTTTGGGTAGCTACAATCGACCACCACCTGACCCCCAAAAGTATGTTTTCCACGTTAAAGTAAAACTTTCGAAAAGCCAATTTTGCTGTAAGACAGAAAGCATTTCTTGCAATAAGCCTATTAATGAAGGCCTCATCTAGTATTCAGTCCCGTGCCGTGCCAATGGGTGCTACTCGTAGTAGCAGATACGATCTCTGATCGGACGCGATAGCGAGAGATCGTCAACCCTCTTGAGATCTCTCAATTTTGGATTTTCGCCGAATCACAGGTAATGACTGCAACTGATTACCGCAAACGTGAAATATCATTAAGATCGTGCCTACAAACCCCTGAAGGTATTTATGAAAACGAAAAAAAGAAATAGCCTCCAGGGGTATTTAAATGGACATTTAATATGTTTTATTGCTTTACGGCATATTTATTCGGTCCTTTAAGGGCCGATGAATTATTTGATCTTTCTTCACAAAACAAAAACGACCGCCAAGAAATACGAGCAGAATACAGCCACCAAATTCAATCATAATCATAAGAATTAATCATTTGGCATAACTGTTTCTTATTAAGAGACAATGTGAAATAAAATTTTATACCAAAATCAACAGAAAGTTTCTCTAAAATTTTTCTTCGTTAATATTCTTTTCTTCAAATTTATAATGAAACCAAATGTTTTTGTAAATTTTTTTGTTCATCATCTTGCAAAAGTCCACTCTGAAAACAAACATATTTTAAAGGTAAAGGAAACACAAAGTAAACGGCTGTTAAAATAATCAAAAGTAAGAACTTTTGCAAGGAACGAAGAAAAGGACATTACCAAAGTTAAACAAAAAGAATGCAACTAAAAAAAACTAATATTGCTGCAATTCTTTCATTTGGATTTACATTGGCTGCATCAGTAGCCATCAGCCATTATACGCCATTAGAGTATAATTAAAATTCCCAAGTATGCCATACAACAACTTCTTCTTATTGCCACCACAACAAATACAATAAAAATTTTTGTGTACTTGATTTTTACTTAAGAAAAAATTAGATTCCTGATAGCGGAAGTCATTGAGTTGGTTCGTAGGAGAGGTAGAAAAATATAACATTTTATAGTGGTGAGTGGGTGGGGAGGTAAAATGGCATAATGCAACGAAATTTAGATCCCATTTAAAAGAAAAAGTTAGAAAAGTTCAGAGGCGTGGTAATGCTTTACTTTATGCATATTTGAGTGGATGCTTTCATGAATGAATTTCATTTTGATAGTGTTATGAAATAAACAAGTTTTATTTTAATTGATTTATACTAAACTGTTTGGAAAAAATATTAGCTAAGTCTGAATCTCCCATCCGTATAGTTTCACTAAATAAAAGTTTTCACTACAGACTCGTCTGCAGTATTCCCATATACTGCATTTTTCAATATGGTTATCTCTAACAAAAATATTTTCACCAAAAATTGTAAAACATAATATGGTTACTTTAACCAAATTATTAGCAAAAACCTTTTGATTTATTTTGCGCAAAAAGAAATATTTTAAAATGTGTTGACAACATTGTACCATACGGACATGTGTGCGCTATTTTTATTTACTTTGGCAATATTGAATCAAGAATTTCAGCATATATTTTTTATACTGCGCAACTTATTGAATAGTATGGAACAAAACAAAAATAGCAGTAAGTTACTCAGTAGTATTGTGTATTCAATTGGCTCCTTAACCGGTAACCATATTAAAAAAAACCAAGACGTTTAAAAAGGCAAAAACATGCGAACAACAACAAATGATGCCTAGTCAATAAAAAAACTTTGCACAATGCCTGAAGAGCTTCATAACGCATAAGTCGAAAAAAATTAATGAAATAATTCCCAAAAAAAATTTACAGAAAGCAACAAAATTATTTTTTTACTTATTTAAAGTTCCTAAATTCGGTATTGCGCCCGACCAAAAGCCGTCTATGCAGAGAAGCTTAAGTTAGTGAAGCGGTTGTTGGTAAACGGTAAAGGAGAAAATCCTTGCGCCCGGCCGAAGGCACAACCATGCCCTCTATCGCGCGATTTTTAAAATTTAAATTGTATAATCAAATGTATTATATTGCGGTTAAATACTTTTCCGTGTCCTTCGGTTGTTAAACGATCCATATTCGTAAATAACAAAATTCAATTGACAGATATTTACCAGCTCACAGCCTTGCAAGACCAGCTGGCTTGAAACCACGAAAAGGATAACCCTGTATGTCACAATTTTCTTCGAAATATAAGGGCAGATCATTACAAAGAACAGCTTTTTTCATTTTAACAACCCGGATGCAAAATGTCGATGAAATTGAACTGCTTGCATTCGCCTTTAGATTTTTTCCCAGAAAAGTTTTTTATCAGAGCTACTGTCTTTTGTGTACCGGTACCCATAATTATAGAGGTCTCTATTCACGAATAATTTTTCTTTGGTTTTTATACCAATTATAATGCTGTAAGTGATTTTACAAAACAGATGTTTTTTAAAAGCTTTGGCCAATTGTGGACCAGCCACATTTTGGTGGTAGTCTGATGTAGGAGCTGTAGCAAATAAAAAAAATGGACAAGCTGATATTCGCTTGAAACTAGACCCCTTACATAATCAAACAGTGTTCTCGGTTTTCTAAGATTACATCAGATAACCTTCAAATAGCACTTAAAAATATACATCGCACACCGCATAAGTGACTCAACTAAAAACTTTCATTTTTCGGTCTTATATGGCTTATTTCTAGCAACCGTTAACAACAACAAAATACACTCATATTTTTATAGATAAACAAGTGTATTTGGTATAGTTTAAGCATATAATCCCGAAAAATTAAAATTTCGAGTTGAGTCACTTTTGAAGTAGGTGTGCGATATGTTCGCCATTGTATTACAATCCACATTTGAGAATAATGTTGAAAAACTGTTGGATAACACATGGGTTTCTCAATTTGAAAATAACTATCCCTTTATGTTGAGAATGCGGCTATTAAAGTTATTTTCAAATCATTTTCAAACCTCCAAGTTTGAGAAAGAGTTTCATTTCAAATCATTCTCAATATAAAATCAATCCTTAGTAATTGTTGGGTTTATATGTAAGAATAATAAAAAAAATTGTGCAAACTATACAACGTGATGGTTATATCGAATTGATACAGACCTCTATAAAACCTCAATCAAACTTTGCCTATTAATTTTACACTACTACAACACTGTTTTATAAAACATTTATTAGGTTTTTATGGTATCGATTACCAGAGTTTGTAAATACTTCTTAGTACACTGAAAAGAAGAATGTGTGCACTTAAAAAGGATTTTTAGGAAGTTCTTGAAAACTTTAAAGGTGTGTACTTGTTTCTATTCGTCGTACTTTGTTTTTTATTGAGTGTTCAATAGTTTAATGTACTTCGCATTAAAGTTTAAATAGTGTCTAATGATGCCTTAGTCTATTGGCTTTATAAAAACTAGAAGAGTATTCTCTTACTAGGAATTCATAAATTTTCCAGCAATCAGGATGGAAAATTAGAAAAGGTTTAGAAAATATATTAAGGCTGTTTTCTTTGTTACTTTAGAATAAAAAGTATAAATATAAGCGGAAATCAGCAAAAAATGTAAGAAGAAATATGGCATCACAAGTTAAATTTTTAAATCATTACTACGCCAAGGTAATAACAGCTTTAGTTTAAATTAAAATTAAAACAGTCTAAATAAACCTATCGCACCGTTTCCTCTGAAGGCAGTCAACTCGAAATGTTTGCTTTTGAAGAAATGTGCATATTAGTTATATGATCATTTAGAAAGTTAAACTTGCACGAGTAAAACAGTATGTGCTGTGAAAACCTTACAACATTTTCTCTTTTCTTTCGCAAAAGAAAAAAAATAGCTAATCCCCCAACCATAAATTTCGGTGCATTTATCAATGGATATTGGGAATTTAGCACACATAATAAATGAATAGAAACATTTTTGTATTCCCGAAAATAACTATGAAAATACATATCTACATTATTAAATTTTTCTATTCAATTTGCCGCATTCAAACAATTATTTCTAAAATTAAACAAAAATTAAATTAAATAAACAATAACTTAAATCAGTGATGTTGACACATACCACCAATAATACAAAAAGATTTAATAATAATAGTTGTATTTAAAATAATTTTTATTGTTAAACCACTTTCATTAACGAGTACAAAAGCAACAACATTCACATGCCTCCAATGACAGTCTGACATTCATACGCCAACGAAAAACACGATTCTACTCTAAAAGAATAAATGTTATTTTTATGCAAATTCATATGAACATACATTCATACATACATATAATTAAGAATATATTGCATTATTTAATGACAACTAAAAATACTTTTTATAGGAAAACCTCCCCAATAGTGTTCTGAAACTATGAATAGTCGACACTATCGATAGTATGCGAAAGTGTACTAATAACCATAAGAAAATTTAAAATTAATTCGAATTATGAAAAAGCAGCTTATAAAGGTATTTGTTTTTAAAACTTGACAATTCCACCTTTTTTAAATTTGTCAGCTCAAGGGATAGATTTAGTAGCGAATATCGGCCTGCTGGCAGGTCTCTCTGCGTGGACTTGTTGGTGCCCATAATAAACTTTAGGTTCTGAGGGGTAAGAAATCATATTTAACAAACTACACTGAACTTAGTTTGCCAAACTATTTTCTTACTGATTGCATCACTTTAAATTTCATTACAACATTTTGAATGGATTGGTCTGAGTGATGTGTCCGTCTTTCCCAAAAAAAAAATGCCAGGAAGATTAAAATAACTAGATTTCTCTAAAAAGTTGTTCAAAATTCTTTAAATATTTTTTAATATCAAATAAATTTTACTATAAATAACTTTTAATACTGCTAACAACAGTATTGTCAACTCTTCAAAAATGGCTAAATACGATTTATGTGCTGTTTTCACAACACAAGTGACTGAACGTGTAGTAAAATTTATATGGAAAACACTCAAATAACTGAGTGCTTTTCATATAAATTTTACTACACGTTCAATCACTTGTGTTGTGAAAACAGCACATTAATAACCAAAACACATTAATATTTATCAGAAATCAATTTTTATAAAAATTCAATGTATCGATAGCTTTATATTTTATCAATTTATAAGTTGGTTTCAAAAATGTATCTCATTTGTCGCTCCTGAAGAGGTGCAGCAAACATTGGTTTAAAAAAGCCTAATGGCGAAATTGCATGTCGCTAATCGAGGTAAAAACAAAATGGCTAAATCTTGTCACAACATGGCTAAATTGCAACACTGACTGCAAAATTCTCAAAACAATGAGTTGTGTATGGTGTCATTAGACTGACTGACATTTCCGATATTGATCACTTTTATGTGTTTTTTTTTAAGAATATGAAGAGTATGGGGGATTCACAAGGTATCATAACATGTTATCATCTTAAAATAATAACATGAAAAAATACGACTGTTGTGAACAACCCCTCATAATTAAGTGTGCTATTTTGAATTTAAATCAGTTGATGTAAAACAAATATGAAAAAAAATAAATATTTACCTAAAATAAAAATATTTTTTAGTTCTTATCTATGAATTATGCAATTAGATCGTACCTGACTATTTTCCATTTTTCAGACGCAAATCACAGCGTCCTTAGCCGATCTGATATGGCGCCGCAAGTGATTTGTTGCAAAAATTGCTAGCCGAAGGTTAAATACGGATGTTAGCCGGATCAAACTAAACCATCAACGGTGACGGCTACAAAAACTAATGCGGCACGGCTCAGCGCTGTTCTCTTCTGATTATTCACGGCCAGCGCTACCGTTCAAAATTTTGAAAAAGGGGCACAAAAAGGGGATTTTCAAAAAAAAAGTGTCACAAAAAGGTGAATTCTGAGAAGAAAAAAGAGCAACTTTAAAAACAGAAATCTGGACCAATATTTTAGTATATCGACTCAGAATCACTTTTTAAAGTGATATAACTATGTCCATCCGTCCACTGGCTAGTTGTCTGTCCATGTTAACCTTGTGCGCAAAGCACAATTTGCAATCTTTCAGACAATTTGATCAAGGACGAAGTCTTTGTAAATAAAAACTTCTTTCCAAATTAAACTCTTTGTGTCCATAAATTATTAAATTTATTTGATATTTAGATTAAATTCGCCTCAAAAATATTTTACTGTAAATTAAATCCTTTTGACTCGGTTCGCATTTGCCCAAAGCTCTCATCTATAAATAGCTTTAACTTCCTTTAAAATGTTAACATTAATTAATAATTTATAATTTAGTTACCGTCCCTAAAATCCCTTTAGGACAAAAGATCTTATATGGATGTTAATATCTAGATAATATTCGGTTCCAAATAGCGTGAAATCTCGAAAATTCTTCTTTAAATTCTACTGTGTTTGGGATTTACCGATTAAAATTTTAGGATTATTTTTATTAATTGGAACTGTTATTAAATTGTGGAATATTTTGTTTTCAAATTAGCAATTTTTGATTTTTTTGGGGCATATTTTTAACAATTTTTAGGGCATATTTTCAAGTTTTTACTGCATATTTAATTCGAAAAACACGCGTTTTTTAGTGCATATTGCGAAAACAATTTCGATGCGAAAGCGAAATGCCAACTTGGTACTCTCTATCACTTTCGCAAAATGTTCTAAAAATTAAGCAATAGTGGCAATAAAAAAAATTAAAAGATGCGAAAGACACATGCGCAAACGTATTAAAGAGTACCAGTCGCTAGATTTGCTACAATTTTCTTTCGTATCGCAATAGAGAGTAGCCCCCCTGGTTTCCATGATAAGTAATATAATATTGCTAGTATAAAAAATATTTGGTTCAAAAAGGAGCAAAAGGGGCACAAAAAACTACAAAATGATACAAAATTTTAAAACTAAGGGGCCAAAAAAGTGGCACTGCAGTCAAAAAGGGACAAAAATGCGACTTTAGTCACATAACGGTAACGCTGTTTACGACAGCACAGTAAACATAGAAAGCAAAGTTCTATTGATTTAAGAGACAACATAACATGATAGCACAACTTGTGAATATCCCAATAATCTTCAGCTTTTGGTGATTTCAATCCAATAACTTTCTTTAAATGTTGCAAACTATAAGGAAAATTTAATTTTACATACCACTGCATATCGATCAATAATAGAGTATTGGAAAAAAAAAAATAATTAAAATACATATGAAATCGTTGTGATGCTAAAGCAATTTATTCAAATCAAATGTAATCTGCATAAATACCTCTGAGTTCAGACTGACAGTTGTACTGGCAAATTCACACACGTTCATTCACGAATTTATTCCCAATGCACAGATACACTAATAATTACTATTGCGTTTAAATAAGTGTGTATGTGCGTATGCTGGGGCCAAAATGCCCCAGTACAAAAGTCAGTCAGTATAATACTAAAGTGGTAATTTGCCACTAGCCTCCCTGCAAATAATAGGACCAGTCCAAACACGCGTGTAAAGAGTAGTCCACAAAGGACCAGGACTAGTCCAAAAGTAACCCAAACGTATGGAAAAAACCTGGTCTATTTAACATTACGATGTCCTAGGAGAGGATCATATAACCCACCTTTGGACCACTAAGGAGTAGTTTTAAAACTACTCCATGGTATACCCAAGAGGATTAGTTTTGAAGTCGTTTAAAAACGAAAGCACGTCGTTAAAAAACGAAGACATGTCGTCTCACTACAAACACTTTTTAACAATGACATGGTCCATGCTTGCATTACATCGGACCAGTCCATGGAGTAGTCCATTTTATCAAAATGGGTCAGGTGGTCCAATTTTATTTGCTGGGCTTTTATGCACAACTACACATTTAGAATGGTGCACATATACTTATGCATACTATAAATACAGAGGCGTTTGTTTGTCCTGTCTGTCCGAATATTTGCACAAACAGGCTAATAATATACAGAGCTACATAAATACTTGGCTTCATGTTTAATGATTGTGTTTGTGTATGAATGGTATTTTGCAAAGATATTTATGTAAGTACTACCATATAAAATTCATTTTAACAAAACCATGTAAATTACTAGAAAATGAAATGCGATCCTAACGTTTAATTGTTTGAATGTTGAACTAGCAAGATAAAAATAACCCCGCAAGCATTTGTAATCGCGGCCGTTCCGAAAACGAGTCTTCGATCCATTAAAATAATCGCCAATCGTATCACTTAAAAATATGCCTTTAAACTTTAAAAAAAACTCAAGAAGATGGGCTAAAAATACTCTTCATTTAGGTGTCAATTAGAAGTTAATAAAACCTTGTCAAGTATTTATGGATAAAAATGGCCAAACAGGGTTTATTGCTTATTATTTTCAAAACTAATCAATGATTTATTTAAACTTATAAAGCAGTGCTATTCAACTTTTTAATCCATTTTATTTATTAATAATAAAAAACAATAAAATTAAAAAAAAATAATAAAAATAACAAAAAACATAAGAACATGTATGTACATTAAAAATATATTTTAATAAGGAAATCTTTCATTTAATTTTTATACAACTTATAATAAATTAGTAAAAAAAGAAATTTTTAAAAAATTAAGAAATTAAATATTAAGAATGAATTATTAAAAGTGAATAAACAATTTCAAAAGATTTCGCGTACCATAGGTTGAATGGCACTGTTATAATGAATTGTTTTTCTTTATATAGTACTGCCTTTACCCGTAGCGCTTCGCTTCCCCTTTTAATATAGAAAAACTCGAATTTTTAAAACAAATCTTGTATATCGATTACGAGGCAAATATTACCAAATTTGGATAGTTTTACTTTTTCTGTGCTTCTGAAGGTGGCAAGACCATTTCTCCAATCCAGCCAACTTTTTGACAGATATTTTGTAAAGAAAAGCAAATTATTTGTTGCAAATTAAAAACATTTAAATACTTTGACCATTTTCCAGATAAAACGATATCTCCATTGTCTTTGTATGGGAGGTGTCACGCCTACTTCTTCAATCAAGCTCACTTTTTGATAAATGTTGTGCGTTAACAACCAAGCTAAATATTTGTACAAACCCTTTCCCCAGATCACTGTTAATTACACTATCTTTGTAATGGAGAAGCAACTCCCACTTCTTCAATCCAGTCCACTTTTGGCAGATCTTGTGTATTGCAAACAAAGTTATTTGTTTTAAATTTGAAAACTTTGCTGTAACCGTTCTCCTGATATGAAGTTATTCATACTGTTTTTGTTTGGAAGGTGCCTCGCCTATTAGCATATTTTACACACTAAATATTATAATGTCCCAAAATCTATTTTCTATGGATCTATTCATTGGCAGTTTTATTCACTGTCCAAATTTCATGTCTCTAACTTCAGACGTTTGGGCTGAACTTTACTTTGTCACAATTTTGATTCAACAGTTGCGTCCTATAGGGGTACTGATCCCATGCCCTTAGACAAAATAAGAAGTCTATTTTATTTTTGGGGCTCACAGGATGCTTTTGTAGACATTTTTATTTTGAAGGGTGAAGTTTATTATTAGAGTAGGTCCTTCAAAGCTTACATGCTTTTGTCTTCAGATATGCGGTATTTAATGTTTTCGTTCAATAAGAGGCACATTTTTATTTTCAAATTTATTGTTAACCATAATAGTGACCTTAAGGTCCAATTATACATGACTTTAACATATTTCCATTGCCGTAACGATGACCATAGAAACTAAAATTCAATTGGTTTGAATGGTCGTGGTTATGTCGTTATGGTAAGTCATCTACTGTATTTTGGAGCACTGCTTCAGATTATCGCTTAGAAATGACGAAGAAGAGAACAATCCATAGATTAAAATACAGTTGTATTTTGCTTTAGTAAAATGTGTAAAACCTTTTTGCTACCATCCAGAGGAAAAGAAGCGTCTTCGAGTCATTTTTAACTTTTAAAAATCTTTTAAATGCTTGTCGGGAAATACTGGTAATTTACGAAGGTAATTTAAAAAGGTGTTTTAAATTTTTTTTAAACAAATAATATATTCTTATAATTTGCTTCTTTATAGTCACTAAAGGCCGCTACACACTATCCCACAAAGTCTTACATTATTTTTAAAAATGCTTCCCTGATCTAATAATTCTTTGAACATTTTCAAAAAACAATAACAACTTATCATGACAGGGTTGCATTTTCGTAAATTACTAAAGACTTTGTAGGATAGCGTAAAGGCCGTTTTAATTTATTTGCTTATTCCAATTGACTTCCTAGATGGCCTTCGTATATACGTACTTTTGTACAAGTATATGTATTTAATTAGTAGGCAATCATTTGTAATAACGAACGGGTATGCGATTACAACAAAATCAACTGCAACAAAAACGAACACAACAACAACAATATTTCAATATGCATTATAATGTAATGTTTAAAATTTTTGTTTTTGTGGGCTTTTCCAGGGAAAATTAACAAAACTAAAAAAAAACACATAAAATGTTAAATTAAATAACAATGGAAACATACCAACCATTTTGGCTGCTGACTTTTATTCCAGCAGCTAATCGGTGACTTTGGTAATGATGACTTTTACACACTTTAGCGAACACTGAGCCAAATTCATTTCTACTTTTTATTCGATAAGCAACTTGAAACTGTTTTAGTATCGCGCAGTGTTTTACCACCGGACGTTTTTACTTATATTTTGCAATAACAAACAGAGATTTAAAGACGTGATATGCAGAATAAAAATTTTAATTTTAATTTTGTTTGCTAGGTTTTTTATTAAGTTGGGACATAGTTGTGCATCCAAATTGTTTAGATAAGAGAATAAATAAAAAATTTTGATTTTGTGGTATAAACAAGATATTTGGTAGTCCCAACGAATTAAAAAAAATGTAGCGATTTTTAGCAAAATTCATTGTTTTCTTTTTATATAAAAGCTTTTATGGCAAAAAAAAATTTAAAGAATTGTTGTAATAAAAGATTTTTAGTGAATTTTTTCAGACAATTGGTTCGTTTATCCTAAAAACGATGTAACGCTGTAAATTCTAGAAACACGTCTTTTTCCATCACAATACAGTCGGGATCGACGCATAAAATAGAACTACATCTAAGTCGACGTACGACGTAGGCACACTTTTACGTCGGACAGTGTTTCAGAATTTAATTTAATTGCTATCACTGATATCCAAAATTGTGATGTCATTCAATTGTTAACAAATAAAAACTAAGGTAGCCGTTATGTCAAAGAATTAGTCATTGTGGGCGTGGCATGCCGTGGAAATCCAATATTTTATTTTATCTTAAAATAAATCGCAAAGAAATTATTATTCTTCACAAACTTTTAGCGTTAAAGAGCTGCAATTTTTTTTTGTTGTAATTTACTATATCACTGTATTGTTTACCCCTGGTGTGTTTTAAAATGTACAAATTTGAAATTCAAAGGAATACAACGTTCGAGGTTCAAAATGGGTCAAACAAACTATACTACCAGCAGAGAGGTAAATGTGCCCTCTTAGTTTCCATATTTACTTCTGTACCCACCTGGACACAACTGTAGAGCACTTGTTTCATTTGAATGAAACTATTTAAAACAACTTCCCTCTCCACTACTGCATTATGCGTTTGTACTGAAGTGTGTAAAATATAAAAATATTGATTGTAGACCTAACTTTCCAAAACTCTACCAGTTGTGTATCTATCGATTTTAACAATAATTTAATAAATTGTAAAATTTTTTAATAGAAGATTCCCATAAAAGGCTTGTAATAAAAAAAAAACATCATCATTTCGAGAATTCATAAGATTGAATACCGCCCTAATATAAATTTCCACAGTTAAAAACACAATATGCTAAATACATATGCACACACATACATATGTAAGGATATATAATAAAATATTTGATTTAAATTCCAATGCGGCTAAAATGATGTGTTGTTAATCAAAAAATAACTCAAAATAATGAAATCAATGCAAATCACTGTAAAAATCGAATTGCAAATGAAAAACAAATAAATTCCATTTTATAACTCCTACAAAATGAATTTAAAAAATTTTTTTTTTTGCAAATATTCATTTTATTTATTTCATCCATATTTTTTTTATTTTTCATAAGTTCTTACAAAAATGCATTAACAATTGAATAACTCTATTTGAAGAAGAAAAAAAACTTCTCTAACTTCCAAACACTCGATATTAGTTGTTACTTAGTATGAAGTACAATCGAATTTATAATGATTTTATTATAATTTGTTAATTGTTTTATTTCATGCATGATTACACAAAGCAATTAGTCTATTTATTGTGTGTGCATTCAAATTAATTTTAAAGTGAGATAAATCAATTAAGTGCAATTTATTAAAATGGTCAGGAGATTAAAATTCAGAAGTTCTGGAAAAAATAGATTTCAAGTGCAATTAATTTGTTTTTCCTTTTTTCCTTCTTTAATACAAAAAACATATGTGCAGACATATGTATGTATGTATGTGTTTAAAATTTATTTAATATTATTGATGTATGATTAAGTATTTAAGTAGATGATATAATTTTAAGTGCAAACTTTAATTTCTTGGAAAATGTTATGGAAATTTTAGGTTAAAATCACTTGAGAATTGTAGAAATATGTGAAATATGTAGTTTTGTTTGAGTTTTGTTGTGAAAAGAGTGTGATGATATTGTAAAATAGGGTTTTTATTGAACAGAGGAAAACCCGGAAGAAAATTAAAAAACATGCACCATTTCTTGTCAAAAGTGAGCTTTCTACATCAATGCTTAATATGAAAATAAAAGCTGGTAAAGTTTGAATAAAGCCATGTTGTCGGTTTTCTATAATTCTTTTTATCTCAACAACAAATGCAGCACAATTAACACATTGATTTTTTCTACTGAGACAATAATTTTCATAATTTCAATACGGATATCAAAATAAATGATGTAATTTTGTCCAAAAATTTTTGTTATTTTAACCACGCGTTGTTTTCATTTTGAAAACGCATCGTTGTTATATTAACAACACATTGTTCTCCTTTTGACGTTTCTATTTCTTGAAACCCTAATTTTATGTATGGTAATCAGGGATGTTAGATGTGACGATTTTACGTCATTTTGACGATTTTTTTCGATGAATTTACCAAAATGACGACTGACGATTTTTGATGTAGAGTCACTTATGTTTTGACGATTTAATCCCGTCAATAAATTTACTTTAAACTTTAATCTGGCATCAATTTTATAACACTTTAATCTGGAAGCAGGTTTGGTAGATGTGACGATTTTTCGTTATTTTGACGATTTTTTTGAGAAAAAACAGTAAAATGACGATTTTTTGACTAAAAGTAATAGTGTTATGACGATTTTCTGGCATCGATAAAACACACAAGACAGTCCAAAACTTATAAATCAATTTTTCGAAATGCAAAAATTTTTGGAAACTAAACAAACAAATTCCTCCCCCTTACGAACCAGGTGGATTTCATTAGAAGCATCAGCAATTTAAATTCTACAATTATAGAAATGCCATCGATACTGCAAAAAATATACACTAGAGCCCTAATTTGCGTCGGTTCTATTTGGTCCGCTTTGTAAAAATTGGTTAAATCCGCTTGGCGTTTTTATGATTTCGATTTGCGTCGCTACATACGAATGCATTTTTCTATGAAGTCATAATCACATGTGAAGAATTTTTCTATTTGTGTGTAAAAAGGCAAATCCCATTTAATTCTGTTAGGTAAGTTAATCTTAGTAAAATTGCGTGTTAGGAAGTAAAAAGTTACTTTTTAATAAGAAGTTGTGTAGAAAAATGAGTGTAATGAAAAGAAACTGTATTAATTTGGAACTAATATTGGACGTATTTAAACGTTTCAAGTCGGGTACAAAGACTGTTGATATAGACAGAATCCTTGGTTTTTAGAACCTTTAATCATTAAAAAATAGCTCGAGTTAAAAGCAAATGAGATTTTATTTATTATTTAATATTTTTCTGAATATGGATAAATGAAATAAAAAAATTTTTGTTATGCATTTATGCAAATATATTTTTTCTTATGTTTTCTTTTTAAAGGATAAATATATTCAGCTCACTTGCTGAAATAAATAAAACTTAACCATATCACTTTCTTCATCATAAATAGAATTTCTTGCTAAAAATTTATATTTTCGAACCAATCCATGCAGTAAATTGTCTTTAATTTGTAAAATTTATATATTTGACGTTTTGTTGACGATTTTTTTAAATTTTCGTGACGATTTTGACGAATTTTGTTAAAACTTTTGACGATTTTTGAGGAAAAAAGTCTAACAACCCTGATGGTAATAGTAATCAGTATGCTGATTGTTAAATATCCTGCGTAACAAACGCTACATTCGCACGCGTTTTTTGATTGATACATAAACATTTCTTGGTCTTTCAAAAGCGATAGCTTCAACTTATACATATATAGTATTTAGTGACATTAATATCATAATTTCTTATCAGGTATTTGTTGCGAAGTAATTGATCACAAAGTTTTGTGACGCACGCCACAAAAGGTGGAAGTCATTTTAAAAGTTGAAGTGTGTTTTCCCTATTTTTTTTTTTAGCAAATTTTGCTTCATAAGGTATACAAAATCTAATTCCTAAAATAAAGATGAATATAAGAAAATTCTAAAATCACTTATTCGCAGCCAAAAAATGTTGTGATATTTTGACAAAAGCTGTGAACCATTTGTGACGCACGCCTACATATATACTAAACCCTATTTTATTTATTTTAACAAAACAAATTATAATTTTATTAATTGCATTTCGTAAACTAATTTTGTTATAATTAATGAATGTACGAACTAATAGCAATTTATATTTTAATGAGTCTGCTGCTTTTACAGTAAAATGCAGTAAATGAGAAAATTGTAAAATTTTCTCTCACAAAAAGCTGTTGTACAAAAACGTACGCGAACGCAAAATTTGTAAAAATTCGTAAAATAAAGGCAACAGCTGATAGCAAATAATTGAAGTGTTGAACAATTTTTACACTTTTGACTACTTAATTCGTTTTCTTATCGGTAATCGATTAAATACATTTTATAACACGAACATTTTTATAAAATACAAACAAATTATTTCATGTAATCTTTTAAATTTCTTTGTTTTTTTTTTCTTTGATGTTACTAATATGTGGCGGGTTAATTTATTCATAAGAACGTGAATAAATGTTTGCTATTGATTACTTAAGTACCCAAGTACTTCACACTTTTACAACTCTAAAAAAGTAACATAACAAAAAAAAGATTTAAATGTTGGTATTTAGCCAAATTAATGCTTCACAAACAAGTACAATTAATTATTATTTATTCACTTTTTGTTTAATTTTTCTTTTATTTAACAATTTTTTCACAATTTGTAAGCATTTTGTTTGTAACTTTTGTTTGTTTACCTTTTGAAACATATGTTTTTTTGATTTACTAAATTTTCCTGCAAAAATTTCTGCAGTAAAAATTTGTAAATACTCAGACAAGAACTGTCACTTTTCGCTCTCAATTTTTGTTCTCATTTACTGTATTTTGTGTACGCGAACGCAATTTAGTAAAATGCAGTAAAGTTCAGTAAAAAATAGTAAAAACTTTTGTGTTCTCGAACGCAGCTAATGTTAAGTTTATGTAAACATTAAGAGATCAGGGGTGGGGTAGGATTTGGTGAAAATTATTGTATTAATCATCGAAATACATATTTTTAAATATAGAAATTAAATTTTACATCTAGTCTTATATTCCAATAAAAAAAATTAATTTGAAAATTTTTTGGTTGGTGGACTTTTTCTGGAATTTGCCCATATATTGGAAAAATGTTAAGCAATTTTCTTTAACCACTTTATAACTCTTGTTATTTTTTCCAGCGTACTTTCCACCGAACCCCCACCGTAGAACCTATCCAAACTTCTAAAACAGTTAAAAAGGCTCTCAAGTTCAACACCAGAGATATGATCCCATTTGGGCTTGTCGCCTCTCGTTAGTACATGACAGTGACAGAGAAGTTGATATACGTCCTCTTACTCATTTTCGTCATCGCAGATGCGGCAGTTATCATAATGTCTGTGGATAAGACGGTGTCTGGTGACAACAGATTCCAAAATTAAAACGTCCCTTTTGGTAATCGATAGTACAGATATTTAGGGGCCACAATTTCCTGACAATCCCATTTGAACCCGTAAAGCCTCTAAAGCACATAAAGCCTTACCCTCATATTCATAAACGATTATTTAATTTAGCAAACGCTTATTTAGGCAAATTTGCATACAAAATTTGTTTTTAGGCCTTTTTTGCAGGCTCTAATGTTCCCCAGTATATCCTTATTACCCTTAATGTTGTCCACTTAATTAATAATTTTCAAATTTATGATAAAAATCAAAATATTAGAAAATCTTTTACAGTTTGTTTTGATTACTTGTATTATTAAAACTGCCCTTTATTTTTTTATTTTATTTTCGCTATCGATTTAAAAATATTCGTTTTTGAATTGATATTTAAATATTTACTTACACACATTTTCAATTGGGCGATGTTTGGTTAGTGGTGGGTCAAACTCTTCAAGTTTTAGCCGTCCAGTCTTGAGTTTTTAGGAGAGAGAGGAAAAGAAATGGTATTCTCTCTTCTTTTCTTTCCTAAATGCTAAAACTTGAAGAGTGTAAACCAG
Organism: Pollenia labialis; assembly: GCA_949318255.1. Classification (NCBI taxonomy): domain Eukaryota; kingdom Metazoa; phylum Arthropoda; class Insecta; order Diptera; family Polleniidae; genus Pollenia; species Pollenia labialis. The sequence continues at coordinate 123,300,167 of OX439142.1, forward strand.
CACTTATCAATTTGATAACAAGTGTTAACGAACATTTGGCAAAGTTTCGTTCAATAATTTTTTGACTTGTGTAAATGAAAAAAAAAATGTTTTTAAGCTAAAAAATCTGTAAACGACATTTAAACAAAAGAGAGGCAAATCAATAAACTTTAAGCTAAATTAAAATAATTAGACTACTTTCGTTTCCAACAATATTTTCAGCACCAAATACAACATGAAATTGTTAATAGTTTTTGTTTTTCTCATTGTTTGTGCCACACAAACAAATCACATGAGAATCTCAGAAAACAAAGAAGAAAATCATCAAAACTTATTTTCAAGCAAAAGTGAATCACAAGCCAACGAATCAAATCAACCAAAATTAAGAACAAAGAGAGGAGTTTTTTGGGATTTCTTTCAAAAAATGATTATAACTAAAAATTTAATTGTTGATGTAAGTAATTTACCAAATAAATAGTTAACAGTATTATAAATAACTCACAAGAAGCATCGACATTAACAAATCAACCCTAACCGCGAAAATAACGTCAGCGACATCATTTTAATTTTCGTTTTTTTTTTAATAAATGAATTTATTGGCAACACTGGAATCATTTCCTAAAATGTCATGGCCACATAAGCTATATTTACGATTTTATAGCAAGCGACAAATTTCATACAAAATTTATATTCATATAAAACTAGCTTAACCCGGTGCGCTTTGCTACCCCATCGAAATACAATTTGTAAAATTTTTTTAAAAAAGATCTCGTGCATTGATAACAAAGCATCTTGTACCAAATTGTATTGCTTTTACAGAACCCGGTCTACTGATATGTATACAGAAATCGCATGTGTTCGTATCGGAGGTGCCATGATTACTTTTCCTATTGAACCTACTTTTGGAAGATGTTGTGTATTTTTATCTAAGCTATTGGTAACAAAATTGGAACACCTTCACTGTAACAGTACTCCAACTATGAAGAAATCTTTATTGTCATTGCATGAGAGGTACCACCCGCACTTAAAAGTTATAAAATATTAATTGCCTTTGTTAAAAGCCGGGTTAGAAGTCTATAGGGAACAAAATTTCATACGCTTTTTTACTTATATATTATTGATTGATCCTCCTGCACCTTACCCCTTAATTTTTATTTTGAAAGTTGTAGTTTACCATAAGAGTGGATCCTATAAAGCTTGAAGACATTTGTCTTCAGATATTGGGAATTTAATAATTTCGTTCTATGGGATGTACCGCTCTTCCTTCCTCTACCCCACCGATTGTTATTTAAAAATGTATAGTTCACTATAATTGTGGCTTTAACTACGTTTGAAGACTCTAGCTAAGATAGTTCTTCAGTTACGTGATATTTAATGTATACATCCTATGGGAGTTTTGCTCCAGCTGTGCCTTCCCCCTTAATGTTTATTTTCAAATGTGTAGCTTACTATAAAAGTGACTCCACACAAGTTTGAACATTCTCGCTAAAACAGTTCTAAGATATGCGATATTTAACATTAGCGTCCTATGGGGGCACAACTTCCCCTGTTGCTATCTTATTTCAATTTTAAGGCTCAGAAGATGCTACTAAAAAAAATGGGTGCAGAGGCTCTTAACATATGCAATACTTAATATTGGCATTTTATGGTGGGACCCTCATCCCCAGCCTTTATCGAAAAAAAGTGCTCCTCCTCTGTCTACCCCACCCATTTCTATATTGAAATTTATAGTTCACCATAATAGTAGCTTTAACCATGTTTGAAGACTCTTCCTTTAATAGTTCTTAAGTTGAGCGATATTTAATTTATACATCCTGTGGGAGGTATTTCAACCCCTGCGCCTATCCGCTTTATTTTTATTTTCAAAAGTGCAGTATACTATAAGAGTGACTTCTACAAAGTTCGAACATTCTCACTATAACAGTTCTTTAGATATGCGATATTAAACATTGGGGGTACCATAGGACGCCAACTACCAAAAGTTCAACAAAATGCGTGCAACGGCTCTTAAGATATGCAATATTTAATATTGGCAAATTATTGAGGGTACTAATTCCCCTATCGAAAAAATAAGTAGCCTATTTTATTTTTAGGGCTCACGTGATGTTTCTGTTAAAATTTCAAGAAAATCGGTTTAGTAGTTTAGGAGTCTATAAGCCAACAAACAAACAAACATTTTTCATTTTTATATATACAGATGGATAAAAAAAAACTCTCGCCAGTAAAATTCGATTTTTGACGCTTACGTTATTTTCGCGGTTATGGCTCGTTTTTATTAACGCTACATTACATTTTCACTTCAAGTAAGTACTTACCAAACATTGATATACTTACCATACATTAATTTTCCATTCAAAATATCTGTTTTGGTCTTTTATGTATGTAGCAATACACCGATACACGCGATACTCTCAACGATGTTTACAATGTAATTAACGATCAATTTAGTGATCCTGCTGCAGAGAAACCCAGACGTCCTTCGACTAGTACTGAATCTCCGGTTAGTTTCAAATTCAGTTATAACAAGTCAACATTTATAAATATTTTTAAAAAAAAAATTTCTTTAATTTTTGTTTTCTCTCACAGAAATTCAGCAGTGAAGAAACCACTGACAGCTCAGAAGTGACCACAACTACTGAGGCTTTTCGTATATCCCGATATGAGTTGGGTCGTATTTTAGGTCGTAATTTCCGTGGTCTTAAACGTTTACAGGATATTGAATTTCAAGATGCTTTAAATGTAAGTAGATAATAAAAAGTGCTTTGGCGGTTGCAGAGCTAACAATCTTACTGCCTGTTTGAAGAACAGGATCGCAAGAATCGTTCGTTTAACTTACATTTTAAACAAAAATAAAATTTTAAAATTTGTGTTTGTTTAAAATGATAGTTAAGCGAACGAGTCTTGTGCTCGTGTTCTTTAAATAGGCAGTTGAATTGCTAGTTAAATCCTCTTTATGGGGATTTTGTGAAAGTTCGGAAAGTTAGTTCAATTGTATTTTTTTTTGTTGTTGTTGGTACCAGTCGATCTTCGAAACTACAATAAATAGAACTAATGACCTGTTTAGTACAAGAGAATGTTTTCCTCAAAATAAAGAAGCAAAATTCTGATGTTTGATATAGTTACTGCATAGGCTTAATAACGAAACTTGTAATTAAGTAAAACAAAAAAGAGCGGGCTTGTCTAGGGTACTATGGTAACCTATAAACCGATCTTCACAAAATTTGGCGGAGTGTTTTCTCATCATATGAAACTATAATAGACCAAATTCTACTTCGAATAGCAAGATTCGTTACGGTTTGGACGTACAAAAGTGTTTACCCGTAGGGGGCTATATATGGGGCAATGGTTTATTATGGACCGATCTTCACAAAATTGATTAGTAAGATTTCCACTCATATAAAACTAATTTTTCTTAAATTATATGAGAATCGGTACATTCTGCTAAAAAATTTTTGTTGGTTTTTGTACTGAACCAATTGTGCTGGATTTCAATCTCAAACTGCAAGAAACAATTTGACACCAATGTTGTTTTCTTCAATTGCGTTTTTCAGAAGTGAGCGTGTTTTCATCAGACGGACAGACAGCCGGACACGGCTAAATCACGCGCACAAAATAAATATGCTTTATGGGGTGTTAGATGAATATTGAAAAAAAAATTTCAATTAACCCGATTTCGTTTGTCGTGCTTAATTCCCAATTTGTATTCATGAGAAATAAGCGATAAAAATAAGCGAAAAGGAATATGCGCATCTCACTGGTTGCTTAGGCCAATCATCAGGAAACTTCATCTAAAGATTTTTGAAAAACTTACTGTTTATTACTGTTGTTTTTGTTTAAGCTTTGATATTGTAAACTTTTGCTTTTATTTGTTAGTTATTTGAAGTTTCCTGATGATCTGGCCTAAGCAACCAGTGAAATGCGCATAGTAATACCTTATCCCATCAACATTAAATAGAAGCTAGCTTTCCCTCAACAATAAATTTCAGTGTATTTATCAAATATGAAAAACTGGGAATTTAGCACGTCATACGAAAATCGTATTAATAATAAATTTTGTATTCCCGAAAATAACTTTGATAATATACATACTTGCATGTGCCCGTGCAAAAAACTGAATTGGCAAATTAGTTTTTTTTTTTGTTGTTTTCTTACGGAGACAGTAGAATGAAGCAGTTTGTTTTTAAATTTTGTTTTTTCTTTTTACCAACTTACAACTACAATTCGAGCCGGAAAGAACCCGACCAATTGTAGGGGAATGTAAGAAAAGATAAACTCACTGTTTATTGTTGGTGTTTTGTTTTGGCTTTGATATTGTTACAAGTAAGACTTTGAGTGTTTATAATTCTTATTTGCTTTAGGGTTTTATTTGTATAAATTTTGGCCTTTCTAAAATCTTTGGAAAAGGTTTCCTGATGAGCTGGCCTAAGCAACCAGTGAAATATCCATAGAAGCTTGCTTTCCCTCAACAATAAATTTCATTGTATTTATCAAATATGAAAAACTGGGAATTTAGCACGTCATACGGAAATCGTATTAATAATAAATTTCAGTGTTTTTATCAAGAATAAAAATTGGGAATTAATGTTGTATTCCTAAAAATTACTTTGAAAACAATTTAAACGGAATGACAAATTTAGTACATTTTCATTCACCACCAGTGGTGAAGAGTATTAACACGTTTATACAAGTTTCCTTTACATATATCAGATTTCTATTAACGATTTGCTAATTTAGTCCCCAAAGATTGTATACATAAATTTTTATTTATTTATTGTTTATGTTTTTTTTTAAAAAATTATAAAAATTTTGATTAACGTTACTAACAATATTTTTATACAAATTGTTGCTGTAGTAGAAGTTGACTCTATTTTCTAACAAGACTTCAGTTACATTCAGTTACAGACGAAAAAAAACCCTTAAAGAAGAATGGGAATTATATCCTTTTCACTCTTGCCAGCATCTAATATCTACCATAAATTTAAAAAAATGTTGAAATTTTCCCATAAGAAATACAGAGAGCTAAAAATCAACATCTTTAGAAGATGTTCCTATTTCATTGTATTCCATTCAACATCTTACGATTTTGTTAGTGTCATCACTAGAAAAGTGACAACAAATTCTATTACTAAAGTGCCAAATTGCATTTGTTTTGAAAGTAGCGTAATCATTTGTCAAGGTTTTCCTGTTTTGCAAGCAGTGTTCGAAAATAAACACTAATATCGTTCCTTAATGTTCGGTTCGGTAGAAAACACAAACGCTAGTATTGCTTGTGCAGCAAATCATTAAAAAGACCACGTTCCCTATTTGTCTTCTTTCGACCACAAAAATAATACTGTTCTTATCCAAATCAACAAAAAGATGAGAACATTTAGTTCCGTTCGGTTTTAAAAAAAAAAAAACACAACCTTCATTGTGTTCGGTTCAGCTTATTAATGTTGTGTTGAGCGCCCTTTTGGCTGGTAAAAAAAAAACAAACATTTTTGAGAAAAACAAAATATCTTTGAAGTGTGAATGCATGTTGCACATTTTCAATATCTTTCATGAGTTCCTCCATTGAGATCCAATAGTTCTTTCGTTTCGATCCGCAGTTTCGCGTGGGAACTTTTTGGACCCGAAATAGTACTAACCTTTTGGTAAAGTATTTTTATAAATATGTATGTGTGCTAAAAGTCCATTCCGAGATGTTATTTTTATGCGACATAAGCTAAAGAAATTCAGTTTTTTAGTACAAAATATCTAGTATGTAACCATGGTAGCATAAGTACAAGAACTCTCCCTAATGAACATACCTGGTACTTATTATATTATGGTATGTAACTACATTATTTTGAAAATTGAATAAATGGGACCAATTGAGTCATTGCAGAGCCGTCGGAATTTTAAGGTTTAAATAAGTTCGCTGTCTGGCAAAAATGTATTTTTTAATAAAATTTCTGTTTTTAATTCTTCTTACAGCAATCTCACTACAACATACAGGAATACAAAGCTGAAGCAAATAAGCAATTTGCCAATAGTTTGGCCGTCGAAAAGAAAAATCAACTTAAGGTGTTAAAGGGTTAAATCTTACGAATTAATTTTACGTATTTTAAGTATTGTATGGTATTTATTTCCTAACAACTTTAAATCTTTTAAATTATGTAAATAATCTTTCTAATGTCAGCTAGTAAGCGTAGGTTAGTAATATTAGTCAAATAATGTATTGCCGAAAATTATTTATGAATTTGTAAATCCCCTGTATTTTCTAAATCCCTGCAGCACATTTCGAAATATTTTAATATCATTTGCTGGAAACTTTTAATATGAAAACATTGTCAATACATGGTGATGTGATGTGAAGTATACCTTGCACCCAGACCTGGGACAAATGCATTAAAAGTGCTAATGCATTAAAAATGTTTTTACATTAAACCAAATCAATGAAAATGTAGGTTGTTTTGCATAACCACTAACTTTTAATGCACTATATTTCCTTATCAAAATAGTGCATTTTTCTTAAAATACCACTAAATTGTATGCCGATAAATATGCACTATTTTTGCATTATTAATTAAACACTTTATGAATAGCATGAATGAATATCAATGCATTCTCACTAAAATAATGTGAACGTGAGAAATGCTCACTTATTGCATTAGCACTACAACATATTGTGAACTAGGAATGGGCAAAAAATATCGATATATCAAAATATCGATATTTTAAAAAAATATAATCGCCGATATTTAAAATACCGATATATCGATGTATCGATATTGAAATACGACTATCGAATTCGATATTTTTTAAAGTTAGTCTTCATTAAAAACTTGAAATTTTAGCCGTTTTTCAAACAATATGTTTTTTAAGAATAGGAATCATTGCATGCATCATATGTTTTTTTAAACATATATGAAGATCTAAAATAATTGGCATTTATAAGAAGCAGTGCCGGATACAAGAAGCAGATTGTCTGGAGTGCACATAAAACAGAGAGTGCTCCTGATGTCCATATCTGATGATTACTCGTTTGACTAAAACCAGTTGGTACTTTTAGGGTGCAATTCAAATTTTAAGGAAAGTTGGTACTTCCATGACTTATTTACTTCCATTTAGATTTTTCGTAATATATTTTTTTTTCTTATGGTTTTTTTGTATTCCTCCCTTTTGTTTTTGTTATAATTGAATTTTTTGTTTTGATTAAATTTTTTTGTTTTTATTAATTTTTTTAAATAAAATGAAACAAAAAAAGTAACAATGTAAACACATATAATTAATTTGTTCATACATATGTTTGTACAAAGGTATACTGAATTTTTTAATTTGGTATTAGTTTCAGCAAAATACGTTCGATATATCGATATATCGATATTTTTGAAACAATAAATATCGATACTCTAAAAAAATATTGATTCGATATATAGCGATATATTTTTTCAACTTGACAATCCCTATTGTGAACAACACTCTTAAAAAAAACTTGAAAGTTTTTTTTATCACATAATTTCTTCAATGAAAATAAAATTTAATTTTTAATTACAATATTTGTTCCCGACGTTTCGTCGATTGTTTGTTGACTTCTTCAAGGGATTGTCTATTTAAAATTAATAAAACAATAAAATAAGTACAATAATGTTACACATAAACAATACAGACTTACAATATGGAATGTAATCACATTAAAAAGTTGTACGTGTATCAAGAAGCATAAAAATATAAAACATAATATTAATATTTTTAAATTTACGGTAAAATGGTATTACTGCGTTATTGTTTAGTGAAGAGTTGATTTTATGAGTACTTTTTAGGTATTTTTTTTCAATTTGACCCTGAAAATTTTGCATCGCTTGTGCGAAATTGTTATCTATGCGGTTGTTGTAATGGTTTTGCACTTTTGCTTTTTCGCAAGAGCGCAACTTTGACGTGAATACCTTTATAACTTCATTAATAATTGTTTTCCATTAAGTTTCTAAAATTTACTTCTGACATTTCTTAGCCATAAAGTCCATCAAGTAAAGTATCTGTTACAACTTTAAACGAATTGGATTTAAAATTAAAGAGGATGAGATAAAAAAAACCAAACCACAATAATAAAATCAGAAAACAAAAATTATATTGTAATTTTTATAATAAATGTCGAAACATTTTACGGCCCCTGCTTAATTGTGTTAAGTGATTTGGAATTAGTACATGTGATTGGGAACTAAGCACATTAAAACGAAATCTTATTATAATCATAATCCAAGTCACTTTTTCTAAAGTATACTTTATTTTGACTATAAGTAGGAGCCAATATGTTTTAGTGCTAGCTTAATGATGTGTTTAAATGGTAATGCAAAAAATAGTTCATTGATTAAAATACAGCTAAGTGGTATTCAAGAAATAATGCACAACTTTGATAAGATAATAATGTAGTGCATAAAAATGTCTATGTCAGTGATAATGGAAACATTTTTCACAAAAATATTTTAGCGTCAATTTAATGGAAATGCAAAAGCAATGCAAATGGCCCAAATTTACCATGGAATGAGGTCATTGTTGAGACAAGTTAATTTTTGCGTTACAAGAAAAAAATGTTTCACAAATTAAAGCATCAATAAAAATAAAATCAATTTTAAATACAAATTAAATCAACTGAATTAAACGTTTAATTGATACTATTATGTAATTTGTTTACTTGTGCAAATTTAATAAATTTAATAAATAAAAAAAAACATTTTAATTAATATCACAAATATTTTAATTGAAATTAATTTTTATTTTTTTCTGGGTACAGAATACAGCTACATTTCTACATTACCTTTTACACAATTCATTTTCTAGAGAAACTTCTAATAGGTTTCTTTTTGTACTCTACAAAATAAAATATATTAAATTGAATAGACTTTACTCAAGAATTGTTAATGTTCATCTAGATTACTATTTGCATTACATTGTAGCCTAAGTTGTTATTCTTTAGATTACCTTTTGCACAAATTAGTTTATCAAGAAAGTTCTTGCTTTAAGCTTCTGTTATTGTGTCTACCTAAAAATTACAAAGAACAGACGTTTTAAGTGCTCGAAACTCGGTGGATAATAAGTCAACTTCAAAAGCAAGTTTATTTAGTGAAATTTAATTTTAATCTTCATTTAACTTACTTTTTACACTAATAACTAAGTTTGTATTAATATAAAAACGTTTTAATTACAAAATTTAACTTTTTATGTATAATTCTTATAATTTAAGCTTATTGGCAAACATTTGCATATTTTTTAATATTAATGCTGTGATAAGCTCTAGTGTTTAATTTAGTTTACTCTGAAATGTATTTAGTTTTTGAAATACATAAATATTTAAAACCTTAAAAAATGTAAATAAAATTTTTCGCTTTTAATATTTTTTTATTTCTTTTTTTTCAAAATATCTAGAGAAAACCCATAAAAATTTAACTTTTTCCTTGAAAATTTTAAAATAACATTTACTATTGATAAACGATGGTCACACAATCACATAAAAAACTGCATCAAATTAAAAAGTTTTTTGTCATAATTTTATTGGTAAACTTTATTTTCATATTTTTGTGGGTTTTTTTTTATTTCTATTTCCTACTTTTTCTCTGTTTTTTGCAACTCTTTTGAGCCAGCGCGACATAAATTATTAACGAAATTGCAAAAAAAAAAGAAAACAACAAAATAAACTTTTATGCTGAACTGTAGTTGTAGATAGAGTGAGAGAGATCTGGATAAATAACGAATTACAATTTACCCTTCAAGAAAGAGTTTTAAAAAAACTTAAAGGGCTATTTTAACAACTTTGAGTTAGTTAAAGGTAGGATTTTATCGGTCGTATTAAGGGATTTTCATTATCACAACTCAACTTTTACCTCAGGTGAGCGATAAGTTAAAGTCAAGATCATCCTACATGTTGGGTAAAAGTAAAGTTGTACATAATGAAAAATCTACAAAATTCCTACTATTAACTTAAGCCATGTTGTAGTAATGGCCTCAATACTTATAAAATTAAAAAATTGGTAAATGCAATTTTATCTCAATGTCATAATTTGTTAGAATTTTAGCTAGGTTAAAGTATTATTCGGGAGTAGATATTTTACGGGAGCTATGCAAAATTAGACCCCTTTCAGACTCGGCAAGTTAGTTGCGCAAGTTACTTGCCGAGTACAACGAAGTCTGCACAAATTTTTTTCCTTACCCCGACATTACGGCTTACGTCTACAAGCCAAGAGTTGCGCAAAAGACTTGCGCAAGTAACTTGCCGAGTGTGAAAGGGGTTTTATGAGTCCATTCCTACATATAAAATCATCTTTCGGCTTGCTTAATATATTTCTATTAAAATTTGTGTCAATAGCGGAGTTGATTAATGTCCGTCTGTGCGTCCGTTCGTTTGTCTGTTCGTATGTATGTTGAAATAGGTTCTCCAAAAATCCCAAATATGGTTGTTATATCGAGCCCTAATAGCAAAATTGATGGAACCAACAAAAATAAAATTTTAAAGGAGGTTTTTTTTAAATATTTTTGCAAGGGTTTCGTTTGAAATTGCTTTTGCTCATATTTCTTAACGGTACTTTCCAGAGATATGAGATTTTTAGAGATGATCTTAAATGTTGTTGGTTACATAATTTTTGCTATTAGGGCTCGATAAATTTATGTCGAGTGCTCGCACACACGAAGGTAGAAGTTGAATGTATAATCCGTCAAAAATTACACACTCACCACTTGCTTAGGGGCCATAGCCATCTGTTAGCAGCATTTGTTGGATAGCAATAGCATGCAGAGGTGAACCGCCCTCACAAGTTGAAAGCTATCATTAAAATTCACAAATACTCTTCCCGCGATATTGTTTTCAACCACAGCCATCACGCGATACCAAGAGCAAATCCCCTTAAGAATATAACTTATTGTCAATAAGAATCATTTTGTGAAAAATACTTTCTGTGAGATACATTTTACCTTCTTCAGGCTCCCGACTCCTAAACACCAATCCAATTTTCACCCATCATCCAAATCAATGGTTCTGGGGAAAATATGGGAATGATTAACATAAGAACCTCCCATATAGCCTAATGTCATGGTTAACTAATTAATAAATAATGCGTTAACCAACGGCGCCCTTGTATGCTCTGCTAACACATACACACACAGGTATATTATACCTGCTTTTTGCTTAGGAACCAAAGATTTCTAACATCGGCTGCTTTATAAATAGCAGCATATGTTGAATAGCAAAGGCAGCTTGAGATGGTTTGTCCTCGCAGCGAGTGCCTTCCAGAAGTGAAAAGCTCTGCTGACGATTCATAACGCCCCTGCCGCAATTTGGATTTCAACCATAGCCACTACGTAATCTCTTAAATTATCTCTTGATGAAAAAAAATCTTCTATCAGAAAAGTAAAGGTTTTGCAAAGACAATTATCCTAAAAGACTAGAAGCATTTCACGTAAGATGTACAATAAAGGATAATTATAGGCCTTCGGTCTTCAAAGAAATCAAATTTGATTAACCACCCTTTATAAAATACAATAACGTTTTTTTATTTATATGGATTAAGAAGAGGCAAAAAAAAGCCTATCGTAATATTATAATTGATCCATCAAAACAAAAGTTAATACACAATCCATATTCCCGTTGATTGGACAAAATGTGTTTTCCCTTCACTAAGTATTTTATGAATTGATCTTGTTAAAATAATAAATTTTTTTTGACACTATTTATTTATGGCAAGCTATGATCACACTTAACATATGTATATGTAGTTGACGTCCAACACGTAACTAGAGCTGGGCAAAATCGTTCCTTTTGTGGAATCGTTCCGACCGATCCGAAAGATCAAAGGAACTAGGTCGTTCCTTTCGTTTATCGTTCCGGTTTTTTACGTTGAATAATGAATGAACAAGGAACGAGAAAACTTCTCTGTCGTTCGTTTTAACGTCAACAATCAAATATTTGTTATTGTTTGTTTTAATGTTGTGGCGTAACAACTACCTACATAAGAATTACATATATATGGATGTATTTTTTAAAATGTTTGTAAAAAATATATAATATTATTGCTTTGGACCACATAAGTAATTGATTTAATTAGAAACTTTTAATATCTCTCGACAAAAATACACAAAAGTCGACAACATTGATCAAACCTCCAAAATACATGTGATCATCCAACTGATTGCAATTGCGGAACGAGGAACGACAAAAAAGGAACTATTGAAAAAGTCCGCACCGTTCCATTTAGGGAATCATTCAATCGAACAACTCTACACGTAACCTCTATTTTTAGAAAATATCTGTTTGATTTTGGATAACGTTTTCTACATATGTGACCTTCTCGGAGAAAAGGGACTTAGTGTGACAAAAAACGGGTTTGGACTTAAAGGGTGTAGAATAAGAAGAATGCGTTTTTCTCAAAACTTAATTTTTACACACTCTTTTCCCTTTTTTCGGAGAAGGTCACATATATTCACATGTAAATCAAACCGCATTTAAGAACATAATAATAAAATTCTGCTTATTATTTTTTTGGAAATAAAATTTTTTTGAAAAGTAAGTGGTCATCCTTTTTTGAATTTTTTTTTTCGTCAAATATTTGTTAAAGTGTTTTCCTTTAATTTTAGAGTAAACTCTACGTATTTGTAGAAAACAAAGAGATCTAAATTATATTCTGCCCCAGGTGTAGGTCGAAAGCAAAATATCGAGGAACAACTCGATTAACTCTTTTTTGCACATTTAATTTATTGCTACAGAAAACATTTATTTTATCAGTTTTGAAAAAAATTTTAATATTCCTTAATAATTTGTAGATGTGTACAAGAATGTGTTACGAACGAATTGATATACTTTTATAGACCCTCATCATTTGATGTCATGGATGTCATGAAAGAAATGTGGTCACCTCAATACATATAAAATAACAATAATATTTGCTACAAAAATAAATTTAAAAAAAAGACGGGTTTCCTCAATTGTTTTCCCCATTTTTGTTCCTTTCCATCTATAAAAAAAATAAAAATAATAAGGAATTATTCTCAAAACTACTTTTGGTTTAAAAGAAATAAAAAAATATACAGCAAAGAAATGGGAAGAAACAAAACTTTTGTATTTACGTTATTTTCTTAAAAACCACTAAAAGTGTCATAAGTCGATGCCCACGAGACGTCTGAATCATCTGCAAAAGAGAATAAGTTTGATATCTACCAGTTTAGCTCTCAGCAACAGGAAAAAGAAATTGGAATGTGAATTTTGTATAAAGTAAAGCCACTACTACTACAATTACTTTTGATGATACAAGAGACCGTAAGTGACGAAGAAGAGCAGAAGCTGGTAGAAGAAAAGTTTAGAGAAGTGACATTGTCAGGGCACAATGGGTAGGAATTAAAGAAATTTTATGTTTCAAGCTAAGCAAAGTTATTTAAATGTAGGTCACAATACAAATTTGCATCCATTAACGTAGCGAATAAAGTTCTGGTGCATATAACCACACAGAAAGAAAAACAATCGGGATAAATTAAGTTTCTTATTCTTACTTTAAGTACGAGTCGTACTAGAAAAATGCAAGTACGAATAACACTAAAACTTACTTAAAACAATCCTGAATGGGATTACTTTCAAAAATTAATCCCTTAAGCCTTGTTCACAATCAGAGCAACAATTTCGTTTTATCTTCTATCTTTTTTCTTCCCAAAGTATTTCATATATTTGCCATTCATTTTATAAACAAAAAGTTACTAAAGTTTTTTTAAAAAGTTGAGTCAACTAGAACTTCAGCAACAATTTGTATGAAATCGTTTCTGACGTTTAAAATAATTTTATTTAGTTTTGAATGAATATTTCAACATAATGTTGTAAAAAATAATAATAAATGCATAATATTGCTGTGGGTAAAAAACCAAGTGAAAATGTTTCTGGGATTGTGAACGAAGCTTCAATTTCTAAAAATAAGTTTGTTTAAAATTCTTAAGCCAAGTAAAAAAAAGATTGAACTTTTTGTTGCTAGTGGCACTCTGAGAGTAAAATTACAAAGTAAGCGTTTTAATGTCATATTACTTATCAAAGTTTGTTGTAGACAGTACAACAACACCACAGAAGTAGTTAAAACCGATTTGCTTGTTGTTTGTAGAAACAACAAAACCAACAGAACAAGACGAAGATACTTTATTTTCATTATTTCAAGTAAAATTGAGAACTCTTGCTTCTCATTTAGTTTATATTTTCAGTTTTATATGCACATTAAGTTTATAAATTAAAAACCATATCGGGAGCGATGCTGGTGTTTTATAATCGAAGTTCTTTAAGGTATAAAACTAACTTTTCCATATACATAAATCATAATAAAATTCTCCTTTCAATTACGAATTCGGGATTTAATAATAACTTCTCGCGATCATCAACGTGAACTCACTGTTTGTTGTGTCCTCGTTTTCATACAATGGTTATGCAGAGATCCTTTGTAGTTCGTGTGACTAGATTGTGGGATTCAATATTACCATATGAAAATATAAATTTTCCTTATACTTTTAAACAATTTAGAAGACTACTTTTATTGCTATTAAGTCAATAGAAGGTTTTTTTTAAACCAAATGCTACAATATTTTGGCTACCACTTTCATACGGTTAGAACCCATATTCGCGATAGGGATAGTAAAACATGTTTAAAAATTAATAATAAAAAATAAGTTAAATTAATATTTTGTAATTGAATTGTCAAATAATGTAACTTAATCAATTTATCATATATTGCCTTACGATTATATGTGAATAAATAAAAAAAAATAAGAATATGGATAAGTTATGTATTTCGCGATTGTAAATCGGTACTTGAAGCAATCTTTCTGTACTTGATTCAATATTAATACCGCTTCGCATTGATTTGAATACGAATGGATTGATTTGTCTTTTGAGTGCAGACAATTTGCCCGATAAGAGATACCTAAGCAAAATCTTTACATATATATAGCGGTCAAGGCACGATTTAAATACTTGCTTCAAGTTCGTGTACGTGTGCTATTTGTTTTGAAATGATCATGCTTGATGAAATCTCTAAAAAAAAAATTACCAGCAATAATGGTAGTTTGTTTGGGCTTGATAAGACAGCAAGCATGGCAAAAATCTAAATTTGTTAAAATAATTTCCTCGAAAGCTAACAAATTTTTTACATACCGCTTTTTATTTCATCATATTCTGACTTAATTAAAGCAATGGATATCTAAATAAGTTCCACTGTGCAAAATGGTCTTTGTAATACAATATCAGTAACATTCCATTTACCAAAACTTTTGTACAAATGTTTACAAAAGTGCAAAACTTTGCAATAATCCACACATACCTACCTAAACCCGTTCATACTTAATCCAGCAATGTCCCGCTAGTTCATTTGGAGAAAAGGTATTTTGGCTCCCTTTCTGACTCCTTGTTACCTACAGTTATTTCAGTTCGTATTTGATAGATTTAATGTTACACAAGAATAAATTTTGACAGTGCAATTTTCAGAAAACCTGTAGAACATCTGTATGATTGCACTTTGAGTTTGTGGACAAAAAGATATTCCTTTGTTAAAGAGTGTCTACTAGTGCTATAAACATTATAGTTCAACTTGTATGCCGCTTTGTACCAGTTTGGAACCCTAAGAATTCAAAAATATGGAGGGTTTTTTGTTAGCTGCATGATAACATTCAATATCTATAACTCTGTTTCGACAACTGAGAATGTCAAACTGTGTTAACATTTCTCTTCAGCAAGTCACCATGAATCGTTTAACACTAGAACAGCGCTTCCAAAGTGTAGAAATTTACGTTGAAAACTAAATCTGTTCGCGAAGTTCATAGAGTACTTTCTTCGTTTAACGAAGCGCACTTCTGGTTAAATGGCAAAGTCCAAATTGCCGTATTTAAAGCTAAGACAATCCTCAATCCATTAACAAATCACCATAACATCCGCTTAAATTAACTGGTTGGTTGCGGCTTGCACGCTCTTTCAAAATGAGCAAGTAGCTTTTGTTATGGTGAATGGCTAGTGCTACGAAGCCATGCGTACTGAAATTTTATTTGCAAAAATTAATCAGCTAAACATTTGATACCAACAACACGGCGCAAGTTACCATACACCGCGCCTAACAGTCGAATTATTGCAAAATCAATTTGGGGACAACTTTATTTCCAGAAGTGGTCCTCTTCACCGGCCCCCTCTGGTTTACTTTTTAATGGGATTTGTTAAGTCACTGGTTTATGTCGACTATAACAGCAGCTCTTTAAGCATTGGAAGCCAATATTCAAGCCACTATTGTCGCCATACACCAAGATTTTTTGGAAAAATTAGACAAAAATTGGACTGATCGTTGGACCATATAACTCGTAGACGCGATGGATATGTGCCCGAAATCATATCGAGCTGTCGCTTAAGATAAAATAGTTTTTGTTATAAAATCGTAACGGTACCTTACATTTTAGGAGATGATGCAAGTGTTGCCAACATCATTTATTAGAAAAATAAAAAATTGCAATTGATGTCGCTTAAGCTTTTTTTGCGGTAATGACTCGATATTTAAAAAATAAATTATCCACCAGATTATAATGAAAAACAAATTCATTCGAACAAAATTGCTGTCTTGTAGCATATTCATACATAATTCCAAATTGTTAAAAGTGGTTTTTATTACGTTTATGTGAGGCAAAAAATGTGCAGTTTTGACAGTTTGGAATTTTCTGCAATCATAGAGAATTTACAGAGAGACAAGTTTGCGTGCTAAATGTGCCTTGGACATTAGCTTCAAAAACTTCTAAGATTGGTTTTAAGCAGTTGGATTTTGAAGGCAAATTCTTAGTAGTTATATCCAAAGAATTCCAAGTTTGAACAGCTTTTGAGGGCTTTAAACCTAAAATATTGGTTTTAATGATGGAAATTAAGACAAATCAATGCTTTTTCTGACATAATTTTCGACATGTATTTACATAGAACATATTATTGTATTACATCACATTAAGTACAAAATTCTTTTGCCATCCCATGAACTGCAGGTTTTCAATATATTCATTCTTTTCTTAACATACTTTCATTTCCTTTGTTTTGTAAAAGTATAAGAAAAGTTTTTTGCTCTCTTCCCAACATCTTTATGCTCGAAAATGTCGTTGCAGTTGTGAAATGCTTCTGTTATTTTTTAAACTTGGCAATTTTTTTTTTTTTGAAAAGGCAAGTTCAAAAAACAGCTGCATTTCTTATTATCATCCCAACCAACATAGACCAGCAATTTAGTTTATGTTTTTTCCTTTTCTTGTATTGCTAATAATTTTAAGGCAGTGTAAAAAGTTTTGAATTTCGTGTTCCTTTTTTATAAGATTATTTCCTTTTTACACCACCATTTATTCTCAGCTGACAACTGAGCAAAGAACAACTATTGACTTTTGACATGCGGGTTGCTAAAATGTGGTACTTCTGTCTGCAGACGCAAGTGTGTGCATTTTCAGACAAACATTGAATTTTGTTTTTTGT
Organism: Pollenia labialis; assembly: GCA_949318255.1. Taxonomy (NCBI): domain Eukaryota; kingdom Metazoa; phylum Arthropoda; class Insecta; order Diptera; family Polleniidae; genus Pollenia; species Pollenia labialis. Next base: position 123,317,595 of record OX439142.1, read on the forward strand.
TTTAACTTTCGAAAATTTTTTGACCACTGAACTGTGATTATGATAGTTAAGGTAAGTTTAAGGTTTATTTAAGAAAATATTGTAAATGACAGGGGAATATTAAAGAAAACAATATGATGAATTATTATTATTTAATTTTTTTTTCATATAAAACTGCGAGATAACTCCTTTTACATAAATTGCGAAAGATTTTATATCGCACTTGTTCAACAATAGTGTATTAACTCAAAATTAAAAAAATTCAGTAGAAGCAAACCAATTTTTAATTTTACATAAAACGCATATGTGCGAAAGAATTCTTAAAACAACAGTTTCATTACCAAAAAGTAAACCAAATATCATGATATTTTTACAGCGGTTAGATATGAATACATATAAAAAGTTTCGTTTTTTTCCTAAAAAGAAAAATTTTGAGTTAATACACTATTGTTGAACTAGTGCGATATGTCTAGTTAAAAATACCGTTTTATTCTTTTTAAAAACAAAAAATAAACTAAATGGCAATACGAAAAATATAACTAAATTTACGGCCTTAAAATAGGCAATGAAAAATACCTGCTTTTATAAAAAATGTTGCCAGATTATTGGAAATTTATTTAATATTTATCGGTAAAGAAAAATTATAATAAAGCGGCTCATACACTTGCAATAAAATTGTTCAATTTAACGTATTGTACAATTATATCGAAAATGTGTATATGATATTCGAAGGTATCACAATATATTGTCAACAATCAAAAGACTTTTGATTTTTATTGCACAACGAAAAGAAAGTGAAATGTGTTGGCAACATTGTGCAATGCTGTTTGTGTTATTCCTATAGGTTATGTTTACCTTTTTATTGAATAAATGAAATTTTTTGCGACTTATTGCATAATATAGGACAAAATGGAAATAATATGGCGAATATCATATACAATAACATTGCAGGTGTATGGGCCGCTTAAGACTAATATTTAGTTTAGTGACATAATTATCTTTCTGTTCACATATACACAATTTAGCTAACTCAATTTATATTACTGCTACATAAAACATTCAACGTAAACAAAAATGTACACGTTTAAGCAAAATGTAAACAACTTTTTAAATCTTTAGGGAATAAACTTCTGGCTTTTGCGCAGACCTAATGGATGGGCCTTTGTTTTGTTGTAGTTTCAGTTGCAAATGCCAAAACACTTTGTTTATTAAGTTGTGTTTTGCTTACTGAACACACTTGTGACAGGGTCGCATTTAGATTTTTCTCAATATTAGCTGCGTTCGAGAACACAAAATTTTTTACTATTTTTTACTGAACTTTACTGCATTTTACTAAATTGCGTTCGAGTACACAAAATACAGTAAATGAGAACACAAATTGAGAGCAAAAAGTGACAGTTCTTGTTTGAGTATTTACAAATTTTTTACTACAGAAATTTTTGCAGTAAAATTTAGTAAATCAAAAAAACAAATTTTTCAAAAGGTAAACAAACAAAAGTACCAAGCAAAATGCTTACAAATTGTGAAAAAATTGTTAAATAAAAGAAAAGTTAAAAAAAAATTAAATAAAACCCAAAAGTGAATAAATATTAATTAATTTAACTTGTTTGTGAAGCATTTATTTGGCTAATAACCAACATTTGAAACTTTTTTTGTTATGTTAATTTTTTAGAGTTGTAAAATTGTGAAGTACTTGGGTATTCAAGTAATCAATAGCAAAAATTTATTCTTGCACTTATGAATATATTAACCCACTAAAAATTAGTAACATCAAATTAAATAAAAAAACAAACAAATATGAAAGATGACATGAATAATTTGTTTGTATTTTACCTTCGGTGAAGGGTATAATAATAAGATGAAATTTGGTACACACGTTTCGATTTTTAAAAAGACGTAGCCTAATGATAATGATGAGAATCGGTTATTAACGTCAAGGCCTCTATACTAACTTTTTTCCGCAAAAGTCATTGTGCTCTTAATTAATATTATTATCAGGTCTGTTCTGAAAATCACTTTAGCTCATATCACGTGATTTCAAATCACATATGCCTTTTAAAATCTTCACACACACCGAGAAACCCAAAAACGGTATGACTTTCATAACACCACAAAATCACACGTGCGATTTTAAAAATACGTGATTTGAATTCTCCCGATTTTCAGAACAGGCCCGTATGTTGATATTTTGATTAAATTTTGTGCAAAAATATCCTGTTGCCAGATAAATCGTCTGACCAAACTTGTTTTAAATCGGTCGATACTTAACCATATCTCCCGTACAAACGACAATCCCGAAAATATTTTTAAGTGCCATAACTTCCTTATAAATGTTGAAATTGATATTAAAAAAAAATATGGCAACGATAACTTGTATAATAGGTCCTATATAATGACAATGTGTTGTACATATTAGCAGGTCTCATATATATAAAACCCTTTCCAAATAGCTTTAAGTTAAACAAATCTCATAAAGAAGTTGGTTTTTAGATAATATTCAACACAAAGAACTTGGCCAAGTGCTTCAAAAAGGAAACACTATCGAAAATTTTCTGCAAACACTGTGGTGTAGGATATGAAATAGTTGGGCAACACCAATTATTCTTTCTCAATTGCTGAAAGTGTTGCACTGCATTAAAAATAAACTATGTATGTATGTACTTCCTAAAATATAATATTTTAATTCTCTGGCAACATTTCCTTGTTTGCTGTTATCTAATTGGACTAATTAAAACACAAATATAAATTGATAACCTTTTATTGAGAATGTAACTTCTGGCAAATCAAAAAGTAGAGGAAGATTTACGAATAAAATTATTATATTTTATTAGGAATTTAGATTGTACAAAAATCTTGTTATTCTAAAAAAAAAACACAAATAAAATGATGAAACACAATAAATACTAGATGTTTGTGAAAATGTCTACACTTGAGTAGAACAAACCGTCTGGGTGCCCACAGCAACTTTTGAATACTTATCCCCAATTTTACCAAGTTCAAATAAAACTAACTATTACTTTAACTTCCGGTTAACAATATATTTTGGCAAGTATAACTGATAGTTAACCCATATCGTCCCAGCGATTTTTTTTTTCGAGTAATTTTAAAAAACTTTGTGGTTGATAGATAATTTGAGACTAGAAAACACGAATCTGAAGTCAAAATTTTTTTTGGATTTTTTGTTTCTGAGAAAAATGGTGTTCGATAAATCGAACGTTGGGCGCTATTTAGCATTTTTGTTTTATTGCTCCTATAGATTGTAAATATGGAAAACCTATGTTTTTTATGAACTTAAACTAATTCATTTTATTTAAATATGGTAAAATGGAAGAAGGCATTTATTTAAATAAAAAATATACAGTTGATCCTCGATTATCCGGCCAGCACAGGACCGGGCTGGGAGTGAATAATAAGGGTGATTCATCGGTAGGTTTGAATTATAATGTAAAATAAAGCACATAAATTTAAAAGTGAACCTAAAATTTTTATTATCGGTTAAAAGAACAATTTATGGCATTTACTGTTTGGAAATGATATCAGGCAAATGTTGGGCATGTTATTCCTGAAGACCCAATACATTGCATATCGCCAGAGAAAATAGTCCAAAGGTGTGATATCGAATGATCTAGGGGCCAATTTACCATAGCAAAACGAGATATTAAGTGCTCACCAAAATGATTCCTGAATAAGGTCATTGTTTCACGCGCTGTATGGCTCGTAGCGCCGTGTTATTGAAACCAGAGCTCACAGAGACCATGCGCTTGATTTTCAGGTCGCTCTACTGGAGACCTACTGACCCTGTTATCAAAAAAATGGTGCCGGTCCATTTACCATTTTGGCGAAAGTAAGGTTTGTAATTTCTTTAGATATTTCCAACGCGTTTGACAGAGTCTGGCATTGTGCACGTTTTGACAAGAAACTTATTGCATTTGGTGTCGGTGATAATTTGTCTCGTTTTATATCGAGTTTTCACAGAGATCGCACTACACGATTTGTTATAGTAGGTTTTCGTCAAACGAGTTCAAAATTCATTCAGGGGTGCCGCAAGGCTCCGTTCTTTCTCTTACTGTATTTATTATTTTTCTAAATGACCTCCTACATATGTCAAACTTTCAACCCTATCTACTCTTTTACAAGCCTATGCCATTAGTATTCACTTGATTATGGGCGAAGCGTATCCGATGTTGGTGCTATTAGGCAGAACATGAATGATACGCTTGGCCGACACCGATACCCGTACGCTTGTTCGTAATTCACGTTTTTCCTCAAGAGGCCATCCTTTTGTGGTCGATTGACCGGTAAATCGTACAACGCATTACAAGAAATTCGTTTTGTTGGCCGGACTGTTCGTATGTGGAATAACCCTTTTACTTTCAATAAGTTCAAGTCGAATATTCACAAGCACTACTCTCTCTTTCCACCTTTCCGTAACATAGTTCCATCACAATGCAATGCAATGTAAAACAACAAGGTGCGAGGTTACCATTGACGGTATTGTTCTGGTTTTCCTTAATTTTGAAGAAAAATGGGCCAGTGACTGCACTTTTAGCTACAGCTGCTATATTCACTTTACTACGTGCTGGATGTTGTCTAAAGGGTCGAGTATCATGCATACTGGACTCAAATTTGCGAATGATGTTGGCAATTGTGGTTTCAGTACGTCGATTAAGCGTACCCTAACTTCCTCGAATCGGACGAAAAACATTTCTCACATAACGCTGATTGTGCATAAACATTTTATTAATCAGCAAAAACAAAATAAATTTATATCCGTTAATTCAAATGCGTGAAAAATATATATTATGGTAACATCCGATGATTCAGTTAGCCTCTCAAAGAAAAAACCCAAAGTGATTTATAGTGCCCAGTGTTCGACAAATCGAACACTGCTTTTTAAAGTCAAATAACAAAAACACAATTGAAAAACACGGAAATTTTTTTGCTGTTGTTGAAAGCTTAATCGTTTTTCAATAGAACTACATTTTCACTTTTTTTATTTTTTTATAATTTTTACAAAATTTTCAGTTTTTAAAATCATGCTAAAATTAATATTTTTTCTTTCCCCTTGTTATAAAAGGAAGTAGCAAAGTGGGTAAGAACAATTATTTTTATATTTGTAGCGAACCACTTACAATATTTAATTGTTTAAAAAAATTTGTTCTTTGTCTTTCCTAAAAAGTGTAAAAAAAATTCAAAAACACGAAAAATTTACTGTTCGAAAAATCGAACATTGGGACGATATGGGTTAATTATAACTGAACTTGGTGAAATTGGGGGTAAAGCGTGTTTTCTTTAGTATAAATTTAAATTTAAAATGTGGATATTAGATATGTGCTACAAAAGGCGAATTTATTAACTTAACAGCCCTGCTGATAACTTTTTTCTAGCTTAATAGTTGTTGGATGTCATTGTTTATTATTTATATTTTGGTTTCGACATTGTACAATTGTTCTACAAAAAAATGCTTGTGGTTTTTGTTGGAGTTGTACTTTTTGTTGTAACGAGATTATCTATATGAATTCGCCTTGGAATTGTTCAACAAATATCTAGGTATGATCAAAGACTATAAATATATAAAGATTTAATTAAGCCCCCGTATTCATAAACGATTATTAAATTTAACAAACATTATTTAGAATTGTGGTTAATTTGTTGAACTATTTATGGTTTTTAATCCAAATTTTTAATTTTTAATCAGGCTTAAGTTCATCAAATTTAATTTTCATTAAATTTGATGAACTTAAGCCTGTTTAACAAACATTTATAAAGGATAATTTTCATAGAAAATTTGTTTTGTAAACCTTAATTAAGTTGAAACATTTTTTATGAATATAGGCTATATATAGACTTTGGTATGATTCTTTTTCATTTGTATTTTGATAATCAGGGATGGAAATTTTAATTTTGTTCACCAATTTGCACTTAAATATTTTTCTTACAATAAAATGCAAAATAATAAAATTTAATATGCTGTTGTAAACGATTTTAGGTTTTGTTCGATGAAACCAAAAAAGTACATTTAAAAGCAAAAATTAAAAACCTTCTGTATATGTTAATTTTTACAGACATGTGGAATACCATATGGATTTTAGCAAAATCGTTTAACATCTGACAAAGCAACTGCAGAATACATGTTGTGTAAAAGTACCTTTAGTTTAATATGTTTTTCCAAATACATACATATGGGAAATATTTAAAATTTTGCCTTTTTTATTGTTAAGCAAAAAGTTTTAATTTTGCTTTGAAAGTATTCACGGAACTAATAATCCATTCAATAAAAGTATAGATGATGTTAACTAGCGAAAAAGATTATTGTAAGTTAATTTGTCAAAAAGAATATCAACGAAACGTCGGATTTTATTGAAAATGAAATAAATAATCTTTTATTTACATTAAATTGATGACCTTGAAATTCTGCATATAGGAAACTATATAACTAGAAAAAGGTCGATCAACACTTAAATTATAAAAAATGTTCCTTTTCTTTGTAATTGTAATTGTAAATGTAAACTAAGCGAGTTACAAAAATCCAAGAATCCCATACTGGATCATCAAATTGCGAATGTTTTTCTACCAATATTAATGTAGTAAATTGTGTATGCAATTGACTGTCGACCTTTTCGCCATCGACCTTTTGCCAGGAGCAGATCTTACGTATAGATGATTTTAAAATTATAGGTTAATTTTTTTTACACCCTTCACCAATGGTAAGATGATAGATATACTTCGATAAGGCACACCAAACACTTACCGTGGGACAATGCAATGATTTTTGATGTTTCAATCGCGGGTTGCTTGTTGACGTGGCCGTTTAAGTGAAAATGAACTTTGAACAAAATTGTCGAGCAATTACGTAAGAATCATTAATTACTCTTAAAAATGCCTTCACAGCGAACGCGTGATGTTCACTCGACCACTGCGACATCGTGACTGGCAAATTCGCACAATCGATAATTCCAACGGCGCCAATGTCCCTCCGCAGCGGTTATTACTTTTTGAAATAATCGTATTTAAAAATGTAAATCTTCACCCTGAATAAAAGTGTGTCATTCCGTTTGTTATTTCTACAATATTGATCTAAGAACCTATAATGTGTATATATTCTGGGTCCTTTTGAGTAGCGAAGTACAACGATGTCCGTCCTTCTGTTGAAATTGGTTTTCCAAAGACCCAAGATATAATGGAGACTTGGTTGTTGTATATTTCTGTCACATTTGTTCCGTAAAATTTTGCTATTAAAATTCATTCAGATCGGTTTAGTTTACTTTTTTATATTGTGGTCTAAATCGCGACTAGCTCGGTTGAACAACATGGTCCTTAAATAAAACCTTATTTGCATTCTGGCGAAAATGCCCATATGTACCTTAAAACGAGCAAAGATTTTTAAATTTGATAGCTTAAAAAATAAATCTAAATAAGTCTAAAGTTCAATAAAAAAGGTTTTATACAAAACGTCTTGTTCAATTCGCAGTCTTTTTCAGTTTTGTAATGCTAGTCAAAATCCACTTCCTTTTTTAACGTTACGCCAGCGCATGTTTTTGCATGAATATAGTGCTACTTCATAACTTTGCATATATAAAACCCCTTTTTACAAACTTACTTCTTCATTTAATTTTTTTACATTTTGTGGTACAAATATCACTACACGTCAAAATGGAAATGCCCATATGAACCAAAAACCACGACTGCCTCTAAGCTTTTTTTATACTAAACCCATGTTGTTGTTGGTTTTTTTTACCTATAACCGAATGTCCCAGTAAAATCTTTGCTTACATTTTAAAAATGAATTGCTTCATTCACTAATTATTTAGTAGCTTCCTTCTATTACTACTTTTTTCTGGATGTATGTAGGTAAAACAAAATCATGACTTACATACATATGAATGCGTTCATTTTGGGGCATCCTTGTAAAATTCATCGGTTCATTCAGTAGAATAGTAAGTAGTGCTTTAATGCCCAATTTGCAGGATAGTATTTAAATCTATATTAAGTTAATTTTTATGTAAACTTAAATCGTATTTAAATACAGATTGATTTTATGAGTTTTATTTGAAAAGTCTTATTTAATTAAGACAAAAGTATGGTAGCACTACTAAATGCAAAAATAAAATATCATAAAATAGTTTATTTATTTGCAAGGTGGTCGCAAAAAACAGGTGAATGTTATTGCTTTGCCTGTTGTTGTTGTATTATTGTGGTATTGCAGCCACCTTGCTAAAATATTACAATGGAAACTTAAGTTGAAATTAAGTGTACCACATCGGTGAATTAAGTTTCATTTAAGTATTTAGTGAAAAAGAGAATTTTGTATTTAAAACGATTTTAAACATAAATGTGTTTTAATATCAATCCTGAAAATTGGGCATAAGTCTTTTCTGATTACTAAACACATTGTTTTGTAGGCGAAGTTTTTACTGGGGTATAAGTTGGTTTATTTTCTCTCTGTCATTTTTGCTTTTTTACACATAAAAATTACATATGTATGTTAAATTTTAAGGGCCGATGTTGATGCATTGGTTTTCATTCGCCCAAATGCGGCAATTCTGATTATTGAAGAATCGACTGAGGTGAAAATGTGACGCATCACTAAAGATGATTTTCTTTGAAAATTGGCCATCCACTGTTGCCACTTCTTGCCACTATTCTGACCATTGACGACGTTTGGAATGGTCAAGAGGCTTTTGTTCTTGGGTCAATTGCACCTTATAAGCGTGTTAATGCAAGTCTTTATGCATAATCTTCATCAACGACGAGCGTGAGAGGTGCAATTTTTGGGCACGACGACGAGTTGCGGTGGACGGTTCTTAAGCCACACTATCGCGAACAGCAGCAATGTTCACATCCCCTACAAACCCGGTTTGCTCAAATTTGTTCACGTCTTTTCCAATTGTATGCACATTTGGACGATTAAATTTACCGAAAAAATCACGAAGTGCACTTTATGCATTTTGATTTGAACGCCCATTTTCATAATAAGCATAAATGACTTTAACGCGTTGCTTGCTTGTGTACCTTTCCATCGTTCAAATTGAGTTAGTCTGAAATTGAGAAACGTCAAATAAAATGCGGGAAGAAACTTGACGTTTAGATGTGGTTCACATTAAATATCGGCCCTTAAAATTAACCCTTTACATCTATATCGCAGTTGTTTTAACGAAGTCCGTTTGTTTTTCTGTATATGTATCTAAAGAACGGCAAGAACCAAAGCTTTTATATTAGGTGCAAACATCTTGGTTATAAATGCACAACATCCGGCGAAATGTGAACGTTATTGGAAGAATTGGCGTGGCAAAACATGGATTTATTTATATCTAAAGAATGGTATTTACATTAATTTCTGTTCTTATTGCACCATGATAAAGCGAATATAAGATTTGGCATAGCCCAATATACCACTCTTACTTGTTTTTATTTATAAAGGTTTAACTGTTTCATGCAAATATTTATATTACCGCACAATCGCAGATGAAGAATTATCAGAAATTTCAATCACGTATTTTTTAGTTTCTAAATTGTTGGGTATAACCCATACAAAATTTTTACTCTAATTTAAAATGTTTTCCATGTTTATGCTGCTGACAAATATCTTTTAATTCAAAAAATAGGTAATTTTGTTTTCCCTCCAAAAGTGACTAATCAATAAATATTTAAACAAACAATTAAATTTAAAACAAAATTCTCCACATTTTATTTATAGAACTGACAATTATAACGAATAAAGCGTAATAAAAACATGACTTAAACAATTGAATGATTTATTTAATTAAATCAAATTATGACAACACAAACACATTTTTTGTTTTTTTGACAAAGTCTGCTGGAAAAATTTGCGAATAATTTTCAAATTTTATTATAATTAAACTAAACTAAATAATTGTTGCTGGATAAGCAATAGTAAATATGTACACGCAGAGAAAAAACATGTTTAAATATGGTGACCTCCAACAAAACTATTTTTAAAGAAAATTTTAAACATATTGGCCCGTAATCATAGTCAAAAGTCGACTCTTTTTAAAGTATACTTTAAAACAATGTTGTTCACATGCATTTAAAGCCGGTTTTAGTTTAAAGTATACTTTATTTTGACTATGACTATGGGCCATTATGTTTAATTTACCCATAGTGTTGTTATCGACAATCATATTATGGTTAAAGTAGGTCTCCATCAAGATGCCACAACCATATTATGGTTGCCTCAGAACATGTTAAAATATGTTTTAAACTTTCAACAATAACCATTTTTGTCATATTTAACCATAACATATTTAGAGGCAGCCATAATATGGTTGTCGATGACAATAATATGGTTAGATTAAATAATATGTTAAAAATAGTTTTGTTGCAGGTGACCATATTTCAACATGTTTTTTCTCTGGGTGTACTTAAATATATATATACAAAGACATAATATTTAATCGACGGAATATTAGTTTTGAATGAACTTCGTATGTAAATAAAACAAATTTATCGAATTAAATTTTAACAAGTAAAAATGCCGATTCTTAAATACCCTTCGCCAGGGTATTAAACTACCAATTGTTCTCTAGCTCATACGGAATCATTTCAAAATTCTTATTGAGGGATCATACTTGCATGGGTGCTAGATAAATTAAGTCGATAGCGCTATTTTGAAAACTAAGCAAATCTCAGAGATAAAGAATATTATTTAAACTCAATTTTATCAATCTAGACGTTTCCACATGCAAGTAATTACTTGCAAGAAGTGTATACGTGTTAATTACGAAAATTAAGGAGAAATACACAGGATAGTACAAGTTCCTTTTTAAAATGTCGGCATCGACTAAACTTCTAGCTTTTATTTTCAAATCGACTCTCCTCATGACTACGATATAAATAAATTAACTTTATAATTCTTTCTTTATTTAACTTTTATGAAATCTTTATAAAAATGTATGTTTATTTTTAAAAATATGTGAATACGGTATTGCCATGTTTCCGATATCATAAAATTACTAATAAGAATATTTTGATTTAAATTTTTTTTAAATGCCTGAATGTTGTGTTTATAAATACCATTAAGATACGTTGTTGTATAGTTGTGCTTTTTTTATTTTTAATTTTTTATAACTACACAGAAATAAGCTATAAACATAACTCTTATTCTACTAAGTACTAGTTAATTGATACAAAACTCTTCCACGGTAATACCGTATTCAGATATGTACCTTAATTGAGTTTTACGCGGTAAATGACATTATTGAGCTCAATTATCCATATAAAATTGCAATTTAGTTATTGCTCAATTAATACGAAATGGTTATAAATATTGAATAAGATTAAAATGCGACCTTGTCACCAGCGTGTTTAGTGAGCAAAATAGAACTTACTAAACAAAATGTTTTGACATTTGACAACTGAAATTACAGCAAAACAAAGGCCCATCCATTAGGTCTGCACAAAAGCCAGAGGTATATTCATTAAAGATGTCAAAAGTTGTTTACGTTTTGCTCATACATGTACATTTTTGTTTACTTTGAATGTTGTATGTAGTAGTAATATAAACAATGTTTTGTTTAGACCAGGGGTTTCCATTTCTTTGCACAATTGTGCAAACCACTACAAACACATATTTTTATGCTCTTCAATTCAGTCGTCGGTGTGACTTCGACAAGTGTACATGTTTAGCGGATGCTATATTATTTTGTTTCAGCTTACACTCAAAAATATTGTGCGGTCAAAAATGCTTTTGGTAATATCCAATGCCTTGCGTGCAATATTTAGAGTCTAAATTTTAAGACTTAAATGCAGAGTAATATAAAATTTCTATTTAATTTTAACATCATTTAAATTGTTAAAAATATTTAACAGCAAAGCTAACGTAAATTTTATTAAGTAACTTTTTTTAACAGTAACATTTACTGCAACGTTTAAGCTAACGATATGTGTTTTGTGTGTGAAAAAAAATTCTTTGATACCTGTAAAAGGGTCCCTTTTGCTTTCTTTAAAAAGACGTACCTAAATTCAGAAATTATTAAGAAAAAAAATAGCCAAAAGAATTTGTTGGTATTTTGCTTGTAAAAATATTTCGGTTTCTGTACCAATCGCATCAGTGGTTTTTTTCTTTCTTTGAAAACAGTAGAAATATTTAAAAAACAAGTAAAAAAGTCTTGTTTTGCTACAATTTATGTGTAAATAACCTCTACACATAAAAGCAAATGTGACAGTAGGTAAAATGTTTGGGTAAGAAGATGTGTTTTATTGATGTATTAATGAAACTTTATTGTTTCGCACTATTTTTATTGCTTACTTTTTTATGCTACAATTATTTGACCGAGCCCAAAAAGTTAAGGCTCAGTAAGTCTTTACTTTCTGTTCTGTTACGAACCAGCTGATTTGTTTTTGTTATTAAAAAATCAAAAACTTGTAAAGTAATTGTAAGTTACCGCAAAATAAATAATAAAAAATACGTTAGTTAAATTTTATTTCTTAAAATTTATGTGCATAAAAGTTATTGAAATAAAACAACGGATGGCGCAAAACTAATAAATTTGTCATAAATGGCTAATAAGTTGCTACAGAAAACGTAACTTTTACAATTTTGAAACAGAACGCCACGGAACAAAACAGAAACAGAAAGTAAAGACTAATTCTGCCTTTAACCTTACTAATTTATCGTAACTATTCAACGTAACTTTGACCCGTTATAATAATTTTATACATTTTTGCATGCAAACTCATGTGTGCATTTGGTATTTTCTAAAAAGTTATGATATACCATTAGCTAGAATAAAAATGTATGCACAGATGTTTGAAGTATGAGCAACCCAACACCGTGAATACCATTTCTATATTACTTACCACTATGTAAACCCTAACTGTTTACTAAAATAACACATTATAATTCTCATATTGAATTGAAAAATGGTTATTAGAAGAGGAAATTAATGAACCAAAATCAGTTCCCAAACTGAAAATGGAGATTTCAAGTTGAGTAATATTGGAAATTGTTAAGAAAGGAAGACCATTGTGGGATGGTGTTTTTATCAAGCAATTGCTGAAGAAAATTTGGGAAAGGCTTAATTATAATACTAAATTTATAGAGTCTCCCCCTGTCCAGTCAAACGGTCGTACTGTTCAATTAGGAACTTTTGTAGAATCTGCAATTAGGGAAAAAGTAGTTAATTGCGAATTTTTTTCAATTTGTTTAGACGAAAGCACTGACATAAATGACCTGTGTGAACTTGTAATTTGTATTCGAAGCGTAGACAGCGAATATACCATTTTTGAGTCAATGTTTACTTTAGAATCATTTTATGGAAATGTAACTAGCACGTTGTTGTATGATGTTGTCAGAGAAAAGCTTCTTTCCATTGTAAACATAAACAAATTTGCTGGAGTCTGCGCAGATGGAGCCAATGTAATGTTGGGCAAATATAATGGAGTTATAGGCCAATTAAAAAAACACGAATTTGCAGTTCATAATTTTCACTGCATAACACGGGTCAACACAAAATTTGTCTTTGACATTAAATCATAAAATTACGATATATTAGGTCTTAATTAGACGATAGAAAAATATACGACATGAAAAAGTTTGCTTTTGTATTTAGGAGACCGATTTCAGGACTAAAAAAAAAAATTTCGTTCTTTGTCCTAAAGTTTATTTTGTGATTTTTCATTTAATTATACACAAAAACGAAAAGAAAATACATTTTTTGTGTATAAAGTTTGCATAATTATGCGATATTTTTCAAAATATGTGTTTTTAATTTTTACTATAACTATCACAAAAGCAAACTTTATACACAAAAAATGTATTTTCTTTTCGTTTTTGTGTATAATTAACTGAAAAATCACAAAATAATCTTTAGGACAAAGAACGAAAATTGTTTTGTTGAGTCGTGTAATTCATCAGACCGCTCTTGCATCGAAATTCATAAATTATACCCCAGCTATGAAGACAGCAGAGGATATAATAAATAAAATTCGAGGCGGATATCAAGCGCTTACCCACCGAAAATTTGTAACCTTTTTAAAAAACAAAAATGCTGTGAATTGTGACCTGAAAATGTTTACAGAAGTTCGGTGGCTAAGTCGCGGTGATTGCCTGAATAGACTTGTTTATGATTTAAGAGAAGAAGTTCTTCAGTTTCTAGAAACTGAGAAAATAGAAAAAGTTTTAGTCCAGTGTTTAAAAGACAATAATTTTATTTTAGACTTAACTTTTTTGGCAGATACGACAAGTATGTTAAATGCACTTAATTTGGAATTGCAAGGAAAGGAACGCAATATATGCGACTTGTCAAAAATCATTCACAATTTTAAAACAAAACTTTTTCTAATTTTTGCCCAAATTAAAAGTGGTGATTTTTCCAGCTTTCCAAAAACTTCACTTGTTTACAGAAATCTCGAAATCGACAAAAGATATGAATATGCCGAAATATTTGAAACACTTTTCAATAATTTTCAAGACAGGTTTCAAGATTTTGTAATTTTACAACCGCTATTAGATCTTTTCGAAAACCCTTTTCGTTGCGATGTAAGCAACTACGAATTTGATATTCAATCAGAACTAATCATACAACAAAGCGAAGTAAATGCCCCAGACGAAAATAATATTGTAGAGTTCTGAAAAGATTTGGATGGCGAGTTCTATCCTGAACTAAAAAAAAATTCATTGAGGTGCCTCTCTTTATTCGGCACTACTTACCTATGCGAACAAATTTTTTCGGATTTAAAATTTATTTGTTCCAAGCAACGTAATAACTTAAGTTCATCCCATTTGAAAAGCATTCTACTATTACGAAACTGCCATAAAAGTATAAATTTAGAAGATTTTATTTTATAACTTGTATAACACAAGGGGAAAAAATTAAAAATTTTTTGTGTTGCTAGAAAATTTGTAGCAGTTCTTTACCAATTCAATGTCGCTGATTTTAAAACTGCACTTTTTTTCTATCAGCTGTGATTTGCGTACAATATTTATTTTTTATGAATTTTTAAAGCATAAAAATCTTTAATTTTTTACAATTGTTTGATAAGATATTTGAAACTGATTTAGAGTCAAAAAGCTTCCGAATAAAAAAAAAGTGTAGTTTTAAAATCAGCGACATTGAATTGGTAAAGAATTGCTACAAATTTTCTATCAACACAAAAAATTTTTAATTTTGTACCTTTGTGTTATACTTATAAAATATTTTACTAACATTTTATTTCGGCTGTAAATAAATGCATTCTCTCAATTTGCTTACTCTCTGGTACTCACTAATACACAAGCAAAAAAATTTTGGAAATCCCTGGTTTAGACTGTCAAACGCTAATTGAGTTCGCTAAATTGTGTATATGTGAACAGAAAGATAATTATATCAATAAACTGAATATTGACTCAAATAAAAAAGGTATGTCTGAACACGGTATAACACTGTTTTTCCATTTGTCATTTTACTTGCGACAAGTGTCAAAAATTTACTTGCAAGCAAATTTTCTTGCAAGTCAAGCTGCAAGTGCGAAAAATGTGATGGTGTTAGTGAAAAAGTGTGAGTGTATTGAGTTTTTCGAACTTGCACTTGGAAACGGTGGTAAGGGCCAGGTGAAATATTCGACCAATTATTACTTTTCTAATTTAAGAATTACCCCTAATGTTAATGAGTAAAAATGAGAGATTTATGGGTAGAAAATAGATGCAGCTGTGGTATCTCAGTCATTAGCGAAGTAATCTTTCTGAATTTGTATACCAATCTATTCCAGATTATATTTGATATTCATATATAGCAACCTAGTCGTTATTATTTTAACCAACACACAGACAGACAGACGAAGATAAATCAACTTCGCTACTCATTAATAAAAACACGAAAAAAATATGAGTGCTGTGAGCGATACTCATAATTTAGATTTATACTGAGCAGTTATGCCAAAACAATCAATACAGCATTAAAAGTCTTATTATTTTAGGACTTTTCTTATATGAAATTCAACAATAATTTGTTACACTATTGCGAAATATTACGATATTATGAAAATATGTCTTGAAAGCACACCTTGTAAATCCCCAAATAGTGTCGAAAAAAATAATAAGGACACATTGAATTTTAAAACTTTGATTAAATTAAGATGACATGTATACATTAGACTGAAGCTTTTCAATTCGTCTTTATCAAAAATTTATTGGCTTGTAAAGCCAGCTGTTTTCGAAAAATTGATGTATGCAAAATATATGTATGGAAAAACTAATATTGAGATTTTACTGTTGTAACTTTTTGGTATTAAGCTCCTTTTTGAGTTACATCTTCGCATCTCCGTTTCATTAAATTCTGCTGTTATCCGGGGAAATTGAGAACCAAGCTTCTTGGACCTTTTGTCACATTCCTGTTTATTTTTATTGTTTAGTATTGCGAGGTGCTCTATAAAGGAATTTTACAGTTTGTTTAATAAATAATAATTCAATTAAAAATGTTCTATGACATGTTATTTAGAAGGCATATCGTTTCTATTATTTTTACTGACACTGTAAAAACTTTATTGAGTCTAAGATCAATATTGTAGAAATTGCCAACGTAATGACAGACCTCAGGTGAAGGGTATATAAACAATTGTTTTTTTAATGTAATCTAAACAGGGTTTTATAAGCAGTGATGTGATACAGATATTTAAACAATTTATTTCAACAACCAACCGGCCTCGTAGTTAATTTCATTAATTATGTTTAAGTCTAGATTACTTCCTTGTGTAAATCAGTGTTCGAGAATAAACATGAAATATCGCTCTTTAGTTTTCAGTGCAGTAGATTTGTGGAAAACACAAAACCTAATAGTGTTTGTGTAGTAAATCATTAAAAAAATAACGTTGCTCTGTTTGTGATCTTCGAACACAAAAATATTATTTCACTTATCCTCAACGCAACAAAAAGATGCACAGATTGAGGCTAGTTTACACGAAAAATCATATCATGTAAAAGCAAAATGTATTGATTAGGAGAGAATACGAATACAAAATCTGTAAACTCAGTAAATTTTCACTTTTATTTTTTTCCCTTTTAATCACGGAGACAATTTCATATTATTTTGATTCTACAAAGTCGTAATACATTGATTGTATTGCCGTGTATACTGGCCTTAATTCGTCTTGACTACAATGTCATCTCATCAAGTTTCTCAAACATTCTGAATTAGTTTGCGTTCTTATTATATTAACCGGAAAATTTTTAATTCTAATTTTATAGACTGAAACTAAAGTTAATTTTGAAAGTTTTATTATACAATTCATATTTTTTTTTTCAATTTAGTTATTGATTTGAGTTGATGCTTAATTCTTTCTAAATGCAAACATTAACCGTCAAAAATTCATTCATCTGTAAAAAAATAAAAAATAATCAATAAAAAAAAACTACTTAGTTTTCGTATTAAAATTCATTCATTTATTGTTGACTTTTTTTCAGATTTAGTTGTTTTTTACTCCACTCTACAATAGGTAAGAAAGTTTTGTGCTAAACTTTGATTCGCATGGAAAAATTAGTCTTAGTTAGACCGACCGACCGACTCAGAATCACATTTCCTTACTGTGTATTTACCGCTAACCTTAAATGCAGCCAATTTTGAAGATACTTAGCTAAAGTTTGAAACATACATTTAAATAGCCTTGGGCTATTTAAAATGAAATCGGTCATTGCTTTCACCTAGCCCTGATAAAAATGTCCTTTCGAAATAGAGACGACATAGTGCCCACAAATATTTAAATCATCTTATTGATTAACTCAATTACATAAGTTCAAAAAAATCACTTTTTCGCGATTAAGTCTCACATAATTGTCTTAATAAACCTTGACATTACCACAACTATTGTGTAGTAAACATAGGCTCAAAGCAAACATAAGCAACACGAGACTGAAAATATTAAGTTCTTTATCTACTTAAGTTCTATGTCTAATTCAATGCTGATTTTTTGCACCATCTTTTATGGCGTAATAAAATGAACACAAATTTATTCAATTGAAATTTATTTACAAAACTATTGTTCTTTTTTGAAATCTTATAAATATAAACAAAAGCACTGAGGTAAAGAGTCAGGGTATCCCACAAAAAAAAATTCTCCAAAAACTGTACAAGCACGTAGTTATACCTTCATAAAGGAAGACGGAACTCTTTAAGGTAGAGTTTGCTAAAAACCGTAAAAATGGGAAACCGCGGTTTCGGTTTTAAATTGATTAAAACCGGTCGGTTTCGGTTCGGTTTTCGGTTTTGAAAATATCAAAGTTAAACTTCATGTATTAAAATAATTGTATGTAATACAATATTTTATTTGTGTCAATTTGGGTACTTTTATTAACCATTAAGTGTATACCTGGGCTTAGAAAGACTTTTTCCAGTTTTTTTTTTTTTGTTATATAATTATTAAATATGTTAGGACGAAACTACAACCCTGCAAATAATATTGGACCACCTGATCCATTTTGATAAAATGAACTACTCCATGGACTGGTCCGATGTAATGCAAGCATGGACCATGTCATTGTTAAAAAGTGTTTGTAGTGAGACGACAAGCCCTCGTTTTCTTACGACATGTCTTCGTTTTTAATCGAAGTAAAAATTAACCCTCTTGTGTATACAATGGAGTAGTTTTAATACTACTCCTTTGTAAACCAAAGCTGGATTATATGGTCCTGTCCTGGGACATCTTAATCGTCTATAAACTTAAGAGTTAAAAAGGTTAAATTTGTTCTTCTTAGTCCTTTTTTTAATTTTAAGAATTTTGCAATACCTTGTCATTTTTGCAGGCTGTTATGTACAACGGTTTTGTAAATTAAGTACGAGTATTATGTATATATTTGAAATTTCTTCAAGCACAAATATATTGTTAAAGTAAAAGCTAAAACCGAGGTTTTTTTTGTCGGTTTTCGATTACGGTTAAACCCGAACAGTAATCCCTACTTTAAGGCCACTGCTGAGTTAAATATATAACGATTTATATACTAAGCGATGCTACAAGTCAATTTCAATTGGCTTTTAAGCATTAAACGCATTAACAAGGACGGCCTGATTGCCCTTAAAGGCCGTTACACACTATCCCACAAAGTCTTACGTAATTTTCAAAAATGCTTCCCTGATATAATTATTCTTTGAACATCTTCAAAAACAATAACAACTTATCATGACAGGGTTGCATTTTAGTAAATTACTAAAGACTTTGTGGGATAGTGTAAAACGGCCTTAAATGGTTTTAAGAATCGTACGCAAACTGCTTCCTTATTTAAAACAGTTTTACAAGTGTAAACAAGTTTATGATCCTATACCTACTAGACTGAAAACGATACCATTTTTTTTTTTTAATTTTAACATTTAATAAGTTCATTGCTGGCAACTCATAAAATAAACAACTTAAATTTTGCTTTTTTAATAAATAGAAATTATAATATAAACACTTAACGCAAGCGAACGAAATTGAACTTGTTTTGTTTTATTACAATTTTTTACTTATAGCAGTCGTCGTTTTTCTCCACCAGCCCGCATTTTTAATTTACAGGTACTAATCGTATTTTTTTACTTTTTTCCTAAAAGAAAGCAAATGAAGTACATTTGAGGGGAACAACTGGGTTATAATTTGTACATGTGGTACTTTTGTAAAAATATGTTTTTAATAATTTTGCGAAAAGTGAAACCTTTGTTGTTCTTAAGCACAAATGTAGCAAATAAATTAAGCAGATCTGAGGGACAAAGCAGTGCAAAAATTCGTGCTCTTAGTACAACTTTTTATATTTTTTAACATAAAGGCAGAAAACAAATAAAGTATATTTTAGGGCCAAAATAGAGTTAAAAACTTTAAACGGTAAACATCGCCCCGATATTTTTTAATTTTTTTACACTTTTCTCAATTATGGGCTTCCATTTGAAAATTTCGATATTTCAATGGGTATCAAAAAGGGGAAATACGGGAAATTAAATTTTATATTTCTACTTTTCCGTTCTGCATGTGGTACTTTTTGAATTTTCTATAATATTTAACTAAGAATTAAAAACTTGTAGGTGGAGGTTCCTGAGTGAATGAGAACTTCTACCTAAATAAAGTTGGATACTTTTTTGTTAAGAACTAGAAACAGAAACTTTGGCATCGAAATATGTCCAAGAAAAAAAGGAGATGTAAACAAAATAGCGGGGTAAATGCTAGTACCTAATAAATACATACATACATGCATGTGCAAAGTATGTATGTCGAAAACTGTAAATTGAATTATTAAACACAAACATATCACAGAGATTAAGATTTTCGCAATTTTTTTTTTTAGAAAATTTAAAAAAACAATTTTCAAGCAGATGTACTAGTTATTTACACTGGCAACAAGTAATCAGTAAAATTTAATATAAGATTTCAAATTTTAATTTGATTCATGACGTTTTTCGTATTAGAATTTCATGTTTGAGTTCTACCGTGAGAATAATAATAAAACAGACAACAATAAATAAAAAAAAAATGAACAAGTCACAATAAATTACCTTGAAGCAAAATCAACTGCAAATAAAAAAAAACTCAAGTCCCATTTAAATTATTCCTATACATAATAGGAAAACGTAATCCCATATTTTAGAAAATAGTCGATAATTATCATGTTTTCAAATAATTTTTTTTAAAAGATATCTTTAACTTAATTATTGTTAATTAGGAAAAAAATTTGTAAAATTAAAAGTTGATTTACGTTTTATTTAGTGGTCACGCATTCTTTTAGTATTTACTACATACATATTTTAGTCATATTGACGGTGCCTTCTTTACTTAGTATTAAAACCGGTCTGGGTTGTCGTTGTCTTTGCTTTTGAAAAATAACAACAACAACAACAACAAATTTTAGTCAATGTCAGTATGTTTTACTAGTACAATGTCCAAGAAACTTTATTTCAATTCCAGTAACTTGTACTTAATTTAATGTTAATCCATGTTTAAAACTCATTCACACACACATTTTGGCAACACTTTATTTTTGGAACGCAAAAAAAAAACAAAAGTTTTATAATTTTTAAAAATATTAATATATAGTAAAAAAATTAAATTATCAAATAGCTGGTCGGCAATGCTTTTTTGTATGATCAAGAGCTTGGCCAGGCGGACAGGGATCACTATTCTGCAAAAGGAAACGATCGTCAAAACCTTCTGGTTGAACAATACGCGAAGTGTTTTTCTCACCTGTTGTTGGTTTAGTTTCGGGTTTGGTATCACTATGTCCGGATATAGGGGCCAAAGGTACCTTTTCGGTTGGCTCATTTAGGATTGGAGCAGCCGACTTTTTATCAGTTGGCACTTCTTCGTCTGTTAGTTTGTGCTTGACTTCATCGTATTTCTTTGCGACTGTATTGCCGAAATCTTTAGCAGATGTGGCGATTTTATCCCCTAGCGGTTTAACAGCTTCGTAGCCATCTTCTGCTCCTTTTTTGACGGTTTGATATGTATCCTCGGCGCCCTTTTTAATTTGGCAACCAACTTTTTTCAACCAGCTATCATCATCTTTCGCCTCATCTTCACAATCGGCCCTGACACTTGCGACAGACAAAGCAATCAACACTAAAAATGCCCATACAAAATATGATTTCATTTTGTTTCGTTTATTCTTTAATAACTTTTAATTTAATTTATTTTATTAACAGGTTGTTGTCGTTACACAGTCTCTTTTGAACTGTTTTTTACGTTTTATTGTGATTCGAATTGTAGTCGAAAAGAAATAACTGTTGCTTGTTTTGGAAATAATACAAGTATGAACTGCTTGTTTGAGAGCACGAATATTGAGAATTTATAAATAATTTTCGAGATACCTACCGAATCTTGTTTTACCAGCTCTCTTAAGTTGTAATTAATTAAAAGCAGATATATTAAAGAGTACATTCATAGTTTTATATTTAATTTTTGTTTTAAATTAAAGCTAAAAAAAATTTTTTTTTCTTAAGCGGCTCATACACTTGCAATATAATTGTTCAGTTTTACGTATTGTACAATTATATCGCCAATGTGTATCTGATATACGATGATGGCGCAATATATTGGCAACAATCAAAATACTTTTGATTTTTATTGCACAACGAGAAGATAGTGAAATGTGTTGGCAACATTGTACAATGCTGTTTATGTTATTTCTATAGGTTATGTTCACCTTTTTATTGAATGAATGAAAACATATTGCATAATATAGGAAAAAATGGAAATAATATGGCGAATATCATATACAATAATATTGCAAGTGTATGGGCCGCTTTAAGTTTCTATTTATTTAGCTTCAAGTTTGTAAGAAAATCAAGATTAAAGTTTTTCATATTAAATCCTCCCAAAACTCGCCTTTTGGTAAGAAATATGAGTGATCACAGATTTTCATTATTTTTGCTTTGGCGCTTCTAATTTTCAAGAAAATCCAGTTGACTTTTGGTAACAAATATGAGTGGTCACAGACTTTCATTATTTTTGCTCAAGCGCTTCAAGTTTTTAAGATAATCAAGTTTAAAGCTTTTCATTTTAAATCATCCCAAAACTAGACTTTTGGAAAGAAATGGAGTGATCAAACGTTCGGTTAGACAATAATACGTTGTATTAAGACAAATCTTTAAAAAACAGTCTCAATATAAGTCGGTCATTATTTTCAAAAGCAAATACATTCAATTTCACAAAATTGCAACTTTATAAAAAATGTATGTATCAAAAAGTTAATCCCCTTTTTTATAGAGCTTGTTACATTTTTGTGACGAGGTGTATTGTGTTTGAAATGTATTGGTATCACTAAAAAACTCAATTTCGAAAAAAGCGACTCTGGGCTTTATACATTAGAACAACGATATGTACATATGTATATGTATGTACTTACATCATATCTGTAATTTTATTTTTTGTTTATTTACAAAACTATTTACATTTAACATAAAAAATTTAAATTAACATTTAGTTTAAACACTAGAGAAAAAATATGTTTCTGCATGGTTCCATTGAATTCATCCAAAATTGTTGCAAAAAAATTAATTATATTGTGGTTTTCTTCAATCATGCATTAAAATGCGATAATCATAAAGATGTTTACCACACATGTTACTCTTTAGGGGTCTGGTAATATGTTTGCAGTAATCATAACCATAATTTGCTTTATAAACATATTTTTCTCTGAGTGTGTCTACAAATAAAAAATGTATAAATTTATTATATTTAATTCTAATCACTAGCAGCAAGCGGCATCACCAAGGAATAAATTTTTCGTACCATTTGGGCTCCGATATTTGTACATGTTTTGCCTTAAATAAAATAAAATATCAGATATACTATTCATTTTTTAAAATAAACAATAAAATAAAACAGAAATTGCTTGGCTAATCTGAAAATTTAAACAGTGGATATTCATAAAATAAAGTTACACATTTATTGAATTTTTGGTTCTTATTGAATATTTTTACGGAGGTTATGGTAATTTTGACACCCTCTTTAAAGATTTTTAGACTTAGATAAAACCTAGGTTTTTATTAAAAATTTCTTGTAAATAAAAACGGTTAAATTTAGCACCACGCCAATGACATCGTTAAAAAATTTCACCTCCATAGTTAAAGGGGAAGATTTTGTTAAAGCTTCACTTCGACTAAAACAAATAATAACAAAATTTTGTTAAACCTAATATGATACTTAATTAAGTACCCTGCAGACAAAGTAACTAGTATTTATCTAGAAATATACTGGTTGGTATTTACTTTTAACTAGTTGCACTTTTGATTTTTTTTCATATATCAAACAATCGTATTTAACTGTGGGTTGTCATAGACGCCAATTATATCATTTTTATAATAGTTTAAAACTAGTTGCTTTATTTACAGTATTTCCCTCAATAGTTTTTTCATACTTAATTATTGATTTATAGTGTATGTATTTATTTTAGAATAATTCCATGAACTTACCCCTGGAACCAGATGAAGAGAGAGAGAGAGAGAGAGAGAGAGAGAGAGAGCGAGAATATGTATTATTTATTTTGCTGTGACACCATGTTTCAATTTTGTTGAATTCCCCTTTATTTTCAGAATTATTAGAAACTAGCAGAATGTCCCGATATGATTTCTACATTGAAAAATGTAACTATATAATTTGAACAAAAAAAAACCGGGAGTTAACGTTCTCTTTATTTTTTTTTAAACATGAAAAAAAATTATCAACTCAAAACCAGCCAAAAGTGTACAGTTTTCTCCTTAAGTTAAATCGTTGTTTTATTTACTTTTGTGGAGTGGTTGTTGTTGTTACAACGAACAAGTATTAAATCGTTTTTTTTTATCAACTTTTGTAGTGTTTTTGTTGCTTCAAAAACAAACGGCGACACGTATAAAGCATTGCAGCCGAAATTTCATAATTTTTCTTATTTTTTGTCGCCTTCCAACTAGTAATAAACTAGTCCAAAACTTAACAAGTAACGATTTTAGCTGCAGGGTAGCTTTAAAAGTTTTCTTTAAGTATTAGTAGTCAAACGTGTATGAATGCGTGCTTTGACAGTCAGTCCAACAACTTAAATCGTTAGTAGTTAAGTAATGGACTAGTTTTTTTCTAGTTGTTAGGTGTCAAAAATAATAAAATTTTGACAGATTTATACGTGACACTACAAAAGTTGGTAAAAAACAATTAACTTGTTTGTTGTATAAACAAAAAAACCACTTCAAGAGGAAATACGTTAATTTTTGATTTATAAATTATTTACATGTTTAAAAAATATACAAAAAGAATTTCTTTTTGTTAAATAAATCAATTTTACAATGATGATGAAAAAAATATTGAGGCATGTTGTTGGTTTCTTAGAGTTGAGAGCTGTAACCAAGTGTAATTCAACAAAAGTGTGTTGTAATAGAGAAATAATAATAAACTCTCTCTCTGGTTCCAGGGAAGGAAATGCTTAGAATTATTCTAAAATAAAATAACATAATATAAAGCAATAATTAAGCATGAAAAAAAATTTAGGGTAATTGTAAAATTTTATTTTGCTTTTAATAGTACTTCTACTGTGAATAAAGCAACTAGTTTAAAACTAATATAAACGGGATTTATTTTTCGATTTCCCGGAATCCCGGGAATTCCCGCTCAAAACAAATCGATGTAAAATTTAATTTAATTTAATATATTTGAACAAATAACATTTCCTGGAATCAATTAAATAAGTTTATAAATGCATTCAACTTTTTTATTTCTGTGCCAAAAAAGAAAAAGTGCTTAATGACACCTTTAGATATTTATATTCAAAAGTACATATGGGCCAAATTTCTATTTTTTGTTGGATTGCAGAGGAAGTTATAGCAAAATGACTTTTTGGTTATCTTTTTTCAATGTGCAATAACTTTTGGAATAATAAAAACTTCCGGCATGTGGCATAAGGAATGCTTAGGAATAAAAACTTAAAAAACTATAACCGCTGAGAACTGCAAATTTTATTAAATTCGGGGTAAATTTCCAAAAGCCACCTTAAAAGTTTTAAATTGTTCTCCTATAAAACTAGGCAAATAGATCTAAGCACTTTTTGTCACATAATTAGTTCACAGCCAACAGCATTTATATAAAACCAAAAAAGTTAAATTATTCAAACAAATTATTACAAAATATTTATGCTAAAATAGGATTTTTGTTCAGAATAAGCATTTACAGACACGTTTGAAAACCTATTTCTAATTTTTATCATGAAGATTTCAATGAGAAAACACGTTTCCCGCCTTCGGATGTTTGCCGCTATAATCAAAAGAACATTATATAACTTCTAGGCGATTTCAGTTTTCTTAGCACTTCCTTAAGTCGTAGTGTTTCGTTATTTTTTAATTGCAAAATATTTGTTTGGTGTATTTCATTGTCCTTTTTCCTAAGAGCAGATAGATGACGACAAGAAGCAGTTGTGCTGGACTAAAGTGATTTAAACCAAACAAAAGAGAACAAAAATTGAATTAAGGCAATTAAAAAAAAATCAAAATGCGTTTGTTTTACATACTTAAGACCTTTTTGCCTAACGGCTAAGATCTATTTCATAACACAAATTATTTACAATTATATCAGCAGTAATATCAATACGGAGTCACTGTCGTCTCTACTTGCAGCACGCCTAGTACTGTGCGTGCTACCACGGTTACGAACCATATCAGCAGTAAAGTTGCCATAATTAAAATAAAAAAATCCCTGGAATTCCCGAAAAATGTGTGGGATCCCGGGATTTTTTTTCCCCAGAAATCTCGTATGTAAAACACTTGCACTCGTATGTGCGCGGATTTTTGTTCCGTTCTAAAAATATGGTGTGCAAAAATGTGAGTAGTTGTCGTTATTCTTCATAAATATGTTATACAATTAAATTATAAACTTGTTGCATATCTTAGCCCCCAGTTAATTGGGTTGAGGATATAATTCCCTTTTCTGCAGCTGCCTTAAGTACTCTTTTATGCAAGCAAGTATTTTTCTTATTTTCCAGTGTTCGAAAATAAAAATTATACATATCGTCGTCCGAAAGTTTAAATGCTCTATACGCCATTTTGACGATTTTGTGTTAAGGATGCCACCTTAGGTTTTCGACCCCAAAATTTTCGAATCTGCAATCCGTATGCGGCTATCTCGTCTGGTGGCTGAGATAAATCGTTTCCATTTTGCTCTATATCCTTCAAACCAAAATTTTTTTCCGAATTTTTGGCTCTTGTTTTCAAGAATTAGGATGCTCCCAGATGGGTCAACTGTATGACCAACCCCACTTTATTATTTATTGCCGAATTTCGGTTTTTTTAGTTATTTCAATAAACTAAACCGTTTTTGATTTACGCAAATATATGCTGTGCAGCCTTTTACATTTTCGAAATAACGGTAATTCTTGAAAACAAGAGCCAATCTAAAAAAACGGTAAGTCCCACTGGATTCAGCGTGCCCCAATTAGGGCAAAATGCAAGGTGTGCGGCTGGTCTGTTTTTTGCAACTAGCACAGTGTACTTATTGCTCAAAATTACAATATTAAAATTCTATTTTAAGATTATTTTTTCAAAGGTTGCGAAAGAAACAAAATCATATCTTAAAAAAGAAAAAATCACCTCCTTCAAAGTTTCAGGATTTTTTAAGAACAGTTTGTGGTATTATATAAAAAAAAATCAGCCAAATAAAAAACAAGGTTTTTGACTTAGTCCGTTTTTAAAATTTAATATTATGCAGATATTACATTTTTCAAAAAAATTTTTTCTTTTCAGTATATGGTTTGTAGTCCCAAGTATTCTCTTTAAAATGACATTTAAATCATCTTCGTATGTCAAGTAGTTTTCGAGATATACATAGAAGAAATAAGCTCAACACATCCGGCTAAATCTGCGAAATTATGACATTTTGAATATGACATAACTTTTGAAAAAAAAAATTTTTTAATTTTTTTTCGTTCATATATGCTCCTTATAAGATAAAAGGAATCTTCTCACCAAATTTCATTACAATCGGAAGAGGTCGTGTCCCACTCTTGGTCGTTTTGACATGGAATTACCCCAGTATAATTTCTCTTAAAAAGAATTATTAAGAATATATTTCTCTTACTCTTTAAAATAAAGAGGAAAAAAGTAGAGTAAAAAAATTATAAATTAATAATTAAAAATAGTGATAAAAATAACTAATGAAAAAAATTGCACCTCGCCTAATGAACTTGTGAGGACAATTTATATATCATAAACTTTATTTGTGTGTTAAGTTTCAGAAGCTCAATTTAAGAATGTCGTTAGTGCGATGGCGTTCACAGTGCTTTAGACAAGTATCTGAAACGTTTAGAAATTCACAGTATTTTGCCACTTGTTAATTATTTGAAAAATTTTGAAACAAATAAAATAAAAATTAAGGTTAAAGAAATATAATTCTCAGATTTTAAGAATTTTTCCAAGATTTCTAACCAATTACATTTTTTGGTTCTTCCATTTAGTAAAATAAAAGTTCTTCAAAACATAGAGAATAACTTGTTTGCAAAAAAATAAAAAAAAAAACTCAATATTGCAGCATCATTTCCAAACAACGACTAAAATAAAAAGAGGTTTCCGGAATCAGTTACCAATACCGTTAAATATTTTTGAAACACTGTTGAACATATTTAAGAGAAAAGAAAAAATTCAAAATGGAAAACTTTCCGATCTAAAACTGTTATTCAATTTTATATCTGAAAAAGACAATTTTGTTGTAATAACTTTATAAAATGTATCTTATAATAACTTATGAATAGTTTTTATTTCATTTTTTTTTCAAATACTGTTTTTTTTTTAAATAATTTTAGATGTGTTTTATTGCTTTGTTAATGCCACTTTGCTCTACGTGTATGTATTTGCAAGAAAATATTACTAAGGTGGCGTATAGAGCAAACAAGAATTTTATTACAATTAGAAAATATACCGTTGTAGATGCGATCTCGAGATAAAAAGCATCTATTCAGAATTATCTTTTTAAGACGAATATGTGGTATAAAAATCAATAATTCCTATCGAGTAGTTTTTTCAGAAAACATTTCTGAACCTTCAAAATCGATTCTCTCAAAATGCAATTTTTGCACGTAAATCACTTTAACTTTCGGACGACGATATGCTGTTCTTAAGTGTTCGGTTTGGTAGATATGTGGAAAACACAAACGCTAATAGTTATTCTGTTTGTGATATTTGAACACAAAAATAATACTGCACTTATCCAACTCAACAAAAAGATGTAAACATTTAATTGCGTCCTGTTTTTTTAACCACAAACTTTCTTGTGTTCGGTTCAGCACATTAATGTTTTTTCGCTGCGGGTGTGCTTAGCGCCATTTTGGCACAAACAAAACATGTTCACAATACACACATAAGCTATTCGTGCTGTGGTCGTTGCTAAAATTTGTGTTTGCTCATTTCTTTACCAATGTAAAATAGACACACTATAGAATATTAAAATATAATTAATGTCTACAGAATCACTTTCTTGAAAAAGTTATGTACGGTATTAATACACAAACACTAAAAAAAACATATATCGTTTCTGGGTGTGTGAGCCGTACTCTAAATAATCTTCTGTTCATTTTTGAACACTATTATTTACTTTATTCTCGTATTTGCGTACAATTATTTATATGTATATTGTGAAAGTGTACTAACCAAAATGTATATAAAAGTGGTTATTAAAATATCGGTTTTCACCCTTGTTATTCTATACATGTGTTCGTATATAAATTATTGAATCTGATGAGTGAGAGAAAGAGATAGCAAGAGATTCGTTAACTGTTTAGGTTAGTTAAACACAAGTATTTACTATTACAGCTTTTTGTGGGATTTTTAAACCACAGCGTTTTAAATTTTAGTCTAATACATTTTGTTGTTGCAGTGTTGTAAATTTTAGTATGTACTTTAACTAAAATAAGTTCTACAAGAGACTTTACTATCAAGGGTGAGAACTCCTAATGCTTTCTTTTTTTTTAACAATTTCACTATTGAAATGCAGGGCTGTTAACGATTATTGGCAAACACACAAAATTGGTCAATATCGCTTGTTAGCATAAAGTTTGCCTTTAATATTTGACACGCTAAATATGCATTAGTGTCGAGTCTAAACGTGGACATTATTTTGCTTCATTGGAATATAAAAAAAATTTACGAATTTGCAAGGGTGTGTGCAACAGGAGGCATCTTTTTTTAGACAAGAAAACACCGAATCGCCATATTTTGATTTTCTGTTAATTTGGGCTAAACAATTGTTATAGTAAAAAAATAATTTATAAAATTTATAACATTCACTTACACGATAAGGTCTAATATTATTAAATCCTCTTTTTTTTATACTATTTACGTCTATAAACTTTGGTTTTTCTTCAACACAGCCACCAGAATGTTTCACCCATTTAATACAATTAGTCAGTACACCTCTCGACCGTTTCGATCTCTGCAGACTATTTCTTTTAGAACTTGAAGTTGTGACTGGCAGCGAAAGTACACTTATGATTATGTTTAAAACCACAAATGCAATAAATAATTTACACATTTTTTTCTCCATTAATTAAGTTTAAGTTTAGAATTAAATATGCTGTTTCGTAGATTTGCCGTTAAATGAACGGGTAATGATTGATCTGTACTGTATGATAAATGAAGTAACAAAATACTATGTACTAGAATAATTGATTAAATGAAATGGCTGGTTTACTTTGTTTATTTAGAATGAATAACCACATATGGAATAGAGATGGTTAACAGCGGTTTCTTTATAAAATATCCAAACAAATTTATTATTTGCACAGCCATGATTCATTTAATTGTAGATTCTATGAGAGCTTTGCATGGACTGAAAATATAAATCTTAAGTATTAAGTAAATATCTTTTGAATTTGCGAGAAGACTCTTTTAGCTTCGTGAAAAAAAAAATATTAAAAATAACATTATATTTAGGGATATAACGATACGGCTTTTTGCCGATCCGATACCGATACTCAAAAAGAAATATCGGCGATACCGATACCAATCCTAATACATATTAAATTTAAATTCACATAAAAATTAACAAAACTCAAGTAGTGTTATTTTTTTATTACCCAAAATTACAGTGTAAGAGATTTATAAATCTTAAAAATTTAATAAGATTTTAAAAACAAAGAATAAAATTCGAATTCATGATAAAATTAACCAAAAAAAAAAAAAAAATTCAAACAGCATAGGAAATTAGTTATTAATTTTTTAAATTTACATAAAAAAGATTTTTTCTAAACAAAACACAGTATTATCAACTTTTGTGGAGTTAGACGATTTCGCAAGTCCGTTTGAACAAGACCTGCAGTTGCAAATAGTCGCTCTGATGAGGCAAAACTAATCTTTCGACTTCTTCTTTAGTAGAATCACAACCAAGGAGGCATCAAGTAGGAATCTCAGTGTTTTAAACACTTTTTCGATATACTCACCCAGAAAAAAAAGTTTAAATATGGTCACCTCCAACAAAACTATTTTTATAGAAAATTTTGAACATATTATGTTAAATTTAACCTGTAAACACGTGAAATAAAGATTTTTGTCATATAAATTTATGTTATTGCTTGTTGCTTTTCATTCTTAAAGATCTTTTTTTAGACATTTCACGCATAGAAAAATAGTGTAGAAGTATGTCTAATGGCGTTTTCTTTTCTAAAAAAAAGTGTTGCATAAGTGTTACATGTGACTTGGCAACATTTTTAAATAATCCCCTTATTTTTAAGAAGTGTTTCATATTTTACGTTTACAAAAGAACTCACATTTCGGCATTAAACAATAAAGTACAATAAGCGCAAGGTAAATTCAATTACAGGTGGTGGCAAGACTACAACAAACCAAAGCCAACAGAAACAGCAGATGTTTTTTGTATTGCATTGTTAGTGTTTACGGCTCGAAACTTGCCACCACCTTGTACTGACTTCGCCTGGATCTAGTGCTGCACTCACGCCCATTTGATTAAAATGGGTGTAGAACATGTAGCATTTTTTTAATTTTTAAGGGAACATCATCAGGAAAGAACGCTTTACACTTTTAAAATAACACATGTTTTTCAGAAAAGAACATAAATAATGCAAAAGGCAGAATAAATGCAGAATTTTACTCTGAAAATCAAACGCCATAAAAATATATTATGGTCCCCGCAAAGGCCAAAAAACAACCTATCGTGGTGTTCAACATTACTATTGTCACGATTAATAAAATTTTGTTTCTATTTAAGTATACTCACAATATTCTGTACGTAAAATTAACTGAAATTGTAATATAAAATAAATGAAAGTTCAATTAAAAACCGGTCTACCTATTTTTCATTTATTTTTAACAAAAAGTTCATTCAATTTTTACTGTCAAAAATGCAACACCATATTCAGTAAAAACGATTAAATATTCAGTTATTTTATTAAATTTTCGTTTACTCCACAAAAGAGCCGAATTTCTAAAAAATACCAGACAGACCAGACACCTGTCCGCTTGTTTTTCTTATAAGCGAGAGAGGGAGAATATTTTTATTTACTTACCCAGTTACACACGTTTGTTTTACTTTTGTTGTACTGACCACTTTGTTTACAGAAGAACTCTCAATTATAAGACACCAGCAGCATGACCGATATGGCTTCGCAATTATTTTTCTTTTAAAATTTGATGTATTTAACTAAATTATTTTAACAAATAGAAAATGGGTATTGCTTACACAAAACAAGCAATTCATTTTTTATAGATAAGTAAAAATTAATTTTTGGTAGTAAAATTATATAAAATAACTGAATATTTAATTGTTTTTACTGAATATGGTGTTGAATTTTTGACAGTAAAATTTTATAAAATAACTGCATATTTATTTGTTTTTACGGAATATGTAGTTAATTTTTTGACAATTAATTTATTAAAGATAACTGAATATTGATTTGTTTTTACTGAGTTCGCGGTTGAATTTTTGACAGTAAAAATTAAATGAACTTTTCGTAGCTTTAAATTACATTTTTATTTACTTTAACATAAAGAAGAATTTAACTCAATCAACAGACAATATTAACTGCAACTGAAAATCCGTATTAATATGCACTTAGTTTTTTGAATAACTGTTAGAATCAGTTAAAAATAAATTTGGTTGGAATCTTAAATGTTTATTTATTTAAAAATGACTGAACGGAATATTTCTTAAATAAACTACAGTCCGTTACTGTAATAATATTGTGAGTGTACAATTTAGTATAAGAAATTAAATTTTTTGTTATGTTTCTTTTTGTTTATATTATGTATTAAATAAAATATGAATTGTTGTTATTATTTATAATAAAAAAAACCACTTTTTTCCAAAAATAAGATTTTTTCTTCAAAAATAAGATTTTTTTTTTGTCAAATTAAGATTTTTTGCTGAAAATTTCTGGCAGCCCTGTTTCTAGCATAAATCAGTTTTGCGTTTTGATGATTTCGATTTGCGTCGCTACATTCGAATAAAATGTTTCAAGTCGGGTAAAAAGACTGTTGATATATACGGATCCTTGGTTTTTAGCACCTTTAACAATAAAAACCATTTGCAATAGAGATCGCGCTAAAAGTTAATCATTTAAAAATAGCTCGAGTTAAAAGCAAATGAGATTTTATATTCTATTATTTAATATTTTTCTGAATATGAATAAATGAAATAAAAAAAATTTTGTTATGTATTTATGCAAATATATTTTTTCTTTTTAAATGATAAATATATTCAGCTCACTTGGTGAAATAAATAGAAAAAAATCATAAATAGAAATTCTTGCTAAAAATTTATATTTTCGAACTAATCCATGCAATAAATTGTCTTTTATTTGTAAAATTTATATATTTGACGTTTTATTGACGATTTTGTTCAATTTTCGTGACGATTTTGACGAATTTTGTTAAAACTTTTGACGATTTTTGAGGAAAAAAGTCTAACAACCCTGCTCACGCTCCTTTGATTAAAATGGGTGTTGAACATGTAGCATTTTTTTAATTTTTAAGGGAACATCATCAGGAAAGAACGCTTTACACTTTTAAAATAACACATGTTTTTCAGAAAAGAACTTAAAAAATGCAAAAGGCAGATTAAATGCAGAATTTTACTCAGAAAATAAAACGCCATAAAAATATATTATGGTCCCCGCAAAGGCCAAAAAAACAACTTATCGTGGTGTTTAACATTACTATTGTCACGGTTAATAAAATTTTGTTTATATTTAAGTAGCAATAAGATATTTACCTCTCTTGAACAAATCTAATACGGCAATTGACTGTAAAAGTAAATGGACATGTATAAGAGATATTGGCAGTAATAAGTCAACGTTTATTGGAAGTTGATGTTAATTTACTTTTGCCTAGAATATCATATTTATTTTTATGACGTAAACGTCATACTTCGACGAATCGGCGCCAGTGATATTCACAAGAGCAAAAATAATGAAATACGTACAAAGTATTATTTAGTTTGTTCTATAATTTGGTTTTGATATTAATGAAATAAAGTAAATAAATACTCTTATAAATATTAATATTATTCATTTAAAACAGAAGGTTTTTAAGTTCTACTTTGTGTGGATTATTTTTCAAAACATATCAAAAAACATTAATGAAAATAGTTCACTTAAAAATGCATAATCCATTAAATTTGTTTGCATGGTATAATTTATTTATTTAACAACAAAAGGCTAAGGGTTTCAGTAGGTTCCCAGTAAAAAAAATTTGGGTTTTTTGAAGCACTTTAGAGAAAAAGCGCATAATTGAGCGCTTCAATAAGAGAGCTTTTATATAGCAGTAAATGATAAAGAATATAATATAGAAAAAAGCGGCTATTTTAGTGCTGACAACGATGAGGTTTTAAAGCCAAAAAAATACAAATGTATAATGGTTTACGAAAATTATTGAAACAATGCATTTAAGCAATTAAAAGCAAAAATCATTGATTATGGAAATATAGTTATCCCTTAAAAAAGCGCTTTAGGAGTGCTTTGTTTGCATGTTAAAAAAGCGCTTATTGTCAGTAGTAAATAGTCCTCCAAACCGGGAACACTCCATACAAAAATCAGGCATCTTATCAGCAGGTTCGAAGCGATTTGAGGTATGCATTCATACATTAAACCTGCTCCTTTTGGAGCACATTTTTTACTGGGTTTAGTCTTTAATTATCCAACAGGGACAAAATTCTGTTTTGTACTCAACACATAGGCTTTTTTGCATTTTTAGCACACAAATCTTCTCATTCGTCATTTAAACGGACAAAATACGCTTATCTGTATTTTCTTTATCGGTCAAACCTGCTCTATCTTAATGTTCCAATGCCAGCAAAGAAACTAAATTTATAACCATGTTAATAAAAAAACAACATGTTAACTGATCATCAATCTCGATTCAGACCTCAAGGTTGCTGTACTTCAGCTCTAACCGATGCGATAGAGGAGATGCATGGTTAGCTACATCAAAAATTAATGTTTTTGTTATTATTGTACTACTCAAACACTTCTGATACAGTCCACTATTCAATCTTGTGAATGAAATTGTAAAATTATTAAAATTTGTACGTTTGCTTTGAAACTCATGTCGTCATGCCTTTCAACTATATGCCGATCAGTTGCAAATGGTGAATCTTCATCTCAGCCTCATCAAGTAACTAGAGGAGTCCCACAGGGATCCATCCTTGGACCCCTGCTTGTTTATCCTTTTATGCTAAAATTTCTCCTAAACAACTTTCGTATTTAAGAATAAAAATGTATGCTGATGACGTCCAGCTGAATCATAGTAGTTTCATAGAGTTAGTAAATATATAAAAATACCAGAATTAAATCGGTATCGTAGGAAGATATTGATGTGGGTTTGTTTCTTATTTTACAACGGTTTGCAACTTCGTCCTAGTAAATCAAAATTCATATTAATATGTAAAAGATTTTGAGATAATTTCTTGGTGGTTCGAAAATCAATATTGTAGATCAAGAAAGAGACTTAGTAGTAACATTTTACAAAACTCTTCTAGGTCGAATCTGTTGCGAAGTTTATGGGCTTCTCAGCACTTTATGCCTCTGCAAGTAAGAATATTACTTGCTAAAACATATCTATTGCCGACAATTTTGAACTCAGATCATCTATTGCAGCATTTTTGCCACTTATTCCATATGTCATTTTGAAACAACCTACAGTTCAAAATTTTTATACCACTTTATAAAATTGTTACTTTCAGTCAAGATGATCAATTAGTTTGGCCAATATTGTATGTACGTTTACTTAGTGCCGGATCACACACGTCTTTGACACGTCAAGTCTTGAGTATTTAGGAAAGAGGGGAAAAGTAATGGCATTCTGTTTTTCCTTCTCTCCTAAAAGCTCAAGACTTGACAAGTCAAACTTAACGTGTGTGAACCGGCACTTAGGAATGTTCTATAAACTTTATCTTCAAGGCGAATTCATACAGCTGGTTTTGACAGTTCATGTGACTATTTTGTGTTCCTTTGCTTATATTTTTTTATATTTTATTAATTTCATTGACTGTCCTATGCTACAATATTAAATCTTATATTTACAGCATAGGATTTTATAAAGCTAAACAGGTTATTTTGCTTATGAGAATTAACTAAAAGAATTATAATAAATATTAATATTTAATTTAAACATTAAACATTTTAACAAAAATTTTAAATCTATTATCATAAAAATAATTTAAAAAGTAATGGAAAAATGTTTAATCATAAAAACAAAATCATAAACACTTAATCATTAAACAATCATTTGTGACGTTAAGCGATAAGTTTTAGAATTTCAATTTTAAATTTTGATGCGTTACTATATAGCTGGATGTGATATGGTAGTTCGTTCCAAAAGCGTATGGCATTGATAAAAAATTGAAATTTAAATGCAAGTGTTCTATATCTAATGGCGATAATTCTGGATCCACCAAATCTAAGTAAGTCATGTAGATACTTTGGTGTTTTCTCCTGGACAATCTTGTGCAAGTACAAAAGAGTTCGTTGTTTAAGGAGGTTTTCAAACGAGATTTCAACAAGTTTCGTGTTAAACCTGGAGACTGAGCCATATCTTCTAATGCCAAAAACATATCTCACAATATTTCTGTAACAACTAATAAACAACAAGTAGAATTAAGATTTGAATACATATTGTAAATTTCGATAAGAAAGATTCAATAATTAAAATAAAAATTTAAAAAAAAAAAAAAAAAAAAAAACAATATTTCTGTAGATCGATTTTAGTTAACGCTTACTAACAGCATCGAAATTTGAGAAAATTTCACATGCAAAGAGCAAAGATGGTATTAAATAAGCTCTAGCAAGAAGCATTCTAATATTTCAAGGAGTGCAATGTTGAGTGGCCCACAGTGTTTTAAACATCTTCGTCCTACAACACTGTTGCCGTGTTTTGTCCAGGTGAGAATGTCGTTGAATATAATTCCGAGGTTTTTGACAGGGGTTACGATTTCGATTTGCTTGTTATTAAGTTTAACGTCAAAAGCACGATTCTGAATTACGATGCATTTCGATTTGTTCAGGTTGCGACAAAGCCCATTTATATATGTTACTTAAATCATAATTAAGCTTGGAGATTGATGCATTCAGCATTTTAACTGTGCTACTGAGATATACCTGGACGTCGCACAGAGGGGTGAAATCACAAAAAATGGAGATTAATTAAACTACTTATCCAATTTTAAAAATTCTTTCACTATTAGAATGCTACGTTATCACTGAGTGACATAGGCTACACATCTTTTGGAAAAGTGGGCGGTGCCACTCCCCCTATTAAAAATCGCTCTAGCGGCCATAGTAATAGACCGATTGTCATGAAACTTTCCTAATGTACTGTTGACCTGCTAATAGTCCTTGGATATACTTGGTTATGATTGGATAAAGGGGCGTGGCACAGCCCATATAACCTGAAACTTAGAACGGATATATCTCATGAACTATCAGAGGTATGAATATGAGATTTGGTATATCTGTTAATCGTACAGTATGAATTACATCCAAGGTGGAATAGGGCGGTGTCACGCCCCCTTTTAAAAAATAGCTCTGGCTCAGTCGGATTTTTTTTTTTAAAAAGGTTGGAGGCATGTTAAACCACTGATACTTCTTAACAAAAAGTCGAGCTGTATTCTGAGCAAATACTCTAAATTTTTCTACATTTATATCATGACCACAAGATACGGCAATTAATATTGTGTGCATGTCCTTAATCAGCTCCAGATCTAGTTTCGTAATATCTGCTGTGATTTCAGCGTTTTCAAAAAATCTTCGTGCTGTGTTGCCATCATTTGAATTGCCGAAGCCGGGCTTAGGTTGGTCAATAATAAGTCCAGTTTTTTTCCTGAATTCCGTTTGAATACGACTCTTGTTTTCAGCAACAACAAATTTTTCGAAATCGGTTCTTGCTTGCCATTTTTTAATTGGTAATTTATATGCCACGTGAAGAAGACATTCATAAAAACGTATCCAACCATGCAGTATAGAAAGACCGAACTCCAATTTTTAACCTCTTTAGCGATCATTCTTCCAATGTCGTTAAATTCTTTACTCGTGGATCCACATAAATAACACTTCTGGGTTGACAATTATAACAACGAAAATGTAGACAAAGCAAACAAAAGACAAGAACTGGTGTTCTTTGCTTGAGTGACTATTTTCACAATTAATTTAATAAAAAAATTTCGCGCAAAAACGCGCAACATCTTATTACTGAATATGAAAGCCTAGGAACTGTTGTTTCTTAACAAATTAATATTCTAACGCCAACTTACACCATTCATATTTAAATATCCACGAATATTTTGAAAATAGCCAAAATTGAGACATATTTTAAAAAAATTTTTAAAAATACTTCTACACAATTTTTGTTAACACAATTATTTTTAGAATAACGCTAAAATACCTGAGGTTGAAGTTTCCATAGTAGAAGTATTACTTTTGACTTGCGAAAAACTATATATTAAGCGTCGATATATACCGAATTTCAATTAACACTATTGTGCGCGAATAGCTCAAAAATTACTTAACTTTAATGCAATGCATCTGGACAAGTAAACAACATATGACATTGAAATTTTCAGTAGTGATGTAGAATTTTATATACTGTAATCGGCTACTAAATATTTTTCAAAAAAACTAATTTTCATTTTTCAATTAATATCCATTTTTTGCGATTTCACCCCTCTGTGCGTCGTCAGCATACAATATTGGAGTTTAACTGGTAGATCATTAGCATACATGGAAAATAAAGGGGGACCCAAAATCGATCCCTGAGGCGGTTTTATAGAACTACGGATTAGCTAAGGTGTTACTAAACTTAAACATATGTTTAAACTTTTCACATAAAATAAAGTGATCTACCGTATCAAAGGGTTTTGAGTGATCGAGTAGTAACAAGAGAACCACTTTTCGATTATCAGTTTCTAGCCTCTTTACTTCAGAAACACTAAACAGAGTTGTGACACAGCTATGCTTTGGACGAAATCCTGATTGCCTTTCAGTAAGTAACTTATTTCTTTTGATAAAATCGCTTTTTGACAATGAAACAACTTTTCAAAGACTTTAGAAAGAAATGGAGGGATTATAATCTCCTAATTTGATTTAGGTATTGGTATAATTTTTGCATATTTCCATTTAAGTGGGTAAGAACTATTTATAATGATGTTGTTGAAAAGATATGTTATATAAGGTCAAATAAGTTTGAGCACCATTTCGTTTTCAAATTAAAAATACAAATGTCCTTAAAAAGCAGTTATTTGTTCTGAATTGTGACAAAGTTGTAAATAGATTGATAAATATTCATTTTTTTTTAAGGCAACAACTGATTTTGCCATCGCTAGTAGACACTATCAAAGCGAATTGAGCCGTATCTAACTACTACGAGTTTTTGTTGTATCAATATGATCTATTTGCATATTATAAAATGTTTGTCTTCTGTATTTCTGTATATGCGCTATTTTTTTTATTTTTTATTTATTTATTTGTGTCTTTCCTATGCAACAAGATTAGATCTTATTATTACAGCATAGAAATTTTAATTAGAATAAACATGTTGATTATAAATTATTCTAGAGTTTACATATAAATACTTATAAATTAATTAGTTTAAAGATAAAAAGATTATTATTCACAAGTGATGTGAAATTGAAGAATTAAAATGCAGAATCTTTGTCTAAATACATGAAAAATATGATAAATAACAGTATAAAAGTTAAGTTGTAGAATACAATTTTAAAATTTCTTTTTTAAACTTGAATGCGTTACTATTTTGCTGAATGTTGTGAGGTAATGAGTCCCAAAGTCTGATAGTTCCGGTGAAAAAATGGCAGAAGAGACAAGAGTTCGGTATCTCAAAGGAATTATCTTATTTCCCCTATTTGATCTTGTGAATGAAATTCGTTCATAAAGGTAGGCGGGTACTTTCTCATATATAATTTTATGTATACAAATGAGGCTTCTAATTTTGAGAAAATTTTCAAAAGTAACTCCGTAAAGTTAAGTTTTATGCGAAGAAATACTGTCATACGTTTTCAGACCATAAACATATCTAATAATATTATTGTTTACCTTATTAAGTTTTCCCATGCTGGTCGAGTCGCAATTGGCAAATAATTCACAGCCATAAAGTAAACAAGGCATTCGATAAGCCTTCGCAATAAGAATTCTTGTTTTTAGTGGTGTAAAATAATTTGTTGACCATAATGATCGTAGCATGCCATACATTCTGCCGACAATTCTATTTATATGATTGCACCGTGAAAGAGTGTCATTAATAATTATGCCAAGATTTTTTACCGAAGTAACAATTTCAATCTTCTTGTTGTTTAGAAGAACTTAAAATCTCGATTTAGATTAAGGGTTCTTTTATGGATTACCATGCATTTAGATTTACCAGGATAAAGGCTTAGCCCATTTCCCGAAGCCCAATGATGAATTCGATTTAAGTCATCATTAATTTTCACTATCGATTCATCAATTGACTGTACAGTGCTATTTAAGTAGACCTGTACATCATCAGCATACATATGTATTTTGCAGTGCCTTAACTGTAAAGGGAGATCATTAACGTACAAAGCGAATAGAAGAGGTCCCAATATTGATCCCTGAGGAACACCTCTCGTTACAGATATAGAATTAGACGAGTTCTTATTCAGGCATACAGATTGGGTGCGATTTGCAAGGTATGAAAACATTAATTTACATGAGCTACTTGTAAAATTAAACATATTCTTAAGTTTGAAACATGATATATTGTGGTCCACTGTATCGAATGCTTTTGAGTGATCCAGAAGTATTAAAAAGTCAACAAAACCATCATCAATATGCCGTCGTATGTCCTCAGTAACATTAAGAAGAGCGGTTACAAAACTATGCTTTAGGCGGATACCTGATTGGTATTCAGAAAGTAGTTGGTGTTGATTCAAAAAAGTTGTAAGTTGATTATGTAGTAATTTTAAACTGATTTAGGTGAAAGTGTTAAACGAACGTTCATAAGTTTTAAGGAGAAGTAGTTGTATTGGAAGCATTAACGACAGTCGTCTATCTTTGCCAATATCAAACCGATCTGGCGGAATTTCAATAGCAAACTATTTTAGAAGGAGAGAGAGAGAGAGTGATAACTGTAAATATTGTTTTTTTTTAAATTTTAATTTAATAAAGAATTACGAGTATTATATCTTATCCTAATATTCTTTGAATCCACGATTCATTCTCCTTGCTATTTGTTGTCGATTTAAACTATAAAGAATTGCAAAAAAAAAATTAAATTTTGGTAAGTCAAACAATAATTATAATTAGTAAAAAATATCTATACATACAGCAGCTAGAGGTCTTGGTTTCATCTTAGGCGTATCCGTTCTTTCCAAACAAGTGCCATCATGTTTTAAAAATTCACAGTTGCGAGTAGCATAAGCAACTGATAAAATTATTAAGATAGAAAATGTTGTATTGAATATTTTAAAATTCATATTTAACGATCTTTAAAGTAAGAACTTTCTTAGTGAATAAAGCACAATTTTTTTCCGGATAATATAAAAATGGTTTCTGTTTAATAAAAACGATAAATGATAAATGTTTTTTTTGTTTGCGGAAAGCTGTGAATAATATGTTGTGGTTAAGATATGTAGATTCTTTTTTATGTACATCTAAATAAGCAACGTGCCTAACTAATGATTCATCATTGTCCAACCCAAACGGCTTTTTTAGCCTGCTACAAGAGGAGTTTTTAAAGTTCTAACACTAACCCCGTATTCATTAACGATTTTTACTTAAACCAACGTTTTTTTAAGGATAATTTTAATAGAAAATTTGTTTTGTTAACGTAAATTGGGTTTTCTCTATATTTTTATACCCTTCGCCGAAGGTAAAATGGTATATTTAAGGTTGTCTTCCCGTTTGTAATTTCTACAATATTGATCTTAGACCCCACTAAGTATATACATATATTTAGGATCCTTATGATTAGCGAAGTGAATTTAATGATGTCCGCCTGTCCATATGTTTAGGATTTCCGATGGACTAGCTTGTTATACATTTATGTCACATACACTCCGTTGAAGTTTGCTATTGAAAATCAGCAAGATCGGTCCATAAATAACTGAGGTATGAGCTAAAAAGCACGACTGCCTCTAATATTACCAACATTTCATTTCATTCCTTTTTTTCTGTTTATTTGGAGAACGGCGAGAGCCAAAGGTTCCATTAGAGAAGTGGGCTTGGCACTGTCATACAAACACATTATAAATGTTGTTACATCTGGAGAACGAAAAACTCCAAATTTACAGTCCAAATTTACAGGGCTTGGCAAAATAAATTTTGCAGCCCCTTTGATACACCTATTTTGTATCTTTCAGATGACTTTCTTTGACAACTAATTCAGGATCATAAGCCCACCAACCCTGCCTTTGCACTTGCAAGTACTGGCATGCCCCTACTGTATACATATTATCAAAGAAAATTTGTTCGAAATAGTCGAGTCTCATGCCATTGGCTTTTGTGTTTACACATGCCACTGCGAGTGGCATTTTCAAAATGTCGTTGAAAAATCAAGTTGAGATAATTTGCTTACTACTCAAATTAAAACAAAATAGTACCAAAAAACAAAATAGAGTTACCGAGTTAATCATTTGTGCACATTTCTGGGGAAAAGGTTTACATTTATTAATAATTAATAATTAATAAACTTGCTTTTAATAATGCGCGTTTCATTCATCATAATAATGCATTTAACAAGTAAAAACATAATTGACAATTTTACAACAATACAGTTAATTTGCATTAAATGTTTAACAGGGTTACATTGCTTATTGTTTTGACATTTAGTGGCATGCAAATGCCAAATTTCCACTCGCCTCCACTCGAGCTGCCATTGCGAAAAATGTGAGTGTATTTGTAAAAAAGTGTAAGTGATTGAGTTTTTCGAACTGGCAGTGGCATGTGTAAATGCTAGGTAAAAGAGCTACCCTGCAAATATTAGGACCAGTCTAAACACGCGTG
The DNA here is from genome assembly GCA_949318255.1 of Pollenia labialis. Lineage (NCBI taxonomy): Eukaryota > Metazoa > Arthropoda > Insecta > Diptera > Polleniidae > Pollenia > Pollenia labialis. The sequence goes on from OX439142.1 coordinate 123,360,445, forward strand.
TACAGAGTAGCCCACAAGGGATAGGACTAGTACAAAAGTAACCCAAACGTATGAAAAAAACATGGTCAATTTAACATTACGATGTCCTAGGGCAGGACCATATAACCCAGCTTTGGACTACAAAGGAGTAGTTTTAAAACTACTCCATGGTATAGTCAGAAGGATTAGTTTTGAAGTCGTTTAAAAATGACAGCACGTCGTTAAAAAACGAAGACATGTCGTCTCACTACAAACATTTTTTAACAATGACATGGCCCATGCTTGCATTACATCGGACCAGTCCATGGAGTAGTCCATTTAATCAAATTGGATCAGGTGGTCCAATAATATTTGCGGGGTACTAAACTTTCATAGGGTGTAATAAAAAAATTTCAAAATTTTGCACATATCCGATGTTGTCAGAGCAACGACGATAGGTTTTTTATGTTTTTTGTTGGGATTCTTGTATTAAAATGAAAAGTTTTATTTTCAAATTATGTGTAAACCTTTATGATTTTTTATTGTTCTAATAAAAGGGAAAAGTTAATAACACAAAAACCTTGCCATATAACGAATTTTTTGGTATTACAAATGGGAATGCCATTCACCCCTATCGTGAATAACAAGCGGAATTTTTATTTCCATGAAATTTTGATTCCCCTCGAAGGGAAAAAGCAATCGTGAATCCCATGAGAAAAATTTTTCATGCTATCAGTTTCAGTGAATGTAAAAAGGAAGAGAGATTAAAAAAATTTAAAGTATATAAAATTTTTGTTCAAAAAGAAAAGTTAAAAAAAATAAAACAAAATATTTTGAATTAGAGGGATAGTTTGATTACAACGTTACTGAGATAAGTAAACAAGAGCGGCAAGCGTTTTTTTTTAACATGAAAATTCTATTGCCAGTACATTTTCAATAAAATAAAACGACCAAGCGATCTTTCAAATCAGATTTTCCAGCCGGGTGGTGTTAAATTCGCGTTCTAAAGGTTTATTTCGTACAAACTGTTAAAAGTTCTGACATTAAACAGAAGCCTGCCGCTTTTATTCAGGTAGCTCAGTTAGTTTTTTGCACTTTTTAAATTTTATTTAGTAAAATATTTTCCAAAATTCTGCCACCACGTCTTTCGAAAGCTTCACAAAACCGCAAGCAATCGATCTGTTGTTGCGCATTTTGTTGACCAATATATCGATTTGAGCATTAACGAATCAAGCCCCTAATATTCGATTTATAAGAGGAACTACTTACATACAGGTTCCGCCAAATAACTTTTTTTGTTTGAAAATGCTATAAAAAAAACTACTTAATATTTTCTAAAATTTCTTTTTTTACTTGAAAGTACAATCCTTCCGGTTAATAATAGAAAATACTTTCATTCTAATGGCTGCCTCGGCTGGCCATGCAGTAGCCTAACGATCGGTCCAATTTTTAATTATCGATTGTGTGCAGCTGTATTTCACCAATGGCTTCACGCATATTGTCCTTTAAAGCGTCAATTGTCTCTGGCTTGTCGGCGTAACACTTATCTTTGACGGCACCCCACAAATAATAGTCCAACGGTGTCAAATGGCAGCTCCGAGGTGGCCAAACGACATCAGCTCTGCAGCTGATACTGCGGTCTTCAAAAACAGGGCGCAAAACATTGAGTGTAGCTTCGGCTGTGTGGCGCGTAGCGCCGTCCTGTTGAAACAAAATGTTGCCAATATCCTCCTCTTCAATTTTTGTGAACAAAAATTCGTTCAACATGGCCCGATAACGATCGCCATTGACTGTAACGGCCACTCCTTTCTCATTTTCGAAGAAAAATGGCCCAATTATGCCTCTGGACCAAAATCCGCACCAAACAGTGACTCGTTTTGGATGCATCGGCTTTTCGATGTATGCGTGCAGGTTTTCTATGCCCCAAATGCGACAATTTTGCTTGTTTATATATCCGCAAAGATCAAAATGAGCTTCATCTGAAAAGATGATTTTTTGGCAAAATCGGCATCTTCTGTAAGTCGATCGCAGGCCCACTTAGCGAAGCGAAAACGCATATTTCCCAAGCGTTTTCCAAGCGTTTACACAACCATATTCGTTCAGCGGAAGGATAAAACTAATTATCTCTCAAATCAGACATCAGCTATGTGTTACCATTCACGAAATAAGCACTAGTTGAAACAAAAAAAACGTTAGATGGCGGACCCGTTACATGTTCTGTTCAAGGGAAACGTGAACAAATTCACGATAAGGGGAATTTTTCCCGTGAGCATTTTTTACGTTTTTATTCTCATTTGAATTACCTTTTTTTCATGGGAGTTTTTCAAGATCGCAAATATGTGAATAGGGAATAATTTCAAGGGAAAAATTATTCTCGATAGGGGTGATTATATCATTCGCTAAAACGAGCTTTGCCTGTATTACAAACTTAAAACCATTTATTGCACGTAACACAATATTCAGTCCATCAATAAAAAGCAAATAAAAAAATCTTATAATAGGACGATTAAAAATAACAATTTTAAAAACATTTTTTCGGAAAAATTTTCCCTGATTATGTTATGATGTGAAAAAGGAATTTGAAAATTTTTGAATCCTGTAATTTCAAATATGTTTATTGATCATCAAGTTTATAAAACCGTGACTCACACTTTAGATTTATTATACATTTATGACAGTGAGTTAAAATATTCACAAGCTTTTGATAAAATCCCATTACCCAAATAGTTTTTTAATCCAGGATACTTCTTCCGTGTTTTCGACGTGCTTGACCTTAAAAGATAACCAAAAAATGTTCAACTTAGTAATAAAGTCAAAGACTTGTTGAAGGTTATTTTACCCGTTGCAAAGGCTTTGGCTTTACATTTCTGTTGTTAAATCTTCCTGGTAAATTTCTGGTTTGTTTTTTATTATTGTCAAGACACTTCCCACTGTGTGTGACCGTTTTACAATTAACCGTCATATCTTTGATGGAACGTTTGGAAAGATTTGAAAGTTTAAAAGAATCCACCGATTGTATAAATTGAACTGTCAACAATGTTACCAGAAATAATGTAAACAGTTTTTTACTCATACTAAATATTTTTTCTTTTGATCAATTTTAACAATCTGTAGTCTAGAAAAACAATGACCTCTTTATCAGTAACTCAGATAGGAAACTAATTTTTCATAATAAAAGCACGGAGAAAAATTCTTTTTTTTTATTATTATAATCAGTTTAAGTGTATTTTTAAAAGAATATTTCTTAGTTTTTTTATATTTTCAAGATATTTATATTGTTAACACAGCGAACAATAAATGTATTTTAGAAATACTCTTGTCATATACCACGCTTATATGAACGTCATAACTAAATCAAAATTAGCGTTTTATTTAGAATAAAACGTAATTTTCAGTGTTTCCCACAAATTTCATTATTTTGTAGGTCAATAAAAAAGTGCAAATTTCTGCTTTTAAATTATAAATAAGAGCTGTGTATGTGAGTGGTGTTTGACTTACGATTATACACTACACGACAAGGAGACGTTACCACGCACTCTCACGAAAGAGGAAGTTTGATGCAAATGATCTTGCGGAATCGAAAAGTTATAGCAAAATGACTTTTTGGTTGTCTTTTTTCAATGTGCAATAAATTTTGGAATAATTAAAACTTCCGATTTATGGCATTAGGAGGGTTAAGAAATAAAAGCTTAAAAACTATAACCACAGAGAACTGATGATTATATTAAATTCGGATAAAATTTCCAAAAGCCGCCTTTAACGTTTTTAATTATTCTCCTATAAAACTAAACAAATATAATGGGTGATCCAAGTTGAGATACTTTTTTCAGTAGTATTTTTTTGCCAGATCACGGGTGAGTCGTGTCATGCTGTCATGTTATTTTTGTTTAGTATTGTTTGGCATTTCATAATGGAAAGACTTAGGCCTGAACAACGTTTACAAATCGTTCAACTTTATTACGAAAATTCACGTTCTGTGAGGAATGTGTTTCGTGCACTTCGCTCAACTTATGGTCAACATCATCAGCCTACTGAGCGTACTATTCGCAACACCATCACCCATTTGGCGCCGTTTGCAGCAATGGCGACCGTTATAGTGCCACGATAACCGACTATTTGATGCCTGAAATTTAAGCTCGTGATATCGGCGGCATTTGGTTTCAGCAAGATGGTGCCACTTCCCACACATCGCAACAATCAATGGATTTTTTGAGAGAACACTTCGGTAAGCACATAATTTCACGTTTTGGGCCGGTCGATTGGCCACCAAGAACGTGTGTTATCACACCGTTAGACTTTCCTATGAGGATATGTAAAGTCTTAAGTTTATGCGGACAAACCCGCTTCGATTCAGGCCTTGGAGAAAAAGATCACGCGTGTCATTCGCCAGCTACCAGTCGAAATGCTCGAACGAGTCATCGAAAATTGGACTCGACGGATGGACCATCTGCGACGTAGCAACGGCCAACATTTGATAGACATAATTTTAAAAAAATAAATGCCAAAGAATGTTCTTTCAAATGATAATAAACATTCCCCATTAAATTTTATTTGTCTGTGTTTTTTTCTTTAAAAAAGTAGGGAACCTCGAAATGGATCACGTTTTACTTAAACACTTATTGCCACATAATTAATTCAGAGCCAAAACTTGTAATTCCTTTTAAAAATAAATTATTTTCTTTGAATCGAATATGCGTTTTTTTTTTATTAATAACTTTTGTCATCATTTCTTACAGAATCTAGTCCGAAAATCTTTTATGCAGCTGCTCTGCACATAAAATCATGAAATTTTTTGAAACAAGTGGTAACAACTTTTTTTCGTTTTTATAAAATAAATCTGTGTTTTAGAACAAATAAAAAATTCTGTACACTTTTACTATTCTCCATTCGAAATTTCAGGGCAGTATACATTGCCTTACGGTACCATCTCTTTGGCGTTTGGCAAAACTGTCTAAAGTCAAAAACTGTAGTTTTCCGTTATGTTTAATTGCAAAATATTTATTTGGTGTATTTCACTGACTTTTCTTCTAAGAGCAGATGATGACGATAAGAAGGAATTGTGGTAGGCTAAAGAGATGTAAACCAAACAAAAGAGAACAAAATTGAATTAAAGCAAATCAAATCTTAAAATGAGTTTTTTGACCGAATACCTTTTAGCCTAACGGCTTAAAGTTGCCATAATTAAATTAATAAAAATTCCGGGAATTCCCGCACAAATTTCCTCGGACTTATTTCCCGAAAAATGGGCGGGATCCCGGGATTTTACGAGAGTAAAAAATAGATATTTATATTATATACCGTTAGCTAAAATGCAAAAAGGCGTATATAACAAAAATATAATTTTACAGGAGAAGCAAAAAACTTTATTAAATAAAAACTATAAACATGTCAGAATGCATTGATGAGTCGTCCATGGAATTCTTTTAGCAATTTGCAAAGGAAACCATTTCATTATAATTTGTTGAAAAAAATGAGTAAATACGTAGTTTTTCATTTACAAAATAAACCCACTTCTAGTTACGTCCCTTTGTTTTTTGTTAATAAAAGCTCATGTAGTTCAATGGCATAGTCAATCAAAATCACGATCTTGAATTTTTTGTTAGTTAAGCCTTTTTTCATTTTAGCTTACGACATATACCCGTATTTTAAAAGTCGGCGGAACAATAATTGTATTTTCTTGACTCTGTTGTAGGCGACAAGAAATTTTGCGACGATTTAAATGAAAAAGTTAAAGGAATTTTGGTTAGAATGCAACGAACGATATTTATTAAAAACACTTAAAATAAAAAAAATGCAAATTTAAGAGAAGTTATGGACAAAATATTTCGGTTTATTGTACACTATGGAATAACACTTGCATAAGGGATAGCTGTTCGGTTTTTACCGAAATCGAAACCGCGGTCTCAATGCCTACAAAACCGAAATAAGCTAATAATTCTCAGTTTTAGCTTTTACTTTAAATATATATTTATGCCAAAAGAAATTGCAAATTATACATAATACTCGTACTTCATTTGAAAAAACTTTATACATAACAGCCTGGAACAATGGCAAGGTATTTCAAAATTCTTTAAATTTAAAATAAGTACTATGAAGAACAAATATTTCTTTTTTAATAAAAGTACCTGAATTAAAACAAATAAAAAAATTGTATTATAAACAATAAAATTTATGTTTAGTTTTACCTGAAATTTTCAAAACCGAACCGAAACCGACCGGTTTTAATCATTTAAAAACCGAAACAGCGGTTTTAAATTTTTACGGTTTTTAGCAAACTCTAACTTGAATTGATTGTTTGAAAGGCTAACAAAACTATGTGAAATTCGCGGAAATGCGGAAAAGTTTGCTTCAATAGCGATAATTCCTGAAATTTTTTTTTAATATTGTTTAAAAACTGGCCTAAGCCACCAGTGAAATGCGCATAGGAATAACTTATCCCATCAACAATAAATTTCAGTGTTTTTATAAAAAATAAAAATTGGGAATAAATCACGAATAACAAAATCATTTAAATTAAATTTTGTATTCCCACGAAAATTTTTTTGATAACAAACTGGCAAATGCCTAAAAAAACTGACTGGCAAGCCCGCTTTATATTTTGTTTGCGAAAACAATAAAGCGAGTTGTTTTTGTTTTTAATTTGTTTTTTCTTAACATACTTTCAGCTACAATTAATGTTGGATGAATTCCAATCAATTCTAGTGGGGAATGTAAGAAGAGATAAACTCACTGTTTATTGTTGATGATTTTGTTTAATCTTTGATATTGTTACAAGAAGAACTGTTGCTATAATTCTTATACGCTTAACAGTTTTATTTGGTTTAATATCTTTAGTTTTATTAAAACCTTTATGGATGAAGTTTGCTGATGATCTGGCCTAAGCAACCAGTGAAATGCGCATAGGAATAGCTTATCCCATCAACAATAAATTTCAAGTGTTTTTTTCAAAGATATAAATTGGGAATTAAGCACGAATAACAAAATCATTTAAATTATATAACAACGCTTAAAATTAATTTAAAGCATACAAATTGAAAAAAAAATTATTTAAAAAAAGAAAAGTTTAAATAAAAATGAAACAAAAACGAAATAATAATTAATAAAACTTGTTTATGAAGAATTTATATGGCTTTATAACAACTAATAAATTTTGTTTTTGTTTAAATTATTTTGTGTTAAAAGTGTAAAATATTTTGGTACTGCACTTGTTTTTTAAGTAATCAATAGCAAAAAGAAAAAACTCTGAAAAAAAAATTAAAATCAAATAAAAAAAAAACAAAAAATAGAAACAAATATGATAGATGACATTAAAATAATTTGTTTGCATTTTAATGTGTTATTTAATGTATTTAATCGAGTACCGATAAGAAAACGAGCTAAGTAGCCGAAAGTGTAAAACATTTTCAGTGCTAAATTTGCCATCATCTGTTTCCTAAATTTTACCAAATATGTATTACAAATTTTTCATGCAAGTATTTACTTTTTTTGGTAACAACTTTTTTAGAGAGTAATTTTTTCAGTTTCCTCAGTAATAATACATTTACTGAATTTAACTGTTAAAGTACTCGAACGCACCTATTGAGGATTAATGATCAACAATTTACGGCGAAAATTATTAAGATCTGGTATGGCAGACAACAATTGTAGTTATCATTTTATATAACACGAATTAAATAAATCTAAAGGACTTGCAAAATTGTGTATGCATTTTAACTTTTGCGTACCAATTATAAATTTCTAATTGACCCAGATTCTTCTAGCATCAGTGTTATCGTCGGGTACAAATATTTACATCAAAGGAATGAAGTTCGCGTAGCATGTTTGTTATAGTAATGGAATGTTGTTTAATCCATGTTTTTTTTTTGAAAAATAATTTAAATATTACTTTAGCTTAAGAAATTCTTACTTGAAAACACATTAAAACAGAAAGAATTCCATACAGACAAATTTGTCTTGTATGGGTTGATGTGAAATGTGGAACACTAATGTACTTGATGAACAAAGAATTTAAGTACGAGAAGAAAAAAAAGAAACTTTCAAACAATAAAAAAGTAAAAATCATGATTTGACCATAAACCACTAAAACATGACAGTTACTTAACCACTTTTTTACTTCTGCTCCATTCCATGTTCTTCTTATAAAACTTATACTTGATGGTAAAAGGAAGAGCTAAAAGAGTAACAGCAGTAGCATTAATCAACAACATCTTTATTCATTTGACCAATCTTGATACTCGATAAACTGCAAGTTAACAGTTTAAATTGAAGTTTTATAAAGCAAACAACAAACTCATGAGTAGAGGCAGCAGTTTGAACTGCCAAGGAACCAACACAGGATACAACATGAGAACATTATTCATTTTTATTGGGATTTTTATATTTCTGTTGTTCAAGGATGTGGGCAACATACAAGCAGCTGCCATAATGTGCTCCAACAGTAAACCAACTGTAGAATTGGCGGATTATAAAACCACTGCGGACAACAGCACCGAGGAATACGATGCTAACAACAATAATAAAGAGGGAAACAAAAATTCATTAAATAAACTTTTTCACAATATACAGTGTACACTGGAAAAGGCTAAGCCTTGGGTGGCTGAAATGCAACAGGAGGCCAAACGTTTGGAAGAAGCTGCTAAACTATTGGGTTTAGGTATTCTAAATTCTTTTGGTCAATTTGTTGACAAGTTGGTGGAAGACACGGATGAAACACCAATAAAATTAGAAAATAATTCTTCAATTAATTCAGCGAATTCAGACGACGCAACGGAAATTCCAAATGAGGAAATATCACAGTATTTGTGCCCTGAAGGATTTATAGCCAATCATATTGGTATATGTGAACGTATTGAATGAATTACATAATTGAGTTTTATAGTGAATTGTGTTTGTAAAAGCATGCATAAAAATCGAGAATTTATTAAAGTATATGTGAACAAATTACGATTAATTGTTTTTTACTACTGTGCCATAGTTATATTTCACATCTAATTCAGTTTAGTTATTGGTAAGTTTTAGTTAAGTTCTCGTTGAGTTCTAGTTCAGGCCTAGTTGAGTTCTAGTTCAATCCTAGTTTAATTCTAATTCAGTAGCTCAGTTCATAGTTGGGGGTAGTGCACTAAATATTGATTTAAATCAGCAGTGCACTATCACTAAATAAAACTGCAAAAAAAATAGTTTGCACTCTATTTTACCAACTTTAGTGGTGGTTGTTATTTTTTTAACTACCACTAAAAAAATTTAGTGATAGTGCAAATTTCACTAAACGCAGATTGAATGCAAAAATCTGCACTCAATTTAAATAGTGCAAAATTTTGACATGCAATCAAAAAAGCTGCAAACAAATATTGCCTCACTAAATTTGAAAATATGTTACTTTGTACGTGCATAGTTTTTGATTTCTTTTGAAAATATGCATAAGTAAAGAACACTAAACAAAATTAAATTTTTGTCAATAACTGTAAAATTATTGGCTTTAATCATTACAAAACAAGGTTTTAATTTGGTCCAAAAATTTTAGTTGCACTCAAATGAGTGAAGAAAAAAAAGGTGCAATAAACTGATGATTCCTTTTTTTTAAATCAAACTACTTTGTTTTTAAGTGCAAAATTTTTTAACATGTTTAGTGAGGCTAAAAATTTTCAGCTCATCTCTCAACATCAACAAAATGATTGCAATATTTTTGCACTATCACTAAAGGTGCTATCAGACGAGATGTATTTAACATATGTTCTGTCACTTTTCTTACCCATATGTAATTCCGTATGTATGTCAAAATTTCCATTTAACATACGATTCATAATTTTTGCTATCACACCTGCTTATGTTTTTCCTTATGACATAACCTATAAATGTAAACAAAAGCTGACTTTTTAACGTGTATAAATTGTTTTAATTATAAAGCTGCTGAACTTATAAAGTTCTTAAAAGTAAAATGGATGTAACAACTGCTAATACAATATATTTTTTCAAGCAATTTCGTTTCAAAACAAACCAGCTGTTTTGTTTATGTTTGCCACAGGAAAATAGAGCGTGTTCTAATCGAAAAATTAAATATGTATTTCCACATGTATTTTACACATGCAAAGTTTCATATGTATCACACGATGTGTGCAACTTTTACAGATGGAAAATTTGACAGTACATATGTAAAATACATCCCGTCTGATAGCACCTTAAGTGTGAGTTGAAACTGCAAAATGAGTGCACTACCCCCATCTATGGTTCAGTCAAAGTTTAGTACTAGTTCATCTCTAGTTCCGTTGTAGATCAGTTTATTCCAGCTCTAGTTCAGTTCTAGTTCAGTTCACTTCAAGTTTAGTTCAAATTCAGCTTTAGCTGAGTTTTGGTTGAAGCTGAGCTGTACTGGTACTTGTATAAGAATATAACAATTAAAACTTTCAAGCCCATTAGAAAAAAAAATTATCTTTATTAACTTTGATAAAATATATTTTCTTTTGAACAATTTTTTTAATTAACTCATACAAAAACACACACATTTTTCTTGAAAAGTAATTTTTGGAACTTTGGTTGACATTTAACTTTCTTTGACAATACAGTACTTTTTCATTACAATCTTATTTTCTCAACTTTCTGCAATTACCCAATGAATCTAAGATATGCCCGTGACCACATTCCTGATCAGCTTTAAAAATATCAGGATTAATTATCTCAACATTTTCCAAAAAGAATTTTTTATCGGAAACTACCGCTTCATCGGAATCTTTATTTAAACGCTCCTTAAAATCGTAGAATTTTGTCTTAAGATCAGAACCAACATCTTTCGCTTTTAAGGCGAATTTTTTAACACCCTCTCCAACATTTTCGTGTAGTTTTTCTGCATTTCCTTTTAATTTTTCACTAAATTGCTTTAAACTCTTTTTCATTGAACAGACCCATAATCTCATAACATCACGGAGATTTTCTTCAGGCTCTTCGGAACTGGGGCGTGGTATATCACTTAGCAAGGGAAAATCTTTATCATCACATTCCCGAAGATCACACTTTGATGAAGTTATCAAGAGCGAAAGTATTAAAATACTTAAAGCAATAAAATGTTTCATTTTAAAATTTTTTTCTTTGTTTTTGCTATTTAACTTCAAACTATTGTTTGACTTAAAATTTAGTTCGTGAAAAAATTATTTTCTCTTTTACGTGCTTCCGTTGGCGTATCGCGAAAAACTGATTGTATTATGTTGACATTTTTCAGCAGAACACTTTATTTATTAGTTGCCTTCCAATAAAAAGTTCTTTCTTTTCGTGTAATTTGTGTTTTTGTTCATTTGATTCAAAGTGGCTGATGAGTACGACTTAAATTTTAATTCAATCAAGAAAATTATCTTCTCCTCCCATCTCGCGCTTGTGTTGTTGCATATAGGGTGTACATTGTTTTTGTTTTTGATCGTTTGTTTTGTTTACACCCAAAAAATACAATAAGTAGTTTATTACAATGAGCTTAGTCTGATAACTTTAGTCTTGTCACACAATTTTTGTCATAATCGTAAAAGAAGTGATTATGAATGATTTCCAATACATATCTTTGAATATTTTGGCTGAAAGAGGACATTATTGTTTAAAATTGTCGGGTTTACCCATATCTAGAAAATGTTAAACCATGTTTTAAAATTTTCTTCTTAAGTTAAGCATTTTGCAATGCTTTTTTAATGTCTGCCATTTTATTTCGCCTATATTTTCGATAATTTGAACAATATATAATTTGGTAACAGTGCACTATTTAGATTGATTTCTTTCTACGTGTTCTGCCAATAATATTTTTTTTATATTTTTGGCTCATTGGATGTTTAACTAAGCAGATTCCCCAGGTATCGCTACACTACACAAATGGAATTCTCGCCTTTTTATACAATTTTTAATATTTTAATCAGGCAAAAGTTTAAAATTTATTGATAATTTTTCAATCTAGAATGAAGATGGGCTCGAACCCACATATGCTATAAACACATTTGAGACAGCAAAACAGCAAATAGACTACATGTGTGTATATGGAAATTATTATTTTCACGACGACACGGCTACATGGCTGCAGGTTGTTGTCTGTGCTTATTTTATCGTTGTAGTCAAATTAAACTAATTTCTATTTTTGTCCACTACAAAACAGAAAAAGTGTTGCTAATATTAAAACATATTTGAGGAATAAGTGCTTAAAAAATGTTCTTTTTTTCGCTTAAAAGAAAAGAAACGGCTTGAAAAAAGAATATTAACTCGGCTTAAATTAACCAAAATATTATTTATATAATTTTTTAAGTTTTCTTTAAAGAAATTTTATTTATAGAGTTATACGTCGCACTATGGGATTTCTGCTGCAAAAAAGGCATTTTTTGACTATTACTTTTAAAAAATCTAATGATGCTATTTTATAGAGAAGAGTCTGGCAAACAAAAATCTGCATTTCTTTTAAGATATATGTATAAATATTCTTAGAAAAGATCGGTTGAAATCAGGTTAATGTTGTGAAAGCGAAATATATGGTAATTTTGTTCAAATTCAGAGAATCGAAGATGTTTCGAGCGGAAAAATCTGAGTGTCGATATTATTTAAATCCGAAGCCTTGTTTTTAATTTAAAGGAAAAGAAAAAGTTATTGCGTACATAGTTTGGGAGGTATGAGTGCATCAAAATTGTCCTTAAAATACAGCATTGGCTGTTTTCGTTGGAGAAAAAGTAGCTCGGATTACCTCCGTGCTCTCAGTATAACGAAATGAAAGGTAAAAGGCTCTTCTTTCGAATTAGTCAAACAAATTTACCAACTTTTGTCATTATTATTTAACCCTGATATATTTCTTTAATAAAGTTATTCTGTATTGCGTGTTTTCGGCCTTGCTTTGTTAATAATGTACACTCACAATATTCTGTACATAAAATTAACTGAAATTGTAATATAAAATAAATGAAAGTTCAATTAAAAACCGGTCTACCTATTTTTCATTTATTTTTAACAAAAAGTTCATTTAATTTTTACTGTCAAAAATTCAACAAAATATTCCGTAAAATCAAATAAATATTCAGTTATTTTGTAAAATTTTACTGTCAAAAATTCAACACCATATTCAGTAAAAACGATTAAATATTCAGTTATTTATTAAAATTTTACTATAAATTTTTAACTGTCAAATTGACCCCATATTCAGTAAAAACAATTAAATATTCAGTTATTTTATTAAATTTTCGTTTACTCCACAAAAGAGCCGAATTTCTAAAAAATGCCAGACAGACACCTGTCCGCTTGTTTTTCTTATAAGCGAGAGAGGGAGAATATTTTTATTTACTTACCCAGTTACACACGTTTGTTTTACTTTTGTTGTACTGACCACGTTGTTTACAGAAGAACTCTCAATTATAAGACACCAGCAGCATGACCGATATGGCTTCGCAATTATTTTACATTTAAAATTTGATGTAGGTATTTAACTAAATTATTTTAACAAATAGAAAATGGGTATTGCTTACACAAAACAAGCAATTCATTTTTTAAAGATAAGTAAAAATTATTTTTTGGTAGTAAAATTATATAAAATAACTGAATATTTAATTGTTTTTACTGAATATGGTGTTGAATTTTTGACAGTAAAATTTTATAAAATAACTGCATATTTATTTGTTTTTACGGAATATGTAGTTAATTTTTTGACAATTAATTTATAAAAGATAACTGAATATTGATTTGTTTTTACGGAATTCGCGGTTGAATTTTTGACATTAAAAATTAAATGAACTTTTCGTTGCTTTAAATTACATTTTCATTTAATTTTACATAAAGAAGAATTTAACTTAATCAACGGACAAAATTAACTGCAACTGAAAATCCGTATTAATATGCACTTAGTTTTTTGAATAACTGTTAGAATCAGTTAAAAATAAATTTGCTTGGAATTTTAAATGTTTATTTATTTAAAAATGACTGAACGGAATATTTCTTAAATAAACTACAGTCCGTTACTGTAATAATATTGTGAGTGTACATATTACAATAATTAAATATGTAACAACTACATTAAATATTTCCATATAAATATTTTTACTCAAACTTATAAATAAATTGAGTAATTTTCCAATTGAGATATAATTTTTAAAGCTTAATATTTTTAAAATTTTATATAAGATGGTATATAAAAGCTTTAAGTTTTCTTCCCTTAACATATTCAGCCCAATTATGAATACAAATTTTCCCATTTTTACAATTAAATTTACATTGGAAAAATGGGAGTAGGGAGAAAACTCCCGGGGAATTTTTATTCAAAATTCTTTTAATAAATATATTAATATTAAGTTGTGTGGTATCACTTGCGCAGTTTAATGTTCGTAAAAGCATCACTTCTTGTAAGAAACTTGGCATCAATCTCATATCGACCCACTTACGCGAAATTATCGTATATGCCATTTTATTTTAAATTTAGTTTTTGATGCAATCTTATTCTACATTCAAAGAGACGTCACCTGGCAAAATATTGTAGGCGAATTCCACTTCGTCATATCTTATTTTATCTAAGCACATGTATGTATATTTTCATTTTGATATTGCAAGTGAAAGCATAGCAAAGTAGATAAATGGCTGTCCTATAAGATTTGGTATTTGTAACATACGATAATTTGTCAAATTTTAATAAAGTCATTTGTTTTTACGTTATAAAATGTATTTTAAGTATTTATTTATTAAACACTCACTGCCATCGACGACGGCTGGCAGCAGGGCTGCCAGATAAATTTGTTAGGAAATCTACAATTTCCTGAGAAAAAATAAAAAGATCGTCTTTCACGTTTCGTCAAAAAAATTTAACAACTTAAAATTAATTTTTTTAACACTTTTTGTTCGATTTTAATAAAAAAAAAAAAAAAAAATATGAATTATACAGAGACTCGGAAAACGCTTTGCATTTGGAAAACCCGATTTTCGTTTCAGTTTTCTCATTAAATTGTGAATAGAATTAAAAGTTTTGCACCGATTACAATGAATCAAACCTCATTTCATTCAAAATTATGTTAAGCTAAATTTTTTTAGAGCAAAACTGTGATTTTTGTCGTGTTTTTATTTTTAATGAATTTTTAAAGAACAAAAAAATAGTTTTTTCAAAATGTTCCTATTTTTTCTTCAAAAACTTAATGAGATCTCTGAAACTACTGGACATATTTAAAAATAATATAAGCACGACTTAAAGATAATATAGTTGCCGAGTTTCAGATTTTTTATAACTGAATATGGTCAACCGTTTTCAAGTTATTCCAATATATGTAGTGAAAGTGCCTTAATTTAAGACACAATTTTATTTTGTAAGCAAAATTTAATTAAAAAAAATTTTGAAGAAAACTGAACAAAATTGACTTTTACGATTTCTTACATCCGATTTGGCGATGGAGCTCAAAAAAATCTCGATATTGAAATACGACTACTTCAGCAACAAATAATAAAAAAAAAGTTGTATTTTTCTGGGCAAAATTTTCAAACGGTTTCTTTATTTAAAAATTGTGTGGTCGCGAAAAAAATTGTTGATCTATTATGAACACCATTGAAAATGTTGCTGCCTATTGTGAACAAAGTTTTAGAAATATATTCCCAATAAACTTCAATGTACGATATTTAATTTCTGAGCGTACACGCACAATATTAATTCAGTAAGGGACTGTAGTTTATTTAAGAAGTTTTCCGTTCAGTAATTTTTAAATAAATAAACATTTAAAAGTCCAAGCTAATTTTTTTTAACTGATTCTAACATTTATTCAAAAAACTTAGTGCATAATAAATAATACGGATTTTCAGTTGCAGTTAATATTGTCCGTTGATTAAGTTAAATTCTTCTTTATGTAAAATTAAATTTAAAATAAGGAAAAGTTTATTTAATTTTTACTGTCAAAATTCAACCGCGAATTCCGTAAAACAAATGAATTTTCAGTTATTTTATATAAATTAACCGTCAAAAAATTAACTACATATTCCATTAAAACAAATGAATATTCAGTTATTTTATATAATTTAACAACCAAAAATAAAATTTAGTTATCTATAAAAAATGATTTCTTTGTTTTGTGTTAGTGTTACAAATTCCCACTTTCTATTTGTTAAAATAATTTAGTTAAATACACAAAATTTTTAAAGTAAAATAATTGCGAAGCCATAGTGCTCAGTACAACAAAAGTATAACAAACGTGTGTAACGGGGTAAGTAAATAATAACGTTCTCTCTCCCATTAGAAAAACAAGCAGACAGGTGTCTGTCTGTTGTTTTTTTTAGAAATTTGGCTTTTTTGTGGTGTAAACGAAAATTACTGAATTTAATAAAATTAAATGAACTTTACGTTAAAATTAGATGAAAAATAAGTTGACCGGTTTTTAACTGAATTTTCATTTATTTTATATTTAAATTTTATCCAACAAACACGGAGGTTTGATTTCAAATTGAAAATGATTTGAAATCAAACGTTTTCTCAAACGTCAAACGTTTGTTATTGATTTGAAAATCATAGCATTCTCAGCAAAGCGGGGAAATTATTATCAAATTGAAAAATGCCTGTATTTTATGTAAAAAAAAATATTTTATTTTTTTAATTAAAATTCATTATTTATTTAAATAAACTGTGAGATAAACATTCGGCAGCACAGCTAAAAGTGTAATAATCAGCCTTATTCCAGTTGTCGTTGTCGTAATCGATCAAGTCGTTTTTTGTCAGAGATTAAAGTAACACACAACCAGTGTTCTTTAATCTCTTACAAAAAACCACTTGATCGATTACGACAACGACAACTGGAATAAGGCTGATTGTTTTTTCCGTCATCTAATTCTTTCAAAGATAAAATAATTGGCTCCTTTTTATTTTGAGGATTGTAGCACCATGATCATACAACAAACTTTTAAATAAATTCGTTTTCTTAATCATTGTAATTACTCAAAAATTATTTTAATTTTTCACAAGAATTAATTTATTCACTTGTAAATCATATTTAAACACGAAGTAAAAATTTAACTTTAATCGTCATTATTAATGTTTACATTTATTTTTCGCTTTAGTATTGCCCAGTTTAGTTTTGATTTGAATTTAATATTTGACATCAAATTTATAAAACATTTAATGTCAAATGTTTATTTTCAAATCATTATCAATTTGAATTTAAACGTTAAAATCAAACAATTGAAAAACGTTTGAGAATTGTGTTTGATGTCAAATGATAAAGTCATTTCATATCAAAGGTTTGATCTCGTGTTTGTTGGGTCCGTACGGAATATTGTGAGTGTATTCCTACAAATTGTCTGCTTATTAATGTATGACGTTTTTTTTTAACATTTTAAAAAATTTGTCGCTGTTTTATGTTCCTATTAATTGAGAGGCTGGATGACTGACTGACTAAATAACTAAGACGCTGAGTAAAATGTAGTTATGCGTTTTGTTATTTAGAAAAATCTAAAAGATTTCTAATACAAAGAAAAATTTAAACTTACAAACAATATTTTTATGAGCACACATATTGGTTTAGTGAGAATTTCATTTAGGGAATTTAACAAAAGTTACGCTATTTTTTATTTAAATGCTCGTATTTCGTTGCGAATGAGTCATTTTAAAAATCTCATGCTGCTATAAAGGCATTTACTTCCGTCAAAAGTTATCACTTTCTTTAAATTTGGCGGTGCTACAATAAGTTTGGGTGTAATGAGCTAAATAAAATTGGTAGATTGACAATTTTGATGAATTATATAATTTCCGCATTATTAAAATTAAATCAAAAGAGTTTTATATTATCAAATCTGAAAAACTTTATAAATATATTGAAATCTTATATATTCACTGCCGTATTCATACAAATGTTTCAATTAACTGCCTGGTCCACAATGTTGACAAGAACATTTCTTTCGTTTATTTATATTAAAAACAAAAACAAATTTTAATTTTTTATTATTGTTTTCAATATAAATATGTATAAGAAAAACATGTTATTTTCGACATTGTGGGCCAGGCTGTTAACAAAGGCTTACAAAACAAATTTTAAAATACATGTTTCCGAACGAAGACTGTGTTTGCTTTACTTACATTGAAAACAAAAACAAATTATAAAATATTGTTTAACATGTCAGTTAAGCGAACGAAGTCTTCCTTAGAAAAGGATGAACGGGCCATAATCAATAAAAGCTTGTAAAATTAAATAATTGTTCATGAATACTGAGCTTATAATTTACATACACACTAAATCATAAATATTCACAACTCAAAGTTCACAAATGATCAGGAGAGGCAAAACCGGGTTTTAAAAATCTGGTTGTAACTTTATAATCAAATTAAGCTGCACAGTAACAGTATTTTTCCATTTAAAAAAGGCAGTGACGCAAGTTAAATTTTCGGGGTCTTTAAGCTTTGTTCACACATATTAAATTTTTGACGTCCTACACGTTACCACTAGTTTTCTTAAAGATATAGAAATTGTTAAAAATAAAGCTTAAGTTTGACCAATTTAATGGTCACGCTTTTTTTAATTTGTTCATCAAATATTTGTTAGATCTGAACATACCTTTAGAGATTTGATATGTGAACTGGTTTATGAAACAAAAAAACGATTTCAATAAATTTTGAATTGTGAAGGTTAATTGTTGAGTGTGCGACATGTGTATGTACACAGGATTTTTATTCTTATTAATTATTATTTTTTTATTAAAATATATTAATTTTTATATTTTGTTTCTTTTTCTTTTCTCTTTTTAGGTAACACTGCCTTCCTAGTGGTTTAATACAGTTGTATCTGTTTGGAATTGCAAAAGGTACCAAATTTTTTATAATTGTACATCGCAATAGTACGTTGCCAATTAAGATTAAAATATATGGTATAAGAACTTTTGAAACGACTCTCGCAATTGTTTTTTTTTTTAATATTAAATTTTGTTTTGTTGTGCCAACCTGTTCAATTTATAGCTTTTGCTATTAATTTTGTTGACAACAACCATTATCGTAGCAAATTGTATAATTTTCACAGACACGAACCTGATAATTTTACCCTGGCAGTCCCATGGGAACAAATTGTTTTCAATAGAACTTAACAAAAAACGGACATCTGTGCGTGGATTTTGTTGACTTTTATATAAAAGAAATTTTTAATTAAATAAATTAAAAATTTCTCCATATATTTTTTTTTTATATTGCCCAACTTAATGAATAAAAGCAATAAGGCACTAATTATTCTTGCAATTGTATGAACAAAATTCTGTCTTCCCTAATAAAATTGTTTTAAACTTTTTGCACATGGTTATTGTTCCTTAACTTTGAAAAAATATATCGAACTTGATCATAAAGAGGGCACTTATTCGAAATGATTAAATTTTCGATTTTTAGAAAAAATCAACACGAAATATTCATATCTACCCGAGGACAAAAAATCGTGCTATTTTGTCTCCATTTTAGAAAAATTCTTTTTTTAAGCGTTTGATATTAAATTAAAAATTGTTTTGCTTATAGCTACTGAAATTTTCGTAATTTTGAGTTAAACCCTCTTTATAATCAACTGCGGTATATTTTATGTTATTGAACACGTTTTAATTTAAAAATAATGAAAGTTAAATTTTTACGAACTTTTAAATGCTTGTTTTTTAAACAAAGACATGCAACTGGTGGTTGAAAAATGCTTGCTATTAAAACAATTTTCTAGTAGAAAATTTTGCAAAAAATTTTTGTTAGTGTGAACAAGGTCTAGTAGAACATATTATTGAAAATAAGCAACAATTTTTCTTTATTGAACAAACATTAAATTTCATGAAATATATTTAAAATTTTTAAAAAAGTTATTCTTATTTGATAACCTCTACATTAGCTCAATTAACAATCTTGTGCAAATGCAAATGCAAATGCATAGTAACTATTATAGTATACTTTTGGGATTATAGAAAACACTATAGCATTTTGCAAATGCTACGATGCAAGACCATTTGCACAAGATTGTGGAATGGGTTACTGATTTAATAATTCTTTACAATAGAATTTCTAATTACTAATTAATAACGATTACAAATAATTCAAAATTAATTACAATCACTTAGCATTTGCAAAATCGTATAGTATTTACTGTAATCCCAAAAGTATACTATACTATTCTGCAGATGCTACGATGCAAGACCATTTGTACAAGTTTATGTTATTTATTTAATTCAAAAAAAGGGTACATTTCTGAAGCTGAACCATAACTACATAGTATTGAAAGGCCGCTTATAAAAATAAAAACGTTCATGTTTTTGGATGTTCATATGGGGCAGGTGTTCACTGTTATTTCTCTTTAAACACCGTTTTCTTCAGCGTAATAATTATATTCCTCCTCTTCCGCATTTTTATCTTCTTCATTATAATCGTTATCTTCTTCTTTTTCTGTATTTTCATCGGAATACAAGTAGTCAGCTATATCAAGATGAGGAATTCCAGAAATGTCAGTTGTCATAGCAGATCCACTCGTTGAAGTTGTAGTCAAAGGTGGCGACGTAGTACTTGTTGAAACGAAAGGTCTTATTGTGGTTGTAGTAAATATAGGTCTTGTAGATTTTCTGGCCTTCCAATATTCTTTACCTTATAAAAAAAAAAAAAAAAAAATAATTCATGAATTATACATACAACATTTTAAAATAAAAAATGTATTAAGTACTTACACATTTCCAAATGCCGTTTAAAATCACAAAATATAAATTTGTCTACATCCTCATCGGTCATTGTAAGACCTTGTGCAGGTGGCTTCTCTTTTGTATGGAAAATTTCCACAATATCTTCGGAATACTCATCGTGCGGATGCATTGGTGGTCTGCGTCGCACATATCGACGATACACTACTGGATGAGAAATATCAGAGGGTGCACTTTCTATTAGTTGCAGAGCGTTTAATGCAATTAGAACGCTTACAATAAGCGTAAAAACAAGAAAATAATTTGTAAACATTTCTTTGATGGTTAGAAGATGAATGAATTAACTTGGTAAAATTTATTGAAAATTTATATGAGATTAATTAATAAAAAAGCAGCGAACATGGCAATTTGCTTTTGCGATAATATAAATTAAGATCATGACCTTTGGGAGGAGAATGTTAATTTCAGTTTTACTTTTAATGTTCGTTTAGCTTTAAGGTAATTTATTGTGCTGTATACTTTTAGGCGAATCGAAAATGTTATAAGATTGGTTCTTTACATTTTTATACCCACCTCACAATAGTGGTTTGGGTACCCCAGTTGGCCACGTCTTTAAGGCATCTTTAACGACGGTTACAATAAAGCAGTAAGTCGTAGAAGACACACTGTGCACAAGGGTCACAAAAGACGAGAAGCACTGCCATTGATGTTTATGCAATGACATTTCCTTTAATAATCTCATCGACGACAATAAAATATCTCCTATAACGTTTACAAGACAACAACTCGTACTTTGTCGTTTCGACTCCATGCATGCCAATGTCCATTTTGTAGTCCACTGTTTTTTAATTTCCTAAGCTAATCCCGCGAAGCTCTATGCTTAAAAATTATTATGGTTTATGTGGGATATAAAAAAATAATATTTTAGTGTTATTTATTTCCGACAATTTTCATATGCTCTTTGAGTAAAGTGGCAATGCTTTTGCTATTTCTGCTACATGTTATATATTCGACTTTCCTAATTTGACTTTGGAGGATAAACTGCAGGTAATCAGTTTGCCAGACCGCGTCGGCGCGCATCAACATGTTTTCGGGTTTTGGGGTTTTCTGGTTTGTGCTAATTCGTAAATTAAATATATGTGTAAACCTACCTTAATCAACAATTAAAAAAATAAAAAGAAAGTGAATTTTCAGAAAAGCAAACCAAGTCATTGCAAAGCATATAACACTGATCCAAAAAGTGTTCATAATATTAACGCACAACGATTATTAATATAGTTTTCGTTTGCTCAATGATTTATTCGTTAATATAATGAAAAATACAATTTTCCAGGTACTGAAATTTAAGTACTGTTCATTGACACAATGAACATGCATTTATTAAATATTTCATAAAAAATGTACGTTAAAGAAAATAAAATGTTCTTTGAGGTAAAGAAACATTTTTAAGTCTTGTTAGCACAAATGCCCATTAATTTTATAAACTCGAACGTTAAAATTAATAAAGAGTTCGTTGTCCTGTTATACCGAAATCGTACGTTGAAATTCATGTAGTGTTCGTTCAGTTTACGAAACTTTAATAAAAACAAACATTTTTGTAAAATAGGAAAAAATATAAAATGAAATATAAATAAACACATTTGAATTATGAGTCTTTTTTATTAAATAGGGGGTTACAGTAGTAAATTATGAGGGTTGGGCAGGTGGTATATTTTCGAGGGGAAATTTAAAAAAATAGTTTATTGAGACAATGTTCTATGTACGTTGAGTCCACTTATTTGTAAAAAAAAATTGTGCGTTGAATTAACGTCAAGGTTAACTAAGTTAACGAAATAGAATATTGAATTGAAAAATTCTTTCATTAAATCAAATCTTTCGTTAAATCAACGAAGAGTTCCTTAAATTATTAAAATAAAATCTTCTAAAGAACGGTCATTTATTGTTACAACGAACAAATTCATTGGACGAAAATGAAAAACTTCCATATTGTCGTCAATAGCTCTTGACAAAAGACAACGTATAAGACAATAGCGCTTATACTGTCCGGCATATAAGACAAGACAATGTCGTTTATAGTGTCCCGCAGAGATTTTGTTGGAGACAGCTTAGAAGACAATTCGCTCATTATGTCCTTTATGAAGTTTAATAGGGGACACCAAACGAGACTTCGCTCATACTGTCGTATACGACGACTTCCTGTAAATTGTCTTCTAGAAATCTTACACGTTAGGGGAAACTCGTGCATAATTTATCGACGACATGTTGTAAATCTGGCCAACTGGGGTATTTTGCTGACGTATGATTGTAACACTAAACAAAATTGGACATAGACTCTCTCCTTTAAGTTATCTGGTCGACTTAGAATCATTTTCTGAGTCCATCTAACATTGTCCGTCCGTCCCGCTGGTTTGCTAGTTGTCTGTCCATGTAGCCTTGTACACAAAGTATATGTCGTAATTTTAAAGTTGATTTGATGAAATACATACGCCAAGAAATATAGTATGAGATGCATGAGAACTTTCGTAATCATGAATCGCTGAAACAACACTTCCAAATTGTGCAAATTGGAGTGAAGACAATCCTCAAGCTGTTAACGAATCACCATTACATCCTGTTGGGTGCGGCTTAGAGGCTCTTTCGAAATAATCAAGAAACTGCCGTTACGGTGAATGAAGAGCGCTTTCGAGCCATGGTGCTTGAGTTCTTTTTTCCAGCAATTATTCAGCAGAAAGTCAGCGACTTTAAGTTCCAACAAGATGGCACAACCTGCCATACAGCTCGCCTAACAATCGATATATTGGAAAACTCATTAGGTGACCACTCCAGAAGTGGTCCTGTTCACTGGTACTCTCGTTCGTCCGATGTAACGCCTCTGAATTACTTTTTATTGGACAGATTTATAGGAAAAAGTAGTCAAAAATTGGACTGATCGAATGGGCCACAAAACTCGTAGCTGAGGCGGACATATGTCGAAAATCATATTTAAAAAACTAATGCTATGAATAACTTACAGATTGTTTGTTAATATTTTTCGGCATTAGGTCATGAGTTAAAACCTAATTTTTAAATAAAAAATATAAATATATTTTGTTTTAATAAAAAAATTTCATTCCAGCAATATTTGTGTCTTATTCTATCATTTTAATTTCTCATGCAGCTAAAAAAACACCCTATATTTTCATACGAAAATATGGTGAAGGGATGTACAAAATCGCCCACAAGATGTTACCTTTTTTTTTATTGATTTTCCAAAAGTACAACAAAAACTTTTTGTGTTATTTTAAAATTAATCAATAATTTTATTTACACTTTATTTTTATATTTTCATTATTTTCACAACCATATCTTAAAATGTATGTATGCAAAACATACAAGTATGCACAATACTCGTTTTTATCCGTTACCAAACATTTTATCGAACTTTTCCATTTTGACGGATATCGGGTGAATAATTTATATCTGAAAAACAAAAATTAAAGATTTTCATTATTAATAAATAAGCAGAAAATTAATTTATATGCATATTTAAAAAAAATCTAAACAAGTAGCCGAAAACATCGCGCATTAAATCCAACCATAAATTTTATGAACAAAAGCTGTATTATTGTGTCACTTCAAAAACATACAATTTTGATGAATATTGTATAATTGATCAAAATATTTTGTTTAAAACATTTTTTTTTTTGTAGATATTTCTTTATTAACAATATTGTTATAAAGTTTTTGGACATCTTCCAACAAATTTATAGCTAATTTCATCGCTTACTTAAAAAAAGGAAAACATTAAAATATTATACATATTTTAATGTTTATATGTATACTATGATCTTAATTTTTGTGTATGCAAATATATGTATATATGTATATCCACAGAATTATAATACTTAATTCCCTGTCCAGATATTTGAGTCATTAATGAATCTGCTGACACATGTGAATGCCCTGTTTATTGCACAAAGGCCAACGCAAGATTATTTATTACCGCTCAATGTCTTATTGTCTCCAAATATTTTTGCTATAGATTTTTTAAATTCATAAATAAAATGATTTTTCGAATGATTTATTCAAATTTTTGGCAGTTTTAATGCGGCTTTGCACAAAAAATAAAAAGTAAGAAGCAACAAATACTTTAATACCCATATCAAAATTCGTTGTAATAACCAGCGCAACAGAGTTACTTATACTAGTCCCAAGGTTGTGCCATTCCATCTTGGCATTCTCTAATTCTACTTAAATGTTTAATTAGAAGTTAACCGCACAAATTTGCCACGAGTGTTTTGTCCTTATATTGCTTTCAACATTTGTGCAATAGGGGTTGTTCAACATAGTTATGCATTATTAGAGACATTTTTTACAAGCAAAAAAAGATTATTTTTTGGATTATTTGGCCGATGGAGCTTGCAATCCATATGATATAAATTAATAAACTTATTAAGAATATTGATTTGATTTTATTAAAAAAGAAAAAAAAAAATTTTAAAATCAAATTTAATTTAAATTAAATTATTTTTACTGAATTAAGGAATTTTTACAACTTGGAATTTTATTAAAATTCATTGATAATTTTCTTGGCTGAGCTGGGGCTCGAACCTGGGTTGAATTACATGTTCCAAGAATCATACAAATGTAAACATTAGAGCTTGTGCCATATCTATTTTTAAGAACAATTGTGATTTTTAGTTGACCTGTTAATTTTAATTTTGCTATTTTTAGTTAGGTTTGAGTTCATCAAATTTAATTTTCATTAAATTATTTTTAACTCAAGGAAGGAATTTTTACAACTTGGAATTTTATTAAAATTTACGAACGTGTTACATAATTCATTTAATAATTTAATTAAGGGGGAATGTTGGGAAAAATTTCGTGTTTCTGCTGTGTGAAATTACTTTTTTTTTGACGATAAAAACTGGGAACACGACTGCGAGCAATATCTTTATCAATTAGAGTATCGTGTTATAACTTATCCAAACACATTGGAAATATATTGAGAAATCTTATACTCAGGTAGCCGGGAATAACAGAACCGTTGCAAATAAGCGTCTACATTTTGTTATATGTAAACCAGAAACTCCCAAACTAGACGAGTATGAAATTCTCGTATATTTAAAAGTGTCATATTTATTCACAAATATACCGATCAGAGCTGCTAGATTTGACGTCTTATCGTTATTTTGACGATTTTTTGTTCAAAAATGAGCAGAGTGCCGATTGGCTGATTTTTTTTCTAAAAAGTGACGATTTTATTCAGTCTCCAAAAGAAGGAAACTTTTAATGGTTTTATATTTGTAGATACCAAGCAACACATTTTTGTAGCAACAAATTTTGTAAACAAAACAGCTTAAAATTTTAAGTTGCATTTATTGAAGTGATCAAGACCTTAAATTCGAGTATGGCAACCAAGTGAAATAATAGACCGCTCTTATAATACCCCTAGCTCATACGGCCGCTTTTATTTGTCTATAACTCGGTCATTTATGAACCGACTTTATTAATTTTCACTAAAAAGTTCCAAACGATTTGATTCCAATCGCGGTTTACGTACGAACATTAAATAAGTCTCTACCCAGCTAACAAAGGATGTTTGTTAGGCGATTGGTTGATTAAACAACTCCTTAAATAATTTTCTAATGATGATATGACGAGAAACAATAATAAACACATTTCCCTTTTTAAATTATTACTTTTTTAACGATTTTGTTATACATTCGTTTTTTATCTTGGAGTATTTAACATGCAAGTCTTAAGAAAATCTTAAAATGATTATTTCTGCAATGTTACACATTGTATATCTTTCGACAAACCATCATCGAATGGAACTTTTGCGATTCTCTGTATAAATCATATTTTCAATAATTATTCGGCGAGCATTTCATGAGTTGTTAGATTATATTAACATGAGTCTCAAACGCTTCTCATAACGATTAAAGTAAACATATTTACAGTGTGTTGCAGTTTCTTTCGTGTTAGACATCTTCTAGAAGGTGTTTTTTTTAGAGTGTCACTACTTTGAGTTGGCATCACTGCTTTATTTGAGCACCCATTTAACAGCTGATAGTTGATTTTTGTTTAGTTTGCTTTGAAATGTCATTATTTCATACTAACACCAGAGCAACGCGTGAAAATTATTGAAATTTTTTATAAAAATAATTTTGGGAATGGGCGCAGCACAAATTTATATTGATTTTGAATTTCCATTCAAAATTTTATTTTCCAATGAGCCTATTTCTGGTTGAATGGGTACGTAGATAAGCAGAATTGTCGCATTTGGAGTGAGGAGAATCCACAAGCTTTTGTCGAAACACCATTACATTCACAGAAAATTACTGTTTGGTGCGCTTTATAGGAGTCTTTGGTCCTTCTACGCGCCAGCCGTGGCAAACACATGTTTCATTGATATTAAAAATATATTTTGTTGTTTTATTATGTTATGAAAAAATCCTTTACGATTAAAAATGCGGGTATCGGCGATAAAAAACGCTCATAATAAGACCTTCAGTAGTTCTTACACGATACGAAGTAGGGATGGACAAAAAGCATCGATGTTTTTAAAATACTCGATGTATTGCGCCGAAACATGGATATAATCCAATGCTTTTTTGCTCCTAAACAATCGGAAAACATCGATGTTTTCTTTCGATGCATCGAAATGACAAATTGAATACAGAACGTGTAGATTGGTATATATGTAGACGTGTATACATATCTATATGTGTTGGCATGACTCCAGTTTGTATATGTAAACATGGTAAATATTATGCGAACAACTGTCAACACTTTTATATGCGGCGAATAAGTTTGGGTCTGGCATCTTTACTCCCAAAAAACAGCTTGATAACCACGCGTAATTAAAATAAAAGCTAACAAATTATGCACAAGTTCAACAAAGGAAAATATATTGCTGTTTGTTTATTGTTTACAGTATTGAAAAAAAGTATTGGGAGATGTAAAATAAACTAAAGATTTTTTTTTTTTTTTTTTTTTTTTTTTTTTTTTATTTTATTTTTATTTATTTAAGAATTTCTTGCTTATCCTACACAACAAGATATAAATCTTATAGTTAAAGTGCAGGAATTAAATTAGTTTAAAACATAAATAGGTTATCACAATTCAACGATAAAGTTTGAAAAGAAGAAATAAAACAAAAAAAAAAAAAAAAGGGTACAATATATCAAAATGGCAAGGAATTAAACATTTACTTTAAAGAATGATTACTTTTAAATTAATTGATGTAACATATAAATTATTAATTAAAAATAAACTAAATAAATAGATAGCTTTGATGGCAAACATTAATTGTATTAGTTTTATAGGTTTTAGCTTATGAAATAATTGACTAATTGATTACTAAAATTGGACTCATTGTTGTTTGTTTGGACATGATTGGGCAGTAGGTTCCAAAGACGGACAGAATGAATACAAAATTGATATTCAGATATCAGGCTGCGGTGTGTAAAGGGAATTATTTTATTACCCCTGTTAGACCTCGCAAAGGTTAATCTGTTGTACAGATATGGAGGATTCTTCGTAAAAATTATTTTATGTAGCATTTTCAATACCCTCATATCTAAAAGGTTTTTAAGTGGCATGCCATAAAGTTTATTTGTGAACTGGGATATACTATCGTATTTTCCTAAGCCAAAAACATATCTGATTATATTGTTATATGTTTTCTGTAACACGTTTTTGCTACGAAAGTCGCAACTTGAGAACAACTCGCAACCATATAAAAGTCGTGGCATTAAGTATGTTTTGGCAATAAGTATTTTAATTTTTAAAGGCGTAAAGTATTGGGTAGGCCAAAGTTCACGTAATCTTAGGTAAATATTCGATGCAGTTTTATTAATATGGTCAGTCCAATCTAAATTATTATTGAATATAACACCAAGATTTTTTGCCGAGCGTACACATTCAATTTTTTCATTATTAAGCATAATGTCAATGTTGATATTAAAACGGATTGTTTTACGGTGAATAATAATACATTTGGATTTGTGGGGATTAATTAGAAGTCTATTAGCGGTTGCCCATCTATAAACACTATCTAAGTCCTTATTTAATTTACGTACGTTATCTGCAATATCTTCGACAGAACTGCCAATGTAAATTTGTACATCATCGGCATATAAGTGTAACTTAGAATATGATAAGGTTTGAGAAAGATCATTAACATACAGTGAAAACAAAAGTGGCCCCAAAATTGATCCCTGTGGAACACCTTTGGTGACAGGGAGTGCAGACGAGTAGCGTCCGTTAATAAATACTGATTGGTAACGATTACCAAGGTATGATTGAAGTAGATTATTCGAGGTCCCTGATAGACCAAATAGCTTTTTAAGTTTGAGGCAAAGCAGAGAATGGTCAATTGCATCGAAAGCTTTGGAGTGATCCAAAAGCACCAGTATATTAACTTTCCCGATATCTATATCATTTCGAATATCCTCACTCAGATTTATTAATGCTGTAACACAACTATGCTTAGCTCGAAAGCCAGATTGGTGGGGCGTGAGCAAATTATGCCGATCAATAAATTCATTTATTTGTGTATACATAAGTTTTTCCATTATTTTGGAAAGATAAGGCAGAATTGCAATAGGCCTAAACTCCGAGTTATTTTTAGGGACCGGAATAATCTTAGCATGTTTCCAGCTACTTGGAAATATGTTAGTAGTAAATATTGTGTTAAAAATGTGGGTTAAATAAGGTAGTAATCTTGGCAACAATATTCTTACAAATCGAGGGTCTAAATTGTCATATCCGATTGCATTTGATTTTACAGATTTTAAGCAAGTCAAGACTTCATCATTATAGACACATCGAAAATTAAATTGGATATTTATTATACTATCTTCCAATGAGTTTAAATAATCATTTGAGTATGAATCATCATTTGATGAGGGTATTGACGAAAATATAACGTTTTGGTCGTCCGCTGATAAATTGCTTTTTTTTGATTTTTCGAAAATATAATAATAATAATAATAATAAATTATTAAAAAAAAAATCGATGTATAACAACATCGATGTATTTTATGAAATATCGATGCAACATCGATGTATGTTGCGTTGCATCGCATCGAAAAAAACAACGATGTTTTTTTACAGTGTCCATCCCTAATACAAAGTGTTATCTGGGTATGAAGTTATTTTATTATGATGCACAACGTTGTTTTGATAGTGGACCAGCGTTGTCAGAATGAAGATTTTATCTTATTTTTGAAGATTTTTGACCAAAAAAAAATTTTTAAGATTTTTTTTTTCAAATAAAATTTTTTTAATTTTAGAAATAAAGATTTTTAATTTTAAGTTTGTACAACATACATACATAGTTTTTCTACATTTTTGTAAAATTATTAGGTTTTGTATTAGCTTGTTGTCTATTGTAATTACATACAGCTAAGATCCCACTATCGTCTCAAATAGAAGAATCTGTGACGAATTTTATCGTGCTATATCGGCGCACATTTAAAAACATTGCACAATTTATTTTAAGGTGGTCCGATTATCGTCGCACACTGTGACAATTTTTGTCGGTTCAAAGCGGCCTAAAATCAATTGCGACAATAATTGATACAATGCGATCACGATATCGTGCTATTTGGGCAATTTAAATCATATGTTTTTGTTTATTTGCTTGTTGGCAGACATAAGTTTCCTTCAGAAATTCGCAAAATTAACCGTCTGAGTATTCCATTATGTTTCCTTACAATTTTAAATAATATATAAGTATACGTATAATAAAAAATGTATTCAATTTTATTCAAACTTACTGTAAACAGATGTTTACAAACCAGGGATGGTAACATCGATAAAACTGCAATGTTTTGGTTGGAACGAATTGTTTTTTTTTCATTTAACAGTACAAATGTACTATTTAACTTTTTTATACATAAATAATAGATAACACAAATGTAATTTTGGTACCAGTTGGTGCAATTTTAAAATTTCGATTTGCCATCCCTTGTATTGGCGCTGATTGGCGACTTTGATCGGCGCAAAAGTGGCCGATAAAAATCGGTACATATTAAACAATTTGATTGCTCCACATTGTGCAAAAGAGTGTTCACATTATCGACGTATCATGGTTAATTTTGATTGTCTACAGTCAGCTCAATTTCGGCACTGATTGTTGCAGATTAAAAAATTTTGACCGTTCACACTATCGGCACATGAAATACGGCAAAAATTGGTACATTGCGCCGATAGTAGGATCTTAGCTTACTATTGTACCCATTGTCTAGCACACAGAAAATTGCATCATTATTTTTGGGCATACAAAATATTAAAACAGCCTCTTAGACTAGCGGATGTTAATTTTGATAATTTGGATCAAATTAGTAAGATGAAATTCCATTTTATGTAAAATGAAATTACCTTGTACTTTAGCTTGCAATATATTCTATTCTAAAAATGATATGTTCTAAATTAGACGAATAAAGTTTGAATCAAAACAGAAAACTAAGGCCTGTTATTAGCTAAGTTCAATTTTACTACAAAAACCTAGAGCAAAATTTCGTTTCAGCTGTGGTAGATACGAAAAAGAAATGGCAAAAATTAAAGAATACATTTTCGATGTCTTGTATGTAAAATAAAATAATGAAACAATAAAATTATATATTAAATTCATATAATGTAAAATAATAAGCATACGTTCAATAAACAAAATATTTATTTACTTTTTATTTAATTGGGTTTTGTAGCTGTTCTTATTCTTGGCCAGACCAAGAGAATAATTTAGTGGTAAAAAGTTACCGAGAATCCTAGGGTTAAGAAGCTTTTAGTTTGAAAATTCCACATTCCATGTTATTGATTTTTATGCTTAAGAATATCTTTTAAAAGGTGTACACACCAACATTATTTTCATCACTATTCCATTAGGAATACATTTAGGAAAATCGATATATTTTCAATGAGACCTTTTACAATGCAAATTTCTTAAAATGCCTTCGATTAAACAACAACGGTAACAAAAATATAAGAACACTGTGCTAGTTGAAAAAATAGACAAGCCGGGGACATGGCGTTTTAACATAATTCGGGTACGCTGAATCCAATGATATTAACCTTTTTTTTTTGTTAGTTTTGGTTTTCGAGATATACCGTTATTTCGAAAATGGCGGAGGTCGCACAACATATGTTCGCGTAACTCAAAAACGGCTTGGCTTATTGAAAAAACGCAGTCGTTTTAGAAAAATAATATTTTTCATCAAAATTTCGAAATTTTTGTTTTTAAAAATTCATAAGCTGGGCTTCTAATTTTTTTCAGACTTATAAAAAACGAAAGTCTTAAAAAAGTGTACATTTTGAGCACATTGGGAACTTCATAGCTCCCAAACTAAAATCTAGTTGCCCAAAATTTATACATCTCTAATTTTAGCATTTAGCACGTACATAAAAAAATCTCTCACTTTGAAAATATCTAATGGCGTTTTCTTTTCTGAGTAATATTCTGCATTTATTCTGCCTTTTACATTTCTTTATATTCATTTCTGAAAAATTTGTTCTGTTTTGTTCTTTTAAAAAGAAAAAAATGCTACATGTTCAACACTCATTTTAAATAAAGGCGTATGAGTGTAGCACTAGATTAACAGCTGGTTTTGTTATTATATCAACAAAAATAAATTATTTTTTTAGTTCGTCTCTCGTATTGTAAACGTAAAATGTACAACACTTCTAAAAAATCAGGTTAACATTAAAAAATGTTGCCGAATCCCATGTTACACTACCATACTTTTTTTTAGAAAAGAAAACGCCATAACTGTATTTATTTAATGGCAAATTATGTCACAATAAAAAAGTGATCTTCAGACGAAGTGTTATCATACCGCTTACGGAAGACATGAATTGTATATGGCGAGTTCTTTGAAGCAATACATTTTTGACACAAAAAGCGCTTTGTTCTTTGCATATAACAACTGGTGAACGTAGCTATCAGCTTTACACACTGAATGATTTATTTACAGTTATTTTTGATGCTCTCCTTTACAAACCTGTTTCGTAGTAAGGGTGCCGTGACACTTGAAAGATTTTTTTTTCTTTAATGAATATTGTTTAGAGTTCGTTGACTTAGTTTACTGCATCTCTGTATGTCTTATTGTGTAGCGTCTAATTGTTCGCTTATATGTTTAAATGTACAATTAGTGCTCCACAAAATGATACAATTTTTTATTGGGGTTCTACTAGATTTCACCCGTAAATTCGTTAACGTGCAAATTTAGCTTAATGCTAGAAACACAACTGGGACGAACGACGAATAATTCGAAACGAATATTCGTCGTCAGAAATAGAACACATTGGTATGTATGAGAATACACACAATCGTTGCGTAGACCGAAATTCGTCATGCGTAACGAACACTGCGATAGGTTTATTTCTATTTCTTACGCAGACGAACGACGAATAAATTGGGACAGAGACATCTAACCGCAGCTAAATCATGAAAGCTGTAAAGAATCACAAGGAAAACTCGTTTCTAATGCGAACTTTACTAAAATTTGCAAAAATCGCGAAAATTCGCGAAAATTTTTAACATTTCAAACAAGCCATAAAATTGATTAAAAGCCTCTAAAACTATAAGGAATAGCAAAAATTCGATAAAAAGTGCTAAATTAGCGGAAATTCGCAAAAATTTGCTAACAGCGGCATAAAAACAATGTCTAATATTTTCTAAAAATCGTTAAACCTGTAAAGAACATAGCTAAAATTCGCAAAAATTGCAATATTTAAACAAACACAAAAATTTATTTCAAATCGCTAAATCAGTTTAAAATATCAAAAAATCCGATAATAACATAAAAAAGTTTGCAAAAATAGCGAAAATTCGCGAAAATTTTTAATATTTCAAAGAACCCATAAAATTGATTAAAAGTCCCTTAGACTATTAGGAATGGCAAAAATTCGTAAAAAATTGCTAAATTAGCGGAAATTTGCAAAAATTTGCTAACAGCGGCATGATAGCAAACTCTACTATTAATTATAAATCGTTAAAGCTGTAAAGAATCAGACAACTTACAGACACAAATCGCGAAAATGGCTGAAATTCGCGAAAAATTGCAAAATTTGAAACAAACCCAAAAACAAATTTGAGTTTGCTAAATCGAAATGACGAACACCAAAAATGCTTAAGTAATCCACTTTCGAGTGGATTCGGATTCTAGAAATTTTAATAAAATTATTGCTAGTTAAAGAAGATGAAAATTGATGAAAATGTTTATATAATCAAGCGTCCAAGGTATTTATTTTTATAAATTAAAAAAAATTCAAGTCTTATTAATACTTGGAATCTGCGCAGTTATTGTGTCTCATTTGACGAATTTACGCAACGAATCCTTGCCGACGAATTCGTCGTACTATGCGAAGTTCGTCGTTCGTCCCATTTGTGTTTATACCATTATAAATAACAAAATTTACAATCGTGTTATTTAGTTTTCTACATCATTATTTATTTTATGTCAAAATATTTCTATAACTAACATAATATGTTTTCTTTGCTAGAAATGAAAGTGTTTTCTTTAGTTAATTTGAATGCTGAACGCGATTCTGCACTCCGCTTTTTCTCACCAGCTTTAGTTTTTTTGCTCAAGCTTTTAAGACATCTCTGAGAATACTGTATTTATTTAGAAATAATATTAAATCCTTTAATAGGTAATTCTGTTGTCAAATTTTAGAGTTTTTATTTGACTGAATAGAGACAAAATTTAAATTTTTATGTAATCAGCGTAGGCTATTATATTCTTGGAACGCAATGTACTGTAATCATGCGCTAAGTAAATAGAGTTGACTTTAAGAATTGCAAACCAGGAAGGTATTAAAAATTAGACAAATTTGACCATTAAATAATCAAGTTACCATATAAGTGCCCACCCCGAGTAAGAATAATCAACACAGTTTATACTAATTGCATATATTATAACTTTCAACTAGCTCTGATATATCTGTGGTTTTCATAGGCAACCACTTATGTCAATTTATTTAATTTTGAGATGTTGGTGCCATATTGTTCTATGGTTGGTCGATTTAGCATTCGATATTTTGCCATAGATTTTTCAATAGATTTTGGCATGAGGAAACAAGTTTCACTACGACATATCAAAAAAATCATTTTCCAGGCGCCGAAATTTCATTTTATTTTCGACTTTTCTTCATCTTTTATGTTGAACATTTTTTAGTAAGTAATAAAAAAATTGGCTGAATAATTATACCCACACCACAGTAGTGGAGAGGGTATTGTGAATTTGTGCTGATGTATGTAACACCTTAAATTATGGGTCCTAGACATAAAGTATACCGATCGACTCAGAATCACTTTTTGAGTCGATCTAACGATATCCTTCCGGCTGGCTGGCGGGCATGTATTTCATGCATTCTTGTGCGCAAAGTACAGGTCGGAGATAAATTGATGAAATTCGGCACATTGGTTGTAATTGGCAATTGACCGATATAGGGGGCAATTTTCGCTCCTCAGGAAATACCAAACTAATTTTAATGAAATAGAAACATATTCATATAGACACATAAGGTATGCATTTTTTAAAAATAGGACTAAGAGGGGGATAGGGGGCTTTTTCGTCCCCTCCGAAACAATCTAAAAGGTTTTAATGAAATTTAAAACATAGATAGATCCTTATTCATATAGCCAAATAATCTATGCATTTTTCAAAACTAGGTCCCAAATGGTTACACTTGTAAAAATTTTTTTTTTATTTACCGTGGTGTAGGGTATCATATGGCCGGGCTTGACCAGTTATACTTTCTTACTTGTTATTTTTTTCAATATTACCGGCGCCTTGAAAATCGATGTCGCAATATCGATTAGTTTTAGTCCTTACAAATCGACCCACTCCAGTATGTACTCTAAAAAAAAGTTTTGAAAAGAAACTACCAAGGCGTATTCATTTTTCAGGTGGCGTTGAAAGCACAGCTGTGCTACTTTTTTTTCTTAATTAGAGACAGGAATGTCAAAAGTCACTTGTTTTTTTGACATATCGGCCAACGAAAGCAACAAAAAATACATTGTTGTGTTTTTGGTGTTGTTACTTGTTGAAGTATCGACACCACCGTTTACATGAATTCATCTGAAAACTACGACTGAAAAAAATTTTTATTTACACAAATACAAGGGATAGTTCGATACTTTTAAAACAGAAACTTCAAATTTAAAGCTTTTACGAATGCGTATAACATGTCATTGGTGTAGTCTCTAAACTTATTTAGAGCGCTGAAATGTATCTTTATCATCTACGTGTATAATTAATTACCTTTTCTTTTATTACGTTCCTGTGCATATTTACGCAGATGTCTGGAATTTACATTATCCATTAGTTGTTTTTGGCCAACACCTACTGCAACATCTTCCTCAGATGTGTTTAATTGTTGTTTAATTGTTAAAATATTTCCATCAGTCAAACTACAAAGTATCGGTTGTTTATTTCTATAACGATTAGTTTCCCTCGGATTTGGGTTGCTACAAACAGATTGTTGTTGTGCAGGTGAAGTAGACGATAGCGGTGATTTCTGCGTACTTTGCAGTGATTCGGTTGAACGAGTTTTAATTGGTCGCCTTCTTCGTCGGGGATGTTGACGAAAACTATCTTCTTGTACTAACAAAGTACCAGCTTTACAAGTACGAAAAAAGTAACGTGGGCCATGTTGCACCACTTCTTCGTCTGCATATTCGGGTGAAGAAAAGCGTCCTTTTTGATAACTAAATCGTTCGAGTATGGACCCGGAGTGTGCCGAAGATCTACCAGAACTCTGAGAACGACGATATTTTCGTTTCTCACGAGGACCCGAAGAAGAGGAAGTGGGTGTTACTGTTGAAGGTGGCGTTGGTAAGAAATCGGGTACATGCGATTCATAAATATTGTTATCTTCATTGTCTTCCACATTAAAACGAACACCTCTCAGGGAGGATGATGTTCTAGAGAGACTGTTATCTGGCAGTTCATTGGTATTTAAATCGATTGCATTACGGCTACGATGTGAACTAATGGATATGTGCGAAAAGGGTTCAGGGGATGGGGTAGCTTCTTGTATTTGTAAGCCGTTAAATTCTTTTTCCAAAGCTTTACGTATGGAATGCGTTAGATTTGTGGTGGCTGAGCGATGCTGATACTCCGTTGGCTCTTGTTTCGATTGATGTGAACGTTTATTCGATTTATCACGTTTTGGTTTCTCATGATTCTCCTGCTTATAAACAGCTTCATTTTTATCCTGGGCATCAATTAGCAGTTGACCTTTATGATCGTATAATAAAATACGTGGTAACGCTATGTTAGAACATGATTTTGAGGTAGAAAGCTCCCATTTCCAATGTTTGGGTTTTCGCAATTTTAAACTTAAAATATTTGCAAATTGTTCATCGTCGTCATTATCGTCGCAGCTGTCATCTTTTCCTTCTTTTTGATTATTAAAATTAAAATTGGCATGACGAGGTGCATCTGCACCACCTGCAGTAGAATTTTTATGATGATCATTATGATGACTAAAAATGTAATCATTTGTTTGTTGTGTTGAACTTGGTGATTCGGAGGTTGTTGTTGCTGATGTTGACGTTGGTGGTGTATTTTGATGGCTATGCCAACGACGACGACGACGATGCATATCCATAAACAAATCTGACATTGTTAAAATCGGTTGCAAATCACATAAGGAAGAACCACTTGTGCGATTGTATTTTCGAAATTTGTCTTCTTACTCTCTTGTCGTATGTAACAGATTCTCTAAGTTTGCTTTGCGTTCTTTTCTTGTTTGATCTCTCTAAATGATGTGAAAAGTATTTAAAAAGCGAATGATATAAATTATGAATCAGTTTTGAAAAGCATTAATATATATTAACACCATTTCCATTTCTAATTGCATTT
This sequence comes from Pollenia labialis, assembly GCA_949318255.1. Taxonomy (NCBI): domain Eukaryota; kingdom Metazoa; phylum Arthropoda; class Insecta; order Diptera; family Polleniidae; genus Pollenia; species Pollenia labialis. The sequence continues at coordinate 123,397,851 of OX439142.1, forward strand.
AAATTTTTCATAATTTTTTTTTTAATATTTGTTAAATTAAAGGAAGTTGCAAGATTGAATAAAAAATGTAATTTTTCACCTGCAGGTTTTTAAGTGGCCTTTAATCCTATTTATCCTATTTTCAACATTAGCCTTACAATCAATTTTAAACCCATATTTAAAAACTTTAATACTTACAGGTGTTTTTCTCAAAGCAAACCGTTTTAGGAGCTGTTAATTCACACGCTTCCAGTTTTAGTCGCCAAGTTTTGAGTTTTTTGGATTCAAATCTTCGCGACTCATACCTGAGGAGTGTGTGAATCAGCACAAACTTAAATTTGTGTAGAGCTACTTATTTCTTGCTCAAAACCTCCTTTACTTAAATCTATTCATTGTACAAGGGAAACTTTCCCTGAATTACATTTTCTATTACTATTTTTTTTTAATACTACATTTACATTAGGCCAAAATCTTGTAGATTTGATTTAAAATCTTCTTCGAAATCTAGTGCGTTTACATTATACTTTTTTGACATTAGCGAGATTTTGTTTTTATAACAAAACAACTAGCTAAAAGTCTTTTCGTAACACATACAAACACAAAGAGAAATACACATTAACAAATTTGCATTGCCTTTTTTTAATAATCAACGATATTTATTTCATCAATATAATTCGTCTTTTTTATTTTTCTACACTTTTTTAATTATTTATTTTATAAAACTTTTTAATTTTTTTTAACAATAATTGTTTTGTTTTTTTAAATGTCATTTTTTCTTGTGCAGGGAAGTATTTTCTAGTGCTATTTTGAAAAAACCATAGTTGCATCATTAAGTACTACTAGATTTTGAGTAGATTTCATCGAAATCTAGTCACGAAGTAGATTTTGTTTCGTATGGGAAATCTAGTCAAAAACAACTAGATTTGGTTCGAAATCTCGTAAGTACTAGATTTTGCGTAGGTGTAAATGTAGTATAAACTTCTTATTTATGACACAACTAGTATATTCCCAGGGACCGAAAATAACTGTTAATTTTGAATTTTTGATTGAAAAAAGCAACTTCAAGGAAATGTCGGAGAATGAAACCAAGTATACCATTTTGAAAGTCTTGGACCAAATTGTCAGAAAATGCGATGCTTTTAAAAATCTGATTTTTATTTTTTCAGGCAAAAATAACAGTTATTTTTTGATTTTAATTTTTTTGAGCAAAAATAACAATTATTTTTTAACTTTTATTTTTTTGAGCAAAAATAACAGTTGTTTTTACTTTTATTATTTCGAGCATGAATAAAAGTTATTTTTTGACTTTTATTTTTTCGAGCAGAAATAAAAGTTATTTTTGACTTTTATTTTTTCGAGCAGAAATAAAGGTTATTTTTGTGTATTCAACCCCTTTTTTTAATAAATATAATGAATTTATCACAAAATAACTTTTATTTCTGCTCAAAAAAATTAAGGTAAAAAAATAACTTTTATTCATGCTCGAAATAATAAAAGTCAAAAATAACTTATTTTCTGACTTTAACGATAAAAGTTATAACAGTTACGGTCCCTGTTCATTCCTTTTGTTGGTTTTGTAACATGTAAACAGTCATCGTTGACCTCATAAAGTTTCTATTTCTGTCAGTTTGTCTCTCTGTCTCGCAATAGAAGACTTATGCCCAATTTTCAGGATAATATTAAAATCTATATTAAGTTAATTTTCAAACTTAAATCGTATTTAAATACAAATTGATTTTTTAAGTTTTGTTTAAAAAATGTATTAACAAGGGGGCCTCAAATAACAGTTGTCTGATATTGCTTCGCCTGTTATTGTTTTATTGGTTTAATATTGAGACCACCTTGCTTAGTTTTTCCAATGGAAACTTAAAATAAATTTAAATGTACCACACGGTGAATTAAGTTACATTGAAGTGCTTAGTTAAGAAAAGCATTTTGCATTTAAAACGATTTTAAACAAATTGGGCATTCAGAAGATACAATTTAATGTATATTGACGTCTCTTTGTAGTAAAAGGCATTTTTTATTTGCTTAAAAATATTTTTTCGCAGAGACACCAAAAACTTAATAAACAAAATTTGGCCGGAATATTTTCTTTATAAAAAATATTTTTAGTTTTAAGAATGGATTAAATCAGCTTAATATTTTACCCTTTCCCTTTTAAAAATATCCTCCTAGAATCATGGAACGCTTTCGGTCACAAATATAAAATATGGTTTGTTTTCATAATGGACCAAATCGGCATATTATTAAATCTAGTCTATACCAATGTCGCCTACAAATGAAGTCATAATAGACTTGCCAACTTTTAATATTCGGCGGCACAGGCCAGTTTTAGAGTGGACACCCTTTGCGTTTTAGGAAAAAATTAACTTTTTCATTAATTGCCACAAAAAATATTATTTGTAATATTAAAAAATATTTAATTGATACTATTATTTTTGGTTACTGTTGTATAAATATTTAAGAACAAAACGTAAAATGCTGAGAAACAAAAATGTCATTGTTTGGAATTTTATTGCAGTTTCAAAAGAGAATTAAATCTGAATCAAATCTTTCATAATATGGAAGATAATCTTTTTTTATTTCGATGTACATTTCTTTATATTAACTGGTTGCACTTCAGTTGCCCCAGAGCCTAACACAGGGGTACATTACTGGTATTGATGCATTTCTATTTTTAGGAATGAGTGTTATTTTGTGAACTTTCAAAAATGTCGTGGAATGTATTTGTTTTAAATATATTGCTAACAATTTTTAGAAAATGCGGCATTATTCCTAGAACAATTATAAAGCACTTTTGATGGAATATTATCAAAACCACTACTTTTATTAAGTTTCAAGTCTGAATACTCTGAGTATTTTTTATTGCTTCTTGTATCGTTACGTTAAAGCTTAATATTATACAATATTGATTTAAAATTCTGAGGATATTAAAGAAATCTCCTTGTGAATACAGAATGTAAGAAACAATTATTTAACAGCCAATCCCACGATGTCACATGTTAACGTTCGCATAGAAAATAACATTTAAAACAAAAACCTTTTTTGGAAACAATTTCATCACCATTGCCATTATTTATTTAGACACTTTGTTTGGTTGTTCGACCCAGGTTTTCATTTATAAATTTCCATGCTTTTTTGGGATAATAATAACTTTCACCAAGTTCAGTTAGAACCTACCATTACTTTAACTTCCAGTTAACAATTTATTTTTGACAGTTATAACTGATAGTTAGTCATAAATGAACTTGGCGAAATTGGCCGCATGTTTTTTTTTTTTAAAACCATTAAAACGGGGTTCAATCTTGGCTAAATGGGTTAAAAAATTAGCGCGGGTATACGAAATATACGTAGTATTTATTAATTCGTTTCTTTTTTTGATTTATCAATCGAAAAGTTTGACTTTTATTGCAGTTGTCAACTTTCATATGAATTAATGAATTATAATATACCAATAGGTATGTGACCATTATGTGTCAAAAAACAAGCTTGGACTAAAGATTTGATTCTGGTACCTAAAAGGGTGTAGAATAAGATCAAGGTCCCTCTCTCGGAGAAGGTCACGTATAATTTTTTTTAAAGGTATTTATTTTACAATACAATCCTTCAATATTTTTTCAAATAAATTTGCACGAATATTAAAAGAGTTTTGTAATGACAAATTTACAGAAAAGGGTGCTGGTTCACACTCTTTAAGTTTTAGCCGTCAATTCCAAGGCGAATTAACTACAGGTGACAGTTCGAGCTTATTTGTTTTGATTTGTTAGCGTTTTGCTTAGAATGATTGACACTTCCAGCCGTAAACACTAACAATGCAAAAAACCTTATGTTGTTTCTGTTGCTGTTGGATTGTTGTAGTTCCGACACCACCTGTAGTTGAATTCGCCTTGGTCAAGTCTTGAGGTTTTAGGGGAGAGAGAGGAGATAAAATCTCATTCTCTTCTCCCTTGTCACCTAAAAGCTGAAGAAGTGTAAATGAGTCTAAATTTTTTAAAATTTAAATTAAAACTGTGTTCTTGCTTTAATAAATAAATTTACTTCGAAATTTTTCATGATGGTGTCCCGTTTTGGAAATATCAAAAGGTTTCAATTCAAGTCTGGAATAGAAGGAACGAGAGTAAGTGAAACGAAATTTGGCGCAAATGTTTCAGTTATACACAGTGTTGCCATAACTTTTTGATGAGAATATGCCAAAACTTAAAAAAAAATCTGCTAAAATCTGCTAAATCGTGAAATGAAGAAAATATCCTAAAAATCTGCTAAGATTAAAACATAAATTTTGTAAATACGTTGTCAAATTAAAGCGTATATTTTATACAAAAAACACAATATCAGCGTATTATCATAGTAAAAAAATATATGTTGTAATATGAATTAATTTTTGTGTTTTAAAATTGAACATTTGAAAGTATAGGGTAACTTTTTATACTTTTTTAAAAATTAACGTTAAATAATTTAATTTGATTTATAAAATTTTATTAATTTAAATGCCCTGTAGAGAGGACAAAATAGTTTCCATTTCTTCGTTTTCCTCATTAGTTACAAGCTTCTCATATTTTTCGGACGATCTTATTTTGAATGCAAAGTCAGACGGTATTTTGAACGAATAGCAACAAGAATTGTCCAGTTTTAATCCTTCTCTGATTTGGAGGATACCGCACAGAAGATCCGTTTTCATTCTATTTCTTATTTTGTTTTTGACCAAACCCATAGTGCTAAATAATCGCTCAACATCAGCGTTTGAAAAAGGTAGAACCAACAACGAAATAACAAATTCTGATAATTCTTCAAACGGGTTTTCCTGTACCGAGTTTTTAAAGTTGAAAACTTGTATCCAAAATGTTGTGGTGTCCATATTTGTATCCCAATGCTGTTTTGTAATATTTTCCCACTGATTCTGAATTTTTTCTATATCTTCAGCTTTTTTCTTGAACTCTTTCAGTAAAATATCAATTGGTCCCTTGGTTTCCCTTAATGTATTCTCAATTGAAAAAAAAGAAATTTTTTGTAAAATTTCTATGTTGTTTGGCAATCTATTTTTTAACTCCTTTACAAGCTCTTTTAAAAAATTTACACATACTGTTCTTATTTCCGCTTCATCCTCCTTTGAAATAATCTTTAAGTTAATTTTTTCTTTTATAAGATTTTCCATCCCATATCCCAAATATGGTTGAGGTAGTAAATACTCCTCATAATCATCCGCTTGTATTGATATTATTTCTGAAATTTTTTCCTTTGCATACATTTTTCCTGCAATTGACTGCACAAGGAAATATAAATCATTTAATATTTTGAGTGGGTCACTTTGTTTCGCTTGTAAAGCTTTATTTGCTTTTTGGGTTTCAATCATAAGGGTAGTATCTTTCACAGTAGTATAATTGTAGTATTGTATATATTTCACACTGCAAAAATCATTAGACAAATTTTGCGAAAAACGAAGTAATACAGGTTTTAATATGAAATTGTTTAAAAAGAAAAAATATGCTAAAAAATCTGCTTTTAGACAAGGAAATATGCTAAAAAGCAGTTAGCATATTTTTAAAAAAAAAATATGCAATTCCCCATCTCAATCTGCTAAATATAGCAGAAAATATGCTAAAATGGGAACACTGGTTATACAAGATGAGTTTGATTGTAAAAAAAAAAATGGGCCAACCTACACGGGAATTCCGCTTAAGCGCTTTGCCTGCTGCACGAAAAACTATTCATGTAACTGTAATATTACAATAAATAAGGGCTGTTTACAAACATTTTCGTTTCTTGTTTAACAAGTGTCTGTCATTTTTGATGCACCATGGTGTACTATGAACATTTGGCACAGCTAAAAATTGCCTTCCTACTTGTTGTTGTTGTTGTTTATTTGAAAATCAAATTAGAAATGGTGTTATATTCAAGCATTGCAATATTTTCAACTATAATCCACCTGTTGTTAAAAATTTTGTATCCGTTGTCATCCAAGTTTAACTCGATTTATATATTCCGCAAAAAAGCAAAAAATTTAATGTCACACGTACAAAAGGCAGACAATCACATGAAACAGGAATAAGGGGACAGGCATTAAGTTTTTGGTGTTAATTGGGGAGTGTATTCTATATTCCATATAGCCACATTTGGCCGCTGGCTAAAGGCCAACAACTAGCAAACAAAAAATAATTATCTAAAATTTTTTTTTTATTTATTTAAAATTTCAATGAGCCAGTAGTAGTTTATTTTTGTTCTTTTAAATATTTATAGAACTCAAAAATATAATGACGTTCAAGAGGCGAACAAAGTATGCGTTTAGAAACAATAGTTTTTTTTTTTTTGCGAAAACCGAAAAATGAAATGGTTTCATTCACTTCAAAACAATTTTATATTGTAAACAATTCAAACACACATTTTCTTAATTTATCATTTAACACTTTAAATTTATCTTAATTTATTAGCAAAATTATCTTTAAGTGTCTTGTTTTTTTGCTGTTTTTGTTTTTTTCCAAAATAAAAAAATACATCAAACACTTTTGTGTTTCAAAGGATTTTTTTTTCTTCAATTGAAACAAATTTTTTTTTTTTTTTTTGTAATTTCACTTTCTCTTGTAAATTATTTTTGTTGGCTTTTATTTGTGCGTGTAGTTGTTGGTTGGTGTATCGAAAATCTTGATTATATTTATTTATTTTTATATTTTATGTAATTTGGCTTCGTTTTCTTGTTGTTATTTATTGTTTATTTTTAAAGTCTTCAACATATGTGTGACATTTATAAACAATTTCATATGCGTGTGTGTGTTTTTCTTAAATTTGTGTTGTGTTGTTTTCTTTCGTTTTTTTTTTTATTCACCGTATGATTGAATGCGTGTACTTTACCGAAAATTATAATTTTTCAATCCGAAAATGAACCGTCCGACCATCCTCAGCCATTTTGTCCAACTGTTATGATCATTTTGTATCTGAAAGCAACATAAGTATTATCAGCATGTGTTCAGATGTGTTTTTTTTCTCGCAGCCTGAGAAGTTTAAAAATTTTGTTTTTATTTGTTGTTATATCGTTGTTTACAGTATACATTTTTCGTACATTTCACAAAAAATAAAAAAAAATCACAACAAAATTTTGAAATGAAATAATTTTACGCTCCCACAATAATAAAATTCGTATATTTCGCACTCATTATATTTTATTACCAGGGTACAGATTTGATCTGTAGAAGGAAAAGGTAAAAGAAAGGTGAATACATACAATTTAGAGGACAAGCAGAAAAAAATATGTTGGATGGTATTCTAAGAGCATCATACTATGATTAGACTTTGAGAATGCTAATGTTTGAAGGTAACCATGCCATTGTTAAATATAACCATAATGAGACAAAATTAATCATAATTTGATCCAAAGTGACCATAATTTGGGCGAAATTGGCCATCATATGATTATAATAAGCAAAATTAAGAATCTGTGTTCAACATTAATCAAAATATGGTCAAAAGGATCAATAATATTGTCAAAATTAAACTAGTCAGCAGCCGTATTTTGTAATTCGCTTATCTAAAGCTAAATATCAATCGCTAAAATGCCTTAGAGAATACAAAATTGAAAAATTTTAGCTAAAATTTCGGTGAATTAATTTTTTATGGCAATGCACGTTACAGTATTGCATTCGTAGCCAGTAATCGCTAAATCAGCTTTTTAGATTTTTAGCGATAGAGATTTAGCTTTAGCGAATTACAGAATATGGCCACTGGACAACATTAACAATAATATTGTCAAAACTTACCAAATTATGGTAAAAATTAGGAAATATATCATCAATATTAACCATATTTTGGTTTTTTATTGAAGACATTTTTCAAATGTGCTTTTCTATTCAAGTTGTATTTTAATGTTCCAATTTTTTAAGTTGACCTCCAATTGACAGTGAAGTAAATAGTCAATTCGTATTACCGTTATATTAATCGCAAATACCTTAAAAAATATTTATATGTGCAAAATGAGTTATTTGTCTGGTAACGGATGTCAAGGTACCTAAGTGATTATAACCCATAAGCAAAGGCACATATAAGGTGAAAAATAAAGAAAAAAGGTTTTATTTTTACTAAAATGAATCGAAAAACTGAAATAACAGGTGAAGAGCGTGAACTGAGCAAAGGAATGAGTAAATCCGGCATTAAAGTTTGCCAAATTAGCTGCTTGCGTGAAGAGACACCGGAATACGAGAAAAAATTGTCCAAAATTGTTCACCAACTAAAGTAGTAATCAAAAATAAAATCAGTTGTTAATACAAATTTTATTAAGTGATCGTTTAATCAAGTGAATTAAATGTTTAATCAAGTGAATTAAACGTTTAATCAAGTGAATTAAACGTTTAATTAATACTATTAATTTTGTTATTGGTGCAAATTTAATTAATTTTATAATTAAAATCTCAAATTTTTGAATTTTTTCTGAGTTCCTATAAAAACCCAGGATAATTATGGTATAATAAACGGATATGTACCATTAATGATCAGAGCAAAGGGCGCATACAGCAGTTAGCAACCAGGCAAATAAAAGTCGAAATTTGTATTAATATGACTTACCAATGTGTGCATCTGGTAATAAGACAAGATTTAGGTCTAAAATATGAGAATAGCGTGCATAAGCCACGCCTAAAACAACATCATAAAAATGCACAAATTACATTTTATGAAAAGTACAAGTTTTAGGAAGAGAATCCGTGCTATTGATTGCGAATAAATTTAATTTAGATAGGTCTTTACAAAATATTGGAAGGACATTAGATGCCCACTGGAAGCATGCCATAAACGAGTACATGGTGGAGAATCACTCATGGTATGGGTGGCATTTTCATCAAAAGGCAAGTCCAAAATATGCATTGTGCCAGGCAAAATGAATGCAGAAAAATATATTGATTTGTTAGAAAGAAAACTCTTTGATTTGGCTTGTGATTATCATGGCGATGAATGATTTATGACCATCCTTCAGACTTCAATGCCGCCGAGAATTTATGCATGCAGAGAAAAACATGTTTAAATATGGTCACCTCTAACAAATCTATTTTTAAAGAAAATTTTAAACATATTATCTTTAACCATATTTTTTTGAATCATGTAGAGATAGATTAACTCAAGTACGGATATTCAATCGCGAATGTTTAGAAGATTCGCCAGAAATGGTGGCCGCGGGAGAAAAAGTGGGAGATATGGCTGTAAATGATCTTTTGGAGTTGATGCAAGGTTCAATAGCTAAAACTCTTGATGAAAAATTAAAAACATTACCAACTAAACAAGATTTTGATAAAATAAATACAAAAATTGAAGATGTATCAGATAAATTTAATAACCTTTCAGCTGAAAACCAAATATTGAAAGAGAAAGTAAAAACTTTAGAAGAGTTCAAAGAACTAACAGAGCGAAGATTAATACATCTGGAGGATTCTGTGAAGCGGAAGAATATTATAATAAGAGGAATTGAAGCTCAACAATCCGTATACAAAGCAATGCAAAAATTATTTAAAGACACAATGAAAATAAAGCCTGCAGTTGAAATCGTCACTGTAAAGAAAATCTTTGAAAAAGAGGATAAAATGGTAGTTAAAGTAGAGTTGAGAACTGAAAAGATGGTATCAGATGTTTTAAAATTTACTAAGAATCTTAGAGGCACTTCGATATTTATTGAAATTGACTTGAACTGTGATCGTCTACAGAGAAAAAAAATTATGCTTCAATTAAAAAATGATATATTGGAGGTAAACAAAACGAAGAAAATTCTGGTCCGCAACGATAAGATTAGAGTCGGAGATGAATGGTTACGCTGGGACAACAAGCAGCTTCTGGTAGGCGATAAAGAAAGTGCTGAAACTATTTTAACGGCAACATATGGTGAGGAGGCATCCAAAATAGATATAAGTTATAATAGTTTACTAACAAAAATCAATTCAAAAAACTTAAATGTTCTTATTTAAAAAATGTAAACGTAAACAAAAGCATTGATAATGAAAAAGAAATAATAGAATATAAACAGCTTAAAATTTTATCGTACAATATACATGGGTTAGAAAACAAACAATTTCAGGCAGATTTTTTCAATTATATTAACTCTTTTGATATAGTTATCTTATTAGAAACCCACTTAACTGAGGAAAAGATTATACAATTCAAAAAATATTTTAAACATTTAAATACTTATTGGAAACCAGCAACTAGGAACAGTAGATTTGGTAGGGCAATTGGAGGTTGTATGTATGGCACAAATAAAAACATAAATTCTTCGTTCATAAAATGTACATTCAGTAATCAGAATAATATGGATATAATAAGAATCAAAATTAATGACACAGAGGTTTTAATTGCTCCTCAATATATCAGAGGAGCTGAATGGTATTCTGATTTTACTGCGGTGGAAAAATATTTTACTGAAAAGAGTCCTATGAATGCGGTAGTTATTGGTGACTTAAATGTTCGTATTGGTGATCTACAAGCAGAAGCAGATGACAACGTCTTAAATAAGTTTCATGCAAACTCTGGTAGTCGAAAATCAAAAGATTCCGAAGTAAATGCTAAAGGGAGAACACTCATAGAGTTCTGTGAAGATTTTGGGTTAATAGTTTTAAATGGTGCGACAAAGGGAGATGAGAGTGGGAACTTTACATTTATGAATGGTGTCGGAGAGTCAGTCAATGATATTTGTGCGGTGTCACAGGACCTGCTGGGTTTAATTGAACGTTTTACAGTAGAAGAACAAATATGGTCGGACCATATGCCGTTAGTTTTGAATTTTAAAGTAAGACTTCAAAATACCTCAAATAAAATACAACAACTGCTTCCAAAGTTACATTGGAATGATAATTTAAAAAGACAGTATAACCATAAAGTTCTAGATAACCTGAGAATTTTAAAGAATCAAAAAGATTTAATAAATTTGGAAGATATAGTGAACATTATAAACAAATCCACAACGCAAAATAATTTAAATAAAAGGTTAGTTGCTAAAAATAGATGGTTTGACTGGCAATGTAAAAAATCTAGAAACACTTCTTTTGAGTTATTGAAAGAATATAAACAACATATGGATGCCGAATCCAAAAGAAAGTATTTAAAGGCAAATGAAAATTTTAAAATTGTTTGTAATGAAAGAAAAAATAAGTACTATACGGAGCTAGAAGTCAAGCTTAATAAAGTAAATGATAGTAAATCATGGTGGAAGATTGCAAATGAGATCCGAAATAAAAACGATCAAGAACTGCCAAATATATCTTCGTCCGATTTTAAATCCTATTTTATGACATTACTAAACCCATTGCAGAATTCAAAAGATATTCAGTATGCGCATTTGTACCATGAAGATAGTTTTTTGGATAACAATATTACAACAGCGGAAATAGATCATGTTTTAGCGAAGGCAAAATCAGGAAAAGCACCAGGTGAGGATAGAATTCCCTACGAATTTTTCAAAAATGCACCGCATGAGTTAATTATCGAAATGGCAAACGCTTATAATGCTCTATTTAATAATCTTCAAGCAGATAAAACTTTCACCACAAGTGTAATATTCCCTATTTTTAAAAAAGGTGACTTTAATCAAACAAGTAACTATAGAGGAATCTCTTTTATGAACACCATAGCTAAAGTGTTAATGGCTGTTATCACGGAAAGATTGTATAATTGGGTCTATCAGCACAACATTCTCTCCGAGTACCAGGCCGGGTTTAGAAGAGAATATTCCACTGTTGACAATATTTATAATTTAACGACCATTGTGCACCTGAAGTTTAAGGAGGGGAAAAAAGTTTACGCGTTCTTTGTTGACTTCAAAGCGGCTTTTGACAAAGTCGTTAGAAAATCCCTAATATATAAGTTGCATGCTATGGGAGTATCAACGAAAATGGTACGTTTAATTGAAAACGTATACAATGAAACATATTCAACAGTGTGGAATGGGCAAGAACTATCAGAAAAATTTGAAACTGCTTCGGGAGTTAAACAAGGGTGTATATTATCCCCCTTGCTTTTTTCATTATATGTAAATGATCTCCATGATTTTCTTGAGGGTGGTTTACAAGTTGGTAATTTAAATATCAGACTGTTGTTATACGCCGATGATATTGTGTTGATATCAGATGATGTAAATGTGCTACAAAAAATGATAAAAAAACTTGAAACTTATTGCAACTACTGGAACTTGGAGGTAAATTTGGCAAAGTCTAAAATAATGGTATTTCGAAATGGCGGACGGTTGGCATATCATGAAAAATGGGTATTCAATGGGGAGGAAATTGAAATAGTCAACGAATACTGTTATCTTGGCATGATCCTAACTCCGAAATGTGTATTTACGAAACACGTATCAAAGAGATTAAGTTCTGCAAAAAACTGCTTAAACTCAACATGGAGTAATTTTTTGGGTAAAAAGGATATATCGTTTCAAGCTAAAACCCACCTGTATAATGCGGTTTGCCGTTCCATACAATCGTATGGAGCTCAAATATGGGGTCATTCACATTTTGACGAGGTTGATTGCTTACAAAGATACTTTGTCAAACGTGTTATTAATTTACCGAAATTTACACCGAATTATACACTTTTTTTAGAATCAGGTATGGAAGATGGCCACTTATTTACCCTTGAGTTGCATATGCGTTACATTGCTCGAACCCTCTTTCAGTATACTAACGAACGGCTCCCAAATTTTTTAAGTTTAGTAGCTCTAACACATAACATATCGTGGGCGAACAGTTTAAATACATTGGGCCTAGAGTACAATGTCCGTTTATCACCAAATATAACACAACAGGAGTGGAACCAAAATCAAACACTTATTTTGAATTCGTTAAGATTAAAAAACCATTTAAATCATCTACGTGGGTGGGAGCTAACGGAATCTTTTTATAATAAAACAAATCCAACGGTAGGACACTTATATTTCAATGGTAATCATACCCAAACTAACATAATGTGAAAACATCCAACATTTCATTGGAAGATGCCCAATTTTAAATTACTTTAGATTAAAATGGTTTAGTAAGATAGCTCTATCTGATGAGGAAATAATTGGAAATTTAAATGGGGAAAACAATTGGCAGAATTAAGTACAATACATTATCAGTGCTTTAGCTTATCGTAAAACACTTATATTTGAATATAATGATTAAAAATCAATACATTGTAAAATTAAATTATATATTTTATGTGAAACTCTTTTTTTCCGGCTAACGACATAGTCACAGCCGTATATTCTTTAAGATATTTTTATAACGTTTATAAAAAAAAACAAAAAAAAAAAAATACCAAATAAAGAATTACTACTACTACTACTACTACTTAACTTATCTATATTCAATCCCGAATTTATACTTGAATAGTCCGAAAATGAGATTGATTTAAGTAAAACTAAGATTGAATCAATCTCAAAATGTGCTTGATTCAAGTATTATAAAGATGATTCAAACCGTTTAACACCTTACAGAATTTTAGTTATTAAACACCGGCATCATTCCCGATATGGGTTATACTTTAAAAACTTAGGACGCTTTTCACAACTTACCGAAAGCTAAAGTTAGGATTTTATCGGCCGTATAAAAAGTGTTCCATTATTACAACTTTACTTTAACCTACCATGTAGGATGAACCTAAATTTACTTAATGGCTCACTTTAGGTTAAAGTAAAGTTTTAATAATGGAAAACTTTTTATAAGGCCGGTTAAAGTCTACTTTTAGCTTCGGTGAGTTGTGAAAACGGGCCTTAATGTATATACATACATAACTGAAAATATAAACTAAATGAGAAGCAAGAGTTCTCAATTTTTCTTTTTTAAACAAGAAAATTATTTGTTTTCGTTTTTTTCTGTTGCTTTTGTTGTTTCTACACACAACAAGCAAATCGTTTTTTAACTATTTACTTGTGTGATGTTGCTGTAGTGTCAAAAATAACTTTAGTTATATGAGATTAAAACGCTTACTTTGAAATTTTACTCTTAGAATGGCACTACCAACGAAAAGTTTAATTTTTTTTACTTGGTTTAAGAGTCGTGTACTTATTTAAAGAAATTCCGGGATTCATTTTCGAAAGTAATCCCAATTAGTATTGTTTTAACCCTTAAGGGTTTGTCCAGGAGTTTTTTTTGACTTTTTCCAATTTTTTTCATATAATTACACTGTGCTAGTTGAAAAAATAGACAAGCTGGGCACCTGGCTTTTTAACCTGTTTCTGGTACGCTGAATTCAGTGCTGCTATCCGTTTTTTTAGGTTAGCTCTGGTTTTCGAGATATACTGTTATTTTTAAAATGGAGGAGGTTGCTCAGCCCATGTTCGCGTTACTCAAAAACGCTCAAAAAAGTGTAAATTTCTAGCATAGTGTCATTAAATATATGCATTAGATCGAAACTTTATGTATTCCTCAATCAAATTGTTTTTTACAAGAAAATAAGTAAACAGTGTAAATACTCATCAAGATCCAAATAAGCCATGAACTAAAATATCTTAATCATTCTAAAAGCGACAACTTCAACAAAGATATGTTTATTTGATTCCTTACCCTGCTAATAATATTGTTTAAATTTTTTCTCTAAATGTGCATTTAATAATTAAATTTTATTAAAAAAAAAAAAAAAAAAAAATAAAAATTGGTTTTCTGTTCATGATATAAAAAAATATCTTTTATATTTCTGAATATTTAATGGTAGTTTGCTGATTAATTAATATTTTCAAAAAACAAAGCGTTCTACAATTATTTATTTGCTTTTATAAATATTCTATTTTCTTATTTTTGGTTTTAAATAAAAATTTATTATACACCTTTAAATTTAAAAAATAAAATACAACAAAATTATATATAAAAATACATTATAGATATCTATTTTTAATTATTTTATTGAAGTAGCAAGTCGTTTATTAACTTTTCTGATTCATTTAATAAGTATTATTCACACTGAGTCTGAAATTTTCAAATACCTTCGTACTACATGTTTTTTTGGGAAATAAATTAAAAAGAAATTTAAAAATAATTCTTTTTTCGTTTCTTCTTAATTTTTAAATTGTTAATGTTTATGCGTATTTTGATTTTTAGTTGAATACTTTTTATATTTAACTAATAAAAAGTTTATTTTCCATTTTAAATATATCTACATACATATGTTCTTTATTCAACGATTTTAAGGCCAATTTTTTCACGTTGGTTTTATTACTTGGCCGTAATAAAATATTTATGTATACAAAATAAACAAACAAGTTCTCTAGTATGTAGCAGCAAATAACGAAATTCTTATTATTTAACATAAAATCATTACTTTTCTAAAATTTTTATTGATATTCTTAAACGTTTTTTAGAAAACGTCTTCAAGGCTGATATCGATTAGATACAAATCCTTCAATATATTTTCAAACAATTGTGTGTACAAAAAATTTTTATAGTACCATAATGAAAAATGCTATGCGGCACTGTTCGTCGCAAAATATTAATAATGTGGTGTAGGTAAACAAATTCAAAGAATTACATTCGAGACAGTACATGTTTCTTTTAAAACCTTTCAATACACTGAATAATGTTTGCCTATACTCCTAGTATTTCAAATTATCTCGTGCAGTCTGCGAGAATCTGTGATATTTACTGCCGTATGACACGGACGCACACAAAGAGTTTGTGATATTAACTTGGGTATCGTATGTGGCGTATGCATACAAAGAATTGTTTATTCAAAGAAAAGTTGTTGCAAAGTATATTCCAAACTAAAGCTGGGATCACACGATTGCCGCAATGCACCAATTTTCACACTTTTTAATACCCCAATCGTGTGACTGCACAACCAAATGGCTCTTGTACCAATCGAGGACAATATTGTGCTTACTTTTACCAATCAAATGCAACCCTGGTGCGGCAATCGTGTGACTGTTTGCTATGCAACCGCGCGTCAATAAAAATGACAAAAATGCACCAATATTTATTGTGTTCTTGTGCGGCAATCAAACAACACAATACGCGCCAATATTTGCCTTTTTTATTAGATTTACTTTTTTGTGTTTCTTTTAGTAGGTAATGAAAATAAATATGTATGTATTTATTTATTTTGCATTTAAATTTTTTTAATTAATTATTTTAAGTATGTATGTGCACAAGCATATTGAGCTGTTCTGTGCGAATATTTTTATTAAAGATATTTCTATTCGAACCTAAACATACGAAATTGTTAAACAGACTGTTAATTTTTGGAATATCTTAAAAAATTAAATAAAACTATTCAACAATAATTTGTTTAAGTATGTATATGATTTGTATCATTTATCATTTAAATTTTTTCAATGAACAATCCAACAAGAACTTTCAAACAAATAAAAAAGCTAACACAACAGCTGTTTTCGCAGTTAATATACATAAGTAAGAACAATCGTGTGACTGTTCTGCGGCAATTGTTGTAACCATTTCGCTTTGTACCAACTAGCGGCAATTAAATTTGTATAAAACAGGGCAATCGTGTGATTTCAGAAAATTTGGTTGGGGCAATTTCATTATTGTGCGTCAATAAAGCACAATAATAATTGTGTCATATTGGTGCATTTGCGGCAATCGTGTGATCCCAGCTTAACACTTAAAAAAATCATGTGTGTATTTTTTGTTCCCACTCTCATTGCTAGGTGTATTTTTTATTCACTTGCTTTTTAAGAGCATTTGTATACCCGTACTTTCACTATAGTAGAGCTTTTATTTTAAACTCTACACGTTCACACACTTACGTTAATCTATCGTCTTCACTTCTCTTCAGCATTTGTGTGTGACACTCACACTACAGTACATACACATGTCTATAGAACACTTGTGTTGTAAATGCATAAAACACAGATTTAATTATAAAGAGATTTGTTAAGTCTTTAACAATAAAATCACTCCTAGCTTTTTTAATGCTTGACATGTCTTTTCAAATCTGTTTAAAATATAACATTAAAAGAATCAAAAAGTTCTTAACATTTCTTTTAAAACATTTATAAATTAAAGTTCTTATGATTTAACGAGAACGACATTGTCTTTATGCATTTAAATTATTTACCTTTCTCTTGGCAATAGCTTTGGAGCAGTATTCGAAAATAAACAGTACATTATTTAGCGTTCGGCTCCCATCCCCTCTAAAGATATCTATTTTTTTAGTGATTGTGTTGACGAACATACCACTTAATACCGTTCGTAACTATGTTCAAGAAAGAGCCGAGCATTACATATTGTTCTGTTCTTCGTTGATAACCAGAACAAAGTGATACTGTAGACAAACATTATATTTTAAAGGTTATTTTTTTACATTGATAAAGAAATTAACAAATAAAACATTTTCTCGAACAGCTTGTGTGTGTATTGTGTAAAATTATTTTGCTGGATTTTTGTTTTTTTTTCGTATGTGTATTTTAATTTGTAAATTTTTTTTGGTGATTTTTACCAGCCAAAAGCGACGAACATTAATAAGCCGAACCGAACACAATGAAGTTTGTAGTAGTTAAAAAAAAACCGAGTGGAATTAAATGTTGTCATCTTTTGCTGAGTTGGATAAAAATAGTATTATTTTTGTGTTCGAAAGATGAACATGTGGTTTATCAGCTTCGACACCAAATTACAGATGTCGTTTAACGTTCAATGATTTAAGGTTTATACCATTGACCTAATAGTAAAGCTTAGCCTGCGAACGGACAAATAACTCTGTGTGCTCTGCTTATTAAAAAGACCTGCAAAAGCAATAGAAAATTTAAGTCATGTGGTTACTACTGAATATGTCGGGTAAGGGATCGAGTTTTATCCTGGACATAGTAGGCTATTATGGCGGTCCCCTTATGATACCCTGAGGCAGTAACCAGAGTCAGCCAGTGTCTACCAGATTATTCTTCAGGTCCAGTTTAGCTATAGCATACAACTTCAATTCTGGTCGCCCAAATGCCTCACTCTAATACCATAATACCAATGCATTCCTCATATTCCTCATCATGATTTCTTCTACATCAGTTAATATAATCTAGGCCCATCCTCATCGCATGGGTCCCTAATACCCAGCGACTCATTATAACCGTTATCCCTCTCCAAATCTGGTACCAACCGAAACCAAGTAGCATGCGCGTGTCATCGAACATACCATCACCATTGGAATAATGAGTAAAGCGTGAGTAAAGCACCGAAAAAGGTTCTTGTGTGCAATAGTCTAGTCTCGCCCGGTAACACGATGTATACAGCATGATCCTGTATGATCACAGTTTCGCATTGATTAAAAGCCTACCGCCCCCAGCCTAATCAAGGAAACCGGAGCCAACTGCTCAGCCTTGAGTTCACCTGCCAGCCAGTTCAATATATTGAAGAGCGCTTACATCGGTGTGGTCCTATCATCAACGCAAACAACCTATAGACTTTATCAAGCAAGTAGCGTCCAAGTACCAATTCAAACATATTCCGAAATGTTATTACTTTCGAAACACTCGAATAAATTCTTTTAAATGTCTGTCCATGGCGTACGCTATTTCACTTAACCACAAGTACATTTTTTTTTAATAAATTCCCCTCATTTATTTATGTTAAGAGATGTTTGCTTTTAAATTTTTTAATTCTTATAATCATTAGAAATCACAATAATCTTATCAGCAAATTATTGTTATTTTTTTTCTGCATAAAATAAAAATTTATTTAGTACAAATTAAATCATTGTCGGCACAACAACTTAATTTAATAACTACTAAAAAACAAACCGACACAATGAAGTGCCAATTGTTTATTCTATTTATTTTTGTTTTATTGAGTGTAAATAATTTTGTTAAGCCAATCAGTTCCAAAAAAGTTATATTTTACAATCAATCTGAAACTAAAGTGGATGAAGCGAGTATATTTAGTGTTAGACGTAGATGTCTAAATACGGATCATAAAGGCAAATGTAGAAATCAGCCTAGCGATTAAACAAAAAAAAAAAAAAATAATAATCGTAAAGAAAGAAAAAAAAATTCTATTTTTTTGTTTGTATTATTGTAATAAATATAAAATATTTTTAAATAAAATTATGTTTTTTAACATTTATAATAGAGATATTCTTCATTCCGTGTGTAAGCGCTAATACATATGGTTCATGTACTCAATGTAGAGCACTTTGAGAATACATTTGGTTCAATATGCTAACAAGCAACTCGAAATTTAGCCGATAGATCAAATCACATTAATGCGTACAAAATAGCAACAAATATAAAAAACATGTAATAAAGTATAAAAAAAATCATGTAAAAGTTCATTGTGCGGAATATTCACCCATATCGTGGTTGGCGAATTTAAAATACGCCTGCGACTGTTTGGTAATAGATTAAAGGAAATAATTTCGCGTTTTCTACCAGTATATAATTTTTTCATTGCGTAGTGGCTATTATAAAAGTTATCGTCTTTAAATTATTTCATCAATACTAACATTTATAAGGATTAGGGAAGCCAATCGGGACTGGTTTTCGCAAATCCCGGGCTTCGGGATTACAAAAAATTAAATCCCGAGATCCCGGGATTTTTCGGGATTTTTGTAGATATTTATTTAAAAAAAAAACGTCTTTAAAAGAAGTTTACAAACGAAGGTTTTATAATTAATTTTATTATTTTAAAGTTAAATAATACTTAAATTTGTAAACAGTTTAAATTGTGACTTTTCTTATTTAATGACTAATTTAATAAAAAATATGATTAAAAAAACAACGTACGATTTTAAACAATGCGTTACTTGATTCAATAAAAATTAATTACTATAAAAGCTATATTTGATTTAATTGCCTCAGTTCATTCGTGCTAAATAAAAAAAAATAATTAATATTCTAATTGAACAACGCAACATAGAAGTTGATTTATTTGTAAGATTCTATTAAAATTTTAATAAATGAATTAAAATAAATAATTGAAATTTGAATTCGAAATTAACTAAAAAAAATCAATTTATTTAGTTAACCATTAAAATCTTATTTTAACAAAAACGATTTTTTATAACCACCACTACTTGCGGTAGGAATTACGTAATGTATAAAATACATTACTTAATATTGTGAAATCGCTCCATTAATTACCGTTGGTTCGATGTTAACTCTCGCAAAACACTTTAATAATCTTAACCCTGTAAAGAGTTAAGTTTAAATTTTGTATTTGGTGCACCAGTGAATTGTGTTGTGCATTTCAAAAACATTTTTTTTCTTTAATAAATTTTCTTGTTTAATTATTTTCAGCACTTCTCACGTTAAAATTTCTTTATAGTTATTGGACACGCTTGAAAAGAAAACCAAAGTGTAACTATTTTCTTACGTTTTCAATGACGGTATTAACATTAAACATTAACATTAAAGATCAATATTGTGTGGAATGTCATAATGAATTTATTTTTATAAAAAAAGGTAAAACAAAAAAATTAAGTAAACAATTTCGGGATTGACAAAATCCCGAAAATCCCGGGATTAAAACAATTTAAATCCCGGGATTCGGAATTCGCTAAATCGGGATTGGCATCCCTAATAAGCATGTTATGGGATTTAAATCAATTTTTGGGAGTTGAATATGTATGGAACCAATTGTAAAATATGGACCGATTAAGAAAAAATTGGTAAGACCATTTGTGTTGGCAATAAGATATTTTCGGACAAAAAAAAAACATCTAAATACCAACATAATATGATGGGTAATGGGCACAAAAAATCTATTTTGGTAAGAAGCTCACCATTTTCAAAATATAAATTATTCTCTCCAAAATTGAGACCTGCAGCTTGCGCAAAAGTTTTAAATGGTCAGACAGCTCGCCAGCCAGCCTCACAGTCGTACAGATGGACACCTTTACATCGATTCAAAAACTGATTGTATGTCGATCATTATACTAAAAAGTGGATATAAGACCAATATTTAAAGGTGTTTCAAACATCAGCACAAACGCATAATACATTTGCCACTATAGTGGTGTGGGTAAAAAAAAAACAACAACGTAGGTGTGTTCCACAAGATCTCGGGCAAGTTCGGACTAATGAGAGTAAAATGAAAATTACTCTCTAAATTTGCCGAAACTACCCAAAGTTGCTGGAATACAAAAAACCATTTTTGCACTTCTTCGAATACTAAAGCTGTTTACTTTTCAAATTAAGATCTATTTAAGTGATTTTAGACGCTTAAAAGTCATAACATTATAAAACAAAAATATTTGCATCATTGTAATTTTTTATATTTTTTTTTTATATTTAAGATTAAGGGAAATATAAATGCAATAACGTTTTTACCACTTAAATTTTTTCTCAAAAACCTTACATTTTGCTTAACTAAACTAAACTTTTTCTTTTGCTTGTAAATTTCGTAATCATTTTATCAGTTTCATATTTAAACAAAAACAGCTGATTGTTTTTTCTAGTCCGAAGGAAATTAAAAATATAACTCTCTCAACTACTCTCATAGTTGCACAAAAATTGTTATGTGGAACGCTTTTGGGTAACTTTGGCCAAGTTGGGACTGTTTCGTTGTATATGAAAAGAAATGTGTTTCAATTAAAATCGGGTTGTATCTTCCATATAACGCCTACTCTAGAATAATGAGTAAACCCCCATTCATACGTAACGTTTTTTGAATTACATTTGAAGAAATAAATTTCGTTTGACTATAAATTATAGTATCGCACATGTTCCACAATACTGTATTAACTGAAAATTTCAAAACATAAGAAAACTAAAAATATCTTTAAATCTTCTTATTTTAAAATCAAGCTCAAGGTCAGGTTATGCAAACTATATTTATTTATAGTTTATAAACCAAAGATCCCTGAAGAGGCTGTCCATTGTGGCAGCGAAATATTGGATAATCTCTAAATAAATATATTTTGCATAACCTTTTTTTTACAACTAAATAATATCTTTAAATCATAAGGTGGATTCATTCATGCGATTCGAACAATATTTTTGTCCGAAGCATAATTTTTTTACTGAGAGCGTTCTGCAGAACGATTAACCCATTTCAAAAAGTTTGTCCGGTAAAGAAAATCTACCATATGGTTTACACAAGGCCCATCTATCAGGTCTGCTTACTTGTACAAAAACAAAATACGATTCTTTTTAGTTGTCAAAAATTTACTACCGCATATACAAAGCAAAAGGAAAAAACGTGTATGTGTGGCATACCATAAACGTATACATGCACATGTAAGCAAAATGTAAACAACTTTTGACAACTAAAAAGAACATAAACAATGATCATCAGGCTTCTTGCACAGACCTTTTCAATGGGCCTTGGGTTTACAGATGTAAACAGTTATACAAAATGGCAGCACAACTAGCAAACCACTTATTTTGAATTGTTTTCTAAAAGTGTGTAAAGGAAAATGGACGAAAAAATGCAAAAGGTTTTTTTTATTTTTAATTATATTATTTTTTTTATTAAATTATTTAGCAAAAAAATTTACAAATTGAAAAAAATGCCAACTCAGTTCATTTTGTTTTGATCAAAAATTAAAATTAAACAAATTCAAGAGAAACTTGGCGAACAAAATAATTCTCTCAAAAGCCAGACGAAAACTCAATATAAACAAATGTTGTCCGGACAAAAATATTGTTCGGAACGTATGTATGGGTGAATCGAGCTTTAACGTAAAATTTTACAAGGATTGGCTTATAAAAAACCACTTCTAACACACAATAATAATAATTACAAATGAAGACAGGAAACTAAAATTAGGTACAAAGAAGTTTTATATGATGACAAGTATTGCTGTAAAATCTTCTAAAGGAAAACAGATAATACTATACATTGCAATATAAAATTTGGTTAGATTGGTTTAAAAAATAAAGTAAAAAAAACGCTTTATCGCATGTTACCATTAAATTCGATACAAATAATTTCTTATTTTCCGAAATATGAGTCATTAGTTGGGCAATACGGACCTGAAAAAAATATAAAATTCATATCTTAAATTACAATATGACTAGAAAGAATACAAAGTATATACAATTCTTGTGAAAAGTCGGTTATCAATCTATTTACGCACTTAATGCCGCGATGAGTATATGAATTATGACTGATAAGTAGGGCGTGGAAGTTTATGCATTTATTATTGAAAAATATACGCATACGCATTTATGTTAAATATTTTATTTAAGAAAATGTGACAATGTACATTTTTTTTTTAATTTCGACATACTAAAATTTTAAGTCTGTTTACGGCGATTTCTTATCAAAAGTAATTTTTTTTTTTCGATTTCGATCGATTTTTTGCAATCGAAACTACCTATGCGATTTTATACTGAAATCGATTATTGTGCTTTTAAAACCGATTTTTTTTATTTTTATCAAAATTTTGGCAATTATTTTGGTAGGTATGTAGGTGGTATGTTTATGCAGTTTTCTAAGTTTAAAGTTGTAGTTTTACGCATTTACCTTTAGTGCCGTTGGTATACTTGGGGCTCTTGTTCTTCAGAAATTAAAGTCATCAATGGCCAGTGAACAAAACAGTTCAAGCATATCGTACCGTACCAAACGCAAAGTCAGCTTTGTGAAAATCAACATCATATTATACAAACACAACAGGTTAATTAAACCATGGCATTCCTGTGGAAATACGCTAATTTTCAAGCAGATTAGTGTGTGAGCGATATTTAAATCTAGTTATAAGCAGAGTAAAAAACAAAAAGTATATAATTTATCCTAACAAATACGAAATTACAAGGAAATAAATCTGCGTCTCCGACATCAACGACATGCAAACGTTTGTTGTATAAAACTGACTTATAGTAACTTAGAAAAGAAACAGCCGCCATCGATTAGGAAATATTGTCATAATCCTTTGAAATACTATCCATACATTTAGGCTTGTCACAGAAATCAATTTCGACCAGAAGGGATTTCGCTTTATGTGAACCAAGATACGAAACTACTTTCGATCGGAATTCTTTTATGTGACACGCCGGACTGACAACACAAGAACACAATTTTAATATGTGAAATGTACATACATATCGCACTTGTTATTCTAAAGGCCATTTCAACATTTTCACTTTTTGTAGGAAAATAATAAACAGTAGTCATATCTACCCACAAAACACAAAAAAAAACAGGTTTATCCCCCTTTGTGGTATAAGGTACAAATTTGCAAATTAATATTAAACGATTTTGAAATCGATTTTGAGGTACGATTAATCGATTTAAAAAATCTAAATAAAAAAAGGTTGATCGAAAAACCGAAAATCGATTTTGGAATCCATTTACCATTCCCTAATATGGACATGTTAAATACACATTACTAATTTTTTTTTTATTTTAGATTGACCGTGACACTTTAGTATTGAGTTTAGAAAATGTTCAATGATTTGAATGTGTGTTCAAGAGGAATTGTGCAGGCCTACTATCCAGATCATCTCATCATTCGAAAGGGAGCTTAATGACCTCTCTTGGTATCAAATAAAAATTTAGTCAGCTGCGCTTTTTAGCGATCTAGTCATAGCCGGTCTTCAGGAATTAGTAATTTTACTACAAGTCGATTCCTCCAGCAAATGTCGAAGATCTTGTCGGTTCACTTTTTCCTTAAAACTTAAAGTAGTGTTTGTAAACAATGAACATTTTTTTGATCAAAAGTTTTTCCAGGAGGGTATTATATCTTTACAACTAAAAATTGTATAAGCAGACACATGATAACTCATTATTTTTTTTAACACCAAAAAAAAAAAACTCTATAAATAGATTAGAAATCCAATGTGTCAAAAAAAATTATGACTTAAAATTTTTTAACACTGCTAGTGTTAACGAAGGTGAGTTTGTTAATTGTTGCTGTGATTTAATTTGATATATTAACAACTTGACGTGCAAATAACAACGCGTTGCAACAACGTCACTTTGTTAAATTTATTTATTATCATTTCTTGCTGATAATGACCAGGGTTGTCAGATTTGGTGATGTGATTTCCCGTCAAAGTTGGCGATTGCCTTAAAAATGTGATATTAAAAAAATTCTCCCCCATTTTGACTGCAATCAATTTTTAGAAATAGAAAAGTTCGTCTAAAATTATATATAATATATCTTGCTCATAAAGATATTTCAGTTTTAAAAAGGTTTATTCAACAAATTTTTATAGAAAGTTCGAAATAATTTGTTCCATTGTCAAGGCCAATGATGCGCCTGCGGTATGTGCTGTGGTTACATCATATGTTCGAACATATGCACCACCCCTGGAAGCGATTGATATATCAATGTCACCGCACCAAAGATTAGAGTAAAGTGGGTTTAATTCTCGCTATAGGATTCTTCGTAATAAATATTTTCAAAAACATGCTAAGAACTCTTTTGACCTTTGAAAAGCATTTACGGAACCATTTTTTTAAACTATGTATACTAAAAATTATTTGCAATTGATTTTAGCTCTACTTACTATGCGATATTTAGAAAATTTTACTTAAATATAAATCTGTGAACATTTTTATGTTAAATAAAATCATTTAAAGCAATTTTTGGCAAGTTTATATTATTGGCGATTTGGCGAAAAATATGAAAAAGATATGACAACCCTGATAACAACTGCTTAAGTTTGTTATACAATAAATGTTCCCAATAATTCAATTGCATACCTAAAGGCTTAATTACTTTTAAAGCACGTGCTATGCAGTTAAGACCACTAATACATCATATATAACAAAAAAAACTAGCATTTTCTTGTTTAATGAGTAGCAACAGCAAGATATAATAAGTTTCTTTAAAAAGGTGTAATACATTTTTAAATTATAGTCTTAGGTAAAGTTTGCGGCATAACATCTGGACTACAGAGCTTTTGCAGCAAATAAAATTTTGAAAAATCCAAAACATAAAAAAGTTAAAGTCTTATTTCTTTTACGTAAAGTCACATAACCAGGGAAACCATAAATATGCAGTTGCATGTTTTTCCCTGTACGACCAATAAAGCAACAAACAATATATTTATCTGTTTTAGAGCTTTTTATGAATTTTGGCATCGATTTGTTAATGCATATTTTTGCATATTTAACCGTTTGCTAAATTTTTGCAGCATTTTTAAAGTTTCTAGCTCATATTTTGATACATGTTTAATTCGCCGTCATATCTAAATATTTTGATTTTTCATCAAGCGTTGTCGGTGTCACACAAACAAACACATTTTCACTAATACTACCACAATGCTTGATGAGTACTTTGATCAGTGTATTTGGGCCTTAAAGTAATCTAACGATGTCCGTCCGTCTGGCTAATTGTATGTGCATGTTAACCTTATGCGCAAAGTACAAGTTCAAATTTTGTAGATAATTTGATCAAATAAGGGCAAAGTCTATATAAATGGTCTATAATTTTACATATTCCCCATAAAAACATCTTTCCAAATTAGACTCTTTGTGTCCGTTAGACATATAATTATGATGGGTCATAATTTAATTGAATTCGCCACAAAACTATTTTACGGCTAATTAAATTATTTCTGAATCGGTTTACATTTGCCCAAAGCTCCCATCCTTAAATCGCTTTAACTTCTTTTTAAATGTTAATATTTGTTAACAATTAAGCGACCGTACCTAAAATCTCTTTAATACAAGCACCCATATATAGATAATATTCGGCGCAAACATATTTTTTGACCTACTTAATATCGGTGTTTTTAAGAGCATATTTTTGGTTTCACTGCACATAACCTTTGAACAAAATGAGACATAGAGCATACAAATCGATGAACGCGTTTCGCTTTTTTGAATTTTTAAGTGAAGCACAAACAAATTTTATTTTTGTATGGCAATTCCGATTTTTATCAATTTAGTTTTCTTAGTAAATTGTGAATAAAATCAAAAGTTGTGCACCAATTACAAAGAAATAAAGCTCATTTCAATCGAAATATGTTAAGCTAAGTGTTTTTATACCAAAACTGTGATTTTTACCGAAATTCAAGTTTATATGAATTTTTAAATAAAATTTTTTTTTTAAGTCTTCAACGAAATTTCTGAAACTACTGGGTAACTTTAAAAACAATGATAGCATGGCTTAAAGATAGTATTCTTAGCGAATTTTGGTTTTTTATTAGGTGAATATGTTGCACCGTTTTCAAGTTTTTGCAATAATTAACAGTTTAAGTTTTATTAAGTTTAATTTTAAGGGCCGATGTTGAATGCGAACACACCTAAACGTCAAGTTTTTTTTTTGCATTTCATTTGACATTTCTCAATTTCAGACTAGCTCAATTTTAACCATGGAAAGATACACAATCGAGCAACGCGTTAAATTTATTCAGGCTTATTATGAAAATGGACGTTCAAATCAAAACGCATATCGTGCTCTTCGGGAATTTTTCGGTCAATTAAATCGTTCAAATGTGCGTACAATCGGAAAAATCGTAAAAAAATTTGAGCAAACCGGGTCTGTAAGAGATGTGAAAACACGAGTGCATGCTCATACAGCTCGTACTGCGATAGTGTTGCTGAACAGCCCTCCACCTTAACTCGTCGGCGTGCCCAAAAATTGCACCTCTCACGCTTGTCGTTGATGAACATTATGCATAAAGGCTTGCATTTACCCACTTACAAGGTGCAATTGACTCAAGAACTAAAGCCTCTTGACAATTTCAAACGTCCTCAATGGTCAGAATGGTGGACAGAAATGGCAACAGTGGATGGCAAATTTTCGAAGAAAATCATCTTCAGTGGATTCGTCAATAAGCATAATTGCTGCATTTAGGCGAATTATAATCCAAGAGTAATTGTCGAAAAACCAAGGCACTCACAAAGAGTGACTGTTTGGTGCGGCTTATGGGCTGGCGGCATCATCGGGCCGTATTTTTTCCAAAATGAGGCCGGTCAGGCAGTTAGCGTGAATGGGATTTGCTATCGTGAGATGAAAACGAACTTTTTATGGCCCGAATTGGAAGATATGGATGTGGACGATGTAGGGTTTCAACAGGACGGTGCCACTTGATACACAGCTAACGAAACAATGGCTATTTGGCGTGACAAATTCAATGGTCGTGTTATCTCACGTGGTGGCGATGTCAATTGGCTGCCAAGATCATGTGATTTGACACAGTTGGGCTTCATTTTTTGGGGTTATTTGAAAGAAAAGGTGTACGCCGATAAGCCAGCAACAATTCAAGAGCTAAAGGATGAGATAATTAACGGCATAGAACCTTAATTATGCCTCAGCGTCATCAAAAATTTAGACCAACGGATGGAGGTGTGCCGCAGAAGTCGCGGCGACCATTTGCCCGATATTTTGTTCCATACATAATTGAACCATACAAATATTATCATAATAAAAAGAAATGACGATAATTTTCTAAATAATTTGTGTTGCATTCAAAATCAAAATCGTCCCTTAAAATTTAACCACCCTTCATGTAGTGGAAGTGTCTTAACTTTGGAAATAACGATACATCTCGATACATCGTGCTGATAGACTAAGTGCAGCTTTAAATTCAGCGAAAGTTAGTGATTTTAATTTTATTTACATAAAAATATCAATATATTTTTAACATTAAAGTTTGAAATAAAAGAAAAGAATATGGTTTTTATAAAAAAATGCATAGTGTTATGTATTTGTTTTGCAAAGTTTAATTTGAAACGGTGACGGAGTTTTATTAATTTTTGATAGGAACCGAAAAAACCTAAAATTCAAATATGAAGTTTAAGTTATTTTGTCTAAACTCTGTTTTTACAACCAACTTAAAACTTGTAAAAGAGAATAAGAAATTTGTTAAAGGGTCGAAAAGCTTATCCCTTTTTTCACCAAAAATTCTTTTAAAAGGGGCAAGTCACGTGTTTTTAGATTCTACATTTTTAAACTAGTAAATTAATAGGAAATCCGAGAAAAATATTCAATAACCATTTAACAAATGGCTTAGCACAATATCAGGGAAATTATAATGTAACCACTAATTAAAATGAGAGTGATTTTGGAAGTGAAATCAAACTTTAATTCTAGATTTTCCAAAACTTCGTGCTTCATGACAAATCCCCTCTTCTCCGCGCTCCCACAATATAAAATATTAAAAGATTATGTAAATAAGATTATAAAAATGTTAACAAACGCTTGTCAGCTGAATAAAAAATAATTTCAAGTTATTTAACAGTCATTTTTGCCGATCGCTTAAGAACCTACACAGAGGTATAAAAATATCAAAATTTACACCATCCGTTGTCAAAAGTGGGCCAACTAAGTTTGGGTTCAATTTAATAACGGATGGTGTCAAGATTTTTAAGCCACCTCGTAGGCATTTTGTCATCATTTGGCCTTATATTGAGAATTGTTACTATAATATCTTATACATTACAACCTTCACTGAAGGTAAAATAGTATACAAAAGTCATTCCGTTTGTAATTTATACAAATTTGTTTTTGGACCCTATAAAAAATGATGTAACAATGTCCGACCCGAACATATTGAATACTAGGCAGTGTTATACAGGGTGTCCCAAAATTACTGAAGGGGATTGAATTCGTTATAACTTTTTATTTAAGGAACAATTATTATTTTTTTTTTAATACAGTATATAAATGGGGAATATTTGTAGATTAGTTATGAAAAATAATAGCTCGCAACTTCGTGCTTCGCAAATTCGTGCTTTTTCCAACACATTTTCCATAACCTTTCGCAAAGCTTCAGGTGTTATGTTGTTTATTTCGTCGCGAATATTGCTTTTTAATTGCTGGATGGTTCTAGGCTTATCAATGTAGACTTTTCCTTTCAAATAACCCCAAAGAAAACAGTCTGGGGCGGTTAAATCCGGAGAATTGGAAATGGGCTTCGTCGCTCATAACTTAATTTTGAATAAAATCATGATTTTCTTCTGCTTTTTGCCAAAAAAAAACTTGCGTTGCTGGTAATCTGTCGGTTTCAATTCTTGGACAAGCTAAATCTTGTATGGAAACATTCGTATTGTGTGCAAAATTCTCTGTTTCCCCATCTTCCCGAATACTCCTCTGTACCTGTTCAATATTGTCATATGTGTGCACCGTTCGCCTTTTGCCAGAACCAGAAAGGTTCCTTACTGCCCCTTGTTGGCGAAAATTTGCATCCAGACGGTTTATTGTTGACTCTGAAGGTCCAAACCGCACATTAAAATAACGACGATACGCACGCTGAGTCAAAACAATGGATCGTTGATTTGAAAAATAAAGCTCAACAATTTGGGCTCGTTGTTCAATTGAGTTCTGCTCCATTTTAAATTCCCCAAGTATTCTTTACAAAGCACTGAAAAGAAAAGAAAAAAAAATTATAATAAAAAACTTATAAGAAATTCAAACCCCTTCGGTAATTTTGAGCCACCCTGTATTTATGTCACATATAGTCCAGAATGATTTGCTATTAAAATTGCTGAAATATGAAAAAAAACGGCGACAACCTCTAATTTTACTCCCAAACCCCTTCTTGTTGTCATTTTTTTTATGTTTATCTGAAGAACGGCAAGAGTAAAAGTTTCCTAAATAGGTTCAAGTATCTTAGGTATCAATAAACAATATGCGACAAAATGTAGGCGGGATTGAAGAAGTTGCCATGGCGCTTCCACATACAAGGGCCTTGCAAATAAAAACAAATTTTTAAACAGGCAGTTAGTTATAAGTATACTTTTCCAATTTAAATAATTCTTGCTAAAATATAATATTCTTCTATAAATATACATATCCATAAACTCGTTTACACGTAAATATTGGCAATTATATGCACATATGTAATGTAAGTTATATTGTGAATTATATGTTTCATAAGCTTTCTTCAATTTTTATACATATATTATTATAAATAATATTTTAGTAATTTTTATTTACAATTTGATTGCATTTTAATTTTTTGCATAGATAGGATGATTCAATTTCATTAAGTGAATGAAATATATTCATAAGTATGATGAATGATTACACGAAAGATTGTTATTCATTACATAAACAAAAAATATTATATTAATGAATTAATTTCATAAAATACTTGACAAAAATCATTGCATCAACGATTGATTTTCATATATGTATGAAGCAGTGTCATACATTTAATGAAAGTTTTTCATTATTGCAATGAAAGTATGTATATAATTTTGTTAATAAAAAATATTCATGACATTTTTGTTAGATCAATGAAATAGTATCATGCTACAGCCGTATAATGCAATGAAGGGCTTTTTTCTCTAAGTGTCGAGACCGGCAAAAGCCAAAGTTTTCAATTTAGCTGCAGGCATCTTGGTTGTCAATACACAACATCCGACAAAATATGGAAGGGATTGGAGAAGTTGGCATCTCACAAATTAGATTAGAAATTTAAGCGTTTAAAAAAATGCAGTCAAAGTAGAAAAACTTCCGCGTCTTCCACTTTTTTATTTGTCATTGGCACTGTTGCTTTAACTTCTGAGTTATTAAATGTAAACATTCGTTGTCAAACCAACTCAAAAAGCGAAAAGTTGTACACAAATTTTCGTTTTTTGTTCGACAGTTTTGGTTTCGTCGCACACGTGTTCGAATGAACTTTCGTATCGAATAAAACTTCGTCACGTATCAAAAACGCGATTGCGGCATTCGAAAGCTTTTGAATCGAAATTTGTTTTAAAACTGTAATAGATTTTGTGCTTGTATATAAATCAACAGTGACTTCGGCTTATCGGCTTTCGGCGCTTGCAAAAAAAACAATACAAAATTTTAAAAAATTCGGAAAAATATAGAAATTCGCAAAAATAGGGAAAATTCTCGGAAGTTTTTAATATGTCAAACAAGGCATTAAATTGGTTAAAAGCCCCTAAAAGCACATGGAATGGCAAAAATTCGATAAAAAATTTGAAATTAGCGGAAATTTGCAAAAATTTGCAAACAGCGGCAGGAAAGCAAAGTCTACTATATATTAAAAATCGTTAAAGCTGTAAGGAATCAAAAAACTTACAATACAAAAATCGCAACCATGACTAAAATTTCCGAAAACTTGCAAAACTAAATGCAATTATTTTTTTATTGCTGAAAAAATTTTAATACTTACATTTTTAGCTATTTGTTGAAGAAATCTAATAATTATTTAAAAAAAGTGTGTAAATTGTTTGTAAAAAAACAATTAAATGTCTTTACGAAAGCTCTTAACCTATCGAATGACATTTCCAGTAAAGGCATTCGATCGACTACTCGTTTTCGAATGACATAATCTCAAATTTCGATAGAATTTTTTTTGATAACGAATGGGACAATTTCAAAAAGTAAAATTTCGATGATCTGGGCCCTGATGTTTTTATATCCTAAGGACGGAATTGATTGGTATATAAGATTCGGCATAGCCGAATATAGCAATCTTATTTGTTTCAGATTACATTGTACGTTTTAATAGTTTAATTGTTTTAATAGCTATTTTAATCAATTCTTTAATATTATTACATTAAAAGTTATTATTTGTCATTTTTAAAACTTATATCTTATGCTTATTATGATACAAATTCTCAAATACAGGGTGTTCATTTAAATATAGATAAATGCTTATATTGTTTGGCAAAGTTTATTTAATTACTGGCAAAATTAAAATAAATAAACAAATAAGCAAATTTTGTAATTTCACAATTTTATTTTAATCATTGTTCATTTTAAGGTGGCCATAAAAATGAGAGCAAATAAGAAGACCGAATTTAAATAAGTAGTTTATTAATTGACTTGTAAGTTACTTTTTTCTTTGTAAAATTTTAAGCATTCCGAGAAGTTGTGTTTCTTTATTTGTTAAGATTTTATGATTCATTATGTCCTAATATTGTATTGTCTTAACACTTATTGTCGTATGTGCACCTGTTTAAAGCTTAATTAATTAGTTTTATGTATATCATTTTATCTGGCCCCTTATCTTCGCTGTCAATTAGAGATATTATTTCTACGTAATGGAAATTAAAGTGACCAGTTTTAGTTGAGAGATAACTGATTTTTTTTAATTTAACTACGATTAGAAAATATCTTATCAAATAAATTTTATAAAAATACTTACTGAACACGACGAATGTAGAAATGTCTCCCAATAAATAAATTTGTGAGCAAGAAAATCCATTCAAGATTCGTTAACTTCGGGATTTATTAAAAGTTTCAAGTCTGTTTAACCAAATTCTTCCGAACATGTCGACTGCCGATGTTCTTTGTTGTGTACAACTTTTCGTTTTCTGATTTTTCCTGGACTAAAACTATTTTCATTTAATGAATCAGAAGTAAAAGTAACAGTTTATTTTTGTCCAATGAAATATAAAAAAAATTGGAAGAAAAAGCAATTCTTTTTATTTTGACTGCAGATTTTTAAATCGTTAATAAGCCACTTTGGTCATCTTAATAATATGGTAGTATATTCAACTACACAGAAAAAAATATCCAAAATTTTTCACCAATTAAAGCACTAATAAAAAATATAATCAGTCTTAATTCAAAATATAATCAAGCTGATTAAACGATTAATTGATACTATTAATTTGTTTACTGGTGTACATTTAATTAATTTTTTAATCGATTTCACAAATTTTTTAATTGAAATCAATTTTTATTTTTTCTGTGAAGAATTTGACTTTAATTTCAAACCAATGATTGTTGACGTCATTCGTAACGATAAGTTCATTTTACAAATACTCAGCACCCATGTGTCAAATACACCGATATACTCTTCGCTGTATATAACGGCGCCGCAGGTTATAAGGTTTTTCGTTGGGAAGTCTACCTCCCTTAAAGTTTTACTATCGGGCAACATAGATCAACTCAATAATTAAGCATAAATGTTCATATTATTCGAATGGGTATTCTAAGTCAAATTACAATCCTCAAAAGCTTTTATACTTTAATAGTGTTATTCCTTTAATATTTTCCAGGAAGTAAATTCCCAGGTTCTATTTGTTAATAATTAAGTTTATATCGGACTAAAAGGATGAAAGAGTTTAGTCTGGTACTCTTAATAGTTGTTTAGGCTTAAGACGAGCAACTAAGACTTTTTAGAGATAAAGTTTTTGGTTGAGTTGTTCTTTAAACCGTGGGCTCTTTTTTCTGCAACAAAGCCCGCTTATGCAGTCGAGGTTATAAAGATGTCATAAGTTAAAATTACTAACCTCCCAGAGGGTGGTTGATCGTGAAATCTTTTTCCCTATGTTAAGAACTTAACACTTTGTAACTGTCACCATACAAATTTCCTGAGTCCATGTATACAATCAACACTTATCACATTGTGGTTTATAGAAACTTAAACTAAATTTTCATAAATGTTGTCAAAGATACCTTCTTCAGCAGTATGAAATTTCTGTACAAACAGCACGAACCTTTTGGTGACCCCTAGGCTTTCTTCCAAGTAGTTGCCCTGCAATAATGGGTATCTACAGTAGGAAAGCTGCTGATGAAGTCAACAATATTTTTAAGTCAATCTTGCGCTAAACTGTGTTTTGTATGCTTTCCATGACGCAAACTTTTGGGTATTCCTGAATTTTCGCCAGAATGATACTTAAAATAGTAATAAACTCGCTTCTCGGATGCAATAATTGTTTTGAGAAAAAAAAGTTTGTACACTTGTATTTAAAATTAAAATTTTAAATCCTCTTTTTTTAAATTTTATGAAAAGGTATATGTTTTCAATTACCATAAACTCTTCGCCTTTTAACCAAATTTTTGGTGATAAACTTTTCATAAAATTAATTTTTTTGACTTACAAAAAGTTTTTTTTTTTCGCTGATTTTCTGAAAAAGTATTAATGCAGCTCAAAATACACTTTGGTCCACAAGACGGTTTGATGGCTTTATTTTCTTTCAGTTTGCCGCTTGATGTGATATATTCCATGCCGGATTGTCTTTTCGTTTAACGTACCTGGCTTATTAAAAGAAATTTTGTCCTTAGTCTGGATTGTAAACTTCTACTTTACAACTCTACGTTATTCAGTTATGGGGCACTGCCTCGAGGTCCCGCATTGAAAAAAATTATAAGGCCCCAAAATAAACTACTTCGAGAAACCGCGGCCGGCCCTTGCATTATTCAAAAGTCGAATACTCACAAGGATCTTAATGTATATGCAATAACTATGATCTCATTTTATTCGATAAAATATTTTACTTACATAATTTTTTTCTTAAATACGGGTTACTGAGAAATTAGTAAAGCTTATAGTACACTGAATGTAAAAAGCAACAAAGCCACAATAGAAAGTTCGTGTTGTGTTATGACGACAAAATTACGTCAGAACCACATGCGCATGTAGCTTTTTACATTCCGTCTACTATAGGCTTTAGTAATATTGAGTTTTGTAAAATATTCATACCATAAAGTGAAGTGATCAAAGAATTCACGGCGAGTAGACAACGAATTATCTTGCAAAGCTTTAAAAACGTTACTTTATCCTCCTGATGTCATGCGAGTTGAACCCTCCATAAACATGTCATATCTAATCTGTACTGATTAAGAATCTAAATAATTAATTAATTTTTTTAACACACCTGGTCACTTTATTTATAAAGAAACAAATTTCTATATATTTATTTAAAAATTTCTGCTATTTGTAATCAGTTAAACGCCGGCAATTGAACAACTAACATTGATGTTATACATTGAATTTGAAGCAAAAAAAAAAAAACGTCTAAATTTCTCTTGATATTAAATACGAAATAATTTATACCTTCGAAGTTTGTGAATGAAATACTTAGTGATTTAACTTATTCATTAACAAAGAAAATATACTACAAAGTGCTATTAAACAAGGATCTTAAGGCAACTAACTAATAACACTCAGTCAAACTCATACATACGAGTACATAATGATTTCATTCAAAGTGCATAAACTATTTGCAACAGCTCTGCTGTTGATGCTTTTAATTGTTTTTTCTGCACCGTCGGAAGCAAAACGTGTTATCTTTTATTCAGAACCATCCATACAGAAAGGACAATTATTCTCGACATCAGCTAAAATGGAGCCATGCCCAAAATGTCAAATGAGAGATCATCGTGGACGTTGTCGACGTATAATATTATTTAATACAGGTAAATAATATTATTTTGTATAAGAATCATATGGTCATATAAAATGCCAAAGGGCCTATCATAATTTTTTAAAAAATTTCAAAAAGAAAAAAACTTAATAAAGTCAACTTATGTAAATTTAATAAGGATTTTTTCTGGTACTTAATAAAGCATGAATTAATAATTCAATCCTAATATAACAGTTTTTATTAAGTTTCTCCTGAAAATTTTTTTGAAAATAATGGAAGGCCCTTTTGAATTTTATATGACCATAAACAAGATATTCAAAAACTTGCATCATTTGTACTGGTGAAAACATGTACTCAAAAGTACATTAGTATGTGTATAATATGCGGATATACTTTAATATCTACAAGCTGATTAAATTATACAGACAAAATTTTACACTTTAAACCATTTTAAGATAATTTTATTTAATACACTCACATACTCCTGCAATCATGGGCGTTCACACCCAGCAGGTAAAGGAAATAGAAACAATGGCATGGAAAACCTTTGAAAAGAAGTTGTGAACATGATTTACATGTGTAGCTGTCATTTAGTCTTACCCCATGGTGAATCAAATCCACATTGGTTGCAAACTATGCGATTAGTTAACGCCCCTGTGCGCTCGGGCAAAGCACACACACATACAGTAAGATATTGAGTGCATATCCGACAGAATTATATTCTCGCCCCTCGTTTAGGAGTTGGTACTATTTAGACAATGCTTTAATGAACGATTCGTCCCAACAATTTGAGCATTCACAAGTGGAAGCTCTCATGTAGCTCAGTTACTCCCTTCCTTCGTCCTTGGGCTACCACATGATTCCCAAAGAGAGCCACTCTCGAGAGCAGCACTCCTTGTAAAAAAGCATCGATCTGTGAGATATCCATATCATCATATAGACAACTTCATCTTCAACCAAGGCTATTGATTCTCAACTCACTCTAAATCCAAGTCTGATCCATCATCCAACCCAGCACGACCCTCCACCGCAATCTCCAATGGTATCTCAACTTTT
This sequence comes from Pollenia labialis, assembly GCA_949318255.1. Taxonomy (NCBI): domain Eukaryota; kingdom Metazoa; phylum Arthropoda; class Insecta; order Diptera; family Polleniidae; genus Pollenia; species Pollenia labialis. The sequence goes on from OX439142.1 coordinate 123,434,711, forward strand.
TGCAACTTCACAAATTCACTATTACAGTGGCATATTATACACAGTAACTTCATATAATAAGCAACTACTACGTTTTTCTCAACAACATACCCTGCACGCTTCACCACTTCACCAATTTCGCTCTTCTCTGTCTATGTTCACAACACTTCAACGGCTCCTCAACTTTTGTTCTGCTTAAAATTCAGATCCTCGCCATATTTGTGAAGCATTAAATGGTACGACTTTTCATAGAAAAAAATAAAAATTGATTTCAATAAAAAATTGGTGATATTAATTAAAAAACTAATTCTATTTGTACCTGTTAACAAATTAATAGTATCAATTAAACGTTTTATTTTATTCCTCAACGATTTGGTTACTGTCTAATAAAATGTATAACGCACAAAACTTATCTGAAGCACAAAGATACCTACCTGCTCTTAAGAATGCATGCAATTGGGGCCTTAACCAATTGTCAGTGCGACACGGAAGTACAGTGGGCTAAGGATTCCTTTGGCACCAGATATAATCTCTGGTCAGCAACGACTTCCAGAGATTTCAAGAAACCTGCCCATTTTGAACCTCTGCCGAGCCCCAGGTATTGGTTGCACCTGTTTTTGCCAGTGGATAAAACATTAAGAAGTAGGAATCCACTTAAAGCTTTAATACAACCCTTGAGGGAAAAATTCCAAGCGCTTCCATTTTCCAAGGTCTTAAAAGTCACTCTCAATGAACTTTAAATCAACCCACTCTGACTTCTTTGAAAAGGAATTTTAGAATGTCTTTTATTAAATATTTTAAAAACTCAAACAGCCATTTTTAAAAACAATCTTAACAGCAACAGTTATGTATTTATTTACTTTGCGTCATTAACAGCAACAGCAATTGTGCTGAGGAAAAGCTAAATTTTGTTTTTGTTTTTGAAAGCCTTCTAGGATCCTTCAAAGAAGATAATATAAGAAAAGTCCTTCGGCTCCAACGACACGAAAAATGAAATTGAAATGCGGCTTTGTAGGCCGAAAGATTCGTTTAGAAGGCATCTTTACTAATTTTTTTACGTCAGGGTTGTAGTCGAAAAAACGATCATGAATTGAAGTGTTATGCTTTGTTTTAGTATTTAATTTAGCGTCATTTTATAGATTAACAGCCGTATTCATAAAAATTTATTAATGGTTAATTAACCAAATATAAGGAAATATTGCTAAAGTTGTATTCATAAACGAAAAATAGTCTATTTAACCTTTAATAAGCCATTCATAAAGTAAGAAAATTTATTTTTCGATTTACCCTTCTTTAAACCAAAAATAAAATGAAATTTTGATAAGTGTCTGCATTTTATGATATTATTTTTGTGAAATATGTTTAAAAATAATGAAAAAAAGGTTTTATTTATTAATATGGACATGTTAAATGCATGTAACTAAATTTTTTTTTCTTTTAGACAACCAATTTAAAGTTATATGGTTAATTATTTAAAACATTTTTATATGATTTAAAAGAATATGTTCAGGGGAAAATGCAGATATTATCTTGAATAACTTATTAAATTACTGAAACTAGTTGTTTTTTTGTTTAAACTAACGAATTATTGTTCAAAAATATTGAAAAATATAGAATAAACAAATCATAATAATAGTGATGTTAATAAAAAGTAAACAAACTTTTTATTCGAATACTTTCTTATCGTTTATTTAAAAAATGTTCAAAAAAAAGTGTTTATGATACTTTTCGACAAGATTTTGTTCAGAAACTAAAATAAAATGTAGTTTTATCTGATTAGTATAATTTTTAAGTTCTACCATTAAAAAAAAACTATAAAAAACAATTTAATATAGAATATCATGTGAACCGAATAGAAGTTTCATGCACCACTAGCAAAAAAATGGCAGCAAAATATAAAGAAAGTTGCCATACTTAAACACAAAATCGCCACAAACTGTTAATAGTAATAAAACTGTTAATGTACGTTTATGAATACAAATTTATATAGGAGGTTTATTAGACAAAAAGCGTTTGATAGTTATTTCATGCTATAAGCTTAAAATAAGAACTTTTTATGAATATGGCTGTAAGTCTTTCATTTTAGCAATCAATTTTTTACAAAGTAAATTTTATGGCGGCATTTTCACTTGACCATAATTATTTCATCATATCTTATCAAAAATAAGTACTTAATTATAAATTGATATTTGTATACTTTAAAGTATTTAAGTAAGTTTTTTAAATTTATTTCTAGATGAAAAATGTTGATATGACTTCTCATTCATTTTGCTTGGAATCTCTTAAGACTGTTAAAGGCTCAATTACCATGAAAATAACTCTTCGATGTAGTATTATTAATATTAAAAATTATTTTTAATAAGTATTATAAGTCAATAAAATAAATTAATTAAAATGTTAGTATTTATTAAAAAAATTATTTATGTATATCTGAATAAATCTTTGAAATAAGCAGAAGTTTTCTTTCTTTTCTTTGGTTTTTATATTACGTGTGACCCTGTACTCAACGCTGGTAGCCCACGGGATCCCAATTGTACTGAAAACTGTTCCCGTGTTTAAAGAGAAAAATATTCTTCTTCTTTTTGTACGAAGTAGCCCGTACTTTTTCTTTGGGCTGATTGGGTAAAACTGTTAAACAATCAGCTGTGTCGGAAAATAAACAATAAAAAATAACAAACAAGTATTACCACAACGCTAATAATTGTTAAAAGCTAGGGCACAAGCTCGATGTTTACATTTGTCCTTCAAGTTGTGCTGAAAAAGGTCAACAAGAAAAAGAAAGACAAAAAAATTAAAAACGGAAAAATGTACTTCGGTCTTCGGGAAGATTTCGTGACAAAAAGTACGAAAAAACAGAAGAAAAGAAGAACATGTAAATCAATTTAAATATATAATAATCCAAAAAGCAAATTTCGAGCTACCAAAGGGCAACATACAATTTGGTTTAAAGATTGAAGTTTGACTATTGACTGCCAGCAGTCGTCAATGGCTGTAAGTGTTAAACGGCAAAACCCTCTGAAGAAATTGAGTGGTTACGATTGAAACATTTAAGGGTAGCCTGTCCGTGAAGTCCGGGTTCACGGCTGTCAAAAATGAAAAATTATCAATGAATTTTAATTAATTTCCTGTTGTAAAATTTAATGCACTTTACCGTAATTAAAGTACCAAAATTTGGATTCAAAACCATAAAGCAGTTAAACAAAAATAACTACAATCAAGCTTGTGGTAATTGTATAAAGAATGTGTGCATTTGGCTGCTTACCGTTAAGTTTTTGCTTAGTAACAATTATTTTGGGTGCAAAGAAATACAGATATCATATATTGTGTTGATCAGGCACAATGCAACATTTTATTATATGCTCACGTTTGTGTTATCGATAAATTTTATAGGAAATTTTTTGATTTGAACAATGATGATGATGTTGAAGCAGTTTTAAAGCTTTTAGACGAATCTGGTGCTGACTTCAGCGACGACGATAATGCTGCTGACGAAAACTTTATCCCTTTAGATTTAAATTCAGGAGAAGAAAGCAATGAGGGCATTGATAATACACTCACAATATTATTACAGTAACGGACTGTAGTGTATTTAAGAAATATTCCGTTCAGTCATTTTTAAATAAATAAACATTTAAAATTCCAAGCAAATTTATTTTTAACTGACAGTTATTCAAAAAACTAAGTGCATATTAATACGGATTTTCAGTTGCAGTTAATATTGTCCGTTGATTGAGTTAAATTCTTCTTTATGTTAAAGTAAATAAAAATGTAATTTAAAGCTACGAAAAGTTCATTTAATTTTTACTGTCAAAAATTCAACACCATATTCCGTAAAATCAAATAAATATTCAGTTATTTTGTAAAATTTTACTGTCAAAAACTCAACACCATATTCAGTAAAAACGATTAAATATTCAGTTATTTATTAAAATTTTACTGTCAATTTTTTACTGTCAAATTGACCCCATATTCAGTAAAAACAATTAAATATTCAGTTATTTTATATAATTTTACTACCAAAAATAAATTTTTACTTATCTATAAAAAATGAATTGCTTGTTTTGTGTAAGCAATACCCATTTTCTATTTGTTAAAATAATTAAGTTAAATACATCAAATTTTAAAAGTAAAATAATTGCGAAGCCATATCGGTCATGCTGCTGGTGTCTTATAATTGAGAGTTCTTCTGTAAACAACGTGGTCAGTACAACAAAAGTAAAACAAACGTCTGTAACTGGGTAAGTAAATAAAAATATTCTCCCTCTCTCGCTTATAAGAAAAACAAGCGGACAGGTGTCTGTCTGGTATTTTTTAGAAATTCGGCTCTTTTGTGGAGTAAACGAAAATTTAATAAAATAACTGAATATTTAATTGTTTTTACTGAATATGGGGTCAATTTGACAGTAAAAAATTGACAGTTAAATTTTAATAAATAACTGAATATTTAATCGTTTTTACTGAATATGGTGTTGAATTTTTGACAGAAAAATTTTACAAAATAACTGAATATTTATTTGATTTTACGGAATATGGTGTTGAATTTTTGACAGTAAAAAATAAATGAACTTTTTGTTAAAAATAAATGAAAAATAGGTAGACCGGTTTTTAATTGAACTTTCATTTATTTTATGTTACACTTTCAGTTAATTTTACGTACAGAATATTGTGAGTGTACTGATATTTTTGAGTCTACTAATGACCAGCCAATTAGAGCGATTGAACAAGCAAACTCCACAGGATTACTAGAAACAACACAGCAATTATCGATTTGCCAATATAAAGAACGCATTAGACGGGAAATATGGAAAAGTATTTCGTTTCCAAATATCGAACTTCCTACAACATTGGGTTGTCAGCAAGATATCGTCATCAAAACACCATTAGAATATTTTAAGAGATTTTTTCCAGAAAACTATTATGAAGACGTTGTGAAGTATACCAAAATGTATGTTATGAGTAAGCGTGGTCAAGAAGTGCGCTACGTACCCTCAGACATCACACGGTTTTACGGATGCGCGATCGTAATGGGATGTCTTGGTTACCCGGCTATAAGGATGTACTGGTCTCATGAATGTAAAATTCCGACTATATTCAATTCCATGTCCCGTGATAAATTTCTGGAACTTCGATCGGACATACACTTTTCAGACCATTCCGCACCAGACTCTACAAATAAACTATGGAGAATTCAATCAGTCATCGACATGGTTAAAGGACGGTGCAACAAATTGGCAACAGAGGTGATAAATTATTCAATTGACGAACAGATGATTCCATTTACGGGTAGATGCCCTGCACGACAAGTAATCAGGTCAAAGCCACGACCTGTTGGATTGAAAAATCTGGTCTGCGCCACTTCTGATGGTATGGTAGTTGACTTTGAAGTCTTTCAGGGAGATTGGACATTTAAAGATTGCGGTCTTGGACATGGACCGTCTATAGTAATAAGACTAATTAAAAATTTGCCAAAGAACAGCCATATATATTTCGATAGGTTTTTCACAACCATTCCGCCTTTAGATTGATTACATCATATGGACTATGCAGCAACAGGCACAATTAGTATATTTATATCAAAGTATATTAAGGCCAACAGAATACCAAAAAGTGTTAAATTTCCATTAGATAAAGATATGAACCGGGGTGATATTTGCCAATTTGTCAATGAAAACGTAGCCGTTATTAAGTGAAAGGACACAAGAGCTGTTATAGCTGCCTCTAATATGTGTGGCAAAGATCCCGTAGGTGTAATCGAAAGATGAAACAAAAATCTTAAGCGCCGATGTCCTGTCCAAGTGCCCGCAGTTATTAAAAACTAATACGCGTTTATGGGTGGGGTTGATTTGTGTGACCAAATGCTGGAATATTATAGAATTAAAATGAAATCTAAGAAATGGACCGTCAAAGTATTTTTCCACTTTCTGGATCTTGCAATATATAATTCTTGGATGTAATATAGAAAAGATTGCAAGCTTGTTGCATTACCTAAAGCAAAGGTCAACTCGTTTCTAACTTTCAAAATGGAGCTAGGAACAGTACCGAGAAATTTGAGGTATCCAAAGATTTTTATGGTACGAAATATCGTCCACGTGACGCACCGGATGATATTAGATTTGACCGGTACGACCATTGGCCTGCATTTTCCGATGATCCACCAAGAGTATGCCGCAATAGTTGTGGTAGTCGATCCAGAGCAAGATGCAAAAAGTGCAATGTAACGCTTTGCTTAGCAAAAAACAAAGAAATGCCATACACAATGTTGACATCGTTTAATATTTACATATTTATTTTTTTTTGTTCCTTTATAATTATGTATATTGAATTGTTTTCTCTTTTTTTTAATAAATAAAAAATATAAAATATAACATTTAAAACAAATATAAAATTACTTGGTTTTTTGGGAAACTTTTTGACATGTTATGACCGAGACCACACAATTGTGCGATGTCCTGTTCACAAAAAAGGACTTTTTTAAATAGTTTAGTAGGAAATTTTTGGCCCAAATGTGAAAGAATTTTGTTGATATTGCTGATTTAAAGAAAATTATACGCAATATAAGGTACAGGTCTGAAAGGGATAATCTATATTTTTGTTCTTGTAGTGTTGTTGTTGTGTCTACAACAAACTTTTATAAACACACGTGTATCCACGAATATTGGTTTTCGAAAGTTATCCCATGTTGGATTTTTTAAGTACTTTTAAGTGTTATTCGTACACTGAAAGAATTTTCTTCACAATAATAATGAATTTTGACATGAATCCAATGAAAAATTGCATTAAAAAGGAACAAATGCATCTTTTAATTAAATTGTATTTAATAGAACATTACATTCGATCTATGAATATAATTCGTTGGATGAATAAATATTATTTAATTAGATTCAATGATTTTATTTCATAATATTCATGAAAATATTCATTAATTTGATGATAAATATACAAGCTTTTAATGACACAATTTCATTAAAAATAATATTTTTTATCACTATTTTAATGAAGACTTTCAGTTTTTTTTTATATTTTTTATTTTATTTTTTCCCGCGAAGCTTTTCGCTTGTCTGCAGGAACCAGAGTAGAGTGAGTCTCTGGCGGGAATCGATTACGCAACCAGTGTTGTTAGATGTAACGATATTCGGAATTTTGACGATTTTTTTGAGAAAATACAGTAAAATGACATTTTCAACTAAAAGCAATTGTGTTATGACGATTTTCTGGCATCAATAAAACATTGACAAGACATATTTGCAATTATATCATATTTTTCGAAATACAAAAATTTTTTGAAATTAAACATTAGAAGCATCAGTAATCAGGGATTTTTGTTGCGGGATCCCGGGAAATAAAAGTTCCTCATAGTTTCAGAAAAAAGCTATTTATACTTTGAAATTTAGTTTTCTCTTCTCTAAAAATTAGCATCTGTTGATGGGTTGTCGATTAGATCAATAACAAGAAGTGACTACGTTCGTAAATCAATGTCCACTGACGCAATAAATCCACTAAAAGCAGAATGTGCCGTGCAACAGTTCATAATTAGTAAAGTGAAGAGTTAATAAAGAACATAAATTCAAAATAAGATGCAGGCAGTAAATTTTAATTGTCCATGGGCAAGTCTTAAAAATAGGAGATATCCAAAAATATCGCTCCTTTATTGCAGCAAAGTCATATCTACAAAAAAATCGAGCTTGGCAAAATGCGATTTAAGTTTTCAAAATTTACCGATTTAAAGATATATTTTGCTATAACTTCGGTTCAGTTTGAGATAAAATACCGATTTTTTGTTACGAGAAAGTATGAAGGAACACTTTGCTTAATTAACTTAAGATTAAAAAAATTTCGAGATATGACGATTCCAGGTGACACGTGGAAGATACTACAACATACAATTTTTAAAACGCATTGTTCTAAAGATTACAGGTGGATCTTGTTAGAATAAGTCCGTTTGATGCTATTGTTGTATTATTTAGGCATTTCTTTTACTTACTTTGTAAACAAGTTCACTTACGCTTTTTTAAAAAAAAGTTATTTTCATTAATTTAAAACAAATTTACTTTGTATTATTTATATGTAGCGGGAACCCGGGATCCCGGAAAATTTAAAAAAATTTCCCGTTTTCCCGGGAATCGAAAAACTCCAGGATAAAAGAACTCTTATCAGTAATTCAAATTCGACAATTATATAAATGCCATCCATACTGCAAAAAATATACACTAGAGCCCCGCTTTTCGTCGGTCCTATTTGGTCGGCTTTTTAAAAATTGGTTAAATCCGCTTTGCGTTTTTATGATTTCGATTTCTACATACGATTGAATTTTTTGATGCAGTCATAATCACATGTGAAGAATTTTTCTATTTGCGTGTATTAAGGCGAATTACCATTTAATTCTGTTAGGTAAGTTATTCTAAGTACAGTTGCGTGTTAGGGAGTAAGAAGTTAGTTCTTAATAATAAGTTGTGTAGAAAAATGATCGCAAAGAGAAGACAATGCATCAGTTTGTAGCTAAAATTGGAGGTAATAAAAAGTTTCAAGTTGGGTAAAAAGGTTGTTGATATTCACAGAACCCTTGGTTTAGCACCTTCAAGAGTAAAACCAATTTGCAATAGTGATAGCGCTAAAAATTAATCATTTAAAGAAAGCACGAGTTAATAGCAAATGAGATTTTATTGGATAAACGGAATAATTTCAATTTAGTACGATAGCGCACCGGATTAGGCTAAATTTTTAACTATCTATCTTTCCACACTTCTTTTAATTTTCAAAGCGTTTGTTTAAACGATAACAATAGTAAATCTTTAATAAGTAAAAAGGAGAGATAATAATTATTAAATCAAATTGCATGCTATAGGTCATTACAGTATTGATTTTCTTTATATGGTATACATGTGCATATCAATCAATGATAAGGAATCAGTCAAGCAATAAATCTTATATTAATAAAATATATTTGTGGGTATACTTTTAGGCTGACCGAAATTATCTTTCTCTTTGTAATAAAACAAAAGTATTGTTAGTTTTGCGACAAGACCGTAACTCAAAGTTTTTTTTAAAGTAATAAAAGCTTTTAACAAGAATCATAACAATATTAACCCTCGCTGTTCTATAACCCTAATCCCACTGAGTGCACCACATGGTCTGGCCAGACCACGATTAAAAAACCCAGCCACATAATTTTGTGTTTATTCAAAATAAATCAGACTTGTTATGTTATCATTTGACTATAATTATAAAATATTGAAATTGTTCTGTTAAACAATCATTGTAAATATACGTTTTTGTCTCTCTGCCATGTTGAAGGCACCAACCGTTGTTTTAGTTACCGCAGCAAAAGCGAGTTTTTCTCTAAGTTTTGGTTGTGGTTTTACAAATAACGCGCAACGAACGGTAATTAGCTGAATTTGCTTGCACATGCTCGGGTTACGAGTAAGGATTTTATATGACTTAAAAGTGTAACCCTGAACTTTAAGTTAGCCCATTAAAACCACGTAAAACCATACGCCATAAATGGTGACCGGTATGTGATTCTGATAAGAAATGGGCTTAAGACCCCAAATCAATTAAAAAGACGATCACAACTATTTTAGTTATATTAATTTAAAAAAAAAACATAAATTATTATGGTCGGTTATGATGAAATCGTGGCTGCTGCAGCATAGGCTACCGCCGACACCAACAGACAACAACATATTGCCAATAGCTAAGCTGTGCAAATCGCAAGAGCGGCAGTACGGATTTCTCCATTTTGGCATACAAAACCTGCTCTTTGGATCGCACAAACAGAATCTCTGTTTGCTGCCGCTTGTATAAATAACGACAAAATTAAATATCAGCAAGTTGAAGCAGCCATCGAAAGCAGCGTCTTGCCACAAATCAGCGATATTGTGCTAAAGGCACGGCTCTTGGGACAAAATGCTGTCGCAGAGCAGAAACGCATACAAACACTTTTATGCTTTTCTTAACAACAAGCGTCTATCAGAATTGCTTCATGAAATGCGTGATCTGCTTGACAAGATAGCTATACTACCTGACAAAATATTTCACGTTAGCGATTCACAACACGTCAAAACAGTTTCTGTGCCACAGAACGTATCTTCAGCACAATCAACATTAGAGCAACAGATCAGCTTACTTCAAAGAGTTGGATGAGCTTAATGCAAAGCTTTCCCAAAGTCTACGAATCACATCCTGCTTCCATGAGATCCCGCTCCCATGACGCTGCATTAAGTATGTAGGTACTACCGCAAATACGGCTAAAAAGAAAAAAAAAACAGTTTGAAAACAAAAACAACCCAACAGCAAAACCCCTCTCTCGAGAAAAAGAAATTTTAAGAGAATAAGCATAGTAAACTTTGTCGGAGCAAAAGCAATTATTCAAAAAAAAAATACCCTGTGCTCCAGCCAGAATATAAGTTGCACTTAGCGAAATTTTTCCTGTGCGAGGTTTTTATGCCCTTAAATGATTCCAAATTTAATTTTTTCTATTCAGGACAACTTATTTGTAGAATTAATAGCATACGTTTCTTAAAAATACGTGGCCAGACCATGCAGGACACATGAGAGTTATATAGGAATGAACATAAAACTTAAGTTCAAGTATGTTATTTTTCGTTACGGGATCAAATCGATATAATGATTACACACACGAAGAAAAATTAAGATTTGTTTTTAATCACTTAATTCGTAGAATGAAGCAAACAAGCAAACAAAAGATTGGTTTAAGGATTGATGTTTGACTTTTGACGTCAGCAGTCGTCGATGGCTGCAAGTGTAAGACGGCAAATCCCTCCGAGGAGATCGAGTGGTAGCGATCGAAACATGTCAGGGTAACCAACTGCCTGGGTTCGAATCTCAGGTCAGTCAATAATGAATAATTAACAATAACAATTTTAATTAATTTTTCATGTTGTGAAATTCCTTTCTTCATAAAAATAATTTAATGAAAATTAAATTTGATGAACTTAAGCCTGATTAGAAATTAAAAATAATATATTTATCAGGTTACGCGCACCCTTACAAAGTGATACATTTTTCTAAATTACAATGGAACAAAATAATAGCTACGTTTTACACTTAACACTAATGTGCATTTGAATGCAAAGTTTGTACTAATAAAGGCCGTTGCACACTATCCCACAAAGTCTTAAGTATTTTTCGTAAGTGCTTCCCTGATCTAATTATTGTTTGAAATTTTTCAAAAAAACAATAACAACTTATGATGACAGTGTTGCATTTTTTTTGCAAAATACGTAAGACTTGTGTGATAGTGTTAAACAACTATAACCGATATTCACCACAATTGTAGCGATTTTCAACATAAAATTTTCTTAGAATTCCAATAAGCGTTAACAACACTGATATACAATTCTATTGTTAAAAATGTTGTGCCAAAAAAAAATAATTAAAAAATAAAAGAAAAACAAATGAAAACCAAAAAGTTTTTATATCCATCAAAAATTAACCAAAAATTGCTTTACAACACAAATTGTACGCAAACACAAGAAAAAAGTTAATAAGAAAATTACTTGCTTGCATAAAAAAGTACTTAACGCAGATGCAAAAAGGGTATTATCTCACACTCAAATATGACTAGGGGGGTAAGAAATGGAACAAATTTGCCATTTATTTTTTCAATATATTAAGAAAGCAAACGACAACTTCTCACATTTTTGCATATATTTTTAGAATATAACAAAAAACTACGCGAATGGTAGCATCCATGGAACATTATTGTAAGAAAAGAAAACACCATTATTAAAAAAGTGTGAGTGCATTGAGTTTTTCGAACTTGCATGTGGAAACGGGGGTTAGCTATTTAGGCCATTATAAAGTTCTTAAATTTTTGCCCACTTTAGCTTTTGTATTTTTTTGTATAGGCCGTTTCGGGATTTTTGGCGCATTTGGGGAGCAATAATTTCTTCAGTGTCTATGAGACACATATTGGTAGTTTTTGTTGCATATTTTAATTCTGACTTAAAGAATTAGAATAATTACGAATTTTAAATCCGGTCCCTTGGGATTAAGAATTATCGGGGTTCCACTGTAGTATAATTATGTGATTTATATAAATTAAGGACTTTTATTCCATATTTTACTGATATTAACAAGCAAACAAATTCATTAATTGAACAAAAACATAGTTAAGGATTTACAATATTATTGGGTATGATATTCGCCATATTATTTCCATATTGCCCTTTATTAATCAATAAGTGACACAATGGTTTCAATTGAAATATGACGCAACTTTTTTAAAAACAAAACATAACCTTTAAACCAAATCTACATCGTACATTGTTGCCAACACATTTTACAGCAGCGCTGCCAGAAGTATGATTTTACCTTATTTTTTAAGATTTTTTAACCGGAAAAAGATTTTAAGATTTTTTCCCCAAAAACAAGATTTTTTGTTTGTCTAGACGAAGGTTAAGTTCAATTAAAAAAAAGCTTTTTTGTTCCCATTAAAAAATTTTTAAACTAATTTAAATAATACAATTTAGTATAAGAAATTAAATTTGTTGTTATGTTTTTTTGTTTATTTTATGTATTAAATTAAATATGAATTTTTTTTTATTATTTATAATAAAAAAACTACTTTTTTCCAAAAATTAGATTTTTTATTCAAAAATAAGATTTTTTTTTGGTGAAATTAAGTTTCACAGTGTAATGCACTACTTTTCGTTGTGCATGATTCGCGACAATATATTGTGGCACCTATAAATATTAAATACACATCGGCGATATAATTGTTTTAGAATGACTGCCTGCTGTTTATGGAATGCGCACTCGTCAATAAAATTAGTTAAATTAGAAAATATTTTTTATAAATCAGTTAAATCTTTTTTATTGAAAGACTATGCTTCGATAGTATATCCTCTATTTTAATGATTTTAAAAATTTAAGCCATGTTTGTTAAAAAACTTCGTTATCAATTTTCATACTTACAGGCTGGCCCGCAATATCGAAACGAAAATTTCTTTCGCATATTTACTCTGTAAACTTAAGCAAATTTTAGTTTTTCATTAGTATGTTCAATATTAATATAAGAAAGAAATATTCTTGTCGACATCTTGGACCAGTCAGTTAATAAATAAATTTCATCCGGTACTAGTTTTAAGCCTAAAAGCAATATTTGAGCAAAACCTTCTGGATAATTTTTTTTCTATATGTAAAACTTAATTGAGTTTGAAAATTCAAACCTGCTTTCTTATCTTTATAAATGAATAAAGTACCATGTACCAAAAGTTAGACAAATTTGGCTAAATATAACAAAAATATACTTTTTACATTGGCCCTTTAAAAGTTACGAAAAATGTAACCAAACGGCATCACTGGAGTCAACTTCAACGATTTCCTTTTCGTATATAACTACAACACTTTTTTCCACATGTGGCTTATGTCGTAATCTTAAACGTACAAGCTTTGTTTTGCTAGGGCTTTTCCTTATTAATTTATTCTTCTAATCTCTGAAATCAGTGCTGCATTCCGTTCAGCAAATATTGTGCAGGCTAGATTTTCTTTATATCGCCAAAGTACGCATAAGTAATCTGAATACAAAAATTTTTTTATTATAATTAAGATAAATGTTAAACAATAAAAGACCATAGAATAATTTCAAGCTGGCAAACTCAAAATAGTTCTTGTTTAATTACAGAGTTCATAAATTTTTTATAAGAAATATGCCAATAAACATATGAATGTGGTTATTGGTAAACGATGTACACAAAAATCTTTGATAAGGCCAAGCTAAATCATGTTTTTAAGAGTCTGACGAACAATAAATTGAGCAGTATGTCTTTTAGAGCGGGCCGACCTCCATGCAAAAAAAAAAATTGTGCCAGTTACCCCCTAGAATGAAAGATATGCCAATGAAGTTTCTAAAAAAGAAACAAAATTTTTGCCACACCCTCAAATACAGCCTTATGGCGTTGCCATATAAAGTCTGATCTCATCATATCGCATGTCGTTGTTAATGGCAGCGCTACATATAAAAAAATCAAAAGGGCTGTATTGAATGGTGTTAGGATGCATTTGTCTTGGCAGCAAATGCGATTTAAATGCTTCTTCAACAATGCTTCAACATTGCCTTTTAGGCGCTGAAGCTCAAAATTGTAAGATTGTTATGAGTTATGGGTTATGAGAAAAAAAAAATATATTACAAAAAAAAAAGGTTATTACAATTTAAATTTGGATCGCATACATTAGAACAAATTTCTGAAATTTTTCGTCTATAAATTCATGGAAATGCAAAAGTAATTGTTTTGTGGATTCCCAGAATTTTTTTCCTGGTAAAACTCATGCATACAAATAAACTGAAAACGCGCGTCTGTTTGGATGCAATAGATGGGTACAATAAATAGATCCGATACGGACACATTTCGATGTAACTTTTTTTTAATGTTTTTAGTTCTTTGGATAATTTTTTTATCAATTTAATTTGTTTCTAGTTTTTATATTGAAATTAACAGTGGATAATATATGTATGAAGTTTTTTTTGTTAAACATTTTTTCATAGTGAGGTCTAATTAAATTTATCTATCATTTTTTAATTATACATACATATATACCCTGCTGTTGATTGGGCTAGTACCTAACTAGTACCAAACTAGTACAAAAATATCCAGTTAAATTTCTTAACTGTAAACTTTTCTATACCATCTTAATGCTCAAATTAGCATTGTGTGTGCTTGGAAAATCACTATGTAGTACTATTGGTTCTAGAAGTGTACTAGTGCACTAGGACCCCATTGGTTGCTAAAGAACCAGTTTGTTACTAGTTCTTGTGTATAGAAAAATAAGCATTTTGCATTTTATAATAAAAATAGCATAACAAATGATTTGAAATCAAATTTAAGAAGCAGTTTCAAAATACAAATAGGCAACAAATTTTAGTTTTGTAACACAAAAATTCCTTCAGTCTACAAGTGGTGCCTTTGTACAACATCAAGTACTGGTACTCTTGTACACTTGTACTTTTATATAAAAACTCTAACCCCGTTACCAATAGAACCTCTTGTTCTAGTAATTCTACTAGTGGCATTTTGACAAATAACTCTTAATCTGCTGCAGGGTAGATACAAAACCATTTAAATAAAAATTTAAATCAAAAATTCCGAAAAAAACAACTGTGTAATCAAATAAGTTTTGTTGAATACTCATCGGCAAGTTAGTAAACATTTGTTATATTTTCTAAGTACAAAGGTCGAAAAATTTCTATTTTAATATTTGCAAATTTTGTCATTATCTTCATTTCTATACGCATATGTTCATTTCCTTTAAAGCACAATCACACATAACTAAAAATAGACATGTCTCTCTACAAATATGTATTTCACCTTATCATAGGTATTCCTCTTTTTAATTAGATCACAATTCGCTTGTTGTCAATAGTTTGGTTTGCGGCAAAAAAATTTAAAACATTTTAACGTCACTGATAAATATTCAATGTGCTATATTCGGCTATGCCGAATCTTTTATCCCCTTCACCATAGTAAACATTGTATAGGGGCCAAATTTAATCCTCCTAGGTTATTGGGTATGGGCCAAAGTTCTTAATCCGGAAGCAAATTTGTATGGGCGCTAGGGGAAATAATAGGTTGATTCGGCTGATATCATAAATAGAGAATATTTCACTTTAAATTTATCAACTTAGGCCCTTTTGCATCGAAAGCCTTAATCGAAATAGACGGCCGAATTGGCTCATTATTAATATGTTATGCTATTTTTATTTATGAAATATCTGAGTCAAATTTAATACTTCTAGCTCATATGGTACTGGCGAGAATGTTCCGAAGCATTATTTTTGGAAAGAATAAGGTAATAATTTGTTTATAATTCGGTCACTTATAAAACGATTTCTGATTTCAGTTCCTACATTTTACTATGATCACGTAATTTTATAACAAACTTCCACCTGTAGTGAAGGGTATTAAAAAAAGTATTATCTTTCAGCTTTAGTAAGTAAACTTCCAAGTAAATTCTTTAGAATAATAGTCATTTTATATTTAAAAATAAAAATTGTAGAATACCTAATAATTGGGCGACAGAAAGGTAACTACATGCCATGAGACAGCGATTTTTCCATTGAGTTATTTAATTTTTTTTTTTTAAATCGGAAATAAATATTGAGTATGTCTCCAGGGAATTGATTGTTCTTTTAACAAAAGAATTTAAGGTGTAAACAAAAATTTTATACCACATAAGTACGCAACTTATACATTTTAAAATTTGTATGTGCATTCTTAGCAATGTTGTCAACTTTGTTGGCAACAGCAAACAAATATTGAATTAAGGGATAAAAACTGGGGTTGTTATAGGTATAAGCGCAAACACTAATTCCACTGTGGTGTTTTGCCGAAGGCAAATCGAATCGCGGACTTGTTGGTCCCTTATATTATTACTTTTTTTATGCACTTATAAATAAAAATCACACAACTTACCTTTTGTTTCAATTATGAAATGGCGGTTGAAAAATGAAAAGTGAGTAGGATAAGGATCGCAAAAACGAGCAAAACTGGGGGTTCTGAAAATAAATATTTTGAAAAATTTTAAGAGCTCAGGCGGTGTAAATCCGGGTTGAAGGACCAAAATGTTTTCCTTGAAATATTTTTTCGAAAATAATAAGATTTGAGATAAACACGGGGTTAATTTTTGGGGTTTAAAAATAGTTTGGGAGTTTTATTTATTTTGGTTTTTTCGACACTAGAACGTACCGTACGTTTTGAAGTTTACAGAGTAAGTAATGTATACGTAACTAATAATAACAATAATACAAATAACAACTACTTTAACTCAATGAAACAATAATTAATACACTGAACAGTAATCAGAGACCATGGTTTACATTATGCACGTAAACAAATAGCTAAAAATTTCTAAAAAAAACCTTAACTTTCTTGTAATAAACTGTAAGTGAGTGATAAATTTTTTTCATTTTAATTAAAGGAATTGTTTTATTTTGCTCTACATATTTTTTAAACAAGTTTTGCAAGCTGATTACAAATCTGAGATCAAAATCCTACGGATAATTTTCACGATATAATAATAAGGGTATTCATTTCAAAGTTTTTTTGGTTGGAAAAATTGAAAAAAAATTAACCCTTATTGACGTGAACGAGGTTTTTTTTTATTTATTTTTTGTAAAATGTACAAACTGTCAAAAAAAATTTGCCAAATAATTCGTGGAAGTAATTGATATTTTGAATATGCCAAATAAGTGTAAAAAGTGAATTAATTAAATTATTTAATTGTCACATTATTAACTAAAATTGATAATATTTACGAAAATAAGGGTATGTAAAGATACATTTTCATGAAAACAATTCAATATAAACTTTGAAATATTAAATTGCAGAAATGTTTACTTCATTTCTTTTTTTTAATTCTTTTTACTAACCTTTTTTATTGACTCATTCTTACTATGAGTTTTTTTTTTAAGGTTAAATGATAAAGAAGTTATGTTTAAAATGTTGTAACTATAAAAAACCTCAGACATGATGGGACCAGGTTATTATATATTTATATAACATTTATTCTGCAAGAGTTTGTTTTAAAATTCAGACTAATTGTTGCAGAAATTGCTCAGCTATGGAGTTAAAATCTGGAATGCATTTAATTTTTATCCATAAAGATTTAAGTTTTGTGGTGTTTTTTAAATTTATAATTAACTTTTAAAATAATTTTTTTTTCACCTCAAATAAATTCAGTAGAATACTCGAAGTAATTTTAAAGTATGACTTCTATAGCATTTGAGCATAAACTTCACGGTCTGATTTAGAAGAAATATTTTAAAAAACAATATCCAGTTGTAAAAAGTAGGGTTGATTTGAAACTTAAGCTTTGAACTACAAAAAATTGAATTCGCCGTAGAATTTACTGATTTCCTGGTATTATTTGGAACATCATAATTATTTAAAACTTTACACAGAAAAAATTCTCCAAAATTTTTCACCAACTAAAGCAAAAATCCAAAAAATTAATTAAAATTCAGTCAAGTGAATTAAACCTTTAATCAAGTGAATTAAACGTTTAATCAAGTGAATTAAACGTTTAATTGATACTTTTAATTTGTTTACTGGAGCAAATTTAATTAATTTTGTAATTAATATCATAAATTTTTTGATTTAAATCAAATTTTATATTTTTCTGCGCAATTGTCTTTATTCGCTTAAGGCAAAGGCTTCGTTGGCAGCACTGATTCTATGGCATGCATGTGCACAGTGTATCGACGTAATATTGAAAACAGTGAAAATATTTTGTTTATTGAAAATTAATTATTTGGAAAACGTTGAACTTTGTGAAGAAAAATACTTTTTTATAATAATCACTAAAAGTGAACATTTCAAACACTTAATGGGAAATTTCTTTACTTCATACTTAAGGCATATGAAGCGTTGAAATTTGAATTAATTAATAAAAAAGATTTTTGTTTTAACTATTTATTTAAATTAAATCAATATTTGGTTTTGTTTTAAATAAACTTTCCTTTTGTTTAAAAAGAGTAATTTTATTGAAGAAAATAATCTTTTTATAGTCCAAAATGTGGATTGTACTGGGTTTCACTTATTATAGTCCAAATTCGGTTATAGTCCCCAAAAAACTGTGCAACTATAGTAGTGGACTACAAGCGAAATGTACTGTATATATCAAGATCTTTATGGCACTTATTTGTCTTACATTATTTTTGAAAAAGACCTTTAACGCTTAGAAAAATCGCCCAGAGCAATATGTGAGAAATTGCTCAAACGAAAAATCACCCAACGTAAACAAAAAATGGCGCCAAAAATAAAAATGGAAATTATATCCAAAAATGGCGAAAAAAGGCCGAATAGTAATGAAAAATTTAATTTTTAAATTTCATGCTCACAAAGTAGTTTAAACTACAAACTTATTTGGTTCGGGTAAAAGCGAAACTTAAAATTCCGAATTACAAAATCCCGTATTTTTAAATCGTAAATTTTAAAATCTCTAATTAAAACTTTTTTGTATAGCCTTCCAATGGCCGGGCGCAAGGATTTATTCCACTATGGTTTATATGGTATGGCTTTCTGCACTTAGCGTTTTAATTGACAGAAAAGGAAATATTTCCTTTGCAAAATCACCCCAAAATTTTATGGAACATTTTTGGGCGATTTTACACATTGAATTGGGCGATTTTGCTTGGGGTCATATTGCTGGCAGCCACGTTTAAATACAAAATTTTTTATAAAATTATGAAAACACATCAAGAGAATATTCGTTTCACTGTGTGACAAAAAAGTGCGAAAGAAAAACAATCATTAATCGACTTTTGGCACGCTGACTTAAGTAATTTATCTAAGGAATTTTTACGTTTTGGGATTTACTTAATATTAAAAAAAAAACATAAAAATCAAATCGAAATAAAGAAGTGTGTAACAGGCCGACGGCAAGTAACAAAAAATTACAGTTTCAACACTTGACTAGTAAAAATTCAATAGAACTCCAGTCAACATTATTAATACTACAAATACAATGAATATTCTTATCTTATCTAAATAAAAGAAATTATTACCATTTTTATCAATATACAACATATTTCAGGTCTCTCAAAAACAAACAAAATACAAGAAATATTTTAAGGCTATAAACACTTTCAAACCCACGGTGGGTATTCAATTAAATTTTGTTTATAAAGAAAACAACACACGCAAAAGAAGAAGGTGGAACGGAAAGTCCGCATATTTAATAAATAAATTGCAAAATTTCGAAGAAAAAGTGTAAAAGTTGAAAAAGTGAATGCAAATTATTAAAAGAATTAAATTTGAATTAACATTAAAGTTCAATAAATTCAAAGAAAATGCATTTTGTAACAGTGTGTAAAAGTTTTTTATTAGTAATTTTGCTAATGGGTACTTTAAGTGCACCAACTGAAAGCAAAAAAGTGATATTTTTCAGTAAACCCTCGATACTTTCATCCCAATTGTTGATAACCCAAAATCGGGCCAAGCCCTGTCCAAGAGGTCACTTACGAGATTATCGAAATCGTTGTCGAAGAGCTTTAAATTTTAGTCGATGTAAGTGAATTGAAATTCTTTAAAGGCTAAATTTCTGATAAATATTAATATATTTTGTTTTTATTTTTTCTTTAGCGTCACGAAGTTAAACAAATCGCGTTTGATGAGTCTCTAATTATGTCTTAGTGATAAGAAAAACATGTGTTAGTCAGCACCGGATATTAAGTATTCCATTTGATTGTTTCTTCACAAGAAAAAACATATTAACCTTAAATTGGAAAACTTCCTTAAGCTTCCTAAATGGCTCCACTTTAAATTCAGTCAATTCTTAAATTGAACTTGTGGTATTTTAGGCGATTTTAACATGACGATTTTAAGAAGGTAAACAAAAAATAGCTGCTGCTATTCTGACAGGCTGAAGGTACAAATAGTTAAGCAAATATTTCCATTGCTAGTTAAGATTTAAGGACTGTAAAGTAGCTTTTAAATATTATCATAATTTTTTAAATAGAAAAAATTGATAATTTAAACATTTTAATTTGCCCAGATTATGAAGAAAATATCGTAGGTTAGTGACTTAAAAAATTTTATTATTTGCTGCAAAAACACACACACAATTACGCAACCGAAACATTTTATGATTTTTATCAAAAAAGTTATAAAAGAATTTACGGGTTTTAGCTTTTTTTTTTGCAATTTTCTGTTGAATTCCGCAGTTATAAAATCTGATACTCGCACGCGTTTATAAATATAAAAAGAATTATAAAAATATGATTTTCGTTTTGTTCAACGAATGTTATACAAATTTTTATAAGATTTCAATATAATGATTAGAAAACGCATTGACGTTATTAATATCAGGAAATAGAAACTTTGTACAAGGCGAGTTCATGTAAACGGTGGTGGCAATACGGCAACAAGTACAACATCAAAAACACAATATTATATGTTGCTTTTGTTAGTCGATATGTCAAAAACACAAGCAACTTTTGACATTTCTCTCTCTAAGTCTGAGCAATGACTAAATAAGAAAAAAAGTAGCTCAGCTCTGCTTTCAACTGAAAAGTGAATTCGCCTTGAGGACTTGTATTAAATTTAAACAAAATGATAAACATCAAACTGCTAAGCATAACAATTTTGTTCAGGAAATATCTGAAATAATAACTAAAGCAAAAATGTAATCTCTTCAAGCTGAGCTTCTTTCAGACGTATTTCTAGTTATTCCGTGATTCCTATTTGAAACAAAAATAGGAAACTCAGTACAAGCAAAGACAACATATTTTCCATTTAGTCAACGGTAATAAAACAATTTTTAACGCAAAGTTTTCCATCATATTATGTTTACTTCAACCATATTTTTGGCACCTGTAACCATATTATAGTTCCCTCCAATCATTCCAATAATTACTTTAAAGAGCTGCAGCCGTATTCTGAAATTCGCTAACACTAAATCTCCTTCGCTTGAAATCTGTAAAATTGATTAAGCTGATTTTGGCTACGAATGCAATCTGTAACGTGCATTTTGTTAATGCCATAAAAATTTAATTCGTCGCAACATTAGTTTTTAACAGTGATGGATAATTCAGTACTATGGTACTATTTTCGGTACTTTTTCCATTTAAAAATACCACGGTACCCCAGCGTCCGTTTAAGTTCTCTTTTCTTGTTATGCTTTTTTGTTTAGATATTTTTTTTAACATTTACAACCAGGGTTGTGGAGTCCTCAACCAAAGCTACTAATTCCGACTACAACCGCTGAAATTCCATCTCCGAATCCTTGTCTAACCTTAATGCTAAATGAGACTGGTTCTTATTTGAATTAAAACTCTTTTTTAATGCAGTACCTTTCAGGTGGTTAAATATAGCAGAGTCGGTGTCACAAATTTTTTGTTGGTACTTGGACTCCGACTCCGGTACAACTAGCTCAACTCCGACTCCACAGACATAATTTATTCTTATCAAAATTATATATGCTTATTGGTATATTTTAATTAAAAACAAAAAAATTATGTATTTAATTTTTTTATTTTTAAATTTATTTACCAAAAAAATGTGTTTGAAAAAAGTACCAAATTTTTGAAAAAAGTACTCTTATGCTTGGTGGCCAGTACAATCTAAATTTTTTAATTTTCCATCACTGGTTTTTATTGTCATCGCTAAAATTTTAAATCTTTGTATTCTCTAAGGCATTTAAGCGATCGAGATTTACCTTTAGCTAAGCGAATCACAGAATACGGCTGCTGTAAAATTTCTCTTAATTTTTTTTTTGCAAATTTTTTGATTGCATTTAAAATTGGAAAATTGATAGTATGATTTCAATTTTAATTATATATTTAATTTAATTATATATAAATAGTTCGCAATCAAATTTGATTTCAATACTTTAATTGCAATAAAATCCAAAAATTTCAATCAAAACTATTTCAGAATCATAATTTTCGATCACTTCATATCAAACTACTTCTTCGAGAAATAAAGCTGACTTTAATTATTGGCCAACAATCTAAATTTTTTATTACAACCGCTAGATTCTAATGAGAAAATTTTATTTTAAAATCTGAAATAATTTCGAAATCAAAGAATGAAATTAGTTCGGTGAAAATAATTTTTAATTCAATGCCAATTGATAGCGATTTTTATGTTTACTAGAAATACGGTTCTCACGATCGTTTTTAAAGTTGTGATAATGATAAAGCTCTCTCTCTAGTCGTAAAAGGCATACAACCATATAATCAAAATACTGCTGCCAGAGTTTGAACTAATACCAGTATTGCCAGCCGAAAAATAGCTAAAAAAAGAGTGGCACAAAAAGTGATCAATATTAATCCAAAAATTTTAAGATTAGTTTTTAGTGTTTCATTGAAAATAATAGATAGCTAATTTTCTTTGTACTTAAAATGTGTTAACAATTAAATCGCATACATATCGTCCCCTTAAAACCAAAAGGCCGTGGGGGATAAAACAATTCTGCGGTATTTTGTTAATCATACGAATTTTCATTCCCAGAACATTTTTGTTTCCGTTGTTAAAATTTTGTATTACGTGCTGTTTTCACAATACAAGTGACTGACTGAAGGTGTAATAAAATTTATATAAAAAGCACTAAGTTTTTTTTTAATGTGTTTTCCATATAAATTCAACTACACGTTCGGTCATTTGTGTTGTAAAAACAATACATTATAAACGAAATTTTTCTTTAATTATGGTTCATTTATTATTTGACACAAGTGATTTTTTCACCGAGTTTGTTTAAACTTTTTTGCTATCTTATCTCGCCTTAAAATGTTTTGTCAAAATGCCAGAGAATTCTTTATCGACTTTTTGATTGATTATAAATTTTAATTGCTAATTACACCATAATCAATCAAAAAGTCGATTTTGGATTTTTTTGTCGAGTACGGCCTTGTAGATTTTGTGGTATGTAAGAGACATTTTTTGAATAACGAAACACTCAAAACTTAATTTACAAAAACCTTACGAAAAATTGTCCAAAATATTTTAAAAGTTTAAGAAACTACTTGGAATAGCTTAATAATATTTTTCATTTCTTAACAAAATACAAAATATGCAATGACTTAATTTGCAACACTGCGAAATATTAGATGAATTCAGTGTTTGGTGCAAATTGTCTTGCATAAGAGCATATTGGAATTTTGGTAGCTTTTTTTTAGATTTTTACTCTGTGTATTTTGTTGTCGGATTTAACAAAAAAGTAACGATATTTTGCATTTGCTTTTCCGCAAGACCACTACTGACATTTAACAATTATTTTTTCGGTATTTTTTTTTATTAAATTTTCATTTATATCAAAAAAAATTTTTTTGATCAACAGTTTACTTAAAATAACAAATAAAATATTATTAGGATTTTTTGTTTTCATTTCCCGAAAAAGCGGTTAAAATTTTTAATTTCTAAGGATACCTTAAATTCCCGTTATAAAGAAAATTAGGCTTATTAATTTAAAACTTTGGTAAAATGAATGTTAAAATATTGTTAAGGAAATAAACACTTAGTATCGCTCCTTAGTGTTAGGTTCGGTAGATTTGCGGAAAACACAAACGCTAACAGTGTTTGTGTAGAAAATTATTTAAAAAAATAACGTTTCCCTGTTTGGCATCTTTTAAACACAAAAATTATACTGTTCTTATCCAACTAAACAAAAAGATGAGAACATTTTCGGTTTTTTTTAAACACAAACTTCATTGTGTTCGGTTCAGCTCAGTAATGTTCGTTCATTTTTATTGTACGTAGCGGTCTTTTGGCTCGTAAAAAACCAAACATTTTTACAAAAACAATGCACACAAACAAAAAACAAAAACCCAGCAAAAAATTTTACTCAAACAAAACACAATATGTACACACAAAAGCTGTTCGTGCCGCGGGCCTTGCTAAAATATTTTGTTTGGTCATTTCTTTATTTATGTAAAAAAACATTAAAATATAATGTTTGTCTACAGTATAACTACAATTAATCTGTTTTTCAACGAAGAACAGAACACTATATAATGTTTGGCTCTTACGAACGGTGTTAGGGTTGTTTTCGTCTACACAATCAATTAAACAGAAATAGGTATTGTTCCA
This sequence comes from Pollenia labialis, assembly GCA_949318255.1. Lineage (NCBI taxonomy): Eukaryota > Metazoa > Arthropoda > Insecta > Diptera > Polleniidae > Pollenia > Pollenia labialis. Next base: position 123,459,235 of record OX439142.1, read on the forward strand.
GGGTGTGTGCCGAACGCTAAATAATGTTCTTGCGATGTTGACTGAAGCTGGAGAAAACGAAGATGGTCTTACAAGCAAGCCCTATACCGTTTTATATTATAAACCAGATCTAACTATCCTATGAAGGTTTTATACTGGAATATATCCATTCATTGAAAACCCTTAACAAAAAAAAAAAAAAAAATTAAAAGACACAAAACTAAGTATTTTTCTCCAACGAAAAATGCTTGTGCCCTAAGTTTAACCTGAGTCGCTTCAATTTGGGTTGATTAATTTAAGTAAAACAAAAAATTTTTTAGCGTCAGGCTCACACACACCCAGAAACTATATCTATTTTTTTTAAGTGTTTGTGGATACGAACACAACCCTTAATACCGTTCATAACTATTTTCAAAAAAGTAACGAACATTATGTCGTCGGTCACAGGTTGACAACTCTTAACATGTTTTTTGTACATTTCAGGAGACAAAAAAAAAACGTTATTACTCCGTTACTGAACCGTGTTGGAAGTTAATAAAAAAAACCAAAATTAGTAGGAGATATTTATTGTAAGATGATGTAAAGAAATCAAAGGTACTAACATGCAGAAGGACAAACACAGTCTTTTGGCATCAAAAACCCGATTCGATTTTTTTGCGTGTTAAGAGTTGTCAACCTGTGACCGACGATATGGTGTTCTGTTCTTCATTATAAAACAGAACAATTGTAGTGGTTCTATAGACATATGTACATTATATTTTAATGTTTTATAATGTTTCTTTTTTACATTGAGTGTGTATTGTGGAAAAGTTCTGTTTGTGTAAAATTTTTCACTCGCTTTTTGATTTTTTTCGTATTTTATTTTTGTAAAAAATTTTTCTTTTTATTTAACAGCTAAAAGGGCGCTAAGTACAACTGAAACAAACGAACATTGACTTAAAAAACACAGAACGTAATAAAATGATCTCATCTTTCTGTAGAGTTGAGAAGGTACAGTTTTTTTTTTAATAAATTACTACACAAGCACTATTACCGTTTGTGTTTTCAACATACATACATACCGACCCAAAAACTTAGGAACGGTATATAATATTCATTATCGAACGCTGCTCAAGTTTAACCTCAGTCGCTTCCATTTTTTTTTGATTGAATCAAGATAAAAGTAAGTGTCTTAAATTCGCTTAGCTTTAGTCTAAGGTAACAAAAATTAGTCTGATTTGTTTCTGGCCGCAAAAGATGAGTATTTTTTTTCTAATAATTCCGGTTAAAAAATGCAACACCCCATATGCAATTTCGCTAATCTTAAAAAGTGACACTGAGATGATATTTAAGACGAGATTAAATAAAAACAAATAAAGCGGTGGGCTGCTGGTTGCCGGGATGGTTTTTCGTTTCTTTAAAATTAAATATATGTATGATTTTTGTTAGCTTTTTGCGAAAAAAAAATTTTTTTCTTTTCAATAAGAAATAATAAAAAGTTTATTACATTTGTCTGCAATGCTATTTTATTGTTGTTTTATAAACAACAATAACTTTAATGAAATACAAGAGAAACAAAATATAAAAAAATATTAAAAATAAGTAAAATAAAACGAGCGATATTTAAAAAAAATTAAAGGGTGTGTATTTTTGTTAAAGCAAACTAAATAAATTAAATTATTTATCAGTGATATAAAATTTTAAAATATTTTTATTATTAACCTATTTTAGATGTTTTACTTTTTAAATTTACTGACCTTAAACTTACTGAATCGAAATAGTATTAATTATTCTAATTTATTTATTTATTTTTTAATTTATTTATTTATAAATTTTTATGAAATCGAACAAATATTTTATTATTAATACATAATAAGAATAATTATTTTTTTATAACATTTTTTTTTGTTATGAATTGTATTTAAATGTGAAATGTACATTTAAGTGAATAGTTTATAACAGATATACATATGTATGTATTTACAAATAACTGTTAGTAACAATCATTTAAATAATTCATTTATTTTACTTAATATCTAACAGCTATTTAAATGAAATTTAAATTGTATTCCTTTTTTTCCCTTAAACATTCCTAATATTTAAATTAGTAATAACTATACGTTTTATTGGTAACTTAATATATTTTATTTCTCTTTTTTTATACAAAAACTAAAATTAAAACAATTTGAAATAAAAAATTTAAATGAAATTAACTCTTAACAAAACGAAAATGAATGAAGTTTGCAAAACTTCACTTTATAAAAGACTGCAATAAGTTTTTATTTTTATTATACAAAATTTTTTTTACTGATGACGATAGAAAATAGAAAACTATTAAAAACAACGATAGTTCCATACAATTCGAAGGGATGGATATCGTTTTAAAATATTCGTAATTTCATGTTTTAAAATATGAAAATTATCGAATTTGTAACATGTTTGTTTGACAACTAAAGCGTTTTTTTTAAGGGCTGTTTGACTTGTAATAAGAAAATAATTTTAAGAAAATTCCCCAAAACTCCATTTAAAATAAAATAAATTTTTCCTCTAAAGAGCGGCAACTCAAAATTTTTCAATTTCACTTCTTGCAAGAAATCGATGTATAGTGGTCAGATCTACGCACTGTAAAAATCAAAAATCAATTTCTCTAGTATTTTGCAATAAAATTTTTTTTTTTTAAATTTCCTAAGCTAATCCCGCGAAGCTCTTCGCTTGTCTGCAGGAAGGAAACCAGCGTCTCTGGCGGGAATCGAACCCGCAACCCCGACGCTGATTGGGTATCTCGCTACCAGCTAGCCTGCCGGGGCACTCCATTACAATTGTATCACGCTTTTTTGTATAAGAGTACATACAACTAGAAAACAGTTTTTTGTCTCTACTGAATATTTATTCGTTTTGAGCTAACCCCCTTTAGAGGAACCATTGCGATATAGCACTAACATTTGAAATTGTTTTCGGGCATATGAGCAGTGTGGCTCTAATTGAGGAAGTGCATTTTAGACGTCATTTTTTTGAGAATTGGTGGCCGTATGTCAAAACATGTAACATAATTGTTGCTGGCCTAGCAGCATAAACCAGTGACATCACGTAGCCGCAAAGGAAAAAATCAAACTGCATAACCTTAAAGACCTCTTGACAGGTCAAATTCTATAAATTAACAAAACGCCATCCTAGGACAACTACATCTCGCCCGAATCAATAGTATTTTTATTTGTATGCAAAAAATCACTGATGCTAGTGCGAGAACCATCCCCAACGACCGCAAAGCAAAATTTTTCTTTCTTTTTTTTTAAAAAAAGGTTCGATGATGCTACCAGAGGGTGTAAACCGCACTAAACAGTGCATTTTTCTGGATGTAATATAGACTGTAGGGTCTGCGGTGGATTGGTCTTACTTCATATGCGGCAAGTTTGCTCATGTATAAATCGGTGAAGACAAAAATTACCCTCAAGCGATAACTGATTTTTAAAGTATAGTTGGATAATTTGTTAACGTTGTTTGACCTAGAATCTAATAATGATGATTTTCCAGAGTATACCGATCATTAATTGTTAAAAACTAAGCCCGGTATGACATTTCATTTTACATTTTATTATTTCGTAAGTTTCATCGGCTTTAAATGAACACCCATTATTTGCAATAATAAATGGTTTGCAAATATAAATTTACATATTATAAAACTGTTTCTACCAAAAAAAAATTTTTTGTTAAGAGATGTCAAAAGTAAAATTTTTTGAAAATACAAAAAGAGTCTAGTTATGAATTAAAAAATCAACGTTAAAGAATTTAAAATTTTTTTTTGGCATATAAGACGGTATTAGTTTTAGCTTATTAGATTTTCCGTGTCCTGTAGGTATGCATCCCTAGTCGATTACCAGCGTTGTCAACTTTTCAATATTAATAATTAGCAAAATCAATGGAAAAACGCATATTTTTTACATATGTATATGAAATAGTAGAGTTGTACCCATCTTTTTTTGCAAAGGTTGCAAAACTTGGTCCAATTCAAACCTTAAAAGTCTAAATAACGTTATGAAGGAAGGAATGATTGACTCTTAAACTGACAAAAAATTTTTAGCAAATTTGACTGGTCACCTTAATATTAATAACAGAACTATTTCCTATTTGATGAGAAAACCTCTGGCTGCAGTGTCTTCAAAAAATTGGCTCTTAAACAATAACATACCCTTAATAACATGGAATGACTGGCTCTGCAAACGGTGTAATTTTTCCAATCCACTTGACAAAATTTTATTTCTCTATCTTTAATATGATGAAAAGATCGTAAATGCTGGACATGCCAGGAACAATGGTGAAATAATAAAGGTGGCAGCACTACACCAGATGACGATTTTTTTTCATGCATGGTTTGTCTAGTGTTATTTCAAAGTTTTGTTTATTTTTACAAAAATTCTACGTTTTGTGCTGTGATTATTGTATTTTATTAAAGTTTATGATAATTTTAAATTAAAATAAATAAGATATCGACCATAATTATTTGTTTCCGTAACGATGCCATCTGCTTATCCCACCATGCGTGGAACATCTTTAACCTTTTTTTCGTAATTTGGCCCGGTTATTTTTCAAAAAAAAAAATTCCTAGACAAATATCAAATATAAACCTTAACGGAAATAAATTTCAGTGTATTTATCAGAAAAAAAAAATTGGGAGTTTAACAGAATTAGAAATTTATATTTTCACAAATGATGTTAAACGTGATGCGGTGAGAATTTTTGACTCAGCTAAGACACAGTTTAGATCCCTGGCAGATATAGAAATATTAAAAACTTTAAAAAATTATGGTACAGGCAGCACTTTGATATGAAATGAAAAATAAATTGAACGAATTTATATTTCCGGAAATTTTTAAAAAATTGTAGGTGGGGTATTATAAGTTTTAAATTCCTCTGCGAATGTGAAAAGAATTTTATCCTTTGAAAATATTTTAAAAACGAAAGAACGCAATTGGCTTTATATGATTACAGTTTCCGGTCTTATAAATACAAAAGATTTGTTAATGTCGTCCAATTCTTGTTATTTAAGGTTTTAAATAACAAATAATTTGTCCTCAAAAACAGTTTGTAGTCATGAATATATCGATAGACTTTTAATGTACCCTATTTTGAGTTTTCATCGTAGTGTGGTTTTTTATAGATATATGTATATATAATGTATACATTACATAATTTTAAAGTATAAATTAATTTTTTTAAAACAATTTTAATTTAACGACTACCTAAATTAAGTTTCATGTAAAATTTTATGCATTTTGTTGGTTTTGTCTGAAATAGAAAAAAAATCATACATAGAATGAAAAGAATTGGGGTCGAAAAAGTACAATTATATGAGCTTTTTGGTACAATTGTCATGTTCTGATTTAGCAATCCTGATTAAAGCATATGTATATATTAGCAGTATAAATAAGTTCTTGCTGTGTGGAAATCTGTGCAATTTATTAATGTAAAGAATACCATCAAGCATGTTTCTTTGGAAACTATTTTTAAAAGTTACTTTTTATAAGTAAATTTACAATATATTGTTTGTCGTGCTTAATTCCCAATTTTTTTTCTTGATGAAAATACTGAAAATTATTTATAATGGATAAAGTTTTCTGACGATCACGCCTAAGCAACCAGCGCATTGGAATCGCTTATCCCTTCAACAATAAATTTCAGTGTTTTTATCAAGAATAAAAATTTGGAAATAAGCACGACAAACAAAATCTGGTAAATTAAAAATTTTTGTATTCCCAAAAAATTACATTGATAATTAAATAAGTAAATATATATTTAATATATTTGTAAAGGCAAGACGCATTCTGAAAAAAAAGACAAAGTATTTTAAACAAATCCTTATAAAAACCATTTTAAAAACAAAAGATTTCAAAGAAACAGCAGGTCATTTACTTTCATGAAAAATAGCTGTTGACAAAAAAAAAAACATTCAAACTTTTTACATTCAAGTGCTTCCACAAATTTTAATTCTAGTTACACAGATCATGTAAATGAATATACATATTCAGCCCAATCACGAATACTTTTCTCTAGAAAAAATTCTCCAATTATAAATTCCGCGGAAACAAAAAATATCACAGAAGTTGTTTTGCTTATTTTCATTGAATGGTTTTTGTTGTGGCTATGCAGGTTAAAGTGAAATTAATTTAATTCAAAATAAAAAACTAAAAAGAATATCATAGCCTCGTAAATCTTTTATTGAAAATTTCTTTTGTGGCAGGTTTATCGGTAAAAACAACGGGCTTTACCGGCACAACTTTGACGAATGATTTTATTCCTCCTGTGTGCTGTGTACTTGTGCTGCAGCCTTTTGTCGTAGTAACTTTTTTTGGTTGATCAATTACTTTTAAGAATATTAATAGCGAACATTTTTCACTCGGTAACACAATTATTTGGTGGCTCCATTTACCTTATATCGTTTTCATCATTCCTCCAAAAATCCTACTTACTGTTTTAAAAGCGAAATTTTTTCGGGTAAAAGTTAGAAACTTCATGCGGAATTTTTATTTGTATTAGGAGGAATGGGGAATGATAAATTTCCCTTGGAATTTTTAATCGTGATTGGGCTGATTATGTCTATATTATTTCAAAGCACTTAGTTGACCACACTGTTTTTTAACGTTTTCTTTTTAATATACTCCATTTTTTCATTGCAACTTGTTTCACCTTTAAATGAACAGTTTCTGATTTAACAAGTTAGAATTGAAGCACAACAACAAGTCTGAGGAGAAGTTGTACTTAGTTGTTTAAATTAAAACATAGTAAAATAAAATTTATATAAATATAAATTAAAGGGTTAAAAACGAAAAGAAAATGCAAACAAAACTACTTCAACAAACTGAACTCTACTCCATTTCACCTTACAGGGCGCTCTGCTGCTATTGAAATACTTAATGATTGTTTCAATTGTAAACTAACTACTATTGTAATAAAGTTTGGAAAAAGGTTAAAAAGAAACTAAATACAATACCATAGAAGAAATGCATAGAACATTAAAGTGTTTATTTATTGAAATTGTAAAAAAAGAAGTTGTTTAAAATGAGACTGATGAGACTGTATTGATACTTCAAAGAAGTTAGTTAGAATAATTTTTTTTTTTTAAATTAAGACGGCAAAAATCAAAAAAAGAAATACGTATTGAATTGAATAAAATTTTATTAAAATTAAAGCAAGTTTTACAACATTTACGTTCAATTACACCAAGTTTATATACATTTATATATATTAATATATCAGTGATGGAAAATTCAGTACTATTGTACTATTTTCAATACTTTTTCTATTTAAAAAAACCACGATACCCACACGTAAGTTTTAGTACTATTTTTTTGGTTATGCTTCTTTGCTATTTTTATTTTTTTTTATTGACAACATTTGCTACGTGCCAAACACATACAGGTTTATGTTGTTTTCTTTCTCCTTATTTTTTGTTGCAAACATTTCAATATGATTCGGTTTCGATGACAGCAGGGATGGAAAATGGCTTTTGAAGTTTTGTACCAACTATGAAAACAAAATGTACTTTTCAGGCCTTGACGGTTAAAATGATTATTGATAAAATATTTATCAAATTCCCCAAGTGGTAGCACATGCAGGTTAAATTGCTTACTTAACCTTTATTATAGATAATTTGTTTGTTAATCTACTTTCTGTTTTGAAGAATTTATTAATTTTTCACAACTTACCGTTACCAAAATTCCAAAATGTACCAAAAAGGTACAATTGTACCATGATGTTCATCCATGAAATATAGTTTGTATGTACTATTTTTACTCACCACTAGCTAACAAACCTATGTTGAACACTACTAAGAAATATGTTATAAGCTTTTTATTCGGGAATTAAAAACAAAAATAAAAAATGCTTTGAAACATTGCAAAAAATGAAAACCGCTTCCAGTAGTAAAGTTTGTGTACCTTTGTAAATCCACAATTTTAGAAAGACAAAAGTTGTGTTATTTTTTTTCAATAAAAAAAATGCGTTTTATAAAAAGTACCAAAATGTTGAATAAAGTACTCTTTTGCTTGGTAGTCCATACCATCTCAATTTCATATATATATATACATACCCTACCGATGTTGTTTTGGTTCCGTCCCCAAAATGCAAGTTTTTCTTCGCTTATCAACAGCGTTACGTTCAATAATATCGTCGTCGATTTCTGAAACAAACAGTTTTCCAACGCAAATGTATGGAATTTCGTTACCGTGTATGCGGAACACACCTTCATCAACTTGTTTAATTTTTTGTTTATAAATAGTGGTGGACGTTAGTGTGTGTGTGTGTGTCTTTTTTTTACTTTCAAATAATAAAAAAACTATGGACTTTGTTAAAATTTTTAAGGACTCATTCCTTAATCCATTGTTTTTATATTCACTCCAATACATTTTAGTAATCGTAAAGGGTGTTTGTTAAGAAAGATAGAAATTTAAATTGTAAAAAATAATAAAAAAAAAAAAAAAATTAAAAAAGATAATAAAATTTTAAATCATAAAAATATTTTTATTCGATAGATCAATATGTGCATTAAAAAAATGAGATCTGTTACTCGTTACACGGTACTCGGCTTTTCTCGAAAAAAAACGCAATCTGAACGTGCAATCATGGCCGACATTGTTGAGCCACGCTGGTCGTATGTCGCAAAGCTGGATGTAATAGGGTATGTAGGTTCTGTTATGGCTTGGTCTTACTACATGTGCGACAATTTTGTTTATTAATAAGCCAGTTAAGCCAAAAATGAGCCTCATCGCTATCTACAACCTTGCGATACAACATCGATTACTGATTTTCATTTAAATTTGGATAATTTAGTAGCGTTGTTCAATCGTGAATCTATTCATGATGATTTAATAGGCAAAACTGATCATATTTTTTAAAAAATTGAGCACAATATCACATTTCGTTTGACAACCAACCCTTCGGGCTTAAGAGAACACTCTTTATATACAAGCTATAAATTCAAATTTATATTGGTTATAATAAAAATACCAAAAAAAAAAAAAAATCAATACCAAAAACTCTTTATGTCATATAAATTCATGAACATAAAACAAAAAAAAAAAAAAAAAAAATAAATGAACATTTGTTATCGAATATAAAACCACTAAACTGCATTGAAATGCAAAAAATGGATGTTAAAAAAAAATACAAGAACGTTTGATACTCTCCATCTAATACCATTAATTGGCAATAACGTTGTAGTAATTTTGTGAATGTAACAGTCAAGTGTAACCGTAACAACCGCCAATACTGACTGGCATTTAAGCCACATATCACATCTGTATGGAAACTCTTAAAAAAATAACACTGAACTGTGAGGAAAAGGGGAAAAATAAAAACCAACAAAATGGTTTATGGTTTTAAGAGTTAAACATATTCATATACATATCAACAAACACATGTTTTTTTTTTTAAATTTGTCTGCATTTTCACAAAAAAAAAAACTAAAAAAAAAATAACAAGTTAGAGTGCTATATTCGACTATGGCGAATCTTATATACCCTTCACCGTGGTTTGGAAGGAACAGAATTCATGCATATTTATAAAATACACTCAAAAAATTATGTAGTTAAATTCAAACGAAAATTCAGTTGAAACTACTTAAAATTCATTTAAAAACGATTTTTAGAAAAAATTAAAGGTAGTAGTGGTTTTTTGCTCATATCTTTGCCATTTTGGACCGATCTGGCTGAATTTCAATAGCAAAATTATACTAAGAATACCTGCCAGAAATATACACCAACAAAGCCTTCATCATTTCTGGAAAGCTTCGGAAAGCCCATTTCAACAGACAGGCGGACAGGCAGACAGACGGACAGCCGGATTTGAACTTCGCTTTTCATAAGGACCCAGAACATATACACTATATAGGGCGTAGGATCAATATTGTAGAAATTACAAACGGAATGACAAAGTTATGTTTACCGTTTTACCTTCGGTGAAGGGTATAAACAAGGAGAAATAGTTTTAGTTTTAAACTACTTTTAATAAACGAAAAAAAGCAGTGGAGGAGAGAATTTGGTCACTTAATTACATTAGAAAATTACATTAAAATGCAGAAATTATATAGTTACCAAACACACACACACACACACACCTTCAAATAATCAAAATTCAAATTAAATATTTTAATTGGTTTAACTATAAAAAAAATAAGAGTATTAGTGAGTCAGTACGTATGTAAATGTTCGTTGTACAAGTTGTTCATTTGATTTTTAATAATGATTTGTCATTTAAACTATTCAATTCATTCCTGTTTTAATTTCGCATATTGTCACGTTGTTTAAATTAGCGGTTTCTTTTAATTAGATTTCAAATTAAATGTTTAAATCGATTGTGTTAAATTGGTTATTTGTTATTGTGATCAATTAAATAATTGGTTTTCAGATGGTAAACATTTTTAATTTTTTTTTATTGGGTTGGATAACAATTTATGTATGTAGAGTAGGGTGGGGCGATTTGAGCATCCTAATGAGCGCTTCGCGTTTATGATTCTTGGGATTATACTGAGCAAAAAAGTCCACTAGGCCATACATCTACGGTGAAAATCGAGCTTCCCGATTTTTAGTTTTTTCCCACACTTTTGTCACGTTTTTTTTTTGATATTTTGGCCTATAACAGCCAAACCATTGAGGTTTTCGATCCAATAATAAGACAAAAATTGTAGCCAAGACAATAGTTAAGAACTCTCTAGTACATCGCAAAAGCATTGGAACGCTCCTTCACGGAGTTTTGGCCTTGTGAAAGTGCAAATTTTTCGTGAAAATATTGAAATTTTTTTTGGTTTTTTTTAAGCACGAATTCGGGTTAAAATCAACTTTATAATACTTTTGTTGAGGGCTGAACTTTCAGCTCCTCAAAGTTAACAAGTTTCCCTTATTAAATAAAAACCCTTTGTTTTATTTTTAGTTTTATTTAAATGTATTGTGAAAGCTTATTTGTGTTATTTGTGTTACATTATTTTTTGTTTACAAACAGAAAAATTGTTTTGTTGGGCCACAATGTTTTGTTTTTCGTTTTGTTATTCAATTTTAAGAATCTTGAAATACCTTGCAATTGTTGCAGGCTGTTATGTATAAAGTTGTTTTAGATGAAGTTCGAGTGTTTTGTATAATTTGCAATTTCTTTAATCATAAATAACTATATTGTTAAACTAAGAGCAAAAACCGAGGTTTTTTTCGGTTTTTGGGTATTTAAAACCGCGGTTTCGATTTCGGTTTAAACCGAACAGCATTCCCTTTAAAAAGTGTTTCATTATAACATTTTAACTTAAACCTACCAGGTAGGATGAACCTTCATTTACTTTTTTGCTAACTTTAGGTTGAAGTAAATATTGAATAATGGAACACTTTTTATTAGGCCAGTTAAAGTCTACTTTTAGCTATCGGTAAGTTGTGTAAACGGGCCTTAATCATACAATATTTTCTTTCTTTACTCAGTTTACATACGTTCGCACAACAGATTGAAAGCTAACAATATCATCGTTGATACTTATGCTATGTTTATGCTAATAGCCGACTCTATAAAAACTGGAAATGGTAAATTTTTTTTTCAATATCTTTTTTTTTGCAAAATCTTGTGAGTCATATACATATATGTATCAGCTGATTTTTAATTTGCATTAAGGCTCAGTTAGCCGGGAGTAACAGTAACGTTACAAATCAGCTGATTCATTCTGTTGTATGTATTCTTTTATACAATTAATAGGAGGTCCTAAAAGGAACAACGGGACAATATATATTATATTTGTAATATATCAAGTACAGGTTGGCGAAGAATGAGTGATATAATTAAAATGGCTTATACTTTTTTTATTATTAAATTTTTTTTTTTGAAGCAGTTTATTATTGAGTCATTTTTTCAATTATCTCTAAAAATGATGTCCCGTATATGTATATCATTTTAAAATATTTAAACTTTCGCAAAATTCCCGTAGAGCTTTTTATAACAACTATGCTGAAAAAAACAGAGAATTTAAAAAAGAATTTGTTATTATTTTCTTAGAATTTATTTAAAGAGGCTTTCAAGGCCATTTGTATTTTAATAAGAGATAATTTAATTATATTTTCATCCTACGTTTCGTTGGTATTTTCCAACTTCATCTGGGATTTTCAGTTTATTAAATCTGGCAACGACACAAAAATAAAATAAAATTTAGAAACAACTTTAATAAAGTTCCACATTACAATAACCAAACTTACATTCAATCTTTGTTAGATTTACATTTTATAATAAAAAACACACAAGTTTTACAACTTAAAACACGAAGTCAAGGCCCATTGAAAAGGTCTGCACAAGAAGCCTGATGATAATTGTTTATGTTCTTTTTAGTTGTCAAAAGTTGTTTACATTTTGCTTACATGTGCATGTATACGTTTATGGTATGCCACACATACACGTTTTTTCCTTTTGCTTTGTATATGTGGTAGTAAATTTTTGACAACTAAAAAGAATCGTTTTTTGTTTTTGCACAAGTAAGCAGACCTGATAGATGGGCCATGCACGAAGTTGTTTAAAATTAATTGAAAAATAAAAATAAAAAAGTAATTAAATATCACAGGTTATTATATAAAACTAAATTATTGCGATTCTGTAATTTGCATTTGTGCCGTCTCTATCCTCCTTTCTATTTATTGCGTTGTTGGATTTTTCCTGTATTCGAAGACTTTCAATAGTATATCGCTTGTTTGTGTTTTTCTCTCTGTTTAATATTTTAACTCCTTCAATATCAATATAGATTTATACCATATAACACATTCTACCCCATCCATGACAGACGAAAAACGAGAACTTTGCAAGAAACACAAAAACGCTAACTATGAAAGATATTGGGAGATAAATCATGAAATTAGAATCGAAACTTGGGCCGCAAAAAAATGCGCAAATTAATAGACAATACCAAGAAATTTAAAGACTACAACTTCTACACGAAAAAATTAAAGGAGGCATCCGGAATGTATTCAAAGTGATCTTCTACAGTTCTATTTGATGATATTCGTAAAAGCAGAAAAAATCATCTATGGGAAGAATTTATATAAAAACTCTCTTCTCAGACGACGGAAAAACAGAACTTTGTAATACTGATGCAGAAACCAATCTTGCGGGATGCCAATTACAGAGGATGAAATAAAATCGGTAATTATATCGAAAAAAAGGCAACGGGCCCAGATCAAATACATGCCGAAGTTCTTAAACTAATGAATGGAAATAATACCCAACTATTATTGAGATTGTTCAACCAAATCCATGAGACTGGACAGTATCCTCAAGACATGCTTAAATCAACGTTTTTTACAATATCCAAGATAAATAGTGCAAGGCCATGCAGTGATCACAGTCTAATGAGCCATGCTTTGAAAATATTTTTAAAAATCATACATAGACGAATATACACAATATGTGAGGCATATGTTGTGGAGACACAATTTGGATTCAAAGAAGGCATGGGAACACGCCAGGCACTACCAAGTGCAATTGCAATCCATAATGTAGAGACGTCCAAACAGATGTATATCTCTGCTTCGTTGACATGACAAATTGATGGAAATTTTACTGCCTGTTTAACGATTTCGAACTTAAAAGTTCGCATTGAAAATTACATTTAAAACGAAAACAAATTTTCGAATTTTGTTTTATATATAATTGTCTATGCGAACGTTAACGTTCGAAATCAATGAAAAGGCTGTTAATCTTTATTGGACTGGAAGAAATTTATATAAGATGGTGAATTGACTGATGTTTCAATTTCAAAGCTATTAAGACAAGGGTATACATTACCACCTCTTTTATTTTATTTATACTCGGAAAAAATATTTCGAGAATCACTTAGTGGAAAGAAAATCGGTATAAGGATAAACAATATATTAAAAAATAACAAACGATATGCTGATGACGCTACATTAGAAGCAAGTAGAAGCACTTACGCAAGCTAGCGAGATATATTGGTTTAAAATTAACATTTAGAAGACGAAATACATGATTGTGAGCAGAAAAAAAAGTCCAAACTAATACTTCAATACGGATAAACAACTACACAATAGAAAAAGTTTCCACATTTAAATACCTGGGAGCTTAGATTAACGATATGTGTGGAGAAATTAAATGTAGAATTGAAATGGTCAGATACGCCTTTTTGACATATAGTTAAACACTAACTAGTCACGACATAAGCCTAACAACAAAAATACGTTTCATAAAATGATATATACTCTGCGAAAACATGGACGATAAAAGTGTCAGATGAAAAAAGATTACATTCGTTTGAAACGGGGATTTGTCGGAAAATATTAAAGATCCCATGGACTGACCGCGTTTCCAATGAAGAAGTGCTGAGATGCACAAATATCGGACGTGAAATAATAATCTATATAAAAACAAGGAAAACATCTTGTTTGGGTCACATAATGCGAAATAGAAAATATTGAAATCTCCAAACCATTTTACAGACTAAAATTGAAGGAAGATGCCCGATAGGAAGAAAATAAATAACATGGTTGAAAAAAAGCATTCAACATTGAACAGCCAAGACGAAAGAAGTCTTCTGATGGCAGCCAAGAACAGACAACTCTCTATAACTGCATACAAAATATTTTTAATTATTTTATGATCGCTTATACTCGAATGCGGATTGGTAAATAAAGAAGAAGAATACCATGTCGACAAATCATATTTTTTTCCACGTGATGTCGACTATCATCTTTTTGAATTTTTGTTCAACAAAGGTGTTTTATGGTTTTATTGAATTAAACTTTAAATAAAATGCACACTTTGAAATTCAATTTTGAAAACACATTTTAAATAACCTTCGTCTTACGAAAGGTTTTTACGTATGTATGTAAATCGGTTAACACCATTCGGCACATATGTCATAAAAATTTTTCGTTTTTGTTATCTTAACAATCTGTTTAGTGAGTAGAAATTTTTATTGAGCTGAAGTAAATAAGAGTGCTTTATTCGGTTGTGCCGAATCTTTGACACCATTCGCCGCCAATTTGAATATTTCTGACATGGGCCCTTTATGGGATCTATAAATTAATAATTATAAAAACGGATGCCAGTATTAAAATTGGTTTCGGGATCTATAAATTAATAATTTTAAAAACGGATGTCAGTATTAAAATTGGTTTCGGCTAAGACATTTATATGTTTAATTATTGACCGACAAACAGAAAGCTTTATGTTTTTATTTTTTAGTCATATTAAACTTAATTTGAACAAGTTTGAGTAAAATATCATGAGGCGTAAGTAACTAAAATTATTTTCGAGAGGTGTAATCATCACAAAACTCTGTAGACTAATTTCTTGTACATATTAAAAAACATAAATTAGAACAAACGTCGATGTAGTAGTGAACTTTGTTATAGCGTTTGATAGCTTTAAAGTGATTTTTAATATGAGATCTATGGTTAATTATGGACCGACTATTAGAAACTTGCATGGTATGATTTCTGGCCATGTGAAGCTAAATTATTTGTTGCGGCTTTGCTTTATATGGGGCCCTTGGTAAATTATTAACCGGTCTTTACGAAATTTTCTAGTGTGATTTCTAGTCCTATAAAACTGTGACTTAGCAAATATTATTGCGGTAGTGTTATAATGTAAGTTTTGAGGACTACTAGACTCTTTTCCAAGAGCTGCCATTGTATGGGGCCTATGGTAAATTATGGACTGATCTCTATAAGAAATTATTTTGTTTGTAATTTTATATTTTTAGTACCAATAAAACAACCATTTGAAAAATCTTTAAATATGTAGTCATAAACTCCAATTATTGATATTATGTATTTTTTTTTATTGTAAAAGTAGTTTGCGTTAACTAATTAAGAAAATTTCACCGCTCCAACATACCTAATGCAGTATTTTTGTAACATTTTTGGGTCCAGCAATTTTAAAAACTTAAAAAAATAGGTTAAATAAAAATGCCTAAGAGCTAAATAGATTTTTCCATGGCTAAACTACACAGCAAAAGCTAAATCTAACCACTAAATGGCTTAATTTGAAGCACTGCTTTCCACTAAGTCCTAGAATAAAATATAAATAACGAACGTTTAAACATTCCTAAATGTTAAAAAAGCCAAAATATTTTGTTATTTGCTAAATTTTTTTATAAATATTTAAAACAGATAATGTTTCAGATAAACTTTTTTTATTTGGCAAAACATTTCATTATTTTATTTAATCATTGCTGCCGAATGATTTATGCCATTTCCATAAATCATACGCTCCATGGTACCAGTATCTTTATCCTCATCAGTAAAATTTCATTTTCACTTACGCATTCATCATTATAAATGACAAACTTTATACACAAATTTGACAATATTTGAAATATTTGTTTCACTTTTTTATCTTGCTGTCAAAAGTTTTGAAATAATTGTGTAAATACACATGAGCCGACATAATTTTTCATTAACACTCCAAACTTTTACACCTTATTCTGTCGTGTTGACATTTTTTGCTTTTTACAAAAGCGACATGTTAATTTAAAATAGAACTGAAAAAATAATACAAACAAATATTTTTTAATGTTGACATTTAAATAAAAGAAAAAAATATAAACAATCATATACATGGTACATACCCAATAAGCACAAATTTTTTGTGAATTCCAATGTTGGAATTCCAGTATGAATCCAAGCTTGAATTACATTTGAAATTCATCCTTTTTCCAGTCTGTTTGAGGTTTGTTAAATCAAATCGAGTCAGCTATGTACTCTAAATGTCAATCAGAAAATATTAATTGTGAACAATTTTACAACGCGAAAATCACAATAAAAGTGAAAATAAGCAAAAATAAAATAAAGAATTGAAAATAAAACAACTTAAAGGAAATTTGGAATAAATAAATTTAAAGGCATGTTTTCAAAGCCAAAAGCAGATGCTCGTAAAATTATTGCACTGCTTACCCAGAATCAGCATATTCTGGGAAATGAACAACCAATGGGAATGGCTTCCAACGATGTCCACGATGTACACGTCGCTTTGAACGATGAACCGTCTGTCAGTGAAGACACAATCATAAACAAAGATGGTATATCTTATACTTAAATTAATTCTGTGGGAGACGGGGACTTAAAAATACAGCTGGCTGTATGGGCGATCCAACATAATATTGCGAATGCTGCAATAAACAGTTTACTCAAGTCCTTAACCAGCATCATAAGAATTTGCCATCGGATGCCCGAACTTTAGTTATAAACTATTTACCTATTTTTATAAAATGTTTTATTTTCACAACAGGAAATCGTTTAAAAAATGTGCAGTAAATGGTTTTTAAATTATTGTTAAAATAATGTTATAACAGTATTTAAATACTGTTGTAACATTGCTTGAATAATACTGAAATTCCATGCTTGAATTTAACGGTAAAAACAGGTTCGGTTCGACTTAAATTCCACTGTAATTCCATGCTTGAATTCAAGTGTAAAAACAGGTTCGGTTCAACTTGAATCACACTGTTATTTAGGGCTGGAATTACACTGTAAAGGTACTGTTTTGTTCGACTGTAATTCAATGGTTAATTTTGCTGGATTCGCTATTGAATTCCACTGTGTTTCAACTGTAATTCAACACTGGAAATTGGAAATTGTGACTGGATTTCAAATGTAATTCCACTTGAATTCCAGCCGAAATGCTTATTGGGTATGTACATACATATGTGTGTCTGTATAGTATGAAGAGATTGGGGGTGAAAATAAAAAAAACACATTAAATCGAACGATTTTAATGACTTGACACACGTTAGAACGTGATTGGCATGAATACGACAGTAGATTGTAGATTAATGAGCAAATAAAATGTTCTCACACATTTTAAAGAACATGTTTAGACAACAATTTAATTTTTTATTGCCTTTTAAACGAAAGCTTAACTAATGCATACATGCTTACATACATCTATGTCAGCAGATTTTATTGGGGTTAAAATTCAAGAGTGGTTTCCCTTAAAGAAAAATCATACAAGATTATCCACTTCTTATAATAATTAAATCTTAATTTCCTTTCCTTCAATTATATTTTAATATTCCTTTTATAAGTAGGCTGTCATTATTGAGTTAGAAAAGTATATTCTTCAATATCTTTCAAATATCATTAGAACTACTTGGAAATAGTCTTAATCAATTTTTATTAATTTTATATTTTTAGCTCCTTGGAGTTTATTCCCCTTTTTGATAATATCTTATTATAAATCTTGGTTTATTTTTGTCTATTCCTTTGTACCATTCATGACTTTTTAGAATCGCATTATGCAATTTCTTTTGTTGCCCTCATAAACACTCAAACAATTTTATCGCCTAAAAGCACACACTTCTTAAAGGAGTGTTGTCAAAAGCAATTCGTTGACACAAGCAAACTGATATAAAGATGTCAGATAAACGCACAGCAATAGAGACCGTTCGTAGTTAGAATATACATTCATATATCGTTAACTTTAACGCAAAAGGCCTTATCTAACATTTTGAAAATTTTACAGGAGAATCCAAAAGAATATGGGAATTTCTTGGGGTCACGAACGTAAGTTCGTACGTTTTTGATGTACAAATAATGTAGAAAACAAAACTTTTACTAGCATTTTTTTGCGATACGATAGCATTTTAGTAGCTCTATGTTAACTGCAAAAAGAGGATTTCATCTAGTTTAAGTTTTCATAATGATAGTTATAAACATGTGGTCACAAACGTACGCAAAATATGAGTCAACTTTGGCCGACAGTAGTACAATGTTAAAATCTGCGTAATGGAATGGAATATTCAAAAGTAATTAATTTAATAAAAATATTATTAATGTAGATCTCCATCCAGCATTTAAAAAATAAAATATCAATATTAGCTTTTGTTTAATTGGCTTTTGTACCGTCCGCGAACGTACGATTTTTCCATATGTTTTTTATTAGACCCCTTTCAGCCTCAGCAAGTTAGTTGTGCAAGGTACTTGCCGATACCAAACTCTGTACAAAATTTTTTTCCTTACCCCGACCTTACCGCTGAAGTCTACACAGCAAGAGTTGCGCAAGAGACTTGCACAAGTAACTTGACGAGTGTGTAAGGGGTCTAAATATCGCCATGCATTTTTCCATAAATATCTTTAAATTTCCTTAACAAAAAACTAAATACTCAATTTACAATTGATTGTAATGGAGAGGTTATGAAGAGAGAGTGCACACATAACATATTTGTTGCATTTAAAATAATTATTTAAAAATGTCTTAAGAAGTAGCTTAAAAAGAAAAATTAAAATTTTCCAGTTTCCAGCCGAATTTCCTCAAGAAAAACAGCTGAGATATGCTATGAAACCGTTCTATTATAAAAACATTGACTTTTTTTATAAAAATAAACAATAAAAGACATTTTATTTTTCCATCCTGGTTGACCATTCTGAGGAAATGCCCATATTTAAAAATATTTAAACTGTTAATAATTTATTTTTTTCTATTTTTCTTGTAAAAACTACCAGTTGTTTTGACAATTGACATTGTTGTATATTATTCAAACTGTTAGTTAGGGCTTTAAGCGTTTTTGATAAACTCTTTGTCGATAGGGTCGGGTGTATTTTGTTAATAAAATCGTTAATTTTTGGCGAAAGATTAAACAATTTTATGTGGACATATATGGCGATGCAATACATAAGAATGAAAAATAAAGTCGATTTTTGGTAAGTTAGGGCCTTCTCCGTCTCTCGTTACCTTTACTCGTAAAGGAGCTAAGTACAATTTAATAAATTTTACAACAGAAGGAAAAACTTATGAATTTCTTTAGTTTTCGATATTTTTAAATCTGTACCAGCAGGTTTGCTTTATTGTCGACTCCATTTTGATATGACAGACATGGACAACTAAAAATTAGGGAATTTTGTTTCACAAAGTTTTTTGTAAATAAGCACCTTTTCTGTTAAATATTTTGTTCTTTTATTTTGGACTTAGCACTATTTCTTTCACTTGTTGCGAGTTTAATAAAATACAACTAATACGTACATATACAGTAAACAAAGAAAAAGTATTTTAAAAGGGGTCGTATTGCTAACTCCGCTTGCACATCGTCGATTATTAGGAACTGGCGACTCAGGCTGACCCAGTCGTACGTATGAATGATGTGTTTGGTAGGAGGCAATGAGGCTGACAAGTCGAAGGATCATTTTCTCTAAGGCTAAGAGGTGTGTGCTTTGATCAGCATGACAGGGGTCATAAGAAGTACTGCTTAATGGGCTTTGGATGTTGTTCTACATCTTATCCCTATTGAACAGTATATAATGGGAACAGCAGCCTGATTTCTTTTTAGATTAAGGGTAATTGGAAATTTCACGAAAATTCGCTTGCGGATCATGGATGAGATTGGCATTGGGGGTAACATTCAGGGCCCTCCCGGGTTATTGGATTTGTTGGCAAAAACGTCGAGTTATGCATTTGCCGAGCGAGGAATTAAAGTCTGGGGAGAGCTGGTTAGGTTAGGGTATAATGAAAGAAGGATTGGCTATTTTAACTTATGGTTCAAGGATAAGGAGCATGGCTGCAGGGGTCTTCTTTAAGAATATAGCTTTAAAAGGTAGATATCTATAGGCTCCCTGATTATGGAGGCTCTAGAGATTTTGAATGCTTTTGAATTTTGATTGATAAGGGATAAAAGTTCTGAGGGCTCCAAGGTCACTATTTATATAAGCAGCAGGTGGCTTTGAGGGCCTAAATGGGATGTTTTGTGAACTCCAAGGTAGTGGAAGATTGTAAAGGATATCTAAAGAAATCTTAGGAGAGTAAATTGTGAGGCTATTCTGGGCTACGGGTCACTACAATATTTCTGATAATGAAATGGTCAATGAGTTTGCGAGGCTTGGCTGGGAAAACTGACTTTGTGGGGACATTTAAACCTCCAATAGGCTTTATTTAAGGAAGACTAGGGAGTGTCTATATATTTCATTCAGATTTAGCAATATAATCAGTGGGGACATTTATTTGTTTATACTCCATGGACCTCTAATTAAAGTATGGCCAATTTGAATTTTCTTTTGCTTAATGGCTTCTTTTGGTTGGACTAATATATTTAATACATTTAATACATTTCGGTAGCTCTTATTTAAACAAAAATATGGATCAAACACACCAACAAAATAAAAAATTATATGAAAATTGTTATGCTTTTCTGAAGAGATCCGAAGAGAAAAAGAAAAAGTTAAAACTGTAGTTTGATAATATGCAAAAAAAATACTAGATTAATCTTATTTTACTTATTTAAAAGTGTTAATATTTTGTTATAAAATTTCATAATTAACGGGGACTTAGCACTTTTTTTCAACATTATTGGACTTAGCACTTTACGAACTGTTTACGTCTAAATTGAAGGTATCAGTTTTTCTGTCCCTGGTTTCTATTTAGATTGACGATACTGTCCCACGACGAATTTACAACATGTGGCGCAACTGTCATCATGTATTATGTTTAAAACTTTTAATTATTAAAAATGATTTGTTCGTGTTGAGGCTTGATAAATAAATTGAAAACAACTAACTTTTATTTTCTATTGCTTTTTTATTATTTTTTCCTTCCCAATGTTTCGATCAAATTCGTTGATCGCCTTTACGGTTTCTAAAATATATAAACACAAATGTAGAGTAACACTGTGTGTTATTTTTTAAGTCATGGCAAAATAACCATATACGGACAATAAATAACAATAAAAGTCAAAAAAAAAGACCCGTGTCTCCCAGTTTTGCCGAAAGTCAAGCACTTTTTTTAAAGGCCCTTAAAGATTTAGGGCCTCGGTGTAATTTTTGCAAAAAAGTGATAATTTTCTCAGGCTTACATCTTGAAAACCGTTCGGAATTTTCAAACCCTCTGGGACAAAGTTGTAGCTCTTGCCATAACATGGCCAGGGCTGGACCATTGGGGTAACCCAGCTTTGGGTTACAAAGTAGTAGTCTTAAAACTACTGCATTGTATACACAAGAGGATTAGTTTTAACTTCGTTTAAAAACGAAAACATGTCGTTAAAAAACGAAGACATGTCGTCTCACTACAAACATTTTTTAACAATGGCATGGTCCATGCTTGCATTACATCGGACCAGTCCATGGAGTAGTCCATTTAATCAAAATGGATCAGGTGGCCGAATAATATTTGCAGGGTAGTTGCAAAGCATATATTCTTTTCATGTTTAACCCTCCGGCTTACGCATGTTTTTATTTTCTATACACATTGAAAAAAGGTATGGCCAGAATGTCTATTGTATTTTTTTATTTGAATATTTCTACCATTGCCTCTATATTTTGCATATCTTAATCAATCTTGAATAGTTCTCGAAGGAAAATCATTTTTCATTACTATATTTTTAATTTTGTTCAAGTTTTCAGAATGAAAAGATTGGTCACTAATAGATAAAACTCTTGTGATAAAATTTGAAGCAGTATTAATTATAATTTTCCTTGGATGTTTCGAATAGATGTTATTCAATCTACCTGAACACATGGGCTTTTGATAACAATCGAAATAAAATTTATCTCATTGCCTTTACCCCTGGTCCAGATAAGGTAATTTTGCGTTTTTTCCACCTTCCGTTGTACTCTTAATTTGATGGTTGACCGCGTTTAATGTTTGTTGAACATTATCAATACTATAAGCTCTGACAACGGCGAAAAGATCTTCAATATATTTGATCACTATTCGCGGATTGTTTTCCATTTGCCCCAAAGCTACGTCTAACAGTTCTTTCATTAAAATATCAGCTATTATATCTTACTTTTCTTCATTAATTGTTATTGTTAAGTTTTAATTTTCTTATTATTGTAACTTTCAAACCTTTTGAGGTCGAATCGTTGATGATATGATATATTGGGCGGCTGCACTCTTTATACACGTCTAGTGATAATTAAATTGCGGTTTTCGTAAAAGTAAATATTGTGCAACTTAATTGTTTTCTCATACTGAATAAAGCGGACTTATATTTTTATAACGATTTTTGAAAATAACCAGCAATCAAGTATTTTCTTTTGTTTAAGTTCTAGACCTTTTTTAATGTCATTTCATGCTTTGGGAATACCTTCAAGTTGTTTCAATGCTAGGTAGGTATTTGGCGTCTTATCCCTCCAATCGGCATAGTCTAAGGAATCGAAGTTGCCTCTGGAAATATCGCCAAGCCGTTTGGATACTTGGTAGATATAAGAGCCATATCCCACATAACCACGCCAACATACAGTCCGTACCCCAGTAAAACGTAATTCATTTGGTCCATAAATAAACGTAATCGACGTTTTTACGTATCATCGCAAAACCCCAAATAAAACATATAAAATGGTTTTTTTTCAAAAACAAAAACTGAACTTGAAAAAAATGTGGACTTAGCTCCTTTACAAGTTACGATATACATGTATATACGACATAAAAACATTTGTTATACCCAGCAAACACTTTGAATAGAGCAGTGAACAATTTTGTGAATGAAAAGAGAGAGAGAGAGAGAGAGAGAAGTTTTAAAGCTGTTATTGGAAAAAGAACTTTATGCCATTATTGTTTGAGTTTGATTTAAGTGTGTTTCGTTTTCCGAAAGTCAAAATTAGATCAGTTTTTTAAGCATTTGTGGCTTTATCAATGCAATGCCCAATATTATGTTCAATAATATTTACCAGTTTGGCTTAAATTTGCAGGTTTGCGAGGTAAAAACAATAAGAGAGAAAACTAATTAAAGAAGAAATATTAACTACTTAATCTTACTAAACAGACATATTTTAAGAAATAATGCGATTGTAAAACTGTTAGTAAAACTATTGTTTGACACGTTGCATGGCAGGTGGCGCTGCTCTGCTAAAAATCCCATGTTTTCAGTAAAGATCTCCTCCAATTACCTACTTAAAGGTGAAGGCAACATGCTCGTTTGTCTTATTTTAAATATTTAATTGTTTTAATTACTCATAAGGCGTATTGAGTTAAAAAAATATATTAAAATACTTTTAAAGCCGCAGTTGGATATTTATAAATGTAATTTTTCTCGCTTACATAAGCTTTACCCTTAAAGGGAAATTCATTTATTTATTTAATTAAGTTTACACACAGAAAAAAATACCAATGTAAAATTAACATGGAAAATGTTGATTGAGAATCATAGTAAATTTCTGCAAACGCATGCCCTTTATTTAAATGTATCATTATTTCATATTAATTTTAAATGAAAAATATTAAATTAATCTTAAACCACGCTTATTTAATATTATTCACCGATAAACCAAATGAAAAACAAATATTAAAATATAAATAAATATGGATTCAATATTGAATCCATAAAAACCTGCTTTATATTAAAATCAAAAGTTTATCTTGTTAAATTAACATGCATACATAGTTAAGTATGTTAATTTTTTTATTTTCATTCTTAAAATATGTTATAAAAAGAAGACAATTCCCGTATTCTTTTAATTAAAATTATTTAGTTAAATAGTACATCAAGTTTTCAAAGTAGAATGATGACGAAAATCAAATCGGGCGATTCTGCTGTTTCTTCTGTTGACAAAGGAGAATACATAATAAGTGAAGCGTGAATTATTCTTAAATAAATGCATATGTATAGTCTTGTTAATGCAGACAATGTTTTTCTTCACCACTCACTGCTGCTGTATCCTTTCCTTGGCTAAAGAAGAATAAATGTAACCTAAAACGGCAGCAGACCGACTCGATATGTTTTCGTCATCGTTAAATTTTTGTATTTGATGTATTTAACAAGACAGTTTTAAAAAATTGAATACGGGATTATGTTTTTCATTCTTTTTTATCAACTTTGAAACCACCCAAGCATTTATTTTGTTACTTATAAAGTTGTTGTTGTTTCTGTTGTTTAAAAAGAGTTAAACTTTTTTTTTACCTGCTATATGTTTTGTGTTGTTGTTCTTATGTTTCACATAAAGAAGTGTTGCTTACGACCAAATAAAAAAAAATGCAAAAATCGACAACATTAAATTCATACAAAATTATGAAAACTTGAAACCAATAGCGCGTATATTATATTATTGAATAGTTGTCAACATTTTTGTTGGTTAAATAAAAATCAAACAAAAATATTAATTGAATCAGTAAAAAAAATTTTTAGATATTAAAAAAAATTTCAAACAAGCGTTTGTGGTAGTAAGAAATGTACCCTGCAAATATTATTGAACCACCTGATCCAATTTCATGAAATGGACTACTCCATGGACTGGTCCGATGTAATGCAAGCATGGACCATGTCATTGTAAAAAAGTGTTTGTAGTGAGACGACATGTCTTCGTTTTTTAACGACATATTTTCGTTCTTAAACGAAGTTAAAACTAATCCTCTTGTGTACACAACGGAGTAGTTTTAAAACTACTCCTTTGTAGTCCAAAGATGGGTTATATGGTCCTGCCCTAGGACATCGTAATGTTAAATGGACCATGTTTTTTCCATACGTTTGGGATACTTTTGGACTAGTCCTAGTCCAAACACGCGTGATTGGACTGGTCCTATTATTTTAAATGACAAATAATTTTATTTCGATATTAACAAAATAAAATCAAGTCTTAATGTTTGCTGGGATAACCCATTGATGTAACTTAAACATAGATCTTTAAAATGGTGGTGCATAAACTTTTCATTTTGCCAACACCAGCATTATGAACTTTACTTGTTTCGTTACATTGAACAAACAAAAATAAAACCAAACAAAATGTTTTTTCTGCGCTTTCCTTATTGTTCATATTTTGATTGTTATAAAAAATATTTGCTTTGTTATAAGTTTAACAAAAAAAAAAAAATTTTTTTTAAATGTTTTATATTTGTAAATTTAAAATGCAAACGTAATAGGAAATTTGATAAAATAATTTTTTGAACACTTAACAGCAAACATGTGTTAATGCATCAAATGATATTTTATTAGTTTTAAAATGTGTAAACAAAGTGACCTCAGTACTACATCAATGAAACAATAAAAAAAACAACGGGCATTTTGTTGCTAGAATTGAGACGGCAAATGTCAAAGTGCCTTATTAAAAAAAGTAAATAAACAAAAAAATGACACCAAACGTCACACAAGAAGAAAGTCGCCGCAAACACTTTAACGACATGGTCACACGTCAAACTGGCTATTCAAACTCATGTTTCTGTGATGGTGTTAGTAATAAGAAACAGGAAAATTTCAAGCCAGTTTGAAGTGCTTTCATTAAAAAAAAGCAATTTTCAATAAAAACAAATAATAATTTGACAAACGAAAAACCATGTTAAAATTTGTTAAGTAGCTGCGATATGAAAATCTTAATATTACCAACACTTACGTAAATTAATTGATGAAGTTTGATCAGTAGAAATGACGCTTTACAATTTGAAAAATATTAATCAAAATTTTAAATGTCATTTGAATCTATTCTTGTTTTCTTAACAATTCATTATTTACCAGCTGAATATATAGCAGAAGATCACAATTATCCTAGAAGGCGATATTTGTGATCTTCTGCTTTATATTTTATATTTAAAATATAATTAAATGTTTTTACGGAAAATGATTTCTGTTTAATGCAAATAATAATTTATTATCCTTAAAAAAAAATTGCACTTAAATCAAATGAAAACACAACCCTAAAAAGAGTATTAAATATACATGAAATGGTTTTTTCCGATTTTTATTTCCCACTATTTGGATATTAAAATGCTTTAGGCGGTGAAGAAAGTTAATTGAATTTTCAGCAGAGACCATAAAAAAATTGCAATCTGTATATGGGAAAACAAACTAACAAACAAACATATCGACAAGTTAACAAACATTTTTGAATATTTAGTACACAATAAGACTAGAAAATAGAAACGGAGAATTGTGGATTTGTGTGTTGCAGTTCTATACATATTTTTTTTTTTGGTTTGGTTTGGATTAGTTAGTTTTCCCATCATGATAAAAACATCAGGAAATCGAAACTCACTTTCACAATGGTCGAATGGCAAATGTTAAAGTGAAATTGGCTTTTTGTTTAAATTTTTTTTTGTTAGCGATTTTTTGTCTGTGTTTATGTTTAAATGTCCATTGTAGGTATTAGTTGTTACTTTTGTTTCATATTTGGCTTGATGTTGGTAATTTTTTACTTGTTTGTTTTCAGTTACAGGAAAACGGAAGTGAACTTTAAGCTGCAGCACAGCGTCAAAAAACATGCAAACATAAATGTAAATCTCATGTTCGTATAAACTGAATGTGTAGAATAAACAATTTTAATTTTGATTATGTAACAAAAAAAAATTATACACATACGAATGGAAAATTAAAAATTAGAGCAAACAATACTAATGTGCATAAAGTGTCTTGCATAAAAGCAAATTAAATTGTTACCAATACAAAGAACAACAACATTATAGAGTTTCATTGGTTGGTGGAAGAAGGAATATTCGTTAATAATTAAAAATCAGAATATGGATATTTCCATAGAAAAGTCTACCGTTTGTCACATTGCGCTGGCAAGAAATTCAACTTGTACTTTAGACTTGTTGTTAAAAATTTCCCCTGCTTTCACTAAATGCAGTTCTATATTGAAGTCTAAAAAAAAAAAAAAAAAGGAAGTAATCTAAAGAAGTTTATTTGATTAACTATTTTAATGGCTAGCTGGCGTAAATTTACCAAAAGTAGACCTTTCTCTGGCAACACTCATATTCGGATTTTAAAAAATTAACCAGTGTTTAAAAAACTGCAGTCGAAACCAAAAACTGTCCAACAAAAAATTAAAATTTGTGTACAACTTTTCGCTTTATGAGTAGGTTTGACAGCGACTGTTTACATTTAATGAGTCAGAAGTAAAAGCAATAGTTTTTTTGTCAGTGACAAATTAAGAAGTGTTTTTTAGTTCCCTGCCTAAATGGCAGTTTTTCTACTTTGACTGCAGTTTTTTAAACGCTGATATTAACCTTTATGTCTACAACAAAACAATTAACGTATGCATTAGAGTGCTCTAAGATTGCATGGACGAAAACAAATGTAGATCCATAGGCCATCCCCTACCCTGGAATTATTTTAAGTAATGGAGATATACGTAGTGTAATATATTGGGATAATAGAATAACTTTAACTGGTGCCGCAACAACACTGAAACTTGTAAGTTCATTTACAAGGGGAAAAAATTATTTTTTTTTCAGTTTTTGTAAACATTTTGCCATTAAGTAAATACTTTTGCATTTATATGCAAAATAATCTAAATGTGTACGCAATCGTCGTTCTAACGAGATATAGAAGTCAAAATTAGTTTAACAAATGTTAAAGTTATTAATAATTTCTCCAGTCCATTAACGTATCTCAGATCACTTGAACCAGAAATGCAGGATCAAAATTAACTTCTTTTGAGAATTATTTGAAATCGAGATAATTTTAACTTATTTACTTGTATATGAGATTCGTCTTATCGGCGGTTTCAAAACTCTATTTTTAAATTTTTAAAAATTTTGTTAAACAAATTTAAAATATTTTTCTTTTTAATAATTTTTCGTTAATCACTGTGAAAAATATAACGCGGCAACAACACTTCCATGTTGTGAAAATGTAATTTCCTGTTCTTTTCGTGAAACTCATATTACATATTGCGATCGGAACGCTTTTGATTCCGTATTTGCAATTCTGATCAATTTAGTTTTAGGTTCTTCAGATTCCGACCGATTTGGTTTATTCCCAAAAATTATAAAAAATCTGCGTTCAAATAAAGTAAAAAAAATGGGTTGGCTCATCGTTTGCGTTCACACTGCCTAAAAATATTGTACTTCATAAGGAATTTATTTCACCAAAGAACAAGACAATACAAAGAAACTACGATATTTATCCCCATTACAATGAACTTGCTGCTGCAAAATTAATGTGCCGTCCTGATGGCAAATATAAAGGCAAGCGAGGCAACAGCAAGAATACCTTTGAAATCGCTTTTATCACATACGACTAAAGATACAGTCACATTTAGCAAATATTTAATGCCCCTCACGTAACCACCATTTTTATTAATTATTTGTTTGATTTACCGTTACGTTTGCTAGATCAAACAACATTTCACATAATGTTTATTTCATTATTCTTTAATTTTTTCCGTAATAAAGTTAAGTTAGTGGTCACGTATTTTTTGGATTTTTTCGTCAAATATTTGTTAAATGTTAACACACCGTAAGAGAATTGTTGAAATGCCGATCTAATAATCTAATGGACATATTTAACAGAACTATTAATACGCCTGATCTACTTTTATCATAAAAATATTTAAGGAGACGCATGGGACAACAAAAACTTTTTCATTTTCCACCTGAAATTATCGAGTTATTAAACATATGAAGAAAACAATGAAAATTAAATTTTATCCCCAACATCTGTCGATGGATTAAATAATTTTTGTTTGCGTAATGAAACTGATGATTAAAATTATCAAAAAAAAAAATGATCAAATCCAAATCATAAAATATATTTTTAAAGGCGCATAAATGTTATAATGAAGCATGTAATTTAGTATGTTTTAATTAATTTGGTTTCCGATAGTTTTTATTACCTTCCTTCTTATTTAAATTCCCTTTCAAATTATGAGTTAATTTAGCTGTTTCTAATTTTGCTCAATAAAGTAGTCATTTGACCTATAGTGCGTTGTTTTAGTAGCTTTATTAAATTGTATACAGTCTCATATACAAATAGTCATAAGTGGCTTTGATTATCACTTGCCCCACAATTAAAGTTTTCTTTTCTCGGACTTTTTCATTTCCCGGGAAAGCGGGATTTATTTTTCAATTTCCCGGGATCACAGGAATTCCCGCTCAATACTATCGAAGTAAA
Organism: Pollenia labialis; assembly: GCA_949318255.1. Lineage (NCBI taxonomy): Eukaryota > Metazoa > Arthropoda > Insecta > Diptera > Polleniidae > Pollenia > Pollenia labialis. Next base: position 123,488,957 of record OX439142.1, read on the forward strand.
TTTCCAAAAGCCACATTTATAGTTTTAAATTGTTCTTCTATAAAACTAAACAAATCGACTTAAGCACTTATTGCCACATAATTAATTCAAAGCCAACAATCAGCATTTATATAAAACTTAAAAAGTTAAATTATTCAAACAAATTATTACAAAATATTTCTGTTAAAAATAGGAATTCAGTTCAAAATAAGCATTTACAGAATCGTTTGAAACCCTATTTCTAATTTTGATGAGAAAACACGTTTCCTTTCTTCGGATGTTTGCCTTTATAGTCAAACGAACACTAGCACTTCCTTCAGAGCTTGTAATTCCTTTTTTAAAAAAAATTATTTTCTTCGAATCGAATAAGCGTTTTCTTTAATCATAAGTTTTGTCATTATTTCTTACAGAATCTAATCCGAAAAATCTTTTGTGGAGATACTCTGCACATAAAATCATTAAAAATGTTGAAGGAAGTGGGTACAAAATTTTTTCGTTTTTATAAATTAAATCTGGGTCTTAAAACAAATTAAATATTCTTTATATCTTTAATCTTCTTCTTATCGAATATAAATTGACACCTCTTTGCTGTTTGGCAAAAATATCTTAAGTCAGAAACTGCAGTTTTTTATGTTAAATTGAAAAATATTTATTTGGTGTATTTCAAAGACTTTTTTCCAAAGAACAGATGATAACGCTTAGAAGCAGTTTTGCTAGACTAAAGTGACTTAAACCAAACAAAAGAGAGAACAAAAATTAAATTTATGCCAATTAAAAACTTAAAATGCGTTTTTTTTACTTAAGATGTTTTTGCCTTACGGCTTAGATCTATTTCATGACACAATAAGTTGCCATAATTAATTAAAAAAAATCCCGGGATAAATCCCGATAAATCCCGTATGAAAAACACTACCCACAATACTTTCTTACACAACAGAGTGTTTTCCAAGATACATTAAATTACTTATTACCTTAACCAATAAATATCCTTGTAAATAAATATAATTTACAAATAAATTTATTCATAAAACATCGAAAGCTACAAAAACCGTTTTAACATCAACGATAAAACCAAAAACAATTGAAAATGAAATTGAAATTGAAGGAAATAGAATAGTGTTAAAAATAAACTACAAAATGATATAAAAGTTATAATTTTTGCATAAATTACAAACAAAATGATTGCAAAAACACATAACGGAAATAATAAAAAAAACAAGAGTGCAAAACAAATCACAGAAATGAAAAAAAATATATATAAATATACATACATACATACATAATATTAACCCAGTGAACATTTGATAAAAGATTTGAAAAAAAATATTCGGAGAATTTCGAGAGATTGTTTTTGACAATTGTGAGATTCCGTTAAAATTCTACAAACATTTTAGTTGGTTTGTATAAAAAGCACTAATGGTGTTTTCTTTTCTCCAAAAAAAATACCACATTTTAAAAGGTGCATGTATAAAATGTCTTGCCTAACATGTAATACTGCATTTTTTTTATTTGACGAGAACAAAACAACAGCTGACAAATAATTTGTTCTTCAATGTATAAAAAAAATATGTACATAAATCAAAAAGTGTGTTCTACAAAATATAAAAAAAATTTACATAAACCTAAATTTGTTTACAGATTGATATTAAATAAATGAACAAAATGAATGACGAAGTTCCAATTTCTTTAGTTTGTTTTTAATAAAATATGTAAACAAGAAAACACCTTTGCCAGATTGCCAATTTATCAACACCAAGTTTTTACGATTTCTTGATTTGACGTTTTTTTTCAAAAACAATTTTATAACACCGAATCCATTTATATTTTATATCACTGACAATTAAAAATGTAATGCTTTCTTTTGTTTTTACTATAAAATAATGGAAAAAATAACTTTTAAAACTTAAAATGTTTACTGTCCTGATTAGAGGCGATTTTTTCCCATCTTCGTCTGGTAACCTTTATGTAAACATCAGCCATCTTTTTAAAGGGCATTATCAACACTCTCGATTTATAGGGGGCGTAAAGTTATAACATTTAAGGGTGAATTTTTTTAGAATAAAACACGCTGCCCATTTAGAGAGCAAAGCATTTTTAAGAAACGGACACCAAATTGCATTTTTTTATATAAAATGTGACATTTGCTTGTAAAATTAAATTCAAAGAAATTAGTTAATAAAGATTGCATAGCTAAATAAAAATTTAAATTATAAATAAAAACTCCAGCACTAATTTTTTTCAATTTATTTGCAAATTGTCTCCAATTAATTTTACAATTGAGAATAACGATTGAAGGCAAACCGAAAAAACTTGAATTTTTCAATATCAAAATAATTTCCCCTTTTTATTGACAATTCCAGATTATTCAAATTGTTTTCAAACGTCTGTCGTTCGAGAAAGTGTTATGTATGTTTTCTAATCAAAATTTATTTCACAACTGACAAATATTTCAAATTTACATCATGGCCCAATTAGTAGGTCTGCTCGAAACGCCTGCTGATTTTTTGCAGAGTTGTGTTTTTAATACTAATACACAGGCATAAATGGGCAAAATGTCAAAAGTTGTTTACATTTTTTTAACGCCATTGTGTTTATTTGAAAATTGTTTACTTTTTTAATGATTTTTTATTTCAAAAAATTATTTTTCTTATTGTGAAAATAGAAATTAAATTTAATAATTGTGATGACAAAAATTTTAAATAATTTGAATAATAAAATAATATACATATTTACATAATAAATAAAAAAACTAAAAGTGATGATACAGCAGCGCCAATGTATTTATAATTTGATGCCGAAAGTTCCATGTCCAAAGCATGTTACAGAATCTATTTGGTATGAACGATTCAATCAACAAAAATTAATCTGGGGAAAATAATTTGAACAGCACATTAAAAACTGCTTATTTTCCTCCGCCGCCTGCATATGGTGGGAAGAAAACCACATCAACAGAGTAATTTCCACAGACCAACCAGTTGACCAAGGGGACACTTCTTGTATATCGGGTAAAGCATTTCCGTTGTTTTCTCAACACCCATATGATGGCGGAGGAGGTAAGTAAGCAGTCTTTAGTGTGCTGTTCAAATGATTACCTCCAAACTAATTTTTGTTTGTAACATGATCTGGACATGGCACTTTCGGCCTAAAATGATAAATACATTTGCGCTGCTGCATCATCACTGGGGAGATATGTACTTTTATAAAATTTTAAAACACGTACAGAAAATACTGGTAGTATTTTGCAAAATGTAAAAATGTATTTAACATATATATGAAATTGTTTATATACATAAAATAAAGAAAACATCTTCTCATATTCCTTTCGGTTTCGTTTTTTGTATCGCCCAATTATTCCTAAGCACTCTTTTTAGAACAATCTTATTTTACAAAAATTTCGATTGAAAATTTTTTATTTTACAAAATAAATACATGATAAATACAAAATAGATATTTCTTGACGGCTGACAACTTTCTGACGTTTTTACCATTTGAATACACAAACAAAACGCGTGTTGTTTTTTCTATTGTTGCATTGTTGTAGTTGTGCGCAGACCTACTAATTGGGCCATGATTTACATAAAACTAAAAATACAAATCAATGAAGATATGTTTAATAAAAATATGTATACAACCAGTAAACTTAACAAAGTAAATATACATTAGAAAGGACTTGATTTCAAATCATTTTCAATTTTAAATCAAACCTCCGTGTTTGTTGGGAAGACAATTTACAACTACATACACATATGCATAAAGATACATAAATATAAAGTAAATTTAGTTGAAACATGGTTAAGGGGGAAAAGCTAATGGTAAAATCATTAATGCCATTGGGCATAACTAGATTGCAGAAATCCAAAGATATTTTCTTACCTAAATGTATACATCTATTTATAAGAATTTATACAGATCTAAAGTGTAAAGGTAGTACATGGTAAAACAGTTGAATTAGCGCACAACTCAACATGTTTGCATGTAGTGGTTACTGATGCTGCCGTTGCCACTTCACAAATGCAGCTATTGAATTGTTACTGTTTTAACTCATATGTCTGGTTCTTTGGTTATTGGTATTGACATTGGCGGCAGCTACAACTCAAAAGTTTTAGTTATTGTTCACAATTCTGTGACTACGACTAAACCTTTGCTCCACTTCTTCTTGTTTTCGCTATTACACACTCGCTCCCACATGCCTTTGTGCTATAAATATATGGAGAGCTCGATGTATTAATGCAGGAAGTTTAAGTAAATGTGTTAGCTATCATTTGTAATACTAGTATGCACTTGTATCTATTAGTACATATTTGTATGGATGTGTGTGTATAGGTAGGTATGTATTTTGTGTGTTTGGTTATTTCTATTTTTGCTTGCGGTTCAAGTGGCAAACGATTTATGGTTGTTGAGATAAAAATCGATTTGAACTGCTGCTGTTTTGTCTCTACTGGTGGTATGACCCACAATACAGTCACTCACTCATATTCACTGACACACGTACACACACACACAAACAAACATATATGCATGCTATTTTGCATATTTTCATTTGAAAAACAAAGCAAAAAATTGTTAAATATAAGATCAGACAAAGTGAACGTAGTAATCCCCTGCACAAAACAAGTACTCTGCACTGAGGATTCCTATTTTACCCTTGAATTTTAAAAGATATTTTATAGCGATACCATCGATTTTCTAATAAGAATGTTATTAAACTTAAGGCTTAAATAGTTAGCAGACTAATTACAAAAAAAATTTCATCCCTTCTAATACATTAGATAGGAGAATAAGCCAAAACAGTACAATAATGAAGTCCACCACTGAAAGCGGATATGGATAAGATTAATTGTGAGAGCAACCAGCATACACAAGTAGCAATTTGAGTGCATAATTCGTCAGGATTATAAACCTACGCTGCTTTTGAAAATATGCCAGCAGTGTAAGTCGAGCACCTAAAATAAACCTCCCTAAGGCCAAACACCCCACAAGTAGTAAAAACATCCATCCTTGCGTTGATTTTTCAGGATCTCCCTTTTCACGACCGCCTAGAAATATGTGTTCAACGGAACAGTGAAACTTTCTCAAAAACCATCTTCCTGAATGACAGAAAGCATTTCCCGTAAGAAGCATACTAAAGAAGGCCTCAACCAATAGTCAGTAAGGTGCATACTTACCGGGGGCTAATGACCACCGCGGTAACAGTTAGAATCTCTGGTAAGCCGCGATCGCAAAGTATCGTAAAGTGCTCTTGAGATCTATAAATTTAGGATTTATGCCAAATCTCAGGTAGTCAACACCACCTGATTTTTCAAACCACCGGGGAGAATACCGAATTTTTTTCTATTTTATAAGCTAAGAAGTAAGAATTACAAAATGTTTATCCCTTATGCTCCCCATACACATTTCAATCGAATTGTCAACTGAGTCTTTCAACTGAATTGATGCTTAGCCATACACTTCATCAACTGAATTAAAAGATTTAAAATTAAGTTTAAAATTTAATGAAATAAAAGACAATTTTTAAAAAACTTAACTTTTTTTTTGCAAAAGAAAACTGCAAACATTAATTTTGACAGCTGATCAAGACTCTACCACACACAGTACAATCGTAGCCAACTTGAAAAAAACAAACTCTATTGGGTTTTCTTCAACCAACTGTCAAACTAATCAATTGACAAAGCCATACACGCCTTGATTTGGACAACAACCGACTCAGTTGACATTTGAATTGAAACGTGCATGGACTGCTTTAATTATTTTACATTAAAAAACGCCTTGAATTTTCCAGAAACGAAATAAAAATTTTGTACGTTGCCTTAAAAATAGCAAAAGTCCGAGCAATTGATATATGGAATGATTTTTTTGTTTTTTAATTGGCGCTACATCGAATGTCAACTCTTAGTACAGTAGGGTACTAGAGCTAAAGAATTTTCGAAAAAAAGTGAACATAAACTTAAAACTACTAAAGGAATAGTGTAATGCATTTAAAATTGAAGTGGTATTATGAAACATGAACAACATGGCATAAAGTAACAACTACACTACGACTACTGTAAGAGCACTACTCTTTTGCTGCTCCAAGTGTATTTGTGTACTTGTATGTAAGTTGAAACGTCTATACGTCGGGGTGTGTAGTACGATTCAGGTGGAGAAAACGCAGCTGTTTGGTGCCATTGGTGTTTTTATGATTTATGGCATTGAAATATTAGTTTTGCTTATTTTGCAATACAAATGTCATAAAAGCTTTAAGCGTTAAAGAAAATCGTTTTCAATACATCACTTTATACTCTACGGAACATAATTTCTTAGAAATTAAAATTTATAATACATGCTTATATTTTTTTAAAAGGAAATAAATGTTTTCAGTTTAAATGAGAGGTAAAGAATAAGTGCTGGTTTTGTTGGTTAAAAAGGCCTTTGTTATGACTTAGCAAAGATTTGCTTATGCTGAAAAGCTTTTAGAGTCTAAAATTCTTTGTTTTTTTAAAAGAGTTTCTTTTTTAACAGTATCGTTTTATAGCAGTCCACTATCCTCCATTAATAATCCACTAATGCCAAAAATATAGTTTTTAATGCGCCAAATTCAAGAGTCCGCTTTCACGTTTTTTTATCACGTCTTGGATTTTTTTTGTGGGCTAGACTTATATTTCGCCCGAAATATGGCGGTTATGACTTGAGAATGTTTTATCCGATTTGAATAAAGTAACCAGAAACTAATTTGTAAAAAACATTTCTTTGAGTCATCCAAATAACACTTTTTTTATATATATTTGTAATTATTAAGGAGTTATTCAGAAATGAGTGGCGGTAAAATGTTTTTAATGCACAAAAGGACGTGATAGAATCAATCTGTGAACAGATTTGGATTTGGAACGCTAAAGTCTATTAAAAACACTTACCAAACAGCAATTTTTTCAACTTTTTTAAATTTGACTTAATATGTTTTGTCAAAATGCCACAGATCTTATATATAAATACGGAAACAATATTTTTTTGGTTGATTTTTAGGAATCTTTTAAAGGTATTTTTGTGTAGAAGTGCGCAAGATAAATATTCTAAATTTTCAGGATTAAACGGTTATAAAGCGTTTTAAATCTACTTGCAAACACACGCACATACACAGAAAGAAAAACACTCGGGATAAATCAAGTTTTTTGGGATTACTTTAAGTACGAGTCGTACTCAAAAATTCAAGTACGAATAACACTTAAACGTACTCAAAACAATCCTAAATAGGATTACTTTCGAAAATCAATCCCTTTTCAAATTTTTACGATTTCTTGATTTGACGTTTTTTTCAAAAACAATTTTATAACACCGAATCCATTTATATTTTATATCACTGACAATTAACAATTAACAATATAATGCTTTCTTTTGTTTTTACTATAAAATGAAAGAAAAAATAACTTTTAAAACTTAAAATATTTACTGTCCTGATTAGAGGCGATTTTTTCCCATCTTCGTCTGGTAACCCTCTATATAAACATCAGCCATCTTTTTAAAGGGCATTATCAACACTCTCGATTTATACGGGGCGTAAAGTGCAATGTCTTATGACATTTAAGAATGAATTTTTTTAGAATAAAACACGCTGCCCATTTAGAGTGCAAAGCATTTTTAAGAAACGAACACCAAATTTCATTTTTTTAAATAAAATGTGACATTTGCTTGTAAAATTAAATTCAAAGAAATTAGTTAATAAAGATTGCATAGCTAAATAAAAATTTAAATTATAAATAAAAACTCAAGCACTAATTTTTTTCAATTTATTTGCAAATTGTCTCCAATTAATTTTACAATTGAGAATAACGATTGAAGGCAAACTGAAAAAACTTGAATTTTTTCAATATCAAAATAATTTCCCCTTTTTGGTGACAATTCTATATTATTCAAATTATTTTCAAACGTCTGTCGTTCGAGAAAGGACTTGATTTCAAATCATTTTCAATTTTTAATCAAGCCTCCGTGTTTGTTGGGAAGACAATTTACAACTACATACACATATGCATAAAGATACATAAATATAAAGTAAATTTAGTTGAAACATGGTTAAGGGGGAAAAGCTAATGGTAAAATCATTAATGCCATTGGGCATAACTAGATTGCAGAAATCCAAAGATATTTTCTTATATTTTTAATTATTAAGGAGTTATTCAGAAATGAGTGGCGGTAAAATGTTTTTAATGCACAAAAGGACGTGATAGAATCAATCTGTGAACAGATTTGGATTTGGAACGCTAAAGTCTATTAAAAACACTTACCAAACAGCAATTTTTTCAACTTTTTTAAATTTGACTTAATATGTTTTGTCAAAATGCCACAGATCTTATATATAAATACGGAAACAATATTTTTTTGGTTGATTTTTAGGAATCTTTTAAAGGTATTTTTGTGTAGAAGTGCGCAAGATAAATATTCTAAATTTTCAGGATTAAACGGTTATAAAACGTTTTAAATCTACTTGCAAACACACGCACATACACAGAAAGAAAAACACTCGGGATAAAGTTTTTTGGGATTACTTTAAGTACGAGTCGTACTCAAAAATTCAAGTACGAATAACACTTAAACGTACTCAAAACTTTCGAAAATCAATCCCTTTTCAATTTTTTTTTTTAAATTTGAACTCATACTACTCATTTGGTTTATATTTTTGGTTAAATATGTACATAAGATTTCTAAAATAATTCTGTAATGTGTAAAACGGGTAGGTAAATCAATCATAATAATTTTTTCTTTGTAATTTCTTTTTTTTTTGTTTTTTCAATCATGAATTCCGGATAAAATCAACTTTATATTACTTGAATCAAGCTCATTTTGAGATTGATTCAATCTTAGTTTTACTTAAATTAATCTCATTTTCGGATTATTTGAGGTACGAATTCGGATTAAAACAATTTTATAATTTTTTAATGAAGCGCATTTTGAGATTGATTCAATCTTAGTTTTACTTAAATCAATCTCATTTTCGGATTATTTCAAGTACGAAAACGGGATTGAATATGGATAATTTAAGTATTTTGGGATTAAAAATCCGTACTTGAATCAATCTTTCTGTACTTGATTCAAGAAAATCCGTACTCACCGTACTATTAATACCGCTTCGGATTGATTTGAGTACGGATGGATTGATTTTTCTTTTGAGTGTACCTGTATAAATACCCTGCAAATATAATTGGACCACCTGATCCATTTTTATTCAATGGACCATGTCATTGTTAAAAAGTGTTTGTAGTGAGACGACATGCATTCGTTTTTAACGACATGTTTTAATTTTTAAACGAACTCTGCAAATATTATTGGACCACCTGATCAATTTTGAACCTTAATGCCCTCTAAAAATTACCGTTTTTGAGACGAAATAACCGTACGCAAAGGTTTTTAATCAAAGCATTAATGTGCTGTTTCCAAACGACAGGCGATAGGTTGTGTAGCAAAATTTATATGAAAAGCACTCAGTCCATCGCCTGTCATTTGGAAACAGCAGAAAAAAAAGTAGTCATAAGCACTTTATTTAAATGTGTTTTAAGAAATTTTTGTCTTAAAGTACATTTTTAACCAAAATTTTTGTATATTTTTTTGAATATGCATATTCATTCAACTCAAAATAATTTTATTTAATACGCTTAGCGTACATATGTACATATCTATGTGAAGAACATTAAAAATGGTTTGTTTAATTCATTTAAATTTATACGAAAAAAAAAAATAAATTTTGAATTGTCACAGTCACAAGAAAAATCAATCCACCTGTACTTAAACCGAGGCAAAGCGTTGTCAATACTACAATAAATACGAATTTTCTTACATCAAGTACAGAATGCTTGATTCAAATATGGATTATTCAAGTACCAAACACTTGCCTTTAGCAACATTTTATTTCTGATCCGTACTTAAAATAATCCGAAAACTATAGTTAAATTTTTCACATTACAGCTATTTTATATGTAAAATTTTTTAGATTTTTAATAAAAATTAACCATTTTTAAATTAAAAATCACCTTCCAAAAGTTAAAATTATAAAACCTACCTGTACCCTGCAGATACTATTGGACTATTGTGGCTTAAATGGACTACCATGTTGTAGGTGCAATGTACTGTAGTATGGATTATGTTATAAGAAATTAACATGCAGTGCTGCCAACAACTGCATGATGTATAGTTTATACATTGGTAGCCCTGATGGTGTCCATTATTAAAAGTGAGAGGGGAAAGTTTGTGAAATTCGTGAAAAAAGGCATAACATATGATATTATATTTTAGTTATTTGGGTTTTTTTTCTAAAACGACAAATTAATTAATTAAACTTAGGTTTTTTATAAGGATAATTTAAAAAAATGGAACACAAATTTTTTTATTAAATAAACATTTTTTTAAATGTATGTATTGATTAGTGTTACGTTATAAAATTTAAATGTTAACTATATGTGTACTTTGTAGCCCCTGAAGATGACCATCGATGTATTGTCGAAATATCGGATTAAAAACAAAATTAAAAATACAAAAATTTTTTTTATTATAATTTTAATATATGACCTTAAGCCAAACAAAAAACAACAACAATAAACATTTTCTTCAAAATAACGCTACATGAACTTAAGTCCTTCACCGTATACATATATAAATATATTTTATGGGTGAGAAAAGGATTGTTTTTATTATTATTTTATTTTTAATAAACAAAAATAAAGTTATTTTTAGTCTTTCATTCAGTAGTGGCATCAAGTAGTTTTCAAACTACCCCTTTAGTGTACGCCATACTGTAGTGACATGGAGTACTTTTAAAACTAACCCACTTTAGTACTCCATGGAGTAGTTTAGGGACTAGTTCGGTCCCCTCCTAGGACATCGTAATGTTAAATGGACCACCTTTTACCCATATATTTGGAGTAGTTTTGGAGTACTCCTACTCCTTTATGGACTACTCTTTACATGCATGTATGGACTAGTCTCGTTATCTGCAGGGTAGTTTTCAAAAGTTTACAGGAGAGGGAAAAAAATTTATAAAATTGGAACAACTACAATATTAAAACGAAAATTTCATATTTTGATTAAAATGAAACCAGGAATTTATATCGGCTGAGAAAATTTTGTTTTTCTAAACACAGCTTATGTTATGTTTTTCACACTTTTTCAATAATTTTAACGACTTCATGAACTGAGACACATTCGTCTGCAATCACATTTGTTTCAATTTATGTTATGTCACTTAGGTTATTTGGAATTTGTAAAATTATGAAACCTAATAACATATCAGCAGTACTAAGTAGTATGCATAAATAACAATTTCTTTATACATATGAATAATAATAACACACTGCTACAAAAAAACACTTTTTGTCAGAACTTGAAAAGCGACCTAGTGGGGGGTTGTAGGCCTAGGTGAGGAGATACAAAAACCGTTTTCAAACATTTTGAAACACCCTCAAAATTTTGAGTTATTTTCAAAAAACTGTTTTAGGGTAGGTCGTAGCACTTTAGTACCTCTAACTCACAAATTTTTTGATCGATTTTAAAATTTTAAACTGTTTTGGATAGGCAAAGAATTAAGCTTTTATAAAATGTATTCATTAAAAATATATTCCAAAAAATTAGGTGAGTTTTTCTCAAAATTATCTAATTTTTTTTATTTTTTTTTCCTAATTTTTCAAATTCAACAAGAGTTGTTTTAATTTTTTTCGATGAAAACCTATCTTTATTTGCACTGTATTTTAAAGATAATTTTATGTAGAAAAAAAAGAGATATCATTTGTTAAAATCGGCTTATATTTGCAAAAGTTACTAAAGCTTTAAATCTCGCACAAGATCGCAAAAATATGCATTTGTCACAAAATGTGGCTCAGCCAATTTTGGTAAATATTCCATATCACATTCCTCGTTTTCAGATTCATTATCACTTTGTTTATGTAAAGTTTCATTACATTTAATGGCACTTAATACTGGCTTAGTAACAGTTAACACGTTAGCATACTTAATGCTATCACGATTTTTATATTGATAACCAGTGATGTTTGTTTGGCAAAAATAACAGTCTTGTGGTTTATGGAATATTTTATGATTCTAAATCATTGGGAAAGATAATGGTAATGGCTGGCTTATAAACTTTTCGGACTTAGTTTTCTTAAGCATACTGGAACAGCTTGTACAAATACTTTCGGGTTCACAACATTTGCTAGAACTGTATGAGCAGTTAAAAACTGTATTGAAGGCATTTACCAAGGCTTTATTTTTCTTCAGATCAAAGCGATGTTTTTTGTCAGCGAATAAACCGCAAACATAACAAAAATTATTACGCTTATCACACACTGCAGAAAAAAATTACACACAATTAAAAATTTGTTAAAAGATTACAAAAATTACAAACTTACTTGATTTAATAAATTTAAATATTAATATCACTTCACTTGTCACAAGTTTTAAACTAGTTACACTTTTTTTTACTCTTATCTAAAAACAATATCCTTCACCAAAAGGTAGTATTTAAACTTTGCCATTGTGTTGGTAATAAATTCGATTAGTTTATGTATTTATCCAAATATATATAACTAAAAATTGCATATAAAAACATTCTAAACTTTTTTAATGATTTAAAAAAATAGGGCATACTAAAACCTATTCATCTGTATTATCTTCCAGTTCTTTTTTTTATAAAGACAGATTAACAATAACTTATTAATATGTGGTTTACAGAACACGAGCGCCTTATTCGTCCGTTCAACTTACATTTAAAACAAAAACAAAAACAAAATTTTGAATTCGTGTTCTCTAAACCACACATTAGTTAATACCAAAAACGTAACTGTAAAATTACAACAAACAAAGTATTAAGTTGACAAATTTGCCTGTATAGTTAATCGTTTTTTTTATTCATATGTTTTGCGCGGGGGGAGAAAATACTAAAAACAGGTGTTAATGAAAAGTTGAATAACTTATACAATTTTTATCCGATTTGAAAAATTAAAACCATGTTTTATTAAAAACTAAATTTTCTTCATACGTTAATATAAATCTTTATAAGCTTTCATAATAAAATAAGCAATGAAAAGCACCTAAAATTAAAAAAGTTTATAATTTTCGTTTGTTTTTGTAGATATTCTTAACAAAAACAATTGTTATAACTTACAAATGTATAAAAAATGCACGTCATTTTAAAGCGTAATTAGTTTTCTTTCCAAACCCGTTTTCCAAAAAAAATTAAAATCGGACAAGAACTGACTGAGTTACAGGTCGATAAGTGGACGAACATAACTGAATTTTTTTGACACAATTTTTTATGTACTCAACAAGACCAATAACCCACGCTATGTCGTTTTCCAAGTTTTTTTACACTGTAGCACCGTGTAATCGTTATAGTTTCTTTCATTGGTTTAAGCAAAAAAGAGTACTTACGGTTTGTTTAAATTACACTATTCAACAAAATTATACTTTTATCGTTTGATGATTTTTGCTGTTTTTTTTTTAGTGCGTAACGGTCCCCTACGCACAAAAACTGTAATCACTTGGTCATAGGGAATACAAATCCATAAAAAACTAAATGTGGAATTTTTTCAGATAGGTTATTTGATGGCGATACGTATGTATATATATATTACAAGAATCCAAATTTCTTAAAATTACCGTATTTTAAATAAAATTACCTTGCTACCTTTTGTGGCCCAAAATTAATATATAAAATGGTAATTACTGTACGGCAAACATCACTGTTTAAACGCATTAGGACAATGTTACCGTCAGACATTTTGAAAAAAAAGTCTCGCAAAAACGTTGTTTAAGAAAAAAAAAGTCGGAAACCTATTTTAATGACTTTAAACGAAGATCTGTGTTTCTATTTTTTACTTTGATAACATTTTATGAAAATCTTATAAATTAAATAGGGGGGGTATATGCACAATATATTTTTTTTTCAAATTTTCCGAATTAAATTGTTTGAAAAGCGTTTACATTTATCTTACAGACACACGTACAAAGATGGTTGAGTAGTGCATTTTGCCGTTCGCTATTTAGCTACTTTCGAAAAAAAAAAATTGTATTTATTTAATTTTTTCAATTATTATATATTTAATTATTTGTTTATGTTCCCAAATGTGATCATTGGTCGCTAAAAAGTTAAAATGTTTACGTTTTTTTTGTATAACGCACAGGTTCTCTCGAAAGGAAATGTCAAGTGTGACCAGATCAGGGCTTTTATTACATTGTCTTTTGTAGTCCATTTTTACCCATTTTTCTTATTTTTGTTAGTACGTTAGTCTTTGTGTTAATCGTTGTTGAACTGTCTTGGTGATTAATTCACTTATTTTTCTTCACTAGTAAATCTCGCGACAATCTTTTAAATCATATAAATTGTTAAATGACGTTATAAGTTGATAGTAAAAGTTTTTAAGCAAAATATTATTTTTTTCTTTTTCGCGCATCCAAATAAAATCTTGTTTTTTAAAAAGGTTTTTCACTCTTAATTTATTTTTTACTTTTTAGCGCATTTAAATACAAGCTACTTTTTAAAAAAGAATTTTTACTTCATATTTTTTTAAAACTCGCATTCGTATTCTCAGCAAGCATTAAAAACTAAGTCAGCCATATTGTATCTAGAGTGACGTCACTTAATTTTTCGAGTTATTCTTAGCAAGCCCCTTCTGTTGTGAATTGCTACACAAAATGGCAAGGTCTTCATGTGCCAAAGTACTTAGACGGGAAAAACTCTTCACGAGCAACGTCTTCGTACTGAAGTTCTTGCTGCTCCCCGGGATAGTGAACGCTGCTGGTCATTCGTTTAAAGAGTAAGGGTTAACGTAGTTCTTCAATACCAACTCTTTTATAGAATGGCCGAATATTCACGGGCCCGTTTGATAAGGCAAATTTTTTTTTGCCAACTATTAGCCTTAAGTAGGTATCCTTAAAATATTTTTTCGGGCTCGAGCTGTTAAAAGGGTGAAGAGTATGGTAAATTACCATCTTGTAAAATATTTAGAGTCAAAATACCTACTAAACGACCGCCAGAATGCCTTTCGGACAGGTTGCTCTACTGGACACTTACTGGATCTGTTATCGAAAAAATGGCGCCGTTCCATTCACCATTTTGGCGAAAGCAAAGTAATTGATTTGGATATTTCCAAGGCGTTCGACAGAGTCTGGCATGGTGCACTCTTGTCAAAACTTGTTGCATTTTGTGTCGGTGATAATTTCTCTCGATTTATATCAGGGTGCCTCTACTGTATATATGGGTGGTATAATTATTGAGGAACCAGAATCTCATGATGGTCTGGGCATGAAGATACAATGTGATGTCCGATGGACAGAAGGTATATTCAAGGTGTCGAAAGTAGCAATCAAATGCATCGGTTTTTTTTTTTGGACGATGTAAGATATATGTACTTCACTCAATTTGATCTCCTATATCCGACCGCGTATGGAATGCAACTCTCATGTGTGGGCCGGTGCTTCAAAGTCTATTTCAGAGCTTCTTGGCCGCGTGCAGGAGAGGGTGAAAGATCTTATTGGTGAAAGTAGGGTATCCAATTCTATTGACTGGCTTGAGCACCGTCGGAATGTGGGTTTTATTTGCCTGTTTTATCGTTACTACAATGGGATGTGTTCTGGCGAAATTAGGGATCTGGTTCCCGAAATCCATACGTTTGTTCGTTGAGGGTCATCCCCTGAGTGCTGGTCGTAACAGAAAAAAAAATATAGCAAGAAAATGATTCAGTAAAAATTTTGAATCAAAATATTACATCGCCAATTCCAAAGTATTTTTGTTTTGGAAATTAGTAGAATATTTTTTTAAATTTGTTATGCCGAAAAATTTTGGATTCATAGTCGCGAATTTTTTGTGGGTATTTCGACTCCGGTACAAAAACCTCAACTCCGACGCCCCAGCCCTCTCGAAAACATTGCCTACACAAAATTTATTTTTATCAAAAGTATATATGCTTGTTGGTATATTTTAATGTCAGATATCCTCATCAGAATTTTGCTGTTAAAATTTAGCCGGCTTGGTTCATAAATTTCTGAGATAAGAGCAAAATAAAAAAAAAAAATTATCCATTTTAGGTTTTATTTTTAAGTTAATTTAAAAAAAAAAACAATATATGTTTGAGAAAAGTAACAAAATGATGAAAAAGTACTCTTTTGCTTGGTGGTCAGCACCATCTAAATTTTTCAAGTTTCCATCGCTAATAAATATGTTTTGTTAAAATACAGCTCTGGAGTGATGAGAATACATAAGTTTCTAAAATGGTTTAGAAAATAAACATTTAGTATCCTTATTCTCTCTTACTCAATACATTTAGCTTATACATGATAAGATTTTCTCATTCTACATAATTTTTGGACAATTTGTAGTACATTGTATTACAGTGTAAACTAGCCTTAAGCGACATCTCATCTCTTGTTGACTGGAGATTGTCTTCTGTACTTTTTGCATTCCGGAGAATGTATAAGTAACATTTTTCATTTCCGTGAATTTTAGGAAAATTAATAAAAAAACCTTATTTTCCGCAAAGATTTGGTCACAGACAGAAAATCAAAACCTTTTTTTTATTTAAAAACAACAGTAATAGAGAAGAGAAAACCTAAATAGCAACACTGTCTTGTCCAAAAACCTGTTGTTCAGTTGTGTTTGAATTATACTATTATTTAATCAAAATTTTGCTTGGAAAAGTTTTCAAAATATTTACATGGGAGTTCGTTAGTCTTTTGTTTTTATTTATATCAAACTTTAAGTCCGTATTTTTGTTTTCCAGCATAAAACTAAACCTGCAAAGTTTCCTTGAACTGAAAACAAATATATAAATATTTTCTAATCTCATTCAAACACACCTTATTTTTAAAATAACGTCTGTTAATAAATTTCTATAAGTCAAGTGAATACCTGTTAATTTAATAAGTTTTTCATTTATGTGCTAATATTTCATTTATTTGTTTATTTTTAAAACGTAATAAATCTTAAATTTATTCTAATTTTTCTACATATCGTTTAGCTTTAGCTGGTGGTGTTGTGCATAATTAATAACCAGCTCCCAGGAGAATGTAATTAACGTTTGCCTTTGTTTGCAAACAGATACAGTAAAAACGTTTGAACGTCAGCATGTGTGCAGTTCGACTTGCTTACATATATTTAGCCAACTTTAGTTTTCCTTAGAACCATTTAAACTTATTTTCTTTAAATAAATAATTTTGTGTTTAAGTATTGAAAATAGAAAAAAGTAAAAATACTAAAATCAGCTAAATGAAAATAACACACCTTTTGTCACTTACCAGTCAGGCAGTCAGTTAGTCGCTTACATGTAATATTTTGCACCTCCAGCTGAGAGTGTGTGTGTTAAACACGCACATTTTTTCTTGTCTACATGAACTTTTTCTGTTAAAAAAAAACAACCTTTGGGGATAATAAAAACTCATTGTTTTTGTGAACGTGAACATTTAAACCAGTCAATAAGTTTCCTTTTAGACTAAATGTAAGTTACATTTAAATGGACATACCCAACAAACAAGGCGGTTTGATTTAAAATTATTTGATATCAAACTCTTTCTCAAACGACAAATTTTTGAAACATTTTTTGAAATAATAACTCGAAAGACATGGCTCAGTCTATAAGCTGCGTCGATATTTACACTAATGTGTATGGCTTTGGATTCTATTTCCCTGAGAACGAGAACAGCCCTTGAGTGTCGCTCATATCAAAAAGGATGGCTTAGCAGTTTAATATCAGGATCATCTGGGTCCAAGGACACAGAGATTTTCTGGGAAACATTAGGGCAAATTAGCTTGCTAGACTTGGCACTTTTTTACGGGTTCCACTGGATTTCGTTTGCGCTAAAGTGCCACTGCTCTCCTCCAAACTTAAGCTTAGGCGATCGACTAGCGATATTGCTAATGACAAATGGGCCCAGAACACTGGTTGCATGATTGCCAGGCCCCGCATGGATGACGAGCGAGCTATGGGACGCATCATTGTTGGTGTCTGTTGTCACTGAACAGCGTCTTATAAGTAGGCACCCTGCGGAAAATTTGTATCAATTAGTCCAACAAACTGGTCCTGGAATTTGTGAAAATAGAACAAGTACAAAAAGAAAGCACTGATGACCAGTGAAAGTAAAACCAATCCCTTAACTGGTTTATGAATAACAGAAAGGAAGAACAAGTAATGAAGTACAGTACAGTCTTCAACGATGCTGTTACACACTTGTTGGTACTTTCCAAAACTTGGTTCTTGTCTTTAATTCTAGGACTTGTTTTATTAGAATAAAAATACATTTTAGTAACTGACACTAAGCACGTTCATTGAGAATAGATCTGTGACTGGTCAAGTGGTGTCAATTGACCCCCTCCAATGTAAACCCCATGTAAAAGTGATAGGTCTTATTCTGGGGCATGCACAGCATCTGAAAAATGAGGACGAGCATGTAGAACACCTTCTCTTTCACTGTTCCACACCGGCGAGAAGGATCCGTCACCTTTGTCGGATTGTATAATATCCATGCATTTTATCCGTCGCCTTTGTCGGATTGTATGATATCTTTGCATTTTTAACTTCGTTTGTAGTTTGGGTTGGGTCTACGGTGGAGGTTCGGTATAGTGGGACTCCATTATACCTCAATGGATTATTGAGTTTGAGTCAAAGTTTTTTTTTTCATTATTTATTTATTGAATCTTCATATATCGACCCCTTTGCACGAAATTATCGTGCAAAATTTTTTGAAATTTTGTGTTTGAGGCAATCTTGTTCTACATTCAAAGAGACGTCACCTGGCAAAATATTGTGGGCGAATTCCACTTCGTCTTATCTTATCTTATCTTAGCACATGTATATTTTCATTTTGATATTGCAAGTGAAAGCAGAGAAAAGTAGAAATATGGCTGTCCTGTTAAATTTGGTATTTGTAACATACGATAATTTCGCGCAGAGGGGTCGATATAATAAATAATTATTGTTAGTTCATATTTAATTAATCAAATCTTATCCTGATATTTTATTTTATGTCCTGCCAGTGCCAGACAAAAATTGTCTTCATCACGGGTTCTGTTCACATATGTATTTAGGTGTTTATGACTCATTTAATTGAGTAAGTCCAGCAGTGTTTCTTCTCCTTAAGCGAGTGTGGCCGCTTTTATTTAAAATATTTCAAGCTAGTGGGCTCGGATGCAATTCGAGCCTTTTTAAGTATTTTATTGCACACTTAAAAGAAAAATCAATCCATCCGTACTCAAATCAATCCAAAGCGGTATTAATAGTACGGTGAGTACGGATTTTCTGGAATCAAGTACAGAAAGATTGATTCAAGTACGGATTTTCAATCTCAAAATACTTAAATTATCTATATTCAATCCCGATTACGTACTTAAAACAATCCGAAAATGAGATTGATTTAAGTAAAACTAAGATTGAATCAATCTCAAAACGCGTTTGATTCAAGGAATGCAAAGTTGATTTTATCCCCAATTCGTGCTTGAAAAAGCCAAAAGAGAAATTAGAAAGAAAACAATATTATGATTGATTTACTTACCCGTTTTACACCTTAAAGAATGACACAACACCAACATCATGCCCGATATGGTTTTTACTTTAAAAATCTGGTGTACCTATTTAACTAAAAATATAAACAAAATGAGAAGCAATATTTCAACCCTTCGTGGTACACATGAGTCTGGCCAGACCTTTTTTTAATGTGTATAGATAATCAAAACATGCGTAAGCCGGAGGGTTAGTCATGAAAATAATACATACATATATATGTTATGTTTTTCTTCTTGTTCTGTTGTTTTTGTTGTTTCTACAAACAAAAAGCAAATCATTTTGTTCGGACTTGTGTTGTGTTTTTGTAATTGTACAACAAATTTTGAAAAACACACACGTACGCAGCATAAAATAATGCAATGCTGAGAGATGAGACTAATAAGTTTTATGAGATTAAAACCCTCATTTTGTAATTTTACTTTTAGAGTGGCACTATCAATAAAAAGTTTAATCTTTTTTGTACTTGATTTAAGAATTTTATACTTATTTAAAGAAATTTTGGGATTGATTTTTGAAAGTAATCCCATTTAGTACGTTTAAGTCTTATTCGTACTTGAATTTTTAAGTACGACTCGTACTTAAAGTAATCCTAAAAAACTTGATTTATCCCGAGTGTTTTTCTTTCTGTGCATATTTCGTAATTATGGAACATTGGTATCCTTGTGAATATTTGAGTTTTTAAAATACCAAGGGGCAGCAGTGATTATTCGAAGAAGTTTATTTTGGCGCCTTAAAATTTTTTCGATATTAGAGGCAGTGTCCCATAATTGAAAACCATAGCACCAGATTGGCTTTTAGATAGAGTTGTAATGTAGAAGTTTGCTGTCGAGACTAAGGACAGAGTTTCTTCCAATAAGCCAATGAATTTGGATAGCTTTTAGTTCCATTTTAGTAAATGTTGCCTCTTTATGGATTTTCCACGTTAAACGGTGATCTAAATGTATACCGAGATATTTTACATGCGAATTTTGATGTACAGTAGTTTTGACTTAGCTGCACAATCTCCTTTGCACGATTTTTTGTGCAGGTAAATTAAAAATTCAGTTATCTTAAATGCATTTACCTGGCTTAATGTGCAGGTACACAATTGTGGTTACCTGCACAAAAGTGCAGCTAAAGTAAAGTGTTTGATTTAAAAGAAGAATAAAAAAATTATTTTTTTAATACATAAATTTATATTTTATTAAAATTTTATTTCAACCCAGGAGCTTACTGGGAATCTCACAAAGAGTCTTTTTGATCGTCGACGAGATCATTTTTTATTGTAGACGATTCCTAGCACGGGAGAAACTGTTACACGTGCATAAAGCAGCGAAAAACGCTTATATTCGTAAAGGGAATCGTTTATGATGTATGTTGAGATTATCTAACGAGTCTTTCAAAAAGCATGCTAAGAGTCGTATGAGACTCATGTAGGTATTATTTTACAACTCGTGAAATACTCAGCCGTATGACTAAGCTTCCTAAATAAGGGCATCAGGCGTATTTTACATGCCAAAACTTCTAATTTTCATACAATTTCTATAAAACAAAACCTTAAGGTCGCGAAATCAATACCATCCTGTCGGAAAATTCTTTTTTGCAGATCCTTAGACCGGTTTGTTTTAAAAGAGGAATTTGAATGGAATTAGAAAGAATAATTCCAAAAATTATCAATTTTGTGCAGTTAAGTCAAAAGTGGACGTATACAAAAGGCAGTTAAGTCAAAACTACTGTATTATTTGATTATTGATTTTAATAGGGGGATAAGAAACCCGACGCAAGGTGAATGCTACATGTACGCATTTTTGCCCATTAACCTTTATCCTCCATTGTGTTAACCATACTTCTAGTTGAAATATATGAACCCTGTAAGTAACGGGATTCTTCATGACAGTGCACGCTTAGAAAAGCTCATCCGCAAATGTTACAGTTTGGGTGTAGTTGTTTGTTGGCATGTCCGAAGCATAAATTAAGTATAATAGAGGGCCCAGGATGCTGCCATGTGGGACTACAGCGCCAATTGGCTGAGGTGAACTTACGAAATTTCCTTCTTGAATAATAAATTGACGACCGAATAAGTAGCTTTCTAACAGCTTGTGTGTGTTTGCTGGTAAGTTTAGCTTCAATTTATATTATAAGCCTTCATGCCAGACTTTATCAAAAGCTTGAGAAACATCAATGAAGAGGGCGAAACAATATTTTCTTTCTTTAAAGGGTTTTCTTATGGCGTTTACTATTCGATGGGCTTTTTCAATTGTTGTATGTTCTCTTCTAAAACCGAATTGGTTGTTACGAATACATTTTTCATTAAAAATTGCTGTTAATTTTGACACTAACAGCTTCTCAAACAGCTTTGATATATTAGAAAGTAGGCCTATATGACTCAACTTTTGTGTGATCCTTTCCTGGTTTAGGTATCATGGTGACTAAGGAAACCTACTACTTTTGAGAATAGTATTCAAGGCAAATTAAAAGAATAATTGATATCTCCAAAAGCATTTGGTTGCTGATTTGATCAAAACCAGAGGCTTTTTAAATCACAAATAGCTTTTTCGATTTCTCTTATCGCAAATCTAAGGGGAACAGCTGCTCTAGCAGCAAAAGCTGGTAACTCGACCGCAATATCTTAAGATTAGGGTTTTTTTCCAAGATTTCCCGTCCCGGGAATTCCCTGGAATTTCAATTATTTTATTTCCCGTTTTCCCGGGATTTTGATTTCTGAGAACAGCTATTTATACTTTAAAATTTAGTTTTCTATTCTCTAAAATTAAGCATCTGTGGATGGGTTGCGGATTAGATTAATAACAAGAAGTGAGTACATATTTAAATCAATGTCTCTTGATGCAAAAATTCTACTTAAAGCAGAATGGGCAGTGCAACAGTTGATAATTAATAAATTTAGTGAAGTGAAGAGTTAATAAAGTACATTAATTCAAAATAAGATGCAGGCAGTAAAGTTTCATTGTCAATGAACAAGTCTTAAAAATAGAAGATACCTAAACATGTCGCTTCTTTATTGCAACATAGTCATATCTACAAAAACAAACGATCTTGGCAAAATGCGATTAAAGTTTTCAAAATGTACCGATTTAAAGATATATTTTGCTATAACTTAGGTTCAGTTTGAGATATAATACGAGAAGGTGTGAAGGAAAACTTTGCTTAAGTTACTTGAAATTATTGATTTTTTTAGATATGACTATGATGCAATAAAGGAGCGATATGTTTAATAGGTGATAAACATACATTTTTTCAATTTGTGTTGGTTTATATAACAGTGAAGTGCGGTGAAACCGAAATAAAATAACATTTTGGAGACTCGTATAAGATCCCTAGAGGGAAGCGAACTGACACGGAAGTAGTCCCGTGATAGGTCTTGGGTGGTAGGGACCGGTTCCAGTTCTAACACTTTATATGAATAAGACCTATCACTTTTACATGGGGTTGTCATTGGAGGGGGTCAATTGACACTATTTGACCAATCACAGACCTATTCTCAATGAACCTGCTTAGTGTCAGTTTCTAAAACGTAGTATTATTTAAATACAATGTAGTATTATTTCAATAAAACTAGTCCAAGAATTAAATTTAAGAGCCAAATTTTAGAAATTACCAAAAAATGTGTCACATCACCGCTGAAGACTGTTCTGTAATTCATTTCTTTTTCTACCTTTTTGTTCTTTATAAACCAGTTAAGGGATTGGTTCTTCTTTCACTGGTCATGCGTCCTTTCTTTTTGTACTTGTTCTATTTTCACAAATCCCAGGACCAGTCGCTTGGACCAATCGACACAAATTTCCCGCAGGGATACTACAACATACAACTTAATAAACCTTGACATGCATTTGACTGATATAGACGTTGTTTATATAAAAGAAAAATTGCTTCTGATTGTGGATCCGGTGTACTTTTAACTATTTGTCCAATCTCGGTAAAAAAATGAACGAAATTTTTCGGTAACATGATAATTCGTAAATAAAATCAGAAATATACTTTTTGATGACTTACTAAGTGCTTTTGGTGTCTCAGAAAGTTATTTCTTAAGCCGTTAAAATGTTATATATTTATTTAAAATATTTTATCTATTTTATTAATTAAATTTTTTGATCTCATATCTTGAGTACCTCAATTTTTATTTTATTTTTATGAATTAAATTGTTATGTTTATGTTATCTTGTATCTAGAGCATAATAATACGAAATAAAAGCATAATAATAGGTAATAAAAGCGTGAGGTTATAATAATTCAAGTTCCTATTTCAATCTTCAATTAATTTTTTAGTATTGAATCATTTATTTTATTTTCTTTGTAAACAAGTTCTTTTACGTATTTTTATAAAAGTTTTTTTCATTAATTAAAACAAAATTTACTTTGTATTATTTATATGGAGCGGGATCCCGGGATCCCGGAAAATTAAAAAATATTTCCCGTTTTCCCGGGAATCGAAAAAGTCCGGGGAAAAAAACTCTACTTAAGATATATTTGGGTGTAAATACGTTTTTTTAAATGATTAACAAACAGATTTCCTTTTTCAATATCATTTCTTGCCCAACTTCCATTCGAGTTTTTAATGGAGGTTTAGAGACAACTGGCCCTGATTGTTTAGCTGCATCATGTTCCTTAAGATATTTTTCCAGAGAAGTCATTTTCGGAGTCTGAGTGTCTCAGATGGATACTAAGTGCTACTTCGACCTAATCTAACTCGAAAAACATGGTATTTTTTAATAAAGAGGGGGAATTATTTCTAAGTTTAGAAATTCAGTTATTTTCAATTTGCTTTTGAGGCAGTATTCTCAAATGTGAGTTGTACTACAATTCGGAACATTAATTAAAACTTATTTTTGTTTCGTTAATTCATAATTATTTAAAATTTTTTTTTTAATTTTAATTCAATATTTACTTAAATAAAGTGTCAGGTAAACATTTGGTAGCAGCGTTGCTCCTGAATAATAAAATATCCTTCTTTCCGTCCCCAAATTCTTCGAAAGACAAATTCCTCCACTTTATTTACAGGATAACCTTGGTTCTCGGTCATACAACAATTCTTTAATAACTTGCCAAATTTTTATATTCAAATCATTATAAATTTGAATGTAAGTATTGAAATCGAAAATCAAGGTTTTAGAATCGTGCTTGATATTTAATTGTAAAGCCATCTTATATCGAAGGTTTGACTTCTTGTTTACTGGGTTAGAGTGTAAAGATGCCTGTGTGTTTGTATGAAAGTGCTTGTGCTCAGTATTTACCGTTGTTTAGGGAGTCTTTTCGCAAAACGTTATCGGTATCGTGATAATCAATGTGTGACAATTATGCGTGTTTACATTGTTACACTTTCATTGTCACGCTTTTTATTTTTGTACGGTTTTTTTAAATTGTTATTTTTTTAATTTTTTTTTGTCATTTCTTTGTCATAAAGATATCAATGTACTTTTTTCCCTATTAAAGCCGTTTGCATAAAATAAATTTTTTTTTTTTTTGGAAAACATAATTAATTTTATGATTTTTACATTTATTTTCGGTATAAGAGAACGATAAATTTATCACTTGTATTTAATAAATAACAACTGTATCGATTACATATCTTTAATATAGTTTTTTGCTTTGATATTATATGCAAAGAATTAAAATAGAATAGAATGTTTGTAGTGTTAAAATGGAATCTTGGGTTTAAAATGGGCCTTGAACAAAGGTTAGGGATCTTAAATATCTATGCAGTCACCAATGGTGAATCTATTTAAAATCCGTTACGGGTCACTAGAGGTGTTCCACAGGGTTAAATTCTCGAAACCCTACCTTATTCGTTATATTCAAATGATTTTCCCAAACAAATCCGTTTCTGTAACGTTCATATGTATACTGACGACGTTCAGCTGTATCTAAGTAGTACCAAGGATTTATTTTTGTCTAAGGTGCAAGAGCTGTATTATGATCTTAATAATATTTTCTATTGGGCTTCAGAAAATGGCTTAAGACTTAATCCAGGAAAACCTAAATGCTTAGTCATAAGCAAGACCATATTGGGGATAGAGGATGAGGTAAATATTTTCTTGGGAGGGTCAAAATTTGACATTGTATGTAAAGCCAAAAATTTAGGTGTAACATAAAATAAGCGTTTAACTTGGTCGGATCATATTACACAAGTCTGTGGTAGAACCTACGTCATGCTACGGAGCTTATGGGTAACCCACTACTTTACTCCGCCGAAAGTTAGATTTCTACTTGCGAAAACATATTTATTACCAACGCTTTTATATTCAGCCGAAATATTTGCTGGTTGTAACTCAGGGGATACGAAAAACAACTTTTAACAACATCGTAAGATACGTTTTCGCACTGAGAAAATTTGGTCATGTGTGACTATTCTCCATTTGTATATTCAATATTACATTTGATAACTTCCCAGTTTTCAAAAATTTAATGTTTCTTAATAAAGTTATTATGAAAAAGGAACCAATGTATCTCTTTAATCGCTTGCGATTTGCAAGATCACCAAGAGGTAAATTGTAGATTCAATTTAGATATCGTAGCCACGCTTCTGAATGCCACTTCTTTATTCTTAGCATCCGTCTCTGGAATGAACTCCCTAATAATTTGCAGACTTCTAGCAACGCAAAGAGGTTCAGAAAGTTACTTAAAGAATATCTTTCGTAAATTTTGTTAATGATGTAGCATTATTCTATAAAAAAATTAGTTAAAACGTTATTTTTTAATTTTTTTTTTTTATTTATTTAATTTTTATTTATTTTTCATTATTTTATTAGACATATTTTTCCGACTGTACCCTATTTTGGAACACTGGCAAAACTCGTAAACCTTGTTATGAGGTTATGATTAATATAAGAGTTCTTTGTGCCAAATATTATTTAAATGTCAACATTAATATGGAATTTTTTTGTCTTAGAGCGTTGTAGAGGGAAAACATTACCACAAACGCATAACTGCACTGTAATGTTGCAATAAAAGATCTAAACAGAATTTTGAAAAGTGCGCTGTAACATTTAGCTTCCACTGTTTGTGTTAATTGTTGTTAAGACACTTATCCCGCGACTAGTCAACACAATATTATAGTAAAAGGGAATGACTTGTGATAGATGAAAACAAGGTATATCACTTAACTGGTAATAATAGGCTTAAAGTATAGTTACTCCAGAGGAAAGGTAATTGACACAAGACTAGTCATTTGATTTAATTTTGTATGAGCGAGATTTAATCTGGCTCTATTCTTTATAGGGGGGGAATCTATAATTCTAGCATGATTCAATCGGGACAATATCTGCGACAGGCATTATGTTAACCGTAATTTAATGTGTCCATTTAAGTTATACAATATCCTCATTGGATATCGCCATGCTAAGGTCACAAGTCCCCTCCTTATAAAGAGTTAGAACTACCACCTTTGAAATGTCACGTGACGAGTTTGGTCTTAGTTCCCTTTTTTCCTAAGGATGTTTTATGTTGTACATAAAACTTTGTTGCTGGACTTTAGGTGTTAAAGGTGGGCAAGGACGTCTTTGGATGAACACTAAAAGTTGTAAGTTGTCCCATGCAACCCCAAAACTATACTTACTGAAAATAAAAAAAATGTTAACATTCAAGCTCTTATTATCAATATTACTAAAAACAAGGCAACCAACATTTTCGCTAGTTTCTTCAACCGTTACATCAATTTTAAAAAATAATTTACATAAAATTATAAGCACGTCAATGTTTCCAGATTGTTTAAAAGTGAGTACAGTTATTCCAATTCCTAAAGCTTTAAATCTCTATTTACCAAAGGCTTTTATCTCATTTTGAAAATAATAAATACATTTATGAATATCAATTTGGACTTAAGAAAGGTTGTGTAACGGATGAAGCAGTTGTGGATTTCGTAAATTTTATATGTTATGGTGTGGATCAGGGTTCGAAAGGAGTTGCAGGGATTTCTCGAAAGATTTTGATCAGGTTGATCATAAAAAATGATACTTAAGTTATTATGGTGTAACTGGAAGAGAACGACAAATGTTTAAAAATTATATTGAAAATTGGAAGCAGTTTGTCCAGATTAATGACGTTAAAAGTAGTTTGTTGAACATTGAATGAGGTGTGCGGCAGGGTAGATGTTTAGGACCACTCCTTTTTTCCATTTATCCTAACGATATTAAGAATTGAAACCTTTCTGGCCGCTTGTTTATGTTTGGAGTTGATGCCAGTATTTTCTATCCCTATAAATCCTACTTGGCATTTGGCATTAAAAACAAACATGGAACGTGACATTTTTTTGATAATTGATTAGTTTTAAATGCTGAAAAGCCTCATTCCCGAAATGAAGGAAACAATTTTAACATATTTGTTGATTGTAAAACGGTCGAAGAATCTCATATTGTAAAATACCTGGGAATATCATTACAGAGTAACCTCTCGTGGGACTTACATGTATGTGAAATCAAGTTCTAAGATCCAGCTATTGGTATATTGTACAAAATGAAATACAAACTTAATGGAAAAACAAAACTATTATTACACCAGGCCATGATTCGAAGCGATTTTAATTATAGGACCATTATACCTATATATGATTGTAAGAATATAATAGTGTTAAAATATTTGCAAAGTATGAAAAATAAATCATTGAAAACAATTTACAATTCACCAAGAACGTTTCCAACATCACCTCTTTATAAAAAGAGGTCTGTTAGTAAATTCTTCCGATACATGCACTATACGAGCACTAATGTATGTATGTATTTAAATCGTTACACATCATAGGTTATCACAGACCATTAACTTCATCTAAAACCAGATTGCTTTTAATAAAAGGAATCACCAAAATCTTAGATTACCACTATGCAGATTGGAAACCACAAAGCAGTTTATAGAGAATACGGAAGTATTTGAATATAATTACCTGGCAGAGCGTCTGAAAACAATTAACAGAATATCAATATTTGAAAAAGACCTAAAAGATTTTTTATATCAAAACCTTGAAACGCTTTTAAAATAAATAGATTTTGATTAAAGTGACTTTTTGTAAATTTCTATTACTGAATTTTGAATTAAAAGAGTACATGCAAATATTTTTGCCAACTTGTCTCAATAATGCCTTTTTGGCGCTAAGACCAAATAATTTTGTATTTTATTAGTACATAAATGATTAATAAATATGCATCACATGTAAAAAAAATAAAATTTCGTAACATGCAAAACTTTAGTCTATTTACCTTCAGTTGTAGTAAAAACAATTTTGTAAATGGTTAAGTGATCGTAGTATAATTTCGGTAACAACATGCAACAGCATGACGTGGAAGTATATCTAATAAAATAGAAAATTCCCTTAAGCTATAAAACAAAAATAAACAGCAACAATGACAACACCTTAATGTGATACAGTGCTGTATAGAAGATTAATAAAATAAGAATTAATTTGGCGGATAAGATTTAAGTTGTCATACCAGAATGAGAAAGAAATTGAACAAATTGTTTAGTTTGTTTCCCTAATAATAATAACGCTCATTTTTTTTTTTGCTTTGTTAAGTTTGCAAGTGTCTGACTAGACGGCTCAGAGAATTGATATCTATTTTCTGTGTACTTGTGTGCGTGGGAGTTTTGTTAGAGTAACGTTTCCTTTTAGTATACATATCTTAAGGCCAACCAGTAACACAATGTTATTCCAAACACTTAATATTTGTCATATTAGCTGTGAAGACTTTTGCCTGGCAGAAATGTAAAGGAATTATTAAAAGAATTACAAAGAATATGGGTATATATGGGAAAAGGGTAAATATCTAACTGGTAAATAAGAATTTATTGTTTAATTTAATCAATATAACCATCACTATTAAACACATACCTTCTTCACAATTTTAAATCAAAATACTCCAGTTTTTTGTAGTGTTAGTGCAATTTAATTAACTTTTTAAAATTTATTGATTTTTTAAAAACCACATATTAATTTATAATTAAATTAAACCAGTATTCGAAAATAAACAGTACATTATGTAGCGTTCGGCTCACACACCCAGGAACGATATCTATATTTTTTAGTGATTTTGTTGACGAATACAAGCCTTAATACCGTTCGTAACTATTTTCAAGAAAGAACCGAACATTATATAATATTCTGTTCTTCGTTAAAAAACAGAACAATTGTAGTGATACTGTAGACAAGCATTATATTTTAATGTTCTATATTATTTTTTTTTTACATTGATAACGAAATGAACAAACCAAAATTTAAGCAAGGACCGCATCACGAACAGCTTATGTGTGTATTGTTTATATGTTTTGTTTGTGTAAAATTATTTTGCTGGCTTTTTGTTTTTTGGTATTTGTATTTTGTTTTAGTAAAAATTGTTTGTTTTTTTTTACCAGCCAAAAGGGACGAACATTAATGAGCCAAACCAAACACAATGAAGTTTTTGGGTTTGAGTTTGATAAAAACAGTATTATTTTTATGTTCCAAAGATGGCAAACAGGGAAACGTTATTTTTTTAATTATTTTTTACGCTAACACTGTTAGCGTTTGAGTTTTCCACAAATCTACCGAACCGAACACTTAGAAACGATATTTAGTGATTATTTTCGAACACCGAATTAAACTGTCAATATTGATTGCCATATTTCATCCCAAAAAATATACCCGGTATTTACCTAAACATCAGGTAAATAACCGGTATAATCCCATCTATAAATATGGGATATTAAGAAGTAGTTTTTGAAGTTGTTCTTTTTTTCCAAAAATTGTTTTCGCCATAAGTATTAAGGATTTCACTCTTTCACAACAGTTTAAGTATTATTCATTTAAGTGTAGCATATTGTCTGCTTTTGGGCTGTCATGTCCGGTATTTATAATTAAAGACTAAATTTTTTTGTAGCATAAGCTGAATTATATGTTTAAAAAGTATATGCCACAACCCTCACCAGGACTTTTTATTCATTGGATGGTAAAAGCAAATGTACAGAAAGAAAAAATGAAATAACATAGGAAAAAAATATGCTTAAGGAAATAAAATGACCACAATGGGTTTTAAGGCATTAACCACACAAGACACCGACAAAGAAGAAGGAAACAAAGTAATGCATAATAATATGATAAAATAGATTTTCGGGATTTTCTTTCTGCTTCTCTTTATGTCATCCGATAAAATCTTTTCATTTCCCATTTAAATATGCTGCCATTACTTGTAGAAAAAAAAACACCATTTCCTTTAATACTTAAGCAATAAAAATGACAAATTTATGATTTACAAAAGCTATATTTATAAGAAGAGAAAGTTTTCTTTTGTTCAAAATTACCTTGGAAATGGTTTGAATATGATTTCAATTTAACAGACAGATGCTGAAATTTGTCTTATAGCTTGTGCGGTTGTTGAAGGGACAGGATCTTCTACTTAAAATCTTAAGAAAATGAAAACAAAGTAAAAGTCAAAGACCACGACCAAGATAAGACACCTTTTAGAAACCTATACACAAAGAATAATAACTTTAAATAATAACACCCGTGCCGCAATTCTGTAACTTTTTGAATTTATCTAGCCTCAACAATGCCAACTGGTGCTGAGGCACTATTTCCTTTCGCACACCTTTGTAATTGAATTGAATTAAATAAATAAGTAAAAAACTACAATTTTCGTGAAGTGACGAGAAATCTCGTGATTTGTTATTCTTTTTTTAAAAAAAGAAACATTTTCGTTAAAAAATCTAGTCCTATTTGCGATTATATCGTAAGCGACAATTTATCGAAATTTAGTTTTTTACTAGCAAGTACTCTTTACAATGACGAAAACATTCATAGATTTTGAGTTTGTACCGTTGCACAGTGCGAAATTCAGGAAGTTTAGCGGAACTTTATTAAATTTTTTAAATACATAAAATGCATAAGATTACTCATTATTGCGGTTGATTAATATCCCACCTCATAAAAATCATACTCAGTTTGGGGATTTACCCTGCGAAATAACTCCAAAATACACCTGAAAGTTGCATTTCTTATTTAATTATACTTTTTGCATACAGAAAGATTTTCGATTTGTTTCAGTTAATAGAGTGGTGCATTCAAACGGCAGTGCAGTAGGCCATGATTCTTACATAATTTATTTTATGAAAAAATTGTCAATTATTGGCATTTAAATAATTGCAAAATCGTTTCGTACTCGTGTGTGATTTGTTCGTTAAAAAAGTGATTTTTAAGAAGTAAGTAAATTTAGTTTTTTAACTTCGTTGGAGACTTTAAAAGGTGATACCGCATAATACCATCTTAAAACCCACAACATTTTAAAGGTATGTTTTTCCTCTATTGGGAACACAAAATATCTTCTGCGATATTTTGCGATCTTCTTTTAAATTAAACTTTTTCCAGAATGACTTTGCAAATTTCATATAACTGCATTTTCTAAAAGTGGAAGGAAGAACCGACATCGGACGCCATCATTGGTTTTGTTTTGGAAAAAATAGGCTTACCAGTGCTAACATCTGATGCTCTGTGCAGTTTAAAGGCACCTGTTCGTGCGCTAGTTTGTAAAATACAAAAAAGGTGATGGGAATCCAGTCGAAATTTAGCATCATTTCTAAAAAAAAAAATGCAACTCAAAGACTTAAAAAAAACACATTAATTTTTATTAAAATTTTAAAAAAATCACAAATAGAACTGGTTTACTGGTTTAAATAATTATGTTCCGCTAAACTCAAGAAATTTTGCACTGTGCGTTGCGGAGAAAAATCTTATCTATATCCAAATTAAGTACTGCACAGCTTTAGAAAAAAACAATTTTAACTCTTCTTCTTGTTAAATTTGTCTTTTGTCATTCTCGATGTAGCAAATTGTCGAAATATTGAAGACAAATATCGGTAAAAATATGAGAACTCAAAGTTGACATTTTTTAAAATTAATTTAATACATACATATATAAAAGAGTTGCATGAGTGACTGACTGACTGAC